>OY992879.1:79681893-80949393 GCA_963921405.1 Cepaea hortensis
ATAGAAGTTACAGAGAAGTCTGCTATTTTGAATATTCTGTAACTAATCACACATTAAAGTCTATGATGCATGGAATGAATGTATGTTCACAGCTCCTTGGTCACATAGACATGGATACAAGAGAGTGGACAGATGGAGTGCTCACCTACAGTGCTAGACAAGTGGTCAGAGAGCCTATAGGTACTTTACTGTCATTATCATCATCATGTGTTCTCATTGTTATTAATAGTGTCAGAGTCTTACTTTCTATTCACAGTGGCTCGTGTTCACTAACAGGGAGTGAAACAATTATACACAACGAATGACTGTACTCAGAAACGCGGCAATATAACTGAAACACTTTAATCCCACTCTTAAACGGCATTCACATAATGCTGCGCTCACAGTTAGCGGCAATGCCATTTATCAATACATACATGCAATATATAAGTTCATCAATGCATGGAAACAAACACTCACTCAGTCTCTACACAGTATCTACAAAGCATACAAGGTCGCTCACATCAAGCATCGGATAATTCATCAATACACTCAACACTTTCTCCCATGTCCGTCCAGTCTCGAAGTCCTAGGCAGTCTGTTCTAAACTCGAGGTTTCGAGAATATAAAAGTTTCTGGATCACTAGGAAATTAGTCTAAACAATGTGCTGACACCACACATGACCATAAAAGTAATAATTTGGACTTCTAGGGCAGTTTAGTTGACAAAATTGAGAAAGCTCAAAATTGAGAAATTTCGTAAGGCGGCCGGTCATCGATATATCCCAAAATATAAAAGTTTCTGGATCACTAGGAAATTAGTCTAAAACAATGTGCTGACACCACACATGACCATAAAAGTAGTAATTTGGACTTTTAGGGCAGTTTAGTTGACAAAATTGAGATAGCTCAATATTGAGACCCCAAAATATAAAAGTTTCTGGATCACTAGGAAATTAGTCTAACACACTTTGCTGACACCACACATGACCATAAAAGTAATAATTTGGACTTCTAGGGCAGTTTAGTTGTCAAAATTGAGATAGCTCAAAATTGAGAAATTTCGTAAGGCGGCCGGTCATCGATATTTCCCAAAATATAAAAGTTTCTGGATCACTAGGAAATTAGTCTAAAACAATTTGCTGACACCACACATGACCATAAAAGTAATAATTTGGACTTCTAGGGCAGTTTAGTTGACAAAATTGAGAAAGCTCAAAATTGAGAAATTTCGTGAGGCGGCCGGTCATCGATATATCCCAAAATATAAAAGTTTCTTGATCATTAGGAAATTAGTCTAAAACAATGTGCTGACACCACACATGACCATAAAAGTAGTAATTTGGACTTCTAGGGCAGTTTAGTTGACAAAATTGAGATAGCTCAAAATTGAGAAATTTCGTAAGGCGGCCGGTCATCGATGTTTCCCAAAATATAAAAGTTTCTGGATCACTAGGAAATTAGTCTAAAACAATGTGCTGACACCACACATGACCATAAAAGTAATAATTTGCACTTCTGGGGCTGTTTAGTTGTCAAAATGGAGATAGCTCAAAATTGGAACCCCAAAATATAAAAGTTTCTGGATCACTAGGAAATTAGTCTAAAACAATTTGCTGACACCACACATGACCATAAAAGTAATAATTTGGACTTCTAGGGCAGTTTAGTTGACAAATTTGAGAAAGCTCAAAATTGAGAAATTTCGTAAGGCGGCCGGTCATCGATATTTCCCAAAATATAAAAGTTTCTTGATCATTAGGAAATTAGTCTAAAACAATGTGCTGACACCACACATGACCATAAAAGTAGTAATTTGGACTTCTAGGGCAGTTTAGTTGACAAAATTGAGATAGCTCAAAATTGAGAAATTTCGTAAGGCGGCCGGTCATCGATATTTCCCAAAATATAAAAGTTTCTGGATCACTAGGAAATTAGTCTAAAACAATGTGCTGACACCACACATGACCATAAAAGTAATAATTTGGACTTCTGGGGCTGTTTAGTTGTCAAAATGGAGATAGCTCAAAATTGAGACCCCAAAATATAAAAGTTTCTGGATCACTAGAAAATTAGTCTAAATTATGTGCTGACACCACACATGACCATAAAAGTAATAATTTGGACTTCTAGGGCAGTTTAGTTGACAAAATTGAGATAGCTCAAAATTGAGAAATTTTGTAAGGCGGCCGGTCATCGATATTTCCCAAAATATAAAAGTTTCTGGATCACTAGGAAATTAGTCTAAAACAATTTGCTGACACCACACATGACCATAAAAGTAATAATTTGGACTTCTGAGGCAGTTTAGTTGTCAAAATGGAGATAGCTCAAAATTGAGACCCCAAAATATAAAAGTTTCTGGATCACTAGGAAATTAGTCTAAACAATGTGCTGACACCACACATGACCATAAAAGTAATAATTTGCACTTCTGGATCTGTTTAGTTGTCAAAATGGAGATAGCTCAAAATTGAGAAATTTCGTAAGGCGGCCGGTCATCGATATTTCCCAAAATATAAAAGTTTCTGGATCACTAGGAAATTAGTCTAAACAATTTGCTGACACCACACATGACCATAAAAGTAGTAATTTGGACTTCTAGGGCAGTTTAGTTGACAAAATTGAGATAGCTCAAAATTGAGAAATTTCGTAAGGCGGCCGGTCATCGATATTTCCCAAAATATAAAAGTTTCTGGATCACTAGGAAATTAGTCTAAAACAATGTGCTGACACCACACATGACCATAAAAGTAGTAATTTGGACTTTTAGGGCAGTTTAGTTGACAAAATTGAGATAGCTCAATATAGAGACCCCAAAATATAAAAGTTTCTGGATCACTAGGAAATTAGTCTAACACACTTTGCTGACACCACACATGACCATAAAAGTAATAATTTGGACTTCTAGGGCTGTTTAGTTGTCAAAATGGAGATAGCTCAAAATTGGAACCCCAAAATATAAAAGTTTCTGGATCACTAGGAAATTAGTCTAAAACAATGTGCTGACACCACACATGACCATAAAAGTAATAATTTGCACTTCTGGGGCTGTTTAGTTGTCAAAATGGAGATAGCTCAAAATTGGAACCCCAAAATATAAAAGTTTCTGGATCACTAGGAAATTAGTCTAAAACAATTTGCTGACACCACACATGACCATAAAAGTAATAATTTGGACTTCTAGGGCAGTTTAGTTGACAAATTTTAGAAAGCTCAAAATTGAGAAATTTCGTAAGGCGGCCGGTCATCGATATTTCCCAAAATATAAAAGTTTCTTGATCATTAGGAAATTAGTCCTGACACCACACATGACCATGACAGTAATAATTTGGACTTCTGGGGCAGTTTAGTTGTTAAAATGGAGATAGCTCAAAATTGAGACCCCAAAATATAAAAGTTTCTGGATCACTAGGAAATTAGTCTAAACAATGTGCTGACACCACACATGACCATAAAAGTAATAATTTGGACTTCTAGGGCAGTTTAGTTGACAAAATTGAGATAGCTCAAAATTGAGAAATTTCGTAAGGCGGCCGGTCATCGATATTTCCCAAAATATAAAAGTTTATGGATCACTAGGAAATTAGTCTAACACACTTTGCTGACACCACACATGACCATAAAAGTAATAATTTGGACTTCTAGGGCAGTTTAGTTGACAAAATTGAGATAGCTCAAAATTGAGAAATTTCATAATGCGGCCGGTCATCGATATTTCCCAAAATATAAAAGTTTCCGGATCACTAGGAAATTAGTCTAACACACTTTGCTGACACCACACATGACCATAAAAGTAATAATTTGGACTTCTAGGGCAGTTTAGTTGACAAAATTGAGATAGCTCAAAATTGAGAAATTTCATAAGGCGGCCGGTCATCGATATTTCCCAAAATATAAAAGTTTCCGGATCACTAGGAAATTAGTCTAACACACTTTGCTGACACCACACATGACCATAAAAGTAATAATTTGGACTTCTAGGGCAGTTTAGTTGACAAAATTGAGAAAGCTCAAAATTGAGAAATTTCGTAAGGCGGCCGGTCATCGATATTTCCCAAAATATAAAAGTTTCTGGATCACTAGGAAATTAGTCTAAAACAATGTGCTGACACCACACATGACAATGACAGTAATAATTTGGACTTCTGGGGCAGTTTAGTTGTCAAAATGGAGATAGCTCAAAATTGAGACCCCAAAATATAATAGTTTCTGGATCACTAGGAAATTAGTCTAAACAATGTGCTGACACCACACATGACCATAAAAGTAATAATTTGGACTTTTAGTGCAGTTTAGTTGACAAAATTGAGATAGCTCAAAATTGAGAAATTTCGTAAGGCGGCCGGTCATCGATATTTCCCAAAATATAAAAGTTTCTGGATCACTAGGAAATTAGTCTAAAACAATGTGCTGACACCACACATGACCATGACAGTAATAATTTGGACTTCTGGGGCAGTTAAGTTGTCAAAATGAAGATAGCTCAAAATTGAGAAATTTCGTAAATCGGCCGGTCATCGATATTTCCCAAAATATAAAAGTTTCTGGATCACTAGGAAATTAGTCTAACACAATTTGCTGACACCACACATGACCATAAAAGTAATAATTTGGACTTCTAGGGCAGTTTAGTTGTCAAAATTGAGATAGCTCAAAATTGAGAAATTTCGTAAGGCGGCCGGTCATCGATATTTCCCAAAATATAAAAGTTTCCGGATCACTAGGAAATTAGTCTAACACACTTTGCTGACACCACACATGACCATAAAAGTAATAATTTGGACTTCTAGGGCAGTTTAGTTGACAAAATTGAGAAAGCTCAAAATTGAGAAATTTCATAAGGCGGCCGGTCATCGATATTTCCCAAAATATAAAAGTTTCTGGATCACTAGGAAATTAGTCAACTGCTGACACCACACATGACCATGACAGTAATAATTTGGACTTCTGGGGCAGTTAAGTTGTCAAAATGGAGATAGCTCAAAATTGAGAAATTTCATAAGGCGACCGGTCATCGATATTTCCCAAAATATAAAAGTTTCTGGATCACTAGGAAATTAGTCTAAAACAATGTGCTGACACCACACATGACCATAAAAGTAGTAATTTGGACTTTTAGGGCAGTTTAGTTGACAAAATTGAGATAGCTCAATATTGAGACCCCAAAATATAAAAGTTTCTGGATCACTAGGAAATTAGTCTCAACAATGTGCTGACACCACACATGACCATAAAAGTAATAATTTGGACTTCTAGGGCAGTTTAGTTGACAAAATTGAGAAAGCTCAAAATTGAGAAATTTCGTAAGGCGGCCGGTAATCGATATATCCCAAAATATAAAAGTTTCTGGATCACTAGGAAATTAGTCTAAAACAATGTGCTGACACCACACATGACCATAAAAGTAGTAATTTGGACTTTTAGGGCAGTTTAGTTGACAAAATTGAGAAAGCTCAAAATTGAGAAATTTCGTTAGGCGGCCGGTCATCGATATTTCCCAAAATATAAAAGTTTCTGGATCACTAGGAAATTAGTCTAAACTATGTGCTGACACCACACATGACCATAAAAGTAATAATTTGGACTTCTAGGGCAGTTTAGTTGACAAAATTGAGAAATTTCGTAAGGCGGCCGGTCATCGATATTTCCCAAAATATAAAAGTTTCTGGATCACTAGGAAATAATCTAAAACACTTTGCTGACACCACACATGACCATAAAAGTAATAATTTGGACTTCTAGGGCAGTTTAGTTGACAAAATTGAGAAAGCTCAAAATTGAGAAATTTCGTAAGGCGGCCGATCATCGATATTTCCCAAAATATAAAAGTTTCTCGATCACTAGGAAATTAGTCTAAAACAATGTGCTGACACCACACATGACCATGACAGTAATAATTTGGACTTCTGGGGCAGTTTAGTTGTTAAAATGGAGATAGCTCAAAATTGAGACCCCAAAATATAAAAGTTTCTGGATCACTAGGAAATTAGTCTAAACAATGTGCTGACACCACACATGACCATAAAAGTAATAATTTGGACTTCTAGGGCAGTTTAGTTGACAAAATTGAAATAGCTCAAAATTTAGAAATTTCGTAAGGCGGCCGGTCATCGATATTTCCCAAAATATAAAAGTTTCTGGATCACTAGGAAATTAGTCTAACACAATTTGCTGACACCACACATGACCATAAAAGTAATAATTTGGACTTCTAGGGCAGTTTAGTTGTAAAAATTGAGATAGCTCAAAATTGAGAAATTTCGTAAGGCGGCCGGTCATCGATATTTCCCAAAATATAAAAGTTTCTGGATCACTAGGAAATTAGTCTAAAACAATGTGCTGACACCACACATGACCATGACAGTAATAATTTGGACTTCTGGGGCAGTTTAGTTGTCAAAATGGAGATAGCTCAAAATTGAGAAATTTCGTAAGGCGGCCGGTCATCGATATTTCGCAAAATATAAAAGTTTCTGGATCACTAGGAAATTAGTCTAAAACAATGTGCTGACACCACACATGACCATGACAGTAATAATTTGGACTTCTGGGGCAGTTTAGTTGTTAAAATGGAGATAGCTCAAAATTGAGACCCCAAAATATAAAAGTTTCTGGATCACTAGGAAATTAGTCTAAACAATGTGCTGACACCACACATGACCATAAAAGTAATAATTTGGACTTCTAGGGCAGTTTAGTTGACAAAATTGAGATAGCTCAAAATTGAGAAATTTCGTAAGGCGGCCGGTCATCGATATTTCCCAAAATATAAAAGTTTATGGATCACTAGGAAATTAGTCTAACACACTTTGCTGACACCACACATGACCATAAAAGTAATAATTTGGACTTCTAGGGCAGTTTAGTTGACAAAATTGAGATAGCTCAAAATTGAGAAATTTCATAAGGCGGCCGGTCATCGATATTTCCCAAAATATAAAAGTTTCCGGATCACTAGGAAATTAGTCTAACACACTTTGCTGACACCACACATGACCATAAAAGTAATAATTTGGACTTCTAGGGCAGTTTAGTTGACAAAATTGAGAAAGCTCAAAATTGAGAAATTTCGTAAGGCGGCCGGTCATCGATATTTCCCAAAATATAAAAGTTTCTGGATCACTAGGAAATTAGTCTAAAACAATGTGCTGACACCACACATGACAATGACAGTAATAATTTGGACTTCTGGGACAGTTTAGTTGTCAAAATGGAGATAGCTCAAAATTGAGACCCCAAAATATAAAAGTTTCTGGATCACTAGGAAATTAGTCTAAACAATGTGCTGACACCACACATGACCATAAAAGTAATAATTTGGACTTTTAGGGCAGTTTAGTTGACAAAATTGAGATAGCTCAAAATTGAGAAATTTCGTAAGGCTGCCGGTCATCGATATTTCCCAAAATATAAAAGTTTCTGGATCACTAGGAAATTAGTCTAAAACAATGTGCTGACACCACACATGACCATGACAGTAATAATTTGGACTTCTGGGGCAGTTAAGTTGTCAAAATGAAGATAGCTCAAAATTGAGAAATTTCGTAAATCGGCCGGTCATCGATATTTCCCAAAATATAAAAGTTTCTGGATCACTAGGAAATTAGTCTAACACAATTTGCTGACACCACACATGACCATAAAAGTAATAATTTGGACTTCTAGGGCAGTTTAGTTGTCAAAATTGAGAAATTTCGTAAGGCGGCCGGTCATCGATATTTCCCAAAATATAAAAGTTTCTGGATCACTAGGAAATTAGTCTAAAACAATGTGCTGACATCACACATGACCATAAAAGTAATAATTTGCACTTCTGGGGCTGTTTAGTTGTCAAAATTGAGATAGCTCAAAATTGAGAAATTTCGTAAGGCGGCCGGTCATCGATATTTCCCAAAATATAAAAGTTTCTGGATCACTAGGAAATTAGTCTAAAACAATGTGCTGACACCACACATGACCATGACAGTAATAATTTGGACTTCTGGGGCAGTTTAGTTGTCAAAATGGAGATAGTTCAAAATTGAGAAATTTCGTAAGGCGGCCGGTCATCGATATTTCGCAAAATATAAAAGTTTCTGGATCACTAGGAAATTAGTCTAAAACAATGTGCTGACACCACACATGACCATGACAGTAATAATTTGGACTTCTGGGGCAGTTTAGTTGTTAAAATGGAGATAGCTCAAAATTGAGACCCCAAAATATAAAAGTTTCTGGATCACTAGGAAATTAGTCTAAACAATGTGCTGACACCACACATGACCATAAAAGTAATAATTTGGACTTCTAGGGCAGTTTAGTTGACAAAATTGAGATAGCTCAAAATTGAGAAATTTCGTAAGGCGGCCGGTCATCGATATTTCCCAAAATATAAAAGTTTATGGATCACTAGGAAATTAGTCTAACACACTTTGCTGACACCACACATGACCATAAAAGTAATAATTTGGACTTCTAGGGCAGTTTAGTTGACAAAATTGAGATAGCTCAAAATTGAGAAATTTCATAAGGCGGCCGGTCATCGATATTTCCCAAAATATAAAAGTTTCCGGATCACTAGGAAATTAGTCTAACACACTTTGCTGACACCACACATGACCATAAAAGTAATAATTTGGACTTCTAGGGCAGTTTAGTTGACAAAATTTAGAAAGCTCAAAATTGAGAAATTTCGTAAGGCGGCCGGTCATCGATATTTCCCAAAATATAAAAGTTTCTGGATCACTAGGAAATTAGTCTAAAACAATGTGCTGACACCACACATGACAATGACAGTAATAATTTGGACTTCTGGGGCAGTTTAGTTGTCAAAATGGAGATAGCTCAAAATTGAGACCCCAAAATATAAAAGTTTCTGGATCACTAGGAAATTAGTCTAAACAATGTGCTGACACCACACATGACCATAAAAGTAATAATTTGGACTTCTAGGGCAGTTTAGTTGACAAAATTGAGATAGCTCAAAATTGAGAAATTTCGTAAGGCGGCCGGTCATCGATATTTCCCAAAATATAAAAGTTTCTGGATCACTAGGAAATTAGTCTAAAACAATGTGCTGACACCACACATGACCATGACAGTAATAATTTGGACTTCTGGGGCAGTTAAGTTGTCAAAATGAAGATAGCTCAAAATTGAGAAATTTCGTAAATCGGCCGGTCATCGATATTTCCCAAAATATAAAAGTTTCTGGATCACTAGGAAATTAGTCTAACACAATTTGCTGACACCACACATGACCATAAAAGTAATAATTTGGACTTCTAGGGCAGTTTAGTTGTCAAAATTGAGATAGCTCAAAATTGAGAAATTTCGTAAGGCGGCCGGTCATCGATATTTCCCAAAATATAAAAGTTTCTGGATCACTAGGAAATTAGTCTAAAACAATGTGCTGACATCACACATGACCATAAAAGTAATAATTTGCACTTCTGGGGCTGTTTAGTTGTCAAAATGGAGATAGCTCAAAATTGAGTCCCCAAAATATAAAACTTTCTGGATCACTATGAAATTAGTCTAAACAATGTGCTGACACCACACATGACCATAAAAGAAATAATTTGGACTTCTAGGGCAGTTCCGTTGACAAAATTGAGATAGCTCAATATTGAGAAATTTCGTAAGGCGGCCGGTCATCGATATTTCCCAAAATAGAAAAGTTTCTGGATCACTAGGAAATTAGTCTAACACACTTTGCTGACACCACACATGACCATAAAAGTAATAATTTGGACTTCTAGGGCAGTTTAGTTGTCAAAATTGAGATAGCTCAAAATTGAGAAATTTCGTAAGGCGGCCGGTCATCGATATTTCGCAAAATATAAAAGTTTCTGGATCACTAGGAAATTAGTCTAAAACAATGTGCTGACACCACACATGACAATGACAATAATAATTTGGACTTCTGGGGCAGTTTAGTTGTCAAAATGGAGATAGCTCAAAATTGAGACCCCAAAATATAAAAGTTTCTGGATCATTAGGAAATTAGTCTCAACAATGTGCTGACACCACACATGACCATAAAAGTAATAATTTGGACTTCTAGGGCAGTTTAGTTGACAAAATTGAGATAGCTCAAAATTGAGAAATTTCATAAGGCGGCTGGTCATCGATATTTCCCAAAATATAAAAGTTTCTGGATCACTAGGAAATTAGTCAACTGCTGACACCACACATGACCATGACAGTAATAATTTGGACTTCTGGGGCAGTTAAGTTGTCAAAATGGAGATAGCTCAAAATTGAGAAATTTCATAAGGCGGCCGGTCATCGATATTTCCCAAAATATAAAAGTTTCCGGATCACTAGGAAATTAGTCTAACACACTTTGCTGACACCACACATGACCATAAAAGTAATAATTTGGACTTCTAGGGCAGTTTAGTTGACAAAATTGAGAAAGCTCAAAATTGAGAAATTTCGTAAGGCGGCCGGTCATCGATATTTCCCAAAATATAAAAGTTTCTGGATCACTAGGAAATTAGTCTAAAACAATGTGCTGACACCACACATGACAATGACAGTAATAATTTGGACTTCTGGGGCAGTTTAGTTGTCAAAATGGAGATAGCTCAAAATTGAGACCCCAAAATATAAAAGTTTCTGGATCACTAGGAAATTAGTCTAAACAATGTGCTGACACCACACATGACCATAAAAGTAATAATTTGGACTTCTAGGGCAGTTTAGTTGACAAAATTGAGATAGCTCAAAATTGAGAAATTTCATAAGGCGGCCGGTCATCGATATTTCCCAAAATAGAAAAGTTTCTGGATCACTAGGAAATTAGTCTAACACACTTTGCTGATACCACACATGACCATAAAAGTAATAATTTGGACTTCTAGGGCAGTTTAGTTGTCAAAATTGAGATAGCTCAAAATTGAGAAATTTCGTAAGGCGGCCGGTCATCGATATTTCGCAAAATATAAAAGTTTCTGGATCACTAGGAAATTAGTCTAAAACAATGTGCTGACACCACACATGACCATAAAAGTAATAATTTGCACTTCTGGGGCTGTTTAGTTGTCAAAATGGAGATAGCTCAAAATTGAGACCCCAAAATATAAAACTTTCTGGATCACTATGAAATTAGTCTAACACACTTTGCTGACACCACACATGACCATAAAAGTAATAATTTGGACTTCTAGGGCAGTTTAGTTGTCAAAATTGAGATAGCTCAAAATTGAGAAATTTCGTAAGGCGGCCGGTCATCGATATTTCCCAAAATATAAACGTTTCTGGATCACTAGGAAATTAGTCTAAAACAATGTGCTGACACCACACATGACCATAAAAGTAATAATTTGCACTTCTAGGGCAGTTTAGTTGACAAAATTGTGAAAGCTCAAAATTGAGAAATTTCGTAAGGCGGCCGGTCATCGATATTTCCCAAAATATAAAAGTTTCTGGATCACTAGGAAATTAGTCTAAAACAATGTGCTGACACCACACATGACAATGACAATAATAATTTGGACTTCTGGGGCAGTTTAGTTGTCAAAATGGAGATAGCTCAAAATTGAGACCCCAAAATATAAAAGTTTCTGGATCACTAGGAAATTAGTCTAAACAATGTGCTGACACCACACATGACCATAAAAGTAATAATTTGGACTTTTAGGGCAGTTTAGTTGACAAAATTGAGATAGCTCAAAATTGAGAAATTTCGTAAGGCGGCCGGTCATCGATATTTCCCAAAATATAAAAGTTTCTGGATCACTAGGAAATTAGTCTAAAACAATGTGCTGACACCACACATGACCATGACAGTAATAATTTGGACTTCTGGGGCAGTTAAGTTGTCAAAATGAAGATAGCTCAAAATTGAGAAATTTCGTAAATCGGCCGGTCATCGATATTTCCCAAAATATAAAAGTTTCTGGATCACTAGGAAATTAGTCTAACACAATTTGCTGACACCACACATGACCATAAAAGTAATAATTTGGACTTCTAGGGCAGTTTAGTTGTCAAAATTGAGATAGCTCAAAATTGAGAAATTTCGTAAGGCGGCCGGTCATCGATATTTCCCAAAATATAAAAGTTTCTGGATCACTAGGAAATTAGTCTAAAACAATGTGCTGACATCACACATGACCATAAAAGTAATAATTTGCACTTCTGGGGCTGTTTAGTTGTCAAAATTGAGATAGCTCAAAATTGAGAAATTTCGTAAGGCGGCCGGTCATCGATATTTCCCAAAATATAAAAGTTTCTGGATCACTAGGAAATTAGTCTAAAACAATGTGCTGACACCACACATGACCATGACAGTAATAATTTGGACTTCTGGGGCAGTTTAGTTGTCAAAATGGAGATAGTTCAAAATTGAGAAATTTCGTAAGGCGGCCGGTCATCGATATTTCGCAAAATATAAAAGTTTCTGGATCACTAGGAAATTAGTCTAAAACAATGTGCTGACACCACACATGACCATGACAGTAATAATTTGGACTTCTGGGGCAGTTTAGTTGTTAAAATGGAGATAGCTCAAAATTGAGACCCCAAAATATAAAAGTTTCTGGATCACTAGGAAATTAGTCTAAACAATGTGCTGACACCACACATGACCATAAAAGTAATAATTTGGACTTCTAGGGCAGTTTAGTTGACAAAATTGAGATAGCTCAAAATTGAGAAATTTCGTAAGGCGGCCGGTCATCGATATTTCCCAAAATATAAAAGTTTATGGATCACTAGGAAATTAGTCTAACACACTTTGCTGACACCACACATGACCATAAAAGTAATAATTTGGACTTCTAGGGCAGTTTAGTTGACAAAATTGAGATAGCTCAAAATTGAGAAATTTCATAAGGCGGCCGGTCATCGATATTTCCCAAAATATAAAAGTTTCCGGATCACTAGGAAATTAGTCTAACACACTTTGCTGACACCACACATGACCATAAAAGTAATAATTTGGACTTCTAGGGCAGTTTAGTTGACAAAATTTAGAAAGCTCAAAATTGAGAAATTTCGTAAGGCGGCCGGTCATCGATATTTCCCAAAATATAAAAGTTTCTGGATCACTAGGAAATTAGTCTAAAACAATGTGCTGACACCACACATGACAATGACAGTAATAATTTGGACTTCTGGGGCAGTTTAGTTGTCAAAATGGAGATAGCTCAAAATTGAGACCCCAAAATATAAAAGTTTCTGGATCACTAGGAAATTAGTCTAAACAATGTGCTGACACCACACATGACCATAAAAGAAATAATTTGGACTTCTAGGGCAGTTTAGTTGACAAAATTGAGAAAGCTCAAAATTGAGAAATTTCGTAAGGCGGCCGATCATCGATATTTCCCAAAATATAAAAGTTTCTCGATCACTAGGAAATTAGTCTAAAACAATGTGCTGACACCACACATGACCATGACAGTAATAATTTGGACTTCTGGGGCAGTTTAGTTGTTAAAATGGAGATAGCTCAAAATTGAGACCCCAAAATATAAAAGTTTCTGGATCACTAGGAAATTAGTCTAAACAATGTGCTGACACCACACATGACCATAAAAGTAATAATTTGGACTTCTAGGGCAGTTTAGTTGACAAAATTGAAATAGCTCAAAATTTAGAAATTTCGTAAGGCGGCCGGTCATCGATATTTCCCAAAATATAAAAGTTTCTGGATCACTAGGAAATTAGTCTAACACAATTTGCTGACACCACACATGACCATAAAAGTAATAATTTGGACTTCTAGGGCAGTTTAGTTGTAAAAATTGAGATAGCTCAAAATTGAGAAATTTCGTAAGGCGGCCGGTCATCGATATTTCCCAAAATATAAAAGTTTCTGGATCACTAGGAAATTAGTCTAAAACAATGTGCTGACACCACACATGACCATGACAGTAATAATTTGGACTTCTGGGGCAGTTTAGTTGTCAAAATGGAGATAGCTCAAAATTGAGAAATTTCGTAAGGCGGCCGGTCATCGATATTTCGCAAAATATAAAAGTTTCTGGATCACTAGGAAATTAGTCTAAAACAATGTGCTGACACCACACATGACCATGACAGTAATAATTTGGACTTCTGGGGCAGTTTAGTTGTTAAAATGGAGATAGCTCAAAATTGAGACCCCAAAATATAAAAGTTTCTGGATCACTAGGAAATTAGTCTAAACAATGTGCTGACACCACACATGACCATAAAAGTAATAATTTGGACTTCTAGGGCAGTTTAGTTGACAAAATTGAGATAGCTCAAAATTGAGAAATTTCGTAAGGCGGCCGGTCATCGATATTTCCCAAAATATAAAAGTTTATGGATCACTAGGAAATTAGTCTAACACACTTTGCTGACACCACACATGACCATAAAAGTAATAATTTGGACTTCTAGGGCAGTTTAGTTGACAAAATTGAGATAGCTCAAAATTGAGAAATTTCATAAGGCGGCCGGTCATCGATATTTCCCAAAATATAAAAGTTTCCGGATCACTAGGAAATTAGTCTAACACACTTTGCTGACACCACACATGACCATAAAAGTAATAATTTGGACTTCTAGGGCAGTTTAGTTGACAAAATTGAGAAAGCTCAAAATTGAGAAATTTCGTAAGGCGGCCGGTCATCGATATTTCCCAAAATATAAAAGTTTCTGGATCACTAGGAAATTAGTCTAAAACAATGTGCTGACACCACACATGACAATGACAGTAATAATTTGGACTTCTGGGACAGTTTAGTTGTCAAAATGGAGATAGCTCAAAATTGAGACCCCAAAATATAAAAGTTTCTGGATCACTAGGAAATTAGTCTAAACAATGTGCTGACACCACACATGACCATAAAAGTAATAATTTGGACTTTTAGGGCAGTTTAGTTGACAAAATTGAGATAGCTCAAAATTGAGAAATTTCGTAAGGCTGCCGGTCATCGATATTTCCCAAAATATAAAAGTTTCTGGATCACTAGGAAATTAGTCTAAAACAATGTGCTGACACCACACATGACCATGACAGTAATAATTTGGACTTCTGGGGCAGTTAAGTTGTCAAAATGAAGATAGCTCAAAATTGAGAAATTTCGTAAATCGGCCGGTCATCGATATTTCCCAAAATATAAAAGTTTCTGGATCACTAGGAAATTAGTCTAACACAATTTGCTGACACCACACATGACCATAAAAGTAATAATTTGGACTTCTAGGGCAGTTTAGTTGTCAAAATTGAGAAATTTCGTAAGGCGGCCGGTCATCGATATTTCCCAAAATATAAAAGTTTCTGGATCACTAGGAAATTAGTCTAAAACAATGTGCTGACATCACACATGACCATAAAAGTAATAATTTGCACTTCTGGGGCTGTTTAGTTGTCAAAATTGAGATAGCTCAAAATTGAGAAATTTCGTAAGGCGGCCGGTCATCGATATTTCCCAAAATATAAAAGTTTCTGGATCACTAGGAAATTAGTCTAAAACAATGTGCTGACACCACACATGACCATGACAGTAATAATTTGGACTTCTGGGGCAGTTTAGTTGTCAAAATGGAGATAGTTCAAAATTGAGAAATTTCGTAAGGCGGCCGGTCATCGATATTTCGCAAAATATAAAAGTTTCTGGATCACTAGGAAATTAGTCTAAAACAATGTGCTGACACCACACATGACCATGACAGTAATAATTTGGACTTCTGGGGCAGTTTAGTTGTCAAAATGGAGATAGCTCAAAATTGAGTCCCCAAAATATAAAACTTTCTGGATCACTATGAAATTAGTCTAAACAATGTGCTGACACCACACATGACCATAAAAGAAATAATTTGGACTTCTAGGGCAGTTCCGTTGACAAAATTGAGATAGCTCAATATTGAGAAATTTCGTAAGGCGGCCGGTCATCGATATTTCCCAAAATAGAAAAGTTTCTGGATCACTAGGAAATTAGTCTAACACACTTTGCTGACACCACACATGACCATAAAAGTAATAATTTGGACTTCTAGGGCAGTTTAGTTGTCAAAATTGAGATAGCTCAAAATTGAGAAATTTCGTAAGGCGGCCGGTCATCGATATTTCGCAAAATATAAAAGTTTCTGGATCACTAGGAAATTAGTCTAAAACAATGTGCTGACACCACACATGACAATGACAATAATAATTTGGACTTCTGGGGCAGTTTAGTTGTCAAAATGGAGATAGCTCAAAATTGAGACCCCAAAATATAAAAGTTTCTGGATCATTAGGAAATTAGTCTCAACAATGTGCTGACACCACACATGACCATAAAAGTAATAATTTGGACTTCTAGGGCAGTTTAGTTGACAAAATTGAGATAGCTCAAAATTGAGAAATTTCATAAGGCGGCTGGTCATCGATATTTCCCAAAATATAAAAGTTTCTGGATCACTAGGAAATTAGTCAACTGCTGACACCACACATGACCATGACAGTAATAATTTGGACTTCTGGGGCAGTTAAGTTGTCAAAATGGAGATAGCTCAAAATTGAGAAATTTCATAAGGCGGCCGGTCATCGATATTTCCCAAAATATAAAAGTTTCCGGATCACTAGGAAATTAGTCTAACACACTTTGCTGACACCACACATGACCATAAAAGTAATAATTTGGACTTCTAGGGCAGTTTAGTTGACAAAATTGAGAAAGCTCAAAATTGAGAAATTTCGTAAGGCGGCCGGTCATCGATATTTCCCAAAATATAAAAGTTTCTGGATCACTAGGAAATTAGTCTAAAACAATGTGCTGACACCACACATGACAATGACAGTAATAATTTGGACTTCTGGGGCAGTTTAGTTGTCAAAATGGAGATAGCTCAAAATTGAGACCCCAAAATATAAAAGTTTCTGGATCACTAGGAAATTAGTCTAAACAATGTGCTGACACCACACATGACCATAAAAGTAATAATTTGGACTTCTAGGGCAGTTTAGTTGACAAAATTGAGATAGCTCAAAATTGAGAAATTTCATAAGGCGGCCGGTCATCGATATTTCCCAAAATAGAAAAGTTTCTGGATCACTAGGAAATTAGTCTAACACACTTTGCTGATACCACACATGACCATAAAAGTAATAATTTGGACTTCTAGGGCAGTTTAGTTGTCAAAATTGAGATAGCTCAAAATTGAGAAATTTCGTAAGGCGGCCGGTCATCGATATTTCGCAAAATATAAAAGTTTCTGGATCACTAGGAAATTAGTCTAAAACAATGTGCTGACACCACACATGACCATAAAAGTAATAATTTGCACTTCTGGGGCTGTTTAGTTGTCAAAATGGAGATAGCTCAAAATTGAGACCCCAAAATATAAAACTTTCTGGATCACTATGAAATTAGTCTAACACACTTTGCTGACACCACACATGACCATAAAAGTAATAATTTGGACTTCTAGGGCAGTTTAGTTGTCAAAATTGAGATAGCTCAAAATTGAGAAATTTCGTAAGGCGGCCGGTCATCGATATTTCCCAAAATATAAACGTTTCTGGATCACTAGGAAATTAGTCTAAAACAATGTGCTGACACCACACATGACCATAAAAGTAATAATTTGCACTTCTAGGGCAGTTTAGTTGACAAAATTGTGAAAGCTCAAAATTGAGAAATTTCGTAAGGCGGCCGGTCATCGATATTTCCCAAAATATAAAAGTTTCTGGATCACTAGGAAATTAGTCTAAAACAATGTGCTGACACCACACATGACAATGACAATAATAATTTGGACTTCTGGGGCAGTTTAGTTGTCAAAATGGAGATAGCTCAAAATTGAGACCCCAAAATATAAAAGTTTCTGGATCACTAGGAAATTAGTCTAAACAATGTGCTGACACCACACATGACCATAAAAGTAATAATTTGGACTTTTAGGGCAGTTTAGTTGACAAAATTGAGATAGCTCAAAATTGAGAAATTTCGTAAGGCGGCCGGTCATCGATATTTCCCAAAATATAAAAGTTTCTGGATCACTAGGAAATTAGTCTAAAACAATGTGCTGACACCACACATGACCATGACAGTAATAATTTGGACTTCTGGGGCAGTTAAGTTGTCAAAATGAAGATAGCTCAAAATTGAGAAATTTCGTAAATCGGCCGGTCATCGATATTTCCCAAAATATAAAAGTTTCTGGATCACTAGGAAATTAGTCTAACACAATTTGCTGACACCACACATGACCATAAAAGTAATAATTTGGACTTCTAGGGCAGTTTAGTTGTCAAAATTGAGATAGCTCAAAATTGAGAAATTTCGTAAGGCGGCCGGTCATCGATATTTCCCAAAATATAAAAGTTTCTGGATCACTAGGAAATTAGTCTAAAACAATGTGCTGACATCACACATGACCATAAAAGTAATAATTTGCACTTCTGGGGCTGTTTAGTTGTCAAAATTGAGATAGCTCAAAATTGAGAAATTTCGTAAGGCGGCCGGTCATCGATATTTCCCAAAATATAAAAGTTTCTGGATCACTAGGAAATTAGTCTAAAACAATGTGCTGACACCACACATGACCATGACAGTAATAATTTGGACTTCTGGGGCAGTTTAGTTGTCAAAATGGAGATAGTTCAAAATTGAGAAATTTCGTAAGGCGGCCGGTCATCGATATTTCGCAAAATATAAAAGTTTCTGGATCACTAGGAAATTAGTCTAAAACAATGTGCTGACACCACACATGACCATGACAGTAATAATTTGGACTTCTGGGGCAGTTTAGTTGTTAAAATGGAGATAGCTCAAAATTGAGACCCCAAAATATAAAAGTTTCTGGATCACTAGGAAATTAGTCTAAACAATGTGCTGACACCACACATGACCATAAAAGTAATAATTTGGACTTCTAGGGCAGTTTAGTTGACAAAATTGAGATAGCTCAAAATTGAGAAATTTCGTAAGGCGGCCGGTCATCGATATTTCCCAAAATATAAAAGTTTATGGATCACTAGGAAATTAGTCTAACACACTTTGCTGACACCACACATGACCATAAAAGTAATAATTTGGACTTCTAGGGCAGTTTAGTTGACAAAATTGAGATAGCTCAAAATTGAGAAATTTCATAAGGCGGCCGGTCATCGATATTTCCCAAAATATAAAAGTTTCCGGATCACTAGGAAATTAGTCTAACACACTTTGCTGACACCACACATGACCATAAAAGTAATAATTTGGACTTCTAGGGCAGTTTAGTTGACAAAATTTAGAAAGCTCAAAATTGAGAAATTTCGTAAGGCGGCCGGTCATCGATATTTCCCAAAATATAAAAGTTTCTGGATCACTAGGAAATTAGTCTAAAACAATGTGCTGACACCACACATGACAATGACAGTAATAATTTGGACTTCTGGGGCAGTTTAGTTGTCAAAATGGAGATAGCTCAAAATTGAGACCCCAAAATATAAAAGTTTCTGGATCACTAGGAAATTAGTCTAAACAATGTGCTGACACCACACATGACCATAAAAGTAATAATTTGGACTTCTAGGGCAGTTTAGTTGACAAAATTGAGATAGCTCAAAATTGAGAAATTTCGTAAGGCGGCCGGTCATCGATATTTCCCAAAATATAAAAGTTTCTGGATCACTAGGAAATTAGTCTAAAACAATGTGCTGACACCACACATGACCATGACAGTAATAATTTGGACTTCTGGGGCAGTTAAGTTGTCAAAATGAAGATAGCTCAAAATTGAGAAATTTCGTAAATCGGCCGGTCATCGATATTTCCCAAAATATAAAAGTTTCTGGATCACTAGGAAATTAGTCTAACACAATTTGCTGACACCACACATGACCATAAAAGTAATAATTTGGACTTCTAGGGCAGTTTAGTTGTCAAAATTGAGATAGCTCAAAATTGAGAAATTTCGTAAGGCGGCCGGTCATCGATATTTCCCAAAATATAAAAGTTTCTGGATCACTAGGAAATTAGTCTAAAACAATGTGCTGACATCACACATGACCATAAAAGTAATAATTTGCACTTCTGGGGCTGTTTAGTTGTCAAAATGGAGATAGCTCAAAATTGAGTCCCCAAAATATAAAACTTTCTGGATCACTATGAAATTAGTCTAAACAATGTGCTGACACCACACATGACCATAAAAGTAATAATTTGGACTTCTAGGGCAGTTTAGTTGTCAAAATTGAGATAGCTCAAAATTGAGAAATTTCGTAAGGCGGCCGGTCATCGATATTTCCCAAAATATAAAAGTTTCTGGATCACTAGGAAATTAGTCTAAAACAATGTGCTGACATCACACATGACCATAAAAGTAATAATTTGCACTTCTGGGGCTGTTTAGTTGTCAAAATGGAGATAGCTCAAAATTGAGTCCCCAAAATATAAAACTTTCTGGATCACTATGAAATTAGTCTAAACAATGTGCTGACACCACACATGACCATAAAAGAAATAATTTGGACTTCTAGGGCAGTTCCGTTGACAAAATTGAGATAGCTCAATATTGAGAAATTTCGTAAGGCGGCCGGTCATCGATATTTCCCAAAATAGAAAAGTTTCTGGATCACTAGGAAATTAGTCTAACACACTTTGCTGACACCACACATGACCATAAAAGTAATAATTTGGACTTCTAGGGCAGTTTAGTTGTCAAAATTGAGATAGCTCAAAATTGAGAAATTTCGTAAGGCGGCCGGTCATCGATATTTCGCAAAATATAAAAGTTTCTGGATCACTAGGAAATTAGTCTAAAACAATGTGCTGACACCACACATGACAATGACAATAATAATTTGGACTTCTGGGGCAGTTTAGTTGTCAAAATGGAGATAGCTCAAAATTGAGACCCCAAAATATAAAAGTTTCTGGATCATTAGGAAATTAGTCTCAACAATGTGCTGACACCACACATGACCATAAAAGTAATAATTTGGACTTCTAGGGCAGTTTAGTTGACAAAATTGAGATAGCTCAAAATTGAGAAATTTCATAAGGCGGCTGGTCATCGATATTTCCCAAAATATAAAAGTTTCTGGATCACTAGGAAATTAGTCAACTGCTGACACCACACATGACCATGACAGTAATAATTTGGACTTCTGGGGCAGTTAAGTTGTCAAAATGGAGATAGCTCAAAATTGAGAAATTTCATAAGGCGGCCGGTCATCGATATTTCCCAAAATATAAAAGTTTCCGGATCACTAGGAAATTAGTCTAACACACTTTGCTGACACCACACATGACCATAAAAGTAATAATTTGGACTTCTAGGGCAGTTTAGTTGACAAAATTGAGAAAGCTCAAAATTGAGAAATTTCGTAAGGCGGCCGGTCATCGATATTTCCCAAAATATAAAAGTTTCTGGATCACTAGGAAATTAGTCTAAAACAATGTGCTGACACCACACATGACAATGACAGTAATAATTTGGACTTCTGGGGCAGTTTAGTTGTCAAAATGGAGATAGCTCAAAATTGAGACCCCAAAATATAAAAGTTTCTGGATCACTAGGAAATTAGTCTAAACAATGTGCTGACACCACACATGACCATAAAAGTAATAATTTGGACTTCTAGGGCAGTTTAGTTGACAAAATTGAGATAGCTCAAAATTGAGAAATTTCATAAGGCGGCCGGTCATCGATATTTCCCAAAATAGAAAAGTTTCTGGATCACTAGGAAATTAGTCTAACACACTTTGCTGATACCACACATGACCATAAAAGTAATAATTTGGACTTCTAGGGCAGTTTAGTTGTCAAAATTGAGATAGCTCAAAATTGAGAAATTTCGTAAGGCGGCCGGTCATCGATATTTCGCAAAATATAAAAGTTTCTGGATCACTAGGAAATTAGTCTAAAACAATGTGCTGACACCACACATGACCATAAAAGTAATAATTTGCACTTCTGGGGCTGTTTAGTTGTCAAAATGGAGATAGCTCAAAATTGAGACCCCAAAATATAAAACTTTCTGGATCACTATGAAATTAGTCTAACACACTTTGCTGACACCACACATGACCATAAAAGTAATAATTTGGACTTCTAGGGCAGTTTAGTTGTCAAAATTGAGATAGCTCAAAATTGAGAAATTTCGTAAGGCGGCCGGTCATCGATATTTCCCAAAATATAAACGTTTCTGGATCACTAGGAAATTAGTCTAAAACAATGTGCTGACACCACACATGACCATAAAAGTAATAATTTGCACTTCTAGGGCAGTTTAGTTGACAAAATTGTGAAAGCTCAAAATTGAGAAATTTCGTAAGGCGGCCGGTCATCGATATTTCCCAAAATATAAAAGTTTCTGGATCACTAGGAAATTAGTCTAAAACAATGTGCTGACACCACACATGACAATGACAATAATAATTTGGACTTCTGGGGCAGTTTAGTTGTCAAAATGGAGATAGCTCAAAATTGAGACCCCAAAATATAAAAGTTTCTGGATCACTAGGAAATTAGTCTCAACAATGTGCTGACACCACACATGACCATAAAAGTAATAATTTGGACTTCTAGGGCAGTTTAGTTGACAAAATTGAGATAGCTCAAAATTGAGAAATTTCATAAGGCGGCCGGTCATCGATATTTCCCAAAATATAAAAGTTTCCGGATCACTAGGAAATTAGTCTAACACACTTTGCTGACACCACACATGACCATAAAAGTAATAATTTGGACTTCTAGGGCAGTTTAGTTGACAAAATTGAGAAAGCTCAAAATTGAGAAATTTCGTAAGGCGGCCGGTCATCGATATTTCCCAAAATATAAAAGTTTCTGGATCACTAGGAAATTAGTCTAAAACAATGTGCTGACACCACACATGACAATGACAGTAATAATTTGGACTTCTGGGGCAGTTTAGTTGTCAAAATGGAGATAGCTCAAAATTGAGACCCCAAAATATAAAAGTTTCTGGATCACTAGGAAATTAGTCTAAACAATGTGCTGACACCACACATGACCATAAAAGTAATAATTTGGACTTCTAGGGCAGTTTAGTTGACAAAATTGAGATAGCTCAAAATTGAGAAATTTCGTAAGGCGGCCGGTCATCGATATTTCCCAAAATATAAAAGTTTCTGGATCACTAGGAAATTAGTCTAAAACAATGTGCTGACACCACACATGACCATGACAGTAATAATTTGGACTTCTGGGGCAGTTAAGTTGTCAAAATGAAGATAGCTCAAAATTGAGAAATTTCGTAAATCGGCCGGTCATCGATATTTCCCAAAATATAAAAGTTTCTGGATCACTAGGAAATTAGTCTAACACAATTTGCTGACACCACACATGACCATAAAAGTAATAATTTGGACTTCTAGGGCAGTTTAGTTGTCAAAATTGAGATAGCTCAAAATTGAGAAATTTCGTAAGGCGGCCGGTCATCGATATTTCCCAAAATATAAAAGTTTCTGGATCACTAGGAAATTAGTCTAAAACAATGTGCTGACATCACACATGACCATAAAAGTAATAATTTGCACTTCTGGGGCTGTTTAGTTGTCAAAATGGAGATAGCTCAAAATTGAGTCCCCAAAATATAAAACTTTCTGGATCACTATGAAATTAGTCTAAACAATGTGCTGACACCACACATGACCATAAAAGAAATAATTTGGACTTCTAGGGCAGTTCCGTTGACAAAATTGAGATAGCTCAATATTGAGAAATTTCGTAAGGCGGCCGGTCATCGATATTTCCCAAAATAGAAAAGTTTCTGGATCACTAGGAAATTAGTCTAACACACTTTGCTGACACCACACATGACCATAAAAGTAATAATTTGGACTTCTAGGGCAGTTTAGTTGTCAAAATTGAGATAGCTCAAAATTGAGAAATTTCGTAAGGCGGCCGGTCATCGATATTTCGCAAAATATAAAAGTTTCTGGATCACTAGGAAATTAGTCTAAAACAATGTGCTGACACCACACATGACCATAAAAGTAATAATTTGCACTTCTGGGGCTGTTTAGTTGTCAAAATGGAGATAGCTCAAAATTGAGACCCCAAAATATAAAACTTTCTGGATCACTATGAAATTAGTCTAACACACTTTGCTGACACCACACATGACCATAAAAGTAATAATTTGGACTTCTAGGGCAGTTTAGTTGTCAAAATTGAGATAGCTCAAAATTGAGAAATTTCGTAAGGCGGCCGGTCATCGATATTTCCCAAAATATAAACGTTTCTGGATCACTAGGAAATTAGTCTAAAACAATGTGCTGACACCACACATGACCATAAAAGTAATAATTTGCACTTCTAGGGCAGTTTAGTTGACAAAATTGTGAAAGCTCAAAATTGAGAAATTTCGTAAGGCGGCCGGTCATCGATATTTCCCAAAATATAAAAGTTTCTGGATCACTAGGAAATTAGTCTAAAACAATGTGCTGACACCACACATGACAATGACAATAATAATTTGGACTTCTGGGGCAGTTTAGTTGTCAAAATGGAGATAGCTCAAAATTGAGACCCCAAAATATAAAAGTTTCTGGATCATTAGGAAATTAGTCTCAACAATGTGCTGACACCACACATGACCATAAAAGTAATAATTTGGACTTCTAGGGCAGTTTAGTTGACAAAATTGAGATAGCTCAAAATTGAGAAATTTCATAAGGCGGCTGGTCATCGATATTTCCCAAAATATAAAAGTTTCTGGATCACTAGGAAATTAGTCAACTGCTGACACCACACATGACCATGACAGTAATAATTTGGACTTCTGGGGCAGTTAAGTTGTCAAAATGGAGATAGCTCAAAATTGAGAAATTTCATAAGGCGGCCGGTCATCGATATTTCCCAAAATATAAAAGTTTCCGGATCACTAGGAAATTAGTCTAACACACTTTGCTGACACCACACATGACCATAAAAGTAATAATTTGGACTTCTAGGGCAGTTTAGTTGACAAAATTGAGAAAGCTCAAAATTGAGAAATTTCGTAAGGCGGCCGGTCATCGATATTTCCCAAAATATAAAAGTTTCTGGATCACTAGGAAATTAGTCTAAAACAATGTGCTGACACCACACATGACAATGACAGTAATAATTTGGACTTCTGGGGCAGTTTAGTTGTCAAAATGGAGATAGCTCAAAATTGAGACCCCAAAATATAAAAGTTTCTGGATCATTAGGAAATTAGTCTCAACAATGTGCTGACACCACACATGACCATAAAAGTAATAATTTGGACTTCTAGGGCAGTTTAGTTGACAAAATTGAGATAGCTCAAAATTGAGAAATTTCATAAGGCGGCTGGTCATCGATATTTCCCAAAATATAAAAGTTTCTGGATCACTAGGAAATTAGTCAACTGCTGACACCACACATGACCATGACAGTAATAATTTGGACTTCTGGGGCAGTTAAGTTGTCAAAATGGAGATAGCTCAAAATTGAGAAATTTCATAAGGCGGCCGGTCATCGATATTTCCCAAAATATAAAAGTTTCCGGATCACTAGGAAATTAGTCTAACACACTTTGCTGACACCACACATGACCATAAAAGTAATAATTTGGACTTCTAGGGCAGTTTAGTTGACAAAATTGAGAAAGCTCAAAATTGAGAAATTTCGTAAGGCGGCCGGTCATCGATATTTCCCAAAATATAAAAGTTTCTGGATCACTAGGAAATTAGTCTAAAACAATGTGCTGACACCACACATGACAATGACAGTAATAATTTGGACTTCTGGGGCAGTTTAGTTGTCAAAATGGAGATAGCTCAAAATTGAGACCCCAAAATATAAAAGTTTCTGGATCACTAGGAAATTAGTCTAAACAATGTGCTGACACCACACATGACCATAAAAGTAATAATTTGGACTTCTAGGGCAGTTTAGTTGACAAAATTGAGATAGCTCAAAATTGAGAAATTTCATAAGGCGGCCGGTCATCGATATTTCCCAAAATAGAAAAGTTTCTGGATCACTAGGAAATTAGTCTAACACACTTTGCTGATACCACACATGACCATAAAAGTAATAATTTGGACTTCTAGGGCAGTTTAGTTGTCAAAATTGAGATAGCTCAAAATTGAGAAATTTCGTAAGGCGGCCGGTCATCGATATTTCCCAAAATATAAAAGTTTCTGGATCACTAGGAAATTAGTCTAAAACAATGTGCTGACATCACACATGACCATAAAAGTAATAATTTGCACTTCTGGGGCTGTTTAGTTGTCAAAATGGAGATAGCTCAAAATTGAGTCCCCAAAATATAAAACTTTCTGGATCACTATGAAATTAGTCTAAACAATGTGCTGACACCACACATGACCATAAAAGAAATAATTTGGACTTCTAGGGCAGTTCCGTTGACAAAATTGAGATAGCTCAATATTGAGAAATTTCGTAAGGCGGCCGGTCATCGATATTTCCCAAAATAGAAAAGTTTCTGGATCACTAGGAAATTAGTCTAACACACTTTGCTGACACCACACATGACCATAAAAGTAATAATTTGGACTTCTAGGGCAGTTTAGTTGTCAAAATTGAGATAGCTCAAAATTGAGAAATTTCGTAAGGCGGCCGGTCATCGATATTTCGCAAAATATAAAAGTTTCTGGATCACTAGGAAATTAGTCTAAAACAATGTGCTGACACCACACATGACCATAAAAGTAATAATTTGCACTTCTGGGGCTGTTTAGTTGTCAAAATGGAGATAGCTCAAAATTGAGACCCCAAAATATAAAACTTTCTGGATCACTATGAAATTAGTCTAACACACTTTGCTGACACCACACATGACCATAAAAGTAATAATTTGGACTTCTAGGGCAGTTTAGTTGTCAAAATTGAGATAGCTCAAAATTGAGAAATTTCGTAAGGCGGCCGGTCATCGATATTTCCCAAAATATAAACGTTTCTGGATCACTAGGAAATTAGTCTAAAACAATGTGCTGACACCACACATGACCATAAAAGTAATAATTTGCACTTCTAGGGCAGTTTAGTTGACAAAATTGTGAAAGCTCAAAATTGAGAAATTTCGTAAGGCGGCCGGTCATCGATATTTCCCAAAATATAAAAGTTTCTGGATCACTAGGAAATTAGTCTAAAACAATGTGCTGACACCACACATGACAATGACAATAATAATTTGGACTTCTGGGGCAGTTTAGTTGTCAAAATGGAGATAGCTCAAAATTGAGACCCCAAAATATAAAAGTTTCTGGATCATTAGGAAATTAGTCTCAACAATGTGCTGACACCACACATGACCATAAAAGTAATAATTTGGACTTCTAGGGCAGTTTAGTTGACAAAATTGAGATAGCTCAAAATTGAGAAATTTCATAAGGCGGCTGGTCATCGATATTTCCCAAAATATAAAAGTTTCTGGATCACTAGGAAATTAGTCAACTGCTGACACCACACATGACCATGACAGTAATAATTTGGACTTCTGGGGCAGTTAAGTTGTCAAAATGGAGATAGCTCAAAATTGAGAAATTTCATAAGGCGGCCGGTCATCGATATTTCCCAAAATATAAAAGTTTCCGGATCACTAGGAAATTAGTCTAACACACTTTGCTGACACCACACATGACCATAAAAGTAATAATTTGGACTTCTAGGGCAGTTTAGTTGACAAAATTGAGAAAGCTCAAAATTGAGAAATTTCGTAAGGCGGCCGGTCATCGATATTTCCCAAAATATAAAAGTTTCTGGATCACTAGGAAATTAGTCTAAAACAATGTGCTGACACCACACATGACAATGACAGTAATAATTTGGACTTCTGGGGCAGTTTAGTTGTCAAAATGGAGATAGCTCAAAATTGAGACCCCAAAATATAAAAGTTTCTGGATCACTAGGAAATTAGTCTAAACAATGTGCTGACACCACACATGACCATAAAAGTAATAATTTGGACTTCTAGGGCAGTTTAGTTGACAAAATTGAGATAGCTCAAAATTGAGAAATTTCATAAGGCGGCCGGTCATCGATATTTCCCAAAATAGAAAAGTTTCTGGATCACTAGGAAATTAGTCTAACACACTTTGCTGATACCACACATGACCATAAAAGTAATAATTTGGACTTCTAGGGCAGTTTAGTTGTCAAAATTGAGATAGCTCAAAATTGAGAAATTTCGTAAGGCGGCCGGTCATCGATATTTCGCAAAATATAAAAGTTTCTGGATCACTAGGAAATTAGTCTAAAACAATGTGCTGACACCACACATGACCATAAAAGTAATAATTTGGACTTCTAGGGCAGTTTAGTTGTCAAAATTGAGATAGCTCAAAATTGAGAAATTTCGTAAGGCGGCCGGTCATCGATATTTCCCAAAATATAAAAGTTTCTGGATCACTAGGAAATTAGTCTAAAACAATGTGCTGACATCACACATGACCATAAAAGTAATAATTTGCACTTCTGGGGCTGTTTAGTTGTCAAAATGGAGATAGCTCAAAATTGAGTCCCCAAAATATAAAACTTTCTGGATCACTATGAAATTAGTCTAAACAATGTGCTGACACCACACATGACCATAAAAGAAATAATTTGGACTTCTAGGGCAGTTCCGTTGACAAAATTGAGATAGCTCAATATTGAGAAATTTCGTAAGGCGGCCGGTCATCGATATTTCCCAAAATAGAAAAGTTTCTGGATCACTAGGAAATTAGTCTAACACACTTTGCTGACACCACACATGACCATAAAAGTAATAATTTGGACTTCTAGGGCAGTTTAGTTGTCAAAATTGAGATAGCTCAAAATTGAGAAATTTCGTAAGGCGGCCGGTCATCGATATTTCGCAAAATATAAAAGTTTCTGGATCACTAGGAAATTAGTCTAAAACAATGTGCTGACACCACACATGACCATAAAAGTAATAATTTGCACTTCTGGGGCTGTTTAGTTGTCAAAATGGAGATAGCTCAAAATTGAGACCCCAAAATATAAAACTTTCTGGATCACTATGAAATTAGTCTAACACACTTTGCTGACACCACACATGACCATAAAAGTAATAATTTGGACTTCTAGGGCAGTTTAGTTGTCAAAATTGAGATAGCTCAAAATTGAGAAATTTCGTAAGGCGGCCGGTCATCGATATTTCCCAAAATATAAACGTTTCTGGATCACTAGGAAATTAGTCTAAAACAATGTGCTGACACCACACATGACCATAAAAGTAATAATTTGCACTTCTAGGGCAGTTTAGTTGACAAAATTGTGAAAGCTCAAAATTGAGAAATTTCGTAAGGCGGCCGGTCATCGATATTTCCCAAAATATAAAAGTTTCTGGATCACTAGGAAATTAGTCTAAAACAATGTGCTGACACCACACATGACAATGACAATAATAATTTGGACTTCTGGGGCAGTTTAGTTGTCAAAATGGAGATAGCTCAAAATTGAGACCCCAAAATATAAAAGTTTCTGGATCATTAGGAAATTAGTCTCAACAATGTGCTGACACCACACATGACCATAAAAGTAATAATTTGGACTTCTAGGGCAGTTTAGTTGACAAAATTGAGATAGCTCAAAATTGAGAAATTTCATAAGGCGGCTGGTCATCGATATTTCCCAAAATATAAAAGTTTCTGGATCACTAGGAAATTAGTCAACTGCTGACACCACACATGACCATGACAGTAATAATTTGGACTTCTGGGGCAGTTAAGTTGTCAAAATGGAGATAGCTCAAAATTGAGAAATTTCATAAGGCGGCCGGTCATCGATATTTCCCAAAATATAAAAGTTTCCGGATCACTAGGAAATTAGTCTAACACACTTTGCTGACACCACACATGACCATAAAAGTAATAATTTGGACTTCTAGGGCAGTTTAGTTGACAAAATTGAGAAAGCTCAAAATTGAGAAATTTCGTAAGGCGGCCGGTCATCGATATTTCCCAAAATATAAAAGTTTCTGGATCACTAGGAAATTAGTCTAAAACAATGTGCTGACACCACACATGACAATGACAGTAATAATTTGGACTTCTGGGGCAGTTTAGTTGTCAAAATGGAGATAGCTCAAAATTGAGACCCCAAAATATAAAAGTTTCTGGATCACTAGGAAATTAGTCTAAACAATGTGCTGACACCACACATGACCATAAAAGTAATAATTTGGACTTCTAGGGCAGTTTAGTTGACAAAATTGAGATAGCTCAAAATTGAGAAATTTCATAAGGCGGCCGGTCATCGATATTTCCCAAAATAGAAAAGTTTCTGGATCACTAGGAAATTAGTCTAACACACTTTGCTGATACCACACATGACCATAAAAGTAATAATTTGGACTTCTAGGGCAGTTTAGTTGTCAAAATTGAGATAGCTCAAAATTGAGAAATTTCGTAAGGCGGCCGGTCATCGATATTTCGCAAAATATAAAAGTTTCTGGATCACTAGGAAATTAGTCTAAAACAATGTGCTGACACCACACATGACCATAAAAGTAATAATTTGCACTTCTGGGGCTGTTTAGTTGTCAAAATGGAGATAGCTCAAAATTGAGACCCCAAAATATAAAACTTTCTGGATCACTATGAAATTAGTCTAACACACTTTGCTGACACCACACATGACCATAAAAGTAATAATTTGGACTTCTAGGGCAGTTTAGTTGTCAAAATTGAGATAGCTCAAAATTGAGAAATTTCGTAAGGCGGCCGGTCATCGATATTTCCCAAAATATAAACGTTTCTGGATCACTAGGAAATTAGTCTAAAACAATGTGCTGACACCACACATGACCATAAAAGTAATAATTTGCACTTCTAGGGCAGTTTAGTTGACAAAATTGTGAAAGCTCAAAATTGAGAAATTTCGTAAGGCGGCCGGTCATCGATATTTCCCAAAATATAAAAGTTTCTGGATCACTAGGAAATTAGTCTAAAACAATGTGCTGACACCACACATGACAATGACAATAATAATTTGGACTTCTGGGGCAGTTTAGTTGTCAAAATGGAGATAGCTCAAAATTGAGACCCCAAAATATAAAAGTTTCTGGATCACTAGGAAATTAGTCTCAACAATGTGCTGACACCACACATGACCATAAAAGTAATAATTTGGACTTCTAGGGCAGTTTAGTTGACAAAATTGAGATAGCTCAAAATTGAGAAATTTCATAAGGCGGCCGGTCATCGATATTTCCCAAAATATAAAAGTTTCCGGATCACTAGGAAATTAGTCTAACACACTTTGCTGACACCACACATGACCATAAAAGTAATAATTTGGACTTCTAGGGCAGTTTAGTTGACAAAATTGAGAAAGCTCAAAATTGAGAAATTTCGTAAGGCGGCCGGTCATCGATATTTCCCAAAATATAAAAGTTTCTGGATCACTAGGAAATTAGTCTAAAACAATGTGCTGACACCACACATGACAATGACAGTAATAATTTGGACTTCTGGGGCAGTTTAGTTGTCAAAATGGAGATAGCTCAAAATTGAGACCCCAAAATATAAAAGTTTCTGGATCACTAGGAAATTAGTCTAAACAATGTGCTGACACCACACATGACCATAAAAGTAATAATTTGGACTTCTAGGGCAGTTTAGTTGACAAAATTGAGATAGCTCAAAATTGAGAAATTTCGTAAGGCGGCCGGTCATCGATATTTCCCAAAATATAAAAGTTTCTGGATCACTAGGAAATTAGTCTAAAACAATGTGCTGACACCACACATGACCATGACAGTAATAATTTGGACTTCTGGGGCAGTTAAGTTGTCAAAATGAAGATAGCTCAAAATTGAGAAATTTCGTAAATCGGCCGGTCATCGATATTTCCCAAAATATAAAAGTTTCTGGATCACTAGGAAATTAGTCTAACACAATTTGCTGACACCACACATGACCATAAAAGTAATAATTTGGACTTCTAGGGCAGTTTAGTTGACAAAATTGAGATAGCTCAAAATTGAGAAATTTCATAAGGCGGCCGGTCATCGATATTTCCCAAAATAGAAAAGTTTCTGGATCACTAGGAAATTAGTCTAACACACTTTGCTGATACCACACATGACCATAAAAGTAATAATTTGGACTTCTAGGGCAGTTAAGTTGTCAAAATGAAGATAGCTCAAAATTGAGAAATTTCGTAAATCGGCCGGTCATCGATATTTCCCAAAATATAAAAGTTTCTGGATCACTAGGAAATTAGTCTAACACAATTTGCTGACACCACACATGACCATAAAAGTAATAATTTGGACTTCTAGGGCAGTTTAGTTGTCAAAATTGAGATAGCTCAAAATTGAGAAATTTCGTAAGGCGGCCGGTCATCGATATTTCCCAAAATATAAAAGTTTCTGGATCACTAGGAAATTAGTCTAAAACAATGTGCTGACATCACACATGACCATAAAAGTAATAATTTGCACTTCTGGGGCTGTTTAGTTGTCAAAATGGAGATAGCTCAAAATTGAGTCCCCAAAATATAAAACTTTCTGGATCACTATGAAATTAGTCTAAACAATGTGCTGACACCACACATGACCATAAAAGAAATAATTTGGACTTCTAGGGCAGTTCCGTTGACAAAATTGAGATAGCTCAATATTGAGAAATTTCGTAAGGCGGCCGGTCATCGATATTTCCCAAAATAGAAAAGTTTCTGGATCACTAGGAAATTAGTCTAACACACTTTGCTGACACCACACATGACCATAAAAGTAATAATTTGGACTTCTAGGGCAGTTTAGTTGTCAAAATTGAGATAGCTCAAAATTGAGAAATTTCGTAAGGCGGCCGGTCATCGATATTTCGCAAAATATAAAAGTTTCTGGATCACTAGGAAATTAGTCTAAAACAATGTGCTGACACCACACATGACCATAAAAGTAATAATTTGCACTTCTGGGGCTGTTTAGTTGTCAAAATGGAGATAGCTCAAAATTGAGACCCCAAAATATAAAACTTTCTGGATCACTATGAAATTAGTCTAACACACTTTGCTGACACCACACATGACCATAAAAGTAATAATTTGGACTTCTAGGGCAGTTTAGTTGTCAAAATTGAGATAGCTCAAAATTGAGAAATTTCGTAAGGCGGCCGGTCATCGATATTTCCCAAAATATAAACGTTTCTGGATCACTAGGAAATTAGTCTAAAACAATGTGCTGACACCACACATGACCATAAAAGTAATAATTTGCACTTCTAGGGCAGTTTAGTTGACAAAATTGTGAAAGCTCAAAATTGAGAAATTTCGTAAGGCGGCCGGTCATCGATATTTCCCAAAATATAAAAGTTTCTGGATCACTAGGAAATTAGTCTAAAACAATGTGCTGACACCACACATGACAATGACAATAATAATTTGGACTTCTGGGGCAGTTTAGTTGTCAAAATGGAGATAGCTCAAAATTGAGACCCCAAAATATAAAAGTTTCTGGATCATTAGGAAATTAGTCTCAACAATGTGCTGACACCACACATGACCATAAAAGTAATAATTTGGACTTCTAGGGCAGTTTAGTTGACAAAATTGAGATAGCTCAAAATTGAGAAATTTCATAAGGCGGCTGGTCATCGATATTTCCCAAAATATAAAAGTTTCTGGATCACTAGGAAATTAGTCAACTGCTGACACCACACATGACCATGACAGTAATAATTTGGACTTCTGGGGCAGTTAAGTTGTCAAAATGGAGATAGCTCAAAATTGAGAAATTTCATAAGGCGGCCGGTCATCGATATTTCCCAAAATATAAAAGTTTCCGGATCACTAGGAAATTAGTCTAACACACTTTGCTGACACCACACATGACCATAAAAGTAATAATTTGGACTTCTAGGGCAGTTTAGTTGACAAAATTGAGAAAGCTCAAAATTGAGAAATTTCGTAAGGCGGCCGGTCATCGATATTTCCCAAAATATAAAAGTTTCTGGATCACTAGGAAATTAGTCTAAAACAATGTGCTGACACCACACATGACAATGACAGTAATAATTTGGACTTCTGGGGCAGTTTAGTTGTCAAAATGGAGATAGCTCAAAATTGAGACCCCAAAATATAAAAGTTTCTGGATCACTAGGAAATTAGTCTAAACAATGTGCTGACACCACACATGACCATAAAAGTAATAATTTGGACTTCTAGGGCAGTTTAGTTGACAAAATTGAGATAGCTCAAAATTGAGAAATTTCATAAGGCGGCCGGTCATCGATATTTCCCAAAATAGAAAAGTTTCTGGATCACTAGGAAATTAGTCTAACACACTTTGCTGATACCACACATGACCATAAAAGTAATAATTTGGACTTCTAGGGCAGTTTAGTTGTCAAAATTGAGATAGCTCAAAATTGAGAAATTTCGTAAGGCGGCCGGTCATCGATATTTCGCAAAATATAAAAGTTTCTGGATCACTAGGAAATTAGTCTAAAACAATGTGCTGACACCACACATGACCATAAAAGTAATAATTTGCACTTCTGGGGCTGTTTAGTTGTCAAAATGGAGATAGCTCAAAATTGAGACCCCAAAATATAAAACTTTCTGGATCACTATGAAATTAGTCTAACACACTTTGCTGACACCACACATGACCATAAAAGTAATAATTTGGACTTCTAGGGCAGTTTAGTTGTCAAAATTGAGATAGCTCAAAATTGAGAAATTTCGTAAGGCGGCCGGTCATCGATATTTCCCAAAATATAAACGTTTCTGGATCACTAGGAAATTAGTCTAAAACAATGTGCTGACACCACACATGACCATAAAAGTAATAATTTGCACTTCTAGGGCAGTTTAGTTGACAAAATTGTGAAAGCTCAAAATTGAGAAATTTCGTAAGGCGGCCGGTCATCGATATTTCCCAAAATATAAAAGTTTCTGGATCACTAGGAAATTAGTCTAAAACAATGTGCTGACACCACACATGACAATGACAATAATAATTTGGACTTCTGGGGCAGTTTAGTTGTCAAAATGGAGATAGCTCAAAATTGAGACCCCAAAATATAAAAGTTTCTGGATCACTAGGAAATTAGTCTCAACAATGTGCTGACACCACACATGACCATAAAAGTAATAATTTGGACTTCTAGGGCAGTTTAGTTGACAAAATTGAGATAGCTCAAAATTGAGAAATTTCATAAGGCGGCCGGTCATCGATATTTCCCAAAATATAAAAGTTTCCGGATCACTAGGAAATTAGTCTAACACACTTTGCTGACACCACACATGACCATAAAAGTAATAATTTGGACTTCTAGGGCAGTTTAGTTGACAAAATTGAGAAAGCTCAAAATTGAGAAATTTCGTAAGGCGGCCGGTCATCGATATTTCCCAAAATATAAAAGTTTCTGGATCACTAGGAAATTAGTCTAAAACAATGTGCTGACACCACACATGACCATAAAAGTAATAATTTGGACTTCTAGGGCAGTTTAGTTGACAAAATTGAGATAGCTCAAAATTGAGAAATTTCGTAAGGCGGCCGGTCATCGATATTTCCCAAAATATAAAAGTTTCTGGATCACTAGGAAATTAGTCTAAAACAATGTGCTGACACCACACATGACCATGACAGTAATAATTTGGACTTCTGGGGCAGTTAAGTTGTCAAAATGAAGATAGCTCAAAATTGAGAAATTTCGTAAATCGGCCGGTCATCGATATTTCCCAAAATATAAAAGTTTCTGGATCACTAGGAAATTAGTCTAACACAATTTGCTGACACCACACATGACCATAAAAGTAATAATTTGGACTTCTAGGGCAGTTTAGTTGACAAAATTGAGAAATTTCGTAAGGCGGCCGGTCATCGATATTTCCCAAGATATAAAAGTTTCTGGATCACTAGGAAATTAGTCTAAAACAATGTGCTGACACCACACATGACAATGACAGTAATAATTTGGACTTCTGGGGCAGTTTAGTTGTCAAAATGGAGATAGCTCAAAATTGAGACCCCAAAATATAAAAGTTTCTGGATCACTAGGAAATTAGTCTAAACAATGTGCTGACACCACACATGACCATAAAAGTAATAATTTGGACTTCTAGGGCAGTTTAGTTGACAAAATTGAGATAGCTCAAAATTGAGAAATTTCATAAGGCGGCCGGTCATCGATATTTCCCAAAATAGAAAAGTTTCTGGATCACTAGGAAATTAGTCTAACACACTTTGCTGACACCACACATGACCATAAAAGTAATAATTTGGACTTCTAGGGCAGTTTAGTTGTCAAAATTGAGATAGCTCAAAATTGAGAAATTTCGTAAGGCGGCCGGTCATCGATATTTCGCAAAATATAAAAGTTTCTGGATCACTAGGAAATTAGTCTAAAACAATGTGCTGACACCACACATGACCATAAAAGTAATAATTTGCACTTCTGGGGCTGTTTAGTTGTCAAAATGGAGATAGCTCAAAATTGAGACCCCAAAATATAAAACTTTCTGGATCACTATGAAATTAGTCTAACACACTTTGCTGACACCACACATGACCATAAAAGTAATAATTTGGACTTCTAGGGCAGTTTAGTTGTCAAAATTGAGATAGCTCAAAATTGAGAAATTTCGTAAGGCGGCCGGTCATCGATATTTCCCAAAATATAAACGTTTCTGGATCACTAGGAAATTAGTCTAAAACAATGTGCTGACACCACACATGACCATAAAAGTAATAATTTGCACTTCTAGGGCAGTTTAGTTGACAAAATTGTGAAAGCTCAAAATTGAGAAATTTCGTAAGGCGGCCGGTCATCGATATTTCCCAAAATATAAAAGTTTCTGGATCACTAGGAAATTAGTCTAAAACAATGTGCTGACACCACACATGACAATGACAATAATAATTTGGACTTCTGGGGCAGTTTAGTTGTCAAAATGGAGATAGCTCAAAATTGAGACCCCAAAATATAAAAGTTTCTGGATCATTAGGAAATTAGTCTCAACAATGTGCTGACACCACACATGACCATAAAAGTAATAATTTGGACTTCTAGGGCAGTTTAGTTGACAAAATTGAGATAGCTCAAAATTGAGAAATTTCATAAGGCGGCTGGTCATCGATATTTCCCAAAATATAAAAGTTTCTGGATCACTAGGAAATTAGTCAACTGCTGACACCACACATGACCATGACAGTAATAATTTGGACTTCTGGGGCAGTTAAGTTGTCAAAATGGAGATAGCTCAAAATTGAGAAATTTCATAAGGCGGCCGGTCATCGATATTTCCCAAAATATAAAAGTTTCCGGATCACTAGGAAATTAGTCTAACACACTTTGCTGACACCACACATGACCATAAAAGTAATAATTTGGACTTCTAGGGCAGTTTAGTTGACAAAATTGAGAAAGCTCAAAATTGAGAAATTTCGTAAGGCGGCCGGTCATCGATATTTCCCAAAATATAAAAGTTTCTGGATCACTAGGAAATTAGTCTAAAACAATGTGCTGACACCACACATGACAATGACAGTAATAATTTGGACTTCTGGGGCAGTTTAGTTGTCAAAATGGAGATAGCTCAAAATTGAGACCCCAAAATATAAAAGTTTCTGGATCACTAGGAAATTAGTCTAAACAATGTGCTGACACCACACATGACCATAAAAGTAATAATTTGGACTTCTAGGGCAGTTTAGTTGACAAAATTGAGATAGCTCAAAATTGAGAAATTTCATAAGGCGGCCGGTCATCGATATTTCCCAAAATAGAAAAGTTTCTGGATCACTAGGAAATTAGTCTAACACACTTTGCTGATACCACACATGACCATAAAAGTAATAATTTGGACTTCTAGGGCAGTTTAGTTGTCAAAATTGAGATAGCTCAAAATTGAGAAATTTCGTAAGGCGGCCGGTCATCGATATTTCGCAAAATATAAAAGTTTCTGGATCACTAGGAAATTAGTCTAAAACAATGTGCTGACACCACACATGACCATAAAAGTAATAATTTGCACTTCTGGGGCTGTTTAGTTGTCAAAATGGAGATAGCTCAAAATTGAGACCCCAAAATATAAAAGTTTCTGGATCACTAGGAAATTAGTCTAAACAATGTGCTGACACCACACATGACCATAAAAGTAATAATTTGGACTTCTAGGGCAGTTTAGTTGACAAAATTGAGATAGCTCAAAATTGAGAAATTTCATAAGGCGGCCGGTCATCGATATTTCCCAAAATAGAAAAGTTTCTGGATCACTAGGAAATTAGTCTAACACACTTTGCTGATACCACACATGACCATAAAAGTAATAATTTGGACTTCTAGGGCAGTTTAGTTGTCAAAATTGAGATAGCTCAAAATTGAGAAATTTCGTAAGGCGGCCGGTCATCGATATTTCGCAAAATATAAAAGTTTCTGGATCACTAGGAAATTAGTCTAAAACAATGTGCTGACACCACACATGACCATAAAAGTAATAATTTGCACTTCTGGGGCTGTTTAGTTGTCAAAATGGAGATAGCTCAAAATTGAGACCCCAAAATATAAAACTTTCTGGATCACTATGAAATTAGTCTAACACACTTTGCTGACACCACACATGACCATAAAAGTAATAATTTGGACTTCTAGGGCAGTTTAGTTGTCAAAATTGAGATAGCTCAAAATTGAGAAATTTCGTAAGGCGGCCGGTCATCGATATTTCCCAAAATATAAACGTTTCTGGATCACTAGGAAATTAGTCTAAAACAATGTGCTGACACCACACATGACCATAAAAGTAATAATTTGCACTTCTAGGGCAGTTTAGTTGACAAAATTGTGAAAGCTCAAAATTGAGAAATTTCGTAAGGCGGCCGGTCATCGATATTTCCCAAAATATAAAAGTTTCTGGATCACTAGGAAATTAGTCTAAAACAATGTGCTGACACCACACATGACAATGACAATAATAATTTGGACTTCTGGGGCAGTTTAGTTGTCAAAATGGAGATAGCTCAAAATTGAGACCCCAAAATATAAAAGTTTCTGGATCACTAGGAAATTAGTCTCAACAATGTGCTGACACCACACATGACCATAAAAGTAATAATTTGGACTTCTAGGGCAGTTTAGTTGACAAAATTGAGATAGCTCAAAATTGAGAAATTTCATAAGGCGGCCGGTCATCGATATTTCCCAAAATATAAAAGTTTCCGGATCACTAGGAAATTAGTCTAACACACTTTGCTGACACCACACATGACCATAAAAGTAATAATTTGGACTTCTAGGGCAGTTTAGTTGACAAAATTGAGAAAGCTCAAAATTGAGAAATTTCGTAAGGCGGCCGGTCATCGATATTTCCCAAAATATAAAAGTTTCTGGATCACTAGGAAATTAGTCTAAAACAATGTGCTGACACCACACATGACAATGACAGTAATAATTTGGACTTCTGGGGCAGTTTAGTTGTCAAAATGGAGATAGCTCAAAATTGAGACCCCAAAATATAAAAGTTTCTGGATCACTAGGAAATTAGTCTAAACAATGTGCTGACACCACACATGACCATAAAAGTAATAATTTGGACTTCTAGGGCAGTTTAGTTGACAAAATTGAGATAGCTCAAAATTGAGAAATTTCGTAAGGCGGCCGGTCATCGATATTTCCCAAAATATAAAAGTTTCTGGATCACTAGGAAATTAGTCTAAAACAATGTGCTGACACCACACATGACCATGACAGTAATAATTTGGACTTCTGGGGCAGTTAAGTTGTCAAAATGAAGATAGCTCAAAATTGAGAAATTTCGTAAATCGGCCGGTCATCGATATTTCCCAAAATATAAAAGTTTCTGGATCACTAGGAAATTAGTCTAACACAATTTGCTGACACCACACATGACCATAAAAGTAATAATTTGGACTTCTAGGGCAGTTTAGTTGACAAAATTGAGAAATTTCGTAAGGCGGCCGGTCATCGATATTTCCCAAGATATAAAAGTTTCTGGATCACTAGGAAATTAGTCTAAAACAATGTGCTGACACCACACATGACAATGACAGTAATAATTTGGACTTCTGGGGCAGTTTAGTTGTCAAAATGGAGATAGCTCAAAATTGAGACCCCAAAATATAAAAGTTTCTGGATCACTAGGAAATTAGTCTAAACAATGTGCTGACACCACACATGACCATAAAAGTAATAATTTGGACTTCTAGGGCAGTTTAGTTGACAAAATTGAGATAGCTCAAAATTGAGAAATTTCATAAGGCGGCCGGTCATCGATATTTCCCAAAATAGAAAAGTTTCTGGATCACTAGGAAATTAGTCTAACACACTTTGCTGACACCACACATGACCATAAAAGTAATAATTTGGACTTCTAGGGCAGTTTAGTTGTCAAAATTGAGATAGCTCAAAATTGAGAAATTTCGTAAGGCGGCCGGTCATTGATATTTCGCAAAATATAAAAGTTTCTGGATCACTAGGAAATTAGTCTAAAACAATGTGCTGACACCACACATGACCATAAAAGTAATAATTTGCACTTCTGGGGCTGTTTAGTTGTCAAAATGGAGATAGCTCAAAATTGAGACCCCAAAATATAAAACTTTCTGGATCACTATGAAATTAGTCTAACACACTTTGCTGACACCACACATGACCATAAAAGTAATAATTTGGACTTCTAGGGCAGTTTAGTTGTCAAAATTGAGATAGCTCAAAATTGAGAAATTTCGTAAGGCGGCCGGTCATCGATATTTCCCAAAATATAAACGTTTCTGGATCACTAGGAAATTAGTCTAAAACAATGTGCTGACACCACACATGACCATAAAAGTAATAATTTGCACTTCTAGGGCAGTTTAGTTGACAAAATTGTGAAAGCTCAAAATTGAGAAATTTCGTAAGGCGGCCGGTCATCGATATTTCCCAAAATATAAAAGTTTCTGGATCACTAGGAAATTAGTCTAAAACAATGTGCTGACACCACACATGACAATGACAATAATAATTTGGACTTCTGGGGCAGTTTAGTTGTCAAAATGGAGATAGCTCAAAATTGAGACCCCAAAATATAAAAGTTTCTGGATCATTAGGAAATTAGTCTCAACAATGTGCTGACACCACACATGACCATAAAAGTAATAATTTGGACTTCTAGGGCAGTTTAGTTGACAAAATTGAGATAGCTCAAAATTGAGAAATTTCATAAGGCGGCTGGTCATCGATATTTCCCAAAATATAAAAGTTTCTGGATCACTAGGAAATTAGTCAACTGCTGACACCACACATGACCATGACAGTAATAATTTGGACTTCTGGGGCAGTTAAGTTGTCAAAATGGAGATAGCTCAAAATTGAGAAATTTCATAAGGCGGCCGGTCATCGATATTTCCCAAAATATAAAAGTTTCCGGATCACTAGGAAATTAGTCTAACACACTTTGCTGACACCACACATGACCATAAAAGTAATAATTTGGACTTCTAGGGCAGTTTAGTTGACAAAATTGAGAAAGCTCAAAATTGAGAAATTTCGTAAGGCGGCCGGTCATCGATATTTCCCAAAATATAAAAGTTTCTGGATCACTAGGAAATTAGTCTAAAACAATGTGCTGACACCACACATGACAATGACAGTAATAATTTGGACTTCTGGGGCAGTTTAGTTGTCAAAATGGAGATAGCTCAAAATTGAGACCCCAAAATATAAAAGTTTCTGGATCACTAGGAAATTAGTCTAAACAATGTGCTGACACCACACATGACCATAAAAGTAATAATTTGGACTTCTAGGGCAGTTTAGTTGACAAAATTGAGATAGCTCAAAATTGAGAAATTTCATAAGGCGGCCGGTCATCGATATTTCCCAAAATAGAAAAGTTTCTGGATCACTAGGAAATTAGTCTAACACACTTTGCTGATACCACACATGACCATAAAAGTAATAATTTGGACTTCTAGGGCAGTTTAGTTGTCAAAATTGAGATAGCTCAAAATTGAGAAATTTCGTAAGGCGGCCGGTCATCGATATTTCGCAAAATATAAAAGTTTCTGGATCACTAGGAAATTAGTCTAAAACAATGTGCTGACACCACACATGACCATAAAAGTAATAATTTGCACTTCTGGGGCTGTTTAGTTGTCAAAATGGAGATAGCTCAAAATTGAGACCCCAAAATATAAAACTTTCTGGATCACTATGAAATTAGTCTAACACACTTTGCTGACACCACACATGACCATAAAAGTAATAATTTGGACTTCTAGGGCAGTTTAGTTGTCAAAATTGAGATAGCTCAAAATTGAGAAATTTCGTAAGGCGGCCGGTCATCGATATTTCCCAAAATATAAACGTTTCTGGATCACTAGGAAATTAGTCTAAAACAATGTGCTGACACCACACATGACCATAAAAGTAATAATTTGCACTTCTAGGGCAGTTTAGTTGACAAAATTGTGAAAGCTCAAAATTGAGAAATTTCGTAAGGCGGCCGGTCATCGATATTTCCCAAAATATAAAAGTTTCTGGATCACTAGGAAATTAGTCTAAAACAATGTGCTGACACCACACATGACAATGACAATAATAATTTGGACTTCTGGGGCAGTTTAGTTGTCAAAATGGAGATAGCTCAAAATTGAGACCCCAAAATATAAAAGTTTCTGGATCACTAGGAAATTAGTCTCAACAATGTGCTGACACCACACATGACCATAAAAGTAATAATTTGGACTTCTAGGGCAGTTTAGTTGACAAAATTGAGATAGCTCAAAATTGAGAAATTTCATAAGGCGGCCGGTCATCGATATTTCCCAAAATATAAAAGTTTCCGGATCACTAGGAAATTAGTCTAACACACTTTGCTGACACCACACATGACCATAAAAGTAATAATTTGGACTTCTAGGGCAGTTTAGTTGACAAAATTGAGAAAGCTCAAAATTGAGAAATTTCGTAAGGCGGCCGGTCATCGATATTTCCCAAAATATAAAAGTTTCTGGATCACTAGGAAATTAGTCTAAAACAATGTGCTGACACCACACATGACAATGACAGTAATAATTTGGACTTCTGGGGCAGTTTAGTTGTCAAAATGGAGATAGCTCAAAATTGAGACCCCAAAATATAAAAGTTTCTGGATCACTAGGAAATTAGTCTAAACAATGTGCTGACACCACACATGACCATAAAAGTAATAATTTGGACTTCTAGGGCAGTTTAGTTGACAAAATTGAGATAGCTCAAAATTGAGAAATTTCATAAGGCGGCTGGTCATCGATATTTCCCAAAATATAAAAGTTTCTGGATCACTAGGAAATTAGTCAACTGCTGACACCACACATGACCATGACAGTAATAATTTGGACTTCTGGGGCAGTTAAGTTGTCAAAATGGAGATAGCTCAAAATTGAGAAATTTCATAAGGCGGCCGGTCATCGATATTTCCCAAAATATAAAAGTTTCCGGATCACTAGGAAATTAGTCTAACACACTTTGCTGACACCACACATGACCATAAAAGTAATAATTTGGACTTCTAGGGCAGTTTAGTTGACAAAATTGAGAAAGCTCAAAATTGAGAAATTTCGTAAGGCGGCCGGTCATCGATATTTCCCAAAATATAAAAGTTTCTGGATCACTAGGAAATTAGTCTAAAACAATGTGCTGACACCACACATGACAATGACAGTAATAATTTGGACTTCTGGGGCAGTTTAGTTGTCAAAATGGAGATAGCTCAAAATTGAGACCCCAAAATATAAAAGTTTCTGGATCACTAGGAAATTAGTCTAAACAATGTGCTGACACCACACATGACCATAAAAGTAATAATTTGGACTTCTAGGGCAGTTTAGTTGACAAAATTGAGATAGCTCAAAATTGAGAAATTTCATAAGGCGGCCGGTCATCGATATTTCCCAAAATAGAAAAGTTTCTGGATCACTAGGAAATTAGTCTAACACACTTTGCTGATACCACACATGACCATAAAAGTAATAATTTGGACTTCTAGGGCAGTTTAGTTGTCAAAATTGAGATAGCTCAAAATTGAGAAATTTCGTAAGGCGGCCGGTCATCGATATTTCGCAAAATATAAAAGTTTCTGGATCACTAGGAAATTAGTCTAAAACAATGTGCTGACACCACACATGACCATAAAAGTAATAATTTGCACTTCTGGGGCTGTTTAGTTGTCAAAATGGAGATAGCTCAAAATTGAGACCCCAAAATATAAAACTTTCTGGATCACTATGAAATTAGTCTAACACACTTTGCTGACACCACACATGACCATAAAAGTAATAATTTGGACTTCTAGGGCAGTTTAGTTGTCAAAATTGAGATAGCTCAAAATTGAGAAATTTCGTAAGGCGGCCGGTCATCGATATTTCCCAAAATATAAACGTTTCTGGATCACTAGGAAATTAGTCTAAAACAATGTGCTGACACCACATATGACCATAAAAGTAATAATTTGCACTTCTAGGGCAGTTTAGTTGACAAAATTGTGAAAGCTCAAAATTGAGAAATTTCGTAAGGCGGCCGGTCATCGATATTTCCCAAAATATAAAAGTTTCTGGATCACTAGGAAATTAGTCTAAAACAATGTGCTGACACCACACATGACAATGACAATAATAATTTGGACTTCTGGGGCAGTTTAGTTGTCAAAATGGAGATAGCTCAAAATTGAGACCCCAAAATATAAAAGTTTCTGGATCACTAGGAAATTAGTCTCAACAATGTGCTGACACCACACATGACCATAAAAGTAATAATTTGGACTTCTAGGGCAGTTTAGTTGACAAAATTGAGATAGCTCAAAATTGAGAAATTTCATAAGGCGGCCGGTCATCGATATTTCCCAAAATATAAAAGTTTCCGGATCACTAGGAAATTAGTCTAACACACTTTGCTGACACCACACATGACCATAAAAGTAATAATTTGGACTTCTAGGGCAGTTTAGTTGACAAAATTGAGAAAGCTCAAAATTGAGAAATTTCGTAAGGCGGCCGGTCATCGATATTTCCCAAAATATAAAAGTTTCTGGATCACTAGGAAATTAGTCTAAAACAATGTGCTGACACCACACATGACAATGACAGTAATAATTTGGACTTCTGGGGCAGTTTAGTTGTCAAAATGGAGATAGCTCAAAATTGAGACCCCAAAATATAAATGTTTCTGGATCACTAGGAAATTAGTCTAAACAATGTGCTGACACCACACATGACCATAAAAGTAATAATTTGGACTTCTAGGGCAGTTTAGTTGACAAAATTGAGATAGCTCAAAATTGAGAAATTTCGTAAATCGGCCGGTCATCGATATTTCCCAAAATATAAAAGTTTCTGGATCACTAGGAAATTAGTCTAACACAATTTGCTGACACCACACATGACCATAAAAGTAATAATTTGGACTTCTAGGGCAGTTTAGTTGTCAAAATTGAGATAGCTCAAAATTGAGAAATTTCGTAAGGCGGCCGGTCATCGATATTTCCCAAAATATAAAAGTTTCTGGATCACTAGGAAATTAGTCTAAAACAATGTGCTGACATCACACATGACCATAAAAGTAATAATTTGCACTTCTGGGGCTGTTTAGTTGTCAAAATGGAGATAGCTCAAAATTGAGTCCCCAAAATATAAAACTTTCTGGATCACTATGAAATTAGTCTAAACAATGTGCTGACACCACACATGACCATAAAAGAAATAATTTGGACTTCTAGGGCAGTTCCGTTGACAAAATTGAGATAGCTCAATATTGAGAAATTTCGTAAGGCGGCCGGTCATCGATATTTCCCAAAATAGAAAAGTTTCTGGATCACTAGGAAATTAGTCTAAAACAATGTGCTGACACCACACATGACCATAAAAGTAATAATTTGCACTTCTGGGGCTGTTTAGTTGTCAAAATGGAGATAGCTCAAAATTGAGACCCCAAAATATAAAACTTTCTGGATCACTATGAAATTAGTCTAACACACTTTGCTGACACCACACATGACCATAAAAGTAATAATTTGGACTTCTAGGGCAGTTTAGTTGTCAAAATTGAGATAGCTCAAAATTGAGAAATTTCGTAAGGCGGCCGGTCATCGATATTTCCCAAAATATAAACGTTTCTGGATCACTAGGAAATTAGTCTAAAACAATGTGCTGACACCACACATGACCATAAAAGTAATAATTTGCACTTCTAGGGCAGTTTAGTTGACAAAATTGTGAAAGCTCAAAATTGAGAAATTTCGTAAGGCGGCCGGTCATCGATATTTCCCAAAATATAAAAGTTTCTGGATCACTAGGAAATTAGTCTAAAACAATGTGCTGACACCACACATGACAATGACAATAATAATTTGGACTTCTGGGGCAGTTTAGTTGTCAAAATGGAGATAGCTCAAAATTGAGACCCCAAAATATAAAAGTTTCTGGATCATTAGGAAATTAGTCTCAACAATGTGCTGACACCACACATGACCATAAAAGTAATAATTTGGACTTCTAGGGCAGTTTAGTTGACAAAATTGAGATAGCTCAAAATTGAGAAATTTCATAAGGCGGCTGGTCATCGATATTTCCCAAAATATAAAAGTTTCTGGATCACTAGGAAATTAGTCAACTGCTGACACCACACATGACCATGACAGTAATAATTTGGACTTCTGGGGCAGTTAAGTTGTCAAAATGGAGATAGCTCAAAATTGAGAAATTTCATAAGGCGGCCGGTCATCGATATTTCCCAAAATATAAAAGTTTCCGGATCACTAGGAAATTAGTCTAACACACTTTTCTGACACCACACATGACCATAAAAGTAATAATTTGGACTTCTAGGGCAGTTTAGTTGACAAAATTGAGAAAGCTCAAAATTGAGAAATTTCGTAAGGCGGCCGGTCATCGATATTTCCCAAAATATAAAAGTTTCTGGATCACTAGGAAATTAGTCTAAAACAATGTGCTGACACCACACATGACAATGACAGTAATAATTTGGACTTCTGGGGCAGTTTAGTTGTCAAAATGGAGATAGCTCAAAATTGAGACCCCAAAATATAAAAGTTTCTGGATCACTAGGAAATTAGTCTAAACAATGTGCTGACACCACACATGACCATAAAAGTAATAATTTGGACTTCTAGGGCAGTTTAGTTGACAAAATTGAGATAGCTCAAAATTGAGAAATTTCATAAGGCGGCCGGTCATCGATATTTCCCAAAATAGAAAAGTTTCTGGATCACTAGGAAATTAGTCTAACACACTTTGCTGATACCACACATGACCATAAAAGTAATAATTTGGACTTCTAGGGCAGTTTAGTTGTCAAAATTGAGATAGCTCAAAATTGAGAAATTTCGTAAGGCGGCCGGTCATCGATATTTCGCAAAATATAAAAGTTTCTGGATCACTAGGAAATTAGTCTAAAACAATGTGCTGACACCACACATGACCATAAAAGTAATAATTTGCACTTCTGGGGCTGTTTAGTTGTCAAAATGGAGATAGCTCAAAATTGAGACCCCAAAATATAAAACTTTCTGGATCACTATGAAATTAGTCTAACACACTTTGCTGACACCACACATGACCATAAAAGTAATAATTTGGACTTCTAGGGCAGTTTAGTTGTCAAAATTGAGATAGCTCAAAATTGAGAAATTTCGTAAGGCGGCCGGTCATCGATATTTCCCAAAATATAAACGTTTCTGGATCACTAGGAAATTAGTCTAAAACAATGTGCTGACACCACACATGACCATAAAAGTAATAATTTGCACTTCTAGGGCAGTTTAGTTGACAAAATTGTGAAAGCTCAAAATTGAGAAATTTCGTAAGGCGGCCGGTCATCGATATTTCCCAAAATATAAAAGTTTCTGGATCACTAGGAAATTAGTCTAAAACAATGTGCTGACACCACACATGACAATGACAATAATAATTTGGACTTCTGGGGCAGTTTAGTTGTCAAAATGGAGATAGCTCAAAATTGAGACCCCAAAATATAAAAGTTTCTGGATCACTAGGAAATTAGTCTCAACAATGTGCTGACACCACACATGACCATAAAAGTAATAATTTGGACTTCTAGGGCAGTTTAGTTGACAAAATTGAGATAGCTCAAAATTGAGAAATTTCATAAGGCGGCCGGTCATCGATATTTCCCAAAATATAAAAGTTTCCGGATCACTAGGAAATTAGTCTAACACACTTTGCTGACACCACACATGACCATAAAAGTAATAATTTGGACTTCTAGGGCAGTTTAGTTGACAAAATTGAGAAAGCTCAAAATTGAGAAATTTCGTAAGGCGGCCGGTCATCGATATTTCCCAAAATATAAAAGTTTCTGGATCACTAGGAAATTAGTCTAAAACAATGTGCTGACACCACACATGACAATGACAGTAATAATTTGGACTTCTGGGGCAGTTTAGTTGTCAAAATGGAGATAGCTCAAAATTGAGTCCCCAAAATATAAAACTTTCTGGATCACTATGAAATTAGTCTAAACAATGTGCTGACACCACACATGACCATAAAAGAAATAATTTGGACTTCTAGGGCAGTTCCGTTGACAAAATTGAGATAGCTCAATATTGAGAAATTTGGTAAGGCGGCCGGTCATCGATATTTCCCAAAATAGAAAAGTTTCTGGATCACTAGGAAATTAGTCTAACACACTTTGCTGACACCACACATGACCATAAAAGTAATAATTTGGACTTCTAGGGCAGTTTAGTTGTCAAAATTGAGATAGCTCAAAATTGAGAAATTTCGTAAGGCGGCCGGTCATCGATATTTCGCAAAATATAAAAGTTTCTGGATCACTAGGAAATTAGTCTAAAACAATGTGCTGACACCACACATGACCATAAAAGTAATAATTTGCACTTCTGGGGCTGTTTAGTTGTCAAAATGGAGATAGCTCAAAATTGAGACCCCAAAATATAAAACTTTCTGGATCACTATGAAATTAGTCTAACACACTTTGCTGACACCACACATGACCATAAAAGTAATAATTTGGACTTCTAGGGCAGTTTAGTTGTCAAAATTGAGATAGCTCAAAATTGAGAAATTTCGTAAGGCGGCCGGTCATCGATATTTCCCAAAATATAAACGTTTCTGGATCACTAGGAAATTAGTCTAAAACAATGTGCTGACACCACACATGACCATAAAAGTAATAATTTGCACTTCTAGGGCAGTTTAGTTGACAAAATTGTGAAAGCTCAAAATTGAGAAATTTCGTAAGGCGGCCGGTCATCGATATTTCCCAAAATATAAAAGTTTCTGGATCACTAGGAAATTAGTCTAAAACAATGTGCTGACACCACACATGACAATGACAATAATAATTTGGACTTCTGGGGCAGTTTAGTTGTCAAAATGGAGATAGCTCAAAATTGAGACCCCAAAATATAAAAGTTTCTGGATCATTAGGAAATTAGTCTCAACAATGTGCTGACACCACACATGACCATAAAAGTAATAATTTGGACTTCTAGGGCAGTTTAGTTGACAAAATTGAGATAGCTCAAAATTGAGAAATTTCATAAGGCGGCTGGTCATCGATATTTCCCAAAATATAAAAGTTTCTGGATCACTAGGAAATTAGTCAACTGCTGACACCACACATGACCATGACAGTAATAATTTGGACTTCTGGGGCAGTTAAGTTGTCAAAATGGAGATAGCTCAAAATTGAGAAATTTCATAAGGCGGCCGGTCATCGATATTTCCCAAAATATAAAAGTTTCCGGATCACTAGGAAATTAGTCTAACACACTTTGCTGACACCACACATGACCATAAAAGTAATAATTTGGACTTCTAGGGCAGTTTAGTTGACAAAATTGAGAAAGCTCAAAATTGAGAAATTTCGTAAGGCGGCCGGTCATCGATATTTCCCAAAATATAAAAGTTTCTGGATCACTAGGAAATTAGTCTAAAACAATGTGCTGACACCACACATGACAATGACAGTAATAATTTGGACTTCTGGGGCAGTTTAGTTGTCAAAATGGAGATAGCTCAAAATTGAGACCCCAAAATATAAAAGTTTCTGGATCACTAGGAAATTAGTCTAAACAATGTGCTGACACCACACATGACCATAAAAGTAATAATTTGGACTTCTAGGGCAGTTTAGTTGACAAAATTGAGAAATTTCATAAGGCGGCCGGTCATCGATATTTCCCAAAATAGAAAAGTTTCTGGATCACTAGGAAATTAGTCTAACACACTTTGCTGATACCACACATGACCATAAAAGTAATAATTTGGACTTCTAGGGCAGTTTAGTTGTCAAAATTGAGATAGCTCAAAATTGAGAAATTTCGTAAGGCGGCCGGTCATCGATATTTCGCAAAATATAAAAGTTTCTGGATCACTAGGAAATTAGTCTAAAACAATGTGCTGACACCACACATGACCATAAAAGTAATAATTTGCACTTCTGGGGCTGTTTAGTTGTCAAAATGGAGATAGCTCAAAATTGAGACCCCAAAATATAAAACTTTCTGGATCACTATGAAATTAGTCTAACACACTTTGCTGACACCACACATGACCATAAAAGTAATAATTTGGACTTCTAGGGCAGTTTAGTTGTCAAAATTGAGATAGCTCAAAATTGAGAAATTTCGTAAGGCGGCCGGTCATCGATATTTCCCAAAATATAAACGTTTCTGGATCACTAGGAAATTAGTCTAAAACAATGTGCTGACACCACACATGACCATAAAAGTAATAATTTGCACTTCTAGGGCAGTTTAGTTGACAAAATTGTGAAAGCTCAAAATTGAGAAATTTCGTAAGGCGGCCGGTCATCGATATTTCCCAAAATATAAAAGTTTCTGGATCACTAGGAAATTAGTCTAAAACAATGTGCTGACACCACACATGACAATGACAATAATAATTTGGACTTCTGGGGCAGTTTAGTTGTCAAAATGGAGATAGCTCAAAATTGAGACCCCAAAATATAAAAGTTTCTGGATCACTAGGAAATTAGTCTCAACAATGTGCTGACACCACACATGACCATAAAAGTAATAATTTGGACTTCTAGGGCAGTTTAGTTGACAAAATTGAGATAGCTCAAAATTGAGAAATTTCATAAGGCGGCCGGTCATCGATATTTCCCAAAATATAAAAGTTTCCGGATCACTAGGAAATTAGTCTAACACACTTTGCTGACACCACACATGACCATAAAAGTAATAATTTGGACTTCTAGGGCAGTTTAGTTGACAAAATTGAGAAAGCTCAAAATTGAGAAATTTCGTAAGGCGGCCGGTCATCGATATTTCCCAAAATATAAAAGTTTCTGGATCACTAGGAAATTAGTCTAAAACAATGTGCTGACACCACACATGACAATGACAGTAATAATTTGGACTTCTGGGGCAGTTTAGTTGTCAAAATGGAGATAGCTCAAAATTGAGACCCCAAAATATAAAAGTTTCTGGATCACTAGGAAATTAGTCTAAACAATGTGCTGACACCACACATGACCATAAAAGTAATAATTTGGACTTCTAGGGCAGTTTAGTTGACAAAATTGAGATAGCTCAAAATTGAGAAATTTCGTAAGGCGGCCGGTCATCGATATTTCCCAAAATATAAAAGTTTCTGGATCACTAGGAATCTAGTCTAAAACAATGTGCTGACACCACACATGACCATGACAGTAATAATTTGGACTTCTGGGGCAGTTAAGTTGTCAAAATGAAGATAGCTCAAAATTGAGAAATTTCGTAAATCGGCCGGTCATCGATATTTCCCAAAATATAAAAGTTTCTGGATCACTAGGAAATTAGTCTAACACAATTTGCTGACACCACACATGACCATAAAAGTAATAATTTGGACTTCTAGGGCAGTTTAGTTGTCAAAATTGAGATAGCTCAAAATTGAGAAATTTCGTAAGGCGGCCGGTCATCGATATTTCCCAAAATATAAAAGTTTCTGGATCACTAGGAAATTAGTCTAAAACAATGTGCTGACATCACACATGACCATAAAAGTAATAATTTGCACTTCTGGGGCTGTTTAGTTGTCAAAATGGAGATAGCTCAAAATTGAGTCCCCAAAATATAAAACTTTCTGGATCACTATGAAATTAGTCTAAACAATGTGCTGACACCACACATGACCATAAAAGAAATAATTTGGACTTCTAGGGCAGTTCCGTTGACAAAATTGAGATAGCTCAATATTGAGAAATTTCGTAAGGCGGCCGGTCATCGATATTTCCCAAAATAGAAAAGTTTCTGGATCACTAGGAAATTAGTCTAACACACTTTGCTGACACCACACATGACCATAAAAGTAATAATTTGGACTTCTAGGGCAGTTTAGTTGTCAAAATTGAGATAGCTCAAAATTGAGAAATTTCGTAAGGCGGCCGGTCATCGATATTTCGCAAAATATAAAAGTTTCTGGATCACTAGGAAATTAGTCTAAAACAATGTGCTGACACCACACATGACCATAAAAGTAATAATTTGCACTTCTGGGGCTGTTTAGTTGTCAAAATGGAGATAGCTCAAAATTGAGACCCCAAAATATAAAACTTTCTGGATCACTATGAAATTATTCTAACACACTTTGCTGACACCACACATGACCATAAAAGTAATAATTTGGACTTCTAGGGCAGTTTAGTTGTCAAAATTGAGATAGCTCAAAATTGAGAAATTTCGTAAGGCGGCCGGTCATCGATATTTCCCAAAATATAAACGTTTCTGGATCACTAGGAAATTAGTCTAAAACAATGTGCTGACACCACACATGACCATAAAAGTAATAATTTGCACTTCTAGGGCAGTTTAGTTGACAAAATTGTGAAAGCTCAAAATTGAGAAATTTCGTAAGGCGGCCGGTCATCGATATTTCCCAAAATATAAAAGTTTCTGGATCACTAGGAAATTAGTCTAAAACAATGTGCTGACACCACACATGACAATGACAATAATAATTTGGACTTCTGGGGCAGTTTAGTTGTCAAAATGGAGATAGCTCAAAATTGAGACCCCAAAATATAAAAGTTTCTGGATCATTAGGAAATTAGTCTCAACAATGTGCTGACACCACACATGACCATAAAAGTAATAATTTGGACTTCTAGGGCAGTTTAGTTGACAAAATTGAGATAGCTCAAAATTGAGAAATTTCATAAGGCGGCTGGTCATCGATATTTCCCAAAATATAAAAGTTTCTGGATCACTAGGAAATTAGTCAACTGCTGACACCACACATGACCATGACAGTAATAATTTGGACTTCTGGGGCAGTTAAGTTGTCAAAATGGAGATAGCTCAAAATTGAGAAATTTCATAAGGCGGCCGGTCATCGATATTTCCCAAAATATAAAAGTTTCCGGATCACTAGGAAATTAGTCTAACACACTTTGCTGACACCACACATGACCATAAAAGTAATAATTTGGACTTCTAGGGCAGTTTAGTTGACAAAATTGAGAAAGCTCAAAATTGAGAAATTTCGTAAGGCGGCCGGTCATCGATATTTCCCAAAATATAAAAGTTTCTGGATCACTAGGAAATTAGTCTAAAACAATGTGCTGACACCACACATGACAATGACAGTAATAATTTGGACTTCTGGGGCAGTTTAGTTGTCAAAATGGAGATAGCTCAAAATTGAGACCCCAAAATATAAAAGTTTCTGGATCACTAGGAAATTAGTCTAAACAATGTGCTGACACCACACATGACCATAAAAGTAATAATTTGGACTTCTAGGGCAGTTTAGTTGACAAAATTGAGATAGCTCAAAATTGAGAAATTTCGTAAGGCGGCCGGTCATCGATATTTCCCAAAATATAAAAGTTTCTGGATCACTAGGAATCTAGTCTAAAACAATGTGCTGACACCACACATGACCATGACAGTAATAATTTGGACTTCTGGGGCAGTTAAGTTGTCAAAATGAAGATAGCTCAAAATTGAGAAATTTCGTAAATCGGCCGGTCATCGATATTTCCCAAAATATAAAAGTTTCTGGATCACTAGGAAATTAGTCTAACACAATTTGCTGACACCACACATGACCATAAAAGTAATAATTTGGACTTCTAGGGCAGTTTAGTTGTCAAAATTGAGATAGCTCAAAATTGAGAAATTTCGTAAGGCGGCCGGTCATCGATATTTCCCAAAATATAAAAGTTTCTGGATCACTAGGAAATTAGTCTAAAACAATGTGCTGACATCACACATGACCATAAAAGTAATAATTTGCACTTCTGGGGCTGTTTAGTTGTCAAAATGGAGATAGCTCAAAATTGAGTCCCCAAAATATAAAACTTTCTGGATCACTATGAAATTAGTCTAAACAATGTGCTGACACCACACATGACCATAAAAGAAATAATTTGGACTTCTAGGGCAGTTCCGTTGACAAAATTGAGATAGCTCAATATTGAGAAATTTCGTAAGGCGGCCGGTCATCGATATTTCCCAAAATAGAAAAGTTTCTGGATCACTAGGAAATTAGTCTAACACACTTTGCTGACACCACACATGACCATAAAAGTAATAATTTGGACTTCTAGGGCAGTTTAGTTGTCAAAATTGAGATAGCTCAAAATTGAGAAATTTCGTAAGGCGGCCGGTCATCGATATTTCGCAAAATATAAAAGTTTCTGGATCACTAGGAAATTAGTCTAAAACAATGTGCTGACACCACACATGACCATAAAAGTAATAATTTGCACTTCTGGGGCTGTTTAGTTGTCAAAATGGAGATAGCTCAAAATTGAGACCCCAAAATATAAAACTTTCTGGATCACTATGAAATTATTCTAACACACTTTGCTGACACCACACATGACCATAAAAGTAATAATTTGGACTTCTAGGGCAGTTTAGTTGTCAAAATTGAGATAGCTCAAAATTGAGAAATTTCGTAAGGCGGCCGGTCATCGATATTTCCCAAAATATAAACGTTTCTGGATCACTAGGAAATTAGTCTAAAACAATGTGCTGACACCACACATGACCATAAAAGTAATAATTTGCACTTCTAGGGCAGTTTAGTTGACAAAATTGTGAAAGCTCAAAATTGAGAAATTTCGTAAGGCGGCCGGTCATCGATATTTCCCAAAATATAAAAGTTTCTGGATCACTAGGAAATTAGTCTAAAACAATGTGCTGACACCACACATGACAATGACAATAATAATTTGGACTTCTGGGGCAGTTTAGTTGTCAAAATGGAGATAGCTCAAAATTGAGACCCCAAAATATAAAAGTTTCTGGATCATTAGGAAATTAGTCTCAACAATGTGCTGACACCACACATGACCATAAAAGTAATAATTTGGACTTCTAGGGCAGTTTAGTTGACAAAATTGAGATAGCTCAAAATTGAGAAATTTCATAAGGCGGCTGGTCATCGATATTTCCCAAAATATAAAAGTTTCTGGATCACTAGGAAATTAGTCAACTGCTGACACCACACATGACCATGACAGTAATAATTTGGACTTCTGGGGCAGTTAAGTTGTCAAAATGGAGATAGCTCAAAATTGAGAAATTTCATAAGGCGGCCGGTCATCGATATTTCCCAAAATATAAAAGTTTCCGGATCACTAGGAAATTAGTCTAACACACTTTGCTGACACCACACATGACCATAAAAGTAATAATTTGGACTTCTAGGGCAGTTTAGTTGACAAAATTGAGAAAGCTCAAAATTGAGAAATTTCGTAAGGCGGCCGGTCATCGATATTTCCCAAAATATAAAAGTTTCTGGATCACTAGGAAATTAGTCTAAAACAATGTGCTGACACCACACATGACAATGACAGTAATAATTTGGACTTCTGGGGCAGTTTAGTTGTCAAAATGGAGATAGCTCAAAATTGAGACCCCAAAATATAAAAGTTTCTGGATCACTAGCAAATTAGTCTAAACAATGTGCTGACACCACACATGACCATAAAAGTAATAATTTGGACTTCTAGGGCAGTTTAGTTGACAAAATTGAGATAGCTCAAAATTGAGAAATTTCATAAGGCGGCCGGTCATCGATATTTCCCAAAATAGAAAAGTTTCTGGATCACTAGGAAATTAGTCTAACACACTTTGCTGATACCACACATGACCATAAAAGTAATAATTTGGACTTCTAGGGCAGTTTAGTTGTCAAAATTGAGATAGCTCAAAATTGAGAAATTTCGTAAGGCGGCCGGTCATCGATATTTCGCAAAATATAAAAGTTTCTGGATCACTAGGAAATTAGTCTAAAACAATGTGCTGACACCACACATGACCATAAAAGTAATAATTTGCACTTCTGGGGCTGTTTAGTTGTCAAAATGGAGATAGCTCAAAATTGAGACCCCAAAATATAAAACTTTCTGGATCACTATGAAATTAGTCTAACACACTTTGCTGACACCACACATGACCATAAAAGTAATAATTTGGACTTCTAGGGCAGTTTAGTTGTCAAAATTGAGATAGCTCAAAATTGAGAAATTTCGTAAGGCGGCCGGTCATCGATATTTCCCAAAATATAAACGTTTCTGGATCACTAGGAAATTAGTCTAAAACAATGTGCTGACACCACACATGACCATAAAAGTAATAATTTGCACTTCTAGGGCAGTTTAGTTGACAAAATTGTGAAAGCTCAAAATTGAGAAATTTCGTAAGGCGGCCGGTCATCGATATTTCCCAAAATATAAAAGTTTCTGGATCACTAGGAAATTAGTCTAAAACAATGTGCTGACACCACACATGACAATGACAATAATAATTTGGACTTCTGGGGCAGTTTAGTTGTCAAAATGGAGATAGCTCAAAATTGAGACCCCAAAATATAAAAGTTTCTGGATCACTAGGAAATTAGTCTCAACAATGTGCTGACACCACACATGACCATAAAAGTAATAATTTGGACTTCTAGGGCAGTTTAGTTGACAAAATTGAGATAGCTCAAAATTGAGAAATTTCATAAGGCGGCCGGTCATCGATATTTCCCAAAATATAAAAGTTTCCGGATCACTAGGAAATTAGTCTAACACACTTTGCTGACACCACACATGACCATAAAAGTAATAATTTGGACTTCTAGGGCAGTTTAGTTGACAAAATTGAGAAAGCTCAAAATTGAGAAATTTCGTAAGGCGGCCGGTCATCGATATTTCCCAAAATATAAAAGTTTCTGGATCACTAGGAAATTAGTCTAAAACAATGTGCTGACACCACACATGACAATGACAGTAATAATTTGGACTTCTGGGGCAGTTTAGTTGTCAAAATGGAGATAGCTCAAAATTTAGACCCCAAAATATAAAAGTTTCTGGATCACTAGGAAATTAGTCTAAACAATGTGCTGACACCACACATGACCATAAAAGTAATAATTTCGACTTCTAGGGCAGTTTAGTTGACAAAATTGAGATAGCTCAAAATTGAGAAATTTCATAAGGCGGCCGGTCATCGATAATTCCCAAAATAAAAGTTTCTGGATCACTAGGAAATTAGTCTAAAACAATGTGCTGACACCACACATGACAATGACAATAATAATTTGGACTTCTGGGGCAGTTTAGTTGTCAAAATGGAGATAGGTCAAAATTGAGACCCCAAAATATAAAAGTTTCTGGATCATTAGGAAATTAGTCTCAACAATGTGCTGACACCACACATGACCATAAAAGTAATAATTTGGACTTCTAGGGCAGTTTAGTTGACAAAATTGAGAAATTTCATAAGGCGGCTGGTCATCGATATTTCCCAAAATATAAAAGTTTCTGGATCACTAGGAAATTAGTCAACTGCTGACACCACACATGACCATGACAGTAATAATTTGGACTTCTGGGGCAGTTAAGTTGTCAAAATGGAGATAGCTCAAAATTGAAAAATTTCATAAGGCGGCCGGTCATCGATATTTCCCAAAATATAAAAGTTTCCGGATCACTAGGAAATTAGTCTAACACACTTTGCTGACACCACACATGACCATAAAAGTAATAATTTGGACTTCTAGGGCAGTTTAGTTGACAAAATTGAGAAAGCTCAAAATTGAGAAATTTCGTAAGGCGGCCGGTCATCGATATTTCCCAAAATATAAAAGTTTCTGGATCACTAGGAAATTAGTCTAAAACAATGTGCTGACACCACACATGACAATGACAGTAATAATTTGGACTTCTGGGGCAGTTTAGTTGTCAAAATGGAGATAGCTCAAAATTGAGACCCCAAAATATAAAAGTTTCTGGATCACTAGGAAATTAGTCTAAACAATGTGCTGACACCACACATGACCATAAAAGTAATAATTTGGACTTCTAGGGCAGTTTAGTTGACAAAATTGAGATAGCTCAAAATTGAGAAATTTCATAAGGCGGCCGGTCATCGATATTTCCCAAAATAGAAAAGTTTCTGGATCACTAGGAAATTAGTCTAACACACTTTGCTGATACCACACATGACCATAAAAGTAATAATTTGGACTTCTAGGGCAGTTTAGTTGTCAAAATTGAGATAGCTCAAAATTGAGAAATTTCGTAAGGCGGCCGGTCATCGATATTTCGCAAAATATAAAAGTTTCTGGATCACTAGGAAATTAGTCTAAAACAATGTGCTGACACCACACATGACAATGACAGTAATAATTTGGACTTCTGGGGCAGTTAAGTTGTCAAAATGGAGATAGCTCAAAATTTAGAAATTTCGTAAGGCGGCCGGTCATCGATAATTCCCAAAATAAAAGTTTCTGGATCACTAGGAAATTAGTCTAAAACAATGTGCTGACACCACACATGACAATGACAATAATAATTTGGACTTCTGGGGCAGTTTAGTTGTCAAAATGGAGATAGCTCAAAATTTAGACCCCAAAATATAAAAGTTTCTGGATCACTAGGAAATTAGTCTAAACAATGTGCTGACACCACACATGACCATAAAAGTAATAATTTCGACTTCTAGGGCAGTTTAGTTGACAAAATTGAGATAGCTCAAAATTGAGAAATTTCATAAGGCGGCCGGTCATCGATATTTCCCAAAATATAAAAGTTTCTGGATCACTAGGAAATTAGTCTAAAACAATGTGCTGACACCACACATGACAATGACAGTAATAATTTGGACTTCTGGGGCAGTTAAGTTGTCAAAATGGAGATAGCTCAAAATTTAGAAATTTCGTAAGGCGGCCGGTCATCGATAATTCCCAAAATAAAAGTTTCTGGATCACTAGGAAATTAGTCTAAAACAATGTGCTGACACCACACATGACAATGACAATAATAATTTGGACTTCTGGGGCAGTTTAGTTGTCAAAATGGAGATAGGTCAAAATTGAGACCCCAAAATATAAAAGTTTCTGGATCATTAGGAAATTAGTCTCAACAATGTGCTGACACCACACATGACCATAAAAGTAATAATTTGGACTTATAGGGCAGTTTAGTTGACAAAATTGAGATAGCTCAAAATTGAGAAATTTCATAAGGCGGCTGGTCATCGATATTTCCCAAAATATAAAAGTTTCTGGATCACTAGGAAATTAGTCAACTGCTGACACCACACATGACCATGACAGTAATAATTTGGACTTCTGGGGCAGTTAAGTTGTCAAAATGGAGATAGCTCAAAATTGAAAAATTTCATAAGGCGGCCGGTCATCGATATTTCCCAAAATATAAAAGTTTCCGGATCACTAGGAAATTAGTCTAACACACTTTGCTGACACCACACATGACCATAAAAGTAATAATTTGGACTTCTAGGGCAGTTTAGTTGACAAAATTGAGAAAGCTCAAAATTGAGAAATTTCGTAAGGCGGCCGGTCATCGATATTTCCCAAAATATAAAAGTTTCTGGATCACTAGGAAATTAGTCTAAAACAATGTGCTGACACCACACATGACAATGACAGTAATAATTTGGACTTCTGGGGCAGTTTAGTTGTCAAAATGGAGATAGCTCAAAATTGAGACCCCAAAATATAAAAGTTTCTGGATCACTAGGAAATTAGTCTAAACAATGTGCTGACACCACACATGACCATAAAAGTAATAATTTGGACTTCTAGGGCAGTTTAGTTGACAAAATTGAGATAGCTCAAAATTGAGAAATTTCATAAGGCGGCCGGTCATCGATATTTCCCAAAATAGAAAAGTTTCTGGATCACTAGGAAATTAGTCTAACACACTTTGCTGATACCACACATGACCATAAAAGTAATAATTTGGACTTCTAGGGCAGTTTAGTTGTCAAAATTGAGAAAGCTCAAAATTGAGAAATTTCGTAAGGCGGCCGGTCATCGATATTTCCCAAAATATAAAAGTTTCTGGATCACTAGGAAATTAGTCTAAAACAATGTGCTGACACCACACATGACAATGACAGTAATAATTTGGACTTCTGGGGCAGTTTAGTTGTCAAAATGGAGATAGCTCAAAATTGAGACCCCAAAATATAAAAGTTTCTGGATCACTAGCAAATTAGTCTAAACAATGTGCTGACACCACACATGACCATAAAAGTAATAATTTGGACTTCTAGGGCAGTTTAGTTGACAAAATTGAGATAGCTCAAAATTGAGAAATTTCATAAGGCGGCCGGTCATCGATATTTCCCAAAATAGAAAAGTTTCTGGATCACTAGGAAATTAGTCTAACACACTTTGCTGATACCACACATGACCATAAAAGTAATAATTTGGACTTCTAGGGCAGTTTAGTTGTCAAAATTGAGATAGCTCAAAATTGAGAAATTTCGTAAGGCGGCCGGTCATCGATATTTCGCAAAATATAAAAGTTTCTGGATCACTAGGAAATTAGTCTAAAACAATGTGCTGACACCACACATGACCATAAAAGTAATAATTTGCACTTCTGGGGCTGTTTAGTTGTCAAAATGGAGATAGCTCAAAATTGAGACCCCAAAATATAAAACTTTCTGGATCACTATGAAATTAGTCTAACACACTTTGCTGACACCACACATGACCATAAAAGTAATAATTTGGACTTCTAGGGCAGTTTAGTTGTCAAAATTGAGATAGCTCAAAATTGAGAAATTTCGTAAGGCGGCCGGTCATCGATATTTCCCAAAATATAAACGTTTCTGGATCACTAGGAAATTAGTCTAAAACAATGTGCTGACACCACACATGACCATAAAAGTAATAATTTGCACTTCTAGGGCAGTTTAGTTGACAAAATTGTGAAAGCTCAAAATTGAGAAATTTCGTAAGGCGGCCGGTCATCGATATTTCCCAAAATATAAAAGTTTCTGGATCACTAGGAAATTAGTCTAAAACAATGTGCTGACACCACACATGACAATGACAATAATAATTTGGACTTCTGGGGCAGTTTAGTTGTCAAAATGGAGATAGCTCAAAATTGAGACCCCAAAATATAAAAGTTTCTGGATCACTAGGAAATTAGTCTCAACAATGTGCTGACACCACACATGACCATAAAAGTAATAATTTGGACTTCTAGGGCAGTTTAGTTGACAAAATTGAGATAGCTCAAAATTGAGAAATTTCATAAGGCGGCCGGTCATCGATATTTCCCAAAATATAAAAGTTTCCGGATCACTAGGAAATTAGTCTAACACACTTTGCTGACACCACACATGACCATAAAAGTAATAATTTGGACTTCTAGGGCAGTTTAGTTGACAAAATTGAGAAAGCTCAAAATTGAGAAATTTCGTAAGGCGGCCGGTCATCGATATTTCCCAAAATATAAAAGTTTCTGGATCACTAGGAAATTAGTCTAAAACAATGTGCTGACACCACACATGACAATGACAGTAATAATTTGGACTTCTGGGGCAGTTTAGTTGTCAAAATGGAGATAGCTCAAAATTGAGACCCCAAAATATAAAAGTTTCTGGATCACTAGGAAATTAGTCTAAACAATGTGCTGACACCACACATGACCATAAAAGTAATAATTTGGACTTCTAGGGCAGTTTAGTTGACAAAATTGAGATAGCTCAAAATTGAGAAATTTCGTAAGGCGGCCGGTCATCGATATTTCCCAAAATATAAAAGTTTCTGGATCACTAGGAATCTAGTCTAAAACAATGTGCTGACACCACACATGACCATGACAGTAATAATTTGGACTTCTGGGGCAGTTAAGTTGTCAAAATGAAGATAGCTCAAAATTGAGAAATTTCGTAAATCGGCCGGTCATCGATATTTCCCAAAATATAAAAGTTTCTGGATCACTAGGAAATTAGTCTAACACAATTTGCTGACACCACACATGACCATAAAAGTAATAATTTGGACTTCTAGGGCAGTTTAGTTGTCAAAATTGAGATAGCTCAAAATTGAGAAATTTCGTAAGGCGGCCGGTCATCGATATTTCCCAAAATATAAAAGTTTCTGGATCACTAGGAAATTAGTCTAAAACAATGTGCTGACATCACACATGACCATAAAAGTAATAATTTGCACTTCTGGGGCTGTTTAGTTGTCAAAATGGAGATAGCTCAAAATTGAGTCCCCAAAATATAAAACTTTCTGGATCACTATGAAATTAGTCTAAACAATGTGCTGACACCACACATGACCATAAAAGAAATAATTTGGACTTCTAGGGCAGTTCCGTTGACAAAATTGAGATAGCTCAATATTGAGAAATTTCGTAAGGCGGCCGGTCATCGATATTTCCCAAAATAGAAAAGTTTCTGGATCACTAGGAAATTAGTCTAACACACTTTGCTGACACCACACATGACCATAAAAGTAATAATTTGGACTTCTAGGGCAGTTTAGTTGTCAAAATTGAGATAGCTCAAAATTGAGAAATTTCGTAAGGCGGCCGGTCATCGATATTTCGCAAAATATAAAAGTTTCTGGATCACTAGGAAATTAGTCTAAAACAATGTGCTGACACCACACATGACCATAAAAGTAATAATTTGCACTTCTGGGGCTGTTTAGTTGTCAAAATGGAGATAGCTCAAAATTGAGACCCCAAAATATAAAACTTTCTGGATCACTATGAAATTATTCTAACACACTTTGCTGACACCACACATGACCATAAAAGTAATAATTTGGACTTCTAGGGCAGTTTAGTTGTCAAAATTGAGATAGCTCAAAATTGAGAAATTTCGTAAGGCGGCCGGTCATCGATATTTCCCAAAATATAAACGTTTCTGGATCACTAGGAAATTAGTCTAAAACAATGTGCTGACACCACACATGACCATAAAAGTAATAATTTGCACTTCTAGGGCAGTTTAGTTGACAAAATTGTGAAAGCTCAAAATTGAGAAATTTCGTAAGGCGGCCGGTCATCGATATTTCCCAAAATATAAAAGTTTCTGGATCACTAGGAAATTAGTCTAAAACAATGTGCTGACACCACACATGACAATGACAATAATAATTTGGACTTCTGGGGCAGTTTAGTTGTCAAAATGGAGATAGCTCAAAATTGAGACCCCAAAATATAAAAGTTTCTGGATCATTAGGAAATTAGTCTCAACAATGTGCTGACACCACACATGACCATAAAAGTAATAATTTGGACTTCTAGGGCAGTTTAGTTGACAAAATTGAGATAGCTCAAAATTGAGAAATTTCATAAGGCGGCTGGTCATCGATATTTCCCAAAATATAAAAGTTTCTGGATCACTAGGAAATTAGTCAACTGCTGACACCACACATGACCATGACAGTAATAATTTGGACTTCTGGGGCAGTTAAGTTGTCAAAATGGAGATAGCTCAAAATTGAGAAATTTCATAAGGCGGCCGGTCATCGATATTTCCCAAAATATAAAAGTTTCCGGATCACTAGGAAATTAGTCTAACACACTTTGCTGACACCACACATGACCATAAAAGTAATAATTTGGACTTCTAGGGCAGTTTAGTTGACAAAATTGAGAAAGCTCAAAATTGAGAAATTTCGTAAGGCGGCCGGTCATCGATATTTCCCAAAATATAAAAGTTTCTGGATCACTAGGAAATTAGTCTAAAACAATGTGCTGACACCACACATGACAATGACAGTAATAATTTGGACTTCTGGGGCAGTTTAGTTGTCAAAATGGAGATAGCTCAAAATTGAGACCCCAAAATATAAAAGTTTCTGGATCACTAGGAAATTAGTCTAAACAATGTGCTGACACCACACATGACCATAAAAGTAATAATTTGGACTTCTAGGGCAGTTTAGTTGACAAAATTGAGATAGCTCAAAATTGAGAAATTTCGTAAGGCGGCCGGTCATCGATATTTCCCAAAATATAAAAGTTTCTGGATCACTAGGAATCTAGTCTAAAACAATGTGCTGACACCACACATGACCATGACAGTAATAATTTGGACTTCTGGGGCAGTTAAGTTGTCAAAATGAAGATAGCTCAAAATTGAGAAATTTCGTAAATCGGCCGGTCATCGATATTTCCCAAAATATAAAAGTTTCTGGATCACTAGGAAATTAGTCTAACACAATTTGCTGACACCACACATGACCATAAAAGTAATAATTTGGACTTCTAGGGCAGTTTAGTTGTCAAAATTGAGATAGCTCAAAATTGAGAAATTTCGTAAGGCGGCCGGTCATCGATATTTCCCAAAATATAAAAGTTTCTGGATCACTAGGAAATTAGTCTAAAACAATGTGCTGACATCACACATGACCATAAAAGTAATAATTTGCACTTCTGGGGCTGTTTAGTTGTCAAAATGGAGATAGCTCAAAATTGAGTCCCCAAAATATAAAACTTTCTGGATCACTATGAAATTAGTCTAAACAATGTGCTGACACCACACATGACCATAAAAGAAATAATTTGGACTTCTAGGGCAGTTCCGTTGACAAAATTGAGATAGCTCAATATTGAGAAATTTCGTAAGGCGGCCGGTCATCGATATTTCCCAAAATAGAAAAGTTTCTGGATCACTAGGAAATTAGTCTAACACACTTTGCTGACACCACACATGACCATAAAAGTAATAATTTGGACTTCTAGGGCAGTTTAGTTGTCAAAATTGAGATAGCTCAAAATTGAGAAATTTCGTAAGGCGGCCGGTCATCGATATTTCGCAAAATATAAAAGTTTCTGGATCACTAGGAAATTAGTCTAAAACAATGTGCTGACACCACACATGACCATAAAAGTAATAATTTGCACTTCTGGGGCTGTTTAGTTGTCAAAATGGAGATAGCTCAAAATTGAGACCCCAAAATATAAAACTTTCTGGATCACTATGAAATTATTCTAACACACTTTGCTGACACCACACATGACCATAAAAGTAATAATTTGGACTTCTAGGGCAGTTTAGTTGTCAAAATTGAGATAGCTCAAAATTGAGAAATTTCGTAAGGCGGCCGGTCATCGATATTTCCCAAAATATAAACGTTTCTGGATCACTAGGAAATTAGTCTAAAACAATGTGCTGACACCACACATGACCATAAAAGTAATAATTTGCACTTCTAGGGCAGTTTAGTTGACAAAATTGTTAAAGCTCAAAATTGAGAAATTTCGTAAGGCGGCCGGTCATCGATATTTCCCAAAATATAAAAGTTTCTGGATCACTAGGAAATTAGTCTAAAACAATGTGCTGACACCACACATGACAATGACAATAATAATTTGGACTTCTGGGGCAGTTTAGTTGTCAAAATGGAGATAGCTCAAAATTGAGACCCCAAAATATAAAAGTTTCTGGATCATTAGGAAATTAGTCTCAACAATGTGCTGACACCACACATGACCATAAAAGTAATAATTTGGACTTCTAGGGCAGTTTAGTTGACAAAATTGAGATAGCTCAAAATTGAGAAATTTCATAAGGCGGCTGGTCATCGATATTTCCCAAAATATAAAAGTTTCTGGATCACTAGGAAATTAGTCAACTGCTGACACCACACATGACCATGACAGTAATAATTTGGACTTCTGGGGCAGTTAAGTTGTCAAAATGGAGATAGCTCAAAATTGAGAAATTTCATAAGGCGGCCGGTCATCGATATTTCCCAAAATATAAAAGTTTCCGGATCACTAGGAAATTAGTCTAACACACTTTGCTGACACCACACATGACCATAAAAGTAATAATTTGGACTTCTAGGGCAGTTTAGTTGACAAAATTGAGAAAGCTCAAAATTGAGAAATTTCGTAAGGCGGCCGGTCATCGATATTTCCCAAAATATAAAAGTTTCTGGATCACTAGGAAATTAGTCTAAAACAATGTGCTGACACCACACATGACAATGACAGTAATAATTTGGACTTCTGGGGCAGTTTAGTTGTCAAAATGGAGATAGCTCAAAATTGAGACCCCAAAATATAAAAGTTTCTGGATCACTAGCAAATTAGTCTAAACAATGTGCTGACACCACACATGACCATAAAAGTAATAATTTGGACTTCTAGGGCAGTTTAGTTGACAAAATTGAGATAGCTCAAAATTGAGAAATTTCATAAGGCGGCCGGTCATCGATATTTCCCAAAATAGAAAAGTTTCTGGATCACTAGGAAATTAGTCTAACACACTTTGCTGATACCACACATGACCATAAAAGTAATAATTTGGACTTCTAGGGCAGTTTAGTTGTCAAAATTGAGATAGCTCAAAATTGAGAAATTTCGTAAGGCGGCCGGTCATCGATATTTCGCAAAATATAAAAGTTTCTGGATCACTAGGAAATTAGTCTAAAACAATGTGCTGACACCACACATGACCATAAAAGTAATAATTTGCACTTCTGGGGCTGTTTAGTTGTCAAAATGGAGATAGCTCAAAATTGAGACCCCAAAATATAAAACTTTCTGGATCACTATGAAATTAGTCTAACACACTTTGCTGACACCACACATGACCATAAAAGTAATAATTTGGACTTCTAGGGCAGTTTAGTTGTCAAAATTGAGATAGCTCAAAATTGAGAAATTTCGTAAGGCGGCCGGTCATCGATATTTCCCAAAATATAAACGTTTCTGGATCACTAGGAAATTAGTCTAAAACAATGTGCTGACACCACACATGACCATAAAAGTAATAATTTGCACTTCTAGGGCAGTTTAGTTGACAAAATTGTGAAAGCTCAAAATTGAGAAATTTCGTAAGGCGGCCGGTCATCGATATTTCCCAAAATATAAAAGTTTCTGGATCACTAGGAAATTAGTCTAAAACAATGTGCTGACACCACACATGACAATGACAATAATAATTTGGACTTCTGGGGCAGTTTAGTTGTCAAAATGGAGATAGCTCAAAATTGAGACCCCAAAATATAAAAGTTTCTGGATCACTAGGAAATTAGTCTCAACAATGTGCTGACACCACACATGACCATAAAAGTAATAATTTGGACTTCTAGGGCAGTTTAGTTGACAAAATTGAGATAGCTCAAAATTGAGAAATTTCATAAGGCGGCCGGTCATCGATATTTCCCAAAATATAAAAGTTTCCGGATCACTAGGAAATTAGTCTAACACACTTTGCTGACACCACACATGACCATAAAAGTAATAATTTGGACTTCTAGGGCAGTTTAGTTGACAAAATTGAGAAAGCTCAAAATTGAGAAATTTCGTAAGGCGGCCGGTCATCGATATTTCCCAAAATATAAAAGTTTCTGGATCACTAGGAAATTAGTCTAAAACAATGTGCTGACACCACACATGACAATGACAGTAATAATTTGGACTTCTGGGGCAGTTTAGTTGTCAAAATGGAGATAGCTCAAAATTTAGACCCCAAAATATAAAAGTTTCTGGATCACTAGGAAATTAGTCTAAACAATGTGCTGACACCACACATGACCATAAAAGTAATAATTTCGACTTCTAGGGCAGTTTAGTTGACAAAATTGAGATAGCTCAAAATTGAGAAATTTCATAAGGCGGCCGGTCATCGATAATTCCCAAAATAAAAGTTTCTGGATCACTAGGAAATTAGTCTAAAACAATGTGCTGACACCACACATGACAATGACAATAATAATTTGGACTTCTGGGGCAGTTTAGTTGTCAAAATGGAGATAGGTCAAAATTGAGACCCCAAAATATAAAAGTTTCTGGATCATTAGGAAATTAGTCTCAACAATGTGCTGACACCACACATGACCATAAAAGTAATAATTTGGACTTCTAGGGCAGTTTAGTTGACAAAATTGAGAAATTTCATAAGGCGGCTGGTCATCGATATTTCCCAAAATATAAAAGTTTCTGGATCACTAGGAAATTAGTCAACTGCTGACACCACACATGACCATGACAGTAATAATTTGGACTTCTGGGGCAGTTAAGTTGTCAAAATGGAGATAGCTCAAAATTGAAAAATTTCATAAGGCGGCCGGTCATCGATATTTCCCAAAATATAAAAGTTTCCGGATCACTAGGAAATTAGTCTAACACACTTTGCTGACACCACACATGACCATAAAAGTAATAATTTGGACTTCTAGGGCAGTTTAGTTGACAAAATTGAGAAAGCTCAAAATTGAGAAATTTCGTAAGGCGGCCGGTCATCGATATTTCCCAAAATATAAAAGTTTCTGGATCACTAGGAAATTAGTCTAAAACAATGTGCTGACACCACACATGACAATGACAGTAATAATTTGGACTTCTGGGGCAGTTTAGTTGTCAAAATGGAGATAGCTCAAAATTGAGACCCCAAAATATAAAAGTTTCTGGATCACTAGGAAATTAGTCTAAACAATGTGCTGACACCACACATGACCATAAAAGTAATAATTTGGACTTCTAGGGCAGTTTAGTTGACAAAATTGAGATAGCTCAAAATTGAGAAATTTCATAAGGCGGCCGGTCATCGATATTTCCCAAAATAGAAAAGTTTCTGGATCACTAGGAAATTAGTCTAACACACTTTGCTGATACCACACATGACCATAAAAGTAATAATTTGGACTTCTAGGGCAGTTTAGTTGTCAAAATTGAGATAGCTCAAAATTGAGAAATTTCGTAAGGCGGCCGGTCATCGATATTTCGCAAAATATAAAAGTTTCTGGATCACTAGGAAATTAGTCTAAAACAATGTGCTGACACCACACATGACAATGACAGTAATAATTTGGACTTCTGGGGCAGTTAAGTTGTCAAAATGGAGATAGCTCAAAATTTAGAAATTTCGTAAGGCGGCCGGTCATCGATAATTCCCAAAATAAAAGTTTCTGGATCACTAGGAAATTAGTCTAAAACAATGTGCTGACACCACACATGACAATGACAATAATAATTTGGACTTCTGGGGCAGTTTAGTTGTCAAAATGGAGATAGCTCAAAATTTAGACCCCAAAATATAAAAGTTTCTGGATCACTAGGAAATTAGTCTCAACAATGTGCTGACACCACACATGACCATAAAAGTAATAATTTGGACTTCTAGGGCAGTTTAGTTGACAAAATTGAGATAGCTCAAAATTGAGAAATTTCATAAGGCGGCCGGTCATCGATATTTCCCAAAATATAAAAGTTTCCGGATCACTAGGAAATTAGTCTAACACACTTTGCTGACACCACACATGACCATAAAAGTAATAATTTGGACTTCTAGGGCAGTTTAGTTGACAAAATTGAGAAAGCTCAAAATTGAGAAATTTCGTAAGGCGGCCGGTCATCGATATTTCCCAAAATATAAAAGTTTCTGGATCACTAGGAAATTAGTCTAAAACAATGTGCTGACACCACACATGACAATGACAGTAATAATTTGGACTTCTGGGGCAGTTAAGTTGTCAAAATGGAGATAGCTCAAAATTTAGAAATTTCGTAAGGCGGCCGGTCATCGATAATTCCCAAAATAAAAGTTTCTGGATCACTAGGAAATTAGTCTAAAACAATGTGCTGACACCACACATGACAATGACAATAATAATTTGGACTTCTGGGGCAGTTTAGTTGTCAAAATGGAGATAGGTCAAAATTGAGACCCCAAAATATAAAAGTTTCTGGATCATTAGGAAATTAGTCTCAACAATGTGCTGACACCACACATGACCATAAAAGTAATAATTTGGACTTATAGGGCAGTTTAGTTGACAAAATTGAGATAGCTCAAAATTGAGAAATTTCATAAGGCGGCTGGTCATCGATATTTCCCAAAATATAAAAGTTTCTGGATCACTAGGAAATTAGTCAACTGCTGACACCACACATGACCATGACAGTAATAATTTGGACTTCTGGGGCAGTTAAGTTGTCAAAATGGAGATAGCTCAAAATTGAAAAATTTCATAAGGCGGCCGGTCATCGATATTTCCCAAAATATAAAAGTTTCCGGATCACTAGGAAATTAGTCTAACACACTTTGCTGACACCACACATGACCATAAAAGTAATAATTTGGACTTCTAGGGCAGTTTAGTTGACAAAATTGAGAAAGCTCAAAATTGAGAAATTTCGTAAGGCGGCCGGTCATCGATATTTCCCAAAATATAAAAGTTTCTGGATCACTAGGAAATTAGTCTAAAACAATGTGCTGACACCACACATGACAATGACAGTAATAATTTGGACTTCTGGGGCAGTTTAGTTGTCAAAATGGAGATAGCTCAAAATTGAGACCCCAAAATATAAAAGTTTCTGGATCACTAGGAAATTAGTCTAAACAATGTGCTGACACCACACATGACCATAAAAGTAATAATTTGGACTTCTAGGGCAGTTTAGTTGACAAAATTGAGATAGCTCAAAATTGAGAAATTTCATAAGGCGGCCGGTCATCGATATTTCCCAAAATAGAAAAGTTTCTGGATCACTAGGAAATTAGTCTAACACACTTTGCTGATACCACACATGACCATAAAAGTAATAATTTGGACTTCTAGGGCAGTTTAGTTGTCAAAATTGAGAAAGCTCAAAATTGAGAAATTTCGTAAGGCGGCCGGTCATCGATATTTCCCAAAATATAAAAGTTTCTGGATCACTAGGAAATTAGTCTAAAACAATGTGCTGACACCACACATGACAATGACAGTAATAATTTGGACTTCTGGGGCAGTTTAGTTGTCAAAATGGAGATAGCTCAAAATTGAGACCCCAAAATATAAAAGTTTCTGGATCACTAGCAAATTAGTCTAAACAATGTGCTGACACCACACATGACCATAAAAGTAATAATTTGGACTTCTAGGGCAGTTTAGTTGACAAAATTGAGATAGCTCAAAATTGAGAAATTTCATAAGGCGGCCGGTCATCGATATTTCCCAAAATAGAAAAGTTTCTGGATCACTAGGAAATTAGTCTAACACACTTTGCTGATACCACACATGACCATAAAAGTAATAATTTGGACTTCTAGGGCAGTTTAGTTGTCAAAATTGAGATAGCTCAAAATTGAGAAATTTCGTAAGGCGGCCGGTCATCGATATTTCGCAAAATATAAAAGTTTCTGGATCACTAGGAAATTAGTCTAAAACAATGTGCTGACACCACACATGACCATAAAAGTAATAATTTGCACTTCTGGGGCTGTTTAGTTGTCAAAATGGAGATAGCTCAAAATTGAGACCCCAAAATATAAAACTTTCTGGATCACTATGAAATTAGTCTAACACACTTTGCTGACACCACACATGACCATAAAAGTAATAATTTGGACTTCTAGGGCAGTTTAGTTGTCAAAATTGAGATAGCTCAAAATTGAGAAATTTCGTAAGGCGGCCGGTCATCGATATTTCCCAAAATATAAACGTTTCTGGATCACTAGGAAATTAGTCTAAAACAATGTGCTGACACCACACATGACCATAAAAGTAATAATTTGCACTTCTAGGGCAGTTTAGTTGACAAAATTGTGAAAGCTCAAAATTGAGAAATTTCGTAAGGCGGCCGGTCATCGATATTTCCCAAAATATAAAAGTTTCTGGATCACTAGGAAATTAGTCTAAAACAATGTGCTGACACCACACATGACAATGACAATAATAATTTGGACTTCTGGGGCAGTTTAGTTGTCAAAATGGAGATAGCTCAAAATTGAGACCCCAAAATATAAAAGTTTCTGGATCACTAGGAAATTAGTCTCAACAATGTGCTGACACCACACATGACCATAAAAGTAATAATTTGGACTTCTAGGGCAGTTTAGTTGACAAAATTGAGATAGCTCAAAATTGAGAAATTTCATAAGGCGGCCGGTCATCGATATTTCCCAAAATATAAAAGTTTCCGGATCACTAGGAAATTAGTCTAACACACTTTGCTGACACCACACATGACCATAAAAGTAATAATTTGGACTTCTAGGGCAGTTTAGTTGACAAAATTGAGAAAGCTCAAAATTGAGAAATTTCGTAAGGCGGCCGGTCATCGATATTTCCCAAAATATAAAAGTTTCTGGATCACTAGGAAATTAGTCTAAAACAATGTGCTGACACCACACATGACAATGACAGTAATAATTTGGACTTCTGGGGCAGTTTAGTTGTCAAAATGGAGATAGCTCAAAATTGAGACCCCAAAATATAAAAGTTTCTGGATCACTAGCAAATTAGTCTAAACAATGTGCTGACACCACACATGACCATAAAAGTAATAATTTGGACTTCTAGGGCAGTTTAGTTGACAAAATTGAGATAGCTCAAAATTGAGAAATTTCATAAGGCGGCCGGTCATCGATATTTCCCAAAATAGAAAAGTTTCTGGATCACTAGGAAATTAGTCTAACACACTTTGCTGATACCACACATGACCATAAAAGTAATAATTTGGACTTCTAGGGCAGTTTAGTTGTCAAAATTGAGATAGCTCAAAATTGAGAAATTTCGTAAGGCGGCCGGTCATCGATATTTCGCAAAATATAAAAGTTTCTGGATCACTAGGAAATTAGTCTAAAACAATGTGCTGACACCACACATGACCATAAAAGTAATAATTTGCACTTCTGGGGCTGTTTAGTTGTCAAAATGGAGATAGCTCAAAATTGAGACCCCAAAATATAAAACTTTCTGGATCACTATGAAATTAGTCTAACACACTTTGCTGACACCACACATGACCATAAAAGTAATAATTTGGACTTCTAGGGCAGTTTAGTTGTCAAAATTGAGATAGCTCAAAATTGAGAAATTTCGTAAGGCGGCCGGTCATCGATATTTCCCAAAATATAAACGTTTCTGGATCACTAGGAAATTAGTCTAAAACAATGTGCTGACACCACACATGACCATAAAAGTAATAATTTGCACTTCTAGGGCAGTTTAGTTGACAAAATTGTGAAAGCTCAAAATTGAGAAATTTCGTAAGGCGGCCGGTCATCGATATTTCCCAAAATATAAAAGTTTCTGGATCACTAGGAAATTAGTCTAAAACAATGTGCTGACACCACACATGACAATGACAATAATAATTTGGACTTCTGGGGCAGTTTAGTTGTCAAAATGGAGATAGCTCAAAATTGAGACCCCAAAATATAAAAGTTTCTGGATCACTAGGAAATTAGTCTCAACAATGTGCTGACACCACACATGACCATAAAAGTAATAATTTGGACTTCTAGGGCAGTTTAGTTGACAAAATTGAGATAGCTCAAAATTGAGAAATTTCATAAGGCGGCCGGTCATCGATATTTCCCAAAATATAAAAGTTTCCGGATCACTAGGAAATTAGAACACACTTTGCTGACACCACACATGACCATAAAAGTAATAATTTGGACTTCTAGGGCAGTTTAGTTGACAAAATTGAGAAAGCTCAAAATTGAGAAATTTCGTAAGGCGGCCGGTCATCGATATTTCCCAAAATATAAAAGTTTCTGGATCACTAGGAAATTAGTCTAAAACAATGTGCTGACACCACACATGACAATGACAGTAATAATTTGGACTTCTGGGGCAGTTTAGTTGTCAAAATGGAGATAGCTCAAAATTTAGACCCCAAAATATAAAAGTTTCTGGATCACTAGGAAATTAGTCTAAACAATGTGCTGACACCACACATGACCATAAAAGTAATAATTTCGACTTCTAGGGCAGTTTAGTTGACAAAATTGAGATAGCTCAAAATTGAGAAATTTCATAAGGCGGCCGGTCATCGATAATTCCCAAAATAAAAGTTTCTGGATCACTAGGAAATTAGTCTAAAACAATGTGCTGACACCACACATGACAATGACAATAATAATTTGGACTTCTGGGGCAGTTTAGTTGTCAAAATGGAGATAGGTCAAAATTGAGACCCCAAAATATAAAAGTTTCTGGATCATTAGGAAATTAGTCTCAACAATGTGCTGACACCACACATGACCATAAAAGTAATAATTTGGACTTCTAGGGCAGTTTAGTTGACAAAATTGAGAAATTTCATAAGGCGGCTGGTCATCGATATTTCCCAAAATATAAAAGTTTCTGGATCACTAGGAAATTAGTCAACTGCTGACACCACACATGACCATGACAGTAATAATTTGGACTTCTGGGGCAGTTAAGTTGTCAAAATGGAGATAGCTCAAAATTGAAAAATTTCATAAGGCGGCCGGTCATCGATATTTCCCAAAATATAAAAGTTTCCGGATCACTAGGAAATTAGTCTAACACACTTTGCTGACACCACACATGACCATAAAAGTAATAATTTGGACTTCTAGGGCAGTTTAGTTGACAAAATTGAGAAAGCTCAAAATTGAGAAATTTCGTAAGGCGGCCGGTCATCGATATTTCCCAAAATATAAAAGTTTCTGGATCACTAGGAAATTAGTCTAAAACAATGTGCTGACACCACACATGACAATGACAGTAATAATTTGGACTTCTGGGGCAGTTTAGTTGTCAAAATGGAGATAGCTCAAAATTGAGACCCCAAAATATAAAAGTTTCTGGATCACTAGGAAATTAGTCTAAACAATGTGCTGACACCACACATGACCATAAAAGTAATAATTTGGACTTCTAGGGCAGTTTAGTTGACAAAATTGAGATAGCTCAAAATTGAGAAATTTCATAAGGCGGCCGGTCATCGATATTTCCCAAAATAGAAAAGTTTCTGGATCACTAGGAAATTAGTCTAACACACTTTGCTGATACCACACATGACCATAAAAGTAATAATTTGGACTTCTAGGGCAGTTTAGTTGTCAAAATTGAGATAGCTCAAAATTGAGAAATTTCGTAAGGCGGCCGGTCATCGATATTTCGCAAAATATAAAAGTTTCTGGATCACTAGGAAATTAGTCTAAAACAATGTGCTGACACCACACATGACAATGACAGTAATAATTTGGACTTCTGGGGCAGTTAAGTTGTCAAAATGGAGATAGCTCAAAATTTAGAAATTTCGTAAGGCGGCCGGTCATCGATAATTCCCAAAATAAAAGTTTCTGGATCACTAGGAAATTAGTCTAAAACAATGTGCTGACACCACACATGACAATGACAATAATAATTTGGACTTCTGGGGCAGTTTAGTTGTCAAAATGGAGATAGCTCAAAATTTAGACCCCAAAATATAAAAGTTTCTGGATCACTAGGAAATTAGTCTAAACAATGTGCTGACACCACACATGACCATAAAAGTAATAATTTCGACTTCTAGGGCAGTTTAGTTGACAAAATTGAGATAGCTCAAAATTGAGAAATTTCATAAGGCGGCCGGTCATCGATATTTCCCAAAATATAAAAGTTTCTGGATCACTAGGAAATTAGTCTAAAACAATGTGCTGACACCACACATGACAATGACAGTAATAATTTGGACTTCTGGGGCAGTTAAGTTGTCAAAATGGAGATAGCTCAAAATTTAGAAATTTCGTAAGGCGGCCGGTCATCGATAATTCCCAAAATAAAAGTTTCTGGATCACTAGGAAATTAGTCTAAAACAATGTGCTGACACCACACATGACAATGACAATAATAATTTGGACTTCTGGGGCAGTTTAGTTGTCAAAATGGAGATAGGTCAAAATTGAGACCCCAAAATATAAAAGTTTCTGGATCATTAGGAAATTAGTCTCAACAATGTGCTGACACCACACATGACCATAAAAGTAATAATTTGGACTTATAGGGCAGTTTAGTTGACAAAATTGAGATAGCTCAAAATTGAGAAATTTCATAAGGCGGCTGGTCATCGATATTTCCCAAAATATAAAAGTTTCTGGATCACTAGGAAATTAGTCAACTGCTGACACCACACATGACCATGACAGTAATAATTTGGACTTCTGGGGCAGTTAAGTTGTCAAAATGGAGATAGCTCAAAATTGAAAAATTTCATAAGGCGGCCGGTCATCGATATTTCCCAAAATATAAAAGTTTCCGGATCACTAGGAAATTAGTCTAACACACTTTGCTGACACCACACATGACCATAAAAGTAATAATTTGGACTTCTAGGGCAGTTTAGTTGACAAAATTGAGAAAGCTCAAAATTGAGAAATTTCGTAAGGCGGCCGGTCATCGATATTTCCCAAAATATAAAAGTTTCTGGATCACTAGGAAATTAGTCTAAAACAATGTGCTGACACCACACATGACAATGACAGTAATAATTTGGACTTCTGGGGCAGTTTAGTTGTCAAAATGGAGATAGCTCAAAATTGAGACCCCAAAATATAAAAGTTTCTGGATCACTAGGAAATTAGTCTAAACAATGTGCTGACACCACACATGACCATAAAAGTAATAATTTGGACTTCTAGGGCAGTTTAGTTGACAAAATTGAGATAGCTCAAAATTGAGAAATTTCATAAGGCGGCCGGTCATCGATATTTCCCAAAATAGAAAAGTTTCTGGATCACTAGGAAATTAGTCTAACACACTTTGCTGATACCACACATGACCATAAAAGTAATAATTTGGACTTCTAGGGCAGTTTAGTTGTCAAAATTGAGATAGCTCAAAATTGAGAAATTTCGTAAGGCGGCCGGTCATCGATATTTCGCAAAATATAAAAGTTTCTGGATCACTAGGAAATTAGTCTAAAACAATGTGCTGACACCACACATGACCATAAAAGTAATAATTTGCACTTCTGGGGCTGTTTAGTTGTCAAAATGGAGATAGCTCAAAATTGAGACCCCAAAATATAAAACTTTCTGGATCACTATGAAATTAGTCTAACACACTTTGCTGACACCACACATGACCATAAAAGTAATAATTTGGACTTCTAGGGCAGTTTAGTTGTCAAAATTGAGATAGCTCAAAATTGAGAAATTTCGTAAGGCGGCCGGTCATCGATATTTCCCAAAATATAAACGTTTCTGGATCACTAGGAAATTAGTCTAAAACAATGTGCTGACACCACACATGACCATAAAAGTAATAATTTGCACTTCTAGGGCAGTTTAGTTGACAAAATTGTGAAAGCTCAAAATTGAGAAATTTCGTAAGGCGGCCGGTCATCGATATTTCCCAAAATATAAAAGTTTCTGGATCACTAGGAAATTAGTCTAAAACAATGTGCTGACACCACACATGACAATGACAATAATAATTTGGACTTCTGGGGCAGTTTAGTTGTCAAAATGGAGATAGCTCAAAATTGAGACCCCAAAATATAAAAGTTTCTGGATCACTAGGAAATTAGTCTCAACAATGTGCTGACACCACACATGACCATAAAAGTAATAATTTGGACTTCTAGGGCAGTTTAGTTGACAAAATTGAGATAGCTCAAAATTGAGAAATTTCATAAGGCGGCCGGTCATCGATATTTCCCAAAATATAAAAGTTTCCGGATCACTAGGAAATTAGTCTAACACACTTTGCTGACACCACACATGACCATAAAAGTAATAATTTGGACTTCTAGGGCAGTTTAGTTGACAAAATTGAGAAAGCTCAAAATTGAGAAATTTCGTAAGGCGGCCGGTCATCGATATTTCCCAAAATATAAAAGTTTCTGGATCACTAGGAAATTAGTCTAAAACAATGTGCTGACACCACACATGACAATGACAGTAATAATTTGGACTTCTGGGGCAGTTTAGTTGTCAAAATGGAGATAGCTCAAAATTTAGACCCCAAAATATAAAAGTTTCTGGATCACTAGGAAATTAGTCTAAACAATGTGCTGACACCACACATGACCATAAAAGTAATAATTTGGACTTCTAGGGCAGTTTAGTTGACAAAATTGAGATAGCTCAAAATTGAGAAATTTCATAAGGCGGCCGGTCATCGATATTTCCCAAAATATAAAAGTTTCTGGATCACTAGGAAATTAGTCTAAAACAATGTGCTGACACCACACATGACAATGACAGTAATAATTTGGACTTCTGGGGCAGTTAAGTTGTCAAAATGGAGATAGCTCAAAATTTAGAAATTTCGTAAGGCGGCCGGTCATCGATAATTCCCAAAATAAAAGTTTCTGGATCACTAGGAAATTAGTCTAAAACAATGTGCTGACACCACACATGACCATGACAGTAATAATTTGGACTTCTGGGGCAGTTAAGTTGTCAAAATGAAGATAGCTTAAAATTGAGAAATTTCGTAAATCGGCCGGTCATCGATATTTCCCAAAATATAAAAGTTTCTGGATCACTAGGAAATTAGTCTAACACAATTTGCTGACACCACACATGACCATAAAAGTAATAATTTGGACTTCTAGGGCAGTTTAGTTGTCAAAATTGAGATAGCTCAAAATTGAGAAATTTCGTAAGGCGGCCGGTCATCGATATTTCCCAAAATATAAAAGTTTCTGGATCACTAGGAAATTAGTCTAAAACAATGTGCTGACATCACACATGACCATAAAAGTAATAATTTGCACTTCTGGGGCTGTTTAGTTGTCAAAATGGAGATAGCTCAAAATTGAGTCCCCAAAATATAAAACTTTCTGGATCACTATGAAATTAGTCTAAACAATGTGCTGACACCACACATGACCATAAAAGAAATAATTTGGACTTCTAGGGCAGTTCCGTTGACAAAATTGAGATAGCTCAATATTGAGAAATTTCGTAAGGCGGCCGGTCATCGATATTTCCCAAAATATAAAAGTTTCTGGATCACTAGGAAATTAGTCTAACACACTTTGCTGACACCACACATGACCATAAAAGTAATAATTTGGATTTCTAGGGCAGTTTAGTTGTCAAAATTGAGATAGCTCAAAATTGAGAAATTTCGTAAGGCGGCCGGTCATCGATATTTCGCAAAATATAAAAGTTTCTGGATCACTAGGAAATTAGTCTAAAACAATGTGCTGACACCACACATGACCATAAAAGTAATAATTTGCACTTCTGGGGCTGTTTAGTTGTCAAAATGGAGATAGCTCAAAATTGAGAAATTTCGTAAATCGGCCGGTCATCGATATTTCCCAAAATATAAAAGTTTCTGGATCACTAGGAAATTAGTCTAACACATATTTGCTGACACCACACATGACCATAAAAGTAATAATTTGGACTTCTAGGGCAGTTTAGTTGTCAAAATTGAGATAGCTCAAAATTGAGAAATTTCATAAGGCGGCCGGTCATCGATATTTCCCAAAATATAAAAGTTTCTGGATCACTAGGAAATTAGTCTAAAACAATGTGCTGACATCACACATGACCATAAAAGTAATAATTTGCACTTCTGGGGCTGTTTAGTTGTCAAAATGGAGATAGCTCAATATTGAGAAATTTCGTAAGGCGGCCGGTCATCGATATTTCCCAAAATAGAAAAGTTTCTGGATCACTAGGAAATTAGTCTAACACACTTTGCTGACACCACACATGACCATAAAAGTAATAATTTGGACTTCTAGGGCAGTTTAGTTGTCAAAATTGAGATAGCTCAAAATTGAGAAATTTCGTAAGGCGGCCGGTCATCGATATTTCGCAAAATATAAAAGTTTCTGGACCACTAGGAAATTAGTCTAAAACAATGTGCTGACACCACACATGACCATAAAAGTAATAATTTGCACTTCTGGGGCTGTTTAGTTGTCAAAATGGAGATAGCTCAAAATTGAGACCCCAAAATATAAAACTTTCTGGATCACTATGAAATTAGTCTAACACACTTTGCTGACACCACACATGACCATAAAAGTAATAATTTGGACTTCTAGGGCAGTTTAGTTGTCAAAATTGAGATAGCTCAAAATTAAGAAATTTCGTAAGGCGGCCGGTCATCGATATTTCCCAAAATATAAACGTTTCTGGATCACTAGGAAATTAGTCTAAAACAATGTGCTGACACCACACATGACCATAAAAGTAATAATTTGCACTTCTAGGGCAGTTTAGTTGACAAAATTGTGAAAGCTCAAAATTGAGAAATTTCGTAAGGCGGCCGGTCATCGATATTTCCCAAAATATAAAAGTTTCTGGATCACTAGGAAATTAGTCTAAAACAATGTGCTGACACCACACATGACAATGACAATAATAATTTGGACTTCTGGGGCAGTTTAGTTGTCAAAATGGAGATAGCTCAAAATTGAGACCCCAAAATATAAAAGTTTCTGGATCACTAGGAAATTAGTCTCAACAATGTGCTGACACCACACATGACCATAAAAGTAATAATTTGGACTTCTAGGGCAGTTTAGTTGACAAAATTGAGATAGCTCAAAATTGAGAAATTTCATAAGGCGGCCGGTCATCGATATTTCCCAAAATATAAAAGTTTCCGGATCACTAGGAAATTAGTCTAACACACTTTGCTGACACCACACATGACCATAAAAGTAATAATTTGGACTTCTAGGGCAGTTTAGTTGACAAAATTGAGAAAGCTCAAAATTGAGAAATTTCGTAAGGCGGCCGGTCATCGATATTTCCCAAAATATAAAAGTTTCTGGATCACTAGGAAATTAGTCTAAAACAATGTGCTGACACCACACATGACAATGACAGTAATAATTTGGACTTCTGGGGCAGTTTAGTTGTCAAAATGGAGATAGCTCAAAATTTAGACCCCAAAATATAAAAGTTTCTGGATCACTAGGAAATTAGTCTAAACAATGTGCTGACACCACACATGACCATAAAAGTAATAATTTGGACTTCTAGGGCAGTTTAGTTGACAAAATTGAGATAGCTCAAAATTGAGAAATTTCATAAGGCAGCCGGTCATCGATATTTCCCAAAATATAAAAGTTTCTGGATCACTAGGAAATTAGTCTAAAACAATGTGCTGACACCACACATGACAATGACAGTAATAATTTGGACTTCTGGGGCAGTTAAGTTGTCAAAATGGAGATAGCTCAAAATTTAGAAATTTTGTAAGGCGGCCGGTCATCGATAATTCCCAAAATAAAAGTTTCTGGATCACTAGGAAATTAGTCTAAAACAATGTGCTGACACCACACATGACCATGACAGTAATAATTTGGACTTCTGGGGCAGTTAAGTTGTCAAAATGAAGATAGCTTAAAATTGAGAAATTTCGTAAATCGGCCGGTCATCGATATTTCCCAAAATATAAAAGTTTCTGGATCACTAGGAAATTAGTCTAACACAATTTGCTGACACCACACATGACCATAAAAGTAATAATTTGGACTTCTAGGGCAGTTTAGTTGTCAAAATTGAGATAGCTCAAAATTGAGAAATTTCGTAAGGCGGCCGGTCATCGATATTTCCCAAAATATAAAAGTTTCTGGATCACTAGGAAATTAGTCTAAAACAATGTGCTGACATCACACATGACCATAAAAGTAATAATTTGCACTTCTGGGGCTGTTTAGTTGTCAAAATGGAGATAGCTCAAAATTGAGTCCCCAAAATATAAAACTTTCTGGATCACTATGAAATTAGTCTAAACAATGTGCTGACACCACACATGACCATAAAAGAAATAATTTGGACTTCTAGGGCAGTTCCGTTGACAAAATTGAGATAGCTCAATATTGAGAAATTTCGTAAGGCGGCCGGTCATCGATATTTCCCAAAATATAAAAGTTTCTGGATCACTAGGAAATTAGTCTAACACACTTTGCTGACACCACACATGACCATAAAAGTAATAATTTGGATTTCTAGGGCAGTTTAGTTGTCAAAATTGAGATAGCTCAAAATTGAGAAATTTCGTAAGGCGGCCGGTCATCGATATTTCGCAAAATATAAAAGTTTCTGGATCACTAGGAAATTAGTCTAAAACAATGTGCTGACATCACACATGACCATAAAAGTAATAATTTGCACTTCTGGGGCTGTTTAGTTGTCAAAATGGAGATAGCTCAAAATTGAGAAATTTCGTAAATCGGCCGGTCATCGATATTTCCCAAAATATAAAAGTTTCTGGATCACTAGGAAATTAGTCTAACACATATTTGCTGACACCACACATGACCATAAAAGTAATAATTTGGACTTCTAGGGCAGTTTAGTTGTCAAAATTGAGATAGCTCAAAATTGAGAAATTTCATAAGGCGGCCGGTCATCGATATTTCCCAAAATATAAAAGTTTCTGGATCACTAGGAAATTAGTCTAAAACAATGTGCTGACATCACACATGACCATAAAAGTAATAATTTGCACTTCTGGGGCTGTTTAGTTGTCAAAATGGAGATAGCTCAATATTGAGAAATTTCGTAAGGCGGCCGGTCATCGATATTTCCCAAAATAGAAAAGTTTCTGGATCACTAGGAAATTAGTCTAACACACTTTGCTGACACCACACATGACCATAAAAGTAATAATTTGGACTTCTAGGGCAGTTTAGTTGTCAAAATTGAGATAGCTCAAAATTGAGAAATTTCGTAAGGCGGCCGGTCATCGATATTTCGCAAAATATAAAAGTTTCTGGACCACTAGGAAATTAGTCTAAAACAATGTGCTGACACCACACATGACCATAAAAGTAATAATTTGCACTTCTGGGGCTGTTTAGTTGTCAAAATGGAGATAGCTCAAAATTGAGACCCCAAAATATAAAACTTTCTGGATCACTATGAAATTAGTCTAACACACTTTGCTGACACCACACATGACCATAAAAGTAATAATTTGGACTTCTAGGGCAGTTTAGTTGTCAAAATTGAGATAGCTCAAAATTAAGAAATTTCGTAAGGCGGCCGGTCATCGATATTTCCCAAAATATAAACGTTTCTGGATCACTAGGAAATTAGTCTAAAACAATGTGCTGACACCACACATGACCATAAAAGTAATAATTTGCACTTCTAGGGCAGTTTAGTTGACAAAATTGTGAAAGCTCAAAATTGAGAAATTTCGTAAGGCGGCCGGTCATCGATATTTCCCAAAATATAAAAGTTTCTGGATCACTAGGAAATTAGTCTAAAACAATGTGCTGACACCACACATGACAATGACAATAATAATTTGGACTTCTGGGGCAGTTTAGTTGTCAAAATGGAGATAGCTCAAAATTGAGACCCCAAAATATAAAAGTTTCTGGATCACTAGGAAATTAGTCTCAACAATGTGCTGACACCACACATGACCATAAAAGTAATAATTTGGACTTCTAGGGCAGTTTAGTTGACAAAATTGAGATAGCTCAAAATTGAGAAATTTCATAAGGCGGCCGGTCATCGATATTTCCCAAAATATAAAAGTTTCCGGATCACTAGGAAATTAGTCTAACACACTTTGCTGACACCACACATGACCATAAAAGTAATAATTTGGACTTCTAGGGCAGTTTAGTTGACAAAATTGAGAAAGCTCAAAATTGAGAAATTTCGTAAGGCGGCCGGTCATCGATATTTCCCAAAATATAAAAGTTTCTGGATCACTAGGAAATTAGTCTAAAACAATGTGCTGACACCACACATGACAATGACAGTAATAATTTGGACTTCTGGGGCAGTTTAGTTGTCAAAATGGAGATAGCTCAAAATTTAGACCCCAAAATATAAAAGTTTCTGGATCACTAGGAAATTAGTCTAAACAATGTGCTGACACCACACATGACCATAAAAGTAATAATTTGGACTTCTAGGGCAGTTTAGTTGACAAAATTGAGATAGCTCAAAATTGAGAAATTTCATAAGGCAGCCGGTCATCGATATTTCCCAAAATATAAAAGTTTCTGGATCACTAGGAAATTAGTCTAAAACAATGTGCTGACACCACACATGACAATGACAGTAATAATTTGGACTTCTGGGGCAGTTAAGTTGTCAAAATGGAGATAGCTCAAAATTTAGAAATTTCGTAAGGCGGCCGGTCATCGATAATTCCCAAAATAAAAGTTTCTGGATCACTAGGAAATTAGTCTAAAACAATGTGCTGACACCACACATGACCATGACAGTAATAATTTGGACTTCTGGGGCAGTTAAGTTGTCAAAATGAAGATAGCTTAAAATTGAGAAATTTCGTAAATCGGCCGGTCATCGATATTTCCCAAAATATAAAAGTTTCTGGATCACTAGGAAATTAGTCTAACACAATTTGCTGACACCACACATGACCATAAAAGTAATAATTTGGACTTCTAGGGCAGTTTAGTTGTCAAAATTGAGATAGCTCAAAATTGAGTCCCCAAAATATAAAACTTTCTGGATCACTATGAAATTAGTCTAAACAATGTGCTGACACCACACATGACCATAAAAGAAATAATTTGGACTTCTAGGGCAGTTCTGTTGACAAAATTGAGATAGCTCAATATTGAGAAATTTCGTAAGGCGGCCGGTCATCGATATTTCCCAAAATATAAAAGTTTCTGGATCACTAGGAAATTAGTCTAACACACTTTGCTGACACCACACATGACCATAAAAGTAATAATTTGGATTTCTAGGGCAGTTTAGTTGTCAAAATTGAGATAGCTCAAAATTGAGAAATTTCGTAAGGCGGCCGGTCATCGATATTTCGCAAAATATAAAAGTTTCTGGATCACTAGGAAATTAGTCTAAAACAATGTGCTGACACCACACATGACCATAAAAGTAATAATTTGCACTTCTGGGGCTGTTTAGTTGTCAAAATGGAGATAGCTCAAAATTGAGACCCCAAAATATAAAACTTTCTGGATCACTATGAAATTAGTCTAACACACTTTGCTGACACCACACATGACCATAAAAGTAATAATTTGGACTTCTAGGGCAGTTTAGTTGTCAAAATTGAGATAGCTCAAAATTGAGAAATTTCGTAAGGCGGCCGGTCATCGATATTTCCCAAAATATAAACGTTTCTGGATCACTAGGAAATTAGTCTAAAACAATGTGCTGACACCACACATGACCATAAAAGTAATAATTTGCACTTCTAGGGCAGTTTAGTTGACAAAATTGTGAAAGCTCAAAATTGAGAAATTTCGTAAGGCGGCCGGTCATCGATATTTCCCAAAATATAAAAGTTTCTGGATCACTAGGAAATTAGTCTAAAACAATGTGCTGACACCACACATGACAATGACAATAATAATTTGGACTTCTGGGGCAGTTTAGTTGTCAAAATGGAGATAGCTCAAAATTGAGACCCCAAAATATAAAAGTTTCTGGATCACTAGGAAATTAGTCTCAACAATGTGCTGACACCACACATGACCATAAAAGTAATAATTTGGACTTCTAGGGCAGTTTAGTTGACAAAATTGAGATAGCTCAAAATTGAGAAATTTCATAAGGCGGCCGGTCATCGATATTTCCCAAAATATAAAAGTTTCCGGATCACTAGGAAATTAGTCTAACACACTTTGCTGACACCACACATGACCATAAAAGTAATAATTTGGACTTCTAGGGCAGTTTAGTTGACAAAATTGAGAAAGCTCAAAATTGAGAAATTTCGTAAGGCGGCCGGTCATCGATATTTCGCAAAATATAAAAGTTTCTGGACCACTAGGAAATTAGTCTAAAACAATGTGCTGACACCACACATGACCATAAAAGTAATAATTTGCACTTCTGGGGCTGTTTAGTTGTCAAAATGGAGATAGCTCAAAATTGAGACCCCAAAATATAAAACTTTCTGGATCACTATGAAATTAGTCTAACACACTTTGCTGACACCACACATGACCATAAAAGTAATAATTTGGACTTCTAGGGCAGTTTAGTTGACAAAATTGAGAAAGCTCAAAATTGAGAAATTTCGTAAGGCGGCCGGTCATCGATATTTCCCAAAATATAAAAGTTTCTGGATCACTAGGAAATTAGTCTAAAACAATGTGCTGACACCACACATGACAATGACAGTAATAATTTGGACTTCTGGGGCAGTTTAGTTGTCAAAATGGAGATAGCTCAAAATTGAGACCCCAAAATATAAAAGTTTCTGGATCACTAGGAAATTAGTCTCAACAATGTGCTGACACCACACATGACCATAAAAGTAATAATTTGGACTTCTAGGGCAGTTTAGTTGACAAAATTGAGATAGCTCAAAATTGAGAAATTTCATAAGGCGGCCGGTCATCGATATTTCCCAAAATATAAAAGTTTCCGGATCACTAGGAAATTAGTCTAACACACTTTGCTGACACCACACATGACCATAAAAGTAATAATTTGGACTTCTAGGGCAGTTTAGTTGACAAAATTGAGAAAGCTCAAAATTGAGAAATTTCGTAAGGCGGCCGGTCATCGATATTTCCCAAAATATAAAAGTTTCTGGATCACTAGGAAATTAGTCTAAAACAATGTGCTGACACCACACATGACAATGACAGTAATAATTTGGACTTCTGGGGCAGTTTAGTTGTCAAAATGGAGATAGCTCAAAATTTAGACCCCAAAATATAAAAGTTTCTGGATCACTAGGAAATTAGTCTAAACAATGTGCTGACACCACACATGACCATAAAAGTAATAATTTGGACTTCTAGGGCAGTTTAGTTGACAAAATTGAGATAGCTCAAAATTGAGAAATTTCATAAGGCAGCCGGTCATCGATATTTCCCAAAATATAAAAGTTTCTGGATCACTAGGAAATTAGTCTAAAACAATGTGCTGACACCACACATGACAATGACAGTAATAATTTGGACTTCTGGGGCAGTTAAGTTGTCAAAATGGAGATAGCTCAAAATTTAGAAATTTCGTAAGGCGGCCGGTCATCGATAATTCCCAAAATAAAAGTTTCTGGATCACTAGGAAATTAGTCTAAAACAATGTGCTGACACCACACATGACCATGACAGTAATAATTTGGACTTCTGGGGCAGTTAAGTTGTCAAAATGAAGATAGCTTAAAATTGAGAAATTTCGTAAATCGGCCGGTCATCGATATTTCCCAAAATATAAAAGTTTCTGGATCACTAGGAAATTAGTCTAACACAATTTGCTGACACCACACATGACCATAAAAGTAATAATTTGGACTTCTAGGGCAGTTTAGTTGTCAAAATTGAGATAGCTCAAAATTGAGTCCCCAAAATATAAAACTTTCTGGATCACTATGAAATTAGTCTAAACAATGTGCTGACACCACACATGACCATAAAAGAAATAATTTGGACTTCTAGGGCAGTTCTGTTGACAAAATTGAGATAGCTCAATATTGAGAAATTTCGTAAGGCGGCCGGTCATCGATATTTCCCAAAATATAAAAGTTTCTGGATCACTAGGAAATTAGTCTAACACACTTTGCTGACACCACACATGACCATAAAAGTAATAATTTGGATTTCTAGGGCAGTTTAGTTGTCAAAATTGAGATAGCTCAAAATTGAGAAATTTCGTAAGGCGGCCGGTCATCGATATTTCGCAAAATATAAAAGTTTCTGGATCACTAGGAAATTAGTCTAAAACAATGTGCTGACACCACACATGACCATAAAAGTAATAATTTGCACTTCTGGGGCTGTTTAGTTGTCAAAATGGAGATAGCTCAAAATTGAGAAATTTCGTAAATCGGCCGGTCATCGATATTTCCCAAAATATAAAAGTTTCTGGATCACTAGGAAATTAGTGTAACACAATTTGCTGACACCACACATGACCATAAAAGTAATAATTTGGACTTCTAGGGCAGTTTAGTTGTCAAAATTGAGATAGCTCAAAATTGAGAAATTTCGTAAGGCGGCCGGTCATCGATATTTCCCAAAATATAAAAGTTTCTGGATCACTAGGAAATTAGTCTAAAACAATGTGCTGACATCACACATGACCATAAAAGTAATAATTTGCACTTCTGGGGCTGTTTAGTTGTCAAAATGGAGATAGCTCAAAATTGAGTCCCCAAAATATAAAACTTTCTGGATCACTATGAAATTAGTCTAAACAATGTGCTGACACCACACATGACCATAAAAGAAATAATTTGGACTTCTAGGGCAGTTCCGTTGACAAAATTGAGATAGCTCAATATTGAGAAATTTCGTAAGGCGGCCGGTCATCGATATTTCCCAAAATAGAAAAGTTTCTGGATCACTAGGAAATTAGTCTAACACACTTTGCTGACACCACACATGACCATAAAAGTAATAATTTGGACTTCTAGGGCAGTTTAGTTGTCAAAATTGAGATAGCTCAAAATTGAGAAATTTCGTAAGGCGGCCAGTCATCGATATTTCGCAAAATATAAAAGTTTCTGGATCACTAGGAAATTAGTCTAAAACAATGTGCTGACACCACACATGACCATAAAAGTAATAATTTGCACTTCTGGGGCTGTTTAGTTGTCAAAATGGAGATAGCTCAAAATTGAGAAATTTCGTAAGGCGGCCGGTCATCGATATTTCCCAAAATATAAACGTTTCTGGATCACTAGGAAATTAGTCTAAAACAATGTGCTGACACCACACATGACCATAAAAGTAATAATTTGCACTTCTAGGGCAGTTTAGTTGACAAAATTGTGAAAGCTCAAAATTGAGAAATTTCGTAAGGCGGCCGGTCATCGATATTTCCCAAAATATAAAAGTTTCTGGATCACTAGGAAATTAGTCTAAAACAATGTGCTGACACCACACATGACAATGACAATAATAATTTGGACTTCTGGGGCAGTTTAGTTGTCAAAATGGAGATAGCTCAAAATTGAGACCCCAAAATATAAAAGTTTCTGGATCACTAGGAAATTAGTCTCAACAATGTGCTGACACCACACATGACCATAAAAGTAATAATTTGGACTTCTAGGGCAGTTTAGTTGACAAAATTGAGATAGCTCAAAATTGAGAAATTTCATGAGGCGGCCGGTCATCGATATTTCCCAAAATATAAAAGTTTCTGGATCACTAGGAAATTAGTCAACTGCTGACACCACACATGACCATGACAGTAATAATTTGGACTTCTGGGGCAGTTAAGTTGTCAAAATGGAGATAGCTCAAAATTGAGAAATTTCATAAGGCGGCCGGTCATCGATATTTCCCAAAATATAAAAGTTTCCGGATCACTAGGAAATTAGTCTAACACACTTTGCTGACACCACACATGACCATAAAAGTAATAATTTGGACTTCTAGGGCAGTTTAGTTGACAAAATTGAGAAATTTCGTAAGGCGGCCGGTCATCGATATTTCCCAAAATATAAAAGTTTCTGGATCACTAGGAAATTAGTCTAAAACAATGTGCTGACATCACACATGACCATAAAAGTAATAATTTGCACTTCTGGGGCTGTTTAGTTGTCAAAATGGAGATAGCTCAATATTGAGAAATTTTGTAAGGCGGCCGGTCATCGATATTTCCCAAAATAGAAAAGTTTCTGGATCACTAGGAAATTAGTCTAACACACTTTGCTGACACCACACATGACCATAAAAGTAATAATTTGGACTTCTAGGGCAGTTTAGTTGTCAAAATTGAGATAGCTCAAAATTGAGAAATTTCGTAAGGCGGCCGGTCATCGATATTTCGCAAAATATAAAAGTTTCTGGACCACTAGGAAATTAGTCTAAAACAATGTGCTGACACCACACATGACCATAAAAGTAATAATTTGCACTTCTGGGGCTGTTTAGTTGTCAAAATGGAGATAGCTCAAAATTGAGACCCCAAAATATAAAACTTTCTGGATCACTATGAAATTAGTCTAACACACTTTGCTGACACCACACATGACCATAAAAGTAATAATTTGGACTTCTAGGGCAGTTTAGTTGTCAAAATTGAGATAGCTCAAAATTGAGAAATTTCGTAAGGCGGCCGGTCATCGATATTTCCCAAAATATAAACGTTTCTGGATCACTATGAAATTAGTCTAAAACAATGTGCTGACACCACACATGACCATAAAAGTAATAATTTGCACTTCTAGGGCAGTTTAGTTGACAAAATTGTGAAAGCTCAAAATTGAGAAATTTCGTAAGGCGGCCGGTCATCGATATTTCCCAAAATATAAAAGTTTCTGGATCACTAGGAAATTAGTCTAAAACAATGTGCTGACACCACACATGACAATGACAATAATAATTTGGACTTCTGGGGCAGTTTAGTTGTCAAAATGGAGATAGCTCAAAATTGAGACCCCAAAATATAAAAGTTTCTGGATCACTAGGAAATTAGTCTCAACAATGTGCTGACACCACACATGACCATAAAAGTAATAATTTGGACTTCTAGGGCAGTTTAGTTGACAAAATTGAGATAGCTCAAAATTGAGAAATTTCATAAGGCGGCCGGTCATCGATATTTCCCAAAATATAAAAGTTTCTGGATCACTAGGAAATTAGTCAACTGCTGACACCACACATGACCATGACAGTAATAATTTGGACTTCTGGGGCAGTTAAGTTGTCAAAATGGAGATAGCTCAAAATTGAGAAATTTCATAAGGCGGCCGGTCATCGATATTTCCCAAAATATAAAAGTTTCCGGATCACTAGGAAATTAGTCTAACACACTTTGCTGACACCACACATGACCATAAAAGTAATAATTTGGACTTCTAGGGCAGTTTAGTTGACAAAATTGAGAAAGCTCAAAATTGAGAAATTTCGTAAGGCGGCCGGTCATCGATATTTCCCAAAATATAAAAGTTTCTGGATCACTAGGAAATTAGTCTAAAACAATGTGCTGACACCACACATGACAATGACAGTAATAATTTGGACTTCTGGGGCAGTTTAGTTGTCAAAATGGAGATAGCTCAAAATTTAGACCCCAAAATATAAAAGTTTCTGGATCACTAGGAAATTAGTCTAAACAATGTGCTGACACCACACATGACCATAAAAGTAATAATTTGGACTTCTAGGGCAGTTTAGTTGACAAAATTGAGATAGCTCAAAATTGAGAAATTTCATAAGGCGGCCGGTCATCGATATTTCCCAAAATATAAAAGTTTCTGGATCACTAGGAAATTAGTCTAAAACAATGTGCTGACACCACACATGACAATGACAGTAATAATTTGGACTTCTGGGGCAGTTAAGTTGTCAAAATGGAGATAGCTCAAAATTGAGAAATTTCATAAGGCGGCCGGTCATCGATATTTCCCAAAATATAAAAGTTTCCGGATCACTAGGAAATTAGTCTAACACACTTTGCTGACACCACACATGACCATAAAAGTAATAATTTGGACTTCTAGGGCAGTTTAGTTGACAAAATTGAGAAATTTCGTAAGGCGGCCGGTCATCGATATTTCCCAAAATATAAAAGTTTCTGGATCACTAGGAAATTAGTCTAAAACAATGTGCTGACATCACACATGACCATAAAAGTAATAATTTGCACTTCTGGGGCTGTTTAGTTGTCAAAATGGAGATAGCTCAATATTGAGAAATTTTGTAAGGCGGCCGGTCATCGATATTTCCCAAAATAGAAAAGTTTCTGGATCACTAGGAAATTAGTCTAACACACTTTGCTGACACCACACATGACCATAAAAGTAATAATTTGGACTTCTAGGGCAGTTTAGTTGTCAAAATTGAGATAGCTCAAAATTGAGAAATTTCGTAAGGCGGCCGGTCATCGATATTTCGCAAAATATAAAAGTTTCTGGACCACTAGGAAATTAGTCTAAAACAATGTGCTGACACCACACATGACCATAAAAGTAATAATTTGCACTTCTGGGGCTGTTTAGTTGTCAAAATGGAGATAGCTCAAAATTGAGACCCCAAAATATAAAACTTTCTGGATCACTATGAAATTAGTCTAACACACTTTGCTGACACCACACATGACCATAAAAGTAATAATTTGGACTTCTAGGGCAGTTTAGTTGTCAAAATTGAGATAGCTCAAAATTGAGAAATTTCGTAAGGCGGCCGGTCATCGATATTTCCCAAAATATAAACGTTTCTGGATCACTAGGAAATTAGTCTAAAACAATGTGCTGACACCACACATGACCATAAAAGTAATAATTTGCACTTCTAGGGCAGTTTAGTTGACAAAATTGTGAAAGCTCAAAATTGAGAAATTTCGTAAGGCGGCCGGTCATCGATATTTCCCAAAATATAAACGTTTCTGGATCACTAGGAAATTAGTCTAAAACAATGTGCTGACACCACACATGACCATAAAAGTAATAATTTGCACTTCTAGGGCAGTTTAGTTGACAAAATTGTGAAAGCTCAAAATTGAGAAATTTCGTAAGGCGGCCGGTCATCGATATTTCCCAAAATATAAAAGTTTCTGGATCACTAGGAAATTAGTCTAACACAATTTGCTGACACCACACATGACCATAAAAGTAATAATTTGGACTTCTAGGGCAGTTTAGTTGTCAAAATTGAGATAGCTCAAAATTGAGTCCCCAAAATATAAAACTTTCTGGATCACTATGAAATTAGTCTAAACAATGTGCTGACACCACACATGACCATAAAAGAAATAATTTGGACTTCTAGGGCAGTTCTGTTGACAAAATTGAGATAGCTCAATATTGAGAAATTTCGTAAGGCGGCCGGTCATCGATATTTCCCAAAATATAAAAGTTTCTGGATCACTAGGAAATTAGTCTAACACACTTTGCTGACACCACACATGACCATAAAAGTAATAATTTGGATTTCTAGGGCAGTTTAGTTGTCAAAATTGAGATAGCTCAAAATTGAGAAATTTCGTAAGGCGGCCGGTCATCGATATTTCGCAAAATATAAAAGTTTCTGGATCACTAGGAAATTAGTCTAAAACAATGTGCTGACACCACACATGACCATAAAAGTAATAATTTGCACTTCTGGGGCTGTTTAGTTGTCAAAATGGAGATAGCTCAAAATTGAGAAATTTCGTAAATCGGCCGGTCATCGATATTTCCCAAAATATAAAAGTTTCTGGATCACTAGGAAATTAGTGTAACACAATTTGCTGACACCACACATGACCATAAAAGTAATAATTTGGACTTCTAGGGCAGTTTAGTTGTCAAAATTGAGATAGCTCAAAATTGAGAAATTTCGTAAGGCGGCCGGTCATCGATATTTCCCAAAATATAAAAGTTTCTGGATCACTAGGAAATTAGTCTAAAACAATGTGCTGACATCACACATGACCATAAAAGTAATAATTTGCACTTCTGGGGCTGTTTAGTTGTCAAAATGGAGATAGCTCAAAATTGAGTCCCCAAAATATAAAACTTTCTGGATCACTATGAAATTAGTCTAAACAATGTGCTGACACCACACATGACCATAAAAGAAATAATTTGGACTTCTAGGGCAGTTCCGTTGACAAAATTGAGATAGCTCAATATTGAGAAATTTCGTAAGGCGGCCGGTCATCGATATTTCCCAAAATATAAAAGTTTCTGGATCACTAGGAAATTAGTCTAAAACAATGTGCTGACATCACACATGACCATAAAAGTAATAATTTGCACTTCTGGGGCTGTTTAGTTGTCAAAATGGAGATAGCTCAATATTGAGAAATTTTGTAAGGCGGCCGGTCATCGATATTTCCCAAAATAGAAAAGTTTCTGGATCACTAGGAAATTAGTCTAACACACTTTGCTGACACCACACATGACCATAAAAGTAATAATTTGGACTTCTAGGGCAGTTTAGTTGTCAAAATTGAGATAGCTCAAAATTGAGAAATTTCGTAAGGCGGCCGGTCATCGATATTTCGCAAAATATAAAAGTTTCTGGACCACTAGGAAATTAGTCTAAAACAATGTGCTGACACCACACATGACCATAAAAGTAATAATTTGCACTTCTGGGGCTGTTTAGTTGTCAAAATGGAGATAGCTCAAAATTGAGACCCCAAAATATAAAACTTTCTGGATCACTATGAAATTAGTCTAACACACTTTGCTGACACCACACATGACCATAAAAGTAATAATTTGGACTTCTAGGGCAGTTTAGTTGTCAAAATTGAGATAGCTCAAAATTGAGAAATTTCGTAAGGCGGCCGGTCATCGATATTTCCCAAAATATAAACGTTTCTGGATCACTAGGAAATTAGTCTAAAACAATGTGCTGACACCACACATGACCATAAAAGTAATAATTTGCACTTCTAGGGCAGTTTAGTTGACAAAATTGTGAAAGCTCAAAATTGAGAAATTTCGTAAGGCGGCCGGTCATCGATATTTCCCAAAATATAAACGTTTCTGGATCACTAGGAAATTAGTCTAAAACAATGTGCTGACACCACACATGACCATAAAAGTAATAATTTGCACTTCTAGGGCAGTTTAGTTGACAAAATTGTGAAAGCTCAAAATTGAGAAATTTCGTAAGGCGGCCGGTCATCGATATTTCCCAAAATATAAAAGTTTCTGGATCACTAGGAAATTAGTCTAACACAATTTGCTGACACCACACATGACCATAAAAGTAATAATTTGGACTTCTAGGGCAGTTTAGTTGTCAAAATTGAGATAGCTCAAAATTGAGTCCCCAAAATATAAAACTTTCTGGATCACTATGAAATTAGTCTAAACAATGTGCTGACACCACACATGACCATAAAAGAAATAATTTGGACTTCTAGGGCAGTTCTGTTGACAAAATTGAGATAGCTCAATATTGAGAAATTTCGTAAGGCGGCCGGTCATCGATATTTCCCAAAATATAAAAGTTTCTGGATCACTAGGAAATTAGTCTAACACACTTTGCTGACACCACACATGACCATAAAAGTAATAATTTGGATTTCTAGGGCAGTTTAGTTGTCAAAATTGAGATAGCTCAAAATTGAGAAATTTCGTAAGGCGGCCGGTCATCGATATTTCGCAAAATATAAAAGTTTCTGGATCACTAGGAAATTAGTCTAAAACAATGTGCTGACACCACACATGACCATAAAAGTAATAATTTGCACTTCTGGGGCTGTTTAGTTGTCAAAATGGAGATAGCTCAAAATTGAGAAATTTCGTAAATCGGCCGGTCATCGATATTTCCCAAAATATAAAAGTTTCTGGATCACTAGGAAATTAGTGTAACACAATTTGCTGACACCACACATGACCATAAAAGTAATAATTTGGACTTCTAGGGCAGTTTAGTTGTCAAAATTGAGATAGCTCAAAATTGAGAAATTTCGTAAGGCGGCCGGTCATCGATATTTCCCAAAATATAAAAGTTTCTGGATCACTAGGAAATTAGTCTAAAACAATGTGCTGACATCACACATGACCATAAAAGTAATAATTTGCACTTCTGGGGCTGTTTAGTTGTCAAAATGGAGATAGCTCAAAATTGAGTCCCCAAAATATAAAACTTTCTGGATCACTATGAAATTAGTCTAAACAATGTGCTGACACCACACATGACCATAAAAGAAATAATTTGGACTTCTAGGGCAGTTCCGTTGACAAAATTGAGATAGCTCAATATTGAGAAATTTCGTAAGGCGGCCGGTCATCGATATTTCCCAAAATAGAAAAGTTTCTGGATCACTAGGAAATTAGTCTAACACACTTTGCTGACACCACACATGACCATAAAAGTAATAATTTGGACTTCTAGGGCAGTTTAGTTGTCAAAATTGAGATAGCTCAAAATTGAGAAATTTCGTAAGGCGGCCAGTCATCGATATTTCGCAAAATATAAAAGTTTCTGGATCACTAGGAAATTAGTCTAAAACAATGTGCTGACACCACACATGACCATAAAAGTAATAATTTGCACTTCTGGGGCTGTTTAGTTGTCAAAATGGAGATAGCTCAAAATTGAGAAATTTCGTAAGGCGGCCGGTCATCGATATTTCCCAAAATATAAACGTTTCTGGATCACTAGGAAATTAGTCTAAAACAATGTGCTGACACCACACATGACCATAAAAGTAATAATTTGCACTTCTAGGGCAGTTTAGTTGACAAAATTGTGAAAGCTCAAAATTGAGAAATTTCGTAAGGCGGCCGGTCATCGATATTTCCCAAAATATAAAAGTTTCTGGATCACTAGGAAATTAGTCTAAAACAATGTGCTGACACCACACATGACAATGACAATAATAATTTGGACTTCTGGGGCAGTTTAGTTGTCAAAATGGAGATAGCTCAAAATTGAGACCCCAAAATATAAAAGTTTCTGGATCACTAGGAAATTAGTCTCAACAATGTGCTGACACCACACATGACCATAAAAGTAATAATTTGGACTTCTAGGGCAGTTTAGTTGACAAAATTGAGATAGCTCAAAATTGAGAAATTTCATGAGGCGGCCGGTCATCGATATTTCCCAAAATATAAAAGTTTCTGGATCACTAGGAAATTAGTCAACTGCTGACACCACACATGACCATGACAGTAATAATTTGGACTTCTGGGGCAGTTAAGTTGTCAAAATGGAGATAGCTCAAAATTGAGAAATTTCATAAGGCGGCCGGTCATCGATATTTCCCAAAATATAAAAGTTTCCGGATCACTAGGAAATTAGTCTAACACACTTTGCTGACACCACACATGACCATAAAAGTAATAATTTGGACTTCTAGGGCAGTTTAGTTGACAAAATTGAGAAATTTCGTAAGGCGGCCGGTCATCGATATTTCCCAAAATATAAAAGTTTCTGGATCACTAGGAAATTAGTCTAAAACAATGTGCTGACATCACACATGACCATAAAAGTAATAATTTGCACTTCTGGGGCTGTTTAGTTGTCAAAATGGAGATAGCTCAATATTGAGAAATTTTGTAAGGCGGCCGGTCATCGATATTTCCCAAAATAGAAAAGTTTCTGGATCACTAGGAAATTAGTCTAACACACTTTGCTGACACCACACATGACCATAAAAGTAATAATTTGGACTTCTAGGGCAGTTTAGTTGTCAAAATTGAGATAGCTCAAAATTGAGAAATTTCGTAAGGCGGCCGGTCATTGATATTTCGCAAAATATAAAAGTTTCTGGACCACTAGGAAATTAGTCTAAAACAATGTGCTGACACCACACATGACCATAAAAGTAATAATTTGCACTTCTGGGGCTGTTTAGTTGTCAAAATGGAGATAGCTCAAAATTGAGACCCCAAAATATAAAACTTTCTGGATCACTATGAAATTAGTCTAACACACTTTGCTGACACCACACATGACCATAAAAGTAATAATTTGGACTTCTAGGGCAGTTTAGTTGTCAAAATTGAGATAGCTCAAAATTGAGAAATTTCGTAAGGCGGCCGGTCATCGATATTTCCCAAAATATAAACGTTTCTGGATCACTATGAAATTAGTCTAAAACAATGTGCTGACACCACACATGACCATAAAAGTAATAATTTGCACTTCTAGGGCAGTTTAGTTGACAAAATTGTGAAAGCTCAAAATTGAGAAATTTCGTAAGGCGGCCGGTCATCGATATTTCCCAAAATATAAAAGTTTCTGGATCACTAGGAAATTAGTCTAAAACAATGTGCTGACACCACACATGACAATGACAATAATAATTTGGACTTCTAGGGCAGTTTAGTTGACAAAATTGTGAAAGCTCAAAATTGAGAAATTTCGTAAGGCGGCCGGTCATCGATATTTCCCAAAATATAAACGTTTCTGGATCACTAGGAAATTAGTCTAAAACAATGTGCTGACACCACACATGACCATAAAAGTAATAATTTGCACTTCTAGGGCAGTTTAGTTGACAAAATTGTGAAAGCTCAAAATTGAGAAATTTCGTAAGGCGGCCGGTCATCGATATTTCCCAAAATATAAAAGTTTCTGGATCACTAGGAAATTAGTCTAACACAATTTGCTGACACCACACATGACCATAAAAGTAATAATTTGGACTTCTAGGGCAGTTTAGTTGTCAAAATTGAGATAGCTCAAAATTGAGTCCCCAAAATATAAAACTTTCTGGATCACTATGAAATTAGTCTAAACAATGTGCTGACACCACACATGACCATAAAAGAAATAATTTGGACTTCTAGGGCAGTTCTGTTGACAAAATTGAGATAGCTCAATATTGAGAAATTTCGTAAGGCGGCCGGTCATCGATATTTCCCAAAATATAAAAGTTTCTGGATCACTAGGAAATTAGTCTAACACACTTTGCTGACACCACACATGACCATAAAAGTAATAATTTGGATTTCTAGGGCAGTTTAGTTGTCAAAATTGAGATAGCTCAAAATTGAGAAATTTCGTAAGGCGGCCGGTCATCGATATTTCGCAAAATATAAAAGTTTCTGGATCACTAGGAAATTAGTCTAAAACAATGTGCTGACACCACACATGACCATAAAAGTAATAATTTGCACTTCTGGGGCTGTTTAGTTGTCAAAATGGAGATAGCTCAAAATTGAGAAATTTCGTAAATCGGCCGGTCATCGATATTTCCCAAAATATAAAAGTTTCTGGATCACTAGGAAATTAGTGTAACACAATTTGCTGACACCACACATGACCATAAAAGTAATAATTTGGACTTCTAGGGCAGTTTAGTTGTCAAAATTGAGATAGCTCAAAATTGAGAAATTTCGTAAGGCGGCCGGTCATCGATATTTCCCAAAATATAAAAGTTTCTGGATCACTAGGAAATTAGTCTAAAACAATGTGCTGACATCACACATGACCATAAAAGTAATAATTTGCACTTCTGGGGCTGTTTAGTTGTCAAAATGGAGATAGCTCAAAATTGAGTCCCCAAAATATAAAACTTTCTGGATCACTATGAAATTAGTCTAAACAATGTGCTGACACCACACATGACCATAAAAGAAATAATTTGGACTTCTAGGGCAGTTCCGTTGACAAAATTGAGATAGCTCAATATTGAGAAATTTCGTAAGGCGGCCGGTCATCGATATTTCCCAAAATAGAAAAGTTTCTGGATCACTAGGAAATTAGTCTAACACACTTTGCTGACACCACACATGACCATAAAAGTAATAATTTGGACTTCTAGGGCAGTTTAGTTGTCAAAATTGAGATAGCTCAAAATTGAGAAATTTCGTAAGGCGGCCAGTCATCGATATTTCGCAAAATATAAAAGTTTCTGGATCACTAGGAAATTAGTCTAAAACAATGTGCTGACACCACACATGACCATAAAAGTAATAATTTGCACTTCTGGGGCTGTTTAGTTGTCAAAATGGAGATAGCTCAAAATTGAGAAATTTCGTAAGGCGGCCGGTCATCGATATTTCCCAAAATATAAACGTTTCTGGATCACTAGGAAATTAGTCTAAAACAATGTGCTGACACCACACATGACCATAAAAGTAATAATTTGCACTTCTAGGGCAGTTTAGTTGACAAAATTGTGAAAGCTCAAAATTGAGAAATTTCGTAAGGCGGCCGGTCATCGATATTTCCCAAAATATAAAAGTTTCTGGATCACTAGGAAATTAGTCTAAAACAATGTGCTGACACCACACATGACAATGACAATAATAATTTGGACTTCTGGGGCAGTTTAGTTGTCAAAATGGAGATAGCTCAAAATTGAGACCCCAAAATATAAAAGTTTCTGGATCACTAGGAAATTAGTCTCAACAATGTGCTGACACCACACATGACCATAAAAGTAATAATTTGGACTTCTAGGGCAGTTTAGTTGACAAAATTGAGATAGCTCAAAATTGAGAAATTTCATGAGGCGGCCGGTCATCGATATTTCCCAAAATATAAAAGTTTCTGGATCACTAGGAAATTAGTCAACTGCTGACACCACACATGACCATGACAGTAATAATTTGGACTTCTGGGGCAGTTAAGTTGTCAAAATGGAGATAGCTCAAAATTGAGAAATTTCATAAGGCGGCCGGTCATCGATATTTCCCAAAATATAAAAGTTTCCGGATCACTAGGAAATTAGTCTAACACACTTTGCTGACACCACACATGACCATAAAAGTAATAATTTGCACTTCTGGGGCTGTTTAGTTGTCAAAATGGAGATAGCTCAATATTGAGAAATTTTGTAAGGCGGCCGGTCATCGATATTTCCCAAAATAGAAAAGTTTCTGGATCACTAGGAAATTAGTCTAACACACTTTGCTGACACCACACATGACCATAAAAGTAATAATTTGGACTTCTAGGGCAGTTTAGTTGTCAAAATTGAGATAGCTCAAAATTGAGAAATTTCGTAAGGCGGCCGGTCATCGATATTTCGCAAAATATAAAAGTTTCTGGACCACTAGGAAATTAGTCTAAAACAATGTGCTGACACCACACATGACCATAAAAGTAATAATTTGCACTTCTGGGGCTGTTTAGTTGTCAAAATGGAGATAGCTCAAAATTGAGACCCCAAAATATAAAACTTTCTGGATCACTATGAAATTAGTCTAACACACTTTGCTGACACCACACATGACCATAAAAGTAATAATTTGGACTTCTAGGGCAGTTTAGTTGTCAAAATTGAGATAGCTCAAAATTGAGAAATTTCGTAAGGCGGCCGGTCATCGATATTTCCCAAAATATAAACGTTTCTGGATCACTATGAAATTAGTCTAAAACAATGTGCTGACACCACACATGACCATAAAAGTAATAATTTGCACTTCTAGGGCAGTTTAGTTGACAAAATTGTGAAAGCTCAAAATTGAGAAATTTCGTAAGGCGGCCGGTCATCGATATTTCCCAAAATATAAAAGTTTCTGGATCACTAGGAAATTAGTCTAAAACAATGTGCTGACACCACACATGACAATGACAATAATAATTTGGACTTCTGGGGCAGTTTAGTTGTCAAAATGGAGATAGCTCAAAATTGAGACCCCAAAATATAAAAGTTTCTGGATCACTAGGAAATTAGTCTCAACAATGTGCTGACACCACACATGACCATAAAAGTAATAATTTGGACTTCTAGGGCAGTTTAGTTGACAAAATTGAGATAGCTCAAAATTGAGAAATTTCATAAGGCGGCCGGTCATCGATATTTCCCAAAATATAAAAGTTTCTGGATCACTAGGAAATTAGTCAACTGCTGACACCACACATGACCATGACAGTAATAATTTGGACTTCTGGGGCAGTTAAGTTGTCAAAATGGAGATAGCTCAAAATTGAGAAATTTCATAAGGCGGCCGGTCATCGATATTTCCCAAAATATAAAAGTTTCCGGATCACTAGGAAATTAGTCTAACACACTTTGCTGACACCACACATGACCATAAAAGTAATAATTTGGACTTCTAGGGCAGTTTAGTTGACAAAATTGAGATAGCTCAAAATTGAGAAATTTCATAAGGCGGCCGGTCATCGATATTTCCCAAAATATAAAAGTTTCTGGATCACTAGGAAATTAGTCTAAAACAATGTGCTGACACCACACATGACAATGACAGTAATAATTTGGACTTCTGGGGCAGTTAAGTTGTCAAAATGGAGATAGCTCAAAATTGAGAAATTTCATAAGGCGGCCGGTCATCGATATTTCCCAAAATATAAAAGTTTCCGGATCACTAGGAAATTAGTCTAACACACTTTGCTGACACCACACATGACCATAAAAGTAATAATTTGGACTTCTAGGGCAGTTTAGTTGACAAAATTGAGAAATTTCGTAAGGCGGCCGGTCATCGATATTTCCCAAAATATAAAAGTTTCTGGATCACTAGGAAATTAGTCTAAAACAATGTGCTGACATCACACATGACCATAAAAGTAATAATTTGCACTTCTGGGGCTGTTTAGTTGTCAAAATGGAGATAGCTCAATATTGAGAAATTTTGTAAGGCGGCCGGTCATCGATATTTCCCAAAATAGAAAAGTTTCTGGATCACTAGGAAATTAGTCTAACACACTTTGCTGACACCACACATGACCATAAAAGTAATAATTTGGACTTCTAGGGCAGTTTAGTTGTCAAAATTGAGATAGCTCAAAATTGAGAAATTTCGTAAGGCGGCCGGTCATCGATATTTCGCAAAATATAAAAGTTTCTGGACCACTAGGAAATTAGTCTAAAACAATGTGCTGACACCACACATGACCATAAAAGTAATAATTTGCACTTCTAGGGCAGTTTAGTTGACAAAATTGTGAAAGCTCAAAATTGAGAAATTTCATAAGGCGGCCGGTCATCGATATTTCCCAAAATATAAAAGTTTCTGGATCACTAGGAAATTAGTCTAAAACAATGTGCTGACACCACACATGACAATGACAATAATAATTTGGACTTCTGGGGCAGTTTAGTTGTCAAAATGGAGATAGCTCAAAATTGAGACCCCAAAATATAAAAGTTTCTGGATCACTAGGAAATTAGTCTCAACAATGTGCTGACACCACACATGACCATAAAAGTAATAATTTGGACTTCTAGGGCAGTTTAGTTGACAAAATTGAGATAGCTCAAAATTGAGAAATTTCATAAGGCGGCCGGTCATCGATATTTCCCAAAATATAAAAGTTTCTGGATCACTAGGAAATTAGTCAACTGCTGACACCACACATGACCATGACAGTAATAATTTGGACTTCTGGGGCAGTTAAGTTGTCAAAATGGAGATAGCTCAAAATTGAGAAATTTCATAAGGCGGCCGGTCATCGATATTTCCCAAAATATAAAAGTTTCCGGATCACTAGGAAATTAGTCTAACACACTTTGCTGACACCACACATGACCATAAAAGTAATAATTTGGACTTCTAGGGCAGTTTAGTTGACAAAATTGAGAAAGCTCAAAATTGAGAAATTTCGTAAGGCGGCCGGTCATCGATATTTCCCAAAATATAAAAGTTTCTGGATCACTAGGAAATTAGTCTAAAACAATGTGCTGACACCACACATGACAATGACAGTAATAATTTGGACTTCTGGGGCAGTTTAGTTGTCAAAATGGAGATAGCTCAAAATTGAGAAATTTCATAAGGCGGCCGGTCATCGATATTTCCCAAAATATAAAAGTTTCCGGATCACTAGGAAATTAGTCTAACACACTTTGCTGACACCACACATGACCATAAAAGTAATAATTTGGACTTCTAGGGCAGTTTAGTTGACAAAATTGAGAAATTTCGTAAGGCGGCCGGTCATCGATATTTCCCAAAATATAAAAGTTTCTGGATCACTAGGAAATTAGTCTAAAACAATGTGCTGACATCACACATGACCATAAAAGTAATAATTTGCACTTCTGGGGCTGTTTAGTTGTCAAAATGGAGATAGCTCAATATTGAGAAATTTTGTAAGGCGGCCGGTCATCGATATTTCCCAAAATAGAAAAGTTTCTGGATCACTAGGAAATTAGTCTAACACACTTTGCTGACACCACACATGACCATAAAAGTAATAATTTGGACTTCTAGGGCAGTTTAGTTGTCAAAATTGAGATAGCTCAAAATTGAGAAATTTCGTAAGGCGGCCGGTCATCGATATTTCGCAAAATATAAAAGTTTCTGGACCACTAGGAAATTAGTCTAAAACAATGTGCTGACACCACACATGACCATAAAAGTAATAATTTGCACTTCTGGGGCTGTTTAGTTGTCAAAATGGAGATAGCTCAAAATTGAGACCCCAAAATATAAAACTTTCTGGATCACTATGAAATTAGTCTAACACACTTTGCTGACACCACACATGACCATAAAAGTAATAATTTGGACTTCTAGGGCAGTTTAGTTGTCAAAATTGAGATAGCTCAAAATTGAGAAATTTCGTAAGGCGGCCGGTCATCGATATTTCCCAAAATATAAACGTTTCTGGATCACTAGGAAATTAGTCTAAAACAATGTGCTGACACCACACATGACCATAAAAGTAATAATTTGCACTTCTAGGGCAGTTTAGTTGACAAAATTGTGAAAGCTCAAAATTGAGAAATTTCGTAAGGCGGCCGGTCATCGATATTTCCCAAAATATAAAAGTTTCTGGATCACTAGGAAATTAGTCTAAAACAATGTGCTGACACCACACATGACAATGACAATAATAATTTGGACTTCTGGGGCAGTTTAGTTGTCAAAATGGAGATAGCTCAAAATTGAGACCCCAAAATATAAAAGTTTCTGGATCACTAGGAAATTAGTCTCAACAATGTGCTGACACCACACATGACCATAAAAGTAATAATTTGGACTTCTAGGGCAGTTTAGTTGACAAAATTGAGATAGCTCAAAATTGAGAAATTTCATAAGGCGGCCGGTCATCGATATTTCCCAAAATATAAAAGTTTCTGGATCACTAGGAAATTAGTCAACTGCTGACACCACACATGACCATGACAGTAATAATTTGGACTTCTGGGGCAGTTAAGTTGTCAAAATGGAGATAGCTCAAAATTGAGAAATTTCATAAGGCGGCCGGTCATCGATATTTCCCAAAATATAAAAGTTTCCGGATCACTAGGAAATTAGTCTAACACACTTTGCTGACACCACACATGACCATAAAAGTAATAATTTGGACTTCTAGGGCAGTTTAGTTGACAAAATTGAGAAAGCTCAAAATTGAGAAATTTCGTAAGGCGGCCGGTCATCGATATTTCCCAAAATATAAAAGTTTCTGGATCACTAGGAAATTAGTCTAAAACAATGTGCTGACACCACACATGACAATGACAGTAATAATTTGGACTTCTGGGGCAGTTAAGTTGTCAAAATGGAGATAGCTCAAAATTGAGAAATTTCATAAGGCGGCCGGTCATCGATATTTCCCAAAATATAAAAGTTTCCGGATCACTAGGAAATTAGTCTAACACACTTTGCTGACACCACACATGACCATAAAAGTAATAATTTGGACTTCTAGGGCAGTTTAGTTGACAAAATTGAGAAATTTCGTAAGGCGGCCGGTCATCGATATTTCCCAAAATATAAAAGTTTCTGGATCACTAGGAAATTAGTCTAAAACAATGTGCTGACATCACACATGACCATAAAAGTAATAATTTGCACTTCTGGGGCTGTTTAGTTGTCAAAATGGAGATAGCTCAATATTGAGAAATTTTGTAAGGCGGCCGGTCATCGATATTTCCCAAAATAGAAAAGTTTCTGGATCACTAGGAAATTAGTCTAACACACTTTGCTGACACCACACATGACCATAAAAGTAATAATTTGGACTTCTAGGGCAGTTTAGTTGTCAAAATTGAGATAGCTCAAAATTGAGAAATTTCGTAAGGCGGCCGGTCATCGATATTTCGCAAAATATAAAAGTTTCTGGACCACTAGGAAATTAGTCTAAATCAATGTGCTGACACCACACATGACCATAAAAGTAATAATTTGCACTTCTGGGGCTGTTTAGTTGTCAAAATGGAGATAGCTCAAAATTGAGAAATTTCATAAGGCGGCCGGTCATCGATATTTCCCAAAATATAAAAGTTTCCGGATCACTAGGAAATTAGTCTAACACACTTTGCTGACACCACACATGACCATAAAAGTAATAATTTGGACTTCTAGGGCAGTTTAGTTGACAAAATTGAGAAAGCTCAAAATTGAGAAATTTCGTAAGGCGGCCGGTCATCGATATTTCCCAAAATATAAAAGTTTCTGGATCACTAGGAAATTAGTCTAAAACAATGTGCTGACACCACACATGACAATGACAGTAATAATTTGGACTTCTGGGGCAGTTTAGTTGTCAAAATGGAGATAGCTCAAAATTGAGAAATTTCATAAGGCGGCCGGTCATCGATATTTCCCAAAATATAAAAGTTTCCGGATCACTAGGAAATTAGTCTAACACACTTTGCTGACACCACACATGACCATAAAAGTAATAATTTGGACTTCTAGGGCAGTTTAGTTGACAAAATTGAGAAATTTCGTAAGGCGGCCGGTCATCGATATTTCCCAAAATATAAAAGTTTCTGGATCACTAGGAAATTAGTCTAAAACAATGTGCTGACATCACACATGACCATAAAAGTAATAATTTGCACTTCTGGGGCTGTTTAGTTGTCAAAATGGAGATAGCTCAATATTGAGAAATTTTGTAAGGCGGCCGGTCATCGATATTTCCCAAAATAGAAAAGTTTCTGGATCACTAGGAAATTAGTCTAACACACTTTGCTGACACCACACATGACCATAAAAGTAATAATTTGGACTTCTAGGGCAGTTTAGTTGTCAAAATTGAGATAGCTCAAAATTGAGAAATTTTGTAAGGCGGCCGGTCATCGATATTTCGCAAAATATAAAAGTTTCTGGACCACTAGGAAATTAGTCTAAAACAATGTGCTGACACCACACATGACCATAAAAGTAATAATTTGCACTTCTGGGGCTGTTTAGTTGTCAAAATGGAGATAGCTCAAAATTGAGACCCCAAAATATAAAACTTTCTGGATCACTATGAAATTAGTAACACACTTTGCTGACACCACACATGACCATAAAAGTAATAATTTGGACTTCTAGGGCAGTTTAGTTGTCAAAATTGAGATAGCTCAAAATTGAGAAATTTCGTAAGGCGGCCGGTCATCGATATTTCCCAAAATATAAACGTTTCTGGATCACTAGGAAATTAGTCTAAAACAATGTGCTGACACCACACATGACCATAAAAGTAATAATTTGCACTTCTAGGGCAGTTTAGTTGACAAAATTGTGAAAGCTCAAAATTGAGAAATTTCGTAAGGCGGCCGGTCATCGATATTTCCCAAAATATAAAAGTTTCTGGATCACTAGGAAATTAGTCTAAAACAATGTGCTGACACCACACATGACAATGACAATAATAATTTGGACTTCTGGGGCAGTTTAGTTGTCAAAATGGAGATAGCTCAAAATTGAGACCCCAAAATATAAAAGTTTCTGGATCACTAGGAAATTAGTCTCAACAATGTGCTGACACCACACATGACCATAAAAGTAATAATTTGGACTTCTAGGGCAGTTTAGTTGACAAAATTGAGATAGCTCAAAATTGAGAAATTTCATAAGGCGGCCGGTCATCGATATTTCCCAAAATATAAAAGTTTCTGGATCACTAGGAAATTAGTCAACTGCTGACACCACACATGACCATGACAGTAATAATTTGGACTTCTGGGGCAGTTAAGTTGTCAAAATGGAGATAGCTCAAAATTGAGAAATTTCATAAGGCGGCCGGTCATCGATATTTCCCAAAATATAAAAGTTTCCGGATCACTAGGAAATTAGTCTAACACACTTTGCTGACACCACACATGACCATAAAAGTAATAATTTGGACTTCTAGGGCAGTTTAGTTGACAAAATTGAGAAAGCTCAAAATTGAGAAATTTCGTAAGGCGGCCGGTCATCGATATTTCCCAAAATATAAAAGTTTCTGGATCACTAGGAAATTAGTCTAAAACAATGTGCTGACACCACACATGACAATGACAGTAATAATTTGGACTTCTGGGGCAGTTAAGTTGTCAAAATGGAGATAGCTCAAAATTGAGAAATTTCATAAGGCGGCCGGTCATCGATATTTCCCAAAATATAAAAGTTTCCGGATCACTAGGAAATTAGTCTAACACACTTTGCTGACACCACACATGACCATAAAAGTAATAATTTGGACTTCTAGGGCAGTTTAGTTGACAAAATTGAGAAATTTCGTAAGGCGGCCGGTCATCGATATTTCCCAAAATATAAAAGTTTCTGGATCACTAGGAAATTAGTCTAAAACAATGTGCTGACATCACACATGACCATAAAAGTAATAATTTGCACTTCTGGGGCTGTTTAGTTGTCAAAATGGAGATAGCTCAATATTGAGAAATTTTGTAAGGCGGCCGGTCATCGATATTTCCCAAAATAGAAAAGTTTCTGGATCACTAGGAAATTAGTCTAACACACTTTGCTGACACCACACATGACCATAAAAGTAATAATTTGGACTTCTAGGGCAGTTTAGTTGTCAAAATTGAGATAGCTCAAAATTGAGAAATTTCGTAAGGCGGCCGGTCATCGATATTTCGCAAAATATAAAAGTTTCTGGACCACTAGGAAATTAGTCTAAAACAATGTGCTGACACCACACATGACCATAAAAGTAATAATTTGCACTTCTGGGGCTGTTTAGTTGTCAAAATGGAGATAGCTCAAAATTGAGAAATTTCATAAGGCGGCCGGTCATCGATATTTCCCAAAATATAAAAGTTTCCGGATCACTAGGAAATTAGTCTAACACACTTTGCTGACACCACACATGACCATAAAAGTAATAATTTGGACTTCTAGGGCAGTTTAGTTGACAAAATTGAGAAAGCTCAAAATTGAGAAATTTCGTAAGGCGGCCGGTCATCGATATTTCCCAAAATATAAAAGTTTCTGGATCACTAGGAAATTAGTCTAAAACAATGTGCTGACACCACACATGACAATGACAGTAATAATTTGGACTTCTGGGGCAGTTAAGTTGTCAAAATGGAGATAGCTCAAAATTGAGAAATTTCATAAGGCGGCCGGTCATCGATATTTCCCAAAATATAAAAGTTTCCGGATCACTAGGAAATTAGTCTAACACACTTTGCTGACACCACACATGACCATAAAAGTAATAATTTGGACTTCTAGGGCAGTTTAGTTGACAAAATTGAGAAATTTCGTAAGGCGGCCGGTCATCGATATTTCCCAAAATATAAAAGTTTCTGGATCACTAGGAAATTAGTCTAAAACAATGTGCTGACATCACACATGACCATTAAAGTAATAATTTGCACTTCTGGGGCTGTTTAGTTGTCAAAATGGAGATAGCTCAATATTGAGAAATTTTGTAAGGCGGCCGGTCATCGATATTTCCCAAAATAGAAAAGTTTCTGGATCACTAGGAAATTAGTCTAACACACTTTGCTGACACCACACATGACCATAAAAGTAATAATTTGGACTTCTAGGGCAGTTTAGTTGTCAAAATTGAGATAGCTCAAAATTGAGAAATTTCGTAAGGCGGCCGGTCATCGATATTTCGCAAAATATAAAAGTTTCTGGACCACTAGGAAATTAGTCTAAAACAATGTGCTGACACCACACATGACCATAAAAGTAATAATTTGCACTTCTGGGGCTGTTTAGTTGTCAAAATGGAGATAGCTCAAAATTGAGACCCCAAAATATAAAACTTTCTGGATCACTATGAAATTAGTCTAACACACTTTGCTGACACCACACATGACCATAAAAGTAATAATTTGGACTTCTAGGGCAGTTTAGTTGTCAAAATTGAGATAGCTCAAAATTGAGAAATTTCGTAAGGCGGCCGGTCATCGATATTTCCCAAAATATAAACGTTTCTGGATCACTAGGAAATTAGTCTAAAACAATGTGCTGACACCACACATGACCATAAAAGTAATAATTTGCACTTCTAGGGCAGTTTAGTTGACAAAATTGTGAAAGCTCAAAATTGAGAAATTTCGTAAGGCGGCCGGTCATCGATATTTCCCAAAATATAAAAGTTTCTGGATCACTAGGAAATTAGTCTAAAACAATGTGCTGACACCACACATGACAATGACAATAATAATTTGGACTTCTGGGGCAGTTTAGTTGTCAAAATGGAGATAGCTCAAAATTGAGACCCCAAAATATAAAAGTTTCTGGATCACTAGGAAATTAGTCTCAACAATGTGCTGACACCACACATGACCATAAAAGTAATAATTTGGACTTCTAGGGCAGTTTAGTTGACAAAATTGAGATAGCTCAAAATTGAGAAATTTCATAAGGCGGCCGGTCATCGATATTTCCCAAAATATAAAAGTTTCTGGATCACTAGGAAATTAGTCAACTGCTGACACCACACATGACCATGACAGTAATAATTTGGACTTCTGGGGCAGTTAAGTTGTCAAAATGGAGATAGCTCAAAATTGAGAAATTTCATAAGGCGGCCGGTCATCGATATTTCCCAAAATATAAAAGTTTCCGGATCACTAGGAAATTAGTCTAACACACTTTGCTGACACCACACATGACCATAAAAGTAATAATTTGGACTTCTAGGGCAGTTTAGTTGACAAAATTGAGAAAGCTCAAAATTGAGAAATTTCGTAAGGCGGCCGGTCATCGATATTTCCCAAAATATAAAAGTTTCTGGATCACTAGGAAATTAGTCTAAAACAATGTGCTGACACCACACATGACAATGACAGTAATAATTTGGACTTCTGGGGCAGTTTAGTTGTCAAAATGGAGATAGCTCAAAATTGAGAAATTTCATAAGGCGGCCGGTCATCGATATTTCCCAAAATATAAAAGTTTCCGGATCACTAGGAAATTAGTCTAACACACTTTGCTGACACCACACATGACCATAAAAGTAATAATTTGGACTTCTAGGGCAGTTTAGTTGACAAAATTGAGAAATTTCGTAAGGCGGCCGGTCATCGATATTTCCCAAAATATAAAAGTTTCTGGATCACTAGGAAATTAGTCTAAAACAATGTGCTGACATCACACATGACCATAAAAGTAATAATTTGCACTTCTGGGGCTGTTTAGTTGTCAAAATGGAGATAGCTCAATATTGAGAAATTTTGTAAGGCGGCCGGTCATCGATATTTCCCAAAATAGAAAAGTTTCTGGATCACTAGGAAATTAGTCTAACACACTTTGCTGACACCACACATGACCATAAAAGTAATAATTTGGACTTCTAGGGCAGTTTAGTTGTCAAAATTGAGATAGCTCAAAATTGAGAAATTTCGTAAGGCGGCCGGTCATCGATATTTCGCAAAATATAAAAGTTTCTGGACCACTAGGAAATTAGTCTAAAACAATGTGCTGACACCACACATGACCATAAAAGTAATAATTTGCACTTCTGGGGCTGTTTAGTTGTCAAAATGGAGATAGCTCAAAATTGAGACCCCAAAATATAAAACTTTCTGGATCACTATGAAATTAGTCTAACACACTTTGCTGACACCACACATGACCATAAAAGTAATAATTTGGACTTCTAGGGCAGTTTAGTTGTCAAAATTGAGATAGCTCAAAATTGAGAAATTTCGTAAGGCGGCCGGTCATCGATATTTCCCAAAATATAAACGTTTCTGGATCACTAGGAAATTAGTCTAAAACAATGTGCTGACACCACACATGACCATAAAAGTAATAATTTGCACTTCTAGGGCAGTTTAGTTGACAAAATTGTGAAAGCTCAAAATTGAGAAATTTCGTAAGGCGGCCGGTCATCGATATTTCCCAAAATATAAAAGTTTCTGGATCACTAGGAAATTAGTCTAAAACAATGTGCTGACACCACACATGACAATGACAATAATAATTTGGACTTCTGGGGCAGTTTAGTTGTCAAAATGGAGATAGCTCAAAATTGAGACCCCAAAATATAAAAGTTTCTGGATCACTAGGAAATTAGTCTAAAACAATGTGCTGACACCACACATGACAATGACAGTAATAATTTGGACTTCTGGGGCAGTTTAGTTGACAAAATTGAGATAGCTCAAAATTGAGAAATTTCATAAGGCGGCCGGTCATCGATATTTCCCAAAATATAAAAGTTTCTGGATCACTAGGAAATTAGTCTAAACAATGTGCTGACACCACACATGACCATAAAAGTAATAATTTGGACTTCTAGGGCAGTTTAGTTGACAAAATTGAGATAGCTCAAAATTGAGAAATTTCATAAGGCGGCCGGTCATCGATATTTCCCAAAATATAAAAGTTTCTGGATCACTAGGAAATTAGTCTAAAACAATGTGCTGACACCACACATGACAATGACAGTAATAATTTGGACTTCTGGGGCAGTTAAGTTGTCAAAATGGAGATAGCTCAAAATTTAGAAATTTCGTAAGGCGGCCGGTCATCGATAATTCCCAAAATAAAAGTTTCTGGATCACTAGGAAATTAGTCTAAAACAATGTGCTGACACCACACATGACCATGACAGTAATAATTTGGACTTCTGGGGCAGTTAAGTTGTCAAAATGAAGATAGCTTAAAATTGAGAAATTTCGTAAATCGGCCGGTCATCGATATTTCCCAAAATATAAAAGTTTCTGGATCACTAGGAAATTAGTCTAAAACAATGTGCTGACACCACACATGACAATGACAATAATAATTTGGACTTCTGGGGCAGTTTAGTTGTCAAAATGGAGATAGCTCAAAATTGAGACCCCAAAATATAAAAGTTTCTGGATCACTAGGAAATTAGTCTCAACAATGTGCTGACACCACACATGACCATAAAAGTAATAATTTGGACTTCTAGGGCAGTTTAGTTGACAAAATTGAGATAGCTCAAAATTGAGAAATTTCATAAGGCGGCCGGTCATCGATATTTCCCAAAATATAAAAGTTTCTGGATCACTAGGAAATTAGTCAACTGCTGACACCACACATGACCATGACAGTAATAATTTGGACTTCTGGGGCAGTTAAGTTGTCAAAATGGAGATAGCTCAAAGTTGAGAAATTTCATAAGGCGGCCGGTCATCGATATTTCCCAAAATATAAAAGTTTCCGGATCACTAGGAAATTAGTCTAACACACTTTGCTGACACCACACATGACCATAAAAGTAATAATTTGGACTTCTAGGGCAGTTTAGTTGACAAAATTGAGAAAGCTCAAAATTGAGAAATTTCGTAAGGCGGCCGGTCATCGATATTTCCCAAAATATAAAAGTTTCTGGATCACTAGGAAATTAGTCTAAAACAATGTGCTGACACCACACATGACCATAAAAGTAATAATTTGCACTTCTAGGGCAGTTTAGTTGACAAAATTGTGAAAGCTCAAAATTGAGAAATTTCGTAAGGCGGCCGGTCATCGATATTTCCCAAAATATAAAAGTTTCTGGACCACTAGGAAATTAGTCTAAAACAATGTGCTGACACCACACATGACCATAAAAGTAATAATTTGCACTTCTGGGGCTGTTTAGTTGTCAAAATGGAGATAGCTCAAAATTGAGACCCCAAAATATAAAACTTTCTGGATCACTATGAAATTAGTAACACACTTTGCTGACACCACACATGACCATAAAAGTAATAATTTGGACTTCTAGGGCAGTTTAGTTGTCAAAATTGAGATAGCTCAAAATTGAGAAATTTCGTAAGGCGGCCGGTCATCGATATTTCCCAAAATATAAACGTTTCTGGATCACTAGGAAATTAGTCTAAAACAATGTGCTGACACCACACATGACCATAAAAGTAATAATTTGCACTTCTAGGGCAGTTTAGTTGACAAAATTGTGAAAGCTCAAAATTGAGAAATTTCGTAAGGCGGCCGGTCATCGATATTTCCCAAAATATAAAAGTTTCTGGATCACTAGGAAATTAGTCTAAAACAATGTGCTGACACCACACATGACAATGACAATAATAATTTGGACTTCTGGGGCAGTTTAGTTGTCAAAATGGAGATAGCTCAAAATTGAGACCCCAAAATATAAAAGTTTCTGGATCACTAGGAAATTAGTCTCAACAATGTGCTGACACCACACATGACCATAAAAGTAATAATTTGGACTTCTAGGGCAGTTTAGTTGACAAAATTGAGATAGCTCAAAATTGAGAAATTTCATAAGGCGGCCGGTCATCGATATTTCCCAAAATATAAAAGTTTCTGGATCACTAGGAAATTAGTCAACTGCTGACACCACACATGACCATGACAGTAATAATTTGGACTTCTGGGGCAGTTAAGTTGTCAAAATGGAGATAGCTCAAAATTGAGAAATTTCATAAGGCGGCCGGTCATCGATATTTCCCAAAATATAAAAGTTTCCGGATCACTAGGAAATTAGTCTAACACACTTTGCTGACACCACACATGACCATAAAAGTAATAATTTGGACTTCTAGGGCAGTTTAGTTGACAAAATTGAGAAAGCTCAAAATTGAGAAATTTCGTAAGGCGGCCGGTCATCGATATTTCCCAAAATATAAAAGTTTCTGGATCACTAGGAAATTAGTCTAAAACAATGTGCTGACACCACACATGACAATGACAGTAATAATTTGGACTTCTGGGGCAGTTAAGTTGTCAAAATGGAGATAGCTCAAAATTGAGAAATTTCATAAGGCGGCCGGTCATCGATATTTCCCAAAATATAAAAGTTTCCGGATCACTAGGAAATTAGTCTAACACACTTTGCTGACACCACACATGACCATAAAAGTAATAATTTGGACTTCTAGGGCAGTTTAGTTGACAAAATTGAGAAATTTCGTAAGGCGGCCGGTCATCGATATTTCCCAAAATATAAAAGTTTCTGGATCACTAGGAAATTAGTCTAAAACAATGTGCTGACATCACACATGACCATAAAAGTAATAATTTGCACTTCTGGGGCTGTTTAGTTGTCAAAATGGAGATAGCTCAATATTGAGAAATTTTGTAAGGCGGCCGGTCATCGATATTTCCCAAAATAGAAAAGTTTCTGGATCACTAGGAAATTAGTCTAACACACTTTGCTGACACCACACATGACCATAAAAGTAATAATTTGGACTTCTAGGGCAGTTTAGTTGTCAAAATTGAGATAGCTCAAAATTGAGAAATTTCGTAAGGCGGCCGGTCATCGATATTTCGCAAAATATAAAAGTTTCTGGACCACTAGGAAATTAGTCTAAAACAATGTGCTGACACCACACATGACCATAAAAGTAATAATTTGCACTTCTGGGGCTGTTTAGTTGTCAAAATGGAGATAGCTCAAAATTGAGAAATTTCATAAGGCGGCCGGTCATCGATATTTCCCAAAATATAAAAGTTTCCGGATCACTAGGAAATTAGTCTAACACACTTTGCTGACACCACACATGACCATAAAAGTAATAATTTGGACTTCTAGGGCAGTTTAGTTGACAAAATTGAGAAAGCTCAAAATTGAGAAATTTCGTAAGGCGGCCGGTCATCGATATTTCCCAAAATATAAAAGTTTCTGGATCACTAGGAAATTAGTCTAAAACAATGTGCTGACACCACACATGACAATGACAGTAATAATTTGGACTTCTGGGGCAGTTAAGTTGTCAAAATGGAGATAGCTCAAAATTGAGAAATTTCATAAGGCGGCCGGTCATCGATATTTCCCAAAATATAAAAGTTTCCGGATCACTAGGAAATTAGTCTAACACACTTTGCTGACACCACACATGACCATAAAAGTAATAATTTGGACTTCTAGGGCAGTTTAGTTGACAAAATTGAGAAATTTCGTAAGGCGGCCGGTCATCGATATTTCCCAAAATATAAAAGTTTCTGGATCACTAGGAAATTAGTCTAAAACAATGTGCTGACATCACACATGACCATAAAAGTAATAATTTGCACTTCTGGGGCTGTTTAGTTGTCAAAATGGAGATAGCTCAATATTGAGAAATTTTGTAAGGCGGCCGGTCATCGATATTTCCCAAAATAGAAAAGTTTCTGGATCACTAGGAAATTAGTCTAACACACTTTGCTGACACCACACATGACCATAAAAGTAATAATTTGGACTTCTAGGGCAGTTTAGTTGTCAAAATTGAGATAGCTCAAAATTGAGAAATTTCGTAAGGCGGCCGGTCATCGATATTTCGCAAAATATAAAAGTTTCTGGACCACTAGGAAATTAGTCTAAAACAATGTGCTGACACCACACATGACCATAAAAGTAATAATTTGCACTTCTGGGGCTGTTTAGTTGTCAAAATGGAGATAGCTCAAAATTGAGACCCCAAAATATAAAACTTTCTGGATCACTATGAAATTAGTCTAACACACTTTGCTGACACCACACATGACCATAAAAGTAATAATTTGGACTTCTAGGGCAGTTTAGTTGTCAAAATTGAGATAGCTCAAAATTGAGAAATTTCGTAAGGCGGCCGGTCATCGATATTTCCCAAAATATAAACGTTTCTGGATCACTAGGAAATTAGTCTAAAACAATGTGCTGACACCACACATGACCATAAAAGTAATAATTTGCACTTCTAGGGCAGTTTAGTTGACAAAATTGTGAAAGCTCAAAATTGAGAAATTTCGTAAGGCGGCCGGTCATCGATATTTCCCAAAATATAAAAGTTTCTGGATCACTAGGAAATTAGTCTAAAACAATGTGCTGACACCACACATGACAATGACAATAATAATTTGGACTTCTGGGGCAGTTTAGTTGTCAAAATGGAGATAGCTCAAAATTGAGACCCCAAAATATAAAAGTTTCTGGATCACTAGGAAATTAGTCTCAACAATGTGCTGACACCACACATGACCATAAAAGTAATAATTTGGACTTCTAGGGCAGTTTAGTTGACAAAATTGAGATAGCTCAAAATTGAGAAATTTCATAAGGCGGCCGGTCATCGATATTTCCCAAAATATAAAAGTTTCTGGATCACTAGGAAATTAGTCAACTGCTGACACCACACATGACCATGACAGTAATAATTTGGACTTCTGGGGCAGTTAAGTTGTCAAAATGGAGATAGCTCAAAATTGAGAAATTTCATAAGGCGGCCGGTCATCGATATTTCCCAAAATATAAAAGTTTCCGGATCACTAGGAAATTAGTCTAACACACTTTGCTGACACCACACATGACCATAAAAGTAATAATTTGGACTTCTAGGGCAGTTTAGTTGACAAAATTGAGAAAGCTCAAAATTGAGAAATTTCGTAAGGCGGCCGGTCATCGATATTTCCCAAAATATAAAAGTTTCTGGATCACTAGGAAATTAGTCTAAAACAATGTGCTGACACCACACATGACAATGACAGTAATAATTTGGACTTCTGGGGCAGTTTAGTTGTCAAAATGGAGATAGCTCAAAATTGAGAAATTTCATAAGGCGGCCGGTCATCGATATTTCCCAAAATATAAAAGTTTCCGGATCACTAGGAAATTAGTCTAACACACTTTGCTGACACCACACATGACCATAAAAGTAATAATTTGGACTTCTAGGGCAGTTTAGTTGACAAAATTGAGAAATTTCGTAAGGCGGCCGGTCATCGATATTTCCCAAAATATAAAAGTTTCTGGATCACTAGGAAATTAGTCTAAAACAATGTGCTGACATCACACATGACCATAAAAGTAATAATTTGCACTTCTGGGGCTGTTTAGTTGTCAAAATGGAGATAGCTCAATATTGAGAAATTTTGTAAGGCGGCCGGTCATCGATATTTCCCAAAATAGAAAAGTTTCTGGATCACTAGGAAATTAGTCTAACACACTTTGCTGACACCACACATGACCATAAAAGTAATAATTTGGACTTCTAGGGCAGTTTAGTTGTCAAAATTGAGATAGCTCAAAATTGAGAAATTTCGTAAGGCGGCCGGTCATCGATATTTCGCAAAATATAAAAGTTTCTGGACCACTAGGAAATTAGTCTAAAACAATGTGCTGACACCACACATGACCATAAAAGTAATAATTTGCACTTCTGGGGCTGTTTAGTTGTCAAAATGGAGATAGCTCAAAATTGAGACCCCAAAATATAAAACTTTCTGGATCACTATGAAATTAGTCTAACACACTTTGCTGACACCACACATGACCATAAAAGTAATAATTTGGACTTCTAGGGCAGTTTAGTTGTCAAAATTGAGATAGCTCAAAATTGAGAAATTTCGTAAGGCGGCCGGTCATCGATATTTCCCAAAATATAAACGTTTCTGGATCACTAGGAAATTAGTCTAAAACAATGTGCTGACACCACACATGACCATAAAAGTAATAATTTGCACTTCTAGGGCAGTTTAGTTGACAAAATTGTGAAAGCTCAAAATTGAGAAATTTCGTAAGGCGGCCGGTCATCGATATTTCCCAAAATATAAAAGTTTCTGGATCACTAGGAAATTAGTCTAAAACAATGTGCTGACACCACACATGACAATGACAATAATAATTTGGACTTCTGGGGCAGTTTAGTTGTCAAAATGGAGATAGCTCAAAATTGAGACCCCAAAATATAAAAGTTTCTGGATCACTAGGAAATTAGTCTAAAACAATGTGCTGACACCACACATGACAATGACAGTAATAATTTGGACTTCTGGGGCAGTTTAGTTGACAAAATTGAGATAGCTCAAAATTGAGAAATTTCATAAGGCGGCCGGTCATCGATATTTCCCAAAATATAAAAGTTTCTGGATCACTAGGAAATTAGTCAACTGCTGACACCACACATGACCATGACAGTAATAATTTGGACTTCTGGGGCAGTTAAGTTGTCAAAATGGAGATAGCTCAAAATTGAGAAATTTCATAAGGCGGCCGGTCATCGATATTTCCCAAAATATAAAAGTTTCCGGATCACTAGGAAATTAGTCTAACACACTTTGCTGACACCACACATTACCATAAAAGTAATAATTTGGACTTCTAGGGCAGTTTAGTTGACAAAATTGAGAAAGCTCAAAATTGAGAAATTTCGTAAGGCGGCCGGTCATCGATATTTCCCAAAATATAAAAGTTTCTGGATCACTAGGAAATTAGTCTAAAACAATGTGCTGACACCACACATGACAATGACAGTAATAATTTGGACTTCTGGGGCAGTTTAGTTGTCAAAATGGAGATAGCTCAAAATTTAGACCCCAAAATATAAAAGTTTCTGGATCACTAGGAAATTAGTCTAAACAATGTGCTGACACCACACATGACCATAAAAGTAATAATTTGGACTTCTAGGGCAGTTTAGTTGACAAAATTGAGATAGCTCAAAATTGAGAAATTTCATAAGGCGGCCGGTCATCGATATTTCCCAAAATATAAAAGTTTCTGGATCACTAGGAAATTAGTCTAAAACAATGTGCTGACACCACACATGACAATGACAGTAATAATTTGGACTTCTGGGGCAGTTAAGTTGTCAAAATGGAGATAGCTCAAAATTTAGAAATTTCGTAAGGCGGCCGGTCATCGATAATTCCCAAAATAAAAGTTTCTGGATCACTAGGAAATTAGTCTAAAACAATGTGCTGACACCACACATGACCATGACAGTAATAATTTGGACTTCTGGGGCAGTTAAGTTGTCAAAATGAAGATAGCTTAAAATTGAGAAATTTCGTAAATCGGCCGGTCATCGATATTTCCCAAAATATAAAAGTTTCTGGATCACTAGGAAATTAGTCTAAAACAATGTGCTGACACCACACATGACAATGACAATAATAATTTGGACTTCTGGGGCAGTTTAGTTGTCAAAATGGAGATAGCTCAAAATTGAGACCCCAAAATATAAAAGTTTCTGGATCACTAGGAAATTAGTCTCAACAATGTGCTGACACCACACATGACCATAAAAGTAATAATTTGGACTTCTAGGGCAGTTTAGTTGACAAAATTGAGATAGCTCAAAATTGAGAAATTTCATAAGGCGGCCGGTCATCGATATTTCCCAAAATATAAAAGTTTCTGGATCACTAGGAAATTAGTCAACTGCTGACACCACACATGACCATGACAGTAATAATTTGGACTTCTGGGGCAGTTAAGTTGTCAAAATGGAGATAGCTCAAAGTTGAGAAATTTCATAAGGCGGCCGGTCATCGATATTTCCCAAAATATAAAAGTTTCCGGATCACTAGGAAATTAGTCTAACACACTTTGCTGACACCACACATGACCATAAAAGTAATAATTTGGACTTCTAGGGCAGTTTAGTTGACAAAATTGAGAAAGCTCAAAATTGAGAAATTTCGTAAGGCGGCCGGTCATCGATATTTCCCAAAATATAAAAGTTTCTGGATCACTAGGAAATTAGTCTAAAACAATGTGCTGACACCACACATGACCATAAAAGTAATAATTTGCACTTCTAGGGCAGTTTAGTTGACAAAATTGTGAAAGCTCAAAATTGAGAAATTTCGTAAGGCGGCCGGTCATCGATATTTCCCAAAATATAAAAGTTTCTGGATCACTAGGAAATTAGTCTAAAACAATGTGCTGACACCACACATGACAATGACAATAATAATTTGGACTTCTGGGGCAGTTTAGTTGTCAAAATGGAGATAGCTCAAAATTGAGACCCCAAAATATAAAAGTTTCTGGATCACTAGGAAATTAGTCTAAAACAATGTGCTGACACCACACATGACAATGACAGTAATAATTTGGACTTCTGGGGCAGTTTAGTTGACAAAATTGAGATAGCTCAAAATTGAGAAATTTCATAAGGCGGCCGGTCATCGATATTTCCCAAAATATAAAAGTTTCTGGATCACTAGGAAATTAGTCAACTGCTGACACCACACATGACCATGACAGTAATAATTTGGACTTCTGGGGCAGTTAAGTTGTCAAAATGGAGATAGCTCAAAATTGAGAAATTTCATAAGGCGGCCGGTCATCGATATTTCCCAAAATATAAAAGTTTCCGGATCACTAGGAAATTAGTCTAACACACTTTGCTGACACCACACATGACCATAAAAGTAATAATTTGGACTTCTAGGGCAGTTTAGTTGACAAAATTGAGAAAGCTCAAAATTGAGAAATTTCGTAAGGCGGCCGGTCATCGATATTTCCCAAAATATAAAAGTTTCTGGATCACTAGGAAATTAGTCTAAAACAATGTGCTGACACCACACATGACAATGACAGTAATAATTTGGACTTCTGGGGCAGTTTAGTTGTCAAAATGGAGATAGCTCAAAATTTAGACCCCAAAATATAAAAGTTTCTGGATCACTAGGAAATTAGTCTAAACAATGTGCTGACACCACACATGACCATAAAAGTAATAATTTGGACTTCTAGGGCAGTTTAGTTGACAAAATTGAGATAGCTCAAAATTGAGAAATTTCATAAGGCGGCCGGTCATCGATATTTCCCAAAATATAAAAGTTTCTGGATCACTAGGAAATTAGTCTAAAACAATGTGCTGACACCACACATGACAATGACAGTAATAATTTGGACTTCTGGGGCAGTTAAGTTGTCAAAATGGAGATAGCTCAAAATTTAGAAATTTCGTAAGGCGGCCGGTCATCGATAATTCCCAAAATAAAAGTTTCTGGATCACTAGGAAATTAGTCTAAAACAATGTGCTGACACCACACATGACCATGACAGTAATAATTTGGACTTCTGGGGCAGTTAAGTTGTCAAAATGAAGATAGCTTAAAATTGAGAAATTTCGTAAATCGGCCGGTCATCGATATTTCCCAAAATATAAAAGTTTCTGGATCACTAGGAAATTAGTCTAAAACAATGTGCTGACACCACACATGACAATGACAATAATAATTTGGACTTCTGGGGCAGTTTAGTTGTCAAAATGGAGATAGCTCAAAATTGAGACCCCAAAATATAAAAGTTTCTGGATCACTAGGAAATTAGTCTCAACAATGTGCTGACACCACACATGACCATAAAAGTAATAATTTGGACTTCTAGGGCAGTTTAGTTGACAAAATTGAGATAGCTCAAAATTGAGAAATTTCATAAGGCGGCCGGTCATCGATATTTCCCAAAATATAAAAGTTTCTGGATCACTAGGAAATTAGTCAACTGCTGACACCACACATGACCATGACAGTAATAATTTGGACTTCTGGGGCAGTTAAGTTGTCAAAATGGAGATAGCTCAAAGTTGAGAAATTTCATAAGGCGGCCGGTCATCGATATTTCCCAAAATATAAAAGTTTCCGGATCACTAGGAAATTAGTCTAACACACTTTGCTGACACCACACATGACCATAAAAGTAATAATTTGGACTTCTAGGGCAGTTTAGTTGACAAAATTGAGAAAGCTCAAAATTGAGAAATTTCGTAAGGCGGCCGGTCATCGATATTTCCCAAAATATAAAAGTTTCTGGATCACTAGGAAATTAGTCTAAAACAATGTGCTGACACCACACATGACAATGACAGTAATAATTTGGACTTCTGGGGCAGTTTAGTTGTCAAAATGGAGATAGCTCAAAATTTAGACCCCAAAATATAAAAGTTTCTGGATCACTAGGAAATTAGTCTAAACAATGTGCTGACACCACACATGACCATAAAAGTAATAATTTGGACTTCTAGGGCAGTTTAGTTGACAAAATTGAGATAGCTCAAAATTGAGAAATTTCATAAGGCCATCGATATTTCCCAAAATATAAAAGTTTCTGGATCACTAGGAAATTAGTCTAAAACAATGTGCTGACACCACACATGACAATGACAGTAATAATTTGGACTTCTGGGGCAGTTAAGTTGTCAAAATGGAGATAGCTCAAAATTTAGAAATTTCGTAAGGCGGCCGGTCATCGATAATTCCCAAAATAAAAGTTTCTGGATCACTAGGAAATTAGTCTAAAACAATGTGCTGACACCACACATGACCATGACAGTAATAATTTGGACTTCTGGGGCAGTTAAGTTGTCAAAATGAAGATAGCTTAAAATTGAGAAATTTCGTAAATCGGCCGGTCATCGATATTTCCCAAAATATAAAAGTTTCTGGATCACTAGGAAATTAGTCTAACACAATTTGCTGACACCACACATGACCATAAAAGTAATAATTTGGACTTCTAGGGCAGTTTAGTTGTCAAAATTGAGATAGCTCAAAATTGAGAAATTTCGTAAGGCGGCCGGTCATCGATATTTCCCAAAATATAAAAGTTTCTGGATCACTAGGAAATTAGTCTAAAACAATGTGCTGACATCACACATGACCATAAAAGTAATAATTTGCACTTCTGGGGCTGTTTAGTTGTCAAAATGGAGATAGCTCAAAATTGAGTCCCCAAAATATAAAACTTTCTGGATCACTATGAAATTAGTCTAAACAATGTGCTGACACCACACATGACCATAAAAGAAATAATTTGGACTTCTAGGGCAGTTCCGTTGACAAAATTGAGATAGCTCAATATTGAGAAATTTCGTAAGGCGGCCGGTCATCGATATTTCCCAAAATATAAAAGTTTCTGTATCACTAGGAAATTAGTCTAACACACTTTGCTGACACCACACATGACCATAAAAGTAATAATTTGGATTTCTAGGGCAGTTTAGTTGTCAAAATTGAGATAGCTCAAAATTGAGAAATTTCGTAAGGCGGCCGGTCATCGATATTTCGCAAAATATAAAAGTTTCTGGATCACTAGGAAATTAGTCTAAAACAATGTGCTGACACCACACATGACCATAAAAGTAATAATTTGCACTTCTGGGGCTGTTTAGTTGTCAAAATGGAGATAGCTCAAAATTGAGAAATTTCGAAAATCGGCCGGTCATCGATATTTCCCAAAATATAAAAGTTTCTGGATCACTAGGAAATTAGTCTAACACAATTTGCTGACACCACACATGACCATAAAAGTAATAATTTGGACTTCTAGGGCAGTTTAGTTGTCAAAATTGAGATAGCTCAAAATTGAGAAATTTCGTAAGGCGGCCGGTCATCGATATTTCCCAAAATATAAAAGTTTCTGGATCACTAGGAAATTAGTCTAACACACTTTGCTGACACCACACATGACCATAAAAGTAATAATTTGGACTTCTAGGGCAGTTTAGTTGACAAAATTGAGAAAGCTCAAAATTGAGAAATTTCGTAAGGCGGCCGGTCATCGATATTTCCCAAAATATAAAAGTTTCTGGATCACTAGGAAATTAGTCTAAAACAATGTGCTGACACCACACATGACAATGACAGTAATAATTTGGACTTCTGGGGCAGTTTAGTTGTCAAAATGGAGATAGCTCAAAATTTAGACCCCAAAATATAAAAGTTTCTGGATCACTAGGAAATTAGTCTAAACAATGTGCTGACACCACACATGACCATAAAAGTAATAATTTGGACTTCTAGGGCAGTTTAGTTGACAAAATTGAGATAGCTCAAAATTGAGAAATTTCATAAGGCGGCCGGTCATCGATATTTCCCAAAATATAAAAGTTTCTGGATCACTAGGAAATTAGTCTAAAACAATGTGCTGACACCACACATGACAATGACAGTAATAATTTGGACTTCTGGGGCAGTTAAGTTGTCAAAATGGAGATAGCTTAAAATTGAGAAATTTCGTAAATCGGCCGGTCATCGATATTTCCCAAAATATAAAAGTTTCTGGATCACTAGGAAATTAGTCTAAAACAATGTGCTGACACCACACATGACAATGACAATAATAATTTGGACTTCTGGGGCAGTTTAGTTGTCAAAATGGAGATAGCTCAAAATTGAGACCCCAAAATATAAAAGTTTCTGGATCACTAGGAAATTAGTCTCAACAATGTGCTGACACCACACATGACCATAAAAGTAATAATTTGGACTTCTAGGGCAGTTTAGTTGACAAAATTGAGATAGCTCAAAATTGAGAAATTTCATAAGGCGGCCGGTCATCGATATTTCCCAAAATATAAAAGTTTCCGGATCACTAGGAAATTAGTCTAACACACTTTGCTGACACCACACATGACCATAAAAGTAATAATTTGGACTTCTAGGGCAGTTTAGTTGACAAAATTGAGAAAGCTCAAAATTGAGAAATTTCGTAAGGCGGCCGGTCATCGATATTTCCCAAAATATAAAAGTTTCTGGATCACTAGGAAATTAGTCTAAAACAATGTGCTGACACCACACATGACAATGACAGTAATAATTTGGACTTCTGGGGCAATTTAGTTGTCAAAATGGAGATAGCTCAAAATTGAGAAATTTCATAAGGCCATCGATATTTCCCAAAATATAAAAGTTTCTGGATCACTAGGAAATTAGTCTAAACAATGTGCTGACACCACACATGACCATAAAAGTAATAATTTGGACTTCTAGGGCAGTTTAGTTGACAAAATTGAGATAGCTCAAAATTGAGAAATTTCATAAGGCCATCGATATTTCCCAAAATATAAAAGTTTCTGGATCACTAGGAAATTAGTCTAAAACAATGTGCTGACACCACACATGACAATGACAGTAATAATTTGGACTTCTGGGGCAGTTAAGTTGTCAAAATGGAGATAGCTCAAAATTTAGAAATTTCGTAAGGCGGCCGGTCATCGATAATTCCCAAAATAAAAGTTTCTGGATCACTAGGAAATTAGTCTAAAACAATGTGCTGACATCACACATGACCATAAAAGTAATAATTTGGATTTCTAGGGCAGTTTAGTTGTCAAAATTGAGATAGCTCAAAATTGAGAAATTTCGTAAGGCGGCCGGTCATCGATATTTCGCAAAATATAAAAGTTTCTGGATCACTAGGAAATTAGTCTAAAACAATGTGCTGACACCACACATGACCATAAAAGTAATAATTTGCACTTCTGGGGCTGTTTAGTTGTCAAAATGGAGATAGCTCAAAATTGAGAAATTTCGTAAATCGGCCGGTCATCGATATTTCCCAAAATATAAAAGTTTCTGGATCACTAGGAAATTAGTCTAACACAATTTGCTGACACCACACATGACCATAAAAGTAATAATTTGGACTTCTAGGGCAGTTTAGTTGTCAAAATTGAGATAGCTCAAAATTGAGAAATTTCGTAAGGCGGCCGGTCATCGATATTTCCCAAAATATAAAAGTTTCTCGATCACTAGGAAATTAGTCTAAAACAATGTGCTGACATCACACATGACCATAAAAGTAATAATTTGCACTTCTGGGGCTGTTTAGTTGCCAAAATGGAGATAGCTCAAAATTGAGTCCCCAAAATATAAAACTTTCTGGATCACTATGAAATTAGTCTAAACAATGTGCTGACACCACACATGACCATAAAAGAAATAATTTGGACTTCTAGGGCAGTTCCGTTGACAAAATTGAGATAGCTCAATATTGAGAAATTTCGTAAGGCGGCCGGTCATCGATATTTCCCAAAATAGAAAAGTTTCTGGATCACTAGGAAATTAGTCTAACACACTTTGCTGACACCACACATGACCATAAAAGTAATAATTTGGACTTCTAGGGCAGTTTAGTTGTCAAAATTGAGATAGCTCAAAATTGAGAAATTTCGTAAGGCGGCCAGTCATCGATATTTCGCAAAATATAAAAGTTTCTGGATCACTAGGAAATTAGTCTAAAACAATGTGCTGACACCACACATGACCATAAAAGTAATAATTTGCACTTCTAGGGCAGTTTAGTTGACAAAATTGTGAAAGCTCAAAATTGAGAAATTTCGTAAGGCGGCCGGTCATCGATATTTCCCAAAATATTAAAGTTTCTGGATCACTAGGAAATTAGTCTAAAACAATGTGCTGACACCACACATGACAATGACAATAATAATTTGGACTTCTGGGGCAGTTTAGTTGTCAAAATGGAGATAGCTCAAAATTGAGACCCCAAAATATAAAAGTTTCTGGATCACTAGGAAATTAGTCTCAACAATGTGCTGACACCACACATGACCATAAAAGTAATAATTTGGACTTCTAGGGCAGTTTAGTTGACAAAATTGAGATAGCTCAAAATTGAGAAATTTCATGAGGCGGCCGGTCATCGATATTTCCCAAAATATAAAAGTTTCTGGATCACTAGGAAATTAGTCAACTGCTGACACCACACATGACCATAACAGTAATAATTTGGACTTCTGGGGCAGTTAAGTTGTCAAAATGGAGATAGCTCAAAATTGAGAAATTTCATAAGGCGGCCGGTCATCGATATTTCCCAAAATATAAAAGTTTCCGGATCACTAGGAAATTAGTCTAACACACTTTGCTGACACCACACATGACCATAAAAGTAATAATTTGGACTTCTAGGGCAGTTTAGTTGACAAAATTGAGAAATTTCGTAAGGCGGCCGGTCATCGATATTTCCCAAGATATAAAAGTTTCTGGATCACTAGGAAATTAGTCTAAAACAATGTGCTGACACCACACATGACAATGACAGTAATAATTTGGACTTCTGGGGCAGTTTAGTTGTCAAAATGGAGATAGCTCAAAATTGAGACCCCAAAATATAAAAGTTTCTGGATCACTAGGAAATTAGTCTAAACAATGTGCTGACACCACACATGACCATAAAAGTAATAATTTGGACTTCTAGGGCAGTTTAGTTGACAAAATTGAGATAGCTCAAAATTGAGAAATTTCATAAGGCGGCCGGTCATCGATATTTCCCAAAATAGAAAAGTTTCTGGATCACTAGGAAATTAGTCTAACACACTTTGCTGACACCACACATGACCATAAAAGTAATAATTTGGACTTCTAGGGCAGTTTAGTTGTCAAAATTGAGATAGCTCAAAATTGAGAAATTTCGTAAGGCGGCCGGTCATCGATATTTCGCAAAATATAAAAGTTTCTGGATCACTAGGAAATTAGTCTAAAACAATGTGCTGACACCACACATGACCATAAAAGTAATAATTTGCACTTCTGGGGCTGTTTAGTTGTCAAAATGGAGATAGCTCAAAATTGAGACCCCAAAATATAAAAGTTTCTGGATCACTATGAAATTAGTCTAACACACTTTGCTGACACCACACATGACCATAAAAGTAATAATTTGGACTTCTAGGGCAGTTTAGTTGTCAAAATTGAGATAGCTCAAAATTGAGAAATTTCGTAAGGCGGCCGGTCATCGATATTTCCCAAAATATAAACGTTTCTGGATCACTAGGAAATTAGTCTAAAACAATGTGCTGACACCACACATGACCATAAAAGTAATAATTTGCACTTCTAGGGCAGTTTAGTTGACAAAATTGTGAAAGCTCAAAATTGAGAAATTTCATAAGGCGGCCGGTCATCGATATTTCCCAAAATATAAAAGTTTCTGGATCACTAGGAAATTAGTCTAAAACAATGTGCTGACACCACACATGACAATGACAATAATAATTTGGACTTCTGGGGCAGTTTAGTTGTCAAAATGGAGATAGCTCAAAATTGAGACCCCAAAATATAAAAGTTTCTGGATCACTAGGAAATTAGTCTCAACAATGTGCTGACACCACACATGACCATAAAAGTAATAATTTGGACTTCTAGGGCAGTTTAGTTGACAAAATTGAGATAGCTCAAAATTGAGAAATTTCATAAGGCGGCCGGTCATCGATATTTCCCAAAATATAAAAGTTTCTGGATCACTAGGAAATTAGTCAACTGCTGACACCACACATGACCATGACAGTAATAATTTGGACTTCTGGGGCAGTTAAGTTGTCAAAATGGAGATAGCTCAAAATTGAGAAATTTCATAAGGCGGCCGGTCATCGATATTTCCCAAAATATAAAAGTTTCCGGATCACTAGGAAATTAGTCTAACACACTTTGCTGACACCACACATGACCATAAAAGTAATAATTTGGACTTCTAGGGCAGTTTAGTTGACAAAATTGAGAAAGCTCAAAATTGAGAAATTTCGTAAGGCGGCCGGTCATCGATATTTCCCAAAATATAAAAGTTTCTGGATCACTAGGAAATTAGTCTAAAACAATGTGCTGACACCACACATGACAATGACAGTAATAATTTGGACTTCTGGGGCAGTTTAGTTGTCAAAATGGAGATAGCTCAAAATTGAGAAATTTCATAAGGCGGCCGGTCATCGATATTTCCCAAAATATAAAAGTTTCCGGATCACTAGGAAATTAGTCTAACACACTTTGCTGACACCACACATGACCATAAAAGTAATAATTTGGACTTCTAGGGCAGTTTAGTTGACAAAATTGAGAAATTTCGTAAGGCGGCCGGTCATCGATATTTCCCAAAATATAAAAGTTTCTGGATCACTAGGAAATTAGTCTAAAACAATGTGCTGACATCACACATGACCATAAAAGTAATAATTTGCACTTCTGGGGCTGTTTAGTTGTCAAAATGGAGATAGCTCAATATTGAGAAATTTTGTAAGGCGGCCGGTCATCGATATTTCCCAAAATAGAAAAGTTTCTGGATCACTAGGAAATTAGTCTAACACACTTTGCTGACACCACACATGACCATAAAAGTAATAATTTGGACTTCTAGGGCAGTTTAGTTGTCAAAATTGAGATAGCTCAAAATTGAGAAATTTCGTAAGGCGGCCGGTCATCGATATTTCGCAAAATATAAAAGTTTCTGGACCACTAGGAAATTAGTCTAAAACAATGTGCTGACACCACACATGACCATAAAAGTAATAATTTGCACTTCTGGGGCTGTTTAGTTGTCAAAATGGAGATAGCTCAAAATTGAGACCCCAAAATATAAAACTTTCTGGATCACTATGAAATTAGTCTAACACACTTTGCTGACACCACACATGACCATAAAAGTAATAATTTGGACTTCTAGGGCAGTTTAGTTGTCAAAATTGAGATAGCTCAAAATTGAGAAATTTCGTAAGGCGGCCGGTCATCGATATTTCCCAAAATATAAACGTTTCTGGATCACTAGGAAATTAGTCTAAAACAATGTGCTGACACCACACATGACCATAAAAGTAATAATTTGCACTTCTAGGGCAGTTTAGTTGACAAAATTGTGAAAGCTCAAAATTGAGAAATTTCGTAAGGCGGCCGGTCATCGATATTTCCCAAAATATAAAAGTTTCTGGATCACTAGGAAATTAGTCTAAAACAATGTGCTGACACCACACATGACAATGACAATAATAATTTGGACTTCTGGGGCAGTTTAGTTGTCAAAATGGAGATAGCTCAAAATTGAGACCCCAAAATATAAAAGTTTCTGGATCACTAGGAAATTAGTCTCAACAATGTGCTGACACCACACATGACCATAAAAGTAATAATTTGGACTTCTAGGGCAGTTTAGTTGACAAAATTGAGATAGCTCAAAATTGAGAAATTTCATAAGGCGGCCGGTCATCGATATTTCCCAAAATATAAAAGTTTCTGGATCACTAGGAAATTAGTCAACTGCTGACACCACACATGACCATGACAGTAATAATTTGGACTTCTGGGGCAGTTAAGTTGTCAAAATGGAGATAGCTCAAAATTGAGAAATTTCATAAGGCGGCCGGTCATCGATATTTCCCAAAATATAAAAGTTTCCGGATCACTAGGAAATTAGTCTAACACACTTTGCTGACACCACACATGACCATAAAAGTAATAATTTGGACTTCTAGGGCAGTTTAGTTGACAAAATTGAGAAAGCTCAAAATTGAGAAATTTCGTAAGGCGGCCGGTCATCGATATTTCCCAAAATATAAAAGTTTCTGGATCACTAGGAAATTAGTCTAAAACAATGTGCTGACACCACACATGACAATGACAGTAATAATTTGGACTTCTGGGGCAGTTAAGTTGTCAAAATGGAGATAGCTCAAAATTGAGAAATTTCATAAGGCGGCCGGTCATCGATATTTCCCAAAATATAAAAGTTTCCGGATCACTAGGAAATTAGTCTAACACACTTTGCTGACACCACACATGACCATAAAAGTAATAATTTGGACTTCTAGGGCAGTTTAGTTGACAAAATTGAGAAATTTCGTAAGGCGGCCGGTCATCGATATTTCCCAAAATATAAAAGTTTCTGGATCACTAGGAAATTAGTCTAAAACAATGTGCTGACATCACACATGACCATAAAAGTAATAATTTGCACTTCTGGGGCTGTTTAGTTGTCAAAATGGAGATAGCTCAATATTGAGAAATTTTGTAAGGCGGCCGGTCATCGATATTTCCCAAAATAGAAAAGTTTCTGGATCACTAGGAAATTAGTCTAACACACTTTGCTGACACCACACATGACCATAAAAGTAATAATTTGGACTTCTAGGGCAGTTTAGTTGTCAAAATTGAGATAGCTCAAAATTGAGAAATTTCGTAAGGCGGCCGGTCATCGATATTTCGCAAAATATAAAAGTTTCTGGACCACTAGGAAATTAGTCTAAAACAATGTGCTGACACCACACATGACCATAAAAGTAATAATTTGCACTTCTGGGGCTGTTTAGTTGTCAAAATGGAGATAGCTCAAAATTGAGAAATTTCATAAGGCGGCCGGTCATCGATATTTCCCAAAATATAAAAGTTTCCGGATCACTAGGAAATTAGTCTAACACACTTTGCTGACACCACACATGACCATAAAAGTAATAATTTGGACTTCTAGGGCAGTTTAGTTGACAAAATTGAGAAAGCTCAAAATTGAGAAATTTCGTAAGGCGGCCGGTCATCGATATTTCCCAAAATATAAAAGTTTCTGGATCACTAGGAAATTAGTCTAAAACAATGTGCTGACACCACACATGACAATGACAGTAATAATTTGGACTTCTGGGGCAGTTTAGTTGTCAAAATGGAGATAGCTCAAAATTGAGAAATTTCATAAGGCGGCCGGTCATCGATATTTCCCAAAATATAAAAGTTTCCGGATCACTAGGAAATTAGTCTAACACACTTTGCTGACACCACACATGACCATAAAAGTAATAATTTGGACTTCTAGGGCAGTTTAGTTGACAAAATTGAGAAATTTCGTAAGGCGGCCGGTCATCGATATTTCCCAAAATATAAAAGTTTCTGGATCACTAGGAAATTAGTCTAAAACAATGTGCTGACATCACACATGACCATAAAAGTAATAATTTGCACTTCTGGGGCTGTTTAGTTGTCAAAATGGAGATAGCTCAATATTGAGAAATTTTGTAAGGCGGCCGGTCATCGATATTTCCCAAAATAGAAAAGTTTCTGGATCACTAGGAAATTAGTCTAACACACTTTGCTGACACCACACATGACCATAAAAGTAATAATTTGGACTTCTAGGGCAGTTTAGTTGTCAAAATTGAGATAGCTCAAAATTGAGAAATTTTGTAAGGCGGCCGGTCATCGATATTTCGCAAAATATAAAAGTTTCTGGACCACTAGGAAATTAGTCTAAAACAATGTGCTGACACCACACATGACCATAAAAGTAATAATTTGCACTTCTGGGGCTGTTTAGTTGTCAAAATGGAGATAGCTCAAAATTGAGACCCCAAAATATAAAACTTTCTGGATCACTATGAAATTAGTAACACACTTTGCTGACACCACACATGACCATAAAAGTAATAATTTGGACTTCTAGGGCAGTTTAGTTGTCAAAATTGAGATAGCTCAAAATTGAGAAATTTCGTAAGGCGGCCGGTCATCGATATTTCCCAAAATATAAACGTTTCTGGATCACTAGGAAATTAGTCTAAAACAATGTGCTGACACCACACATGACCATAAAAGTAATAATTTGCACTTCTAGGGCAGTTTAGTTGACAAAATTGTGAAAGCTCAAAATTGAGAAATTTCGTAAGGCGGCCGGTCATCGATATTTCCCAAAATATAAAAGTTTCTGGATCACTAGGAAATTAGTCTAAAACAATGTGCTGACACCACACATGACAATGACAATAATAATTTGGACTTCTGGGGCAGTTTAGTTGTCAAAATGGAGATAGCTCAAAATTGAGACCCCAAAATATAAAAGTTTCTGGATCACTAGGAAATTAGTCTCAACAATGTGCTGACACCACACATGACCATAAAAGTAATAATTTGGACTTCTAGGGCAGTTTAGTTGACAAAATTGAGATAGCTCAAAATTGAGAAATTTCATAAGGCGGCCGGTCATCGATATTTCCCAAAATATAAAAGTTTCTGGATCACTAGGAAATTAGTCAACTGCTGACACCACACATGACCATGACAGTAATAATTTGGACTTCTGGGGCAGTTAAGTTGTCAAAATGGAGATAGCTCAAAATTGAGAAATTTCATAAGGCGGCCGGTCATCGATATTTCCCAAAATATAAAAGTTTCCGGATCACTAGGAAATTAGTCTAACACACTTTGCTGACACCACACATGACCATAAAAGTAATAATTTGGACTTCTAGGGCAGTTTAGTTGACAAAATTGAGAAAGCTCAAAATTGAGAAATTTCGTAAGGCGGCCGGTCATCGATATTTCCCAAAATATAAAAGTTTCTGGATCACTAGGAAATTAGTCTAAAACAATGTGCTGACACCACACATGACAATGACAGTAATAATTTGGACTTCTGGGGCAGTTAAGTTGTCAAAATGGAGATAGCTCAAAATTGAGAAATTTCATAAGGCGGCCGGTCATCGATATTTCCCAAAATATAAAAGTTTCCGGATCACTAGGAAATTAGTCTAACACACTTTGCTGACACCACACATGACCATAAAAGTAATAATTTGGACTTCTAGGGCAGTTTAGTTCACAAAATTGAGAAATTTCGTAAGGCGGCCGGTCATCGATATTTCCCAAAATATAAAAGTTTCTGGATCACTAGGAAATTAGTCTAAAACAATGTGCTGACATCACACATGACCATAAAAGTAATAATTTGCACTTCTGGGGCTGTTTAGTTGTCAAAATGGAGATAGCTCAATATTGAGAAATTTTGTAAGGCGGCCGGTCATCGATATTTCCCAAAATAGAAAAGTTTCTGGATCACTAGGAAATTAGTCTAACACACTTTGCTGACACCACACATGACCATAAAAGTAATAATTTGGACTTCTAGGGCAGTTTAGTTGTCAAAATTGAGATAGCTCAAAATTGAGAAATTTCGTAAGGCGGCCGGTCATCGATATTTCGCAAAATATAAAAGTTTCTGGACCACTAGGAAATTAGTCTAAAACAATGTGCTGACACCACACATGACCATAAAAGTAATAATTTGCACTTCTGGGGCTGTTTAGTTGTCAAAATGGAGATAGCTCAAAATTGAGAAATTTCATAAGGCGGCCGGTCATCGATATTTCCCAAAATATAAAAGTTTCCGGATCACTAGGAAATTAGTCTAACACACTTTGCTGACACCACACATGACCATAAAAGTAATAATTTGGACTTCTAGGGCAGTTTAGTTGACAAAATTGAGAAAGCTCAAAATTGAGAAATTTCGTAAGGCGGCCGGTCATCGATATTTCCCAAAATATAAAAGTTTCTGGATCACTAGGAAATTAGTCTAAAACAATGTGCTGACACCACACATGACAATGACAGTAATAATTTGGACTTCTGGGGCAGTTAAGTTGTCAAAATGGAGATAGCTCAAAATTGAGAAATTTCATAAGGCGGCCGGTCATCGATATTTCCCAAAATATAAAAGTTTCCGGATCACTAGGAAATTAGTCTAACACACTTTGCTGACACCACACATGACCATAAAAGTAATAATTTGGACTTCTAGGGCAGTTTAGTTGACAAAATTGAGAAATTTCGTAAGGCGGCCGGTCATCGATATTTCCCAAAATATAAAAGTTTCTGGATCACTAGGAAATTAGTCTAAAACAATGTGCTGACATCACACATGACCATAAAAGTAATAATTTGCACTTCTGGGGCTGTTTAGTTGTCAAAATGGAGATAGCTCAATATTGAGAAATTTTGTAAGGCGGCCGGTCATCGATATTTCCCAAAATATAAAACTTTCTGGATCACTATGAAATTAGTCTAACACACTTTGCTGACACCACACATGACCATAAAAGTAATAATTTGGACTTCTAGGGCAGTTTAGTTGTCAAAATTGAGATAGCTCAAAATTGAGAAATTTCGTAAGGCGGCCGGTCATCGATATTTCCCAAAATATAAACGTTTCTGGATCACTAGGAAATTAGTCTAAAACAATGTGCTGACACCACACATGACCATAAAAGTAATAATTTGCACTTCTAGGGCAGTTTAGTTGACAAAATTGTGAAAGCTCAAAATTGAGAAATTTCGTAAGGCGGCCGGTCATCGATATTTCCCAAAATATAAAAGTTTCTGGATCACTAGGAAATTAGTCTAAAACAATGTGCTGACACCACACATGACAATGACAATAATAATTTGGACTTCTGGGGCAGTTTAGTTGTCAAAATGGAGATAGCTCAAAATTGAGACCCCAAAATATAAAAGTTTCTGGATCACTAGGAAATTAGTCTCAACAATGTGCTGACACCACACATGACCATAAAAGTAATAATTTGGACTTCTAGGGCAGTTTAGTTGACAAAATTGAGATAGCTCAAAATTGAGAAATTTCATAAGGCGGCCGGTCATCGATATTTCCCAAAATATAAAAGTTTCTGGATCACTAGGAAATTAGTCAACTGCTGACACCACACATGACCATGACAGTAATAATTTGGACTTCTGGGGCAGTTAAGTTGTCAAAATGGAGATAGCTCAAAATTGAGAAATTTCATAAGGCGGCCGGTCATCGATATTTCCCAAAATATAAAAGTTTCCGGATCACTAGGAAATTAGTCTAACACACTTTGCTGACACCACACATGACCATAAAAGTAATAATTTGGACTTCTAGGGCAGTTTAGTTGACAAAATTGAGAAAGCTCAAAATTGAGAAATTTCGTAAGGCGGCCGGTCATCGATATTTCCCAAAATATAAAAGTTTCTGGATCACTAGGAAATTAGTCTAAAACAATGTGCTGACACCACACATGACAATGACAGTAATAATTTGGACTTCTGGGGCAGTTTAGTTGTCAAAATGGAGATAGCTCAAAATTGAGAAATTTCATAAGGCGGCCGGTCATCGATATTTCCCAAAATATAAAAGTTTCCGGATCACTAGGAAATTAGTCTAACACACTTTGCTGACACCACACATGACCATAAAAGTAATAATTTGGACTTCTAGGGCAGTTTAGTTGACAAAATTGAGAAATTTCGTAAGGCGGCCGGTCATCGATATTTCCCAAAATATAAAAGTTTCTGGATCACTAGGAAATTAGTCTAAAACAATGTGCTGACATCACACATGACCATAAAAGTAATAATTTGCACTTCTGGGGCTGTTTAGTTGTCAAAATGGAGATAGCTCAATATTGAGAAATTTTGTAAGGCGGCCGGTCATCGATATTTCCCAAAATAGAAAAGTTTCTGGATCACTAGGAAATTAGTCTAACACACTTTGCTGACACCACACATGACCATAAAAGTAATAATTTGGACTTCTAGGGCAGTTTAGTTGTCAAAATTGAGATAGCTCAAAATTGAGAAATTTCGTAAGGCGGCCGGTCATCGATATTTCGCAAAATATAAAAGTTTCTGGACCACTAGGAAATTAGTCTAAAACAATGTGCTGACACCACACATGACCATAAAAGTAATAATTTGCACTTCTGGGGCTGTTTAGTTGTCAAAATGGAGATAGCTCAAAATTGAGACCCCAAAATATAAAACTTTCTGGATCACTATGAAATTAGTCTAACACACTTTGCTGACACCACACATGACCATAAAAGTAATAATTTGGACTTCTAGGGCAGTTTAGTTGTCAAAATTGAGATAGCTCAAAATTGAGAAATTTCGTAAGGCGGCCGGTCATCGATATTTCCCAAAATATAAACGTTTCTGGATCACTAGGAAATTAGTCTAAAACAATGTGCTGACACCACACATGACCATAAAAGTAATAATTTGCACTTCTAGGGCAGTTTAGTTGACAAAATTGTGAAAGCTCAAAATTGAGAAATTTCGTAAGGCGGCCGGTCATCGATATTTCCCAAAATATAAAAGTTTCTGGATCACTAGGAAATTAGTCTAAAACAATGTGCTGACACCACACATGACAATGACAATAATAATTTGGACTTCTGGGGCAGTTTAGTTGTCAAAATGGAGATAGCTCAAAATTGAGACCCCAAAATATAAAAGTTTCTGGATCACTAGGAAATTAGTCTAAAACAATGTGCTGACACCACACATGACAATGACAGTAATAATTTGGACTTCTGGGGCAGTTTAGTTGACAAAATTGAGATAGCTCAAAATTGAGAAATTTCATAAGGCGGCCGGTCATCGATATTTCCCAAAATATAAAAGTTTCTGGATCACTAGGAAATTAGTCAACTGCTGACACCACACATGACCATGACAGTAATAATTTGGACTTCTGGGGCAGTTAAGTTGTCAAAATGGAGATAGCTCAAAATTGAGAAATTTCATAAGGCGGCCGGTCATCGATATTTCCCAAAATATAAAAGTTTCCGGATCACTAGGAAATTAGTCTAACACACTTTGCTGACACCACACATTACCATAAAAGTAATAATTTGGACTTCTAGGGCAGTTTAGTTGACAAAATTGAGAAAGCTCAAAATTGAGAAATTTCGTAAGGCGGCCGGTCATCGATATTTCCCAAAATATAAAAGTTTCTGGATCACTAGGAAATTAGTCTAAAACAATGTGCTGACACCACACATGACAATGACAGTAATAATTTGGACTTCTGGGGCAGTTTAGTTGTCAAAATGGAGATAGCTCAAAATTTAGACCCCAAAATATAAAAGTTTCTGGATCACTAGGAAATTAGTCTAAACAATGTGCTGACACCACACATGACCATAAAAGTAATAATTTGGACTTCTAGGGCAGTTTAGTTGACAAAATTGAGATAGCTCAAAATTGAGAAATTTCATAAGGCGGCCGGTCATCGATATTTCCCAAAATATAAAAGTTTCTGGATCACTAGGAAATTAGTCTAAAACAATGTGCTGACACCACACATGACAATGACAGTAATAATTTGGACTTCTGGGGCAGTTAAGTTGTCAAAATGGAGATAGCTCAAAATTTAGAAATTTCGTAAGGCGGCCGGTCATCGATAATTCCCAAAATAAAAGTTTCTGGATCACTAGGAAATTAGTCTAAAACAATGTGCTGACACCACACATGACCATGACAGTAATAATTTGGACTTCTGGGGCAGTTAAGTTGTCAAAATGAAGATAGCTTAAAATTGAGAAATTTCGTAAATCGGCCGGTCATCGATATTTCCCAAAATATAAAAGTTTCTGGATCACTAGGAAATTAGTCTAAAACAATGTGCTGACACCACACATGACAATGACAATAATAATTTGGACTTCTGGGGCAGTTTAGTTGTCAAAATGGAGATAGCTCAAAATTGAGACCCCAAAATATAAAAGTTTCTGGATCACTAGGAAATTAGTCTCAACAATGTGCTGACACCACACATGACCATAAAAGTAATAATTTGGACTTCTAGGGCAGTTTAGTTGACAAAATTGAGATAGCTCAAAATTGAGAAATTTCATAAGGCGGCCGGTCATCGATATTTCCCAAAATATAAAAGTTTCTGGATCACTAGGAAATTAGTCAACTGCTGACACCACACATGACCATGACAGTAATAATTTGGACTTCTGGGGCAGTTAAGTTGTCAAAATGGAGATAGCTCAAAGTTGAGAAATTTCATAAGGCGGCCGGTCATCGATATTTCCCAAAATATAAAAGTTTCCGGATCACTAGGAAATTAGTCTAACACACTTTGCTGACACCACACATGACCATAAAAGTAATAATTTGGACTTCTAGGGCAGTTTAGTTGACAAAATTGAGAAAGCTCAAAATTGAGAAATTTCGTAAGGCGGCCGGTCATCGATATTTCCCAAAATATAAAAGTTTCTGGATCACTAGGAAATTAGTCTAAAACAATGTGCTGACACCACACATGACCATAAAAGTAATAATTTGCACTTCTAGGGCAGTTTAGTTGACAAAATTGTGAAAGCTCAAAATTGAGAAATTTCGTAAGGCGGCCGGTCATCGATATTTCCCAAAATATAAAAGTTTCTGGATCACTAGGAAATTAGTCTAAAACAATGTGCTGACACCACACATGACAATGACAATAATAATTTGGACTTCTGGGGCAGTTTAGTTGTCAAAATGGAGATAGCTCAAAATTGAGACCCCAAAATATAAAAGTTTCTGGATCACTAGGAAATTAGTCTAAAACAATGTGCTGACACCACACATGACAATGACAGTAATAATTTGGACTTCTGGGGCAGTTTAGTTGACAAAATTGAGATAGCTCAAAATTGAGAAATTTCATAAGGCGGCCGGTCATCGATATTTCCCAAAATATAAAAGTTTCTGGATCACTAGGAAATTAGTCAACTGCTGACACCACACATGACCATGACAGTAATAATTTGGACTTCTGGGGCAGTTAAGTTGTCAAAATGGAGATAGCTCAAAATTGAGAAATTTCATAAGGCGGCCGGTCATCGATATTTCCCAAAATATAAAAGTTTCCGGATCACTAGGAAATTAGTCTAACACACTTTGCTGACACCACACATTACCATAAAAGTAATAATTTGGACTTCTAGGGCAGTTTAGTTGACAAAATTGAGAAAGCTCAAAATTGAGAAATTTCGTAAGGCGGCCGGTCATCGATATTTCCCAAAATATAAAAGTTTCTGGATCACTAGGAAATTAGTCTAAAACAATGTGCTGACACCACACATGACAATGACAGTAATAATTTGGACTTCTGGGGCAGTTTAGTTGTCAAAATGGAGATAGCTCAAAATTTAGACCCCAAAATATAAAAGTTTCTGGATCACTAGGAAATTAGTCTAAACAATGTGCTGACACCACACATGACCATAAAAGTAATAATTTGGACTTCTAGGGCAGTTTAGTTGACAAAATTGAGATAGCTCAAAATTGAGAAATTTCATAAGGCGGCCGGTCATCGATATTTCCCAAAATATAAAAGTTTCTGGATCACTAGGAAATTAGTCTAAAACAATGTGCTGACACCACACATGACAATGACAGTAATAATTTGGACTTCTGGGGCAGTTAAGTTGTCAAAATGGAGATAGCTCAAAATTTAGAAATTTCGTAAGGCGGCCGGTCATCGATAATTCCCAAAATAAAAGTTTCTGGATCACTAGGAAATTAGTCTAAAACAATGTGCTGACACCACACATGACCATGACAGTAATAATTTGGACTTCTGGGGCAGTTAAGTTGTCAAAATGAAGATAGCTTAAAATTGAGAAATTTCGTAAATCGGCCGGTCATCGATATTTCCCAAAATATAAAAGTTTCTGGATCACTAGGAAATTAGTCTCAACAATGTGCTGACACCACACATGACCATAAAAGTAATAATTTGGACTTCTAGGGCAGTTTAGTTGACAAAATTGAGATAGCTCAAAATTGAGAAATTTCATAAGGCGGCCGGTCATCGATATTTCCCAAAATATAAAAGTTTCTGGATCACTAGGAAATTAGTCAACTGCTGACACCACACATGACCATGACAGTAATAATTTGGACTTCTGGGGCAGTTAAGTTGTCAAAATGGAGATAGCTCAAAGTTGAGAAATTTCATAAGGCGGCCGGTCATCGATATTTCCCAAAATATAAAAGTTTCCGGATCACTAGGAAATTAGTCTAACACACTTTGCTGACACCACACATGACCATAAAAGTAATAATTTGGACTTCTAGGGCAGTTTAGTTGACAAAATTGAGAAAGCTCAAAATTGAGAAATTTCGTAAGGCGGCCGGTCATCGATATTTCCCAAAATATAAAAGTTTCTGGATCACTAGGAAATTAGTCTAAAACAATGTGCTGACACCACACATGACAATGACAGTAATAATTTGGACTTCTGGGGCAGTTTAGTTGTCAAAATGGAGATAGCTCAAAATTTAGACCCCAAAATATAAAAGTTTCTGGATCACTAGGAAATTAGTCTAAACAATGTGCTGACACCACACATGACCATAAAAGTAATAATTTGGACTTCTAGGGCAGTTTAGTTGACAAAATTGAGATAGCTCAAAATTGAGAAATTTCATAAGGCCATCGATATTTCCCAAAATATAAAAGTTTCTGGATCACTAGGAAATTAGTCTAAAACAATGTGCTGACACCACACATGACAATGACAGTAATAATTTGGACTTCTGGGGCAGTTAAGTTGTCAAAATGGAGATAGCTCAAAATTTAGAAATTTCGTAAGGCGGCCGGTCATCGATAATTCCCAAAATAAAAGTTTCTGGATCACTAGGAAATTAGTCTAAAACAATGTGCTGACACCACACATGACCATGACAGTAATAATTTGGACTTCTGGGGCAGTTAAGTTGTCAAAATGAAGATAGCTTAAAATTGAGAAATTTCGTAAATCGGCCGGTCATCGATATTTCCCAAAATATAAAAGTTTCTGGATCACTAGGAAATTAGTCTAACACAATTTGCTGACACCACACATGACCATAAAAGTAATAATTTGGACTTCTAGGGCAGTTTAGTTGTCAAAATTGAGATAGCTCAAAATTGAGAAATTTCGTAAGGCGGCCGGTCATCGATATTTCCCAAAATATAAAAGTTTCTGGATCACTAGGAAATTAGTCTAAAACAATGTGCTGACATCACACATGACCATAAAAGTAATAATTTGCACTTCTGGGGCTGTTTAGTTGTCAAAATGGAGATAGCTCAAAATTGAGTCCCCAAAATATAAAACTTTCTGGATCACTATGAAATTAGTCTAAACAATGTGCTGACACCACACATGACCATAAAAGAAATAATTTGGACTTCTAGGGCAGTTCCGTTGACAAAATTGAGATAGCTCAATATTGAGAAATTTCGTAAGGCGGCCGGTCATCGATATTTCCCAAAATATAAAAGTTTCTGGATCACTAGGAAATTAGTCTAACACACTTTGCTGACACCACACATGACCATAAAAGTAATAATTTGGATTTCTAGGGCAGTTTAGTTGTCAAAATTGAGATAGCTCAAAATTGAGAAATTTCGTAAGGCGGCCGGTCATCGATATTTCGCAAAATATAAAAGTTTCTGGATCACTAGGAAATTAGTCTAAAACAATGTGCTGACACCACACATGACCATAAAAGTAATAATTTGCACTTCTGGGGCTGTTTAGTTGTCAAAATGGAGATAGCTCAAAATTGAGAAATTTCGAAAATCGGCCGGTCATCGATATTTCCCAAAATATAAAAGTTTCTGGATCACTAGGAAATTAGTCTAACACAATTTGCTGACACCACACATGACCATAAAAGTAATAATTTGGACTTCTAGGGCAGTTTAGTTGTCAAAATTGAGATAGCTCAAAATTGAGAAATTTCGTAAGGCGGCCGGTCATCGATATTTCCCAAAATATAAAAGTTTCTGGATCACTAGGAAATTAGTCTAACACACTTTGCTGACACCACACATGACCATAAAAGTAATAATTTGGACTTCTAGGGCAGTTTAGTTGACAAAATTGAGAAAGCTCAAAATTGAGAAATTTCGTAAGGCGGCCGGTCATCGATATTTCCCAAAATATAAAAGTTTCTGGATCACTAGGAAATTAGTCTAAAACAATGTGCTGACACCACACATGACAATGACAGTAATAATTTGGACTTCTGGGGCAGTTTAGTTGTCAAAATGGAGATAGCTCAAAATTTAGACCCCAAAATATAAAAGTTTCTGGATCACTAGGAAATTAGTCTAAACAATGTGCTGACACCACACATGACCATAAAAGTAATAATTTGGACTTCTAGGGCAGTTTAGTTGACAAAATTGAGATAGCTCAAAATTGAGAAATTTCATAAGGCGGCCGGTCATCGATATTTCCCAAAATATAAAAGTTTCTGGATCACTAGGAAATTAGTCTAAAACAATGTGCTGACACCACACATGACAATGACAGTAATAATTTGGACTTCTGGGGCAGTTAAGTTGTCAAAATGGAGATAGCTCAAAATTTAGAAATTTCGTAAGGCGGCCGGTCATCGATAATTCCCAAAATAAAAGTTTCTGGATCACTAGGAAATTAGTCTAAAACAATGTGCTGACACCACACATGACCATGACAGTAATAATTTGGACTTCTGGGGCAGTTAAGTTGTCAAAATGAAGATAGCTTAAAATTGAGAAATTTCGTAAATCGGCCGGTCATCGATATTTCCCAAAATATAAAAGTTTCTGGATCACTAGGAAATTAGTCTAAAACAATGTGCTGACACCACACATGACAATGACAATAATAATTTGGACTTCTGGGGCAGTTTAGTTGTCAAAATGGAGATAGCTCAAAATTGAGACCCCAAAATATAAAAGTTTCTGGATCACTAGGAAATTAGTCTCAACAATGTGCTGACACCACACATGACCATAAAAGTAATAATTTGGACTTCTAGGGCAGTTTAGTTGACAAAATTGAGATAGCTCAAAATTGAGAAATTTCATAAGGCGGCCGGTCATCGATATTTCCCAAAATATAAAAGTTTCCGGATCACTAGGAAATTAGTCTAACACACTTTGCTGACACCACACATGACCATAAAAGTAATAATTTGGACTTCTAGGGCAGTTTAGTTGACAAAATTGAGAAAGCTCAAAATTGAGAAATTTCGTAAGGCGGCCGGTCATCGATATTTCCCAAAATATAAAAGTTTCTGGATCACTAGGAAATTAGTCTAAAACAATGTGCTGACACCACACATGACAATGACAGTAATAATTTGGACTTCTGGGGCAGTTTAGTTGTCAAAATGGAGATAGCTCAAAATTGAGAAATTTCATAAGGCCATCGATATTTCCCAAAATATAAAAGTTTCTGGATCACTAGGAAATTAGTCTAAACAATGTGCTGACACCACACATGACCATAAAAGTAATAATTTGGACTTCTAGGGCAGTTTAGTTGACAAAATTGAGATAGCTCAAAATTGAGAAATTTCATAAGGCCATCGATATTTCCCAAAATATAAAAGTTTCTGGATCACTAGGAAATTAGTCTAAAACAATGTGCTGACACCACACATGACAATGACAGTAATAATTTGGACTTCTGGGGCAGTTAAGTTGTCAAAATGGAGATAGCTCAAAATTTAGAAATTTCGTAAGGCGGCCGGTCATCGATAATTCCCAAAATAAAAGTTTCTGGATCACTAGGAAATTAGTCTAAAACAATGTGCTGACATCACACATGACCATAAAAGTAATAATTTGGATTTCTAGGGCAGTTTAGTTGTCAAAATTGAGATAGCTCAAAATTGAGAAATTTCGTAAGGCGGCCGGTCATCGATATTTCGCAAAATATAAAAGTTTCTGGATCACTAGGAAATTAGTCTAAAACAATGTGCTGACACCACACATGACCATAAAAGTAATAATTTGCACTTCTGGGGCTGTTTAGTTGTCAAAATGGAGATAGCTCAAAATTGAGAAATTTCGTAAATCGGCCGGTCATCGATATTTCCCAAAATATAAAAGTTTCTGGATCACTAGGAAATTAGTCTAACACAATTTGCTGACACCACACATGACCATAAAAGTAATAATTTGGACTTCTAGGGCAGTTTAGTTGTCAAAATTGAGATAGCTCAAAATTGAGAAATTTCGTAAGGCGGCCGGTCATCGATATTTCCCAAAATATAAAAGTTTCTCGATCACTAGGAAATTAGTCTAAAACAATGTGCTGACATCACACATGACCATAAAAGTAATAATTTGCACTTCTGGGGCTGTTTAGTTGCCAAAATGGAGATAGCTCAAAATTGAGTCCCCAAAATATAAAACTTTCTGGATCACTATGAAATTAGTCTAAACAATGTGCTGACACCACACATGACCATAAAAGAAATAATTTGGACTTCTAGGGCAGTTCCGTTGACAAAATTGAGATAGCTCAATATTGAGAAATTTCGTAAGGCGGCCGGTCATCGATATTTCCCAAAATAGAAAAGTTTCTGGATCACTAGGAAATTAGTCTAACACACTTTGCTGACACCACACATGACCATAAAAGTAATAATTTGGACTTCTAGGGCAGTTTAGTTGTCAAAATTGAGATAGCTCAAAATTGAGAAATTTCGTAAGGCGGCCAGTCATCGATATTTCGCAAAATATAAAAGTTTCTGGATCACTAGGAAATTAGTCTAAAACAATGTGCTGACACCACACATGACCATAAAAGTAATAATTTGCACTTCTAGGGCAGTTTAGTTGACAAAATTGTGAAAGCTCAAAATTGAGAAATTTCGTAAGGCGGCCGGTCATCGATATTTCCCAAAATATTAAAGTTTCTGGATCACTAGGAAATTAGTCTAAAACAATGTGCTGACACCACACATGACAATGACAATAATAATTTGGACTTCTGGGGCAGTTTAGTTGTCAAAATGGAGATAGCTCAAAATTGAGACCCCAAAATATAAAAGTTTCTGGATCACTAGGAAATTAGTCTCAACAATGTGCTGACACCACACATGACCATAAAAGTAATAATTTGGACTTCTAGGGCAGTTTAGTTGACAAAATTGAGATAGCTCAAAATTGAGAAATTTCATGAGGCGGCCGGTCATCGATATTTCCCAAAATATAAAAGTTTCTGGATCACTAGGAAATTAGTCAACTGCTGACACCACACATGACCATAACAGTAATAATTTGGACTTCTGGGGCAGTTAAGTTGTCAAAATGGAGATAGCTCAAAATTGAGAAATTTCATAAGGCGGCCGGTCATCGATATTTCCCAAAATATAAAAGTTTCCGGATCACTAGGAAATTAGTCTAACACACTTTGCTGACACCACACATGACCATAAAAGTAATAATTTGGACTTCTAGGGCAGTTTAGTTGACAAAATTGAGAAATTTCGTAAGGCGGCCGGTCATCGATATTTCCCAAGATATAAAAGTTTCTGGATCACTAGGAAATTAGTCTAAAACAATGTGCTGACACCACACATGACAATGACAGTAATAATTTGGACTTCTGGGGCAGTTTAGTTGTCAAAATGGAGATAGCTCAAAATTGAGACCCCAAAATATAAAAGTTTCTGGATCACTAGGAAATTAGTCTAAACAATGTGCTGACACCACACATGACCATAAAAGTAATAATTTGGACTTCTAGGGCAGTTTAGTTGACAAAATTGAGATAGCTCAAAATTGAGAAATTTCATAAGGCGGCCGGTCATCGATATTTCCCAAAATAGAAAAGTTTCTGGATCACTAGGAAATTAGTCTAACACACTTTGCTGACACCACACATGACCATAAAAGTAATAATTTGGACTTCTAGGGCAGTTTAGTTGTCAAAATTGAGATAGCTCAAAATTGAGAAATTTCGTAAGGCGGCCGGTCATCGATATTTCGCAAAATATAAAAGTTTCTGGATCACTAGGAAATTAGTCTAAAACAATGTGCTGACACCACACATGACCATAAAAGTAATAATTTGCACTTCTGGGGCTGTTTAGTTGTCAAAATGGAGATAGCTCAAAATTGAGACCCCAAAATATAAAACTTTCTGGATCACTATGAAATTAGTCTAACACACTTTGCTGACACCACACATGACCATAAAAGTAATAATTTGGACTTCTAGGGCAGTTTAGTTGTCAAAATTGAGATAGCTCAAAATTGAGAAATTTCGTAAGGCGGCCGGTCATCGATATTTCGCAAAATATAAAAGTTTCTGGATCACTAGGAAATTAGTCTAAAACAATGTGCTGACACCACACATGACCATAAAAGTAATAATTTGCACTTCTAGGGCAGTTTAGTTGACAAAATTGTGAAAGCTCAAAATTGAGAAATTTCGTAAGGCGGCCGGTCATCGATATTTCCCAAAATATAAAAGTTTCTGGATCACTAGGAAATTAGTCTAAAACAATGTGCTGACACCACACATGACAATGACAATAATAATTTGGACTTCTGGGGCAGTTTAGTTGTCAAAATGGAGATAGCTCAAAATTGAGACCCGAAAATATAAAAGTTTCTGGATCACTAGGAAATTAGTCTCAACAATGTGCTGACACCACACATGACCATAAAAGTAATAATTTGGACTTCTAGGGCAGTTTAGTTGACAAAATTGAGATAGCTCAAAATTGAGAAATTTCATGAGGCGGCCGGTCATCGATATTTCCCAAAATATAAAAGTTTCTGGATCACTAGGAAATTAGTCAACTGCTGACACCACACATGACCATAACAGTAATAATTTGGACTTCTGGGGCAGTTAAGTTGTCAAAATGGAGATAGCTCAAAATTGAGAAATTTCATAAGGCGGCCGGTCATCGATATTTCCCAAAATATAAAAGTTTCCGGATCACTAGGAAATTAGTCTAACACTCTTTGCTGACACCACACATGACCATAAAAGTAATAATTTGGACTTCTAGGGCAGTTTAGTTGACAAAATTGAGAAATTTCGTAAGGCGGCCGGTCATCGATATTTCCCAAAATATAAAAGTTTCTGGATCACTAGGAAATTAGTCTAAAACAATGTGCTGACACCACACATGACAATGACAGTAATAATTTGGACTTCTGGGGCAGTTTAGTTGTCAAAATGGAGATAGCTCAAAATTGAGACCCCAAAATATAAAAGTTTCTGGATCACTAGGAAATTAGTCTAAACAATGTGCTGACACCACACATGACCATAAAAGTAATAATTTGGACTTCTAGGGCAGTTTAGTTGACAAAATTGAGATAGCTCAAAATTGAGAAATTTCATAAGGCGGCCGGTCATCGATATTTCCCAAAATAGAAAAGTTTCTGGATCACTAGGAAATTAGTCTAACACACTTTGCTGACACCACACATGACCATAAAAGTAATAATTTGGACTTCTAGGGCAGTTTAGTTGTCAAAATTGAGATAGCTCAAAATTGAGAAATTTCGTAAGGCGGCCGGTCATCGATATTTCGCAAAATATAAAAGTTTCTGGATCACTAGGAAATTAGTCTAAAACAATGTGCTGACACCACACATGACCATAAAAGTAATAATTTGCACTTCTGGGGCTGTTTAGTTGTCAAAATGGAGATAGCTCAAAATTGAGACCCCAAAATATAAAACTTTCTGGATCACTATGAAATTAGTCTAACACACTTTGCTGACACCACACATGACCATAAAAGTAATAATTTGGACTTCTAGGGCAGTTTAGTTGTCAAAATTGAGATAGCTCAAAATTGAGAAATTTCGTAAGGCGGCCGGTCATCGATATTTCCCAAAATATAAACGTTTCTGGATCACTAGGAAATTAGTCTAAAACAATGTGCTGACACCACACATGACCATAAAAGTAATAATTTGCACTTCTAGGGCAGTTTAGTTGACAAAATTGTGAAAGCTCAAAATTGAGAAATTTCGTAAGGCGGCCGGTCATCGATATTTCCCAAAATATAAAAGTTTCTGGATCACTAGGAAATTAGTCTAAAACAATGTGCTGACACCACACATGACAATGACAATAATAATTTGGACTTCTGGGGCAGTTTAGTTGTCAAAATGGAGATAGCTCAAAATTGAGACCCCAAAATATAAAAGTTTCTGGATCACTAGGAAATTAGTCTCAACAATGTGCTGACACCACACATGACCATAAAAGTAATAATTTGGACTTCTAGGGCAGTTTAGTTGACAAAATTGAGATAGCTCAAAATTGAGAAATTTCATGAGGCGGCCGGTCATCGATATTTCCCAAAATATAAAAGTTTCTGGATCACTAGGAAATTAGTCAACTGCTGACACCACACATGACCATGACAGTAATAATTTGGACGTCTGGGGCAGTTAAGTTGTCAAAATGGAGATAGCTCAAAATTGAGAAATTTCATAAGGCGGCCGGTCATCGATATTTCCCAAAATATAAAAGTTTCCGGATCACTAGGAAATTAGTCTAACACACTTTGCTGACACCACACATGACCATAAAAGTAATAATTTGGACTTCTAGGGCAGTTTAGTTGACAAAATTGAGAAATTTCGTAAGGCGGCCGGTCATCGATATTTCCCAAAATATAAAAGTTTCTGGATCACTAGGAAATTAGTCTAAAACAATGTGCTGACACCACACATGACAATGACAGTAATAATTTGGACTTCTGGGGCAGTTTAGTTGTCAAAATGGAGATAGCTCAAAATTGAGACCCCAAAATATAAAAGTTTCTGGATCACTAGGAAATTAGTCTAAACAATGTGCTGACACCACACATGACCATAAAAGTAATAATTTGGACTTCTAGGGCAGTTTAGTTGACAAAATTGAGATAGCTCAAAATTGAGAAATTTCATAAGGCGGCCGGTCATCGATATTTCCCAAAATAGAAAAGTTTCTGGATCACTAGGAAATTAGTCTAACACACTTTGCTGACACCACACATGACCATAAAAGTAATAATTTGGACTTCTAGGGCAGTTTAGTTGTCAAAATTGAGATAGCTCAAAATTGAGAAATTTCGTAAGGCGGCCGGTCATCGATATTTCGCAAAATATAAAAGTTTCTGGATCACTAGGAAATTAGTCTAAAACAATGTGCTGACACCACACATGACCATAAAAGTAATAATTTGCACTTCTGGGGCTGTTTAGTTGTCAAAATGGAGATAGCTCAAAATTGAGACCCCAAAATATAAAACTTTCTGGATCACTATGAAATTAGTCTAACACACTTTGCTGACACCACACATGACCATAAAAGTAATAATTTGGACTTCTAGGGCAGTTTAGTTGTCAAAATTGAGATAGCTCAAAATTGAGAAATTTCGTAAGGCGGCCGGTCATCGATATTTCCCAAAATATAAACGTTTCTGGATTACTAGGAAATTAGTCTAAAACAATGTGCTGACACCACACATGACCATAAAAGTAATAATTTGCACTTCTAGGGCAGTTTAGTTGACAAAATTGTGAAAGCTCAAAATTGAGAAATTTCGTAAGGCGGCCGGTCATCGATATTTCCCAAAATATAAAAGTTTCTGGATCACTAGGAAATTAGTCTAAAACAATGTGCTGACACCACACATGACAATGACAATAATAATTTGGACTTCTGGGGCAGTTTAGTTGTCAAAATGGAGATAGCTCAAAATTGAGACCCCAAAATATAAAAGTTTCTGGATCACTAGGAAATTAGTCTCAACAATGTGCTGACACCACACATGACCATAAAAGTAATAATTTGGACTTCTAGGGCAGTTTAGTTGACAAAATTGAGATAGCTCAAAATTGAGAAATTTCATGAGGCGGCCGGTCATCGATATTTCCCAAAATATAAAAGTTTCTGGATCACTAGGAAATTAGTCAACTGCTGACACCACACATGACCATGACAGTAATAATTTGGACGTCTGGGGCAGTTAAGTTGTCAAAATGGAGATAGCTCAAAATTGAGAAATTTCATAAGGCGGCCGGTCATCGATATTTCCCAAAATATAAAAGTTTCCGGATCACTAGGAAATTAGTCTAACACACTTTGCTGACACCACACATGACCATAAAAGTAATAATTTGGACTTCTAGGGCAGTTTAGTTGACAAAATTGAGAAATTTCGTAAGGCGGCCGGTCATCGATATTTCCCAAAATATAAAAGTTTCTGGATCACTAGGAAATTAGTCTAAAACAATGTGCTGACACCACACATGACAATGACAGTAATAATTTGGACTTCTGGGGCAGTTTAGTTGTCAAAATGGAGATAGCTCAAAATTGAGACCCCAAAATATAAAAGTTTCTGGATCACTAGGAAATTAGTCTAAACAATGTGCTGACACCACACATGACCATAAAAGTAATAATTTGGACTTCTAGGGCAGTTTAGTTGACAAAATTGAGATAGCTCAAAATTGAGAAATTTCATAAGGCGGCCGGTCATCGATATTTCCCAAAATAGAAAAGTTTCTGGATCACTAGGAAATTAGTCTAACACACTTTGCTGACACCACACATGACCATAAAAGTAATAATTTGGACTTCTAGGGCAGTTTAGTTGTCAAAATTGAGATAGCTCAAAATTGAGAAATTTCGTAAGGCGGCCGGTCATCGATATTTCGCAAAATATAAAAGTTTCTGGATCACTAGGAAATTAGTCTAAAACAATGTGCTGACACCACACATGACCATAAAAGTAATAATTTGCACTTCTGGGGCTGTTTAGTTGTCAAAATGGAGATAGCTCAAAATTGAGACCCCAAAATATAAAACTTTCTGGATCACTATGAAATTAGTCTAACACACTTTGCTGACACCACACATGACCATAAAAGTAATAATTTGGACTTCTAGGGCAGTTTAGTTGTCAAAATTGAGATAGCTCAAAATTGAGAAATTTCGTAAGGCGGCCGGTCATCGATATTTCCCAAAATATAAACGTTTCTGAATCACTAGGAAATTAGTCTAAAACAATGTGCTGACACCACACATGACCATAAAAGTAATAATTTGCACTTCTAGGGCAGTTTAGTTGACAAAATTGTGAAAGCTCAAAATTGAGAAATTTCGTAAGGCGGCCGGTCATCGATATTTCCCAAAATATAAAAGTTTCTGGATCACTAGGAAATTAGTCTAAAACAATGTGCTGACACCACACATGACAATGACAATAATAATTTGGACTTCTGGGGCAGTTTAGTTGTCAAAATGGAGATAGCTCAAAATTGAGACCCCAAAATATAAAAGTTTCTGGATCACTAGGAAATTAGTCTCAACAATGTGCTGACACCACACATGACCATAAAAGTAATAATTTGGACTTCTAGGGCAGTTTAGTTGACAAAATTGAGATAGCTCAAAATTGAGAAATTTCATGAGGCGGCCGGTCATCGATATTTCCCAAAATATAAAAGTTTCTGGATCACTAGGAAATTAGTCAACTGCTGACACCACACATGACCATGACAGTAATAATTTGGACTTCTGGGGCAGTTAAGTTGTCAAAATGGAGATAGCTCAAAATTGAGAAATTTCATAAGGCGGCCGGTCATCGATATTTCCCAAAATATAAAAGTTTCCGGATCACTAGGAAATTAGTCTAACACACTTTGCTGACACCACACATGACCATAAAAGTAATAATTTGGACTTCTAGGGCAGTTTAGTTGACAAAATTGAGAAAGCTCAAAATTGAGAAATTTCGTAAGGCGGCCGGTCATCGATATTTCCCAAAATATAAAAGTTTCTGGATCACTAGGAAATTAGTCTAAAACAATGTGCTGACACCACACATGACAATGACAGTAATAATTTGGACTTCTGGGGCAGTTTAGTTGTCAAAATGGAGATAGCTCAAAATTGAGACCCCAAAATATAAAAGTTTCTGGATCACTAGGAAATTAGTCTAAACAATGTGCTGACACCACACATGACCATAAAAGTAATAATTTGGACTTCTAGGGCAGTTTAGTTGACAAAATTGAGATAGCTCAAAATTGAGAAATTTCATAAGGCGGCCGGTCATCGATATTTCCCAAAATAGAAAAGTTTCTGGATCACTAGGAAATTAGTCTAACACACTTTGCTGACACCACACATGACCATAAAAGTAATAATTTGGACTTCTAGGGCAGTTTAGTTGTCAAAATTGAGATAGCTCAAAATTGAGAAATTTCGTAAGGCGGCCGGTCATCGATATTTCGCAAAATATAAAAGTTTCTGGATCACTAGGAAATTAGTCTAAAACAATGTGCTGACACCACACATGACCATAAAAGTAATAATTTGCACTTCTGGGGCTGTTTAGTTGTCAAAATGGAGATAGCTCAAAATTGAGACCCCAAAATATAAAACTTTCTGGATCACTATGAAATTAGTCTAACACACTTTGCTGACACCACACATGACCATAAAAGTAATAATTTGGACTTCTAGGGCAGTTTAGTTGTCAAAATTGAGATAGCTCAAAATTGAGAAATTTCGTAAGGCGGCCGGTCATCGATATTTCCCAAAATATAAACGTTTCTGGATCACTAGGAAATTAGTCTAAAACAATGTGCTGACACCACACATGACCATAAAAGTAATAATTTGCACTTCTAGGGCAGTTTAGTTGACAAAATTGTGAAAGCTCAAAATTGAGAAATTTCGTAAGGCGGCCGGTCATCGATATTTCCCAAAATATAAAAGTTTCTGGATCACTAGGAAATTAGTCTAAAACAATGTGCTGACACCACACATGACAATGACAATAATAATTTGGACTTCTGGGGCAGTTTAGTTGTCAAAATGGAGATAGCTCAAAATTGAGACCCCAAAATATAAAAGTTTCTGGATCACTAGGAAATTAGTCTCAACAATGTGCTGACACCACACATGACCATAAAAGTAATAATTTGGACTTCTAGGGCAGTTTAGTTGACAAAATTGAGATAGCTCAAAATTGAGAAATTTCATGAGGCGGCCGGTCATCGATATTTCCCAAAATATAAAAGTTTCTGGATCACTAGGAAATTAGTCAACTGCTGACACCACACATGACCATGACAGTAATAATTTGGACGTCTGGGGCAGTTAAGTTGTCAAAATGGAGATAGCTCAAAATTGAGAAATTTCATAAGGCGGCCGGTCATCGATATTTCCCAAAATATAAAAGTTTCCGGATCACTAGGAAATTAGTCTAACACACTTTGCTGACACCACACATGACCATAAAAGTAATAATTTGGACTTCTAGGGCAGTTTAGTTGACAAAATTGAGAAATTTCGTAAGGCGGCCGGTCATCGATATTTCCCAAAATATAAAAGTTTCTGGATCACTAGGAAATTAGTCTAAAACAATGTGCTGACACCACACATGACAATGACAGTAATAATTTGGACTTCTGGGGCAGTTTAGTTGTCAAAATGGAGATAGCTCAAAATTGAGACCCCAAAATATAAAAGTTTCTGGATCACTAGGAAATTAGTCTAAACAATGTGCTGACACCACACATGACCATAAAAGTAATAATTTGGACTTCTAGGGCAGTTTAGTTGACAAAATTGAGATAGCTCAAAATTGAGAAATTTCATAAGGCGGCCGGTCATCGATATTTCCCAAAATAGAAAAGTTTCTGGATCACTAGGAAATTAGTCTAACACACTTTGCTGACACCACACATGACCATAAAAGTAATAATTTGGACTTCTAGGGCAGTTTAGTTGTCAAAATTGAGATAGCTCAAAATTGAGAAATTTCGTAAGGCGGCCGGTCATCGATATTTCGCAAAATATAAAAGTTTCTGGATCACTAGGAAATTAGTCTAAAACAATGTGCTGACACCACACATGACCATAAAAGTAATAATTTGCACTTCTGGGGCTGTTTAGTTGTCAAAATGGAGATAGCTCAAAATTGAGACCCCAAAATATAAAACTTTCTGGATCACTATGAAATTAGTCTAACACACTTTGCTGACACCACACATGACCATAAAAGTAATAATTTGGACTTCTAGGGCAGTTTAGTTGTCAAAATTGAGATAGCTCAAAATTGAGAAATTTCGTAAGGCGGCCGGTCATCGATATTTCCCAAAATATAAACGTTTCTGAATCACTAGGAAATTAGTCTAAAACAATGTGCTGACACCACACATGACCATAAAAGTAATAATTTGCACTTCTAGGGCAGTTTAGTTGACAAAATTGTGAAAGCTCAAAATTGAGAAATTTCGTAAGGCGGCCGGTCATCGATATTTCCCAAAATATAAAAGTTTCTGGATCACTAGGAAATTAGTCTAAAACAATGTGCTGACACCACACATGACAATGACAATAATAATTTGGACTTCTGGGGCAGTTTAGTTGTCAAAATGGAGATAGCTCAAAATTGAGACCCCAAAATATAAAAGTTTCTGGATCACTAGGAAATTAGTCTCAACAATGTGCTGACACCACACATGACCATAAAAGTAATAATTTGGACTTCTAGGGCAGTTTAGTTGACAAAATTGAGATAGCTCAAAATTGAGAAATTTCATGAGGCGGCCGGTCATCGATATTTCCCAAAATATAAAAGTTTCTGGATCACTAGGAAATTAGTCAACTGCTGACACCACACATGACCATGACAGTAATAATTTGGACTTCTGGGGCAGTTAAGTTGTCAAAATGGAGATAGCTCAAAATTGAGAAATTTCATAAGGCGGCCGGTCATCGATATTTCCCAAAATATAAAAGTTTCCGGATCACTAGGAAATTAGTCTAACACACTTTGCTGACACCACACATGACCATAAAAGTAATAATTTGGACTTCTAGGGCAGTTTAGTTGACAAAATTGAGAAAGCTCAAAATTGAGAAATTTCGTAAGGCGGCCGGTCATCGATATTTCCCAAAATATAAAAGTTTCTGGATCACTAGGAAATTAGTCTAAAACAATGTGCTGACACCACACATGACAATGACAGTAATAATTTGGACTTCTGGGGCAGTTTAGTTGTCAAAATGGAGATAGCTCAAAATTTAGACCCCAAAATATAAAAGTTTCTGGATCACTAGGAAATTAGTCTAAACAATGTGCTGACACCACACATGACCATAAAAGTAATAATTTGGACTTCTAGGGCAGTTTAGTTGACAAAATTGAGATAGCTCAAAATTGAGAAATTTCATAAGGCGGCCGGTCATCGATATTTCCCAAAATATAAAAGTTTCTGGATCACTAGGAAATTAGTCTAAAACAATGTGCTGACACCACACATGACAATGACAGTAATAATTTGGACTTCTGGGGCAGTTAAGTTGTCAAAATGGAGATAGCTCAAAATTTAGAAATTTCGTAAGGCGGCCGGTCATCGATAATTCCCAAAATAAAAGTTTCTGGATCACTAGGAAATTAGTCTAAAACAATGTGCTGACACCACACATGACCATGACAGTAATAATTTGGACTTCTGGGGCAGTTAAGTTGTCAAAATGAAGATAGCTTAAAATTGAGAAATTTCGTAAATCGGCCGGTCATCGATATTTCCCAAAATATAAAAGTTTCTGGATCACTAGGAAATTAGTCTAACACAATTTGCTGACACCACACATGACCATAAAAGTAATAATTTGGACTTCTAGGGCAGTTTAGTTGTCAAAATTGAGATAGCTCAAAATTGAGTCCCCAAAATATAAAACTTTCTGGATCACTATGAAATTAGTCTAAACAATGTGCTGACACCACACATGACCATAAAAGAAATAATTTGGACTTCTAGGGCAGTTCTGTTGACAAAATTGAGATAGCTCAATATTGAGAAATTTCGTAAGGCGGCCGGTCATCGATATTTCCCAAAATATAAAAGTTTCTGGATCACTAGGAAATTAGTCTAACACACTTTGCTGACACCACACATGACCATAAAAGTAATAATTTGGATTTCTAGGGCAGTTTAGTTGTCAAAATTGAGATAGCTCAAAATTGAGAAATTTCGTAAGGCGGCCGGTCATCGATATTTCGCAAAATATAAAAGTTTCTGGATCACTAGGAAATTAGTCTAAAACAATGTGCTGACACCACACATGACCATAAAAGTAATAATTTGCACTTCTGGGGCTGTTTAGTTGTCAAAATGGAGATAGCTCAAAATTGAGAAATTTCGTAAATCGGCCGGTCATCGATATTTCCCAAAATATAAAAGTTTCTGGATCACTAGGAAATTAGTGTAACACAATTTGCTGACACCACACATGACCATAAAAGTAATAATTTGGACTTCTAGGGCAGTTTAGTTGTCAAAATTGAGATAGCTCAAAATTGAGAAATTTCGTAAGGCGGCCGGTCATCGATATTTCCCAAAATATAAAAGTTTCTGGATCACTAGGAAATTAGTCTAAAACAATGTGCTGACATCACACATGACCATAAAAGTAATAATTTGCACTTCTGGGGCTGTTTAGTTGTCAAAATGGAGATAGCTCAAAATTGAGTCCCCAAAATATAAAACTTTCTGGATCACTATGAAATTAGTCTAAACAATGTGCTGACACCACACATGACCATAAAAGAAATAATTTGGACTTCTAGGGCAGTTCCGTTGACAAAATTGAGATAGCTCAATATTGAGAAATTTCGTAAGGCGGCCGGTCATCGATATTTCCCAAAATAGAAAAGTTTCTGGATCACTAGGAAATTAGTCTAACACACTTTGCTGACACCACACATGACCATAAAAGTAATAATTTGGACTTCTAGGGCAGTTTAGTTGTCAAAATTGAGATATCTCAAAATTGAGAAATTTCGTAAGGCGGCCGGTCATCGATATTTCGCAAAATATAAAAGTTTCTGGATCACTAGGAAATTAGTCTAAAACAATGTGCTGACACCACACATGACCATAAAAGTAATAATTTGCACTTCTGGGGCTGTTTAGTTGTCAAAATGGAGATAGCTCAAAATTGAGACCCCAAAATATAAAACTTTCTGGATCACTATGAAATTAGTCTAACACACTTTGCTGACACCACACATGACCATAAAAGTAATAATTTGGACTTCTAGGGCAGTTTAGTTGTCAAAATTGAGATAGCTCAAAATTGAGAAATTTCGTAAGGCGGCCGGTCATCGATATTTCCCAAAATATAAACGTTTCAGAATCACTAGGAAATTAGTCTAAAACAATGTGCTGACACCACACATGACCATAAAAGTAATAATTTGCACTTCTAGGGCAGTTTAGTTGACAAAATTGTGAAAGCTAAAAATTGAGAAATTTCGTAAGGCGGCCGGTCATCGATATTTCCCAAAATATAAAAGTTTCTGGATCACTAGGAAATTAGTCTAAAACAATGTGCTGACACCACACATGACAATGACAATAATAATTTGGACTTCTGGGGCAGTTTAGTTGTCAAAATGGAGATAGCTCAAAATTGAGACCCCAAAATATAAAAGTTTCTGGATCACTAGGAAATTAGTCTCAACAATGTGCTGACACCACACATGACCATAAAAGTAATAATTTGGACTTCTAGGGCAGTTTAGTTGACAAAATTGAGATAGCTCAAAATTGAGAAATTTCATGAGGCGGCCGGTCATCGATATTTCCCAAAATATAAAAGTTTCTGGATCACTAGGAAATTAGTCAACTGCTGACACCACACATGACCATGACAGTAATAATTTGGACGTCTGGGGCAGTTAAGTTGTCAAAATGGAGATAGCTCAAAATTGAGAAATTTCATAAGGCGGCCGGTCATCGATATTTCCCAAAATATAAAAGTTTCCGGATCACTAGGAAATTAGTCTAACACACTTTGCTGACACCACACATGACCATAAAAGTAATAATTTGGACTTCTAGGGCAGTTTAGTTGACAAAATTGAGATAGCTCAAAATTGAGAAATTTCATGAGGCGGCCGGTCATCGATATTTCCCAAAATAGAAAAGTTTCTGGATCACTAGGAAATTAGTCTAACACACTTTGCTGACACCACACATGACCATAAAAGTAATAATTTGGACTTCTAGGGCAGTTTAGTTGTCAAAATTGAGATAGCTCAAAATTGAGAAATTTCGTAAGGCGGCCGGTCATCGATATTTCGCAAAATATAAAAGTTTCTGGATCACTAGGAAATTAGTCTAAAACAATGTGCTGACACCACACATGACCATAAAAGTAATAATTTGCACTTCTGGGGCTGTTTAGTTGTCAAAATGGAGATAGCTCAAAATTGAGACCCCAAAATATAAAACTTTCTGGATCACTATGAAATTAGTCTAACACACTTTGCTGACACCACACATGACCATAAAAGTAATAATTTGGACTTCTAGGGCAGTTTAGTTGTCAAAATTGAGATAGCTCAAAATTGAGAAATTTCGTAAGGCGGCCGGTCATCGATATTTCCCAAAATATAAACGTTTCTGAATCACTAGGAAATTAGTCTAAAACAATGTGCTGACACCACACATGACCATAAAAGTAATAATTTGCACTTCTAGGGCAGTTTAGTTGACAAAATTGTGAAAGCTCAAAATTGAGAAATTTCGTAAGGCGGCCGGTCATCGATATTTCCCAAAATATAAAAGTTTCTGGATCACTAGGAAATTAGTCTAAAACAATGTGCTGACACCACACATGACAATGACAATAATAATTTGGACTTCTGGGGCAGTTTAGTTGTCAAAATGGAGATAGCTCAAAATTGAGACCCCAAAATATAAAAGTTTCTGGATCACTAGGAAATTAGTCTCAACAATGTGCTGACACCACACATGACCATAAAAGTAATAATTTGGACTTCTAGGGCAGTTTAGTTGACAAAATTGAGATAGCTCAAAATTGAGAAATTTCATGAGGCGGCCGGTCATCGATATTTCCCAAAATATAAAAGTTTCTGGATCACTAGGAAATTAGTCAACTGCTGACACCACACATGACCATGACAGTAATAATTTGGACTTCTGGGGCAGTTAAGTTGTCAAAATGGAGATAGCTCAAAATTGAGAAATTTCATAAGGCGGCCGGTCATCGATATTTCCCAAAATATAAAAGTTTCCGGATCACTAGGAAATTAGTCTAACACACTTTGCTGACACCACACATGACCATAAAAGTAATAATTTGGACTTCTAGGGCAGTTTAGTTGACAAAATTGAGAAAGCTCAAAATCGAGAAATTTCGTAAGGCGGCCGGTCATCGATATTTCCCAAAATATAAAAGTTTCTGGATCACTAGGAAATTAGTCTAAAACAATGTGCTGACACCACACATGACAATGACAGTAATAATTTGGACTTCTGGGGCAGTTTAGTTGTCAAAATGGAGATAGCTCAAAATTTAGACCCCAAAATATAAAAGTTTCTGGATCACTAGGAAATTAGTCTAAACAATGTGCTGACACCACACATGACCATAAAAGTAATAATTTGGACTTCTAGGGCAGTTTAGTTGACAAAATTGAGATAGCTCAAAATTGAGAAATTTCATAAGGCGGCCGGTCATCGATATTTCCCAAAATATAAAAGTTTCTGGATCACTAGGAAATTAGTCTAAAACAATGTGCTGACACCACACATGACAATGACAGTAATAATTTGGACTTCTGGGGCAGTTAAGTTGTCAAAATGGAGATAGCTCAAAATTTAGAAATTTCGTAAGGCGGCCGGTCATCGATAATTCCCAAAATAAAAGTTTCTGGATCACTAGGAAATTAGTCTAAAACAATGTGCTGACACCACACATGACCATGACAGTAATAATTTGGACTTCTGGGGCAGTTAAGTTGTCAAAATGAAGATAGCTTAAAATTGAGAAATTTCGTAAATCGGCCGGTCATCGATATTTCCCAAAATATAAAAGTTTCTGGATCACTAGGAAATTAGTCTAACACAATTTGCTGACACCACACATGACCATAAAAGTAATAATTTGGACTTCTAGGGCAGTTTAGTTGTCAAAATTGAGATAGCTCAAAATTGAGTCCCCAAAATATAAAACTTTCTGGATCACTATGAAATTAGTCTAAACAATGTGCTGACACCACACATGACCATAAAAGAAATAATTTGGACTTCTAGGGCAGTTCTGTTGACAAAATTGAGATAGCTCAATATTGAGAAATTTCGTAAGGCGGCCGGTCATCGATATTTCCCAAAATATAAAAGTTTCTGGATCACTAGGAAATTAGTCTAACACACTTTGCTGACACCACACATGACCATAAAAGTAATAATTTGGATTTCTAGGGCAGTTTAGTTGTCAAAATTGAGATAGCTCAAAATTGAGAAATTTCGTAAGGCGGCCGGTCATCGATATTTCGCAAAATATAAAAGTTTCTGGATCACTAGGAAATTAGTCTAAAACAATGTGCTGACACCACACATGACCATAAAAGTAATAATTTGCACTTCTGGGGCTGTTTAGTTGTCAAAATGGAGATAGCTCAAAATTGAGAAATTTCGTAAATCGGCCGGTCATCGATATTTCCCAAAATATAAAAGTTTCTGGATCACTAGGAAATTAGTGTAACACAATTTGCTGACACCACACATGACCATAAAAGTAATAATTTGGACTTCTAGGGCAGTTTAGTTGTCAAAATTGAGATAGCTCAAAATTGAGAAATTTCGTAAGGCGGCCGGTCATCGATATTTCCCAAAATATAAAAGTTTCTGGATCACTAGGAAATTAGTCTAAAACAATGTGCTGACATCACACATGACCATAAAAGTAATAATTTGCACTTCTGGGGCTGTTTAGTTGTCAAAATGGAGATAGCTCAAAATTGAGTCCCCAAAATATAAAACTTTCTGGATCACTATGAAATTAGTCTAAACAATGTGCTGACACCACACATGACCATAAAAGAAATAATTTGGACTTCTAGGGCAGTTCCGTTGACAAAATTGAGATAGCTCAATATTGAGAAATTTCGTAAGGCGGCCGGTCATCGATATTTCCCAAAATAGAAAAGTTTCTGGATCACTAGGAAATTAGTCTAACACACTTTGCTGACACCACACATGACCATAAAAGTAATAATTTGGACTTCTAGGGCAGTTTAGTTGTCAAAATTGAGATAGCTCAAAATTGAGAAATTTCGTAAGGCGGCCGGTCATCGATATTTCGCAAAATATAAAAGTTTCTGGATCACTAGGAAATTAGTCTAAAACAATGTGCTGACACCACACATGACCATAAAAGTAATAATTTGCACTTCTGGGGCTGTTTAGTTGTCAAAATGGAGATAGCTCAAAATTGAGACCCCAAAATATAAAACTTTCTGGATCACTATGAAATTAGTCTAACACACTTTGCTGACACCACACATGACCATAAAAGTAATAATTTGGACTTCTAGGGCAGTTTAGTTGTCAAAATTGAGATAGCTCAAAATTGAGAAATTTCGTAAGGCGGCCGGTCATCGATATTTCCCAAAATATAAACGTTTCTGAATCACTAGGAAATTAGTCTAAAACAATGTGCTGACACCACACATGACCATAAAAGTAATAATTTGCACTTCTAGGGCAGTTTAGTTGACAAAATTGTGAAAGCTAAAAATTGAGAAATTTCGTAAGGCGGCCGGTCATCGATATTTCCCAAAATATAAAAGTTTCTGGATCACTAGGAAATTAGTCTAAAACAATGTGCTGACACCACACATGACAATGACAATAATAATTTGGACTTCTGGGGCAGTTTAGTTGTCAAAATGGAGATAGCTCAAAATTGAGACCCCAAAATATAAAAGTTTCTGGATCACTAGGAAATTAGTCTCAACAATGTGCTGACACCACACATGACCATAAAAGTAATAATTTGGACTTCTAGGGCAGTTTAGTTGACAAAATTGAGATAGCTCAAAATTGAGAAATTTCATGAGGCGGCCGGTCATCGATATTTCCCAAAATATAAAAGTTTCTGGATCACTAGGAAATTAGTCAACTGCTGACACCACACATGACCATGACAGTAATAATTTGGACTTCTGGGGCAGTTAAGTTGTCAAAATGGAGATAGCTCAAAATTGAGAAATTTCATAAGGCGGCCGGTCATCGATATTTCCCAAAATATAAAAGTTTCCGGATCACTAGGAAATTAGTCTAACACACTTTGCTGACACCACACATGACCATAAAAGTAATAATTTGGACTTCTAGGGCAGTTTAGTTGACAAAATTGAGAAAGCTCAAAATTGAGAAATTTCGTAAGGCGGCCGGTCATCGATATTTCCCAAAATATAAAAGTTTCTGGATCACTAGGAAATTAGTCTAAAACAATGTGCTGACACCACACATGACAATGACAGTAATAATTTGGACTTCTGGGGCAGTTTAGTTGTCAAAATGGAGATAGCTCAAAATTTAGACCCCAAAATATAAAAGTTTCTGGATCACTAGGAAATTAGTCTAAACAATGTGCTGACACCACACATGACCATAAAAGTAATAATTTGGACTTCTAGGGCAGTTTAGTTGACAAAATTGAGATAGCTCAAAATTGAGAAATTTCATAAGGCGGCCGGTCATCGATATTTCCCAAAATATAAAAGTTTCTGGATCACTAGGAAATTAGTCTAAAACAATGTGCTGACACCACACATGACAATGACAGTAATAATTTGGACTTCTGGGGCAGTTAAGTTGTCAAAATGGAGATAGCTCAAAATTTAGAAATTTCGTAAGGCGGCCGGTCATCGATAATTCCCAAAATAAAAGTTTCTGGATCACTAGGAAATTAGTCTAAAACAATGTGCTGACACCACACATGACCATGACAGTAATAATTTGGACTTCTGGGGCAGTTAAGTTGTCAAAATGAAGATAGCTTAAAATTGAGAAATTTCGTAAATCGGCCGGTCATCGATATTTCCCAAAATATAAAAGTTTCTGGATCACTAGGAAATTAGTCTAACACAATTTGCTGACACCACACATGACCATAAAAGTAATAATTTGGACTTCTAGGGCAGTTTAGTTGTCAAAATTGAGATAGCTCAAAATTGAGAAATTTCGTAAGGCGGCCGGTCATCGATATTTCCCAAAATATAAAAGTTTCTGGATCACTAGGAAATTAGTCTAAAACAATGTGCTGACATCACACATGACCATAAAAGTAATAATTTGCACTTCTGGGGCTGTTTAGTTGTCAAAATGGAGATAGCTCAAAATTGAGTCCCCAAAATATAAAACTTTCTGGATCACTATGAAATTAGTCTAAACAATGTGCTGACACCACACATGACCATAAAAGAAATAATTTGGACTTCTAGGGCAGTTCCGTTGACAAAATTGAGATAGCTCAATATTGAGAAATTTCATAAGGCGGCCGGTCATCGATATTTCCCAAAATATAAAAGTTTCCGGATCACTAGGAAATTAGTCTAACACACTTTGCTGACACCACACATGACCATAAAAGTAATAATTTGGACTTCTAGGGCAGTTTAGTTGACAAAATTGAGAAATTTCGTAAGGCGCCCGGTCATCGATATTTCCCAAAATATAAAAGTTTCTGGATCACTAGGAAATTAGTCTAAAACAATGTGCTGACACCACACATGACAATGACAGTAATAATTTGGACTTCTGGGGCAGTTTAGTTGTCAAAATGGAGATAGCTCAAAATTGAGACCCCAAAATATAAAAGTTTCTGGATCACTAGGAAATTAGTCTAAACAATGTGCTGACACCACACATGACCATAAAAGTAATAATTTGGACTTCTAGGGCAGTTTAGTTGACAAAATTGAGATAGCTCAAAATTGAGAAATTTCATAAGGCGGCCGGTCATCGATATTTCCCAAAATAGAAAAGTTTCTGGATCACTAGGAAATTAGTCTAACACACTTTGCTGACACCACACATGACCATAAAAGTAATAATTTGGACTTCTAGGGCAGTTTAGTTGTCAAAATTGAGATAGCTCAAAATTGAGAAATTTCGTAAGGCGGCCGGTCATCGATATTTCGCAAAATATAAAAGTTTCTGGATCACTAGGAAATTAGTCTAAAACAATGTGCTGACACCACACATGACCATAAAAGTAATAATTTGCACTTCTGGGGCTGTTTAGTTGTCAAAATGGAGATAGCTCAAAATTGAGACCCCAAAATATAAAACTTTCTGGATCACTATGAAATTAGTCTAACACACTTTGCTGACACCACACATGACCATAAAAGTAATAATTTGCACTTCTAGGGCAGTTTAGTTGACAAAATTGTGAAAGCTCAAAATTGAGAAATTTCGTAAGGCGGCCGGTCATCGATATTTCCCAAAATATAAAAGTTTCTGGATCACTAGGAAATTAGTCTAAAACAATGTGCTGACACCACACATGACAATGACAATAATAATTTGGACTTCTGGGGCAGTTTAGTTGTCAAAATGGAGATAGCTCAAAATTGAGACCCCAAATTATAAAAGTTTCTGGATCACTAGGAAATTAGTCTCAACAATGTGCTGACACCACACATGACCATAAAAGTAATAATTTGGACTTCTAGGGCAGTTTAGTTGACAAAATTGAGATAGCTCAAAATTGAGAAATTTCATGAGGCGGCCGGTCATCGATATTTCCCAAAATATAAAAGTTTCTGGATCACTAGGAAATTAGTCAACTGCTGACACCACACATGACCATGACAGTAATAATTTGGACGTCTGGGGCAGTTAAGTTGTCAAAATGGAGATAGCTCAAAATTGAGAAATTTCATAAGGCGGCCGGTCATCGATATTTCCCAAAATATAAAAGTTTCCGGATCACTAGGAAATTAGTCTAACACACTTTGCTGACACCACACATGACCATAAAAGTAATAATTTGGACTTCTAGGGCAGTTTAGTTGACAAAATTGAGAAAGCTCAAAATTGAGAAATTTCGTAAGGTGGCCGGTCATCGATATTTCCCAAAATATAAAAGTTTCCGGATCACTAGGAAATTAGTCTAACACACTTTGCTGACACCACACATGACCATAAAAGTAATAATTTGGACTTCTAGGGCAGTTTAGTTGACAAAATTGAGAAAGCTCAAAATTGAGAAATTTCGTAAGGCGGCCGGTCATCGATATTTCCCAAAATATAAAAGTTTCTGGATCACTAGGAAATTAGTCTAAAACAATGTGCTGACACCACACATGACAATGACAGTAATAATTTGGACTTCTGGGGCAGTTTAGTTGTCAAAATGGAGATAGCTCAAAATTGAGACCCCAAAATATAAAAGTTTCTGGATCACTAGGAAATTAGTCTAAACAATGTGCTGACACCACACATGACCATAAAAGTAATAATTTTGACTTCTAGGGCAGTTTAGTTGACAAAATTGAGATAGCTCAAAATTGAGAAATTTCATAAGGCGGCCGGTCATCGATATTTCCCAAAATATAAGTTTCCGGATCACTAGGAAATTAGTCTAACACACTTTGCTGACACCACACATGACCATAAAAGTAATAATTTGGACTTCTAGGGCAGTTTAGTTGACAAAATTGAGAAAGCTCAAAATTGAGAAATTTCGTAAGGCGGCCGGTCATCGATATTTCCCAAAATATAAAAGTTTCTGGATCACTAGGAAATTAGTCTAAAACAATGTGCTGACACCACACATGACAATGACAGTAATAATTTGGACTTCTGGGGCAGTTTAGTTGTCAAAATGGAGATAGCTCAAAATTGAGACCCCAAAATATAAAAGTTTCTGGATCACTAGGAAATTAGTCTAAACAATGTGCTGACACCACACATGACCATAAAAGTAATAATTTGGACTTCTAGGGCAGTTTAGTTGACAAAATTGAGATAGCTCAAAATTGAGAAATTTCATAAGGCGGCCGGTCATCGATATTTCCCAAAATAGAAAAGTTTCTGGATCACTATGAAATTAGTCTAACACACTTTGCTGACACCACACATGACCATAAAAGTAATAATTTGGACTTCTAGGGCAGTTTAGTTGTCAAAATTGAGATAGCTCAAAATTGAGAAATTTCGTAAGGCGGCCGGTCATCGATATTTCCCAAAATATAAACGTTTCTGGATCACTAGGAAATTAGTCTAAAACAATGTGCTGACACCACACATGACCATAAAAGTAATAATTTGCACTTCTAGGGCAGTTTAGTTGACAAAATTGTGAAAGCTCAAAATTGAGAAATTTCGTAAGGCGGCCGGTCATCGATATTTCCCAAAATATAAAAGTTTCTGGATCACTAGGAAATTAGTCTAAAACAATGTGCTGACACCACACATGACAATGACAATAATAATTTGGACTTCTGGGGCAGTTTAGTTGTCAAAATGGAGATAGCTCAAAATTGAGACCCCAAAATATAAAAGTTTCTGGATCACTAGGAAATTAGTCTCAACAATGTGCTGACACCACACATGACCATAAAAGTAATAATTTGGACTTCTAGGGCAGTTTAGTTGACAAAATTGAGATAGCTCAAAATTGAGAAATTTCATAAGGCGGCCGGTCATCGATATTTCCCAAAATATAAAAGTTTCTGGATCACTAGGAAATTAGTCAACTGCTGACACCACACATGACCATGACAGTAATAATTTGGACTTCTGGGGCAGTTAAGTTGTCAAAATGGAGATAGCTCAAAATTGAGAAATTTCATAAGGCGGCCGGTCATCGATATTTCCCAAAATATAAAAGTTTCCGGATCACTAGGAAATTAGTCTAACACACTTTGCTGACACCACACATGACCATAAAAGTAATAATTTGGACTTCTAGGGCAGTTTAGTTGACAAAATTGAGAAAGCTCAAAATTGAGAAATTTCGTAAGGCGGCCGGTCATCGATATTTCCCAAAATATAAAAGTTTCTGGATCACTAGGAAATTAGTCTAAAACAATGTGCTGACACCACACATGACAATGACAGTAATAATTTGGACTTCTGGGGCAGTTTAGTTGTCAAAATGGAGATAGCTCAAAATTTAGACCCCAAAATATAAAAGTTTCTGGATCACTAGGAAATTAGTCTAAACAATGTGCTGACACCACACATGACCATAAAAGTAATAATTTGGACTTCTAGGGCAGTTTAGTTGACAAAATTGAGATAGCTCAAAATTGAGAAATTTCATAAGGCGGCCGGTCATCGATATTTCCCAAAATATAAAAGTTTCTGGATCACTAGGAAATTAGTCTAAAACAATGTGCTGACACCACACATGACAATGACAGTAATAATTTGGACTTCTGGGGCAGTTAAGTTGTCAAAATGGAGATAGCTCAAAATTTAGAAATTTCGTAAGGCGGCCGGTCATCGATAATTCCCAAAATAAAAGTTTCTGGATCACTAGGAAATTAGTCTAAAACAATGTGCTGACACCACACATGACCATGACAGTAATAATTTGGACTTCTGGGGCAGTTAAGTTGTCAAAATGAAGATAGCTTAAAATTGAGAAATTTCGTAAATCGGCCGGTCATCGATATTTCCCAAAATATAAAAGTTTCTGGATCACTAGGAAATTAGTCTAACACAATTTGCTGACACCACACATGACCATAAAAGTAATAATTTGGACTTCTAGGGCAGTTTAGTTGTCAAAATTGAGATAGCTCAAAATTGAGAAATTTCGTAAGGCGGCCGGTCATCGATATTTCCCAAAATATAAAAGTTTCTGGATCACTAGGAAATTAGTCTAAAACAATGTGCTGACATCACACATGACCATAAAAGTAATAATTTGCACTTCTGGGGCTGTTTAGTTGTCAAAATGGAGATAGCTCAAAATTGAGTCCCCAAAATATAAAACTTTCTGGATCACTATGAAATTAGTCTAAACAATGTGCTGACACCACACATGACCATAAAAGAAATAATTTGGACTTCTAGGGCAGTTCCGTTGACAAAATTGAGATAGCTCAATATTGAGAAATTTCGTAAGGCGGCCGGTCATCGATATTTCCCAAAATATAAAAGTTTCTGGATCACTAGGAAATTAGTCTAACACACTTTGCTGACACCACACATGACCATAAAAGTAATAATTTGGATTTCTAGGGCAGTTTAGTTGTCAAAATTGAGATAGCTCAAAATTGAGAAATTTCGTAAGGCGGCCGGTCATCGATATTTCGCAAAATATAAAAGTTTCTGGATCACTAGGAAATTAGTCTAAAACAATGTGCTGACACCACACATGACCATAAAAGTAATAATTTGCACTTCTGGGGCTGTTTAGTTGTCAAAATGGAGATAGCTCAAAATTGAGAAATTTCGTAAATCGGCCGGTCATCGATATTTCCCAAAATATAAAAGTTTCTGGATCACTAGGAAATTAGTCTAACACAATTTGCTGACACCACACATGACCATAAAAGTAATAATTTGGACTTCTAGGGCAGTTTAGTTGTCAAAATTGAGATAGCTCAAAATTGAGAAATTTCGTAAGGCGGCCGGTCATCGATATTTCCCAAAATATAAAAGTTTCTGGATCACTAGGAAATTAGTCTAAAACAATGTGCTGACATCACACATGACCATAAAAGTAATAATTTGCACTTCTGGGGCTGTTTAGTTGTCAAAATGGAGATAGCTCAAAATTGAGTCCCCAAAATATAAAACTTTCTGGATCACTATGAAATTAGTCTAAACAATGTGCTGACACCACACATGACCATAAAAGAAATAATTTGGACTTCTAGGGCAGTTCCGTTGACAAAATTGAGATAGCTCAATATTGAGAAATTTCGTAAGGCGGCCGGTCATCGATATTTCCCAAAATAGAAAAGTTTCTGGATCACTAGGAAATTAGTCTAACACACTTTGCTGACACCACACATGACCATAAAAGTAATAATTTGGACTTCTAGGGCAGTTTAGTTGTCAAAATTGAGATAGCTCAAAATTGAGAAATTTCGTAAGGCGGCCAGTCATCGATATTTCGCAAAATATAAAAGTTTCTGGATCACTAGGAAATTAGTCTAAAACAATGTGCTGACACCACACATGACCATAAAAGTAATAATTTGCACTTCTAGGGCAGTTTAGTTGACAAAATTGTGAAAGCTCAAAATTGAGAAATTTCGTAAGGCGGCCGGTCATCGATATTTCCCAAAATATAAAAGTTTCTGGATCACTAGGAAATTAGTCTAAAACAATGTGCTGACACCACACATGACAATGACAATAATAATTTGGACTTCTGGGGCAGTTTAGTTGTCAAAATGGAGATAGCTCAAAATTGAGACCCCAAATTATAAAAGTTTCTGGATCACTAGGAAATTAGTCTCAACAATGTGCTGACACCACACATGACCATAAAAGTAATAATTTGGACTTCTAGGGCAGTTTAGTTGACAAAATTGAGATAGCTCAAAATTGAGAAATTTCATGAGGCGGCCGGTCATCGATATTTCCCAAAATATAAAAGTTTCTGGATCACTAGGAAATTAGTCAACTGCTGACACCACACATGACCATGACAGTAATAATTTGGACGTCTGGGGCAGTTAAGTTGTCAAAATGGAGATAGCTCAAAATTGAGAAATTTCATAAGGCGGCCGGTCATCGATATTTCCCAAAATATAAAAGTTTCCGGATCACTAGGAAATTAGTCTAACACACTTTGCTGACACCACACATGACCATAAAAGTAATAATTTGGACTTCTAGGGCAGTTTAGTTGACAAAATTGAGAAAGCTCAAAATTGAGAAATTTCGTAAGGCGGCCGGTCATCGATATTTCCCAAAATATAAAAGTTTCTGGATCACTAGGAAATTAGTCTAAAACAATGTGCTGACACCACACATGACAATGACAGTAATAATTTGGACTTCTGGGGCAGTTTAGTTGTCAAAATGGAGATAGCTCAAAATTGAGACCCCAAAATATAAAAGTTTCTGGATCACTAGGAAATTAGTCTAAACAATGTGCTGACACCACACATGACCATAAAAGTAATAATTTGGACTTCTAGGGCAGTTTAGTTGACAAAATTGAGATAGCTCAAAATTGAGAAATTTCATAAGGCGGCCGGTCATCGATATTTCCCAAAATAGAAAAGTTTCTGGATCACTATGAAATTAGTCTAACACACTTTGCTGACACCACACATGACCATAAAAGTAATAATTTGGACTTCTAGGGCAGTTTAGTTGTCAAAATTGAGATAGCTCAAAATTGAGAAATTTCGTAAGGCGGCCGGTCATCGATATTTCCCAAAATATAAACGTTTCTGGATCACTAGGAAATTAGTCTAAAACAATGTGCTGACACCACACATGACCATAAAAGTAATAATTTGCACTTCTAGGGCAGTTTAGTTGACAAAATTGTGAAAGCTCAAAATTGAGAAATTTCGTAAGGCGGCCGGTCATCGATATTTCCCAAAATATAAAAGTTTCTGGATCACTAGGAAATTAGTCTAAAACAATGTGCTGACACCACACATGACAATGACAATAATAATTTGGACTTCTGGGGCAGTTTAGTTGTCAAAATGGAGATAGCTCAAAATTGAGACCCCAAAATATAAAAGTTTCTGGATCACTAGGAAATTAGTCTCAACAATGTGCTGACACCACACATGACCATAAAAGTAATAATTTGGACTTCTAGGGCAGTTTAGTTGACAAAATTGAGATAGCTCAAAATTGAGAAATTTCATAAGGCGGCCGGTCATCGATATTTCCCAAAATATAAAAGTTTCTGGATCACTAGGAAATTAGTCAACTGCTGACACCACACATGACCATGACAGTAATAATTTGGACTTCTGGGGCAGTTAAGTTGTCAAAATGGAGATAGCTCAAAATTGAGAAATTTCATAAGGCGGCCGGTCATCGATATTTCCCAAAATATAAAAGTTTCCGGATCACTAGGAAATTAGTCTAACACACTTTGCTGACACCACACATGACCATAAAAGTAATAATTTGGACTTCTAGGGCAGTTTAGTTGACAAAATTGAGAAAGCTCAAAATTGAGAAATTTCGTAAGGCGGCCGGTCATCGATATTTCCCAAAATATAAAAGTTTCTGGATCACTAGGAAATTAGTCTAAAACAATGTGCTGACACCACACATGACAATGACAGTAATAATTTGGACTTCTGGGGCAGTTTAGTTGTCAAAATGGAGATAGCTCAAAATTTAGACCCCAAAATATAAAAGTTTCTGGATCACTAGGAAATTAGTCTAAACAATGTGCTGACACCACACATGACCATAAAAGTAATAATTTGGACTTCTAGGGCAGTTTAGTTGACAAAATTGAGATAGCTCAAAATTGAGAAATTTCATAAGGCGGCCGGTCATCGATATTTCCCAAAATATAAAAGTTTCTGGATCACTAGGAAATTAGTCTAAAACAATGTGCTGACACCACACATGACAATGACAGTAATAATTTGGACTTCTGGGGCAGTTAAGTTGTCAAAATGGAGATAGCTCAAAATTTAGAAATTTCGTAAGGCGGCCGGTCATCGATAATTCCCAAAATAAAAGTTTCTGGATCACTAGGAAATTAGTCTAAAACAATGTGCTGACACCACACATGACCATGACAGTAATAATTTGGACTTCTGGGGCAGTTAAGTTGTCAAAATGAAGATAGCTTAAAATTGAGAAATTTCGTAAATCGGCCTGTCATCGATATTTCCCAAAATATAAAAGTTTCTGGATCACTAGGAAATTAGTCTAACACAATTTGCTGACACCACACATGACCATAAAAGTAATAATTTGGACTTCTAGGGCAGTTTAGTTGTCAAAATTGAGATAGCTCAAAATTGAGAAATTTCGTAAGGCGGCCGGTCATCGATATTTCCCAAAATATAAAAGTTTCTGGATCACTAGGAAATTAGTCTAAAACAATGTGCTGACATCACACATGACCATAAAAGTAATAATTTGCACTTCTGGGGCTGTTTAGTTGTCAAAATGGAGATAGCTCAAAATTGAGTCCCCAAAATATAAAACTTTCTGGATCACTATGAAATTAGTCTAAACAATGTGCTGACACCACACATGACCATAAAAGAAATAATTTGGACTTCTAGGGCAGTTCCGTTGACAAAATTGAGATAGCTCAATATTGAGAAATTTCGTAAGGCGGCCGGTCATCGATATTTCCCAAAATATAAAAGTTTCTGGATCACTAGGAAATTAGTCTAACACACTTTGCTGACACCACACATGACCATAAAAGTAATAATTTGGATTTCTAGGGCAGTTTAGTTGTCAAAATTGAGATAGCTCAAAATTGAGAAATTTCGTAAGGCGGCCGGTCATCGATATTTCGCAAAATATAAAAGTTTCTGGATCACTAGGAAATTAGTCTAAAACAATGTGCTGACACCACACATGACCATAAAAGTAATAATTTGCACTTCTGGGGCTGTTTAGTTGTCAAAATGGAGATAGCTCAAAATTGAGAAATTTCGTAAATCGGCCGGTCATCGATATTTCCCAAAATATAAAAGTTTCTGGATCACTAGGAAATTAGTCTAACACAATTTGCTGACACCACACATGACCATAAAAGTAATAATTTGGACTTCTAGGGCAGTTTAGTTGTCAAAATTGAGATAGCTCAAAATTGAGAAATTTCGTAAGGCGGCCGGTCATCGATATTTCCCAAAATATAAAAGTTTCTGGATCACTAGGAAATTAGTCTAAAACAATGTGCTGACATCACACATGACCATAAAAGTAATAATTTGCACTTCTGGGGCTGTTTAGTTGTCAAAATGGAGATAGCTCAAAATTGAGTCCCCAAAATATAAAACTTTCTGGATCACTATGAAATTAGTCTAAACAATGTGCTGACACCACACATGACCATAAAAGAAATAATTTGGACTTCTAGGGCAGTTCCGTTGACAAAATTGAGATAGCTCAATATTGAGAAATTTCGTAAGGCGGCCGGTCATCGATATTTCCCAAAATAGAAAAGTTTCTGGATCACTAGGAAATTAGTCTAACACACTTTGCTGACACCACACATGACCATAAAAGTAATAATTTGGACTTCTAGGGCAGTTTAGTTGTCAAAATTGAGATAGCTCAAAATTGAGAAATTTCGTAAGGCGGCCAGTCATCGATATTTCGCAAAATATAAAAGTTTCTGGATCACTAGGAAATTAGTCTAAAACAATGTGCTGACACCACACATGACCATAAAAGTAATAATTTGCACTTCTAGGGCAGTTTAGTTGACAAAATTGTGAAAGCTCAAAATTGAGAAATTTCGTAAGGCGGCCGGTCATCGATATTTCCCAAAATATAAAAGTTTCTGGATCACTAGGAAATTAGTCTAAAACAATGTGCTGACACCACACATGACAATGACAATAATAATTTGGACTTCTGGGGCAGTTTAGTTGTCAAAATGGAGATAGCTCAAAATTGAGACCCCAAAATATAAAAGTTTCTGGATCACTAGGAAATTAGTCTAAACAATGTGCTGACACCACACATGACCATAAAAGTAATAATTTGGACTTCTAGGGCAGTTTAGTTGACAAAATTGAGATAGCTCAAAATTGAGACCCCAAAATATAAAAGTTTCTGGATCACTAGGAAATTAGTCTCAACAATGTGCTGACACCACACATGACCATAAAAGTAATAATTTGGACTTCTAGGGCAGTTTAGTTGACAAAATTGAGATAGCTCAAAATTGAAAAATTTAATAAGGCGGCCGGTCATCGATATTTCCCAAAATATAAAAGTTTCTGGATCACTAGGAAATTAGTCAACTGCTGACACCACACATGACCATGACAGTAATAATTTGGACTTCTGGGGCAGTTAAGTTGTCAAAATGGAGATAGCTCAAAATTGAGAAATTTCATAAGGCGGCCGGTCATCGATATTTCCCAAAATATAAAAGTTTCCGGATCACTAGGAAATTAGTCTAACACACTTTGCTGACACCACACATGACCATAAAAGTAATAATTTGGACTTCTAGGGCAGTTTAGTTGACAAAATTGAGAAAGCTCAAAATTGAGAAATTTCGTAAGGCGGCCGGTCATCGATATTTCCCAAAATATAAAAGTTTCTGGATCACTAGGAAATTAGTCTAAAACAATGTGCTGACACCACACATGACAATGACAGTAATAATTTGGACTTCTGGGGCAGTTTAGTTGTCAAAATGGAGATAGCTCAAAATTTAGACCCCAAAATATAAAAGTTTCTGGATCACTAGGAAATTAGTCTAAACAATGTGCTGACACCACACATGACCATAAAAGTAATAATTTGGACTTCTAGGGCAGTTTAGTTGACAAAATTGAGATAGCTCAAAATTGAGAAATTTCATAAGGCGGCCGGTCATCGATATTTCCCAAAATATAAAAGTTTCTGGATCACTAGGAAATTAGTCTAAAACAATGTGCTGACACCACACATGACAATGACAGTAATAATTTGGACTTCTGGGGCAGTTAAGTTGTCAAAATGGAGATAGCTCAAAATTTAGAAATTTCGTAAGGCGGCCGGTCATCGATAATTCCCAAAATAAAAGTTTCTGGATCACTAGGAAATTAGTCTAAAACAATGTGCTGACACCACACATGACCATGACAGTAATAATTTGGACTTCTGGGGCAGTTAAGTTGTCAAAATGAAGATAGCTTAAAATTGAGAAATTTCGTAAATCGGCCGGTCATCGATATTTCCCAAAATATAAAAGTTTCTGGATCACTAGGAAATTAGTCTAACACAATTTGCTGACACCACACATGACCATAAAAGTAATAATTTGGACTTCTAGGGCAGTTTAGTTGTCAAAATTGAGATAGCTCAAAATTGAGAAATTTCGTAAGGCGGCCGGTCATCGATATTTCCCAAAATATAAAAGTTTCTGGATCACTAGGAAATTAGTCTAAAACAATGTGCTGACATCACACATGACCATAAAAGTAATAATTTGCACTTCTGGGGCTGTTTAGTTGTCAAAATGGAGATAGCTCAAAATTGAGTCCCCAAAATATAAAACTTTCTGGATCACTATGAAATTAGTCTAAACAATGTGCTGACACCACACATGACCATAAAAGAAATAATTTGGACTTCTAGGGCAGTTCCGTTGACAAAATTGAGATAGCTCAATATTGAGAAATTTCGTAAGGCGGCCGGTCATCGATATTTCCCAAAATAGAAAAGTTTCTGGATCACTAGGAAATTAGTCTAACACACTTTGCTGACACCACACATGACCATAAAAGTAATAATTTGGACTTCTAGGGCAGTTTAGTTGTCAAAATTGAGATAGCTCAAAATTGAGAAATTTCGTAAGGCGGCCAGTCATCGATATTTCGCAAAATATAAAAGTTTCTGGATCACTAGGAAATTAGTCTAAAACAATGTGCTGACACCACACATGACCATAAAAGTAATAATTTGCACTTCTAGGGCAGTATAGTTGACAAAATTGTGAAAGCTCAAAATTGAGAAATTTCGTAAGGCGGCCGGTCATCGATATTTCCCAAAATATAAAAGTTTCTGGATCACTAGGAAATTAGTCTAAAACAATGTGCTGACACCACACATGACAATGACAATAATAATTTGGACTTCTGGGGCAGTTTAGTTGTCAAAATGGAGATAGCTCAAAATTGAGACCCCAAATTATAAAAGTTTCTGGATCACTAGGAAATTAGTCTCAACAATGTGCTGACACCACACATGACCATAAAAGTAATAATTTGGACTTCTAGGGCAGTTTAGTTGACAAAATTGAGATAGCTCAAAATTGAGAAATTTCATGAGGCGGCCGGTCATCGATATTTCCCAAAATATAAAAGTTTCTGGATCACTAGGAAATTAGTCAACTGCTGACACCACACATGACCATGACAGTAATAATTTGGACGTCTGGGGCAGTTAAGTTGTCAAAATGGAGATAGCTCAAAATTGAGAAATTTCATAAGGCGGCCGGTCATCGATATTTCCCAAAATATAAAAGTTTCCGGATCACTAGGAAATTAGTCTAACACACTTTGCTGACACCACACATGACCATAAAAGTAATAATTTGGACTTCTAGGGCAGTTTAGTTGACAAAATTGAGAAAGCTCAAAATTGAGAAATTTCGTAAGGCGGCCGGTCATCGATATTTCCCAAAATATAAAAGTTTCTGGATCACTAGGAAATTAGTCTAAAACAATGTGCTGACACCACACATGACAATGACAGTAATAATTTGGACTTCTGGGGCAGTTTAGTTGTCAAAATGGAGATAGCTCAAAATTGAGACCCCAAAATATAAAAGTTTCTGGATCACTAGGAAATTAGTCTAAACAATGTGCTGACACCACACATGACCATAAAAGTAATAATTTGGACTTCTAGGGCAGTTTAGTTGACAAAATTGAGATAGCTCAAAATTGAGAAATTTCATAAGGCGGCCGGTCATCGATATTTCCCAAAATAGAAAAGTTTCTGGATCACTATGAAATTAGTCTAACACACTTTGCTGACACCACACATGACCATAAAAGTAATAATTTGGACTTCTAGGGCAGTTTAGTTGTCAAAATTGAGATAGCTCAAAATTGAGAAATTTCGTAAGGCGGCCGGTCATCGATATTTCCCAAAATATAAACGTTTCTGGATCACTAGGAAATTAGTCTAAAACAATGTGCTGACACCACACATGACCATAAAAGTAATAATTTGCACTTCTAGGGCAGTTTAGTTGACAAAATTGTGAAAGCTCAAAATTGAGAAATTTCGTAAGGCGGCCGGTCATCGATATTTCCCAAAATATAAAAGTTTCTGGATCACTAGGAAATTAGTCTAAAACAATGTGCTGACACCACACATGACAATGACAATAATAATTTGGACTTCTGGGGCAGTTTAGTTGTCAAAATGGAGATAGCTCAAAATTGAGACCCCAAAATATAAAAGTTTCTGGATCACTAGGAAATTAGTCTCAACAATGTGCTGACACCACACATGACCATAAAAGTAATAATTTGGACTTCTAGGGCAGTTTAGTTGACAAAATTGAGATAGCTCAAAATTGAGAAATTTCATAAGGCGGCCGGTCATCGATATTTCCCAAAATATAAAAGTTTCTGGATCACTAGGAAATTAGTCAACTGCTGACACCACACATGACCATGACAGTAATAATTTGGACTTCTGGGGCAGTTAAGTTGTCAAAATGGAGATAGCTCAAAATTGAGAAATTTCATAAGGCGGCCGGTCATCGATATTTCCCAAAATATAAAAGTTTCCGGATCACTAGGAAATTAGTCTAACACACTTTGCTGACACCACACATGACCATAAAAGTAATAATTTGGACTTCTAGGGCAGTTTAGTTGACAAAATTGAGAAAGCTCAAAATTGAGAAATTTCGTAAGGCGGCCGGTCATCGATATTTCCCAAAATATAAAAGTTTCTGGATCACTAGGAAATTAGTCTAAAACAATGTGCTGACACCACACATGACAATGACAGTAATAATTTGGACTTCTGGGGCAGTTTAGTTGTCAAAATGGAGATAGCTCAAAATTTAGACCCCAAAATATAAAAGTTTCTGGATCACTAGGAAATTAGTCTAAACAATGTGCTGACACCACACATGACCATAAAAGTAATAATTTGGACTTCTAGGGCAGTTTAGTTGACAAAATTGAGATAGCTCAAAATTGAGAAATTTCATAAGGCGGCCGGTCATCGATATTTCCCAAAATATAAAAGTTTCTGGATCACTAGGAAATTAGTCTAAAACAATGTGCTGACACCACACATGACAATGACAGTAATAATTTGGACTTCTGGGGCAGTTAAGTTGTCAAAATGGAGATAGCTCAAAATTTAGAAATTTCGTAAGGCGGCCGGTCATCGATAATTCCCAAAATAAAAGTTTCTGGATCACTAGGAAATTAGTCTAAAACAATGTGCTGACACCACACATGACCATGACAGTAATAATTTGGACTTCTGGGGCAGTTAAGTTGTCAAAATGAAGATAGCTTAAAATTGAGAAATTTCGTAAATCGGCCGGTCATCGATATTTCCCAAAATATAAAAGTTTCTGGATCACTAGGAAATTAGTCTAACACAATTTGCTGACACCACACATGACCATAAAAGTAATAATTTGGACTTCTAGGGCAGTTTAGTTGTCAAAATTGAGATAGCTCAAAATTGAGAAATTTCGTAAGGCGGCCGGTCATCGATATTTCCCAAAATATAAAAGTTTCTGGATCACTAGGAAATTAGTCTAAAACAATGTGCTGACATCACACATGACCATAAAAGTAATAATTTGCACTTCTGGGGCTGTTTAGTTGTCAAAATGGAGATAGCTCAAAATTGAGTCCCCAAAATATAAAACTTTCTGGATCACTATGAAATTAGTCTAAACAATGTGCTGACACCACACATGACCATAAAAGAAATAATTTGGACTTCTAGGGCAGTTCCGTTGACAAAATTGAGATAGCTCAATATTGAGAAATTTCGTAAGGCGGCCGGTCATCGATATTTCCCAAAATATAAAAGTTTCTGGATCACTAGGAAATTAGTCTAACACACTTTGCTGACACCACACATGACCATAAAAGTAATAATTTGGATTTCTAGGGCAGTTTAGTTGTCAAAATTGAGATAGCTCAAAATTGAGAAATTTCGTAAGGCGGCCGGTCATCGATATTTCGCAAAATATAAAAGTTTCTGGATCACTAGGAAATTAGTCTAAAACAATGTGCTGACACCACACATGACCATAAAAGTAATAATTTGCACTTCTGGGGCTGTTTAGTTGTCAAAATGGAGATAGCTCAAAATTGAGAAATTTCGTAAATCGGCCGGTCATCGATATTTCCCAAAATATAAAAGTTTCTGGATCACTAGGAAATTAGTCTAACACAATTTGCTGACACCACACATGACCATAAAAGTAATAATTTGGACTTCTAGGGCAGTTTAGTTGTCAAAATTGAGATAGCTCAAAATTGAGAAATTTCGTAAGGCGGCCGGTCATCGATATTTCCCAAAATATAAAAGTTTCTGGATCACTAGGAAATTAGTCTAAAACAATGTGCTGACATCACACATGACCATAAAAGTAATAATTTGCACTTCTGGGGCTGTTTAGTTGTCAAAATGGAGATAGCTCAAAATTGAGTCCCCAAAATATAAAACTTTCTGGATCACTATGAAATTAGTCTAAACAATGTGCTGACACCACACATGACCATAAAAGAAATAATTTGGACTTCTAGGGCAGTTCCGTTGACAAAATTGAGATAGCTCAATATTGAGAAATTTCGTAAGGCGGCCGGTCATCGATATTTCCCAAAATAGAAAAGTTTCTGGATCACTAGGAAATTAGTCTAACACACTTTGCTGACACCACACATGACCATAAAAGTAATAATTTGGACTTCTAGGGCAGTTTAGTTGTCAAAATTGAGATAGCTCAAAATTGAGAAATTTCGTAAGGCGGCCAGTCATCGATATTTCGCAAAATATAAAAGTTTCTGGATCACTAGGAAATTAGTCTAAAACAATGTGCTGACACCACACATGACCATAAAAGTAATAATTTGCACTTCTAGGGCAGTTTAGTTGACAAAATTGTGAAAGCTCAAAATTGAGAAATTTCGTAAGGCGGCCGGTCATCGATATTTCCCAAAATATAAAAGTTTCTGGATCACTAGGAAATTAGTCTAAAACAATGTGCTGACACCACACATGACAATGACAATAATAATTTGGACTTCTGGGGCAGTTTAGTTGTCAAAATGGAGATAGCTCAAAATTGAGACCCCAAAATATAAAAGTTTCTGGATCACTAGGAAATTAGTCTAAACAATGTGCTGACACCACACATGACCATAAAAGTAATAATTTGGACTTCTAGGGCAGTTTAGTTGACAAAATTGAGATAGCTCAAAATTGAGACCCCAAAATATAAAAGTTTCTGGATCACTAGGAAATTAGTCTCAACAATGTGCTGACACCACACATGACCATAAAAGTAATAATTTGGACTTCTAGGGCAGTTTAGTTGACAAAATTGAGATAGCTCAAAATTGAAAAATTTAATAAGGCGGCCGGTCATCGATATTTCCCAAAATATAAAAGTTTCTGGATCACTAGGAAATTAGTCAACTGCTGACACCACACATGACCATGACAGTAATAATTTGGACTTCTGGGGCAGTTAAGTTGTCAAAATGGAGATAGCTCAAAATTGAGAAATTTCATAAGGCGGCCGGTCATCGATATTTCCCAAAATATAAAAGTTTCCGGATCACTAGGAAATTAGTCTAACACACTTTGCTGACACCACACATGACCATAAAAGTAATAATTTGGACTTCTAGGGCAGTTTAGTTGACAAAATTGAGAAAGCTCAAAATTGAGAAATTTCGTAAGGCGGCCGGTCATCGATATTTCCCAAAATATAAAAGTTTCTGGATCACTAGGAAATTAGTCTAAAACAATGTGCTGACACCACACATGACAATGACAGTAATAATTTGGACTTCTGGGGCAGTTTAGTTGTCAAAATGGAGATAGCTCAAAATTTAGACCCCAAAATATAAAAGTTTCTGGATCACTAGGAAATTAGTCTAAACAATGTGCTGACACCACACATGACCATAAAAGTAATAATTTGGACTTCTAGGGCAGTTTAGTTGACAAAATTGAGATAGCTCAAAATTGAGAAATTTCATAAGGCGGCCGGTCATCGATATTTCCCAAAATATAAAAGTTTCTGGATCACTAGGAAATTAGTCTAAAACAATGTGCTGACACCACACATGACAATGACAGTAATAATTTGGACTTCTGGGGCAGTTAAGTTGTCAAAATGGAGATAGCTCAAAATTTAGAAATTTCGTAAGGCGGCCGGTCATCGATAATTCCCAAAATAAAAGTTTCTGGATCACTAGGAAATTAGTCTAAAACAATGTGCTGACACCACACATGACCATGACAGTAATAATTTGGACTTCTGGGGCAGTTAAGTTGTCAAAATGAAGATAGCTTAAAATTGAGAAATTTCGTAAATCGGCCGGTCATCGATATTTCCCAAAATATAAAAGTTTCTGGATCACTAGGAAATTAGTCTAACACAATTTGCTGACACCACACATGACCATAAAAGTAATAATTTGGACTTCTAGGGCAGTTTAGTTGTCAAAATTGAGATAGCTCAAAATTGAGAAATTTCGTAAGGCGGCCGGTCATCGATATTTCCCAAAATATAAAAGTTTCTGGATCACTAGGAAATTAGTCTAAAACAATGTGCTGACATCACACATGACCATAAAAGTAATAATTTGCACTTCTGGGGCTGTTTAGTTGTCAAAATGGAGATAGCTCAAAATTGAGTCCCCAAAATATAAAACTTTCTGGATCACTATGAAATTAGTCTAAACAATGTGCTGACACCACACATGACCATAAAAGAAATAATTTGGACTTCTAGGGCAGTTCCGTTGACAAAATTGAGATAGCTCAATATTGAGAAATTTCGTAAGGCGGCCGGTCATCGATATTTCCCAAAATAGAAAAGTTTCTGGATCACTAGGAAATTAGTCTAACACACTTTGCTGACACCACACATGACCATAAAAGTAATAATTTGGACTTCTAGGGCAGTTTAGTTGTCAAAATTGAGATAGCTCAAAATTGAGAAATTTCGTAAGGCGGCCAGTCATCGATATTTCGCAAAATATAAAAGTTTCTGGATCACTAGGAAATTAGTCTAAAACAATGTGCTGACACCACACATGACCATAAAAGTAATAATTTGCACTTCTAGGGCAGTATAGTTGACAAAATTGTGAAAGCTCAAAATTGAGAAATTTCGTAAGGCGGCCGGTCATCGATATTTCCCAAAATATAAAAGTTTCTGGATCACTAGGAAATTAGTCTAAAACAATGTGCTGACACCACACATGACAATGACAATAATAATTTGGACTTCTGGGGCAGTTTAGTTGTCAAAATGGAGATAGCTCAAAATTGAGACCCCAAAATATAAAAGTTTCTGGATCACTAGGAAATTAGTCTAAACAATGTGCTGACACCACACATGACCATAAAAGTAATAATTTGGACTTCTAGGGCAGTTTAGTTGACAAAATTGAGATAGCTCAAAATTGAGACCCCAAAATATAAAAGTTTCTGGATCACTAGGAAATTAGTCTCAACAATGTGCTGACACCACACATGACCATAAAAGTAATAATTTGGACTTCTAGGGCAGTTTAGTTGACAAAATTGAGATAGCTCAAAATTGAGAAATTTCATAAGGCGGCCGGTCATCGATATTTCCCAAAATATAAAAGTTTCTGGATCACTAGGAAATTAGTCAACTGCTGACACCACACATGACCATGACAGTAATAATTTGGACTTCTGGGGCAGTTAAGTTGTCAAAATGGAGATAGCTCAAAATTGAGAAATTTCATAAGGCGGCCGGTCATCGATATTTCCCAAAATATAAAAGTTTCCGGATCACTAGGAAATTAGTCTAACACACTTTGCTGACACCACACATGACCATAAAAGTAATAATTTGGACTTCTAGGGCAGTTTAGTTGACAAAATTGAGAAAGCTCAAAATTGAGAAATTTCGTAAGGCGGCCGGTCATCGATATTTCCCAAAATATAAAAGTTTCTGGATCACTAGGAAATTAGTCTAAAACAATGTGCTGACACCACACATGACAATGACAGTAATAATTTGGACTTCTGGGGCAGTTTAGTTGTCAAAATGGAGATAGCTCAAAATTTAGACCCCAAAATATAAAAGTTTCTGGATCACTAGGAAATTAGTCTAAACAATGTGCTGACACCACACATGACCATAAAAGTAATAATTTGGACTTCTAGGGCAGTTTAGTTGACAAAATTGAGATAGCTCAAAATTGAGAAATTTCATAAGGCGGCCGGTCATCGATATTTCCCAAAATATAAAAGTTTCTGGATCACTAGGAAATTAGTCTAAAACAATGTGCTGACACCACACATGACAATGACAGTAATAATTTGGACTTCTGGGGCAGTTAAGTTGTCAAAATGGAGATAGCTCAAAATTTAGAAATTTCGTAAGGCGGCCGGTCATCGATAATTCCCAAAATAAAAGTTTCTGGATCACTAGGAAATTAGTCTAAAACAATGTGCTGACACCACACATGACCATGACAGTAATAATTTGGACTTCTGGGGCAGTTAAGTTGTCAAAATGAAGATAGCTTAAAATTGAGAAATTTCGTAAATCGGCCGGTCATCAATATTTCCCAAAATATAAAAGTTTCTGGATCACTAGGAAATTAGTCTAACACAATTTGCTGACACCACACATGACCATAAAAGTAATAATTTGGACTTCTAGGGCAGTTTAGTTGTCAAAATTGAGATAGCTCAAAATTGAGAAATTTCGTAAGGCGGCCGGTCATCGATATTTCCCAAAATATAAAAGTTTCTGGATCACTAGGAAATTAGTCTAAAACAATGTGCTGACATCACACATGACCATAAAAGTAATAATTTGCACTTCTGGGGCTGTTTAGTTGTCAAAATGGAGATAGCTCAAAATTGAGTCCCCAAAATATAAAACTTTCTGGATCACTATGAAATTAGTCTAAACAATGTGCTGACACCACACATGACCATAAAAGAAATAATTTGGACTTCTAGGGCAGTTCCGTTGACAAAATTGAGATAGCTCAATATTGAGAAATTTCGTAAGGCGGCCGGTCATCGATATTTCCCAAAATAGAAAAGTTTCTGGATCACTAGGAAATTAGTCTAACACACTTTGCTGACACCACACATGACCATAAAAGTAATAATTTGGACTTCTAGGGCAGTTTAGTTGTCAAAATTGAGATAGCTCAAAATTGAGAAATTTCGTAAGGCGGCCAGTCATCGATATTTCGCAAAATATAAAAGTTTCTGGATCACTAGGAAATTAGTCTAAAACAATGTGCTGACACCACACATGACCATAAAAGTAATAATTTGCACTTCTAGGGCAGTATAGTTGACAAAATTGTGAAAGCTCAAAATTGAGAAATTTCGTAAGGCGGCCGGTCATCGATATTTCCCAAAATATAAAAGTTTCTGGATCACTAGGAAATTAGTCTAAAACAATGTGCTGAAACCACACATGACAATGACAATAATAATTTGGACTTCTGGGGCAGTTTAGTTGTCAAAATGGAGATAGCTCAAAATTGAGACCCCAAAATATAAAAGTTTCTGGATCACTAGGAAATTAGTCTAAACAATGTGCTGACACCACACATGACCATAAAAGTAATAATTTGGACTTCTAGGGCAGTTTAGTTGACAAAATTGAGATAGCTCAAAATTGAGACCCCAAAATATAAAAGTTTCTGGATCACTAGGAAATTAGTCTCAACAATGTGCTGACACCACACATGACCATAAAAGTAATAATTTGGACTTCTAGGGCAGTTTAGTTGACAAAATTGAGATAGCTCAAAATTGAGAAATTTCATAAGGCGGCCGGTCATCGATATTTCCCAAAATATAAAAGTTTCTGGATCACTAGGAAATTAGTCAACTGCTGACACCACACATGACCATGACAGTAATAATTTGGACTTCTGGGGCAGTTAAGTTGTCAAAATGGAGATAGCTCAAAATTGAGAAATTTCATAAGGCGGCCGGTCATCGATATTTCCCAAAATATAAAAGTTTCCGGATCACTAGGAAATTAGTCTAACACACTTTGCTGACACCACACATGACCATAAAAGTAATAATTTGGACTTCTAGGGCAGTTTAGTTGACAAAATTGAGAAAGCTCAAAATTGAGAAATTTCGTAAGGCGGCCGGTCATCGATATTTCCCAAAATATAAAAGTTTCTGGATCACTAGGAAATTAGTCTAAAACAATGTGCTGACACCACACATGACAATGACAGTAATAATTTGGACTTCTGGGGCAGTTTAGTTGTCAAAATGGAGATAGCTCAAAATTTAGACCCCAAAATATAAAAGTTTCTGGATCACTAGGAAATTAGTCTAAACAATGTGCTGACACCACACATGACCATAAAAGTAATAATTTGGACTTCTAGGGCAGTTTAGTTGACAAAATTGAGATAGCTCAAAATTGAGAAATTTCATAAGGCGGCCGGTCATCGATATTTCCCAAAATATAAAAGTTTCTGGATCACTAGGAAATTAGTCTAAAACAATGTGCTGACACCACACATGACAATGACAGTAATAATTTGGACTTCTGGGGCAGTTAAGTTGTCAAAATGGAGATAGCTCAAAATTTAGAAATTTCGTAAGGCGGCCGGTCATCGATAATTCCCAAAATAAAAGTTTCTGGATCACTAGGAAATTAGTCTAAAACAATGTGCTGACACCACACATGACCATGACAGTAATAATTTGGACTTCTGGGGCAGTTAAGTTGTCAAAATGAAGATAGCTTAAAATTGAGAAATTTCGTAAATCGGCCGGTCATCAATATTTCCCAAAATATAAAAGTTTCTGGATCACTAGGAAATTAGTCTAACACAATTTGCTGACACCACACATGACCATAAAAGTAATAATTTGGACTTCTAGGGCAGTTTAGTTGTCAAAATTGAGATAGCTCAAAATTGAGAAATTTCGTAAGGCGGCCGGTCATCGATATTTCCCAAAATATAAAAGTTTCTGGATCACTAGGAAATTAGTCTAAAACAATGTGCTGACATCACACATGACCATAAAAGTAATAATTTGCACTTCTGGGGCTGTTTAGTTGTCAAAATGGAGATAGCTCAAAATTGAGTCCCCAAAATATAAAACTTTCTGGATCACTATGAAATTAGTCTAAACAATGTGCTGACACCACACATGACCATAAAAGAAATAATTTGGACTTCTAGGGCAGTTCCGTTGACAAAATTGAGATAGCTCAATATTGAGAAATTTCGTAAGGCGGCCGGTCATCGATATTTCCCAAAATATAAAAGTTTCTGGATCACTAGGAAATTAGTCTAACACACTTTGCTGACACCACACATGACCATAAAAGTAATAATTTGGATTTCTAGGGCAGTTTAGTTGTCAAAATTGAGATAGCTCAAAATTGAGAAATTTCGTAAGGCGGCCGGTCATCGATATTTCGCAAAATATAAAAGTTTCTGGATCACTAGGAAATTAGTCTAAAACAATGTGCTGACACCACACATGACCATAAAAGTAATAATTTGCACTTCTGGGGCTGTTTAGTTGTCAAAATGGAGATAGCTCAAAATTGAGAAATTTCGTAAATCGGCCGGTCATCGATATTTCCCAAAATATAAAAGTTTCTGGATCACTAGGAAATTAGTCTAACACAATTTGCTGACACCACACATGACCATAAAAGTAATAATTTGGACTTCTAGGGCAGTTTAGTTGTCAAAATTGAGATAGCTCAAAATTGAGAAATTTCGTAAGGCGGCCGGTCATCGATATTTCCCAAAATATAAAAGTTTCTGGATCACTAGGAAATTAGTCTAAAACAATGTGCTGACATCACACATGACCATAAAAGTAATAATTTGCACTTCTGGGGCTGTTTAGTTGTCAAAATGGAGATAGCTCAAAATTGAGTCCCCAAAATATAAAACTTTCTGGATCACTATGAAATTAGTCTAAACAATGTGCTGACACCACACATGACCATAAAAGAAATAATTTGGACTTCTAGGGCAGTTCCGTTGACAAAATTGAGATAGCTCAATATTGAGAAATTTCGTAAGGCGGCCGGTCATCGATATTTCCCAAAATAGAAAAGTTTCTGGATCACTAGGAAATTAGTCTAACACACTTTGCTGACACCACACATGACCATAAAAGTAATAATTTGGACTTCTAGGGCAGTTTAGTTGTCAAAATTGAGATAGCTCAAAATTGAGAAATTTCGTAAGGCGGCCAGTCATCGATATTTCGCAAAATATAAAAGTTTCTGGATCACTAGGAAATTAGTCTAAAACAATGTGCTGACACCACACATGACCATAAAAGTAATAATTTGCACTTCTAGGGCAGTTTAGTTGACAAAATTGTGAAAGCTCAAAATTGAGAAATTTCGTAAGGCGGCCGGTCATCGATATTTCCCAAAATATAAAAGTTTCTGGATCACTAGGAAATTAGTCTAAAACAATGTGCTGACACCACACATGACAATGACAATAATAATTTGGACTTCTGGGGCAGTTTAGTTGTCAAAATGGAGATAGCTCAAAATTGAGACCCCAAAATATAAAAGTTTCTGGATCACTAGGAAATTAGTCTAAACAATGTGCTGACACCACACATGACCATAAAAGTAATAATTTGGACTTCTAGGGCAGTTTAGTTGACAAAATTGAGATAGCTCAAAATTGAGAAATTTCATAAGGCGGCCGGTCATCGATATTTCCCAAAATAGAAAAGTTTCTGGATCACTAGGAAATTAGTCTAACACACTTTGCTGACACCACACATGACCATAAAAGTAATAATTTGGACTTCTAGGGCAGTTTAGTTGTCAAAATTGAGATAGCTCAAAATTGAGAAATTTCGTAAGGCGGCCGGTCATCGATATTTCGCAAAATATAAAAGTTTCTGGATCACTAGGAAATTAGTCTAAAACAATGTGCTGACACCACACATGACCATAAAAGTAATAATTTGCACTTCTGGGGCTGTTTAGTTGTCAAAATGGAGATAGCTCAAAATTGAGACCCCAAAATATAAAACTTTCTGGATCAGTATGAAATTAGTCTAACACACTTTGCTGACACCACACATGACCATAAAAGTAATAATTTGGACTTCTAGGGCAGTTTAGTTGTCAAAATTGAGATAGCTCAAAATTGAGAAATTTCGTAAGGCGGCCGGTCATCGATATTTCCCAAAATATAAACGTTTCTGGATCACTAGGAAATTAGTCTAAAACAATGTGCTGACACCACACATGACCATAAAAGTAATAATTTGCACTTCTAGGGCAGTTTAGTTGACAAAATTGTGAAAGCTCAAAATTGAGAAATTTCGTAAGGCGGCCGGTCATCGATATTTCCCAAAATATAAAAGTTTCTGGATCACTAGGAAATTAGTCTAAAACAATGTGCTGACACCACACATGACAATGACAATAATAATTTGGACTTCTGGGGCAGTTTAGTTGTCAAAATGGAGATAGCTCAAAATTGAGACCCCAAAATATAAAAGTTTCTGGATCACTAGGAAATTAGTCTCAACAATGTGCTGACACCACACATGACCATAAAAGTAATAATTTGGACTTCTAGGGCAGTTTAGTTGACAAAATTGAGATAGCTCAAAATTGAGAAATTTCATGAGGCGGCCGGTCATCGATATTTCCCAAAATATAAAAGTTTCTGGATCACTAGGAAATTAGTCAACTGCTGACACCACACATGACCATGACAGTAATAATTTGGACGTCTGGGGCAGTTAAGTTGTCAAAATGGAGATAGCTCAAAATTGAGAAATTTCATAAGGCGGCCGGTCATCGATATTTCCCAAAATATAAAAGTTTCCGGATCACTAGGAAATTAGTCTAACACACTTTGCTGACACCACACATGACCATAAAAGTAATAATTTGGACTTCTAGGGCAGTTTAGTTGACAAAATTGAGAAAGCTCAAAATTGAGAAATTTCGTAAGGCGGCCGGTCATCGATATTTCCCAAAATATAAAAGTTTCTGGATCACTAGGAAATTAGTCTAAAACAATGTGCTGACACCACACATGACAATGACAGTAATAATTTGGACTTCTGGGGCAGTTTAGTTGTCAAAATGGAGATAGCTCAAAATTGAGACCCCAAAATATAAAAGTTTCTGGATCACTAGGAAATTAGTCTAAACAATGTGCTGACACCACACATGACCATAAAAGTAATAATTTGGACTTCTAGGGCAGTTTAGTTGACAAAATTGAGATAGCTCAAAATTGAGAAATTTCATAAGGCGGCCGGTCATCGATATTTCCCAAAATAGAAAAGTTTCTGGATCACTAGGAAATTAGTCTAACACACTTTGCTGACACCACACATGACCATAAAAGTAATAATTTGGACTTCTAGGGCAGTTTAGTTGTCAAAATTGAGATAGCTCAAAATTGAGAAATTTCGTAAGGCGGCCGGTCATCGATATTTCGCAAAATATAAAAGTTTCTGGATCACTAGGAAATTAGTATAAAACAATGTGCTGACACCACACATGACCATAAAAGTAATAATTTGCACTTCTGGGGCTGTTTAGTTGTCAAAATGGAGATAGCTCAAAATTGAGACCCCAAAATATAAAACTTTCTGGATCACTATGAAATTAGTCTAACACACTTTGCTGACACCACACATGACCATAAAAGTAATAATTTGGACTTCTAGGGCAGTTTAGTTGTCAAAATTGAGATAGCTCAAAATTGAGAAATTTCGTAAGGCGGCCGGTCATCGATATTTCCCAAAATATAAACGTTTCTGGATCACTAGGAAATTAGTCTAAAACAATGTTCTGACACCACACATGACCATAAAAGTAATAATTTGCACTTCTAGGGCAGTTTAGTTGACAAAATTGTGAAAGCTCAAAATTGAGAAATTTCGTAAGGCGGCCGGTCATCGATATTTCCCAAAATATAAAAGTTTCTGGATCACTAGGAAATTAGTCTAAAACAATGTGCTGACACCACACATGACAATGACAATAATAATTTGGACTTCTGGGGCAGTTTAGTTGTCAAAATGGAGATAGCTCAAAATTGAGACCCCAAAATATAAAAGTTTCTGGATCACTAGGAAATTAGTCTCAACAATGTGCTGACACCACACATGACCATAAAAGTAATAATTTGGACTTCTAGGGCAGTTTAGTTGACAAAATTGAGATAGCTCAAAATTGAGAAATTTCATGAGGCGGCCGGTCATCGATATTTCCCAAAATATAAAAGTTTCTGGATCACTAGGAAATTAGTCAACTGCTGACACCACACATGACCATGACAGTAATAATTTGGACGTCTGGGGCAGTTAAGTTGTCAAAATGGAGATAGCTCAAAATTGAGAAATTTCATAAGGCGGCCGGTCATCGATATTTCCCAAAATATAAAAGTTTCCGGATCACTAGGAAATTAGTCTAACACACTTTGCTGACACCACACATGACCATAAAAGTAATAATTTGGACTTCTAGGGCAGTTTAGTTGACAAAATTGAGAAAGCTCAAAATTGAGAAATTTCGTAAGGCGGCCGGTCATCGATATTTCCCAAAATATAAAAGTTTCTGGATCACTAGGAAATTAGTCTAAAACAATGTGCTGACACCACACATGACAATGACAGTAATAATTTGGACTTCTGGGGCAGTTTAGTTGTCAAAATGGAGATAGCTCAAAATTGAGACCCCAAAATATAAAAGTTTCTGGATCACTAGGAAATTAGTCTAAACAATGTGCTGACACCACACATGACCATAAAAGTAATAATTTGGACTTCTAGGGCAGTTTAGTTGACAAAATTGAGATAGCTCAAAATTGAGAAATTTCATAAGGCGGCCGGTCATCGATATTTCCCAAAATAGAAAAGTTTCTGGATCACTAGGAAATTAGTCTAACACACTTTGCTGACACCACACATGACCATAAAAGTAATAATTTGGACTTCTAGGGCAGTTTAGTTGTCAAAATTGAGATAGCTCAAAATTGAGAAATTTCGTAAGGCGGCCGGTCATCGATATTTCGCAAAATATAAAAGTTTCTGGATCACTAGGAAATTAGTCTAAAACAATGTGCTGCCACCACACATGACCATAAAAGTAATAATTTGCACTTCTGGGGCTGTTTAGTTGTCAAAATGGAGATAGCTCAAAATTGAGACCCCAAAATATAAAACTTTCTGGATCACTATGAAATTAGTCTAACACACTTTGCTGACACCACACATGACCATAAAAGTAATAATTTGGACTTCTAGGGCAGTTTAGTTGTCAAAATTGAGATAGCTCAAAATTGAGAAATTTCGTAAGGCGGCCGGTCATCGATATTTCCCAAAATATAAACGTTTCTGGATCACTAGGAAATTAGTCTAAAACAATGTGCTGACACCACACATGACCATAAAAGTAATAATTTGCACTTCTAGGGCAGTTTAGTTGACAAAATTGTGAAAGCTCAAAATTGAGAAATTTCGTAAGGCGGCCGGTCATCGATATTTCCCAAAATATAAAAGTTTCTGGATCACTAGGAAATTAGTCTAAAACAATGTGCTGACACCACACATGACAATGACAATAATAATTTGGACTTCTGGGGCAGTTTAGTTGTCAAAATGGAGATAGCTCAAAATTGAGACCCCAAAATATAAAAGTTTCTGGATCACTAGGAAATTAGTCTCAACAATGTGCTGACACCACACATGACCATAAAAGTAATAATTTGGACTTCTAGGGCAGTTTAGTTGACAAAATTGAGATAGCTCAAAATTGAGAAATTTCATGAGGCGGCCGGTCATCGATATTTCCCAAAATATAAAAGTTTCTGGATCACTAGGAAATTAGTCAACTGCTGACACCACACATGACCATGACAGTAATAATTTGGACGTCTGGGGCAGTTAAGTTGTCAAAATGGAGATAGCTCAAAATTGAGAAATTTCATAAGGCGGCCGGTCATCGATATTTCCCAAAATATAAAAGTTTCCGGATCACTAGGAAATTAGTCTAACACACTTTGCTGACACCACACATGACCATAAAAGTAATAATTTGGACTTCTAGGGCAGTTTAGTTGACAAAATTGAGAAAGCTCAAAATTGAGAAATTTCGTAAGGCGGCCGGTCATCGATATTTCCCAAAATATAAAAGTTTCTGGATCACTAGGAAATTAGTCTAAAACAATGTGCTGACACCACACATGACAATGACAGTAATAATTTGGACTTCTGGGGCAGTTTAGTTGTCAAAATGGAGATAGCTCAAAATTGAGACCCCAAAATATAAAAGTTTCTGGATCACTAGGAAATTAGTCTAAACAATGTGCTGACACCACACATGACCATAAAAGTAATAATTTGGACTTCTAGGGCAGTTTAGTTGACAAAATTGAGATAGCTCAAAATTGAGAAATTTCATAAGGCGGCCGGTCATCGATATTTCCCAAAATAGAAAAGTTTCTGGATCACTAGGAAATTAGTCTAACACACTTTGCTGACACCACACATGACCATAAAAGTAATAATTTGGACTTCTAGGGCAGTTTAGTTGTCAAAATTGAGATAGCTCAAAATTGAGAAATTTCGTAAGGCGGCCGGTCATCGATATTTCGCAAAATATAAAAGTTTCTGGATCACTAGGAAATTAGTCTAAAACAATGTGCTGACACCACACATGACCATAAAAGTAATAATTTGCACTTCTGGGGCTGTTTAGTTGTCAAAATGGAGATAGCTCAAAATTGAGACCCCAAAATATAAAACTTTCTGGATCACTATGAAATTAGTCTAACACACTTTGCTGACACCACACATGACCATAAAAGTAATAATTTGGACTTCTAGGGCAGTTTAGTTGTCAAAATTGAGATAGCTCAAAATTGAGAAATTTCGTAAGGCGGCCGGTCATCGATATTTCCCAAAATATAAACGTTTCTGGATCACTAGGAAATTAGTCTAAAACAATGTGCTGACACCACACATGACCATAAAAGTAATAATTTGCACTTCTAGGGCAGTTTAGTTGACAAAATTGTGAAAGCTCAAAATTGAGAAATTTCGTAAGGCGGCCGGTCATCGATATTTCCCAAAATATAAAAGTTTCTGGATCACTAGGAAATTAGTCTAAAACAATGTGCTGACACCACACATGACAATGACAATAATAATTTGGACTTCTGGGGCAGTTTAGTTGTCAAAATGGAGATAGCTCAAAATTGAGACCCCAAAATATAAAAGTTTCTGGATCACTAGGAAATTAGTCTCAACAATGTGCTGACACCACACATGACCATAAAAGTAATAATTTGGACTTCTAGGGCAGTTTAGTTGACAAAATTGAGATAGCTCAAAATTGAGAAATTTCATGAGGCGGCCGGTCATCGATATTTCCCAAAATATAAAAGTTTCTGGATCACTAGGAAATTAGTCAACTGCTGACACCACACATGACCATGACAGTAATAATTTGGACGTCTGGGGCAGTTAAGTTGTCAAAATGGAGATAGCTCAAAATTGAGAAATTTCATAAGGCGGCCGGTCATCGATATTTCCCAAAATATAAAAGTTTCCGGATCACTAGGAAATTAGTCTAACACACTTTGCTGACACCACACATGACCATAAAAGTAATAATTTGGACTTCTAGGGCAGTTTAGTTGACAAAATTGAGAAAGCTCAAAATTGAGAAATTTCGTAAGGCGGCCGGTCATCGATATTTCCCAAAATATAAAAGTTTCTGGATCACTAGGAAATTAGTCTAAAACAATGTGCTGACACCACACATGACAATGACAGTAATAATTTGGACTTCTGGGGCAGTTTAGTTGTCAAAATGGAGATAGCTCAAAATTGAGACCCCAAAATATAAAAGTTTCTGGATCACTAGGAAATTAGTCTAAACAATGTGCTGACACCACACATGACCATAAAAGTAATAATTTGGACTTCTAGGGCAGTTTAGTTGACAAAATTGAGATAGCTCAAAATTGAGAAATTTCATAAGGCGGCCGGTCATCGATATTTCCCAAAATAGAAAAGTTTCTGGATCACTAGGAAATTAGTCTAACACACTTTGCTGACACCACACATGACCATAAAAGTAATAATTTGGACTTCTAGGGCAGTTTAGTTGTCAAAATTGAGATAGCTCAAAATTGAGAAATTTCGTAAGGCGGCCGGTCATCGATATTTCGCAAAATATAAAAGTTTCTGGATCACTAGGAAATTAGTCTAAAACAATGTGCTGACACCACACATGACCATAAAAGTAATAATTTGCACTTCTGGGGCTGTTTAGTTGTCAAAATGGAGATAGCTCAAAATTGAGACCCCAAAATATAAAACTTTCTGGATCACTATGAAATTAGTCTAACACACTTTGCTGACACCACACATGACCATAAAAGTAATAATTTGGACTTCTAGGGCAGTTTAGTTGTCAAAATTGAGATAGCTCAAAATTGAGAAATTTCGTAAGGCGGCCGGTCATCGATATTTCCCAAAATATAAACGTTTCTGGATCACTAGGAAATTAGTCTAAAACAATGTGCTGACACCACACATGACCATAAAAGTAATAATTTGCACTTCTAGGGCAGTTTAGTTGACAAAATTGTGAAAGCTCAAAATTGAGAAATTTCGTAAGGCGGCCGGTCATCGATATTTCCCAAAATATAAAAGTTTCTGGATCACTAGGAAATTAGTCTAAAACAATGTGCTGACACCACACATGACAATGACAATAATAATTTGGACTTCTAGGGCAGTTTAGTTGACAAAATTGAGAAAGCTCAAAATTGAGAAATTTCGTAAGGCGGCCGGTCATCGATATTTCCCAAAATATAAAAGTTTCTGGATCACTAGGAAATTAGTCTAAAACAATGTGCTGACACCACACATGACAATGACAGTAATAATTTGGACTTCTGGGGCAGTTTAGTTGTCAAAATGGAGATAGCTCAAAATTGAGACCCCAAAATATAAAAGTTTCTGGATCACTAGGAAATTAGTCTAAACAATGTGCTGACACCACACATGACCATAAAAGTAATAATTTGGACTTCTAGGGCAGTTTAGTTGACAAAATTGAGATAGCTCAAAATTGAGAAATTTCATAAGGCGGCCGGTCATCGATATTTCCCAAAATAGAAAAGTTTCTGGATCACTAGGAAATTAGTCTAACACACTTTGCTGACACCACACATGACCATAAAAGTAATAATTTGGACTTCTAGGGCAGTTTAGTTGTCAAAATTGAGATAGCTCAAAATTGAGAAATTTCGTAAGGCGGCCGGTCATCGATATTTCGCAAAATATAAAAGTTTCTGGATCACTAGGAAATTAGTCTAAAACAATGTGCTGACACCACACATGACCATAAAAGTAATAATTTGCACTTCTGGGGCTGTTTAGTTGTCAAAATGGAGATAGCTCAAAATTGAGACCCCAAAATATAAAACTTTCTGGATCACTATGAAATTAGTCTAACACACTTTGCTGACACCACACATGACCATAAAAGTAATAATTTGGACTTCTAGGGCAGTTTAGTTGTCAAAATTGAGATAGCTCAAAATTGAGAAATTTCGTAAGGCGGCCGGTCATCGATATTTCCCAAAATATAAACGTTTCTGGATCACTAGGAAATTAGTCTAAAACAATGTGCTGACACCACACATGACCATAAAAGTAATAATTTGCACTTCTAGGGCAGTTTAGTTGACAAAATTGTGAAAGCTCAAAATTGAGAAATTTCGTAAGGCGGCCGGTCATCGATATTTCCCAAAATATAAAAGTTTCTGGATCACTAGGAAATTAGTCTAAAACAATGTGCTGACACCACACATGACAATGACAATAATAATTTGGACTTCTGGGGCAGTTTAGTTGTCAAAATGGAGATAGCTCAAAATTGAGACCCCAAAATATAAAAGTTTCTGGATCACTAGGAAATTAGTCTCAACAATGTGCTGACACCACACATGACCATAAAAGTAATAATTTGGACTTCTAGGGCAGTTTAGTTGACAAAATTGAGATAGCTCAAAATTGAGAAATTTCATGAGGCGGCCGGTCATCGATATTTCCCAAAATATAAAAGTTTCTGGATCACTAGGAAATTAGTCAACTGCTGACACCACACATGACCATGACAGTAATAATTTGGACGTCTGGGGCAGTTAAGTTGTCAAAATGGAGATAGCTCAAAATTGAGAAATTTCATAAGGCGGCCGGTCATCGATATTTCCCAAAATATAAAAGTTTCCGGATCACTAGGAAATTAGTCTAACACACTTTGCTGACACCACACATGACCATAAAAGTAATAATTTGGACTTCTAGGGCAGTTTAGTTGACAAAATTGAGAAAGCTCAAAATTGAGAAATTTCGTAAGGCGGCCGGTCATCGATATTTCCCAAAATATAAAAGTTTCTGGATCACTAGGAAATTAGTCTAAAACAATGTGCTGACACCACACATGACAATGACAGTAATAATTTGGACTTCTGGGGCAGTTTAGTTGTCAAAATGGAGATAGCTCAAAATTGAGACCCCAAAATATAAAAGTTTCTGGATCACTAGGAAATTAGTCTAAACAATGTGCTGACACCACACATGACCATAAAAGTAATAATTTGGACTTCTAGGGCAGTTTAGTTGACAAAATTGAGATAGCTCAAAATTGAGAAATTTCATAAGGCGGCCGGTCATCGATATTTCCCAAAATAGAAAAGTTTCTGGATCACTAGGAAATTAGTCTAACACACTTTGCTGACACCACACATGACCATAAAAGTAATAATTTGGACTTCTAGGGCAGTTTAGTTGTCAAAATTGAGATAGCTCAAAATTGAGAAATTTCGTAAGGCGGCCGGTCATCGATATTTCGCAAAATATAAAAGTTTCTGGATCACTAGGAAATTAGTCTAAAACAATGTGCTGACACCACACATGACCATAAAAGTAATAATTTGCACTTCTGGGGCTGTTTAGTTGTCAAAATGGAGATAGCTCAAAATTGAGACCCCAAAATATAAAACTTTCTGGATCACTATGAAATTAGTCTAACACACTTTGCTGACACCACACATGACCATAAAAGTAATAATTTGGACTTCTAGGGCAGTTTAGTTGTCAAAATTGAGATAGCTCAAAATTGAGAAATTTCGTAAGGCGGCCGGTCATCGATATTTCCCAAAATATAAACGTTTCTGGATCACTAGGAAATTAGTCTAAAACAATGTGCTGACACCACACATGACCATAAAAGTAATAATTTGCACTTCTAGGGCAGTTTAGTTGACAAAATTGTGAAAGCTCAAAATTGAGAAATTTCGTAAGGCGGCCGGTCATCGATATTTCCCAAAATATAAAAGTTTCTGGATCACTAGGAAATTAGTCTAAAACAATGTGCTGACACCACACATGACAATGACAATAATAATTTGGACTTCTGGGGCAGTTTAGTTGTCAAAATGGAGATAGCTCAAAATTGAGACCCCAAAATATAAAAGTTTCTGGATCACTAGGAAATTAGTCTCAACAATGTGCTGACACCACACATGACCATAAAAGTAATAATTTGGACTTCTAGGGCAGTTTAGTTGACAAAATTGAGATAGCTCAAAATTGAGAAATTTCATGAGGCGGCCGGTCATCGATATTTCCCAAAATATAAAAGTTTCTGGATCACTAGGAAATTAGTCAACTGCTGACACCACACATGACCATGACAGTAATAATTTGGACGTCTGGGGCAGTTAAGTTGTCAAAATGGAGATAGCTCAAAATTGAGAAATTTCATAAGGCGGCCGGTCATCGATATTTCCCAAAATATAAAAGTTTCCGGATCACTAGGAAATTAGTCTAACACACTTTGCTGACACCACACATGACCATAAAAGTAATAATTTGGACTTCTAGGGCAGTTTAGTTGACAAAATTGAGAAAGCTCAAAATTGAGAAATTTCGTAAGGCGGCCGGTCATCGATATTTCCCAAAATATAAAAGTTTCTGGATCACTAGGAAATTAGTCTAAAACAATGTGCTGACACCACACATGACAATGACAGTAATAATTTGGACTTCTGGGGCAGTTTAGTTGTCAAAATGGAGATAGCTCAAAATTGAGACCCCAAAATATAAAAGTTTCTGGATCACTAGGAAATTAGTCTAAACAATGTGCTGACACCACACATGACCATAAAAGTAATAATTTGGACTTCTAGGGCAGTTTAGTTGACAAAATTGAGATAGCTCAAAATTGAGAAATTTCATAAGGCGGCCGGTCATCGATATTTCCCAAAATAGAAAAGTTTCTGGATCACTAGGAAATTAGTCTAACACACTTTGCTGACACCACACATGACCATAAAAGTAATAATTTGGACTTCTAGGGCAGTTTAGTTGTCAAAATTGAGATAGCTCAAAATTGAGAAATTTCGTAAGGCGGCCGGTCATCGATATTTCGCAAAATATAAAAGTTTCTGGATCACTAGGAAATTAGTCTAAAACAATGTGCTGACACCACACATGACCATAAAAGTAATAATTTGCACTTCTGGGGCTGTTTAGTTGTCAAAATGGAGATAGCTCAAAATTGAGAAATTTCGTAAGGCGGCCGGTCATCGATATTTCCCAAAATATAAACGTTTCTGGATCACTAGGAAATTAGTCTAAAACAATGTGCTGACACCACACATGACCATAAAAGTAATAATTTGCACTTCTAGGGCAGTTTAGTTGACAAAATTGTGAAAGCTCAAAATTGAGAAATTTCGTAAGGCGGCCGGTCATCGATATTTCCCAAAATATAAACGTTTCTGGATCACTAGGAAATTAGTCTAAAACAATGTGCTGACACCACACATGACCATAAAAGTAATAATTTGCACTTCTAGGGCAGTTTAGTTGACAAAATTGTGAAAGCTCAAAATTGAGAAATTTCGTAAGGCGGCCGGTCATCGATATTTCCCAAAATATAAAAGTTTCTGGATCACTAGGAAATTAGTCTAAAACAATGTGCTGACACCACACATGACAATGACAATAATAATTTGGACTTCTGGGGCAGTTTAGTTGTCAAAATGGAGATAGCTCAAAATTGAGACCCCAAAATATAAAAGTTTCTGGATCACTAGGAAATTAGTCTCAACAATGTGCTGACACCACACATGACCATAAAAGTAATAATTTGGACTTCTAGGGCAGTTTAATTGACAAAATCGAGATAGCTCAAAATTGAGAAATTTCATGAGGCGGCCGGTCATCGATATTTCCCAAAATATAAAAGTTTCTGGATCACTAGGAAATTAGTCAACTGCTGACACCACACATGACCATGACAGTAATAATTTGGACGTCTGGGGCAGTTAAGTTGTCAAAATGGAGATAGCTCAAAATTGAGAAATTTCATAAGGCGGCCGGTCATCGATATTTCCCAAAATATAAAAGTTTCCGGATCACTAGGAAATTAGTCTAACACACTTTGCTGACACCACACATGACCATAAAAGTAATAATTTGGACTTCTAGGGCAGTTTAGTTGACAAAATTGAGAAAGCTCAAAATTGAGAAATTTCGTAAGGCGGCCGGTCATCGATATTTCCCAAAATATAAAAGTTTCTGGATCACTAGGAAATTAGTCTAAAACAATGTGCTGACACCACACATGACAATGACAGTAATAATTTGGACTTCTGGGGCAGTTTAGTTGTCAAAATGGAGATAGCTCAAAATTGAGACCCCAAAATATAAAAGTTTCTGGATCACTAGGAAATTAGTCTAAACAATGTGCTGACACCACACATGACCATAAAAGTAATAATTTGGACTTCTAGGGCAGTTTAGTTGTCAAAATTGAGATAGCTCAAAATTGAGAAATTTCGTAAGGCGGCCGGTCATCGATATTTCCCAAAATATAAACGTTTCTGGATCACTAGGAAATTAGTCTAAAACAATGTGCTGACACCACACATGACCATAAAAGTAATAATTTGCACTTCTAGGGCAGTTTAGTTGACAAAATTGTGAAAGCTCAAAATTGAGAAATTTCGTAAGGCGGCCGGTCATCGATATTTCCCAAAATATAAAAGTTTCTGGATCACTAGGAAATTAGTCTAAAACAATGTGCTGACACCACACATGACAATGACAATAATAATTTGGACTTCTGGGGCAGTTTAGTTGTCAAAATGGAGATAGCTCAAAATTGAGACCCCAAAATATAAAAGTTTCTGGATCACTAGGAAATTAGTCTCAACAATGTGCTGACACCACACATGACCATAAAAGTAATAATTTGGACTTCTAGGGCAGTTTAGTTGACAAAATTGAGATAGCTCAAAATTGAGAAATTTCATGAGACGGCCGGTCATCGATATTTCCCAAAATATAAAAGTTTCTGGATCACTATGAAATTAGTCTAACACACTTTGCTGACACCACACATGACCATAAAAGTAATAATTTGGACTTCTAGGGCAGTTTAGTTGTCAAAATTGAGATAGCTCAAAATTGAGAAATTTCGTAAGGCGGCCGGTCATCGATATTTCCCAAAATATAAACGTTTCTGGATCACTAGGAAATTAGTCTAAAACAATGTGCTGACACCACACATGACCATAAAAGTAATAATTTGCACTTCTAGGGCAGTTTAGTTGACAAAATTGTGAAAGCTCAAAATTGAGAAATTTCGTAAGGCGGCCGGTCATCGATATTTCCCAAAATATAAAAGTTTCTGGATCACTAGGAAATTAGTCTAAAACAATGTGCTGACACCACACATGACAATGACAATAATAATTTGGACTTCTGGGGCAGTTTAGTTGTCAAAATGGAGATAGCTCAAAATTGAGACCCCAAAATATAAAAGTTTCTGGATCACTAGGAAATTAGTCTCAACAATGTGCTGACACCACACATGACCATAAAAGTAATAATTTGGACTTCTAGGGCAGTTTAGTTGACAAAATTGAGATAGCTCAAAATTGAGAAATTTCATGAGGCGGCCGGTCATCGATATTTCCCAAAATATAAAAGTTTCTGGATCACTAGGAAATTAGTCAACTGCTGACACCACACATGACCATGACAGTAATAATTTGGACGTCTGGGGCAGTTAAGTTGTCAAAATGGAGATAGCTCAAAATTGAGAAATTTCATAAGGCGGCCGGTCATCGATATTTCCCAAAATATAAAAGTTTCCGGATCACTAGGAAATTAGTCTAACACACTTTGCTGACACCACACATGACCATAAAAGTAATAATTTGGACTTCTAGGGCAGTTTAGTTGACAAAATTGAGAAAGCTCAAAATTGAGAAATTTCGTAAGGCGGCCGGTCATCGATATTTCCCAAAATATAAAAGTTTCTGGATCACTAGGAAATTAGTCTAAAACAATGTGCTGACACCACACATGACAATGACAGTAATAATTTGGACTTCTGGGGCAGTTTAGTTGTCAAAATGGAGATAGCTCAAAATTGAGACCCCAAAATATAAAAGTTTCTGGATCACTAGGAAATTAGTCTAAACAATGTGCTGACACCACACATGACCATAAAAGTAATAATTTGGACTTCTAGGGCAGTTTAGTTGACAAAATTGAGATAGCTCAAAATTGAGAAATTTCATAAGGCGGCCGGTCATCGATATTTCCCAAAATAGAAAAGTTTCTGGATCACTAGGAAATTAGTCTAACACACTTTGCTGACACCACACATGACCATAAAAGTAATAATTTGGACTTCTAGGGCAGTTTAGTTGTCAAAATTGAGATAGCTCAAAATTGAGAAATTTCGTAAGGCGGCCGGTCATCGATATTTCGCAAAATATAAAAGTTTCTGGATCACTAGGAAATTAGTCTAAAACAATGTGCTGACACCACACATGACCATAAAAGTAATAATTTGCACTTCTGGGGCTGTTTAGTTGTCAAAATGGAGATAGCTCAAAATTGAGACCCCAAAATATAAAACTTTCTGGATCACTATGAAATTAGTCTAACACACTTTGCTGACACCACACATGACCATAAAAGTAATAATTTGGACTTCTAGGGCAGTTTAGTTGTCAAAATTGAGATAGCTCAAAATTGAGAAATTTCGTAAGGCGGCCGGTCATCGATATTTCCCAAAATATAAACGTTTCTGGATCACTAGGAAATTAGTCTAAAACAATGTGCTGACACCACACATGACCATAAAAGTAATAATTTGCACTTCTAGGGCAGTTTAGTTGACAAAATTGTGAAAGCTCAAAATTGAGAAATTTCGTAAGGCGGCCGGTCATCGATATTTCCCAAAATATAAAAGTTTCTGGATCACTAGGAAATTAGTCTAAAACAATGTGCTGACACCACACATGACAATGACAATAATAATTTGGACTTCTGGGGCAGTTTAGTTGTCAAAATGGAGATAGCTCAAAATTGAGACCCCAAAATATAAAAGTTTCTGGATCACTAGGAAATTAGTCTCAACAATGTGCTGACACCACACATGACCATAAAAGTAATAATTTGGACTTCTAGGGCAGTTTAGTTGACAAAATTGAGATAGCTCAAAATTGAGAAATTTCATAAGGCGGCCGGTCATCGATATTTCCCAAAATATAAAAGTTTCTGGATCACTAGGAAATTAGTCAACTGCTGACACCACACATGACCATGACAGTAATAATTTGGACTTCTGGGGCAGTTAAGTTGTCAAAATGGAGATAGCTCAAATTTGAGAAATTTCATAAGGCGGCCGGTCATCGATATTTCCCAAAATATAAAAGTTTCCGGATCACTAGGAAATTAGTCTAACACACTTTGCTGACACCACACATGACCATAAAAGTAATAATTTGGACTTCTAGGGCAGTTTAGTTGACAAAATTGAGAAAGCTCAAAATTGAGAAATTTCGTAAGGCGGCCGGTCATCGATATTTCCCAAAATATAAAAGTTTCTGGATCACTAGGAAATTAGTCTAAAACAATGTGCTGACACCACACATGACAATGACAGTAATAATTTGGACTTCTGGGGCAGTTTAGTTGTCAAAATGGAGATAGCTCAAAATTTAGACCCCAAAATATAAAAGTTTCTGGATCACTAGGAAATTAGTCTAAACAATGTGCTGACACCACACATGACCATAAAAGTAATAATTTGGACTTCTAGGGCAGTTTAGTTGACAAAATTGAGATAGCTCAAAATTGAGAAATTTCATAAGGCGGCCGGTCATCGATATTTCCCAAAATATAAAAGTTTCTGGATCACTAGGAAATTAGTCTAAAACAATGTGCTGACACCACACATGACAATGACAGTAATAATTTGGACTTCTGGGGCAGTTAAGTTGTCAAAATGGAGATAGCTCAAAATTTAGAAATTTCGTAAGGCGGCCGGTCATCGATAATTCCCAAAATAAAAGTTTCTGGATCACTAGGAAATTAGTCTAAAACAATGTGCTGACACCACACATGACCATGACAGTAATAATTTGGACTTCTGGGGCAGTTAAGTTGTCAAAATGAAGATAGCTTAAAATTGAGAAATTTCGTAAATCGGCCGGTCATCGATATTTCCCAAAATATAAAAGTTTCTGGATCACTAGGAAATTAGTCTAACACAATTTGCTGACACCACACATGACCATAAAAGTAATAATTTGGACTTCTAGGGCAGTTTAGTTGTCAAAATTGAGATAGCTCAAAATTGAGAAATTTCGTAAGGCGGCCGGTCATCGATATTTCCCAAAATATAAAAGTTTCTGGATCACTAGGAAATTAGTCTAAAACAATGTGCTGACATCACACATGACCATAAAAGTAATAATTTGCACTTCTGGGGCTGTTTAGTTGTCAAAATGGAGATAGCTCAAAATTGAGTCCCCAAAATATAAAACTTTCTGGATCACTATGAAATTAGTCTAAACAATGTGCTGACACCACACATGACCATAAAAGAAATAATTTGGACTTCTAGGGCAGTTCCGTTGACAAAATTGAGATAGCTCAATATTGAGAAATTTCGTAAGGCGGCCGGTCATCGATATTTCCCAAAATATAAAAGTTTCTGGATCACTAGGAAATTAGTCTAACACACTTTGCTGACACCACACATGACCATAAAAGTAATAATTTGGATTTCTAGGGCAGTTTAGTTGTCAAAATTGAGATAGCTCAAAATTGAGAAATTTCGTAAGGCGGCCGGTCATCGATATTTCGCAAAATATAAAAGTTTCTGGATCACTAGGAAATTAGTCTAAAACAATGTGCTGACACCACACATGACCATAAAAGTAATAATTTGCACTTCTGGGGCTGTTTAGTTGTCAAAATGGAGATAGCTCAAAATTGAGAAATTTCGTAAATCGGCCGGTCATCGATATTTCCCAAAATATAAAAGTTTCTGGATCACTAGGAAATTAGTCTAACACAATTTGCTGACACCACACATGACCATAAAAGTAATAATTTGGACTTCTAGGGCAATTTAGTTGTCAAAATTGAGATAGCTCAAAATTGAGAAATTTCGTAAGGCGGCCGGTCATCGATATTTCCCAAAATATAAAAGTTTCTGGATCACTAGGAAATTAGTCTAAAACAATGTGCTGACATCACACATGACCATAAAAGTAATAATTTGCACTTCTGGGGCTGTTTAGTTGTCAAAATGGAGATAGCTCAAAATTGAGTCCCCAAAATATAAAACTTTCTGGATCACTATGAAATTAGTCTAAACAATGTGCTGACACCACACATGACCATAAAAGAAATAATTTGGACTTCTAGGGCAGTTCCGTTGACAAAATTGAGATAGCTCAATATTGAGAAATTTCGTAAGGCGGCCGGTCATCGATATTTCCCAAAATAGAAAAGTTTCTGGATCACTAGGAAATTAGTCTAACACACTTTGCTGACACCACACATGACCATAAAAGTAATAATTTGGACTTCTAGGGCAGTTTAGTTGTCAAAATTGAGATAGCTCAAAATTGAGAAATTTCGTAAGGCGGCCAGTCATCGATATTTCGCAAAATATAAAAGTTTCTGGATCACTAGGAAATTAGTCTAAAACAATGTGCTGACACCACACATGACCATAAAAGTAATAATTTGCACTTCTAGGGCAGTTTAGTTGACAAAATTGTGAAAGCTCAAAATTGAGAAATTTCGTAAGGCGGCCGGTCATCGATATTTCCCAAAATATAAAAGTTTCTGGATCACTAGGAAATTAGTCTAAAACAATGTGCTGACACCACACATGACAATGACAATAATAATTTGGACTTCTGGGGCAGTTTAGTTGTCAAAATGGAGATAGCTCAAAATTGAGACCCCAAAATATAAAAGTTTCTGGATCACTAGGAAATTAGTCTCAACAATGTGCTGACACCACACATGACCATAAAAGTAATAATTTGGACTTCTAGGGCAGTTTAGTTGACAAAATTGAGATAGCTCAAAATTGAGAAATTTCATGAGGCGGCCGGTCATCGATATTTCCCAAAATATAAAAGTTTCTGGATCACTAGGAAATTAGTCAACTGCTGACACCACACATGACCATGACAGTAATAATTTGGACTTCTGGGGCAGTTAAGTTGTCAAAATGGAGATAGCTCAAAATTGAGAAATTTCATAAGGCGGCCGGTCATCGATATTTCCCAAAATATAAAAGTTTCCGGATCACTAGGAAATTAGTCTAACACACTTTGCTGACACCACACATGACCATAAAAGTAATAATTTGGACTTCTAGGGCAGTTTAGTTGACAAAATTGAGAAATTTCGTAAGGCGGCCGGTCATCGATATTTCCCAAAATATAAAAGTTTCTGGATCACTAGGAAATTAGTCTAAAACAATGTGCTGACACCACACATGACAATGACAGTAATAATTTGGACTTCTGGGGCAGTTTAGTTGTCAAAATGGAGATAGCTCAAAATTGAGACCCCAAAATATAAAAGTTTCTGGATCACTAGGAAATTAGTCTAAACAATGTGCTGACACCACACATGACCATAAAAGTAATAATTTGGACTTCTAGGGCAGTTTAGTTGTCAAAATTGAGATAGCTCAAAATTGAGAAATTTCGTAAGGCGGCCGGTCATCGATATTTCCCAAAATATAAACGTTTCTGGATCACTAGGAAATTAGTCTAAAACAATGTGCTGACACCACACATGACCATAAAAGTAATAATTTGGACTTCTAGGGCAGTTTAGTTGTCAAAATTGAGATAGCTCAAAATTGAGAAATTTCGTAAGGCGGCCGGTCATCGATATTTCCCAAAATATAAAAGTTTCTGGATCACTAGGAAATTAGTCAACTGCTGACACCACACATGACCATGACAGTAATAATTTGGACTTCTGGGGCAGTTAAGTTGTCAAAATGGAGATAGCTCAAAATTGAGAAATTTCATAAGGCGGCCGGTCATCGATATTTCCCAAAATATAAAAGTTTCCGGATCACTAGGCAATTAGTCTAACACACTTTGCTGACACCACACATGACCATAAAAGTAATAATTTGGACTTCTAGGGCAGTTTAGTTGACAAAATTGAGAAAGCTCAAAATTGAGAAATTTCGTAAGGCGGCCGGTCATCGATATTTCCCAAAATATAAAAGTTTCTGGATCACTAGGAAATTAGTCTAAAACAATGTGCTGACACCACACATGACAATGACAGTAATAATTTGGACTTCTGGGGCAGTTTAGTTGTCAAAATGGAGATAGCTCAAAATTTAGACCCCAAAATATAAAAGTTTCTGGATCACTAGGAAATTAGTCTAAACAATGTGCTGACACCACACATGACCATAAAAGTAATAATTTGGACTTCTAGGGCAGTTTAGTTGACAAAATTGAGATAGCTCAAAATTGAGAAATTTCGTAAGGCGGCCGGTCATCGATATTTCCCAAAATATAAAAGTTTCTGGATCACTAGGAAATTAGTCTAAAACAATGTGCTGACACCACACATGACCATAAAAGTAATAATTTGCACTTCTGGGGCTGTTTAGTTGTCAAAATGGAGATAGCTCAAAATTGAGACCCCAAAATATAAAACTTTCTGGATCACTATGAAATTAGTCTAACACACTTTGCTGACACCACACATGACCATAAAAGTAATAATTTGGACTTCTAGGGCAGTTTAGTTGTCAAAATTGAGATAGCTCAAAATTGAGAAATTTCGTAAGGCGGCCGGTCATCGATATTTCCCAAAATATAAACGTTTCTGGATCACTAGGAAATTAGTCTAAAACAATGTGCTGACACCACACATGACCATAAAAGTAATAATTTGCACTTCTAGGGCAGTTTAGTTGACAAAATTGTGAAAGCTCAAAATTGAGAAATTTCGTAAGGCGGCCGGTCATCGATATTTCCCAAAATATAAAAGTTTCTGGATCACTAGGAAATTAGTCTAAAACAATGTGCTGACACCACACATGACAATGACAATAATAATTTGGACTTCTGGGGCAGTTTAGTTGTCAAAATGGAGATAGCTCAAAATTGAAAAATTTAATAAGGCGGCCGGTCATCGATATTTCCCAAAATATAAAAGTTTCTGGATCACTAGGAAATTAGTCAACTGCTGACACCACACATGACCATGACAGTAATAATTTGGACTTCTGGGGCAGTTAAGTTGTCAAAATGGAGATAGCTCAAAATTGAGAAATTTCATAAGGCGGCCGGTCATCGATATTTCCCAAAATATAAAAGTTTCCGGATCACTAGGAAATTAGTCTAACACACTTTGCTGACACCACACATGACCATAAAAGTAATAATTTGGACTTCTAGGGCAGTTTAGTTGACAAAATTGAGAAAGCTCAAAATTGAGAAATTTCGTAAGGCGGCCGGTCATCGATATTTCCCAAAATATAAAAGTTTCTGGATCACTAGGAAATTAGTCTAAAACAATGTGCTGACACCACACATGACAATGACAGTAATAATTTGGACTTCTGGGGCAGTTAAGTTGTCAAAATGGAGATAGCTCAAAATTTAGAAATTTCGTAAGGCGGCCGGTCATCGATAATTCCCAAAATAAAAGTTTCTGGATCACTAGGAAATTAGTCTAAAACAATGTGCTGACACCACACATGACCATGACAGTAATAATTTGGACTTCTGGGGCAGTTAAGTTGTCAAAATGAAGATAGCTTAAAATTGAGAAATTTCGTAAATCGGCCGGTCATCGATATTTCCCAAAATATAAAAGTTTCTGGATCACTAGGAAATTAGTCTAACACAATTTGCTGACACCACACATGACCATAAAAGTAATAATTTGGACTTCTAGGGCAGTTTAGTTGTCAAAATTGAGATAGCTCAAAATTGAGAAATTTCGTAAGGCGGCCGGTCATCGATATTTCCCAAAATATAAAAGTTTCTGGATCACTAGGAAATTAGTCTAAAACAATGTGCTGACATCACACATGACCATAAAAGTAATAATTTGCACTTCTGGGGCTGTTTAGTTGTCAAAATGGAGATAGCTCAAAATTGAGTCCCCAAAATATAAAACTTTCTGGATCACTATGTAATTAGTCTAAACAATGTGCTGACACCACACATGACCATAAAAGAAATAATTTGGACTTCTAGGGCAGTTCCGTTGACAAAATTGAGATAGCTCAATATTGAGAAATTTCGTAAGGCGGCCGGTCATCGATATTTCCCAAAATAGAAAAGTTTCTGGATCACTAGGAAATTAGTCTAACACACTTTGCTGACACCACACATGACCATAAAAGTAATAATTTGGACTTCTAGGGCAGTTTAGTTGTCAAAATTGAGATAGCTCAAAATTGAGAAATTTCGTAAGGCGGCCGGTCATCGATATTTCGCAAAATATAAAAGTTTCTGGATCACTAGGAAATTAGTCTAAAACAATGTACTGACACCACACATGACCATACAAGTAATAATTTGCACTTCTGGGGCTGTTTAGTTGTCAAAATGGAGATAGCTCAAAATTGAGAAATTTCGTAAGGCGGCAGGTCATCGATATTTCCCAAAATATAAAAGTTTCTGGATCACTAGGAAATTAGTCTAAAACAATGTGCTGACATCACACATGACCATAAAAGTAATAATTTGCACTTCTGGGGCTGTTTAGTTGTCAAAATGGAGATAGCTCAAAATTGAGTCCCCAAAATATAAAACTTTCTGGATCACTATGAAATTAGTCTAAACAATGTGCTGACACCACACATGACCATAAAAGAAATAATTTGGACTTCTAGGGCAGTTCCGTTGACAAAATTGAGATAGCTCAATATTGAGAAATTTCGTAAGGCGGCCGGTCATCGATATTTCCCAAAATAGAAAAGTTTCTGGATCACTAGGAAATTAGTCTAACACACTTTGCTGACACCACACATGACCATAAAAGTAATAATTTGGACTTCTAGGGCAGTTTAGTTGACAAAATTGAGAAAGCTCAAAATTGAGAAATTTCGTAAGGCGGCCGGTCATCGATATTTCCCAAAATATAAAAGTTTCTGGATCACTAGGAAATTAGTCTAAAACAATGTGCTGACACCACACATGACAATGACAGTAATAATTTGGACTTCTGGGGCAGTTTAGTTGTCAAAATGGAGATAGCTCAAAATTTAGACCCCAAAATATAAAAGTTTCTGGATCACTAGGAAATTAGTCTAAACAATGTGCTGACACCACACATGACCATAAAAGTAATAATTTGGACTTCTAGGGCAGTTTAGTTGACAAAATTGAGATAGCTCAAAATTGAGAAATTTCGTAAGGCGGCCGGTCATCGATATTTCCCAAAATATAAAAGTTTCTGGATCACTAGGAAATTAGTCTAAAACAATGTGCTGACACCACACATGACCATAAAAGTAATAATTTGCACTTCTGGGGCTGTTTAGTTGTCAAAATGGAGATAGCTCAAAATTGAGACCCCAAAATATAAAACTTTCTGGATCACTATGAAATTAGTCTAACACACTTTGCTGACACCACACATGACCATAAAAGTAATAATTTGGACTTCTAGGGCAGTTTAGTTGTCAAAATTGAGATAGCTCAAAATTGAGAAATTTCGTAAGGCGGCCGGTCATCGATATTTCCCAAAATATAAACGTTTCTGGATCACTAGGAAATTAGTCTAAAACAATGTGCTGACACCACACATGACCATAAAAGTAATAATTTGCACTTCTAGGGCAGTTTAGTTGACAAAATTGTGAAAGCTCAAAATTGAGAAATTTCGTAAGGCGGCCGGTCATCGATATTTCCCAAAATATAAAAGTTTCTGGATCACTAGGAAATTAGTCTAAAACAATGTGCTGACACCACACATGACAATGACAATAATAATTTGGACTTCTGGGGCAGTTTAGTTGTCAAAATGGAGATAGCTCAAAATTGAAAAATTTAATAAGGCGGCCGGTCATCGATATTTCCCAAAATATAAAAGTTTCTGGATCACTAGGAAATTAGTCAACTGCTGACACCACACATGACCATGACAGTAATAATTTGGACTTCTGGGGCAGTTAAGTTGTCAAAATGGAGATAGCTCAAAATTGAGAAATTTCATAAGGCGGCCGGTCATCGATATTTCCCAAAATATAAAAGTTTCCGGATCACTAGGAAATTAGTCTAACACACTTTGCTGACACCACACATGACCATAAAAGTAATAATTTGGACTTCTAGGGCAGTTTAGTTGACAAAATTGAGAAAGCTCAAAATTGAGAAATTTCGTAAGGCGGCCGGTCATCGATATTTCCCAAAATATAAAAGTTTCTGGATCACTAGGAAATTAGTCTAAAACAATGTGCTGACACCACACATGACAATGACAGTAATAATTTGGACTTCTGGGGCAGTTAAGTTGTCAAAATGGAGATAGCTCAAAATTTAGAAATTTCGTAAGGCGGCCGGTCATCGATAATTCCCAAAATAAAAGTTTCTGGATCACTAGGAAATTAGTCTAAAACAATGTGCTGACACCACACATGACCATGACAGTAATAATTTGGACTTCTGGGGCAGTTAAGTTGTCAAAATGAAGATAGCTTAAAATTGAGAAATTTCGTAAATCGGCCGGTCATCGATATTTCCCAAAATATAAAAGTTTCTGGATCACTAGGAAATTAGTCTAACACAATTTGCTGACACCACACATGACCATAAAAGTAATAATTTGGACTTCTAGGGCAGTTTAGTTGTCAAAATTGAGATAGCTCAAAATTGAGAAATTTCGTAAGGCGGCCGGTCATCGATATTTCCCAAAATATAAAAGTTTCTGGATCACTAGGAAATTAGTCTAAAACAATGTGCTGACATCACACATGACCATAAAAGTAATAATTTGCACTTCTGGGGCTGTTTAGTTGTCAAAATGGAGATAGCTCAAAATTGAGTCCCCAAAATATAAAACTTTCTGGATCACTATGTAATTAGTCTAAACAATGTGCTGACACCACACATGACCATAAAAGAAATAATTTGGACTTCTAGGGCAGTTCCGTTGACAAAATTGAGATAGCTCAATATTGAGAAATTTCGTAAGGCGGCCGGTCATCGATATTTCCCAAAATAGAAAAGTTTCTGGATCACTAGGAAATTAGTCTAACACACTTTGCTGACACCACACATGACCATAAAAGTAATAATTTGGACTTCTAGGGCAGTTTAGTTGTCAAAATTGAGATAGCTCAAAATTGAGAAATTTCGTAAGGCGGCCGGTCATCGATATTTCGCAAAATATAAAAGTTTCTGGATCACTAGGAAATTAGTCTAAAACAATGTACTGACACCACACATGACCATACAAGTAATAATTTGCACTTCTGGGGCTGTTTAGTTGTCAAAATGGAGATAGCTCAAAATTGAGAAATTTCGTAAGGCGGCAGGTCATCGATATTTCCCAAAATATAAAAGTTTCTGGATCACTAGGAAATTAGTCTAAAACAATGTGCTGACATCACACATGACCATAAAAGTAATAATTTGCACTTCTGGGGCTGTTTAGTTGTCAAAATGGAGATAGCTCAAAATTGAGTCCCCAAAATATAAAACTTTCTGGATCACTATGAAATTAGTCTAAACAATGTGCTGACACCACACATGACCATAAAAGAAATAATTTGGACTTCTAGGGCAGTTCCGTTGACAAAATTGAGATAGCTCAATATTGAGAAATTTCGTAAGGCGGCCGGTCATCGATATTTCCCAAAATAGAAAAGTTTCTGGATCACTAGGAAATTAGTCTAACACACTTTGCTGACACCACACATGACCATAAAAGTAATAATTTGGACTTCTAGGGCAGTTTAGTTGACAAAATTGAGAAAGCTCAAAATTGAGAAATTTCGTAAGGCGGCCGGTCATCGATATTTCCCAAAATATAAAAGTTTCTGGATCACTAGGAAATTAGTCTAAAACAATGTGCTGACACCACACATGACAATGACAGTAATAATTTGGACTTCTGGGGCAGTTTAGTTGTCAAAATGGAGATAGCTCAAAATTTAGACCCCAAAATATAAAAGTTTCTGGATCACTAGGAAATTAGTCTAAACAATGTGCTGACACCACACATGACCATAAAAGTAATAATTTGGACTTCTAGGGCAGTTTAGTTGACAAAATTGAGATAGCTCAAAATTGAGAAATTTCGTAAGGCGGCCGGTCATCGATATTTCCCAAAATATAAAAGTTTCTGGATCACTAGGAAATTAGTCTAAAACAATGTGCTGACACCACACATGACCATAAAAGTAATAATTTGCACTTCTGGGGCTGTTTAGTTGTCAAAATGGAGATAGCTCAAAATTGAGACCCCAAAATATAAAACTTTCTGGATCACTATGAAATTAGTCTAACACACTTTGCTGACACCACACATGACCATAAAAGTAATAATTTGGACTTCTAGGGCAGTTTAGTTGTCAAAATTGAGATAGCTCAAAATTGAGAAATTTCGTAAGGCGGCCGGTCATCGATATTTCCCAAAATATAAACGTTTCTGGATCACTAGGAAATTAGTCTAAAACAATGTGCTGACACCACACATGACCATAAAAGTAATAATTTGCACTTCTAGGGCAGTTTAGTTGACAAAATTGTGAAAGCTCAAAATTGAGAAATTTCGTAAGGCGGCCGGTCATCGATATTTCCCAAAATATAAAAGTTTCTGGATCACTAGGAAATTAGTCTAAAACAATGTGCTGACACCACACATGACAATGACAATAATAATTTGGACTTCTGGGGCAGTTTAGTTGTCAAAATGGAGATAGCTCAAAATTGAAAAATTTAATAAGGCGGCCGGTCATCGATATTTCCCAAAATATAAAAGTTTCTGGATCACTAGGAAATTAGTCAACTGCTGACACCACACATGACCATGACAGTAATAATTTGGACTTCTGGGGCAGTTAAGTTGTCAAAATGGAGATAGCTCAAAATTGAGAAATTTCATAAGGCGGCCGGTCATCGATATTTCCCAAAATATAAAAGTTTCCGGATCACTAGGAAATTAGTCTAACACACTTTGCTGACACCACACATGACCATAAAAGTAATAATTTGGACTTCTAGGGCAGTTTAGTTGACAAAATTGAGAAAGCTCAAAATTGAGAAATTTCGTAAGGCGGCCGGTCATCGATATTTCCCAAAATATAAAAGTTTCTGGATCACTAGGAAATTAGTCTAAAACAATGTGCTGACACCACACATGACAATGACAGTAATAATTTGGACTTCTGGGGCAGTTAAGTTGTCAAAATGGAGATAGCTCAAAATTTAGAAATTTCGTAAGGCGGCCGGTCATCGATAATTCCCAAAATAAAAGTTTCTGGATCACTAGGAAATTAGTCTAAAACAATGTGCTGACACCACACATGACCATGACAGTAATAATTTGGACTTCTGGGGCAGTTAAGTTGTCAAAATGAAGATAGCTTAAAATTGAGAAATTTCGTAAATCGGCCGGTCATCGATATTTCCCAAAATATAAAAGTTTCTGGATCACTAGGAAATTAGTCTAACACAATTTGCTGACACCACACATGACCATAAAAGTAATAATTTGGACTTCTAGGGCAGTTTAGTTGTCAAAATTGAGATAGCTCAAAATTGAGAAATTTCGTAAGGCGGCCGGCCATCGATATTTCCCAAAATATAAAAGTTTCTGGATCACTAGGAAATTAGTCTAAAACAATGTGCTGACATCACACATGACCATAAAAGTAATAATTTGCACTTCTGGGGCTGTTTAGTTGTCAAAATGGAGATAGCTCAAAATTGAGTCCCCAAAATATAAAACTTTCTGGATCACTATGTAATTAGTCTAAACAATGTGCTGACACCACACATGACCATAAAAGAAATAATTTGGACTTCTAGGGCAGTTCCGTTGACAAAATTGAGATAGCTCAATATTGAGAAATTTCGTAAGGCGGCCGGTCATCGATATTTCCCAAAATAGAAAAGTTTCTGGATCACTAGGAAATTAGTCTAACACACTTTGCTGACACCACACATGACCATAAAAGTAATAATTTGGACTTCTAGGGCAGTTTAGTTGTCAAAATTGAGATAGCTCAAAATTGAGAAATTTCGTAAGGCGGCCGGTCATCGATATTTCGCAAAATATAAAAGTTTCTGGATCACTAGGAAATTAGTCTAAAACAATGTACTGACACCACACATGACCATACAAGTAATAATTTGCACTTCTGGGGCTGTTTAGTTGTCAAAATGGAGATAGCTCAAAATTGAGAAATTTCGTAAGGCGGCAGGTCATCGATATTTCCCAAAATATAAAAGTTTCTGGATCACTAGGAAATTAGTCTAAAACAATGTGCTGACATCACACATGACCATAAAAGTAATAATTTGCACTTCTGGGGCTGTTTAGTTGTCAAAATGGAGATAGCTCAAAATTGAGTCCCCAAAATATAAAACTTTCTGGATCACTATGAAATTAGTCTAAACAATGTGCTGACACCACACATGACCATAAAAGAAATAATTTGGACTTCTAGGGCAGTTCCGTTGACAAAATTGAGATAGCTCAATATTGAGAAATTTCGTAAGGCGGCCGGTCATCGATATTTCCCAAAATAGAAAAGTTTCTGGATCACTAGGAAATTAGTCTAACACACTTTGCTGACACCACACATGACCATAAAAGTAATAATTTGGACTTCTAGGGCAGTTTAGTTGTCAAAATTGAGATAGCTCAAAATTGAGAAATTTCGTAAGGCGGCCAGTCATCGATATTTCGCAAAATATAAAAGTTTCTGGATCACTAGGAAATTAGTCTAAAACAATGTGCTGACACCACACATGACCATAAAAGTAATAATTTGCACTTCTGGGGCTGTTTAGTTGTCAAAATGGAGATAGCTCAAAATTGAGAAATTTCGTAAGGCGGCCGGTCATCGATATTTCCCAAAATATAAACGTTTCTGGATCACTAGGAAATTAGTCTAAAACAATGTGCTGACACCACACATGACCATAAAAGTAATAATTTGCACTTCTAGGGCAGTTTAGTTGACAAAATTGTGAAAGCTCAAAATTGAGAAATTTCGTAAGGCGGCCGGTCATCGATATTTCCCAAAATATAAAAGTTTCTGGATCACTAGGAAATTAGTCTAAAACAATGTGCTGACACCACACATGACAATGACAATAATAATTTGGACTTCTGGGGCAGTTTAGTTGTCAAAATGGAGATAGCTCAAAATTGAGACCCCAAAATATAAAAGTTTCTGGATCACTAGGAAATTAGTCTCAACAATGTGCTGACACCACACATGACCATAAAAGTAATAATTTGGACTTCTAGGGCAGTTTAGTTGACAAAATTGAGATAGCTCAAAATTGAGAAATTTCATGAGGCGGCCGGTCATCGATATTTCCCAAAATATAAAAGTTTCCGGATCACTAGGAAATTAGTCTAACACACTTTGCTGACACCACACATGACCATAAAAGTAATAATTTGGACATCTAGGGCAGTTTAGTTGTCAAAATTGAGATAGCTCAAAATTGAGAAATTTCGTAAGGCGGCCGGTCATCGATATTTCGCAAAATATAAAAGTTTCTGGATCACTAGGAAATTAGTCTAAAACAATGTGCTGACACCACACATGACCATAAAAGTAATAATTTGCACTTCTGGGGCTGTTTAGTTGTCAAAATGGAGATAGCTCAAAATTGAGAAATTTCGTAAGGCGGCCGGTCATCGATATTTCCCAAAATATAAGTTTCTGGATCACTAGGAAATTAGTCTAAAACAATGTGCTGACACCACACATGACAATGACAGTAATAATTTGGACTTCTGGGGCAGTTTAGTTGTCAAAATGGAGATAGCTCAAAATTGAAAAATTTAATAAGGCGGCCGGTCATCGATATTTCCCAAAATATAAAAGTTTCTGGATCACTAGGAAATTAGTCAACTGCTGACACCACACATGACCATGACAGTAATAATTTGGACTTCTGGGGCAGTTAAGTTGTCAAAATGGAGATAGCTCAAAATTGAGAAATTTCATAAGGCGGCCGGTCATCGATATTTCCCAAAATATAAAAGTTTCCGGATCACTAGGAAATTAGTCTAACACACTTTGCTGACACCACACATGACCATAAAAGTAATAATTTGGACTTCTAGGGCAGTTTAGTTGACAAAATTGAGAAAGCTCAAAATTGAGAAATTTCGTAAGGCGGCCGGTCATCGATATTTCCCAAAATATAAAAGTTTCTGGATCACTAGGAAATTAGTCTAAAACAATGTGCTGACACCACACATGACCATAAAAGTAATAATTTGCACTTCTGGGGCTGTTTAGTTGTCAAAATGGAGATAGCTCAAAATTGAGAAATTTCGTAAGGCGGCCGGTCATCGATATTTCCCAAAATATAAGTTTCTGGATCACTAGGAAATTAGTCTAAAACAATGTGCTGACACCACACATGACAATGACAATAATAATTTGGACTTCTGGGGCAGTTTAGTTGTCAAAATGGAGATAGCTCAAAATTGAAAAATTTAATAAGGCGGCCGGTCATCGATATTTCCCAAAATATAAAAGTTTCTGGATCACTAGGAAATTAGTCAACTGCTGACACCACACATGACCATGACAGTAATAATTTGGACTTCTGGGGCAGTTAAGTTGTCAAAATGGAGATAGCTCAAAATTGAGAAATTTCATAAGGCGGCCGGTCATCGATATTTCCCAAAATATAAAAGTTTCCGGATCACTAGGAAATTAGTCTAACACACTTTGCTGACACCACACATGACCATAAAAGTAATAATTTGGACTTCTAGGGCAGTTTAGTTGACAAAATTGAGAAAGCTCAAAATTGAGAAATTTCGTAAGGCGGCCGGTCATCGATATTTCCCAAAATATAAAAGTTTCTGGATCACTAGGAAATTAGTCTAAAACAATGTGCTGACACCACACATGACAATGACAGTAATAATTTGGACTTCTGGGGCAGTTAAGTTGTCAAAATGGAGATAGCTCAAAATTTAGAAATTTCGTAAGGCGGCCGGTCATCGATAATTCCCAAAATAAAAGTTTCTGGATCACTAGGAAATTAGTCTAAAACAATGTGCTGACACCACACATGACCATGACAGTAATAATTTGGACTTCTGGGGCAGTTAAGTTGTCAAAATGAAGATAGCTTAAAATTGAGAAATTTCGTAAATCGGCCGGTCATCGATATTTCCCAAAATATAAAAGTTTCTGGATCACTAGGAAATTAGTCTAACACAATTTGCTGACACCACACATGACCATAAAAGTAATAATTTGGACTTCTAGGGCAGTTTAGTTGTCAAAATTGAGATAGCTCAAAATTGAGAAATTTCGTAAGGCGGCCGGTCATCGATATTTCCCAAAATATAAAAGTTTCTGGATCACTAGGAAATTAGTCTAAAACAATGTGCTGACATCACACATGACCATAAAAGTAATAATTTGCACTTCTGGGGCTGTTTAGTTGTCAAAATGGAGATAGCTCAAAATTGAGTCCCCAAAATATAAAACTTTCTGGATCACTATGTAATTAGTCTAAACAATGTGCTGACACCACACATGACCATAAAAGAAATAATTTGGACTTCTAGGGCAGTTCCGTTGACAAAATTGAGATAGCTCAATATTGAGAAATTTCGTAAGGCGGCCGGTCATCGATATTTCCCAAAATAGAAAAGTTTCTGGATCACTAGGAAATTAGTCTAACACACTTTGCTGACACCACACATGACCATAAAAGTAATAATTTGGACTTCTAGGGCAGTTTAGTTGTCAAAATTGAGATAGCTCAAAATTGAGAAATTTCGTAAGGCGGCCGGTCATCGATATTTCGCAAAATATAAAAGTTTCTGGATCACTAGGAAATTAGTCTAAAACAATGTGCTGACACCACACATGACCATAAAAGTAATAATTTGCACTTCTGGGGCTGTTTAGTTGTCAAAATGGAGATAGCTCAAAATTGAGAAATTTCGTAAGGCGGCAGGTCATCGATATTTCCCAAAATATAAAAGTTTCTGGATCACTAGGAAATTAGTCTAAAACAATGTGCTGACATCACACATGACCATAAAAGTAATAATTTGCACTTCTGGGGCTGTTTAGTTGTCAAAATGGAGATAGCTCAAAATTGAGTCCCCAAAATATAAAACTTTCTGGATCACTATGAAATTAGTCTAAACAATGTGCTGACACCACACATGACCATAAAAGAAATAATTTGGACTTCTAGGGCAGTTCCGTTGACAAAATTGAGATAGCTCAATATTGAGAAATTTCGTAAGGCGGCCGGTCATCGATATTTCCCAAAATAGAAAAGTTTCTGGATCACTAGGAAATTAGTCTAACACACTTTGCTGACACCACACATGACCATAAAAGTAATAATTTGGACTTCTAGGGCAGTTTAGTTGTCAAAATTGAGATAGCTCAAAATTGAGAAATTTCGTAAGGCGGCCAGTCATCGATATTTCGCAAAATATAAAAGTTTCTGGATCACTAGGAAATTAGTCTAAAACAATGTGCTGACACCACACATGACCATAAAAGTAATAATTTGCACTTCTGGGGCTGTTTAGTTGTCAAAATGGAGATAGCTCAAAATTGAGAAATTTCGTAAGGCGGCCGGTCATCGATATTTCCCAAAATATAAACGTTTCTGGATCACTAGGAAATTAGTCTAAAACAATGTGCTGACACCACACATGACCATAAAAGTAATAATTTGCACTTCTAGGGCAGTTTAGTTGACAAAATTGTGAAAGCTCAAAATTGAGAAATTTCGTAAGGCGGCCGGTCATCGATATTTCCCAAAATATAAAAGTTTCTGGATCACTAGGAAATTAGTCTAAAACAATGTGCTGACACCACACATGACAATGACAGTAATAATTTGGACTTCTGGGGCAGTTTAGTTGTCAAAATGGAGATAGCTCAAAATTGAGACCCCAAAATATAAAAGTTTCTGGATCACTAGGAAATTAGTCTAAACAATGTGCTGACACCACACATGACCATAAAAGTAATAATTTGGACTTCTAGGGCAGTTTAGTTGACAAAATTGAGATAGCTCAAAATTGAGAAATTTCATGAGGCGGCCGGTCATCGATATTTCCCAAAATATAAAAGTTTCCGGATCACTAGGAAATTAGTCTAACACACTTTGCTGACACCACACATGACCATAAAAGTAATAATTTGGACTTCTAGGGCAGTTTAGTTGTCAAAATTGAGATAGCTCAAAATTGAGAAATTTCGTAAGGCGGCCGGTCATCGATATTTCGCAAAATATAAAAGTTTCTGGATCACTAGGAAATTAGTCTAAAACAATGTGCTGACACCACACATGACCATAAAAGTAATAATTTGCACTTCTGGGGCTGTTTAGTTGTCAAAATGGAGATAGCTCAAAATTGAGAAATTTCGTAAGGCGGCCGGTCATCGATATTTCCCAAAATATAAGTTTCTGGATCACTAGGAAATTAGTCTAAAACAATGTGCTGACACCACACATGACAATGACAGTAATAATTTGGACTTCTGGGGCAGTTTAGTTGTCAAAATGGAGATAGCTCAAAATTGAAAAATTTAATAAGGCGGCCGGTCATCGATATTTCCCAAAATATAAAAGTTTCTGGATCACTAGGAAATTAGTCAACTGCTGACACCACACATGACCATGACAGTAATAATTTGGACTTCTGGGGCAGTTAAGTTGTCAAAATGGAGATAGCTCAAAATTGAGAAATTTCATAAGGCGGCCGGTCATCGATATTTCCCAAAATATAAAAGTTTCCGGATCACTAGGAAATTAGTCTAACACACTTTGCTGACACCACACATGACCATAAAAGTAATAATTTGGACTTCTAGGGCAGTTTAGTTGTCAAAATTGAGATAGCTCAAAATTGAGAAATTTCGTAAGGCGGCCGGTCATCGATATTTCGCAAAATATAAAAGTTTCTGGATCACTAGGAAATTAGTCTAAAACAATGTGCTGACACCACACATGACCATAAAAGTAATAATTTGCACTTCTGGGGCTGTTTAGTTGTCAAAATGGAGATAGCTCAAAATTGAGAAATTTCGTAAGGCGGCCGGTCATCGATATTTCCCAAAATATAAGTTTCTGGATCACTAGGAAATTAGTCTAAAACAATGTGCTGACACCACACATGACAATGACAGTAATAATTTGGACTTCTGGGGCAGTTTAGTTGTCAAAATGGAGATAGCTCAAAATTGAAAAATTTAATAAGGCGGCCGGTCATCGATATTTCCCAAAATATAAAAGTTTCTGGATCACTAGGAAATTAGTCAACTGCTGACACCACACATGACCATGACAGTAATAATTTGGACTTCTGGGGCAGTTAAGTTGTCAAAATGGAGATAGCTCAAAATTGAGAAATTTCATAAGGCGGCCGGTCATCGATATTTCCCAAAATATAAAAGTTTCCGGATCACTAGGAAATTAGTCTAACACACTTTGCTGACACCACACATGACCATAAAAGTAATAATTTGGACTTCTAGGGCAGTTTAGTTGACAAAATTGAGAAAGCTCAAAATTGAGAAATTTCGTAAGGCGGCCGGTCATCGATATTTCCCAAAATATAAAAGTTTCTGGATCACTAGGAAATTAGTCTAAAACAATGTGCTGACACCACACATGACCATAAAAGTAATAATTTGCACTTCTGGGGCTGTTTAGTTGTCAAAATGGAGATAGCTCAAAATTGAGAAATTTCGTAAGGCGGCCGGTCATCGATATTTCCCAAAATATAAGTTTCTGGATCACTAGGAAATTAGTCTAAAACAATGTGCTGACACCACACATGACAATGACAATAATAATTTGGACTTCTGGGGCAGTTTAGTTGTCAAAATGGAGATAGCTCAAAATTGAAAAATTTAATAAGGCGGCCGGTCATCGATATTTCCCAAAATATAAAAGTTTCTGGATCACTAGGAAATTAGTCAACTGCTGACACCACACATGACCATGACAGTAATAATTTGGACTTCTGGGGCAGTTAAGTTGTCAAAATGGAGATAGCTCAAAATTGAGAAATTTCATAAGGCGGCCGGTCATCGATATTTCCCAAAATATAAAAGTTTCCGGATCACTAGGAAATTAGTCTAACACACTTTGCTGACACCACACATGACCATAAAAGTAATAATTTGGACTTCTAGGGCAGTTTAGTTGACAAAATTGAGAAAGCTCAAAATTGAGAAATTTCGTAAGGCGGCCGGTCATCGATATTTCCCAAAATATAAAAGTTTCTGGATCACTAGGAAATTAGTCTAAAACAATGTGCTGACACCACACATGACAATGACAGTAATAATTTGGACTTCTGGGGCAGTTAAGTTGTCAAAATGGAGATAGCTCAAAATTTAGAAATTTCGTAAGGCGGCCGGTCATCGATAATTCCCAAAATAAAAGTTTCTGGATCACTAGGAAATTAGTCTAAAACAATGTGCTGACACCACACATGACCATGACAGTAATAATTTGGACTTCTGGGGCAGTTAAGTTGTCAAAATGAAGATAGCTTAAAATTGAGAAATTTCGTAAATCGGCCGGTCATCGATATTTCCCAAAATATAAAAGTTTCTGGATCACTAGGAAATTAGTCTAACACAATTTGCTGACACCACACATGACCATAAAAGTAATAATTTGGACTTCTAGGGCAGTTTAGTTGTCAAAATTGAGATAGCTCAAAATTGAGAAATTTCGTAAGGCGGCCGGTCATCGATATTTCCCAAAATATAAAAGTTTCTGGATCACTAGGAAATTAGTCTAAAACAATGTGCTGACATCACACATGACCATAAAAGTAATAATTTGCACTTCTGGGGCTGTTTAGTTGTCAAAATGGAGATAGCTCAAAATTGAGTCCCCAAAATATAAAACTTTCTGGATCACTATGTAATTAGTCTAAACAATGTGCTGACACCACACATGACCATAAAAGAAATAATTTGGACTTCTAGGGCAGTTCCGTTGACAAAATTGAGATAGCTCAATATTGAGAAATTTCGTAAGGCGGCCGGTCATCGATATTTCCCAAAATAGAAAAGTTTCTGGATCACTAGGAAATTAGTCTAACACACTTTGCTGACACCACACATGACCATAAAAGTAATAATTTGGACTTCTAGGGCAGTTTAGTTGTCAAAATTGAGATAGCTCAAAATTGAGAAATTTCGTAAGGCGGCCGGTCATCGATATTTCGCAAAATATAAAAGTTTCTGGATCACTAGGAAATTAGTCTAAAACAATGTGCTGACACCACACATGACCATAAAAGTAATAATTTGCTCTTCTGGGGCTGTTTAGTTGTCAAAATGGAGATAGCTCAAAATTGAGAAATTTCGTAAGGCGGCAGGTCATCGATATTTCCCAAAATATAAAAGTTTCTGGATCACTAGGAAATTAGTCTAAAACAATGTGCTGACATCACACATGACCATAAAAGTAATAATTTGCACTTCTGGGGCTGTTTAGTTGTCAAAATGGAGATAGCTCAAAATTGAGTCCCCAAAATATAAAACTTTCTGGATCACTATGAAATTAGTCTAAACAATGTGCTGACACCACACATGACCATAAAAGAAATAATTTGGACTTCTAGGGCAGTTCCGTTGACAAAATTGAGATAGCTCAATATTGAGAAATTTCGTAAGGCGGCCGGTCATCGATATTTCCCAAAATAGAAAAGTTTCTGGATCACTAGGAAATTAGTCTAACACACTTTGCTGACACCACACATGACCATAAAAGTAATAATTTGGACTTCTAGGGCAGTTTAGTTGTCAAAATTGAGATAGCTCAAAATTGAGAAATTTCGTAAGGCGGCCAGTCATCGATATTTCGCAAAATATAAAAGTTTCTGGATCACTAGGAAATTAGTCTAAAACAATGTGCTGACACCACACATGACCATAAAAGTAATAATTTGCACTTCTGGGGCTGTTTAGTTGTCAAAATGGAGATAGCTCAAAATTGAGAAATTTCGTAAGGCGGCCGGTCATCGATATTTCCCAAAATATAAACGTTTCTGGATCACTAGGAAATTAGTCTAAAACAATGTGCTGACACCACACATGACCATAAAAGTAATAATTTGCACTTCTAGGGCAGTTTAGTTGACAAAATTGTGAAAGCTCAAAATTGAGAAATTTCGTAAGGCGGCCGGTCATCGATATTTCCCAAAATATAAAAGTTTCTGGATCACTAGGAAATTAGTCTAAAACAATGTGCTGACACCACACATGACAATGACAATAATAATTTGGACTTCTGGGGCAGTTTAGTTGTCAAAATGGAGATAGCTCAAAATTGAGACCCCAAAATATAAAAGTTTCTGGATCACTAGGAAATTAGTCTCAACAATGTGCTGACACCACACATGACCATAAAAGTAATAATTTGGACTTCTAGGGCAGTTTAGTTGACAAAATTGAGATAGCTCAAAATTGAGAAATTTCATGAGGCGGCCGGTCATCGATATTTCCCAAAATATAAAAGTTTCTGGATCACTAGGAAATTAGTAAACTGCTGACACCACACATGACCATGACAGTAATAATTTGGACGTCTGGGGCAGTTAAGTTGTCAAAATGGAGATAGCTCAAAATTGAGAAATTTCATAAGGCGGCCGGTCATCGATATTTCCCAAAATATAAAAGTTTCCGGATCACTAGGAAATTAGTCTAACACACTTTGCTGACACCACACATGACCATAAAAGTAATAATTTGGACTTCTAGGGCAGTTTAGTTGTCAAAATTGAGATAGCTCAAAATTGAGAAATTTCGTAAGGCGGCCGGTCATCGATATTTCGCAAAATATAAAAGTTTCTGGATCACTAGGAAATTAGTCTAAAACAATGTGCTGACACCACACATGACCATAAAAGTAATAATTTGCACTTCTGGGGCTGTTTAGTTGTCAAAATGGAGATAGCTCAAAATTGAGAAATTTCGTAAGGCGGCCGGTCATCGATATTTCCCAAAATATAAGTTTCTGGATCACTAGGAAATTAGTCTAAAACAATGTGCTGACACCACACATGACAATGACAGTAATAATTTGGACTTCTGGGGCAGTTTAGTTGTCAAAATGGAGATAGCTCAAAATTTAGACCCCAAAATATAAAAGTTTCTGGATCACTAGGAAATTAGTCTAAACAATGTGCTGACACCACACATGACCATAAAAGTAATAATTTGGACTTCTAGGGCAGTTTAGTTGACAAAATTGAGATAGCTCAAAAATGAGAAATTTCGTAAGGCGGCCGGTCATCGATATTTCCCAAAATATAAAAGTTTCTGGATCACTAGGAAATTAGTCTAAAACAATGTGCTGACACCACACATGACCATAAAAGTAATAATTTGCACTTCTGGGGCTGTTTAGTTGTCAAAATGGAGATAGCTCAAAATTGAGACCCCAAAATATAAAACTTTCTGGATCACTATGAAATTAGTCTAACACACTTTGCTGACACCACACATGACCATAAAAGTAATAATTTGGACTTCTAGGGCAGTTTAGTTGTCAAAATTGAGATAGCTCAAAATTGAGAAATTTCGTAAGGCGGCCGGTCATCGATATTTCCCAAAATATAAACGTTTCTGGATCACTAGGAAATTAGTCTAAAACAATGTGCTGACACCACACATGACCATAAAAGTAATAATTTGCACTTCTAGGGCAGTTTAGTTGACAAAATTGTGAAAGCTCAAAATTGAGAAATTTCGTAAGGCGGCCGGTCATCGATATTTCCCAAAATATAAAAGTTTCTGGATCACTAGGAAATTAGTCTAAAACAATGTGCTGACACCACACATGACAATGACAATAATAATTTGGACTTCTGGGGCAGTTTAGTTGTCAAAATGGAGATAGCTCAAAATTGAGACCCCAAAATATAAAAGTTTCTGGATCACTAGGAAATTAGTCTCAACAATGTGCTGACACCACACATGACCATAAAAGTAATAATTTGGACTTCTAGGGCAGTTTAGTTGACAAAATTGAGATAGCTCAAAATTGAGAAATTTCATAAGGCGGCCGGTCATCGATATTTCCCAAAATATAAAAGTTTCTGGATCACTAGGAAATTAGTCAACTGCTGACACCACACATGACCATGACAGTAATAATTTGGACTTCTGGGGCAGTTAAGTTGTCAAAATGGAGATAGCTCAAAATTGAGAAATTTCATAAGGCGGCCGGTCATCGATATTTCCCAAAATATAAAAGTTTCCGGATCACTAGGAAATTAGTCTAACACACTTTGCTGACACCACACATGACCATAAAAGTAATAATTTGGACTTCTAGGGCAGTTTAGTTGACAAAATTGAGAAAGCTCAAAATTGAGAAATTTCGTAAGGCGGCCGGTCATCGATATTTCCCAAAATATAAAAGTTTCTGGATCACTAGGAAATTAGTCTAAAACAATGTGCTGACACCACACATGACAATGACAGTAATAATTTGGACTTCTGGGGCAGTTTAGTTGTCAAAATGGAGATAGCTCAAAATTTAGACCCCAAAATATAAAAGTTTCTGGATCACTAGGAAATTAGTCTAAACAATGTGCTGACACCACACATGACCATAAAAGTAATAATTTGGACTTCTAGGGCAGTTTAGTTGACAAAATTGAGATAGCTCAAAATTGAGAAATTTCGTAAGGCGGCCGGTCATCGATATTTCCCAAAATATAAAAGTTTCTGGATCACTAGGAAATTAGTCTAAAACAATGTGCTGACACCACACATGACCATAAAAGTAATAATTTGCACTTCTGGGGCTGTTTAGTTGTCAAAATGGAGATAGCTCAAAATTGAGACCCCAAAATATAAAACTTTCTGGATCACTATGAAATTAGTCTAACACACTTTGCTGACACCACACATGACCATGACAGTAATAATTTGGACTTCTAGGGCAGTTAAGTTGTCAAAATGGAGATAGCTCAAAATTGAGAAATTTCATAAGGCGGCCGGTCATCGATATTTCCCAAAATATAAAAGTTTCCGGATCACTAGGAAATTAGTCTAACACACTTTGCTGACACCACACATGACCATAAAAGTAATAATTTGGACTTCTAGGGCAGTTTAGTTGACAAAATTGAGAAAGCTCAAAATTGAGAAATTTCGTAAGGCGGCCGGTCATCGATATTTCCCAAAATATAAAAGTTTCTGGATCACTAGGAAATTAGTCTAAAACAATGTGCTGACACCACACATGACAATGACAGTAATAATTTGGACTTCTGGGGCAGTTAAGTTGTCAAAATGGAGATAGCTCAAAATTTAGAAATTTCGTAAGGCGGCCGGTCATCGATAATTCCCAAAATAAAAGTTTCTGGATCACTAGGAAATTAGTCTAAAACAATGTGCTGACACCACACATGACCATGACAGTAATAATTTGGACTTCTGGGGCAGTTAAGTTGTCAAAATGAAGATAGCTTAAAATTGAGAAATTTCGTAAATCGGCCGGTCATCGATATTTCCCAAAATATAAAAGTTTCTGGATCACTAGGAAATTAGTCTAACACAATTTGCTGACACCACACATGACCATAAAAGTAATAATTTGGACTTCTAGGGCAGTTTAGTTGTCAAAATTGAGATAGCTCAAAATTGAGAAATTTCGTAAGGCGGCCGGTCATCGATATTTCCCAAAATATAAAAGTTTCTGGATCACTAGGAAATTAGTCTAAAACAATGTGCTGACATCACACATGACCATAAAAGTAATAATTTGCACTTCTGGGGCTGTTTAGTTGTCAAAATGGAGATAGCTCAAAATTGAGTCCCCAAAATATAAAACTTTCTGGATCACTATGTAATTAGTCTAAACAATGTGCTGACACCACACATGACCATAAAAGAAATAATTTGGACTTCTAGGGCAGTTCCGTTGACAAAATTGAGATAGCTCAATATTGAGAAATTTCGTAAGGCGGCCGGTCATCGATATTTCCCAAAATAGAAAAGTTTCTGGATCACTAGGAAATTAGTCTAACACACTTTGCTGACACCACACATGACCATAAAAGTAATAATTTGGACTTCTAGGGCAGTTTAGTTGTCAAAATTGAGATAGCTCAAAATTGAGAAATTTCGTAAGGCGGCCGGTCATCGATATTTCGCAAAATATAAAAGTTTCTGGATCACTAGGAAATTAGTCTAAAACAATGTGCTGACACCACACATGACCATAAAAGTAATAATTTGCACTTCTGGGGCTGTTTAGTTGTCAAAATGGAGATAGCTCAAAATTGAGAAATTTCGTAAGGCGGCAGGTCATCGATATTTCCCAAAATATAAAAGTTTCTCGATCACTAGGAAATTAGTCTAACACAATTTGCTGACACCACACATGACCATAAAAGTAATAATTTGGACTTCTAGGGCAGTTTAGTTGTCAAAATTGAGATAGCTCAAAATTGAGAAATTTCTTAAGGCGGCCGGTCATCGATATTTCCCAAAATATAAAAGTTTCTGGATCACTAGGAAATTAGTCTAAAACAATGTGCTGACATCACACATGACCATAAAAGTAATAATTTGCACTTCTGGGGCTGTTTAGTTGTCAAAATGGAGATAGCTCAAAATTGAGTCCCCAAAATATAAAACTTTCTGGATCACTATGTAATTAGTCTAAACAATGTGCTGACACCACACATGACCATAAAAGAAATAATTTGGACTTCTAGGGCAGTTCCGTTGACAAAATTGAGATAGCTCAATATTGAGAAATTTCGTAAGGCGGCCGGTCATCGATATTTCCCAAAATAGAAAAGTTTCTGGATCACTAGGAAATTAGTCTAACACACTTTGCTGACACCACACATGACCATAAAAGTAATAATTTGGACTTCTAGGGCAGTTTAGTTGTCAAAATTGAGATAGCTCAAAATTGAGAAATTTCGTAAGGCGGCCGGTCATCGATATTTCGCAAAATATAAAAGTTTCTGGATCACTAGGAAATTAGTCTAAAACAATGTGCTGACACCACACATGACCATAAAAGTAATAATTTGCACTTCTGGGGCTGTTTAGTTGTCAAAATGGAGATAGCTCAAAATTGAGAAATTTCGTAAGGCGGCAGGTCATCGATATTTCCCAAAATATAAAAGTTTCTGGATCACTAGGAAATTAGTCTAAAACAATGTGCTGACATCACACATGACCATAAAAGTAATAATTTGCACTTCTGGGGCTGTTTAGTTGTCAAAATGGAGATAGCTCAAAATTGAGTCCCCAAAATATAAAACTTTCTGGATCACTATGAAATTAGTCTAAACAATGTGCTGACACCACACATGACCATAAAAGAAATAATTTGGACTTCTAGGGCAGTTCCGTTGACAAAATTGAGATAGCTCAATATTGAGAAATTTCGTAAGGCGGCCGGTCATCGATATTTCCCAAAATAGAAAAGTTTCTGGATCACTAGGAAATTAGTCTAACACACTTTGCTGACACCACACATGACCATAAAAGTAATAATTTGGACTTCTAGGGCAGTTTAGTTGTCAAAATTGAGATAGCTCAAAATTGAGAAATTTCGTAAGGCGGCCAGTCATCGATATTTCGCAAAATATAAAAGTTTCTGGATCACTAGGAAATTAGTCTAAAACAATGTGCTGACACCACACATGACCATAAAAGTAATAATTTGCACTTCTGGGGCTGTTTAGTTGTCAAAATGGAGATAGCTCAAAATTGAGAAATTTCGTAAGGCGGCCGGTCATCGATATTTCCCAAAATATAAACGTTTCTGAATCACTAGGAAATTAGTCTAAAACAATGTGCTGACACCACACATGACCATAAAAGTAATAATTTGCACTTCTAGGGCAGTTTAGTTGACAAAATTGTGAAAGCTCAAAATTGAGAAATTTCGTAAGGCGGCCGGTCATCGATATTTCCCAAAATATAAAAGTTTCTGGATCACTAGGAAATTAGTCTAAAACAATGTGCTGACACCACACATGACAATGACAATAATAATTTGGACTTCTGGGGCAGTTTAGTTGTCAAAATGGAGATAGCTCAAAATTGAGACCCCAAAATATAAAAGTTTCTGGATCACTAGGAAATTAGTCTCAACAATGTGCTGACACCACACATGACCATAAAAGTAATAATTTGGACTTCTAGGGCAGTTTAGTTGACAAAATTGAGATAGCTCAAAATTGAGAAATTTCATGAGGCGGCCGGTCATCGATATTTCCCAAAATATAAAAGTTTCTGGATCACTAGGAAATTAGTCAACTGCTGACACCACACATGACCATGACAGTAATAATTTGGACGTCTGGGGCAGTTAAGTTGTCAAAATGGAGATAGCTCAAAATTGAGAAATTTCGTAAGGCGGCCGGTCATCGATATTTCCCAAAATATAAAAGTTTCTGGATCACTAGGAAATTAGTCAACTGCTGACACCACACATGACCATGACAGTAATAATTTGGACTTCTGGGGCAGTTAAGTTGTCAAAATGGAGATAGCTCAAAATTGAGAAATTTCATAAGGCGGCCGGTCATCGATATTTCCCAAAATATAAAAGTTTCCGGATCACTAGGCAATTAGTCTAACACACTTTGCTGACACCACACATGACCATAAAAGTAATAATTTGGACTTCTAGGGCAGTTTAGTTGACAAAATTGAGAAAGCTCAAAATTGAGAAATTTCGTAAGGCGGCCGGTCATCGATATTTCCCAAAATATAAAAGTTTCTGGATCACTAGGAAATTAGTCTAAAACAATGTGCTGACACCACACATGACAATGACAGTAATAATTTGGACTTCTGGGGCAGTTTAGTTGTCAAAATGGAGATAGCTCAAAATTTAGACCCCAAAATATAAAAGTTTCTGGATCACTAGGAAATTAGTCTAAACAATGTGCTGACACCACACATGACCATAAAAGTAATAATTTGGACTTCTAGGGCAGTTTAGTTGACAAAATTGAGATAGCTCAAAATTGAGAAATTTCGTAAGGCGGCCGGTCATCGATATTTCCCAAAATATAAAAGTTTCTGGATCACTAGGAAATTAGTCTAAAACAATGTGCTGACACCACACATGACCATAAAAGTAATAATTTGCACTTCTGGGGCTGTTTAGTTGTCAAAATGGAGATAGCTCAAAATTGAGACCCCAAAATATAAAACTTTCTGGATCACTATGAAATTAGTCTAACACACTTTGCTGACACCACACATGACCATAAAAGTAATAATTTGGACTTCTAGGGCAGTTTAGTTGTCAAAATTGAGATAGCTCAAAATTGAGAAATTTCGTAAGGCGGCCGGTCATCGATATTTCCCAAAATATAAACGTTTCTGGATCACTAGGAAATTAGTCTAAAACAATGTGCTGACACCACACATGACCATAAAAGTAATAATTTGCACTTCTAGGGCAGTTTAGTTGACAAAATTGTGAAAGCTCAAAATTGAGAAATTTCGTAAGGCGGCCGGTCATCGATATTTCCCAAAATATAAAAGTTTCTGGATCACTAGGAAATTAGTCTAAAACAATGTGCTGACACCACACATGACAATGACAATAATAATTTGGACTTCTGGGGCAGTTTAGTTGTCAAAATGGAGATAGCTCAAAATTGAAAAATTTAATAAGGCGGCCGGTCATCGATATTTCCCAAAATATAAAAGTTTCTGGATCACTAGGAAATTAGTCAACTGCTGACACCACACATGACCATGACAGTAATAATTTGGACTTCTGGGGCAGTTAAGTTGTCAAAATGGAGATAGCTCAAAATTGAGAAATTTCATAAGGCGGCCGGTCATCGATATTTCCCAAAATATAAAAGTTTCCGGATCACTAGGAAATTAGTCTAACACACTTTGCTGACACCACACATGACCATAAAAGTAATAATTTGGACTTCTAGGGCAGTTTAGTTGACAAAATTGAGAAAGCTCAAAATTGAGAAATTTCGTAAGGCGGCCGGTCATCGATATTTCCCAAAATATAAAAGTTTCTGGATCACTAGGAAATTAGTCTAAAACAATGTGCTGACACCACACATGACAATGACAGTAATAATTTGGACTTCTGGGGCAGTTAAGTTGTCAAAATGGAGATAGCTCAAAATTTAGAAATTTCGTAAGGCGGCCGGTCATCGATAATTCCCAAAATAAAAGTTTCTGGATCACTAGGAAATTAGTCTAAAACAATGTGCTGACACCACACATGACCATGACAGTAATAATTTGGACTTCTGGGGCAGTTAAGTTGTCAAAATGAAGATAGCTTAAAATTGAGAAATTTCGTAAATCGGCCGGTCATCGATATTTCCCAAAATATAAAAGTTTCTGGATCACTAGGAAATTAGTCTAACACAATTTGCTGACACCACACATGACCATAAAAGTAATAATTTGGACTTCTAGGGCAGTTTAGTTGTCAAAATTGAGATAGCTCAAAATTGAGAAATTTCGTAAGGCGGCCGGTCATCGATATTTCCCAAAATATAAAAGTTTCTGGATCACTAGGAAATTAGTCTAAAACAATGTGCTGACATCACACATGACCATAAAAGTAATAATTTGCACTTCTGGGGCTGTTTAGTTGTCAAAATGGAGATAGCTCAAAATTGAGTCCCCAAAATATAAAACTTTCTGGATCACTATGTAATTAGTCTAAACAATGTGCTGACACCACACATGACCATAAAAGAAATAATTTGGACTTCTAGGGCAGTTCCGTTGACAAAATTGAGATAGCTCAATATTGAGAAATTTCGTAAGGCGGCCGGTCATCGATATTTCCCAAAATAGAAAAGTTTCTGGATCACTAGGAAATTAGTCTAACACACTTTGCTGACACCACACATGACCATAAAAGTAATAATTTGGACTTCTAGGGCAGTTTAGTTGTCAAAATTGAGATAGCTCAAAATTGAGAAATTTCGTAAGGCGGCCGGTCATCGATATTTCCCAAAATATAAAAGTTTCTGGATCACTAGGAAATTAGTCAACTGCTGACACCACACATGACCATGACAGTAATAATTTGGACTTCTGGGGCAGTTAAGTTGTCAAAATGGAGATAGCTCAAAATTGAGAAATTTCATAAGGCGGCCGGTCATCGATATTTCCCAAAATATAAAAGTTTCCGGATCACTAGGCAATTAGTCTAACACACTTTGCTGACACCACACATGACCATAAAAGTAATAATTTGGACTTCTAGGGCAGTTTAGTTGACAAAATTGAGAAAGCTCAAAATTGAGAAATTTCGTAAGGCGGCCGGTCATCGATATTTCCCAAAATATAAAAGTTTCTGGATCACTAGGAAATTAGTCTAAAACAATGTGCTGACACCACACATGACAATGACAGTAATAATTTGGACTTCTGGGGCAGTTTAGTTGTCAAAATGGAGATAGCTCAAAATTTAGACCCCAAAATATAAAAGTTTCTGGATCACTAGGAAATTAGTCTAAACAATGTGCTGACACCACACATGACCATAAAAGTAATAATTTGGACTTCTAGGGCAGTTTAGTTGACAAAATTGAGATAGCTCAAAATTGAGAAATTTCGTAAGGCGGCCGGTCATCGATATTTCCCAAAATATAAAAGTTTCTGGATCACTAGGAAATTAGTCTAAAACAATGTGCTGACACCACACATGACCATAAAAGTAATAATTTGCACTTCTGGGGCTGTTTAGTTGTCAAAATGGAGATAGCTCAAAATTGAGACCCCAAAATATAAAACTTTCTGGATCACTATGAAATTAGTCTAACACACTTTGCTGACACCACACATGACCATAAAAGTAATAATTTGGACTTCTAGGGCAGTTTAGTTGTCAAAATTGAGATAGCTCAAAATTGAGAAATTTCGTAAGGCGGCCGGTCATCGATATTTCCCAAAATATAAACGTTTCTGGATCACTAGGAAATTAGTCTAAAACAATGTGCTGACACCACACATGACCATAAAAGTAATAATTTGCACTTCTAGGGCAGTTTAGTTGACAAAATTGTGAAAGCTCAAAATTGAGAAATTTCGTAAGGCGGCCGGTCATCGATATTTCCCAAAATATAAAAGTTTCTGGATCACTAGGAAATTAGTCTAAAACAATGTGCTGACACCACACATGACAATGACAATAATAATTTGGACTTCTGGGGCAGTTTAGTTGTCAAAATGGAGATAGCTCAAAATTGAAAAATTTAATAAGGCGGCCGGTCATCGATATTTCCCAAAATATAAAAGTTTCTGGATCACTAGGAAATTAGTCAACTGCTGACACCACACATGACCATGACAGTAATAATTTGGACTTCTGGGGCAGTTAAGTTGTCAAAATGGAGATAGCTCAAAATTGAGAAATTTCATAAGGCGGCCGGTCATCGATATTTCCCAAAATATAAAAGTTTCCGGATCACTAGGAAATTAGTCTAACACACTTTGCTGACACCACACATGACCATAAAAGTAATAATTTGGACTTCTAGGGCAGTTTAGTTGACAAAATTGAGAAAGCTCAAAATTGAGAAATTTCGTAAGGCGGCCGGTCATCGATATTTCCCAAAATATAAAAGTTTCTGGATCACTAGGAAATTAGTCTAAAACAATGTGCTGACACCACACATGACAATGACAGTAATAATTTGGACTTCTGGGGCAGTTAAGTTGTCAAAATGGAGATAGCTCAAAATTTAGAAATTTCGTAAGGCGGCCGGTCATCGATAATTCCCAAAATAAAAGTTTCTGGATCACTAGGAAATTAGTCTAAAACAATGTGCTGACACCACACATGACCATGACAGTAATAATTTGGACTTCTGGGGCAGTTAAGTTGTCAAAATGAAGATAGCTTAAAATTGAGAAATTTCGTAAATCGGCCGGTCATCGATATTTCCCAAAATATAAAAGTTTCTGGATCACTAGGAAATTAGTCTAACACAATTTGCTGACACCACACATGACCATAAAAGTAATAATTTGGACTTCTAGGGCAGTTTAGTTGTCAAAATTGAGATAGCTCAAAATTGAGAAATTTCGTAAGGCGGCCGGTCATCGATATTTCCCAAAATATAAAAGTTTCTGGATCACTAGGAAATTAGTCTAAAACAATGTGCTGACATCACACATGACCATAAAAGTAATAATTTGCACTTCTGGGGCTGTTTAGATGTCAAAATGGAGATAGCTCAAAATTGAGTCCCCAAAATATAAAACTTTCTGGATCACTATGTAATTAGTCTAAACAATGTGCTGACACCACACATGACCATAAAAGAAATAATTTGGACTTCTAGGGCAGTTCCGTTGACAAAATTGAGATAGCTCAATATTGAGAAATTTCGTAAGGCGGCCGGTCATCGATATTTCCCAAAATAGAAAAGTTTCTGGATCACTAGGAAATTAGTCTAACACACTTTGCTGACACCACACATGACCATAAAAGTAATAATTTGGACTTCTAGGGCAGTTTAGTTGTCAAAATTGAGATAGCTCAAAATTGAGAAATTTCGTAAGGCGGCCGGTCATCGATATTTCGCAAAATATAAAAGTTTCTGGATCACTAGGAAATTAGTCTAAAACAATGTGCTGACACCACACATGACCATAAAAGTAATAATTTGCACTTCTGGGGCTGTTTAGTTGTCAAAATGGAGATAGCTCAAAATTGAGAAATTTCGTAAGGCGGCAGGTCATCGATATTTCCCAAAATATAAAAGTTTCTGGATCACTAGGAAATTAGTCTAAAACAATGTGCTGACATCACACATGACCATAAAAGTAATAATTTGCACTTCTGGGGCTGTTTAGTTGTCAAAATGGAGATAGCTCAAAATTGAGTCCCCAAAATATAAAACTTTCTGGATCACTATGAAATTAGTCTAAACAATGTGCTGACACCACACATGACCATAAAAGAAATAATTTGGACTTCTAGGGCAGTTCCGTTGACAAAATTGAGATAGCTCAATATTGAGAAATTTCGTAAGGCGGCCGGTCATCGATATTTCCCAAAATAGAAAAGTTTCTGGATCACTAGGAAATTAGTCTAACACACTTTGCTGACACCACACATGACCATAAAAGTAATAATTTGGACTTCTAGGGCAGTTTAGTTGTCAAAATTGAGATAGCTCAAAATTGAGAAATTTCGTAAGGCGGCCAGTCATCGATATTTCGCAAAATATAAAAGTTTCTGGATCACTAGGAAATTAGTCTAAAACAATGTGCTGACACCACACATGACCATAAAAGTAATAATTTGCACTTCTGGGGCTGTTTAGTTGTCAAAATGGAGATAGCTCAAAATTGAGAAATTTCGTAAGGCGGCCGGTCATCGATATTTCCCAAAATATAAACGTTTCTGAATCACTAGGAAATTAGTCTAAAACAATGTGCTGACACCACACATGACCATAAAAGTAATAATTTGCACTTCTAGGGCAGTTTAGTTGACAAAATTGTGAAAGCTCAAAATTGAGAAATTTCGTAAGGCGGCCGGTCATCGATATTTCCCAAAATATAAAAGTTTCTGGATCACTAGGAAATTAGTCTAAAACAATGTGCTGACACCACACATGACAATGACAATAATAATTTGGACTTCTGGGGCAGTTTAGTTGTCAAAATGGAGATAGCTCAAAATTGAGACCCCAAAATATAAAAGTTTCTGGATCACTAGGAAATTAGTCTCAACAATGTGCTGACACCACACATGACCATAAAAGTAATAATTTGGACTTCTAGGGCAGTTTAGTTGACAAAATTGAGATAGCTCAAAATTGAGAAATTTCATGAGGCGGCCGGTCATCGATATTTCCCAAAATATAAAAGTTTCTGGATCACTAGGAAATTAGTCAACTGCTGACACCACACATGACCATGACAGTAATAATTTGGACGTCTGGGGCAGTTAAGTTGTCAAAATGGAGATAGCTCAAAATTGAGAAATTTCGTAAGGCGGCCGGTCATCGATATTTCCCAAAATATAAAAGTTTCTGGATCACTAGGAAATTAGTCAACTGCTGACACCACACATGACCATGACAGTAATAATTTGGACTTCTGGGGCAGTTAAGTTGTCAAAATGGAGATAGCTCAAAATTGAGAAATTTCATAAGGCGGCCGGTCATCGATATTTCCCAAAATATAAAAGTTTCCGGATCACTAGGCAATTAGTCTAACACACTTTGCTGACACCACACATGACCATAAAAGTAATAATTTGGACTTCTAGGGCAGTTTAGTTGACAAAATTGAGAAAGCTCAAAATTGAGAAATTTCGTAAGGCGGCCGGTCATCGATATTTCCCAAAATATAAAAGTTTCTGGATCACTAGGAAATTAGTCTAAAACAATGTGCTGACACCACACATGACAATGACAGTAATAATTTGGACTTCTGGGGCAGTTTAGTTGTCAAAATGGAGATAGCTCAAAATTTAGACCCCAAAATATAAAAGTTTCTGGATCACTAGGAAATTAGTCTAAACAATGTGCTGACACCACACATGACCATAAAAGTAATAATTTGGACTTCTAGGGCAGTTTAGTTGACAAAATTGAGATAGCTCAAAATTGAGAAATTTCGTAAGGCGGCCGGTCATCGATATTTCCCAAAATATAAAAGTTTCTGGATCACTAGGAAATTAGTCTAAAACAATGTGCTGACACCACACATGACCATAAAAGTAATAATTTGCACTTCTGGGGCTGTTTAGTTGTCAAAATGGAGATAGCTCAAAATTGAGACCCCAAAATATAAAACTTTCTGGATCACTATGAAATTAGTCTAACACACTTTGCTGACACCACACATGACCATAAAAGTAATAATTTGGACTTCTAGGGCAGTTTAGTTGTCAAAATTGAGATAGCTCAAAATTGAGAAATTTCGTAAGGCGGCCGGTCATCGATATTTCCCAAAATATAAACGTTTCTGGATCACTAGGAAATTAGTCTAAAACAATGTGCTGACACCACACATGACCATAAAAGTAATAATTTGCACTTCTAGGGCAGTTTAGTTGACAAAATTGTGAAAGCTCAAAATTGAGAAATTTCGTAAGGCGGCCGGTCATCGATATTTCCCAAAATATAAAAGTTTCTGGATCACTAGGAAATTAGTCTAAAACAATGTGCTGACACCACACATGACAATGACAATAATAATTTGGACTTCTGGGGCAGTTTAGTTGTCAAAATGGAGATAGCTCAAAATTGAAAAATTTAATAAGGCGGCCGGTCATCGATATTTCCCAAAATATAAAAGTTTCTGGATCACTAGGAAATTAGTCAACTGCTGACACCACACATGACCATGACAGTAATAATTTGGACTTCTGGGGCAGTTAAGTTGTCAAAATGGAGATAGCTCAAAATTGAGAAATTTCATAAGGCGGCCGGTCATCGATATTTCCCAAAATATAAAAGTTTCCGGATCACTATGAAATTAGTCTAACACACTTTGCTGACACCACACATGACCATAAAAGTAATAATTTGGACTTCTAGGGCAGTTTAGTTGACAAAATTGAGAAAGCTCAAAATTGAGAAATTTCGTAAGGCGGCCGGTCATCGATATTTCCCAAAATATAAAAGTTTCTGGATCACTAGGAAATTAGTCTAAAACAATGTGCTGACACCACACATGACAATGACAGTAATAATTTGGACTTCTGGGGCAGTTAAGTTGTCAAAATGGAGATAGCTCAAAATTTAGAAATTTCGTAAGGCGGCCGGTCATCGATAATTCCCAAAATAAAAGTTTCTGGATCACTAGGAAATTAGTCTAAAACAATGTGCTGACACCACACATGACCATGACAGTAATAATTTGGACTTCTGGGGCAGTTAAGTTGTCAAAATGAAGATAGCTTAAAATTGAGAAATTTCGTAAATCGGCCGGTCATCGATATTTCCCAAAATATAAAAGTTTCTGGATCACTAGGAAATTAGTCTAACACAATTTGCTGACACCACACATGACCATAAAAGTAATAATTTGGACTTCTAGGGCAGTTTAGTTGTCAAAATTGAGATAGCTCAAAATTGAGAAATTTCGTAAGGCGGCCGGTCATCGATATTTCCCAAAATATAAAAGTTTCTGGATCACTAGGAAATTAGTCTAAAACAATGTGCTGACATCACACATGACCATAAAAGTAATAATTTGCACTTCTGGGGCTGTTTAGTTGTCAAAATGGAGATAGCTCAAAATTGAGTCCCCAAAATATAAAACTTTCTGGATCACTATGTAATTAGTCTAAACAATGTGCTGACACCACACATGACCATAAAAGACATAATTTGGACTTCTAGGGCAGTTCCGTTGACAAAATTGAGATAGCTCAATATTGAGAAATTTCGTAAGGCGGCCGGTCATCGATATTTCCCAAAATAGAAAAGTTTCTGGATCACTAGGAAATTAGTCTAACACACTTTGCTGACACCACACATGACCATAAAAGTAATAATTTGGACTTCTAGGGCAGTTTAGTTGTCAAAATTGAGATAGCTCAAAATTGAGAAATTTCGTAAGGCGGCCGGTCATCGATATTTCGCAAAATATAAAAGTTTCTGGATCACTAGGAAATTAGTCTAAAACAATGTGCTGACACCACACATGACCATAAAAGTAATAATTTGCACTTCTGGGGCTGTTTAGTTGTCAAAATGGAGATAGCTCAAAATTGAGAAATTTCGTAAGGCGGCAGGTCATCGATATTTCCCAAAATATAAAAGTTTCTGGATCACTAGGAAATTAGTCTAAAACAATGTGCTGACATCACACATGACCATAAAAGTAATAATTTGCACTTCTGGGGCTGTTTAGTTGTCAAAATGGAGATAGCTCAAAATTGAGTCCCCAAAATATAAAACTTTCTGGATCACTATGAAATTAGTCTAAACAATGTGCTGACACCACACATGACCATAAAAGAAATAATTTGGACTTCTAGGGCAGTTCCGTTGACAAAATTGAGATAGCTCAATATTGAGAAATTTCGTAAGGCGGCCGGTCATCGATATTTCCCAAAATAGAAAAGTTTCTGGATCACTAGGAAATTAGTCTAACACACTTTGCTGACACCACACATGACCATAAAAGTAATAATTTGGACTTCTAGGGCAGTTTAGTTGTCAAAATTGAGATAGCTCAAAATTGAGAAATTTCGTAAGGCGGCCAGTCATCGATATTTCGCAAAATATAAAAGTTTCTGGATCACTAGGAAATTAGTCTAAAACAATGTGCTGACACCACACATGACCATAAAAGTAATAATTTGCACTTCTGGGGCTGTTTAGTTGTCAAAATGGAGATAGCTCAAAATTGAGAAATTTCGTAAGGCGGCCGGTCATCGATATTTCCCAAAATATAAACGTTTCTGGATCACTAGGAAATTAGTCTAAAACAATGTGCTGACACCACACATGACCATAAAAGTAATAATTTGCACTTCTAGGGCAGTTTAGTTGACAAAATTGTGAAAGCTCAAAATTGAGAAATTTCGTAAGGCGGCCGGTCATCGATATTTCCCAAAATATAAAAGTTTCTGGATCACTAGGAAATTAGTCTAAAACAATGTGCTGACACCACACATGACAATGACAATAATAATTTGGACTTCTGGGGCAGTTTAGTTGTCAAAATGGAGATAGCTCAAAATTGAGACCCCAAAATATAAAAGTTTCTGGATCACTAGGAAATTAGTCTCAACAATGTGCTGACACCACACATGACCATAAAAGTAATAATTTGGACTTCTAGGGCAGTTTAGTTGACAAAATTGAGATAGCTCAAAATTGAGAAATTTCATGAGGCGGCCGGTCATCGATATTTCCCAAAATATAAAAGTTTCTGGATCACTAGGAAATTAGTCAACTGCTGACACCACACATGACCATGACAGTAATAATTTGGACGTCTGGGGCAGTTAAGTTGTCAAAATGGAGATAGCTCAAAATTGAGAAATTTCATAAGGCGGCCGGTCATCGATATTTCCCAAAATATAAAAGTTTCCGGATCACTAGGAAATTAGTCTAACACACTTTGCTGACACCACACATGACCATAAAAGTAATAATTTGGACTTCTAGGGCAGTTTAGTTGTCAAAATTGAGATAGCTCAAAATTGAGAAATTTCGTAAGGCGGCCGGTCATCGATATTTCGCAAAATATAAAAGTTTCTGGATCACTAGGAAATTAGTCTAAAACAATGTGCTGACACCACACATGACAATGACAGTAATAATTTGCACTTCTGGGGCAGTTTAGTTGTCAAAATTGAGATAGCTCAAAATTGAGAAATTTCGTAAGGCGGCCGGTCATCGATATTTCGCAAAATATAAAAGTTTCTGGATCACTAGGAAATTAGTCTAAAACAATGTGCTGACACCACACATGACAATGACAGTAATAATTTGGACTTCTGGGGCAGTTTAGTTGTCAAAATGGAGATAGCTCAAAATTGAAAAATTTAATAAGGCGGCCGGTCATCGATATTTCCCAAAATATAAAAGTTTCTGGATCACTAGGAAATTAGTCAACTGCTGACACCACACATGACCATGACAGTAATAATTTGGACTTCTGGGGCAGTTAAGTTGTCAAAATGGAGATAGCTCAAAATTGAGAAATTTCATAAGGCGGCCGGTCATCGATATTTCCCAAAATATAAAAGTTTCCGGATCACTAGGAAATTAGTCTAACACACTTTGCTGACACCACACATGACCATAAAAGTAATAATTTGGACTTCTAGGGCAGTTTAGTTGACAAAATTGAGAAAGCTCAAAATTGAGAAATTTCGTAAGGCGGCCGGTCATCGATATTTCCCAAAATATAAAAGTTTCTGGATCACTAGGAAATTAGTCTAAAACAATGTGCTGACACCACACATGACCATAAAAGTAATAATTTGCACTTCTGGGGCTGTTTAGTTGTCAAAATGGAGATAGCTCAAAATTGAGAAATTTCGTAAGGCGGCCGGTCATCGATATTTCCCAAAATATAAGTTTCTGGATCACTAGGAAATTAGTCTAAAACAATGTGCTGACACCACACATGACAATGACAATAATAATTTGGACTTCTGGGGCAGTTTAGTTGTCAAAATGGAGATAGCTCAAAATTGAAAAATTTAATAAGGCGGCCGGTCATCGATATTTCCCAAAATATAAAAGTTTCTGGATCACTAGGAAATTAGTCAACTGCTGACACCACACATGACCATGACAGTAATAATTTGGACTTCTGGGGCAGTTAAGTTGTCAAAATGGAGATAGCTCAAAATTGAGAAATTTCATAAGGCGGCCGGTCATCGATATTTCCCAAAATATAAAAGTTTCCGGATCACTAGGAAATTAGTCTAACACACTTTGCTGACACCACACATGACCATAAAAGTAATAATTTGGACTTCTAGGGCAGTTTAGTTGACAAAATTGAGAAAGCTCAAAATTGAGAAATTTCGTAAGGCGGCCGGTCATCGATATTTCCCAAAATATAAAAGTTTCTGGATCACTAGGAAATTAGTCTAAAACAATGTGCTGACACCACACATGACAATGACAGTAATAATTTGGACTTCTGGGGCAGTTAAGTTGTCAAAATGGAGATAGCTCAAAATTTAGAAATTTCGTAAGGCGGCCGGTCATCGATAATTCCCAAAATAAAAGTTTCTGGATCACTAGGAAATTAGTCTAAAACAATGTGCTGACACCACACATGACCATGACAGTAATAATTTGGACTTCTGGGGCAGTTAAGTTGTCAAAATGAAGATAGCTTAAAATTGAGAAATTTCGTAAATCGGCCGGTCATCGATATTTCCCAAAATATAAAAGTTTCTGGATCACTAGGAAATTAGTCTAACACAATTTGCTGACACCACACATGACCATAAAAGTAATAATTTGGACTTCTAGGGCAGTTTAGTTGTCAAAATTGAGATAGCTCAAAATTGAGAAATTTCGTAAGGCGGCCGGTCATCGATATTTCCCAAAATATAAAAGTTTCTGGATCACTAGGAAATTAGTCTAAAACAATGTGCTGACATCACACATGACCATAAAAGTAATAATTTGCACTTCTGGGGCTGTTTAGTTGTCAAAATGGAGATAGCTCAAAATTGAGTCCCCAAAATATAAAACTTTCTGGATCACTATGTAATTAGTCTAAACAATGTGCTGACACCACACATGACCATAAAAGACATAATTTGGACTTCTAGGGCAGTTCCGTTGACAAAATTGAGATAGCTCAATATTGAGAAATTTCGTAAGGCGGCCGGTCATCGATATTTCCCAAAATAGAAAAGTTTCTGGATCACTAGGAAATTAGTCTAACACACTTTGCTGACACCACACATGACCATAAAAGTAATAATTTGGACTTCTAGGGCAGTTTAGTTGTCAAAATTGAGATAGCTCAAAATTGAGAAATTTCGTAAGGCGGCCGGTCATCGATATTTCGCAAAATATAAAAGTTTCTGGATCACTAGGAAATTAGTCTAAAACAATGTGCTGACACCACACATGACCATAAAAGTAATAATTTGCACTTCTGGGGCTGTTTAGTTGTCAAAATGGAGATAGCTCAAAATTGAGAAATTTCGTAAGGCGGCAGGTCATCGATATTTCCCAAAATATAAAAGTTTCTGGATCACTAGGAAATTAGTCTAAAACAATGTGCTGACATCACACATGACCATAAAAGTAATAATTTGCACTTCTGGGGCTGTTTAGTTGTCAAAATGGAGATAGCTCAAAATTGAGTCCCCAAAATATAAAACTTTCTGGATCACTATGAAATTAGTCTAAACAATGTGCTGACACCACACATGACCATAAAAGAAATAATTTGGACTTCTAGGGCAGTTCCGTTGACAAAATTGAGATAGCTCAATATTGAGAAATTTCGTAAGGCGGCCGGTCATCGATATTTCCCAAAATAGAAAAGTTTCTGGATCACTAGGAAATTAGTCTAACACACTTTGCTGACACCACACATGACCATAAAAGTAATAATTTGGACTTCTAGGGCAGTTTAGTTGTCAAAATTGAGATAGCTCAAAATTGAGAAATTTCGTAAGGCGGCCAGTCATCGATATTTCGCAAAATATAAAAGTTTCTGGATCACTAGGAAATTAGTCTAAAACAATGTGCTGACACCACACATGACCATAAAAGTAATAATTTGCACTTCTGGGGCTGTTTAGTTGTCAAAATGGAGATAGCTCAAAATTGAGAAATTTCGTAAGGCGGCCGGTCATCGATATTTCCCAAAATATAAACGTTTCTGGATCACTAGGAAATTAGTCTAAAACAATGTGCTGACACCACACATGACCATAAAAGTAATAATTTGCACTTCTAGGGCAGTTTAGTTGACAAAATTGTGAAAGCTCAAAATTGAGAAATTTCGTAAGGCGGCCGGTCATCGATATTTCCCAAAATATAAAAGTTTCTGGATCACTAGGAAATTAGTCTAAAACAATGTGCTGACACCACACATGACAATGACAATAATAATTTGGACTTCTGGGGCAGTTTAGTTGTCAAAATGGAGATAGCTCAAAATTGAGACCCCAAAATATAAAAGTTTCTGGATCACTAGGAAATTAGTCTCAACAATGTGCTGACACCACACATGACCATAAAAGTAATAATTTGGACTTCTAGGGCAGTTTAGTTGACAAAATTGAGATAGCTCAAAATTGAGAAATTTCATGAGGCGGCCGGTCATCGATATTTCCCAAAATATAAAAGTTTCTGGATCACTAGGAAATTAGTCAACTGCTGACACCACACATGACCATGACAGTAATAATTTGGACGTCTGGGGCAGTTAAGTTGTCAAAATGGAGATAGCTCAAAATTGAGAAATTTCATAAGGCGGCCGGTCATCGATATTTCCCAAAATATAAAAGTTTCCGGATCACTAGGAAATTAGTCTAACACACTTTGCTGACACCACACATGACCATAAAAGTAATAATTTGGACTTCTAGGGCAGTTTAGTTGTCAAAATTGAGATAGCTCAAAATTGAGAAATTTCGTAAGGCGGCCGGTCATCGATATTTCGCAAAATATAAAAGTTTCTGGATCACTAGGAAATTAGTCTAAAACAATGTGCTGACACCACACATGACAATGACAGTAATAATTTGCACTTCTGGGGCAGTTTAGTTGTCAAAATTGAGATAGCTCAAAATTGAGAAATTTCGTAAGGCGGCCGGTCATCGATATTTCGCAAAATATAAAAGTTTCTGGATCACTAGGAAATTAGTCTAAAACAATGTGCTGACACCACACATGACAATGACAGTAATAATTTGGACTTCTGGGGCAGTTTAGTTGTCAAAATGGAGATAGCTCAAAATTGAAAAATTTAATAAGGCGGCCGGTCATCGATATTTCCCAAAATATAAAAGTTTCTGGATCACTAGGAAATTAGTCAACTGCTGACACCACACATGACCATGACAGTAATAATTTGGACTTCTGGGGCAGTTAAGTTGTCAAAATGGAGATAGCTCAAAATTGAGAAATTTCATAAGGCGGCCGGTCATCGATATTTCCCAAAATATAAAAGTTTCCGGATCACTAGGAAATTAGTCTAACACACTTTGCTGACACCACACATGACCATAAAAGTAATAATTTGGACTTCTAGGGCAGTTTAGTTGACAAAATTGAGAAAGCTCAAAATTGAGAAATTTCGTAAGGCGGCCGGTCATCGATATTTCCCAAAATATAAAAGTTTCTGGATCACTAGGAAATTAGTCTAAAACAATGTGCTGACACCACACATGACCATAAAAGTAATAATTTGCACTTCTGGGGCTGTTTAGTTGTCAAAATGGAGATAGCTCAAAATTGAGAAATTTCGTAAGGCGGCCGGTCATCGATATTTCCCAAAATATAAGTTTCTGGATCACTAGGAAATTAGTCTAAAACAATGTGCTGACACCACACATGACAATGACAATAATAATTTGGACTTCTGGGGCAGTTTAGTTGTCAAAATGGAGATAGCTCAAAATTGAAAAATTTAATAAGGCGGCCGGTCATCGATATTTCCCAAAATATAAAAGTTTCTGGATCACTAGGAAATTAGTCAACTGCTGACACCACACATGACCATGACAGTAATAATTTGGACTTCTGGGGCAGTTAAGTTGTCAAAATGAAGATAGCTTAAAATTGAGAAATTTCATAAATCGGCCGGTCATCGATATTTCCCAAAATATAAAAGTTTCTGGATCACTAGGAAATTAGTCTAACACAATTTGCTGACACCACACATGACCATAAAAGTAATAATTTGGACTTCTAGGGCAGTTTAGTTGTCAAAATTGAGATAGCTCAAAATTGAGAAATTTCGTAAGGCGGCCGGTCATCGATATTTCCCAAAATATAAAAGTTTCTGGATCACTAGGAAATTAGTCTAAAACAATGTGCTGACATCACACATGACCATAAAAGTAATAATTTGCACTTCTGGGGCTGTTTAGTTGTCAAAATGGAGATAGCTCAAAATTGAGTCCCCAAAATATAAAACTTTCTGGATCACTATGTAATTAGTCTAAACAATGTGCTGACACCACACATGACCATAAAAGAAATAAATTGGACTTCTAGGGCAGTTCCGTTGACAAAATTGAGATAGCTCAATATTGAGAAATTTCGTAAGGCGGCCGGTCATCGATATTTCCCAAAATAGAAAAGTTTCTGGATCACTAGGAAATTAGTCTAACACACTTTGCTGACACCACACATGACCATAAAAGTAATAATTTGGACTTCTAGGGCAGTTTAGTTGTCAAAATTGAGATAGCTCAAAATTGAGAAATTTCGTAAGGCGGCCGGTCATCGATATTTCGCAAAATATAAAAGTTTCTGGATCACTAGGAAATTAGTCTAAAACAATGTGCTGACACCACACATGACCATAAAAGTAATAATTTGCACTTCTGGGGCTGTTTAGTTGTCAAAATGGAGATAGCTCAAAATTGAGAAATTTCGTAAGGCGGCAGGTCATCGATATTTCCCAAAATATAAAAGTTTCTGGATCACTAGGAAATTAGTCTAAAACAATGTGCTGACATCACACATGACCATAAAAGTAATAATTTGCACTTCTGGGGCTGTTTAGTTGTCAAAATGGAGATAGCTCAAAATTGAGTCCCCAAAATATAAAACTTTCTGGATCACTATGAAATTAGTCTAAACAATGTGCTGACACCACACATGACCATAAAAGAAATAATTTGGACTTCTAGGGCAGTTCCGTTGACAAAATTGAGATAGCTCAATATTGAGAAATTTCGTAAGGCGGCCGGTCATCGATATTTCCCAAAATAGAAAAGTTTCTGGATCACTAGGAAATTAGTCTAACACACTTTGCTGACACCACACATGACCATAAAAGTAATAATTTGGACTTCTAGGGCAGTTTAGTTGTCAAAATTGAGATAGCTCAAAATTGAGAAATTTCGTAAGGCGGCCAGTCATCGATATTTCGCAAAATATAAAAGTTTCTGGATCACTAGGAAATTAGTCTAAAACAATGTGCTGACACCACACATGACCATAAAAGTAATAATTTGCACTTCTGGGGCTGTTTAGTTGTCAAAATGGAGATAGCTCAAAATTGAGAAATTTCGTAAGGCGGCCGGTCATCGATATTTCCCAAAATATAAACGTTTCTGGATCACTAGGAAATTAGTCTAAAACAATGTGCTGACACCACACATGACCATAAAAGTAATAATTTGCACTTCTAGGGCAGTTTAGTTGACAAAATTGTGAAAGCTCAAAATTGAGAAATTTCGTAAGGCGGCCGGTCATCGATATTTCCCAAAATATAAAAGTTTCTGGATCACTAGGAAATTAGTCTAAAACAATGTGCTGACACCACACATGACAATGACAATAATAATTTGGACTTCTGGGGCAGTTTAGTTGTCAAAATGGAGATAGCTCAAAATTGAGACCCCAAAATATAAAAGTTTCTGGATCACTAGGAAATTAGTCTCAACAATGTGCTGACACCACACATGACCATAAAAGTAATAATTTGGACTTCTAGGGCAGTTTAGTTGACAAAATTGAGATAGCTCAAAATTGAGAAATTTCATGAGGCGGCCGGTCATCGATATTTCCCAAAATATAAAAGTTTCTGGATCACTAGGAAATTAGTCAACTGCTGACACCACACATGACCATGACAGTAATAATTTGGACGTCTGGGGCAGTTAAGTTGTCAAAATGGAGATAGCTCAAAATTGAGAAATTTCATAAGGCGGCCGGTCATCGATATTTCCCAAAATATAAAAGTTTCCGGATCACTAGGAAATTAGTCTAACACACTTTGCTGACACCACACATGACCATAAAAGTAATAATTTGGACTTCTAGGGCAGTTTAGTTGTCAAAATTGAGATAGCTCAAAATTGAGAAATTTCGTAAGGCGGCCGGTCATCGATATTTCGCAAAATATAAAAGTTTCTGGATCACTAGGAAATTAGTCTAAAACAATGTGCTGACACCACACATGACCATAAAAGTAATAATTTGCACTTCTGGGGCTGTTTAGTTGTCAAAATGGAGATAGCTCAAAATTGAGAAATTTCGTAAGGCGGCCGGTCATCGATATTTCCCAAAATATAAGTTTCTGGATCACTAGGAAATTAGTCTAAAACAATGTGCTGACACCACACATGACAATGACAGTAATAATTTGGACTTCTGGGGCAGTTTAGTTGTCAAAATGGAGATAGCTCAAAATTTAGACCCCAAAATATAAAAGTTTCTGGATCACTAGGAAATTAGTCTAAACAATGTGCTGACACCACACATGACCATAAAAGTAATAATTTGGACTTCTAGGGCAGTTTAGTTGACAAAATTGAGATAGCTCAAAAATGAGAAATTTCGTAAGGCGGCCGGTCATCGATATTTCCCAAAATATAAAAGTTTCTGGATCACTAGGAAATTAGTCTAAAACAATGTGCTGACACCACACATGACCATAAAAGTAATAATTTGCACTTCTGGGGCTGTTTAGTTGTCAAAATGGAGATAGCTCAAAATTGAGACCCCAAAATATAAAACTTTCTGGATCACTATGAAATTAGTCTAACACACTTTGCTGACACCACACATGACCATAAAAGTAATAATTTGGACTTCTAGGGCAGTTTAGTTGTCAAAATTGAGATAGCTCAAAATTGAGAAATTTCGTAAGGCGGCCGGTCATCGATATTTCCCAAAATATAAACGTTTCTGGATCACTAGGAAATTAGTCTAAAACAATGTGCTGACACCACACATGACCATAAAAGTAATAATTTGCACTTCTAGGGCAGTTTAGTTGACAAAATTGTGAAAGCTCAAAATTGAGAAATTTCGTAAGGCGGCCGGTCATCGATATTTCCCAAAATATAAGTTTCTGGATCACTAGGAAATTAGTCTAAAACAATGTGCTGACACCACACATGACAATGACAATAATAATTTGGACTTCTGGGGCAGTTTAGTTGTCAAAATGGAGATAGCTCAAAATTGAGACCCCAAAATATAAAAGTTTCTGGATCACTAGGAAATTAGTCTCAACAATGTGCTGACACCACACATGACCATAAAAGTAATAATTTGGACTTCTAGGGCAGTTTAGTTGACAAAATTGAGATAGCTCAAAATTGAGAAATTTCATGAGGCGGCCGGTCATCGATATTTCCCAAAATATAAAAGTTTCTGGATCACTAGGAAATTAGTCAACTGCTGACACCACACATGACCATGACAGTAATAATTTGGACTTCTGGGGCAGTTAAGTTGTCAAAATGGAGATAGCTCAAAATTGAGAAATTTCATAAGGCGGCCGGTCATCGATATTTCCCAAAATATAAAAGTTTCCGGATCACTAGGAAATTAGTCTAACACACTTTGCTGACACCACACATGACCATAAAAGTAATAATTTGGACTTCTAGGGCAGTTTAGTTGACAAAATTGAGAAAGCTCAAAATTGAGAAATTTCGTAAGGCGGCCGGTCATCGATATTTCCCAAAATATAAAAGTTTCTGGATCACTAGGAAATTAGTCTAAAACAATGTGCTGACACCACACATGACAATGACAGTAATAATTTGGACTTCTGGGGCAGTTTAGTTGTCAAAATGGAGATAACTCAAAATTTAGACCCCAAAATATAAAAGTTTCTGGATCACTAGGAAATTAGTCTAAACAATGTGCTGACACCACACATGACCATAAAAGTAATAATTTGGACTTCTAGGGCAGTTTAGTTGACAAAATTGAGATAGCTCAAAATTGAGAAATTTCGTAAGGCGGCCGGTCATCGATATTTCCCAAAATATAAAAGTTTCTGGATCACTAGGAAATTAGTCTAAAACAATGTGCTGACACCACACATGACCATAAAAGTAATAATTTGCACTTCTAGGGCAGTTTAGTTGACAAAATTGTGAAAGCTCAAAATTGAGAAATTTCGTAAGGCGGCCGGTCATCGATATTTCCCAAAATATAAAAGTTTCTGGATCACTAGGAAATTAGTCTAAAACAATGTGCTGACACCACACATGACAATGACAATAATAATTTGGACTTCTGGGGCAGTTTAGTTGTCAAAATGGAGATAGCTCAAAATTGAGACCCCAAAATATAAAAGTTTCTGGATCACTAGGAAATTAGTCTCAACAATGTGCTGACACCACACATGACCATAAAAGTAATAATTTGGACTTCTAGGGCAGTTTAGTTGACAAAATTGAGATAGCTCAAAATTGAGAAATTTCATGAGGCGGCCGGTCATCGATATTTCCCAAAATATAAAAGTTTCTGGATCACTAGGAAATTAGTCAACTGCTGACACCACACATGACCATGACAGTAATAATTTGGACGTCTGGGGCAGTTAAGTTGTCAAAATGGAGATAGCTCAAAATTGAGAAATTTCATAAGGCGGCCGGTCATCGATATTTCCCAAAATATAAAAGTTTCCGGATCACTAGGAAATTAGTCTAACACACTTTGCTGACACCACACATGACCATAAAAGTAATAATTTGGACTTCTAGGGCAGTTTAGTTGTCAAAATTGAGATAGCTCAAAATTGAGAAATTTCGTAAGGCGGCCGGTCATCGATATTTCGCAAAATATAAAAGTTTCTGGATCACTAGGAAATTAGTCTAAAACAATGTGCTGACACCACACATGACCATAAAAGTAATAATTTGCACTTCTGGGGCTGTTTAGTTGTCAAAATGGAGATAGCTCAAAATTGAGAAATTTCGTAAGGCGGCCGGTCATCGATATTTCCCAAAATATAAGTTTCTGGATCACTAGGAAATTAGTCTAAAACAATGTGCTGACACCACACATGACAATGACAGTAATAATTTGGACTTCTGGGGCAGTTTAGTTGTCAAAATGGAGATAGCTCAAAATTTAGACCCCAAAATATAAAAGTTTCTGGATCACTAGGAAATTAGTCTAAACAATGTGCTGACACCACACATGACCATAAAAGTAATAATTTGGACTTCTAGGGCAGTTTAGTTGACAAAATTGAGATAGCTCAAAAATGAGAAATTTCGTAAGGCGGCCGGTCATCGATATTTCCCAAAATATAAAAGTTTCTGGATCACTAGGAAATTAGTCTAAAACAATGTGCTGACACCACACATGACCATAAAAGTAATAATTTGCACTTCTGGGGCTGTTTAGTTGTCAAAATGGAGATAGCTCAAAATTGAGACCCCAAAATATAAAACTTTCTGGATCACTATGAAATTAGTCTAACACACTTTGCTGACACCACACATGACCATAAAAGTAATAATTTGGACTTCTAGGGCAGTTTAGTTGTCAAAATTGAGATAGCTCAAAATTGAGAAATTTCGTAAGGCGGCCGGTCATCGATATTTCCCAAAATATAAACGTTTCTGGATCACTAGGAAATTAGTCTAAAACAATGTGCTGACACCACACATGACAATGACAATAATAATTTGGACTTCTGGGGCAGTTTAGTTGTCAAAATGGAGATAGCTCAAAATTGAGACCCCAAAATATAAAAGTTTCTGGATCACTAGGAAATTAGTCTCAACAATGTGCTGACACCACACATGACCATAAAAGTAATAATTTGGACTTCTAGGGCAGTTTAGTTGACAAAATTGAGATAGCTCAAAATTGAGAAATTTCATAAGGCGGCCGGTCATCGATATTTCCCAAAATATAAAAGTTTCTGGATCACTAGGAAATTAGTCAACTGCTGACACCACACATGACCATGACAGTAATAATTTGGACTTCTGGGGCAGTTAAGTTGTCAAAATGGAGATAGCTCAAAATTGAGAAATTTCATAAGGCGGCCGGTCATCGATATTTCCCAAAATATAAAAGTTTCCGGATCACTAGGAAATTAGTCTAACACACTTTGCTGACACCACACATGACCATAAAAGTAATAATTTGGACTTCTAGGGCAGTTTAGTTGACAAAATTGAGAAAGCTCAAAATTGAGAAATTTCGTAAGGCGGCCGGTCATCGATATTTCCCAAAATATAAAAGTTTCTGGATCACTAGGAAATTAGTCTAAAACAATGTGCTGACACCACACATGACAATGACAGTAATAATTTGGACTTCTGGGGCAGTTTAGTTGTCAAAATGGAGATAGCTCAAAATTTAGACCCCAAAATATAAAAGTTTCTGGATCACTAGGAAATTAGTCTAAACAATGTGCTGACACCACACATGACCATAAAAGTAATAATTTGGACTTCTAGGGCAGTTTAGTTGACAAAATTGAGATAGCTCAAAATTGAGAAATTTCGTAAGGCGGCCGGTCATCGATATTTCCCAAAATATAAAAGTTTCTGGATCACTAGGAAATTAGTCTAAAACAATGTGCTGACACCACACATGACCATAAAAGTAATAATTTGCACTTCTGGGGCTGTTTAGTTGTCAAAATGGAGATAGCTCAAAATTGAGACCCCAAAATATAAAACTTTCTGGATCACTATGAAATTAGTCTAACACACTTTGCTGACACCACACATGACCATGACAGTAATAATTTGGACTTCTAGGGCAGTTTAGTTGTCAAAATTGAGATAGCTCAAAATTGAGAAATTTCATAAGGCAGCCGGTCATCGATATTTCCCAAAATATAAAAGTTTCCGGATCACTAGGAAATTAGTCTAACACACTTTGCTGACACCACACATGACCATAAAAGTAATAATTTGGACTTCTAGGGCAGTTTAGTTGACAAAATTGAGAAAGCTCAAAATTGAGAAATTTCGTAAGGCGGCCGGTCATCGATATTTCCCAAAATATAAAAGTTTCTGGATCACTAGGAAATTAGTCTAAAACAATGTGCTGACACCACACATGACAATGACAGTAATAATTTGGACTTCTGGGGCAGTTTAGTTGTCAAAATGGAGATAGCTCAAAATTTAGACCCCAAAATATAAAAGTTTCTGGATCACTAGGAAATTAGTCTAAACAATGTGCTGACACCACACATGACCATAAAAGTAATAATTTGGACTTCTAGGGCAGTTTAGTTGACAAAATTGAGATAGCTCAAAATTGAGAAATTTCATAAGGCGGCCGGTCATCGATATTTCCCAAAATATAAAAGTTTCTGGATCACTAGGAAATTAGTCTAAAACAATGTGCTGACACCACACATGACCATAAAAGTAATAATTTGCACTTCTGGGGCTGTTTAGTTGTCAAAATGGAGATAGCTCAAAATTGAGACCCCAAAATATAAAACTTTCTGGATCACTATGAAATTAGTCTAACACACTTTGCTGACACCACACATGACCATAAAAGTAATAATTTGGACTTCTAGGGCAGTTTAGTTGTCAAAATTGAGATAGCTCAAAATTGAGAAATTTCGTAAGGCGGCCGGTCATCGATATTTCCCAAAATATAAACGTTTCTGGATCACTAGGAAATTAGTCTAAAACAATGTGCTGACACCACACATGACCATAAAAGTAATAATTTGCACTTCTAGGGCAGTTTAGTTGACAAAATTGTGAAAGCTCAAAATTGAGAAATTTCGTAAGGCGGCCGGTCATCGATATTTCCCAAAATATAAAAGTTTCTGGATCACTAGGAAATTAGTCTAAAACAATGTGCTGACACCACACATGACAATGACAATAATAATTTGGACTTCTGGGGCAGTTTAGTTGTCAAAATGGAGATAGCTCAAAATTGAAAAATTTAATAAGGCGGCCGGTCATCGATATTTCCCAAAATATAAAAGTTTCTGGATCACTAGGAAATTAGTCAACTGCTGACACCACACATGACCATGACAGTAATAATTTGGACTTCTGGGGCAGTTAAGTTGTCAAAATGGAGATAGCTCAAAATTGAGTCCCCAAAATATAAAACTTTCTGGATCACTATGAAATTAGTCTAAACAATGTGCTGACACCACACATGACCATAAAAGAAATAATTTGGACTTCTAGGGCAGTTCCGTTGACAAAATTGAGATAGCTCAATATTGAGAAATTTCGTAAGGCGGCAGGTCATCGATATTTCCCAAAATATAAAAGTTTCTGGATCACTAGGAAATTAGTCTAAAACAATGTGCTGACATCACACATGACCATAAAAGTAATAATTTGCACTTCTGGGGCTGTTTAGTTGTCAAAATGGAGATAGCTCAAAATTGAGTCCCCAAAATATAAAACTTTCTGGATCACTATGAAATTAGTCTAAACAATGTGCTGACACCACACATGACCATAAAAGAAATAATTTGGACTTCTAGGGCAGTTCCGTTGACAAAATTGAGATAGCTCAATATTGAGAAATTTCGTAAGGCGGCCGGTCATCGATATTTCCCAAAATAGAAAAGTTTCTGGATCACTAGGAAATTAGTCTAACACACTTTGCTGACACCACACATGACCATAAAAGTAATAATTTGGACTTCTAGGGCAGTTTAGTTGTCAAAATTGAGATAGCTCAAAATTGAGAAATTTCGTAAGGCGGCCAGTCATCGATATTTCGCAAAATATAAAAGTTTCTGGATCACTAGGAAATTAGTCTAAAACAATGTGCTGACACCACACATGACCATAAAAGTAATAATTTGCACTTCTGGGGCTGTTTAGTTGTCAAAATGGAGATAGCTCAAAATTGAGAAATTTCGTAAGGCGGCCGGTCATCGATATTTCCCAAAATATAAACGTTTCTGGATCACTAGGAAATTAGTCTAAAACAATGTGCTGACACCACACATGACCATAAAAGTAATAATTTGCACTTCTAGGGCAGTTTAGTTGACAAAATTGTGAAAGCTCAAAATTGAGAAATTTCGTAAGGCGGCCGGTCATCGATATTTCCCAAAATATAAAAGTTTCTGGATCACTAGGAAATTAGTCTAAAACAATGTGCTGACACCACACATGACAATGACAATAATAATTTGGACTTCTGGGGCAGTTTAGTTGTCAAAATGGAGATAGCTCAAAATTGAGACCCCAAAATATAAAAGTTTCTGGATCACTAGGAAATTAGTCTCAACAATGTGCTGACACCACACATGACCATAAAAGTAATAATTTGGACTCTAGGGCAGTTTAGTTGACAAAATTGAGATAGCTCAAAATTGAGAAATTTCATGAGGCGGCCGGTCATCGATATTTCCCAAAATATAAAAGTTTCTGGATCACTAGGAAATTAGTCAACTGCTGACACCACACATGACCATGACAGTAATAATTTGGACGTCTGGGGCAGTTAAGTTGTCAAAATGGAGATAGCTCAAAATTGAGAAATTTCATAAGGCGGCCGGTCATCGATATTTCCCAAAATATAAAAGTTTCCGGATCACTAGGAAATTAGTCTAACACACTTTGCTGACACCACACATGACCATAAAAGTAATAATTTGGACTTCTAGGGCAGTTTAGTTGTCAAAATTGAGATAGCTCAAAATTGAGAAATTTCGTAAGGCGGCCGGTCATCGATATTTCGCAAAATATAAAAGTTTCTGGATCACTAGGAAATTAGTCTAAAACAATGTGCTGACACCACACATGACCATAAAAGTAATAATTTGCACTTCTGGGGCTGTTTAGTTGTCAAAATGGAGATAGCTCAAAATTGAGAAATTTCGTAAGGCGGCCGGTCATCGATATTTCCCAAAATATAAGTTTCTGGATCACTAGGAAATTAGTCTAAAACAATGTGCTGACACCACACATGACAATGACAGTAATAATTTGGACTTCTGGGGCAGTTTAGTTGTCAAAATGGAGATAGCTCAAAATTTAGACCCCAAAATATAAAAGTTTCTGGATCACTAGGAAATTAGTCTAAACAATGTGCTGACACCACACATGACCATAAAAGTAATAATTTGGACTTCTAGGGCAGTTTAGTTGACAAAATTGAGATAGCTCAAAAATGAGAAATTTCGTAAGGCGGCCGGTCATCGATATTTCCCAAAATATAAAAGTTTCTGGATCACTAGGAAATTAGTCTAAAACAATGTGCTGACACCACACATGACCATAAAAGTAATAATTTGCACTTCTGGGGCTGTTTAGTTGTCAAAATGGAGATAGCTCAAAATTGAGACCCCAAAATATAAAACTTTCTGGATCACTATGAAATTAGTCTAACACACTTTGCTGACACCACACATGACCATAAAAGTAATAATTTGGACTTCTAGGGCAGTTTAGTTGTCAAAATTGAGATAGCTCAAAATTGAGAAATTTCGTAAGGCGGCCGGTCATCGATATTTCCCAAAATATAAACGTTTCTGGATCACTAGGAAATTAGTCTAAAACAATGTGCTGACACCACACATGACCATAAAAGTAATAATTTGCACTTCTAGGGCAGTTTAGTTGACAAAATTGTGAAAGCTCAAAATTGAGAAATTTCGTAAGGCGGCCGGTCATCGATATTTCCCAAAATATAAAAGTTTCTGGATCACTAGGAAATTAGTCTAAAACAATGTGCTGACACCACACATGACAATGACAATAATAATTTGGACTTCTGGGGCAGTTTAGTTGTCAAAATGGAGATAGCTCAAAATTGAGACCCCAAAATATAAAAGTTTCTGGATCACTAGGAAATTAGTCTCAACAATGTGCTGACACCACACATGACCATAAAAGTAATAATTTGGACTTCTAGGGCAGTTTAGTTGACAAAATTGAGATAGCTCAAAATTGAGAAATTTCATAAGGCGGCCGGTCATCGATATTTCCCAAAATATAAAAGTTTCTGGATCACTAGGAAATTAGTCAACTGCTGACACCACACATGACCATGACAGTAATAATTTGGACTTCTGGGGCAGTTAAGTTGTCAAAATGGAGATAGCTCAAAATTGAGAAATTTCATAAGGCGGCCGGTCATCGATATTTCCCAAAATATAAAAGTTTCCGGATCACTAGGAAATTAGTCTAACACACTTTGCTGACACCACACATGACCATAAAAGTAATAATTTGGACTTCTAGGGCAGTTTAGTTGACAAAATTGAGAAAGCTCAAAATTGAGAAATTTCGTAAGGCGGCCGGTCATCGATATTTCCCAAAATATAAAAGTTTCTGGATCACTAGGAAATTAGTCTAAAACAATGTGCTGACACCACACATGACAATGACAGTAATAATTTGGACTTCTGGGGCAGTTTAGTTGTCAAAATGGAGATAGCTCAAAATTTAGACCCCAAAATATAAAAGTTTCTGGATCACTAGGAAATTAGTCTAAACAATGTGCTGACACCACACATGACCATAAAAGTAATAATTTGGACTTCTAGGGCAGTTTAGTTGACAAAATTGAGATAGCTCAAAATTGAGAAATTTCGTAAGGCGGCCGGTCATCGATATTTCCCAAAATATAAAAGTTTCTGGATCACTAGGAAATTAGTCTAAAACAATGTGCTGACACCACACATGACCATAAAAGTAATAATTTGCACTTCTGGGGCTGTTTAGTTGTCAAAATGGAGATAGCTCAAAATTGAGACCCCAAAATATAAAACTTTCTGGATCACTATGAAATTAGTCTAACACACTTTGCTGACACCACACATGACCATGACAGTAATAATTTGGACTTCTAGGGCAGTTTAGTTGTCAAAATTGAGATAGCTCAAAATTGAGAAATTTCATAAGGCAGCCGGTCATCGATATTTCCCAAAATATAAAAGTTTCCGGATCACTAGGAAATTAGTCTAACACACTTTGCTGACACCACACATGACCATAAAAGTAATAATTTGGACTTCTAGGGCAGTTTAGTTGACAAAATTGAGAAAGCTCAAAATTGAGAAATTTCGTAAGGCGGCCGGTCATCGATATTTCCCAAAATATAAAAGTTTCTGGATCACTAGGAAATTAGTCTAAAACAATGTGCTGACACCACACATGACAATGACAGTAATAATTTGGACTTCTGGGGCAGTTTAGTTGTCAAAATGGAGATAGCTCAAAATTTAGACCCCAAAATATAAAAGTTTCTGGATCACTAGGAAATTAGTCTAAACAATGTGCTGACACCACACATGACCATAAAAGTAATAATTTGGACTTCTAGGGCAGTTTAGTTGACAAAATTGAGATAGCTCAAAATTGAGAAATTTCATAAGGCGGCCGGTCATCGATATTTCCCAAAATATAAAAGTTTCTGGATCACTAGGAAATTAGTCTAAAACAATGTGCTGACACCACACATGACCATAAAAGTAATAATTTGCACTTCTGGGGCTGTTTAGTTGTCAAAATGGAGATAGCTCAAAATTGAGACCCCAAAATATAAAACTTTCTGGATCACTATGAAATTAGTCTAACACACTTTGCTGACACCACACATGACCATAAAAGTAATAATTTGGACTTCTAGGGCAGTTTAGTTGTCAAAATTGAGATAGCTCAAAATTGAGAAATTTCGTAAGGCGGCCGGTCATCGATATTTCCCAAAATATAAACGTTTCTGGATCACTAGGAAATTAGTCTAAAACAATGTGCTGACACCACACATGACCATAAAAGTAATAATTTGCACTTCTAGGGCAGTTTAGTTGACAAAATTGTGAAAGCTCAAAATTGAGAAATTTCGTAAGGCGGCCGGTCATCGATATTTCCCAAAATATAAAAGTTTCTGGATCACTAGGAAATTAGTCTAAAACAATGTGCTGACACCACACATGACAATGACAATAATAATTTGGACTTCTGGGGCAGTTTAGTTGTCAAAATGGAGATAGCTCAAAATTGAAAAATTTAATAAGGCGGCCGGTCATCGATATTTCCCAAAATATAAAAGTTTCTGGATCACTAGGAAATTAGTCAACTGCTGACACCACACATGACCATGACAGTAATAATTTGGACTTCTGGGGCAGTTAAGTTGTCAAAATGGAGATAGCTCAAAATTGAGTCCCCAAAATATAAAACTTTCTGGATCACTATGAAATTAGTCTAAACAATGTGCTGACACCACACATGACCATAAAAGAAATAATTTGGACTTCTAGGGCAGTTCCGTTGACAAAATTGAGATAGCTCAATATTGAGAAATTTCGTAAGGCGGCAGGTCATCGATATTTCCCAAAATATAAAAGTTTCTGGATCACTAGGAAATTAGTCTAAAACAATGTGCTGACATCACACATGACCATAAAAGTAATAATTTGCACTTCTGGGGCTGTTTAGTTGTCAAAATGGAGATAGCTCAAAATTGAGTCCCCAAAATATAAAACTTTCTGGATCACTATGAAATTAGTCTAAACAATGTGCTGACACCACACATGACCATAAAAGAAATAATTTGGACTTCTAGGGCAGTTCCGTTGACAAAATTGAGATAGCTCAATATTGAGAAATTTCGTAAGGCGGCCGGTCATCGATATTTCCCAAAATAGAAAAGTTTCTGGATCACTAGGAAATTAGTCTAACACACTTTGCTGACACCACACATGACCATAAAAGTAATAATTTGGACTTCTAGGGCAGTTTAGTTGTCAAAATTGAGATAGCTCAAAATTGAGAAATTTCGTAAGGCGGCCAGTCATCGATATTTCGCAAAATATAAAAGTTTCTGGATCACTAGGAAATTAGTCTAAAACAATGTGCTGACACCACACATGACCATAAAAGTAATAATTTGCACTTCTGGGGCTGTTTAGTTGTCAAAATGGAGATAGCTCAAAATTGAGAAATTTCGTAAGGCGGCCGGTCATCGATATTTCCCAAAATATAAACGTTTCTGGATCACTAGGAAATTAGTCTAAAACAATGTGCTGACACCACACATGACCATAAAAGTAATAATTTGCACTTCTAGGGCAGTTTAGTTGACAAAATTGTGAAAGCTCAAAATTGAGAAATTTCGTAAGGCGGCCGGTCATCGATATTTCCCAAAATATAAAAGTTTCTGGATCACTAGGAAATTAGTCTAAAACAATGTGCTGACACCACACATGACAATGACAATAATAATTTGGACTTCTGGGGCAGTTTAGTTGTCAAAATGGAGATAGCTCAAAATTGAGACCCCAAAATATAAAAGTTTCTGGATCACTAGGAAATTAGTCTCAACAATGTGCTGACACCACACATGACCATAAAAGTAATAATTTGGACTCTAGGGCAGTTTAGTTGACAAAATTGAGATAGCTCAAAATTGAGAAATTTCATGAGGCGGCCGGTCATCGATATTTCCCAAAATATAAAAGTTTCTGGATCACTAGGAAATTAGTCAACTGCTGACACCACACATGACCATGACAGTAATAATTTGGACGTCTGGGGCAGTTAAGTTGTCAAAATGGAGATAGCTCAAAATTGAGAAATTTCATAAGGCGGCCGGTCATCGATATTTCCCAAAATATAAAAGTTTCCGGATCACTAGGAAATTAGTCTAACACACTTTGCTGACACCACACATGACCATAAAAGTAATAATTTGGACTTCTAGGGCAGTTTAGTTGTCAAAATTGAGATAGCTCAAAATTGAGAAATTTCGTAAGGCGGCCGGTCATCGATATTTCGCAAAATATAAAAGTTTCTGGATCACTAGGAAATTAGTCTAAAACAATGTGCTGACACCACACATGACCATAAAAGTAATAATTTGCACTTCTGGGGCTGTTTAGTTGTCAAAATGGAGATAGCTCAAAATTGAGAAATTTCGTAAGGCGGCCGGTCATCGATATTTCCCAAAATATAAGTTTCTGGATCACTAGGAAATTAGTCTAAAACAATGTGCTGACACCACACATGACAATGACAGTAATAATTTGGACTTCTGGGGCAGTTTAGTTGTCAAAATGGAGATAGCTCAAAATTTAGACCCCAAAATATAAAAGTTTCTGGATCACTAGGAAATTAGTCTAAACAATGTGCTGACACCACACATGACCATAAAAGTAATAATTTGGACTTCTAGGGCAGTTTAGTTGACAAAATTGAGATAGCTCAAAAATGAGAAATTTCGTAAGGCGGCCGGTCATCGATATTTCCCAAAATATAAAAGTTTCTGGATCACTAGGAAATTAGTCTAAAACAATGTGCTGACACCACACATGACCATAAAAGTAATAATTTGCACTTCTGGGGCTGTTTAGTTGTCAAAATGGAGATAGCTCAAAATTGAGACCCCAAAATATAAAACTTTCTGGATCACTATGAAATTAGTCTAACACACTTTGCTGACACCACACATGACCATAAAAGTAATAATTTGGACTTCTAGGGCAGTTTAGTTGTCAAAATTGAGATAGCTCAAAATTGAGAAATTTCGTAAGGCGGCCGGTCATCGATATTTCCCAAAATATAAACGTTTCTGGATCACTAGGAAATTAGTCTAAAACAATGTGCTGACACCACACATGACCATAAAAGTAATAATTTGCACTTCTAGGGCAGTTTAGTTGACAAAATTGTGAAAGCTCAAAATTGAGAAATTTCGTAAGGCGGCCGGTCATCGATATTTCCCAAAATATAAAAGTTTCTGGATCACTAGGAAATTAGTCTAAAACAATGTGCTGACACCACACATGACAATGACAATAATAATTTGGACTTCTGGGGCAGTTTAGTTGTCAAAATGGAGATAGCTCAAAATTGAGACCCCAAAATATAAAAGTTTCTGGATCACTAGGAAATTAGTCTCAACAATGTGCTGACACCACACATGACCATAAAAGTAATAATTTGGACTTCTAGGGCAGTTTAGTTGACAAAATTGAGATAGCTCAAAATTGAGAAATTTCATAAGGCGGCCGGTCATCGATATTTCCCAAAATATAAAAGTTTCTGGATCACTAGGAAATTAGTCAACTGCTGACACCACACATGACCATGACAGTAATAATTTGGACTTCTGGGGCAGTTAAGTTGTCAAAATGGAGATAGCTCAAAATTGAGAAATTTCATAAGGCGGCCGGTCATCGATATTTCCCAAAATATAAAAGTTTCCGGATCACTAGGAAATTAGTCTAACACACTTTGCTGACACCACACATGACCATAAAAGTAATAATTTGGACTTCTAGGGCAGTTTAGTTGACAAAATTGAGAAAGCTCAAAATTGAGAAATTTCGTAAGGCGGCCGGTCATCGATATTTCCCAAAATATAAAAGTTTCTGGATCACTAGGAAATTAGTCTAAAACAATGTGCTGACACCACACATGACAATGACAGTAATAATTTGGACTTCTGGGGCAGTTTAGTTGTCAAAATGGAGATAGCTCAAAATTTAGACCCCAAAATATAAAAGTTTCTGGATCACTAGGAAATTAGTCTAAACAATGTGCTGACACCACACATGACCATAAAAGTAATAATTTGGACTTCTAGGGCAGTTTAGTTGACAAAATTGAGATAGCTCAAAATTGAGAAATTTCGTAAGGCGGCCGGTCATCGATATTTCCCAAAATATAAAAGTTTCTGGATCACTAGGAAATTAGTCTAAAACAATGTGCTGACACCACACATGACCATAAAAGTAATAATTTGCACTTCTGGGGCTGTTTAGTTGTCAAAATGGAGATAGCTCAAAATTGAGACCCCAAAATATAAAACTTTCTGGATCACTATGAAATTAGTCTAACACACTTTGCTGACACCACACATGACCATGACAGTAATAATTTGGACTTCTAGGGCAGTTTAGTTGTCAAAATTGAGATAGCTCAAAATTGAGAAATTTCATAAGGCAGCCGGTCATCGATATTTCCCAAAATATAAAAGTTTCCGGATCACTAGGAAATTAGTCTAACACACTTTGCTGACACCACACATGACCATAAAAGTAATAATTTGGACTTCTAGGGCAGTTTAGTTGACAAAATTGAGAAAGCTCAAAATTGAGAAATTTCGTAAGGCGGCCGGTCATCGATATTTCCCAAAATATAAAAGTTTCTGGATCACTAGGAAATTAGTCTAAAACAATGTGCTGACACCACACATGACAATGACAGTAATAATTTGGACTTCTGGGGCAGTTTAGTTGTCAAAATGGAGATAGCTCAAAATTTAGACCCCAAAATATAAAAGTTTCTGGATCACTAGGAAATTAGTCTAAACAATGTGCTGACACCACACATGACCATAAAAGTAATAATTTGGACTTCTAGGGCAGTTTAGTTGACAAAATTGAGATAGCTCAAAATTGAGAAATTTCATAAGGCGGCCGGTCATCGATATTTCCCAAAATATAAAAGTTTCTGGATCACTAGGAAATTAGTCTAAAACAATGTGCTGACACCACACATGACCATAAAAGTAATAATTTGCACTTCTGGGGCTGTTTAGTTGTCAAAATGGAGATAGCTCAAAATTGAGACCCCAAAATATAAAACTTTCTGGATCACTATGAAATTAGTCTAACACACTTTGCTGACACCACACATGACCATAAAAGTAATAATTTGGACTTCTAGGGCAGTTTAGTTGTCAAAATTGAGATAGCTCAAAATTGAGAAATTTCGTAAGGCGGCCGGTCATCGATATTTCCCAAAATATAAACGTTTCTGGATCACTAGGAAATTAGTCTAAAACAATGTGCTGACACCACACATGACCATAAAAGTAATAATTTGCACTTCTAGGGCAGTTTAGTTGACAAAATTGTGAAAGCTCAAAATTGAGAAATTTCGTAAGGCGGCCGGTCATCGATATTTCCCAAAATATAAAAGTTTCTGGATCACTAGGAAATTAGTCTAAAACAATGTGCTGACACCACACATGACAATGACAATAATAATTTGGACTTCTGGGGCAGTTTAGTTGTCAAAATGGAGATAGCTCAAAATTGAAAAATTTAATAAGGCGGCCGGTCATCGATATTTCCCAAAATATAAAAGTTTCTGGATCACTAGGAAATTAGTCAACTGCTGACACCACACATGACCATGACAGTAATAATTTGGACTTCTGGGGCAGTTAAGTTGTCAAAATGGAGATAGCTCAAAATTGAGTCCCCAAAATATAAAACTTTCTGGATCACTATGAAATTAGTCTAAACAATGTGCTGACACCACACATGACCATAAAAGAAATAATTTGGACTTCTAGGGCAGTTCCGTTGACAAAATTGAGATAGCTCAATATTGAGAAATTTCGTAAGGCGGCAGGTCATCGATATTTCCCAAAATATAAAAGTTTCTGGATCACTAGGAAATTAGTCTAAAACAATGTGCTGACATCACACATGACCATAAAAGTAATAATTTGCACTTCTGGGGCTGTTTAGTTGTCAAAATGGAGATAGCTCAAAATTGAGTCCCCAAAATATAAAACTTTCTGGATCACTATGAAATTAGTCTAAACAATGTGCTGACACCACACATGACCATAAAAGAAATAATTTGGACTTCTAGGGCAGTTCCGTTGACAAAATTGAGATAGCTCAATATTGAGAAATTTCGTAAGGCGGCCGGTCATCGATATTTCCCAAAATAGAAAAGTTTCTGGATCACTAGGAAATTAGTCTAACACACTTTGCTGACACCACACATGACCATAAAAGTAATAATTTGGACTTCTAGGGCAGTTTAGTTGTCAAAATTGAGATAGCTCAAAATTGAGAAATTTCGTAAGGCGGCCAGTCATCGATATTTCGCAAAATATAAAAGTTTCTGGATCACTAGGAAATTAGTCTAAAACAATGTGCTGACACCACACATGACCATAAAAGTAATAATTTGCACTTCTGGGGCTGTTTAGTTGTCAAAATGGAGATAGCTCAAAATTGAGAAATTTCGTAAGGCGGCCGGTCATCGATATTTCCCAAAATATAAACGTTTCTGGATCACTAGGAAATTAGTCTAAAACAATGTGCTGACACCACACATGACCATAAAAGTAATAATTTGCACTTCTAGGGCAGTTTAGTTGACAAAATTGTGAAAGCTCAAAATTGAGAAATTTCGTAAGGCGGCCGGTCATCGATATTTCCCAAAATATAAAAGTTTCTGGATCACTAGGAAATTAGTCTAAAACAATGTGCTGACACCACACATGACAATGACAATAATAATTTGGACTTCTGGGGCAGTTTAGTTGTCAAAATGGAGATAGCTCAAAATTGAGACCCCAAAATATAAAAGTTTCTGGATCACTAGGAAATTAGTCTCAACAATGTGCTGACACCACACATGACCATAAAAGTAATAATTTGGACTCTAGGGCAGTTTAGTTGACAAAATTGAGATAGCTCAAAATTGAGAAATTTCATGAGGCGGCCGGTCATCGATATTTCCCAAAATATAAAAGTTTCTGGATCACTAGGAAATTAGTCAACTGCTGACACCACACATGACCATGACAGTAATAATTTGGACGTCTGGGGCAGTTAAGTTGTCAAAATGGAGATAGCTCAAAATTGAGAAATTTCATAAGGCGGCCGGTCATCGATATTTCCCAAAATATAAAAGTTTCCGGATCACTAGGAAATTAGTCTAACACACTTTGCTGACACCACACATGACCATAAAAGTAATAATTTGGACTTCTAGGGCAGTTTAGTTGTCAAAATTGAGATAGCTCAAAATTGAGAAATTTCGTAAGGCGGCCGGTCATCGATATTTCGCAAAATATAAAAGTTTCTGGATCACTAGGAAATTAGTCTAAAACAATGTGCTGACACCACACATGACCATAAAAGTAATAATTTGCACTTCTGGGGCTGTTTAGTTGTCAAAATGGAGATAGCTCAAAATTGAGAAATTTCGTAAGGCGGCCGGTCATCGATATTTCCCAAAATATAAGTTTCTGGATCACTAGGAAATTAGTCTAAAACAATGTGCTGACACCACACATGACAATGACAGTAATAATTTGGACTTCTGGGGCAGTTTAGTTGTCAAAATGGAGATAGCTCAAAATTTAGACCCCAAAATATAAAAGTTTCTGGATCACTAGGAAATTAGTCTAAACAATGTGCTGACACCACACATGACCATAAAAGTAATAATTTGGACTTCTAGGGCAGTTTAGTTGACAAAATTGAGATAGCTCAAAAATGAGAAATTTCGTAAGGCGGCCGGTCATCGATATTTCCCAAAATATAAAAGTTTCTGGATCACTAGGAAATTAGTCTAAAACAATGTGCTGACACCACACATGACCATAAAAGTAATAATTTGCACTTCTGGGGCTGTTTAGTTGTCAAAATGGAGATAGCTCAAAATTGAGACCCCAAAATATAAAACTTTCTGGATCACTATGAAATTAGTCTAACACACTTTGCTGACACCACACATGACCATAAAAGTAATAATTTGGACTTCTAGGGCAGTTTAGTTGTCAAAATTGAGATAGCTCAAAATTGAGAAATTTCGTAAGGCGGCCGGTCATCGATATTTCCCAAAATATAAACGTTTCTGGATCACTAGGAAATTAGTCTAAAACAATGTGCTGACACCACACATGACCATAAAAGTAATAATTTGCACTTCTAGGGCAGTTTAGTTGACAAAATTGTGAAAGCTCAAAATTGAGAAATTTCGTAAGGCGGCCGGTCATCGATATTTCCCAAAATATAAAAGTTTCTGGATCACTAGGAAATTAGTCTAAAACAATGTGCTGACACCACACATGACAATGACAATAATAATTTGGACTTCTGGGGCAGTTTAGTTGTCAAAATGGAGATAGCTCAAAATTGAGACCCCAAAATATAAAAGTTTCTGGATCACTAGGAAATTAGTCTCAACAATGTGCTGACACCACACATGACCATAAAAGTAATAATTTGGACTTCTAGGGCAGTTTAGTTGACAAAATTGAGATAGCTCAAAATTGAGAAATTTCATAAGGCGGCCGGTCATCGATATTTCCCAAAATATAAAAGTTTCTGGATCACTAGGAAATTAGTCAACTGCTGACACCACACATGACCATGACAGTAATAATTTGGACTTCTGGGGCAGTTAAGTTGTCAAAATGGAGATAGCTCAAAATTGAGAAATTTCATAAGGCGGCCGGTCATCGATATTTCCCAAAATATAAAAGTTTCCGGATCACTAGGAAATTAGTCTAACACACTTTGCTGACACCACACATGACCATAAAAGTAATAATTTGGACTTCTAGGGCAGTTTAGTTGACAAAATTGAGAAAGCTCAAAATTGAGAAATTTCGTAAGGCGGCCGGTCATCGATATTTCCCAAAATATAAAAGTTTCTGGATCACTAGGAAATTAGTCTAAAACAATGTGCTGACACCACACATGACAATGACAGTAATAATTTGGACTTCTGGGGCAGTTTAGTTGTCAAAATGGAGATAGCTCAAAATTTAGACCCCAAAATATAAAAGTTTCTGGATCACTAGGAAATTAGTCTAAACAATGTGCTGACACCACACATGACCATAAAAGTAATAATTTGGACTTCTAGGGCAGTTTAGTTGACAAAATTGAGATAGCTCAAAATTGAGAAATTTCGTAAGGCGGCCGGTCATCGATATTTCCCAAAATATAAAAGTTTCTGGATCACTAGGAAATTAGTCTAAAACAATGTGCTGACACCACACATGACCATAAAAGTAATAATTTGCACTTCTGGGGCTGTTTAGTTGTCAAAATGGAGATAGCTCAAAATTGAGACCCCAAAATATAAAACTTTCTGGATCACTATGAAATTAGTCTAACACACTTTGCTGACACCACACATGACCATGACAGTAATAATTTGGACTTCTAGGGCAGTTTAGTTGTCAAAATTGAGATAGCTCAAAATTGAGAAATTTCATAAGGCAGCCGGTCATCGATATTTCCCAAAATATAAAAGTTTCCGGATCACTAGGAAATTAGTCTAACACACTTTGCTGACACCACACATGACCATAAAAGTAATAATTTGGACTTCTAGGGCAGTTTAGTTGACAAAATTGAGAAAGCTCAAAATTGAGAAATTTCGTAAGGCGGCCGGTCATCGATATTTCCCAAAATATAAAAGTTTCTGGATCACTAGGAAATTAGTCTAAAACAATGTGCTGACACCACACATGACAATGAAAGTAATAATTTGGACTTCTGGGGCAGTTTAGTTGTCAAAATGGAGATAGCTCAAAATTTAGACCCCAAAATATAAAAGTTTCTGGATCACTAGGAAATTAGTCTAAACAATGTGCTGACACCACACATGACCATAAAAGTAATAATTTGGACTTCTAGGGCAGTTTAGTTGACAAAATTGAGATAGCTCAAAATTGAGAAATTTCATAAGGCGGCCGGTCATCGATATTTCCCAAAATATAAAAGTTTCTGGATCACTAGGAAATTAGTCTAAAACAATGTGCTGACACCACACATGACCATAAAAGTAATAATTTGCACTTCTGGGGCTGTTTAGTTGTCAAAATGGAGATAGCTCAAAATTGAGACCCCAAAATATAAAACTTTCTGGATCACTATGAAATTAGTCTAACACACTTTGCTGACACCACACATGACCATAAAAGTAATAATTTGGACTTCTAGGGCAGTTTAGTTGTCAAAATTGAGATAGCTCAAAATTGAGAAATTTCGTAAGGCGGCCGGTCATCGATATTTCCCAAAATATAAACGTTTCTGGATCACTAGGAAATTAGTCTAAAACAATGTGCTGACACCACACATGACCATAAAAGTAATAATTTGCACTTCTAGGGCAGTTTAGTTGACAAAATTGTGAAAGCTCAAAATTGAGAAATTTCGTAAGGCGGCCGGTCATCGATATTTCCCAAAATATAAAAGTTTCTGGATCACTAGGAAATTAGTCTAAAACAATGTGCTGACACCACACATGACAATGACAATAATAATTTGGACTTCTGGGGCAGTTTAGTTGTCAAAATGGAGATAGCTCAAAATTGAAAAATTTAATAAGGCGGCCGGTCATCGATATTTCCCAAAATATAAAAGTTTCTGGATCACTAGGAAATTAGTCAACTGCTGACACCACACATGACCATGACAGTAATAATTTGGACTTCTGGGGCAGTTAAGTTGTCAAAATGGAGATAGCTCAAAATTGAGAAATTTCATAAGGCGGCCGGTCATCGATATTTCCCAAAATATAAAAGTTTCCGGATCACTAGGAAATTAGTCTAACACACTTTGCTGACACCACACATGACCATAAAAGTAATAATTTGGACTTCTAGGGCAGTTTAGTTGACAAAATTGAGAAAGCTCAAAATTGAGAAATTTCGTAAGGCGGCCGGTCATCGATATTTCCCAAAATATAAAAGTTTCTGGATCACTAGGAAATTAGTCTAAAACAATGTGCTGACACCACACATGACAATGACAGTAATAATTTGGACTTCTGGGGCAGTTTAGTTGTCAAAATGGAGATAGCTCAAAATTTAGACCCCAAAATATAAAAGTTTCTGGATCACTAGGAAATTAGTCTAAACAATGTGCTGACACCACACATGACCATAAAAGTAATAATTTGGACTTCTAGGGCAGTTTAGTTGACAAAATTGAGATAGCTCAAAATTGAGAAATTTCGTAAGGCGGCCGGTCATCGATATTTCCCAAAATATAAAAGTTTCTGGATCACTAGGAAATTAGTCTAAAACAATGTGCTGACACCACACATGACCATAAAAGTAATAATTTGCACTTCTGGGGCTGTTTAGTTGTCAAAATGGAGATAGCTCAAAATTGAGACCCCAAAATATAAAACTTTCTGGATCACTATGAAATTAGTCTAACACACTTTGCTGACACCACACATGACCATGACAGTAATAATTTGGACTTCTAGGGCAGTTTAGTTGTCAAAATTGAGATAGCTCAAAATTGAGAAATTTCATAAGGCAGCCGGTCATCGATATTTCCCAAAATATAAAAGTTTCCGGATCACTAGGAAATTAGTCTAACACACTTTGCTGACACCACACATGACCATAAAAGTAATAATTTGGACTTCTAGGGCAGTTTAGTTGACAAAATTGAGAAAGCTCAAAATTGAGAAATTTCGTAAGGCGGCCGGTCATCGATATTTCCCAAAATATAAAAGTTTCTGGATCACTAGGAAATTAGTCTAAAACAATGTGCTGACACCACACATGACAATGACAGTAATAATTTGGACTTCTGGGGCAGTTTAGTTGTCAAAATGGAGATAGCTCAAAATTTAGACCCCAAAATATAAAAGTTTCTGGATCACTAGGAAATTAGTCTAAACAATGTGCTGACACCACACATGACCATAAAAGTAATAATTTGGACTTCTAGGGCAGTTTAGTTGACAAAATTGAGATAGCTCAAAATTGAGAAATTTCATAAGGCGGCCGGTCATCGATATTTCCCAAAATATAAAAGTTTCTGGATCACTAGGAAATTAGTCTAAAACAATGTGCTGACACCACACATGACCATAAAAGTAATAATTTGCACTTCTGGGGCTGTTTAGTTGTCAAAATGGAGATAGCTCAAAATTGAGACCCCAAAATATAAAACTTTCTGGATCACTATGAAATTAGTCTAACACACTTTGCTGACACCACACATGACCATAAAAGTAATAATTTGGACTTCTAGGGCAGTTTAGTTGTCAAAATTGAGATAGCTCAAAATTGAGAAATTTCGTAAGGCGGCCGGTCATCGATATTTCCCAAAATATAAACGTTTCTGGATCACTAGGAAATTAGTCTAAAACAATGTGCTGACACCACACATGACCATAAAAGTAATAATTTGCACTTCTAGGGCAGTTTAGTTGACAAAATTGTGAAAGCTCAAAATTGAGAAATTTCGTAAGGCGGCCGGTCATCGATATTTCCCAAAATATAAAAGTTTCTGGATCACTAGGAAATTAGTCTAAAACAATGTGCTGACACCACACATGACAATGACAATAATAATTTGGACTTCTGGGGCAGTTTAGTTGTCAAAATGGAGATAGCTCAAAATTGAAAAATTTAATAAGGCGGCCGGTCATCGATATTTCCCAAAATATAAAAGTTTCTGGATCACTAGGAAATTAGTCAACTGCTGACACCACACATGACCATGACAGTAATAATTTGGACTTCTGGGGCAGTTAAGTTGTCAAAATGGAGATAGCTCAAAATTGAGAAATTTCATAAGGCGGCCGGTCATCGATATTTCCCAAAATATAAAAGTTTCCGGATCACTAGGAAATTAGTCTAACACACTTTGCTGACACCACACATGACCATAAAAGTAATAATTTGGACTTCTAGGGCAGTTTAGTTGACAAAATTGAGAAAGCTCAAAATTGAGAAATTTCGTAAGGCGGCCGGTCATCGATATTTCCCAAAATATAAAAGTTTCTGGATCACTAGGAAATTAGTCTAAAACAATGTGCTGACACCACACATGACAATGACAGTAATAATTTGGACTTCTGGGGCAGTTAAGTTGTCAAAATGGAGATAGCTCAAAATTTAGAAATTTCGTAAGGCGGCCGGTCATCGATAATTCCCAAAATAAAAGTTTCTGGATCACTAGGAAATTAGTCTAAAACAATGTGCTGACACCACACATGACCATGACAGTAATAATTTGGACTTCTGGGGCAGTTAAGTTGTCAAAATGAAGATAGCTTAAAATTGAGAAATTTCGTAAATCGGCCGGTCATCGATATTTCCCAAAATATAAAAGTTTCTGGATCACTAGGAAATTAGTCTAACACAATTTGCTGACACCACACATGACCATAAAAGTAATAATTTGGACTTCTAGGGCAGTTTAGTTGTCAAAATTGAGATAGCTCAAAATTGAGAAATTTCGTAAGGCGGCCGGTCATCGATATTTCCCAAAATATAAAAGTTTCTGGATCACTAGGAAATTAGTCTAAAACAATGTGCTGACATCACACATGACCATAAAAGTAATAATTTGCACTTCTGGGGCTGTTTAGTTGTCAAAATGGAGATAGCTCAAAATTGAGACCCCAAAATATAAAACTTTCTGGATCACTATGAAATTAGTCTAACACACTTTGCTGACACCACACATGACCATAAAAGTAATAATTTGGACTTCTAGGGCAGTTTAGTTGTCAAAATTGAGATAGCTCAAAATTGAGAAATTTCGTAAGGCGGCCGGTCATCGATATTTCCCAAAATATAAACGTTTCTGGATCACTAGGAAATTAGTCTAAAACAATGTGCTGACACCACACATGACCATAAAAGTAATAATTTGCACTTCTAGGGCAGTTTAGTTGACAAAATTGTGAAAGCTCAAAATTGAGAAATTTCGTAAGGCGGCCGGTCATCGATATTTCCCAAAATATAAAAGTTTCTGGATCACTAGGAAATTAGTCTAAAACAATGTGCTGACACCACACATGACAATGACAATAATAATTTGGACTTCTGGGGCAGTTTAGTTGTCAAAATGGAGATAGCTCAAAATTGAAAAATTTAATAAGGCGGCCGGTCATCGATATTTCCCAAAATATAAAAGTTTCTGGATCACTAGGAAATTAGTCAACTGCTGACACCACACATGACCATGACAGTAATAATTTGGACTTCTGGGGCAGTTAAGTTGTCAAAATGGAGATAGCTCAAAATTGAGAAATTTCATAAGGCGGCCGGTCATCGATATTTCCCAAAATATAAAAGTTTCCGGATCACTAGGAAATTAGTCTAACACACTTTGCTGACACCACACATGACCATAAAAGTAATAATTTGGACTTCTAGGGCAGTTTAGTTGACAAAATTGAGAAAGCTCAAAATTGAGAAATTTCGTAAGGCGGCCGGTCATCGATATTTCCCAAAATATAAAAGTTTCTGGATCACTAGGAAATTAGTCTAAAACAATGTGCTGACACCACACATGACAATGACAGTAATAATTTGGACTTCTGGGGCAGTTAAGTTGTCAAAATGGAGATAGCTCAAAATTTAGAAATTTCGTAAGGCGGCCGGTCATCGATAATTCCCAAAATAAAAGTTTCTGGATCACTAGGAAATTAGTCTAAAACAATGTGCTGACACCACACATGACCATGACAGTAATAATTTGGACTTCTGGGGCAGTTAAGTTGTCAAAATGAAGATAGCTTAAAATTGAGAAATTTCGTAAATCGGCCGGTCATCGATATTTCCCAAAATATAAAAGTTTCTGGATCACTAGGAAATTAGTCTAACACAATTTGCTGACACCACACATGACCATAAAAGTAATAATTTGGACTTCTAGGGCAGTTTAGTTGTCAAAATTGAGATAGCTCAAAATTGAGAAATTTCGTAAGGCGGCCGGTCATCGATATTTCCCAAAATATAAAAGTTTCTGGATCACTAGGAAATTAGTCTAAAACAATGTGCTGACATCACACATGACCATAAAAGTAATAATTTGCACTTCTGGGGCTGTTTAGTTGTCAAAATGGAGATAGCTCAAAATTGAGTCCCCAAAATATAAAACTTTCTGGATCACTATGTAATTAGTCTAAACAATGTGCTGACACCACACATGACCATAAAAGAAATAATTTGGACTTCTAGGGCAGTTCCGTTGACAAAATTGTGAAAGCTCAAAATTGAGAAATTTCGTAAGGCGGCCGGTCATCGATATTTCCCAAAATATAAAAGTTTCTGGATCACTAGGAAATTAGTCTAAAACAATGTGCTGACACCACACATGACAATGACAATAATAATTTGGACTTCTGGGGCAGTTTAGTTGTCAAAATGGAGATAGCTCAAAATTGAGACCCCAAAATATAAAAGTTTCTGGATCACTAGGAAATTAGTCTCAACAATGTGCTGACACCACACATGACCATAAAAGTAATAATTTGGACTTCTAGGGCAGTTTAGTTGACAAAATTGAGATAGCTCAAAATTGAGAAATTTCATGAGGCGGCCGGTCATCGATATTTCCCAAAATATAAAAGTTTCTGGATCACTAGGAAATTAGTCAACTGCTGACACCACACATGACCATGACAGTAATAATTTGGACGTCTGGGGCAGTTAAGTTGTCAAAATGGAGATAGCTCAAAATTGAGAAATTTCATAAGGCGGCCGGTCATCGATATTTCCCAAAATATAAAAGTTTCCGGATCACTAGGAAATTAGTCTAACACACTTTGCTGACACCACACATGACCATAAAAGTAATAATTTGGACTTCTAGGGCAGTTTAGTTGTCAAAATTGAGATAGCTCAAAATTGAGAAATTTCGTAAGGCGGCCGGTCATCGATATTTCGCAAAATATAAAAGTTTCTGGATCACTAGGAAATTAGTCTAAAACAATGTGCTGACACCACACATGACCATAAAAGTAATAATTTGCACTTCTGGGGCTGTTTAGTTGTCAAAATGGAGATAGCTCAAAATTGAGAAATTTCGTAAGGCGGCCGGTCATCGATATTTCCCAAAATATAAGTTTCTGGATCACTAGGAAATTAGTCTAAAACAATGTGCTGACACCACACATGACAATGACAGTAATAATTTGGACTTCTGGGGCAGTTTAGTTGTCAAAATGGAGATAGCTCAAAATTTAGACCCCAAAATATAAAAGTTTCTGGATCACTAGGAAATTAGTCTAAACAATGTGCTGACACCACACATGACCATAAAAGTAATAATTTGGACTTCTAGGGCAGTTTAGTTGACAAAATTGAGATAGCTCAAAAATGAGAAATTTCGTAAGGCGGCCGGTCATCGATATTTCCCAAAATATAAAAGTTTCTGGATCACTAGGAAATTAGTCTAAAACAATGTGCTGACACCATACATGACCATAAAAGTAATAATTTGCACTTCTGGGGCTGTTTAGTTGTCAAAATGGAGATAGCTCAAAATTGAGACCCCAAAATATAAAACTTTCTGGATCACAATGAAATTAGTCTAACACACTTTGCTGACACCACACATGACCATAAAAGTAATAATTTGGACTTCTAGGGCAGTTTAGTTGTCAAAATTGAGATAGCTCAAAATTGAGAAATTTCGTAAGGCGGCCGGTCATCGATATTTCCCAAAATATAAACGTTTCTGGATCACTAGGAAATTAGTCTAAAACAATGTGCTGACACCACACATGACCATAAAAGTAATAATTTGCACTTCTAGGGCAGTTTAGTTGACAAAATTGTGAAAGCTCAAAATTGAGAAATTTCGTAAGGCGGCCGGTCATCGATATTTCCCAAAATATAAAAGTTTCTGGATCACTAGGAAATTAGTCTAAAACAATGTGCTGACACCACACATGACAATGACAATAATAATTTGGACTTCTGGGGCAGTTTAGTTGTCAAAATGGAGATAGCTCAAAATTGAGACCCCAAAATATAAAAGTTTCTGGATCACTAGGAAATTAGTCTCAACAATGTGCTGACACCACACATGACCATAAAAGTAATAATTTGGACTTCTAGGGCAGTTTAGTTGACAAAATTGAGATAGCTCAAAATTGAGAAATTTCATAAGGCGGCCGGTCATCGATATTTCCCAAAATATAAAAGTTTCTGGATCACTAGGAAATTAGTCAACTGCTGACACCACACATGACCATGACAGTAATAATTTGGACTTCTGGGGCAGTTAAGTTGTCAAAATGGAGATAGCTCAAAATTGAGAAATTTCATAAGGCGGCCGGTCATCGATATTTCCCAAAATATAAAAGTTTCCGGATCACTAGGAAATTAGTCTAACACACTTTGCTGACACCACACATGACCATAAAAGTAATAATTTGGACTTCTAGGGCAGTTTAGTTGACAAAATTGAGAAAGCTCAAAATTGAGAAATTTCGTAAGGCGGCCGGTCATCGATATTTCCCAAAATATAAAAGTTTCTGGATCACTAGGAAATTAGTCTAAAACAATGTGCTGACACCACACATGACAATGACAGTAATAATTTGGACTTCTGGGGCAGTTTAGTTGTCAAAATGGAGATAGCTCAAAATTTAGACCCCAAAATATAAAAGTTTCTGGATCACTAGGAAATTAGTCTAAACAATGTGCTGACACCACACATGACCATAAAAGTAATAATTTGGACTTCTAGGGCAGTTTAGTTGACAAAATTGAGATAGCTCAAAATTGAGAAATTTCGTAAGGCGGCCGGTCATCGATATTTCCCAAAATATAAAAGTTTCTGGATCACTAGGAAATTAGTCTAAAACAATGTGCTGACACCACACATGACCATAAAAGTAATAATTTGCACTTCTGGGGCTGTTTAGTTGTCAAAATGGAGATAGCTCAAAATTGAGACCCCAAAATATAAAACTTTCTGGATCACTATGAAATTAGTCTAACACACTTTGCTGACACCACACATGACCATGACAGTAATAATTTGGACTTCTAGGGCAGTTTAGTTGTCAAAATTGAGATAGCTCAAAATTGAGAAATTTCATAAGGCAGCCGGTCATCGATATTTCCCAAAATATAAAAGTTTCCGGATCACTAGGAAATTAGTCTAACACACTTTGCTGACACCACACATGACCATAAAAGTAATAATTTGGACTTCTAGGGCAGTTTAGTTGACAAAATTGAGAAAGCTCAAAATTGAGAAATTTCGTAAGGCGGCCGGTCATCGATATTTCCCAAAATATAAAAGTTTCTGGATCACTAGGAAATTAGTCTAAAACAATGTGCTGACACCACACATGACAATGACAGTAATAATTTGGACTTCTGGGGCAGTTTAGTTGTCAAAATGGAGATAGCTCAAAATTTAGACCCCAAAATATAAAAGTTTCTGGATCACTAGGAAATTAGTCTAAACAATGTGCTGACACCACACATGACCATAAAAGTAATAATTTGGACTTCTAGGGCAGTTTAGTTGACAAAATTGAGATAGCTCAAAATTGAGAAATTTCATAAGGCGGCCGGTCATCGATATTTCCCAAAATATAAAAGTTTCTGGATCACTAGGAAATTAGTCTAAAACAATGTGCTGACACCACACATGACCATAAAAGTAATAATTTGCACTTCTGGGGCTGTTTAGTTGTCAAAATGGAGATAGCTCAAAATTGAGACCCCAAAATATAAAACTTTCTGGATCACTATGAAATTAGTCTAACACACTTTGCTGACACCACACATGACCATAAAAGTAATAATTTGGACTTCTAGGGCAGTTTAGTTGTCAAAATTGAGATAGCTCAAAATTGAGAAATTTCGTAAGGCGGCCGGTCATCGATATTTCCCAAAATATAAACGTTTCTGGATCACTAGGAAATTAGTCTAAAACAATGTGCTGACACCACACATGACCATAAAAGTAATAATTTGCACTTCTAGGGCAGTTTAGTTGACAAAATTGTGAAAGCTCAAAATTGAGAAATTTCGTAAGGCGGCCGGTCATCGATATTTCCCAAAATATAAAAGTTTCTGGATCACTAGGAAATTAGTCTAAAACAATGTGCTGACACCACACATGACAATGACAATAATAATTTGGACTTCTGGGGCAGTTTAGTTGTCAAAATGGAGATAGCTCAAAATTGAAAAATTTAATAAGGCGGCCGGTCATCGATATTTCCCAAAATATAAAAGTTTCTGGATCACTAGGAAATTAGTCAACTTCTGACACCACACATGACCATGACAGTAATAATTTGGACTTCTGGGGCAGTTAAGTTGTCAAAATGGAGATAGCTCAAAATTGAGAAATTTCATAAGGCGGCCGGTCATCGATATTTCCCAAAATATAAAAGTTTCCGGATCACTAGGAAATTAGTCTAACACACTTTGCTGACACCACACATGACCATAAAAGTAATAATTTGGACTTCTAGGGCAGTTTAGTTGACAAAATTGAGAAAGCTCAAAATTGAGAAATTTCGTAAGGCGGCCGGTCATCGATATTTCCCAAAATATAAAAGTTTCTGGATCACTAGGAAATTAGTCTAAAACAATGTGCTGACACCACACATGACAATGACAGTAATAATTTGGACTTCTGGGGCAGTTAAGTTGTCAAAATGGAGATAGCTCAAAATTTAGAAATTTCGTAAGGCGGCCGGTCATCGATAATTCCCAAAATAAAAGTTTCTGGATCACTAGGAAATTAGTCTAAAACAATGTGCTGACACCACACATGACCATGACAGTAATAATTTGGACTTCTGGGGCAGTTAAGTTGTCAAAATGAAGATAGCTTAAAATTGAGAAATTTCGTAAATCGGCCGGTCATCGATATTTCCCAAAATATAAAAGTTTCTGGATCACTAGGAAATTAGTCTAACACAATTTGCTGACACCACACATGACCATAAAAGTAATAATTTGGACTTCTAGGGCAGTTTAGTTGTCAAAATTGAGATAGCTCAAAATTGAGAAATTTCGTAAGGCGGCCGGTCATCGATATTTCCCAAAATATAAAAGTTTCTGGATCACTAGGAAATTAGTCTAAAACAATGTGCTGACATCACACATGACCATAAAAGTAATAATTTGCACTTCTGGGGCTGTTTAGTTGTCAAAATGGAGATAGCTCAAAATTGAGTCCCCAAAATATAAAACTTTCTGGATCACTATGTAATTAGTCTAAACAATGTGCTGACACCACACATGACCATAAAAGAAATAATTTGGACTTCTAGGGCAGTTCCGTTGACAAAATTGAGATAGCTCAATATTGAGAAATTTCGTAAGGCGGCCGGTCATCGATATTTCCCAAAATAGAAAAGTTTCTGGATCACTAGGAAATTAGTCTAACACACTTTGCTGACACCACACATGACCATAAAAGTAATAATTTGGACTTCTAGGGCAGTTTAGTTGTCAAAATTGAGATAGCTCAAAATTGAGAAATTTCGTAAGGCGGCCGGTCATCGATATTTCGCAAAATATAAAAGTTTCTGGATCACTAGGAAATTAGTCTAAAACAATGTGCTGACACCACACATGACCATAAAAGTAATAATTTGCACTTCTGGGGCTGTTTAGTTGTCAAAATGGAGATAGCTCAAAATTGAGAAATTTCGTAAGGCGGCAGGTCATCGATATTTCCCAAAATATAAAAGTTTCTGGATCACTAGGAAATTAGTCTAACACAATTTGCTGACACCACACATGACCATAAAAGTAATAATTTGGACTTCTAGGGCAGTTTAGTTGTCAAAATTGAGATAGCTCAAAATTGAGAAATTTCGTAAGGCGGCCGGTCATCGATATTTCCCAAAATATAAAAGTTTCTGGATCACTAGGAAATTAGTCTAAAACAATGTGCTGACATCACACATGACCATAAAAGTAATAATTTGCACTTCTGGGGCTGTTTAGTTGTCAAAATGGAGATAGCTCAAAATTGAGTCCCCAAAATATAAAACTTTCTGGATCACTATGTAATTAGTCTAAACAATGTGCTGACACCACACATGACCATAAAAGAAATAATTTGGACTTCTAGGGCAGTTCCGTTGACAAAATTGAGATAGCTCAATATTGAGAAATTTCGTAAGGCGGCCGGTCATCGATATTTCCCAAAATAGAAAAGTTTCTGGATCACTAGGAAATTAGTCTAACACACTTTGCTGACACCACACATGACCATAAAAGTAATAATTTGGACTTCTAGGGCAGTTTAGTTGTCAAAATTGAGATAGCTCAAAATTGAGAAATTTCGTAAGGCGGCCGGTCATCGATATTTCGCAAAATATAAAAGTTTCTGGATCACTAGGAAATTAGTCTAAAACAATGTGCTGACACCACACATGACCATAAAAGTAATAATTTGCACTTCTGGGGCTGTTTAGTTGTCAAAATGGAGATAGCTCAAAATTGAGAAATTTCGTAAGGCGGCAGGTCATCGATATTTCCCAAAATATAAAAGTTTCTGGATCACTAGGAAATTAGTCTAAAACAATGTGCTGACATCACACATGACCATAAAAGTAATAATTTGCACTTCTGGGGCTGTTTAGTTGTCAAAATGGAGATAGCTCAAAATTGAGTCCCCAAAATATAAAACTTTCTGGATCACTATGAAATTAGTCTAAACAATGTGCTGACACCACACATGACCATAAAAGAAATAATTTGGACTTCTAGGGCAGTTCCGTTGACAAAATTGAGATAGCTCAATATTGAGAAATTTCGTAAGGCGGCCGGTCATCGATATTTCCCAAAATAGAAAAGTTTCTGGATCACTAGGAAATTAGTCTAACACACTTTGCTGACACCACACATGACCATAAAAGTAATAATTTGGACTTCTAGGGCAGTTTAGTTGTCAAAATTGAGATAGCTCAAAATTGAGAAATTTCGTAAGGCGGCCAGTCATCGATATTTCGCAAAATATAAAAGTTTCTGGATCACTAGGAAATTAGTCTAAAACAATGTGCTGACACCACACATGACCATAAAAGTAATAATTTGCACTTCTGGGGCTGTTTAGTTGTCAAAATGGAGATAGCTCAAAATTGAGAAATTTCGTAAGGCGGCCGGTCATCGATATTTCCCAAAATATAAACGTTTCTGGATCACTAGGAAATTAGTCTAAAACAATGTGCTGACACCACACATGACCATAAAAGTAATAATTTGCACTTCTAGGGCAGTTTAGTTGACAAAATTGTGAAAGCTCAAAATTGAGAAATTTCGTAAGGCGGCCGGTCATCGATATTTCCCAAAATATAAAAGTTTCTGGATCACTAGGAAATTAGTCTAAAACAATGTGCTGACACCACACATGACAATGACAATAATAATTTGGACTTCTGGGGCAGTTTAGTTGTCAAAATGGAGATAGCTCAAAATTGAGACCCCAAAATATAAAAGTTTCTGGATCACTAGGAAATTAGTCTCAACAATGTGCTGACACCACACATGACCATAAAAGTAATAATTTGGACTTCTAGGGCAGTTTAGTTGACAAAATTGAGATAGCTCAAAATTGAGAAATTTCATGAGGCGGCCGGTCATCGATATTTCCCAAAATATAAAAGTTTCTGGATCACTAGGAAATTAGTCAACTGCTGACACCACACATGACCATGACAGTAATAATTTGGACGTCTGGGGCAGTTAAGTTGTCAAAATGGAGATAGCTCAAAATTGAGAAATTTCATAAGGCGGCCGGTCATCGATATTTCCCAAAATATAAACGTTTCTGGATCACTAGGAAATTAGTCTAAAACAATGTGCTGACACCACACATGACCATAAAAGTAATAATTTGCACTTCTAGGGCAGTTTAGTTGACAAAATTGTGAAAGCTCAAAATTGAGAAATTTCGTAAGGCGGCCGGTCATCGATATTTCCCAAAATATAAAAGTTTCTGGATCACTAGGAAATTAGTCTAAAACAATGTGCTGACACCACACATGACAATGACAATAATAATTTGGACTTCTGGGGCAGTTTAGTTGTCAAAATGGAGATAGCTCAAAATTGAGACCCCAAAATATAAAAGTTTCTGGATCACTAGGAAATTAGTCTCAACAATGTGCTGACACCACACATGACCATAAAAGTAATAATTTGGACTTCTAGGGCAGTTTAGTTGACAAAATTGAGATAGCTCAAAATTGAGAAATTTCATAAGGCGGCCGGTCATCGATATTTCCCAAAATATAAAAGTTTCTGGATCACTAGGAAATTAGTCAACTGCTGACACCACACATGACCATGACAGTAATAATTTGGACTTCTGGGGCAGTTAAGTTGTCAAAATGGAGATAGCTCAAAATTGAGAAATTTCATAAGGCGGCCGGTCATCGATATTTCCCAAAATATAAAAGTTTCCGGATCACTAGGAAATTAGTCTAACACACTTTGCTGACACCACACATGACCATAAAAGTAATAATTTGGACTTCTAGGGCAGTTTAGTTGACAAAATTGAGAAAGCTCAAAATTGAGAAATTTCGTAAGGCGGCCGGTCATCGATATTTCCCAAAATATAAAAGTTTCTGGATCACTAGGAAATTAGTCTAAAACAATGTGCTGACACCACACATGACAATGACAGTAATAATTTGGACTTCTGGGGCAGTTTAGTTGTCAAAATGGAGATAGCTCAAAATTTAGACCCCAAAATATAAAAGTTTCTGGATCACTAGGAAATTAGTCTAAACAATGTGCTGACACCACACATGACCATAAAAGTAATAATTTGGACTTCTAGGGCAGTTTAGTTGACAAAATTGAGATAGCTCAAAATTGAGAAATTTCGTAAGGCGGCCGGTCATCGATATTTCCCAAAATATAAAAGTTTCTGGATCACTAGGAAATTAGTCTAAAACAATGTGCTGACACCACACATGACCATAAAAGTAATAATTTGCACTTTTGGGGCTGTTTAGTTGTCAAAATGGAGATAGCTCAAAATTGAGACCCCAAAATATAAAACTTTCTGGATCACTATGAAATTAGTCTAACACACTTTGCTGACACCACACATGACCATAAAAGTAATAATTTGGACTTCTAGGGCAGTTTAGTTGTCAAAATTGAGATAGCTCAAAATTGAGAAATTTCGTAAGGCGGCCGGTCATCGATATTTCCCAAAATATAAACGTTTCTGGATCACTAGGAAATTAGTCTAAAACAATGTGCTGACACCACACATGACCATAAAAGTAATAATTTGCACTTCTAGGGCAGTTTAGTTGACAAAATTGTGAAAGCTCAAAATTGAGAAATTTCGTAAGGCGGCCGGTCATCGATATTTCCCAAAATATAAAAGTTTCTGGATCACTAGGAAATTAGTCTAAAACAATGTGCTGACACCACACATGACAATGACAGTAATAATTTGGACTTCTGGGGCAGTTTAGTTGTCAAAATGGAGATAGCTCAAAATTGAGACCCCAAAATATAAAAGTTTCTGGATCACTAGGAAATTAGTCTCAACAATGTGCTGACACCACACATGACCATAAAAGTAATAATTTGGACTTCTAGGGCAGTTTAGTTGACAAAATTGAGATAGCTCAAAATTGAGAAATTTCATAAGGCGGCCGGTCATCGATATTTCCCAAAATATAAAAGTTTCTGGATCACTAGGAAATTAGTCTAAAACAATGTGCTGACACCACACATGACCATAAAAGTAATAATTTGCACTTCTGGGGCTGTTTAGTTGTCAAAATGGAGATAGCTCAAAATTGAGACCCCAAAATATAAAACTTTCTGGATCACTATGAAATTAGTCTAACACACTTTGCTGACACCACACATGACCATAAAAGTAATAATTTGGACTTCTAGGGCAGTTTAGTTGTCAAAATTGAGATAGCTCAAAATTGAGAAATTTCGTAAGGCGGCCGGTCATCGATATTTCCCAAAATATAAACGTTTCTGGATCACTAGGAAATTAGTCTAAAACAATGTGCTGACACCACACATGACAATGACAATAATAATTTGGACTTCTGGGGCAGTTTAGTTGTCAAAATGGAGATAGCTCAAAATTGAGACCCCAAAATATAAAAGTTTCTGGATCACTAGGAAATTAGTCTCAACAATGTGCTGACACCACACATGACCATAAAAGTAATAATTTGGACTTCTAGGGCAGTTTAGTTGACAAAATTGAGATAGCTCAAAATTGAGAAATTTCATAAGGCGGCCGGTCATCGATATTTCCCAAAATATAAAAGTTTCTGGATCACTAGGAAATTAGTCAACTGCTGACACCACACATGACCATGACAGTAATAATTTGGACTTCTGGGGCAGTTAAGTTGTCAAAATGGAGATAGCTCAAAATTGAGAAATTTCACAAGGCGGCCGGTCATCGATATTTCCCAAAATATAAAAGTTTCCGGATCACTAGGAAATTAGTCTAACACACTTTGCTGACACCACACATGACCATAAAAGTAATAATTTGGACTTCTAGGGCAGTTTAGTTGACAAAATTGAGAAAGCTCAAAATTGAGAAATTTCGTAAGGCGGCCGGTCATCGATATTTCCCAAAATATAAAAGTTTCTGGATCACTAGGAAATTAGTCTAAAACAATGTGCTGACACCACACATGACAATGACAGTAATAATTTGGACTTCTGGGGCAGTTTAGTTGTCAAAATTGAGATAGCTCAAAATTGAGAAATTTCGTAAGGCGGCCGGTCATCGATATTTCCCAAAATATAAACGTTTCTGGATCACTAGGAAATTAGTCTAAAACAATGTGCTGACACCACACATGACCATAAAAGTAATAATTTGCACTTCTAGGGCAGTTTAGTTGACAAAATTGTGAAAGCTCAAAATTGAGAAATTTCGTAAGGCGGCCGGTCATCGATATTTCCCAAAATATAAAAGTTTCTGGATCACTAGGAAATTAGTCTAAAACAATGTGCTGACACCACACATGACAATGACAATAATAATTTGGACTTCTGGGGCAGTTTAGTTGTCAAAATGGAGATAGCTCAAAATTGAGACCCCAAAATATAAAAGTTTCTGGATCACTAGGAAATTAGTCTCAACAATGTGCTGACACCACACATGACCATAAAAGTAATAATTTGGACTTCTAGGGCAGTTTAGTTGACAAAATTGAGATAGCTCAAAATTGAGAAATTTCATAAGGCGGCCGGTCATCGATATTTCCCAAAATATAAAAGTTTCTGGATCACTAGGAAATTAGTCAACTGCTGACACCACACATGACCATGACAGTAATAATTTGGACTTCTGGGGCAGTTAAGTTGTCAAAATGGAGATAGCTCAAAATTGAGAAATTTCATAAGGCGGCCGGTCATCGATATTTCCCAAAATATAAAAGTTTCCGGATCACTAGGAAATTAGTCTAACACACTTTGCTGACACCACACATGACCATAAAAGTAATAATTTGGACTTCTAGGGCAGTTTAGTTGACAAAATTGAGAAAGCTCAAAATTGAGAAATTTCGTAAGGCGGCCGGTCATCGATATTTCCCAAAATATAAAAGTTTCTGGATCACTAGGAAATTAGTCTAAAACAATGTGCTGACACCACACATGACAATGACAGTAATAATTTGGACTTCTGGGGCAGTTTAGTTGTCAAAATGGAGATAGCTCAAAATTTAGACCCCAAAATATAAAAGTTTCTGGATCACTAGGAAATTAGTCTAAACAATGTGCTGACACCACACATGACCATAAAAGTAATAATTTGGACTTCTAGGGCAGTTTAGTTGACAAAATTGAGATAGCTCAAAATTGAGAAATTTCGTAAGGCGGCCGGTCATCGATATTTCCCAAAATATAAAAGTTTCTGGATCACTAGGAAATTAGTCTAAAACAATGTGCTGACACCACACATGACCATAAAAGTAATAATTTGCACTTCTGGGGCTGTTTAGTTGTCAAAATGGAGATAGCTCAAAATTGAGACCCCAAAATATAAAACTTTCTGGATCACTATGAAATTAGTCTAACACACTTTGCTGACACCACACATGACCATAAAAGTAATAATTTGGACTTCTAGGGCAGTTTAGTTGTCAAAATTGAGATAGCTCAAAATTGAGAAATTTCGTAAGGCGGCCGGTCATCGATATTTCCCAAAATATAAACGTTTCTGGATCACTAGGAAATTAGTCTAAAACAATGTGCTGACACCACACATGACCATAAAAGTAATAATTTGCACTTCTAGGGCAGTTTAGTTGACAAAATTGTGAAAGCTCAAAATTGAGAAATTTCGTAAGGCGGCCGGTCATCGATATTTCCCAAAATATAAAAGTTTCTGGATCACTAGGAAATTAGTCTAAAACAATGTGCTGACACCACACATGACAATGACAATAATAATTTGGACTTCTGGGGCAGTTTAGTTGTCAAAATGGAGATAGCTCAAAATTGAGACCCCAAAATATAAAAGTTTCTGGATCACTAGGAAATTAGTCTCAACAATGTGCTGACACCACACATGACCATAAAAGTAATAATTTGGACTTCTAGGGCAGTTTAGTTGACAAAATTGAGATAGCTCAAAATTGAAAAATTTCATGAGGCGGCCGGTCATCGATATTTCCCAAAATATAAAAGTTTCTGGATCACTAGGAAATTAGTCAACTGCTGACACCACACATGACCATGACAGTAATAATTTGGACTTCTGGGGCAGTTAAGTTGTCAAAATGGAGATAGCTCAAAATTGAGAAATTTCATAAGGCGGCCGGTCATCGATATTTCCCAAAATATAAAAGTTTCCGGATCACTAGGAAATTAGTCTAACACACTTTGCTGACACCACACATGACCATAAAAGTAATAATTTGGACTTCTAGGGCAGTTTAGTTGACAAAATTGAGAAAGCTCAAAATTGAGAAATTTCGTAAGGCGGCCGGTCATCGATATTTCCCAAAATATAAAAGTTTCTGGATCACTAGGAAATTAGTCTAAAACAATGTGCTGACACCACACATGACAATGACAGTAATAATTTGGACTTCTGGGGCAGTTTAGTTGTCAAAATGGAGATAGCTCAAAATTTAGACCCCAAAATATAAAAGTTTCTGGATCACTAGGAAATTAGTCTAAACAATGTGCTGACACCACACATGACCATAAAAGTAATAATTTGGACTTCTAGGGCAGTTTAGTTGACAAAATTGAGATAGCTCAAAATTGAGAAATTTCATAAGGTGGCCGGTCATCGATATTTCCCAAAATATAAAAGTTTCTGGATCACTAGGAAATTAGTCTAAAACAATGTGCTGACACCACACATGACAATGACAGTAATAATTTGGACTTCTGGGGCAGTTAAGTTGTCAAAATGGAGATAGCTCAAAATTTAGAAATTTCGTAAGGCGGCCGGTCATCGATAATTCCCAAAATAAAAGTTTCTGGATCACTAGGAAATTAGTCTAAAACAATGTGCTGACACCACACATGACCATGACAGTAATAATTTGGACTTCTGGGGCAGTTAAGTTGTCAAAATGAAGATAGCTTAAAATTGAGAAATTTCGTAAATCGGCCGGTCATCGATATTTCCCAAAATATAAAAGTTTCTGGATCACTAGGAAATTAGTCTAACACAATTTGCTGACACCACACATGACCATAAAAGTAATAATTTGGACTTCTAGGGCAGTTTAGTTGTCAAAATTGAGAAAGCTCAAAATTGAGAAATTTCGTAAGGCGGCCGGTCATCGATATTTCCCAAAATATAAAAGTTTCTGGATCACTAGGAAATTAGTCTAAAACAATGTGCTGACACCACACATGACAATGACAGTAATAATTTGGACTTCTGGGGCAGTTTAGTTGTCAAAATGGAGATAGCTCAAAATTTAGACCCCAAAATATAAAAGTTTCTGGATCACTAGGAAATTAGTCTAAACAATGTGCTGACACCACACATGACCATAAAAGTAATAATTTGGACTTCTAGGGCAGTTTAGTTGACAAAATTGAGATAGCTCAAAATTGAGAAATTTCGTAAGGCGGCCGGTCATCGATATTTCCCAAAATATAAAAGTTTCTGGATCACTAGGAAATTAGTCTAAACAATGTGCTGACACCACACATGACCATAAAAGTAATAATTTGGACTTCTAGGGCAGTTTAGTTGACAAAATTGAGATAGCTCAAAATTGAGAAATTTCGTAAGGCGGCCGGTCATCGATATTTTCCAAAATATAAAAGTTTCTGGATCACTAGGAAATTAGTCTAAAACAATGTGCTGACACCACACATGACCATAAAAGTAGTAATTTGCACTTCTGGGGCTGTTTAGTTGTCAAAATGGAGATAGCTCAAAATTGAGACCCCAAAATATAAAACTTTCTGGATCACTATGAAATTAGTCTAACACACTTTGCTGACACCACACATGACCATAAAAGTAATAATTTGGACTTCTAGGGCAGTTTAGTTGTCAAAATTGAGATAGCTAAAAATTGAGAAATTTCGTAAGGCGGCCGGTCATCGATATTTCCCAAAATATAAACGTTTCTGGATCACTAGGAAATTAGTCTAAAACAATGTGCTGACACCACACATGACAATGACAGTAATAATTTGGACTTCTGGGGCAGTTTAGTTGTCAAAATGGAGATAGCTCAAAATTGAGACCCCAAAATATAAAAGTTTCTGGATCACTAGCAAATTAGTCTAAACAATGTGCTGACACCACACATGACCATAAAAGTAATAATTTGGACTTCTAGGGCAGTTTAGTTGACAAAATTGAGATAGCTCAAAATTGAGAAATTTCATAAGGCGGCCGGTCATCGATATTTCCCAAAATAGAAAAGTTTCTGGATCACTAGGAAATTAGTCTAACACACTTTGCTGATACCACACATGACCATAAAAGTAATAATTTGGACTTCTAGGGCAGTTTAGTTGTCAAAATTGAGATAGCTCAAAATTGAGAAATTTCGTAAGGCGGCCGGTCATCGATATTTCGCAAAATATAAAAGTTTCTGGATCACTAGGAAATTAGTCTAAAACAATGTGCTGACACCACACATGACCATAAAAGTAATAATTTGCACTTCTGGGGCTGTTTAGTTGTCAAAATGGAGATAGCTCAAAATTGAGACCCCAAAATATAAAACTTTCTGGATCACTATGAAATTAGTCTAACACACTTTGCTGACACCACACATGACCATAAAAGTAATAATTTGGACTTCTAGGGCAGTTTAGTTGTCAAAATTGAGATAGCTCAAAATTGAGAAATTTCATAAGGCGGCCGGTCATCGATATTTCCCAAAATATAAAAGTTTCTGGATCACTAGGAAATTAGTCTAAAACAATGTGCTGACACCACACATGACCATGACAGTAATAATTTGGACTTCTGGGGCAGTTAAGTTGTCAAAATGAAGATAGCTCAAAATTGAGAAATTTCGTAAGGCGGCCGGTCATCGATATTTCCCAAAATATAAAAGTTTCTGGATCACTAGGAAATTAGTCTAACACAATTTGCTGACACCACACATGACCATAAAAGTAATAATTTGGACTTCTAGGGCAGTTTAGTTGTCAAAATTGAGATAGCTCAAAATTGAGAAATTTCGTAAGGCGGCCGGTCATCGATATTTCCCAAAATATAAAAGTTTCCGGATCACTAGGAAATTAGTCTAACACACTTTGCTGACACCACACATGACCATAAAAATAATAATTTGGACTTCTAGGGCAGTTTAGTTGACAAAATTGAGAAAGCTCAAAATTGAGAAATTTCGTAAGGCGGCCGGTCATCGATATTTCCCAAAATATAAAAGTTTCTGGATCACTAGGAAATTAGTCTAAAACAATGTGCTGACACCACACATGACCATAAAAGTAATAATTTGGACTTCTAGGGCAGTTTAGTTGACAAAATTCAGATAGCTCAAAATTGAGAAATTTTATAAGGCGGCCGGTCATCGATATTTCCCAAAATATAAAAGTTTCTGGATCACTAGGAAATTAGTCTAAAACTGCTGACACCACACATGACCATGACAGTAATAATTTGGACTTCTGGGGCAGTTAAGTTGTCAAAATGGAGATAGCTCAAAATTGAGAAATTTCATAAGGCGGCCGGTCATCGATATTTCCCAAAATATAAAAGTTTTCGGATCACTAGGAAATTAGTCTAACACACTTTGCTGACACCACACATGACCATAAAAGTAATAATTTGGACTTCTAGGGCAGTTTAGTTGACAAAATTGAGAAAGCTCAAAATTGAGAAATTTCGTAAGGCGGCCGGTCATCGATATTTCCCAAAATATAAAAGTTTCTGGATCACTAGGAAATTAGTCTAAAACAATGTGCTGACACCACACATGACCATAAAAGTAATAATTTGGACTTCTAGGGCAGTTTAGTTGACAAAATTCAGATAGCTCAAAATTGAGAAATTTCATAAGGCGGCCGGTCATCGATATTTCCCAAAATATAAAAGTTTCTGGATCACTAGGAAATTAGTCTAAAACAATGTGCTGACACCACACATGACCATGACAGTAATAATTTGGACTTCTGGGGCAGTTAAGTTGTCAAAATGGAGATAGCTCAAAATTGAGAAATTTCGTAAGGCGGCCGGTCATCGATATTTCCCAAAATATAAAAGTTTCTGGATCACTAGGAAATTAGTCTAAAACAATGTGCTGACACCACACATGACCATAAAAGTAGTAATTTGCACTTCTGGGGCTGTTTAGTTGTCAAAATGGAGATAGCTCAAAATTGAGACCCCAAAATATAAAACTTTCTGGATCACTATGAAATTAGTCTAACACACTTTGCTGACACCACACATGACCATAAAAGTAATAATTTGGACTTCTAGGGCAGTTTAGTTGTCAAAATTGAGATAGCTAAAAATTGAGAAATTTCGTAAGGCGGCCGGTCATCGATATTTCCCAAAATATAAACGTTTCTGGATCACTAGGAAATTAGTCTAAAACAATGTGCTGACACCACACATGACAATGACAGTAATAATTTGGACTTCTGGGGCAGTTTAGTTGTCAAAATGGAGATAGCTCAAAATTGAGACCCCAAAATATAAAAGTTTCTGGATCACTAGCAAATTAGTCTAAACAATGTGCTGACACCACACATGACCATAAAAGTAATAATTTGGACTTCTAGGGCAGTTTAGTTGTCAAAATTGAGATAGCTCAAAATTGAGAAATTTCGTAAGGCGGCCGGTCATCGATATTTCGCAAAATAGAAAAGTTTCTGGATCACTAGGAAATTAGTCTAACACACTTTGCTGATACCACACATGACCATAAAAGTAATAATTTGGACTTCTAGGGCAGTTTAGTTGTCAAAATTGAGATAGCTCAAAATTGAGAAATTTCGTAAGGCGGCCGGTCATCGATATTTCGCAAAATATAAAAGTTTCTGGATCACTAGGAAATTAGTCTAAAACAATGTGCTGACACCACACATGACCATAAAAGTAATAATTTGCACTTCTGGGGCTGTTTAGTTGTCAAAATGGAGATAGCTCAAAATTGAGACCCCAAAATATAAAACTTTCTGGATCACTATGAAATTAGTCTAACACACTTTGCTGACACCACACATGACCATAAAAGTAATAATTTGGACTTCTAGGGCAGTTTAGTTGTCAAGATTGAGATAGCTCAAAATTGAGAAATTTCATAAGGCGGCCGGTCATCGATATTTCCCAAAATATAAAAGTTTCTGGATCACTAGGAAATTAGTCTAAAACAATGTGCTGACACCACACATGACCATGACAGTAATAATTTGGACTTCTGGGGCAGTTAAGTTGTCAAAATGGAGATAGCTCAAAATTTAGAAATTTCGTAAGGCGGCCGGTCATCGATATTTCCCAAAATATAAAAGTTTCTGGATCACTAGGAAATTAGTCTAAAACAATGTGCTGACACCACACATGACCATGACAGTAATAATTTGGACTTCTGGGGCAGTTAAGTTGTCAAAATGAAGATAGCTCAAAATTGAGAAATTTCGTAAGGCGGCCGGTCATCGATATTTCCCAAAATATAAAAGTTTCTGGATCACTAGGAAATTAGTCTAACACAATTTGCTGACACCACACATGACCATAAAAGTAATAATTTGGACTTCTAGGGCAGTTTAGTTGACAAAATTGAGATAGCTCAAAATTGAGAAATTTCGTAAGGCGGCCGGTCATCGATATTTCCCAAAATATAAAAGTTTCTGGATCACTAGGAAATTAGTCTAAAACAATGTGCTGACACCACACATGACCATAAAAGTAGTAATTTGCACTTCTGGGGCTGTTTAGTTGTCAAAATGGAGATAGCTCAAAATTGAGACCCCAAAATATAAAACTTTCTGGATCACTATGAAATTAGTCTAACACACTTTGCTGACACCACACATGACCATAAAAGTAATAATTTGGACTTCTAGGGCAGTTTAGTTGTCAAAATTGAGATAGCTAAAAATTGAGAAATTTCGTAAGGCGGCCGGTCATCGATATTTCCCAAAATATAAACGTTTCTGGATCACTAGGAAATTAGTCTAAAACAATGTGCTGACACCACACATGACAATGACAGTAATAATTTGGACTTCTGGGGCAGTTTAGTTGTCAAAATGGAGATAGCTCAAAATTGAGACCCCAAAATATAAAAGTTTCTGGATCACTAGCAAATTAGTCTAAACAATGTGCTGACACCACACATGACCATAAAAGTAATAATTTGGACTTCTAGGGCAGTTTAGTTGACAAAATTGAGATAGCTCAAAATTGAGAAATTTCATAAGGCGGCCGGTCATCGATATTTCCCAAAATAGAAAAGTTTCTGGATCACTAGGAAATTAGTCTAACACACTTTGCTGATACCACACATGACCATAAAAGTAATAATTTGGACTTCTAGGGCAGTTTAGTTGTCAAAATTGAGATAGCTCAAAATTGAGAAATTTCGTAAGGCGGCCGGTCATCGATATTTCGCAAAATATAAAAGTTTCTGGATCACTAGGAAATTAGTCTAAAACAATGTGCTGACACCACACATGACCATAAAAGTAATAATTTGCACTTCTGGGGCTGTTTAGTTGTCAAAATGGAGATAGCTCAAAATTGAGACCCCAAAATATAAAACTTTCTGGATCACTATGAAATTAGTCTAACACACTTTGCTGACACCACACATGACCATAAAAGTAATAATTTGGACTTCTAGGGCAGTTTAGTTGTCAAAATTGAGATAGCTCAAAATTGAGAAATTTCATAAGGCGGCCGGTCATCGATATTTCCCAAAATATAAAAGTTTCTGGATCACTAGGAAATTAGTCTAAAACAATGTGCTGACACCACACATGACCATGACAGTAATAATTTGGACTTCTGGGGCAGTTAAGTTGTCAAAATGGAGATAGCTCAAAATTTAGAAATTTCGTAAGGCGGCCGGTCATCGATATTTCCCAAAATATAAAAGTTTCTGGATCACTAGGAAATTAGTCTAAAACAATGTGCTGACACCACACATGACCATGACAGTAATAATTTGGACTTCTGGGGCAGTTAAGTTGTCAAAATGAAGATAGCTCAAAATTGAGAAATTTCGTAAGGCGGCCGGTCATCGATATTTCCCAAAATATAAAAGTTTCTGGATCACTAGGAAATTAGTCTAACACAATTTGCTGACACCACACATGACCATAAAAGTAATAATTTGGACTTCTAGGGCAGTTTAGTTGTCAAAATTGAGATAGCTCAAAATTGAGAAATTTCGTAAGGCGGCCGGTCATCGATATTTCCCAAAATATAAAAGTTTCCGGATCACTAGGAAATTAGTCTAACACACTTTGCTGACACCACACATGACCATAAAAATAATAATTTGGACTTCTAGGGCAGTTTAGTTGACAAAATTGAGAAAGCTCAAAATTGAGAAATTTCGTAAGGCGGCCGGTCATCGATATTTCCCAAAATATAAAAGTTTCTGGATCACTAGGAAATTAGTCTAAAACAATGTGCTGACACCACACATGACCATAAAAGTAATAATTTGGACTTCTAGGGCAGTTTAGTTGACAAAATTCAGATAGCTCAAAATTGAGAAATTTTATAAGGCGGCCGGTCATCGATATTTCCCAAAATATAAAAGTTTCTGGATCACTAGGAAATTAGTCTAAAACTGCTGACACCATACATGACCATGACAGTAATAATTTGGACTTCTGGGGCAGTTAAGTTGTCAAAATGGAGATAGCTCAAAATTGAGAAATTTCATAAGGCGGCCGGTCATCGATATTTCCCAAAATATAAAAGTTTTCGGATCACTAGGAAATTAGTCTAACACACTTTGCTGACACCACACATGACCATAAAAGTAATAATTTGGACTTCTAGGGCAGTTTAGTTGACAAAATTGAGAAAGCTCAAAATTGAGAAATTTCGTAAGGCGGCCGGTCATCGATATTTCCCAAAATATAAAAGTTTCTGGATCACTAGGAAATTAGTCTAAAACAATGTGCTGACACCACACATGACCATAAAAGTAATAATTTGGACTTCTAGGGCAGTTTAGTTGACAAAATTCAGATAGCTCAAAATTGAGAAATTTCATAAGGCGGCCGGTCATCGATATTTCCCAAAATATAAAAGTTTCTGGATCACTAGGAAATTAGTCTAAAACAATGTGCTGACACCACACATGACCATGACAGTAATAATTTGGACTTCTGGGGCAGTTAAGTTGTCAAAATGGAGATAGCTCAAAATTTCGAAATTTCGTAAGGCGGCCGGTCATCGATATTTCCCAAAATATAAAAGTTTCTGGATCACTAGGAAATTAGTCTAAAACAATGTGCTGACACCACACATGACCATGACAGTAATAATTTGGACTTCTGGGGCAGTTAAGTTGTCAAAATGAAGATAGCTCAAAATTGAGAAATTTCGTAAATCGGCCGGTCATCGATATTTCCCAAAATATAAAAGTTTCTGGATCACTAGGAAATTAGTCTAACACAATTTGCTGACACCACACATGACCATAAAAGTAATAATTTGGACTTCTAGGACAGTTTAGTTGTCAAAATTGAGATAGCTCAAAATTGAGAAATTTCGTAAGGCGGCCGGTCATCGATATTTCCCAAAATATAAAAGTTTCTGGATCACTAGGAAATTAGTCTAAAACAATGTGCTGACATCACACATGACCATAAAAGTAATAATTTGCACTTCTGGGGCTGTTTAGTTGTCAAAATGGAGATAGCTCAAAATTGAGTCCCCAAAATATAAAACTTTCTGGATCACTATGAAATTAGTCTAAACAATGTGCTGACACCACACATGACCATAAAAGAAATAATTTGGACTTCTAGGGCAGTTCCGTTGACAAAATTGAGATAGCTCAATATTGAGAAATTTCGTAAGGCGGCCGGTCATCAATATTTCCCAAAATAGAAAAGTTTCTGGATCACTAGGAAATTAGTCTAACACACTTTGCTGACACCACACATGACCATAAAAGTAATAATTTGGACTTCTAGGGCAGTTTAGTTGTCAAAATTGAGATAGCTCAAAATTGAGAAATTTCGTAAGGCGGCCGGTCATCGATATTTCGCAAAATATAAAAGTTTCTGGATCACTAGGAAATTAGTCTAAAACAATGTGCTGACACCACACATGACCATAAAAGTAATAATTTGCACTTCTGGGGCTGTTTAGTTGTCAAAATGGAGATAGCTCAAAATTGAGACCCCAAAATATAAAACTTTCTGGATCACTATGAAATTAGTCTAACACACTTTGCTGACACCACACATGACCATAAAAGTAATAATTTGGACTTCTAGGGCAGTTTAGTTGTCAAAATTGAGATAGCTCAAAATTGAGAAATTTCGTAAGGCGGCCGGTCATCGATATTTCCCAAAATATATAAACGTTTCTGGATCACTAGGAAATTAGTCTAAAACAATGTGCTGACACCACACATGACCATAAAAGTAATAATTCGCACTTCTAGGGCAGTTTAGTTGACAAAATTGTGAAAGCTCAAAATTGAGAAATTTCGTAAGGCGGCCGGTCATCGATATTTCCCAAAATATAAACGTTTCTGGATCACTAGGAAATTAGTCTAAAACAATGTGCTGACACCACACATGACCATAAAAGTAATAATTCGCACTTCTAGGGCAGTTTAGTTGACAAAATTGTGAAAGCTCAAAATTGAGAAATTTCGTAAGGCGGCCGGTCATCGATATTTCCCAAAATATAAAAGTTTCTGGATCACTAGGAAATTAGTCTAAAACAATGTGCTGACACCACACATGACAATGACAATAATAATTTGGACTTCTGGGGCAGTTTAGTTGTCAAAATGGAGATAGCTCAAAATTGAGACCCCAAAATATAAAAGTTTCTGGATCACTAGGAAATTAGTCTCAACAATGTGCTGACACCACACATGACCATAAAAGTAATAATTTGGACTTCTAGGGCAGTTTAGTTGACAAAATTGAGATAGCTCAAAATTGAGAAATTTCATAAGGCGGCCGGTCATCGATATTTCCCAAAATATAAAAGTTTCTGGATCACTAGGAAATTAGTCTAAAACTGCTGACACCACACATGACCATGACAGTAATAATTTGGACTTCTGGGGCAGTTAAGTTGTCAAAATGGAGATAGCTCAAAATTTAGAAATTTCGTAAGGCGGCCGGTCATCGATATTTCCCAAAATATAAAAGTTTCTGGATCACTAGGAAATTAGTCTAAAACAATGTGCTGACACCACACATGACCATGACAGTAATAATTTGGACTTCTGGGGCAGTTAAGTTGTCAAAATGAAGATAGCTCAAAATTGAGAAATTTCGTAAATCGGCCGGTCATCGATATTTCCCAAAATATAAAAGTTTCTGGATCACTAGGAAATTAGTCTAACACAATTTGCTGACACCACACATGACCATAAAAGTAATAATTTGGACTTCTAGGGCAGTTTAGTTGTCAAAATTGAGATAGCTCAAAATTGAGAAATTTCGTAAGGCGGCCGGTCATCGATATTTCCCAAAATATAAAAGTTTCTGGATCACTAGGAAATTAGTCTAAAACAATGTGCTGACATCACACATGACCATAAAAGTAATAATTTGCACTTCTGGGGCTGTTTAGTTGTCAAAATTGAGATAGCTCAAAATTGAGAAATTTCGTAAGGCGGCCGGTCATCGATATTTCACAAAATATAAAAGTTTCTGGATCACTATGAAATTAGTCTAAACAATGTGCTGACACCACACATGACCATAAAAGTAATAATTTAGACTTCTAGGGCAGTTCCGTTGACAAAATTGAGATAGCTCAATATTGAGAAATTTCGTAAGGCGGCCGGTCATCGATATTTCCCAAAATATAAAAGTTTCTGGATCACTAGGAAATTAGTCTAACACACTTTGCTGACACCACACATGACCATAAAAGTAATAATTTGGACTTCTAGGGCAGTTTAGTTGTCAAAATTGAGATAGCTCAAAATTGAGAAATTTCGTAAGGCGGCCGGTCATCGATATTTCACAAAATATAAAAGTTTCTGGATCACAAGGAAATTAGTGTAACACAATTTGCTGACACCACACATGACCATAAAAGTAATAATTTGGACTTCTAGGGCAGTTTAGTTGACAAAATTGAGATAGCTCAAAATTGAGAAATTTCATAAGGCGGCCGGTCATCGATATTTCCCAAAATATAAAAGTTTCCGGATCACTGGGAAATTAGTCTAACACACTTTGCTGACACCACACATGACCATAAAAGTAATAATTTGGACTTCTAGGGCAGTTTAGTTGACAAAATTGAGAAAGCTCAAAATTGAGAAATTTCGTAAGGCGGCCGGTCATCGATATTTCCCAAAATATAAAAGTTTCTGGATCACTAGGAAATTAGTCTAAAACAATGTGCTGACACCACACATGACCATAAAAGTAATAATTTGCACTTCTGGGGCTGTTTAGTTGTCAAAATAGAAGTAGCTCAAAATTGAGACCCCAAAATATAAAAGTTTCTGGATCACTATGAAATTAGTCTAAACAATGTGCTGACACCACACATGACCATAAAAGTAATAATTTGGACTTCTAGGGCAGTTTAGTTGACAAAATTGAGAAAGCTCAAAATTTAGAAATTTCGTAAGGCGGCCGTTCGTCGATATTTCCCAAAATATAAAAGTTTCTGGATCACTAGGAAATTAGTCTAAAACAATGTGCTGACACCACACATGACCATGACAGTAATAATTTCGACTTCTGGGGCAGTTTAGTTGTCAAAATGGAGATAGCTCAAAATTGAGACCCCAAAATATAAAAGTTTCTGGATCACTAGGAAATTAGTCTAAACAATGTGCTGACACCACACATGACCATAAAAGTAATAATTTGCACTTCTAGGGCAGTTAAGTTGACAAAATTGAGATAGCTCAAAATTGAGAAATTTCATAAGGCGGCCGGTCATCGATATTTCCCAAAATATAAAAGTTTCTGGATCACTAGGAAATTAGTCTAAAACTGCTGACACCACACATGACCATGACAGTAATAATTTGGACTTCTGGGGCAGTTAAGTTGTCAAAATGGAGATAGCTCAAAATTTAGAAATTTCGTAAGGCGGCCGGTCATCGATATTTCCCAAAATATAAAAGTTTCTGGATCACTAGGAAATTAGTCTAAAACAATGTGCTGACACCACACATGACCATGACAGTAATAATTTGGACTTCTGGGGCAGTTAAGTTGTCAAAATGAAGATAGCTCAAAATTGAGAAATTTCGTAAATCGGCCGGTCATCGATATTTCCCAAAATATAAAAGTTTCTGGATCACTAGGAAATTAGTCTAAAACAATGTGCTGACACCACACATGACCATAAAAGTAATAATTTGCACTTCTGGGGCTGTTTAGTTGTCAAAATTGAGATAGCTCAAAATTGAGACCCCAAAATATAAAACTTTCTGGATCACTATGAAATTAGTCTAACACACTTTGCTGACACCACACATGACCATAAAACTAATAATTTGGACTTCTAGGGCAGTTTAGTTGTCAAAATTGAGATAGCTCAAAATTGAGAAATTTCGTAAGGCGGCCGGTCATCGATATTTCCCAAAATATAAACGTTTCTGGATCACTATGAAATTAGTCTAACACACTTTGCTGACACCACACATGACCATAAAAGTAATAATTTGGACTTCTAGGGCAGTTTAGTTGTCAAAATTGAGATAGCTCAAAATTGAGAAATTTCGTAAGGCGGCCGGTCATCGATATTTCCCAAAATATAAACGTTTCTGGATCACTAGGAAATTAGTCTAAAACAATGTGCTGACACCACACATGACCATAAAAGTAATAATTCGCACTTCTAGGGCAGTTTAGTTGACAAAATTGTGAAAGCTCAAAATTGAGAAATTTCGTAAGGCGGCCGGTCATCGATATTTCCCAAAATATAAACGTTTCTGGATCACTAGGAAATTAGTCTAAAACAATGTGCTGACACCACACATGACCATAAAAGTAATAATTCGCACTTCTAGGGCAGTTTAGTTGACAAAATTGTGAAAGCTCAAAATTGAGAAATTTCGTAAGGCGGCCGGTCATCGATATTTCCCAAAATATAAAAGTTTCTGGATCACTAGGAAATTAGTCTAAAACAATGTGCTGACACCACACATGACAATGACAATAATAATTTGGACTTCTGGGGCAGTTTAGTTGTCAAAATGGAGATAGCTCAAAATTGAGACCCCAAAATATAAAAGTTTCTGGATCACTAGGAAATTAGTCTCAACAATGTGCTGACACCACACATGACCATAAAAGTAATAATTTGGACTTCTAGGGCAGTTTAGTTGACAAAATTGAGATAGCTCAAAATTGAGAAATTTCATAAGGCGGCCGGTCATCGATATTTCCCAAAATATAAAAGTTTCTGGATCACTAGGAAATTAGTCTAAAACTGCTGACACCACACATGACCATGACAGTAATAATTTGGACTTCTGGGGCAGTTAAGTTGTCAAAATGGAGATAGCTCAAAATTTAGAAATTTCGTAAGGCGGCCGGTCATCGATATTTCCCAAAATATAAAAGTTTCTGGATCACTAGGAAATTAGTCTAAAACAATGTGCTGACACCACACATGACCATGACAGTAATAATTTGGACTTCTGGGGCAGTTAAGTTGTCAAAATGAAGATAGCTCAAAATTGAGAAATTTCGTAAATCGGCCGGTCATCGATATTTCCCAAAATATAAAAGTTTCTGGATCACTAGGAAATTAGTCTAACACAATTTGCTGACACCACACATGACCATAAAAGTAATAATTTGGACTTCTATTGCAGTTTAGTTGTCAAAATTGAGATAGCTCAAAATTGAGAAATTTCGTAAGGCGGCCGGTCATCGATATTTCCCAAAATATAAAAGTTTCTGGATCACTAGGAAATTAGTCTAAAACAATGTGCTGACATCACACATGACCATAAAAGTAATAATTTGCACTTCTGGGGCTGTTTAGTTGTCAAAATTGAGATAGCTCAAAATTGAGAAATTTCGTAAGGCGGCCGGTCATCGATATTTCACAAAATATAAAAGTTTCTGGATCACTATGAAATTAGTCTAAACAATGTGCTGACACCACACATGACCATAAAAGTAATAATTTAGACTTCTAGGGCAGTTTAGTTGTCAAAATTGAGATAGCTCAAAATTGTAAGGCGGCCGGTCATCGATATTTCCCAAAATATAAAAGTTTCCGGATCACTGGGAAATTAGTCTAACACACTTTGCTGACACCACACATGACCATAAAAGTAATAATTTGGACTTCTAGGGCAGTTTAGTTGACAAAATTGAGAAAGCTCAAAATTGAGAAATTTCGTAAGGCGGCCGGTCATCGATATTTCCCAAAATATAAAAGTTTCTGGATCACTAGGAAATTAGTCTAAAACAATGTGCTGACACCACACATGACCATAAAAGTAATAATTTGCACTTCTGGGGCTGTTTAGTTGTCAAAATAGAAGTAGCTCAAAATTGAGACCCCAAAATATAAAAGTTTCTGGATCACTATGAAATTAGTCTAAACAATGTGCTGACACCACACATGACCATAAAAGTAATAATTTGGACTTCTAGGGCAGTTTAGTTGACAAAATTGAGAAAGCTCAAAATTTAGAAATTTCGTAAGGCGGCCGTTCGTCGATATTTCCCAAAATATAAAAGTTTCTGGATCACTAGGAAATTAGTCTAAAACAATGTGCTGACACCACACATGACCATGACAGTAATAATTTCGACTTCTGGGGCAGTTTAGTTGTCAAAATGGAGATAGCTCAAAATTGAGACCCCAAAATATAAAAGTTTCTGGATCACTAGGAAATTAGTCTAAACAATGTGCTGACACCACACATGACCATAAAAGTAATAATTTGCACTTCTAGGGCAGTTAAGTTGACAAAATTGAGATAGCTCAAAATTGAGAAATTTCATAAGGCGGCCGGTCATCGATATTTCCCAAAATATAAAAGTTTCTGGATCACTAGGAAATTAGTCTAAAACTGCTGACACCACACATGACCATGACAGTAATAATTTGGACTTCTGGGGCAGTTAAGTTGTCAAAATGGAGATAGCTCAAAATTTAGAAATTTCGTAAGGCGGCCGGTCATCGATATTTCCCAAAATATAAAAGTTTCTGGATCACTAGGAAATTAGTCTAAAACAATGTGCTGACACCACACATGACCATGACAGTAATAATTTGGACTTCTGGGGCAGTTAAGTTGTCAAAATGAAGATAGCTCAAAATTGAGAAATTTCGTAAATCGGCCGGTCATCGATATTTCCCAAAATATAAAAGTTTCTGGATCACTAGGAAATTAGTCTAAAACAATGTGCTGACACCACACATGACCATAAAAGTAATAATTTGCACTTCTGGGGCTGTTTAGTTGTCAAAATTGAGATAGCTCAAAATTGAGACCCCAAAATATAAAACTTTCTGGATCACTATGAAATTAGTCTAACACACTTTGCTGACACCACACATGACCATAAAACTAATAATTTGGACTTCTAGGGCAGTTTAGTTGTCAAAATTGAGATAGCTCAAAATTGAGAAATTTCGTAAGGCGGCCGGTCATCGATATTTCCCAAAATATAAACGTTTCTGGATCACTATGAAATTAGTCTAACACACTTTGCTGACACCACACATGACCATAAAAGTAATAATTTGGACTTCTAGGGCAGTTTAGTTGTCAAAATTGAGATAGCTCAAAATTGAGAAATTTCGTAAGGCGGCCGGTCATCGATATTTCCCAAAATATAAACGTTTCTGGATCACTAGGAAATTAGTCTAAAACAATGTGCTGACACCACACATGACCATAAAAGTAATAATTTGCACTTCTAGGGCAGTTTAGTTGACAAAATTGTGAAAGCTCAAAATTGAGAAATTTCGTAAGGCGGCCGGTCATCGATATTTCCCAAAATATAAAAGTTTCTGGATCACTAGGAAATTAGTCTAAAACAATGTGCTGACACCACACATGACAATGACAATAATAATTTGGACTTCTGGGGCAGTTTAGTTGTCAAAATGGAGATAGCTCAAAATTGAGACCCCAAAATATAAAAGTTTCTGGATCACTAGGAAATTAGTCTCAACAATGTGCTGACACCACACATGACCATGACAGTAATAATTTGGACTTCTGGGGCAGTTAAGTTGTCAAAATGAAGATAGCTCAAAATTGAGAAATTTCGTAAATCGGCCGGTCATCGATATTTCCCAAAATATAAAAGTTTCTGGATCACTAGGAAATTAGTCTAAAACAATGTGCTGACACCACACATGACCATAAAAGTAATAATTTGCACTTCTGGGGCTGTTTAGTTGTCAAAATGGAGATAGCTCAAAATTGAGTCCCCAAAATATAAAACTTTCTGGATCACTATGAAATTAGTCTAAACAATGTGCTGACACCACACATGACCATAAAAGTAATAATTTGGACTTCTAGGGCAGTTTAGTTGACAAAATTGAGATAGCTCAATATTGAGAAATTTCGTAAGGCGGCCGGTCATCGATATTTCCCAAAATAGAAAAGTTTCTGGATCACTAGGAAATTAGTCTAACACACTTTGCTGACACCACACATGACCATAAAAGTAATAATTTGCACTTCTGGGGCAGTTTAGTTGTCAAAATGGAGATAGCTCAAAATTGAGAAATTTCGTAAGGCGGCCGGTCATCGATATTTCCCAAAATATAAAAGTTTCTGGATCACTAGGAAATTAGTCTAAAACAATGTGCTGACACCACACATGACCATAAAAGTAATAATTTGGACTTCTAGGGCAGTTTAGTTGACAAAATTCAGATAGCTCAAAATTGAGTAATTTCATAAGGCGGCCGGTCATCGATATTTCCCAAAATATAAAAGTTTCTAGATCACTAGGAAATTAGTCTAAAACAATGTGCTGACACCACACATGACCATGACAGTAATAATTTGGACTTCTGGGGCAGTTAAGTTGTCAAAATGGAGATAGCTCAAAATTTAGAAATTTCGTAAGGCGGCCGGTCATCGATATTTCCCAAAATATAAAAGTTTCTGGATCACTAGGAAATTAGTCTAAAACAATGTGCTGACACCACACATGACCATGACAGTAATAATTTGGACTTCTGGGGCAGTTAAGTTGTCAAAATGAAGATAGCTCAAAATTAAGAAATTTCGTAAATCGGCCGGTCATCGATATTTCCCAAAATATAAAAGTTTCTGGATCACTAGGAAATTAGTCTAACACAATTTGCTGACACCACACATGACCATAAAAGTAATAATTTGGACTTCTAGGGCAGTTTAGTTGTCAAAATTGAGATAGCTCAAAATTGAGAAATTTCGTAAGGCGGCCGGTCATCGATATTTCCCAAAATATAAAAGTTTCCGGATCACTAGGAAATTAGTCTAACACACTTTGCTGACACCACACATGACCATAAAAATAATAATTTGGACTTCTAGGGCAGTTTAGTTGACAAAATTGAGAAAGCTCAAAATTGAGAAATTTCGTAAGGCGGCCGGTCATCGATATTTCCCAAAATATAAAAGTTTCTGGATCACTAGGAAATTAGTCTAAAACAATGTGCTGACACCACACATGACCATAAAAGTAATAATTTGGACTTCTAGGGCAGTTTAGTTGACAAAATTCAGATAGCTCAAAATTGAGAAATTTTATAAGGCGGCCGGTCATCGATATTTCCCAAAATATAAAAGTTTCTGGATCACTAGGAAATTAGTCTAAAACTGCTGACACCACACATGACCATGACAGTAATAATTTGGACTTCTGGGGCAGTTAAGTTGTCAAAATGGAGATAGCTCAAAATTGAGAAATTTCATAAGGCGGCCGGTCATCGATATTTCCCAAAATATAAAAGTTTTCGGATCACTAGGAAATTAGTCTAACACACTTTGCTGACACCACACATGACCATAAAAGTAATAATTTGGACTTCTAGGGCAGTTTAGTTGACAAAATTGAGAAAGCTCAAAATTGAGAAATTTCGTAAGGCGGCCGGTCATCGATATTTCCCAAAATATAAAAGTTTCTGGATCACTAGGAAATTAGTCTAAAACAATGTGCTGACACCACACATGACCATAAAAGTAATAATTTGGACTTCTAGGGCAGTTTAGTTGACAAAATTCAGATAGCTCAAAATTGAGAAATTTCATAAGGCGGCCGGTCATCGATATTTCCCAAAATATAAAAGTTTCTGGATCACTAGGAAATTAGTCTAAAACAATGTGCTGACACCACACATGACCATGACAGTAATAATTTGGACTTCTGGGGCAGTTAAGTTGTCAAAATGGAGATAGCTCAAAATTTCGAAATTTCGTAAGGCGGCCGGTCATCGATATTTCCCAAAATATAAAAGTTTCTGGATCACTAGGAAATTAGTCTAAAACAATGTGCTGACACCACACATGACCATGACAGTAATAATTTGGACTTCTGGGGCAGTTAAGTTGTCAAAATGAAGATAGCTCAAAATTGAGAAATTTCGTAAATCGGCCGGTCATCGATATTTCCCAAAATATAAAAGTTTCTGGATCACTAGGAAATTAGTATAACACAATTTGCTGACACCACACATGACCATAAAAGTAATAATTTGGACTTCTAGGACAGTTTAGTTGTCAAAATTGAGATAGCTCAAAATTGAGAAATTTCGTAAGGCGGCCGGTCATCGATATTTCCCAAAATATAAAAGTTTCTGGATCACTAGGAAATTAGTCTAAAACAATGTGCTGACATCACACATGACCATAAAAGTAATAATTTGCACTTCTGGGGCTGTTTAGTTGTCAAAATGGAGATAGCTCAAAATTGAGTCCCCAAAATATAAAACTTTCTGGATCACTATGAAATTAGTCTAAACAATGTGCTGACACCACACATGACCATAAAAGAAATAATTTGGACTTCTAGGGCAGTTCCGTTGACAAAATTGAGATAGCTCAATATTGAGAAATTTCGTAAGGCGGCCGGTCATCAATATTTCCCAAAATAGAAAAGTTTCTGGATCACTAGGAAATTAGTCTAACACACTTTGCTGACACCACACATGACCATAAAAGTAATAATTTGGACTTCTAGGGCAGTTTAGTTGTCAAAATTGAGATAGCTCAAAATTGAGAAATTTCGTAAGGCGGCCGGTCATCGATATTTCGCAAAATATAAAAGTTTCTGGATCACTAGGAAATTAGTCTAAAACAATGTGCTGACACCACACATGACCATAAAAGTAATAATTTGCACTTCTGGGGCTGTTTAGTTGTCAAAATGGAGATAGCTCAAAATTGAGACCCCAAAATATAAAACTTTCTGGATCACTATGAAATTAGTCTAACACACTTTGCTGACACCACACATGACCATAAAAGTAATAATTTGGACTTCTAGGGCAGTTTAGTTGTCAAAATTGAGATAGCTCAAAATTGAGAAATTTCGTAAGGCGGCCGGTCATCGATATTTCCCAAAATATATAAACGTTTCTGGATCACTAGGAAATTAGTCTAAAACAATGTGCTGACACCACACATGACCATAAAAGTAATAATTCGCACTTCTAGGGCAGTTTAGTTGACAAAATTGTGAAAGCTCAAAATTGAGAAATTTCGTAAGGCGGCCGGTCATCGATATTTCCCAAAATATAAACGTTTCTGGATCACTAGGAAATTAGTCTAAAACAATGTGCTGACACCACACATGACCATAAAAGTAATAATTCGCACTTCTAGGGCAGTTTAGTTGACAAAATTGTGAAAGCTCAAAATTGAGAAATTTCGTAAGGCGGCCGGTCATCGATATTTCCCAAAATATAAAAGTTTCTGGATCACTAGGAAATTAGTCTAAAACAATGTGCTGACACCACACATGACAATGACAATAATAATTTGGACTTCTGGGGCAGTTTAGTTGTCAAAATGGAGATAGCTCAAAATTGAGACCCCAAAATATAAAAGTTTCTGGATCACTAGGAAATTAGTCTCAACAATGTGCTGACACCACACATGACCATAAAAGTAATAATTTGGACTTCTAGGGCAGTTTAGTTGACAAAATTGAGATAGCTCAAAATTGAGAAATTTCATAAGGCGGCCGGTCATCGATATTTCCCAAAATATAAAAGTTTCTGGATCACTAGGAAATTAGTCTAAAACTGCTGACACCACACATGACCATGACAGTAATAATTTGGACTTCTGGGGCAGTTAAGTTGTCAAAATGGAGATAGCTCAAAATTTAGAAATTTCGTAAGGCGGCCGGTCATCGATATTTCCCAAAATATAAAAGTTTCTGGATCACTAGGAAATTAGTCTAAAACAATGTGCTGACACCACACATGACCATGACAGTAATAATTTGGACTTCTGGGGCAGTTAAGTTGTCAAAATGAAGATAGCTCAAAATTGAGAAATTTCGTAAATCGGCCGGTCATCGATATTTCCCAAAATATAAACGTTTCTGGATCACTATGAAATTAGTCTAACACACTTTGCTGACACCACACATGACCATAAAAGTAATAATTTGGACTTCTAGGGCAGTTTAGTTGTCAAAATTGAGATAGCTCAAAATTGAGAAATTTCGTAAGGCGGCCGGTCATCGATATTTCCCAAAATATAAACGTTTCTGGATCACTAGGAAATTAGTCTAAAACAATGTGCTGACACCACACATGACCATAAAAGTAATAATTCGCACTTCTAGGGCAGTTTAGTTGACAAAATTGTGAAAGCTCAAAATTGAGAAATTTCGTAAGGCGGCCGGTCATCGATATTTCCCAAAATATAAACGTTTCTGGATCACTAGGAAATTAGTCTAAAACAATGTGCTGACACCACACATGACCATAAAAGTAATAATTCGCACTTCTAGGGCAGTTTAGTTGACAAAATTGTGAAAGCTCAAAATTGAGAAATTTCGTAAGGCGGCCGGTCATCGATATTTCCCAAAATATAAAAGTTTCTGGATCACTAGGAAATTAGTCTAAAACAATGTGCTGACACCACACATGACAATGACAATAATAATTTGGACTTCTGGGGCAGTTTAGTTGTCAAAATGGAGATAGCTCAAAATTGAGACCCCAAAATATAAAAGTTTCTGGATCACTAGGAAATTAGTCTCAACAATGTGCTGACACCACACATGACCATAAAAGTAATAATTTGGACTTCTAGGGCAGTTTAGTTGACAAAATTGAGATAGCTCAAAATTGAGAAATTTCATAAGGCGGCCGGTCATCGATATTTCCCAAAATATAAAAGTTTCTGGATCACTAGGAAATTAGTCTAAAACTGCTGACACCACACATGACCATGACAGTAATAATTTGGACTTCTGGGGCAGTTAAGTTGTCAAAATGGAGATAGCTCAAAATTTAGAAATTTCGTAAGGCGGCCGGTCATCGATATTTCCCAAAATATAAAAGTTTCTGGATCACTAGGAAATTAGTCTAAAACAATGTGCTGACACCACACATGACCATGACAGTAATAATTTGGACTTCTGGGGCAGTTAAGTTGTCAAAATGAAGATAGCTCAAAATTGAGAAATTTCGTAAATCGGCCGGTCATCGATATTTCCCAAAATATAAAAGTTTCTGGATCACTAGGAAATTAGTCTAACACAATTTGCTGACACCACACATGACCATAAAAGTAATAATTTGGACTTCTATTGCAGTTTAGTTGTCAAAATTGAGATAGCTCAAAATTGAGAAATTTCGTAAGGCGGCCGGTCATCGATATTTCCCAAAATATAAAAGTTTCTGGATCACTAGGAAATTAGTCTAAAACAATGTGCTGACATCACACATGACCATAAAAGTAATAATTTGCACTTCTGGGGCTGTTTAGTTGTCAAAATTGAGATAGCTCAAAATTGAGAAATTTCGTAAGGCGGCCGGTCATCGATATTTCACAAAATATAAAAGTTTCTGGATCACTATGAAATTAGTCTAAACAATGTGCTGACACCACACATGACCATAAAAGTAATAATTTAGACTTCTAGGGCAGTTTAGTTGTCAAAATTGAGATAGCTCAAAATTGTAAGGCGGCCGGTCATCGATATTTCCCAAAATATAAAAGTTTCCGGATCACTGGGAAATTAGTCTAACACACTTTGCTGACACCACACATGACCATAAAAGTAATAATTTGGACTTCTAGGGCAGTTTAGTTGACAAAATTGAGAAAGCTCAAAATTGAGAAATTTCGTAAGGCGGCCGGTCATCGATATTTCCCAAAATATAAAAGTTTCTGGATCACTAGGAAATTAGTCTAAAACAATGTGCTGACACCACACATGACCATAAAAGTAATAATTTGCACTTCTGGGGCTGTTTAGTTGTCAAAATAGAAGTAGCTCAAAATTGAGACCCCAAAATATAAAAGTTTCTGGATCACTATGAAATTAGTCTAAACAATGTGCTGACACCACACATGACCATAAAAGTAATAATTTGGACTTCTAGGGCAGTTTAGTTGACAAAATTGAGAAAGCTCAAAATTTAGAAATTTCGTAAGGCGGCCGTTCGTCGATATTTCCCAAAATATAAAAGTTTCTGGATCACTAGGAAATTAGTCTAAAACAATGTGCTGACACCACACATGACCATGACAGTAATAATTTCGACTTCTGGGGCAGTTTAGTTGTCAAAATGGAGATAGCTCAAAATTGAGACCCCAAAATATAAAAGTTTCTGGATCACTAGGAAATTAGTCTAAACAATGTGCTGACACCACACATGACCATAAAAGTAATAATTTGCACTTCTAGGGCAGTTAAGTTGACAAAATTGAGATAGCTCAAAATTGAGAAATTTCATAAGGCGGCCGGTCATCGATATTTCCCAAAATATAAAAGTTTCTGGATCACTAGGAAATTAGTCTAAAACTGCTGACACCACACATGACCATGACAGTAATAATTTGGACTTCTGGGGCAGTTAAGTTGTCAAAATGGAGATAGCTCAAAATTTAGAAATTTCGTAAGGCGGCCGGTCATCGATATTTCCCAAAATATAAAAGTTTCTGGATCACTAGGAAATTAGTCTAAAACAATGTGCTGACACCACACATGACCATGACAGTAATAATTTGGACTTCTGGGGCAGTTAAGTTGTCAAAATGAAGATAGCTCAAAATTGAGAAATTTCGTAAATCGGCCGGTCATCGATATTTCCCAAAATATAAAAGTTTCTGGATCACTAGGAAATTAGTCTAAAACAATGTGCTGACACCACACATGACCATAAAAGTAATAATTTGCACTTCTGGGGCTGTTTAGTTGTCAAAATTGAGATAGCTCAAAATTGAGACCCCAAAATATAAAACTTTCTGGATCACTATGAAATTAGTCTAACACACTTTGCTGACACCACACATGACCATAAAACTAATAATTTGGACTTCTAGGGCAGTTTAGTTGTCAAAATTGAGATAGCTCAAAATTGAGAAATTTCGTAAGGCGGCCGGTCATCGATATTTCCCAAAATATAAACGTTTCTGGATCACTATGAAATTAGTCTAACACACTTTGCTGACACCACACATGACCATAAAAGTAATAATTTGGACTTCTAGGGCAGTTTAGTTGTCAAAATTGAGATAGCTCAAAATTGAGAAATTTCGTAAGGCGGCCGGTCATCGATATTTCCCAAAATATAAACGTTTCTGGATCACTAGGAAATTAGTCTAAAACAATGTGCTGACACCACACATGACCATAAAAGTAATAATTTGCACTTCTAGGGCAGTTTAGTTGACAAAATTGTGAAAGCTCAAAATTGAGAAATTTCGTAAGGCGGCCGGTCATCGATATTTCCCAAAATATAAAAGTTTCTGGATCACTAGGAAATTAGTCTAAAACAATGTGCTGACACCACACATGACAATGACAATAATAATTTGGACTTCTGGGGCAGTTTAGTTGTCAAAATGGAGATAGCTCAAAATTGAGACCCCAAAATATAAAAGTTTCTGGATCACTAGGAAATTAGTCTCAACAATGTGCTGACACCACACATGACCATGACAGTAATAATTTGGACTTCTGGGGCAGTTAAGTTGTCAAAATGAAGATAGCTCAAAATTGAGAAATTTCGTAAATCGGCCGGTCATCGATATTTCCCAAAATATAAAAGTTTCTGGATCACTAGGAAATTAGTCTAAAACAATGTGCTGACACCACACATGACCATAAAAGTAATAATTTGCACTTCTGGGGCTGTTTAGTTGTCAAAATGGAGATAGCTCAAAATTGAGTCCCCAAAATATAAAACTTTCTGGATCACTATGAAATTAGTCTAAACAATGTGCTGACACCACACATGACCATAAAAGTAATAATTTGGACTTCTAGGGCAGTTTAGTTGACAAAATTGAGATAGCTCAATATTGAGAAATTTCGTAAGGCGGCCGGTCATCGATATTTCCCAAAATAGAAAAGTTTCTGGATCACTAGGAAATTAGTCTAACACACTTTGCTGACACCACACATGACCATAAAAGTAATAATTTGCACTTCTGGGGCAGTTTAGTTGTCAAAATGGAGATAGCTCAAAATTGAGAAATTTCGTAAGGCGGCCGGTCATCGATATTTCCCAAAATATAAAAGTTTCTGGATCACTAGGAAATTAGTCTAAAACAATGTGCTGACACCACACATGACCATAAAAGTAATAATTTGGACTTCTAGGGCAGTTTAGTTGACAAAATTCAGATAGCTCAAAATTGAGTAATTTCATAAGGCGGCCGGTCATCGATATTTCCCAAAATATAAAAGTTTCTAGATCACTAGGAAATTAGTCTAAAACAATGTGCTGACACCACACATGACCATGACAGTAATAATTTGGACTTCTGGGGCAGTTAAGTTGTCAAAATGGAGATAGCTCAAAATTTAGAAATTTCGTAAGGCGGCCGGTCATCGATATTTCCCAAAATATAAAAGTTTCTGGATCACTAGGAAATTAGTCTAAAACAATGTGCTGACACCACACATGACCATGACAGTAATAATTTGGACTTCTGGGGCAGTTAAGTTGTCAAAATGAAGATAGCTCAAAATTAAGAAATTTCGTAAATCGGCCGGTCATCGATATTTCCCAAAATATAAAAGTTTCTGGATCACTAGGAAATTAGTCTAACACAATTTGCTGACACCACACATGACCATAAAAGTAATAATTTGGACTTCTAGGGCAGTTTAGTTGTCAAAATTGAGATAGCTCAAAATTGAGAAATTTCGTAAGGCGGCCGGTCATCGATATTTCCCAAAATATAAAAGTTTCCGGATCACTAGGAAATTAGTCTAACACACTTTGCTGACACCACACATGACCATAAAAATAATAATTTGGACTTCTAGGGCAGTTTAGTTGACAAAATTGAGAAAGCTCAAAATTGAGAAATTTCGTAAGGCGGCCGGTCATCGATATTTCCCAAAATATAAAAGTTTCTGGATCACTAGGAAATTAGTCTAAAACAATGTGCTGACACCACACATGACCATAAAAGTAATAATTTGGACTTCTAGGGCAGTTTAGTTGACAAAATTCAGATAGCTCAAAATTGAGAAATTTTATAAGGCGGCCGGTCATCGATATTTCCCAAAATATAAAAGTTTCTGGATCACTAGGAAATTAGTCTAAAACTGCTGACACCACACATGACCATGACAGTAATAATTTGGACTTCTGGGGCAGTTAAGTTGTCAAAATGGAGATAGCTCAAAATTGAGAAATTTCATAAGGCGGCCGGTCATCGATATTTCCCAAAATATAAAAGTTTTCGGATCACTAGGAAATTAGTCTAACACACTTTGCTGACACCACACATGACCATAAAAGTAATAATTTGGACTTCTAGGGCAGTTTAGTTGACAAAATTGAGAAAGCTCAAAATTGAGAAATTTCGTAAGGCGGCCGGTCATCGATATTTCCCAAAATATAAAAGTTTCTGGATCACTAGGAAATTAGTCTAAAACAATGTGCTGACACCACACATGACCATAAAAGTAATAATTTGGACTTCTAGGGCAGTTTAGTTGACAAAATTCAGATAGCTCAAAATTGAGAAATTTCATAAGGCGGCCGGTCATCGATATTTCCCAAAATATAAAAGTTTCTGGATCACTAGGAAATTAGTCTAAAACAATGTGCTGACACCACACATGACCATGACAGTAATAATTTGGACTTCTGGGGCAGTTAAGTTGTCAAAATGGAGATAGCTCAAAATTTCGAAATTTCGTAAGGCGGCCGGTCATCGATATTTCCCAAAATATAAAAGTTTCTGGATCACTAGGAAATTAGTCTAAAACAATGTGCTGACACCACACATGACCATGACAGTAATAATTTGGACTTCTGGGGCAGTTAAGTTGTCAAAATGAAGATAGCTCAAAATTGAGAAATTTCGTAAATCGGCCGGTCATCGATATTTCCCAAAATATAAAAGTTTCTGGATCACTAGGAAATTAGTATAACACAATTTGCTGACACCACACATGACCATAAAAGTAATAATTTGGACTTCTAGGACAGTTTAGTTGTCAAAATTGAGATAGCTCAAAATTGAGAAATTTCGTAAGGCGGCCGGTCATCGATATTTCCCAAAATATAAAAGTTTCTGGATCACTAGGAAATTAGTCTAAAACAATGTGCTGACATCACACATGACCATAAAAGTAATAATTTGCACTTCTGGGGCTGTTTAGTTGTCAAAATGGAGATAGCTCAAAATTGAGTCCCCAAAATATAAAACTTTCTGGATCACTATGAAATTAGTCTAAACAATGTGCTGACACCACACATGACCATAAAAGAAATAATTTGGACTTCTAGGGCAGTTCCGTTGACAAAATTGAGATAGCTCAATATTGAGAAATTTCGTAAGGCGGCCGGTCATCAATATTTCCCAAAATAGAAAAGTTTCTGGATCACTAGGAAATTAGTCTAACACACTTTGCTGACACCACACATGACCATAAAAGTAATAATTTGGACTTCTAGGGCAGTTTAGTTGTCAAAATTGAGATAGCTCAAAATTGAGAAATTTCGTAAGGCGGCCGGTCATCGATATTTCGCAAAATATAAAAGTTTCTGGATCACTAGGAAATTAGTCTAAAACAATGTGCTGACACCACACATGACCATAAAAGTAATAATTTGCACTTCTGGGGCTGTTTAGTTGTCAAAATGGAGATAGCTCAAAATTGAGACCCCAAAATATAAAACTTTCTGGATCACTATGAAATTAGTCTAACACACTTTGCTGACACCACACATGACCATAAAAGTAATAATTTGGACTTCTAGGGCAGTTTAGTTGTCAAAATTGAGATAGCTCAAAATTGAGAAATTTCGTAAGGCGGCCGGTCATCGATATTTCCCAAAATATATAAACGTTTCTGGATCACTAGGAAATTAGTCTAAAACAATGTGCTGACACCACACATGACCATAAAAGTAATAATTCGCACTTCTAGGGCAGTTTAGTTGACAAAATTGTGAAAGCTCAAAATTGAGAAATTTCGTAAGGCGGCCGGTCATCGATATTTCCCAAAATATAAACGTTTCTGGATCACTAGGAAATTAGTCTAAAACAATGTGCTGACACCACACATGACCATAAAAGTAATAATTCGCACTTCTAGGGCAGTTTAGTTGACAAAATTGTGAAAGCTCAAAATTGAGAAATTTCGTAAGGCGGCCGGTCATCGATATTTCCCAAAATATAAAAGTTTCTGGATCACTAGGAAATTAGTCTAAAACAATGTGCTGACACCACACATGACAATGACAATAATAATTTGGACTTCTGGGGCAGTTTAGTTGTCAAAATGGAGATAGCTCAAAATTGAGACCCCAAAATATAAAAGTTTCTGGATCACTAGGAAATTAGTCTCAACAATGTGCTGACACCACACATGACCATAAAAGTAATAATTTGGACTTCTAGGGCAGTTTAGTTGACAAAATTGAGATAGCTCAAAATTGAGAAATTTCATAAGGCGGCCGGTCATCGATATTTCCCAAAATATAAAAGTTTCTGGATCACTAGGAAATTAGTCTAAAACTGCTGACACCACACATGACCATGACAGTAATAATTTGGACTTCTGGGGCAGTTAAGTTGTCAAAATGGAGATAGCTCAAAATTTAGAAATTTCGTAAGGCGGCCGGTCATCGATATTTCCCAAAATATAAAAGTTTCTGGATCACTAGGAAATTAGTCTAAAACAATGTGCTGACACCACACATGACCATGACAGTAATAATTTGGACTTCTGGGGCAGTTAAGTTGTCAAAATGAAGATAGCTCAAAATTGAGAAATTTCGTAAATCGGCCGGTCATCGATATTTCCCAAAATATAAAAGTTTCTGGATCACTAGGAAATTAGTCTAACACAATTTGCTGACACCACACATGACCATAAAAGTAATAATTTGGACTTCTAGGGCAGTTTAGTTGTCAAAATTGAGATAGCTCAAAATTGAGAAATTTCGTAAGGCGGCCGGTCATCGATATTTCCCAAAATATAAAAGTTTCTGGATCACTAGGAAATTAGTCTAAAACAATGTGCTGACATCACACATGACCATAAAAGTAATAATTTGCACTTCTGGGGCTGTTTAGTTGTCAAAATTGAGATAGCTCAAAATTGAGAAATTTCGTAAGGCGGCCGGTCATCGATATTTCACAAAATATAAAAGTTTCTGGATCACTATGAAATTAGTCTAAACAATGTGCTGACACCACACATGACCATAAAAGTAATAATTTAGACTTCTAGGGCAGTTCCGTTGACAAAATTGAGATAGCTCAATATTGAGAAATTTCGTAAGGCGGCCGGTCATCGATATTTCCCAAAATATAAAAGTTTCTGGATCACTAGGAAATTAGTCTAACACACTTTGCTGACACCACACATGACCATAAAAGTAATAATTTGGACTTCTAGGGCAGTTTAGTTGTCAAAATTGAGATAGCTCAAAATTGAGAAATTTCGTAAGGCGGCCGGTCATCGATATTTCACAAAATATAAAAGTTTCTGGATCACAAGGAAATTAGTGTAACACAATTTGCTGACACCACACATGACCATAAAAGTAATAATTTGGACTTCTAGGGCAGTTTAGTTGACAAAATTGAGATAGCTCAAAATTGAGAAATTTCATAAGGCGGCCGGTCATCGATATTTCCCAAAATATAAAAGTTTCCGGATCACTGGGAAATTAGTCTAACACACTTTGCTGACACCACACATGACCATAAAAGTAATAATTTGGACTTCTAGGGCAGTTTAGTTGACAAAATTGAGAAAGCTCAAAATTGAGAAATTTCGTAAGGCGGCCGGTCATCGATATTTCCCAAAATATAAAAGTTTCTGGATCACTAGGAAATTAGTCTAAAACAATGTGCTGACACCACACATGACCATAAAAGTAATAATTTGCACTTCTGGGGCTGTTTAGTTGTCAAAATAGAAGTAGCTCAAAATTGAGACCCCAAAATATAAAAGTTTCTGGATCACTATGAAATTAGTCTAAACAATGTGCTGACACCACACATGACCATAAAAGTAATAATTTGGACTTCTAGGGCAGTTTAGTTGACAAAATTGAGAAAGCTCAAAATTTAGAAATTTCGTAAGGCGGCCGTTCGTCGATATTTCCCAAAATATAAAAGTTTCTGGATCACTAGGAAATTAGTCTAAAACAATGTGCTGACACCACACATGACCATGACAGTAATAATTTCGACTTCTGGGGCAGTTTAGTTGTCAAAATGGAGATAGCTCAAAATTGAGACCCCAAAATATAAAAGTTTCTGGATCACTAGGAAATTAGTCTAAACAATGTGCTGACACCACACATGACCATAAAAGTAATAATTTGCACTTCTAGGGCAGTTAAGTTGACAAAATTGAGATAGCTCAAAATTGAGAAATTTCATAAGGCGGCCGGTCATCGATATTTCCCAAAATATAAAAGTTTCTGGATCACTAGGAAATTAGTCTAAAACTGCTGACACCACACATGACCATGACAGTAATAATTTGGACTTCTGGGGCAGTTAAGTTGTCAAAATGGAGATAGCTCAAAATTTAGAAATTTCGTAAGGCGGCCGGTCATCGATATTTCCCAAAATATAAAAGTTTCTGGATCACTAGGAAATTAGTCTAAAACAATGTGCTGACACCACACATGACCATGACAGTAATAATTTGGACTTCTGGGGCAGTTAAGTTGTCAAAATGAAGATAGCTCAAAATTGAGAAATTTCGTAAATCGGCCGGTCATCGATATTTCCCAAAATATAAAAGTTTCTGGATCACTAGGAAATTAGTCTAAAACAATGTGCTGACACCACACATGACCATAAAAGTAATAATTTGCACTTCTGGGGCTGTTTAGTTGTCAAAATTGAGATAGCTCAAAATTGAGACCCCAAAATATAAAACTTTCTGGATCACTATGAAATTAGTCTAACACACTTTGCTGACACCACACATGACCATAAAACTAATAATTTGGACTTCTAGGGCAGTTTAGTTGTCAAAATTGAGATAGCTCAAAATTGAGAAATTTCGTAAGGCGGCCGGTCATCGATATTTCCCAAAATATAAACGTTTCTGGATCACTATGAAATTAGTCTAACACACTTTGCTGACACCACACATGACCATAAAAGTAATAATTTGGACTTCTAGGGCAGTTTAGTTGTCAAAATTGAGATAGCTCAAAATTGAGAAATTTCGTAAGGCGGCCGGTCATCGATATTTCCCAAAATATAAACGTTTCTGGATCACTAGGAAATTAGTCTAAAACAATGTGCTGACACCACACATGACCATAAAAGTAATAATTCGCACTTCTAGGGCAGTTTAGTTGACAAAATTGTGAAAGCTCAAAATTGAGAAATTTCGTAAGGCGGCCGGTCATCGATATTTCCCAAAATATAAACGTTTCTGGATCACTAGGAAATTAGTCTAAAACAATGTGCTGACACCACACATGACCATAAAAGTAATAATTCGCACTTCTAGGGCAGTTTAGTTGACAAAATTGTGAAAGCTCAAAATTGAGAAATTTCGTAAGGCGGCCGGTCATCGATATTTCCCAAAATATAAAAGTTTCTGGATCACTAGGAAATTAGTCTAAAACAATGTGCTGACACCACACATGACAATGACAATAATAATTTGGACTTCTGGGGCAGTTTAGTTGTCAAAATGGAGATAGCTCAAAATTGAGACCCCAAAATATAAAAGTTTCTGGATCACTAGGAAATTAGTCTCAACAATGTGCTGACACCACACATGACCATAAAAGTAATAATTTGGACTTCTAGGGCAGTTTAGTTGACAAAATTGAGATAGCTCAAAATTGAGAAATTTCATAAGGCGGCCGGTCATCGATATTTCCCAAAATATAAAAGTTTCTGGATCACTAGGAAATTAGTCTAAAACTGCTGACACCACACATGACCATGACAGTAATAATTTGGACTTCTGGGGCAGTTAAGTTGTCAAAATGGAGATAGCTCAAAATTTAGAAATTTCGTAAGGCGGCCGGTCATCGATATTTCCCAAAATATAAAAGTTTCTGGATCACTAGGAAATTAGTCTAAAACAATGTGCTGACACCACACATGACCATGACAGTAATAATTTGGACTTCTGGGGCAGTTAAGTTGTCAAAATGAAGATAGCTCAAAATTGAGAAATTTCGTAAATCGGCCGGTCATCGATATTTCCCAAAATATAAAAGTTTCTGGATCACTAGGAAATTAGTCTAACACAATTTGCTGACACCACACATGACCATAAAAGTAATAATTTGGACTTCTATTGCAGTTTAGTTGTCAAAATTGAGATAGCTCAAAATTGAGAAATTTCGTAAGGCGGCCGGTCATCGATATTTCCCAAAATATAAAAGTTTCTGGATCACTAGGAAATTAGTCTAAAACAATGTGCTGACATCACACATGACCATAAAAGTAATAATTTGCACTTCTGGGGCTGTTTAGTTGTCAAAATTGAGATAGCTCAAAATTGAGAAATTTCGTAAGGCGGCCGGTCATCGATATTTCACAAAATATAAAAGTTTCTGGATCACTATGAAATTAGTCTAAACAATGTGCTGACACCACACATGACCATAAAAGTAATAATTTAGACTTCTAGGGCAGTTTAGTTGTCAAAATTGAGATAGCTCAAAATTGTAAGGCGGCCGGTCATCGATATTTCCCAAAATATAAAAGTTTCCGGATCACTGGGAAATTAGTCTAACACACTTTGCTGACACCACACATGACCATAAAAGTAATAATTTGGACTTCTAGGGCAGTTTAGTTGACAAAATTGAGAAAGCTCAAAATTGAGAAATTTCGTAAGGCGGCCGGTCATCGATATTTCCCAAAATATAAAAGTTTCTGGATCACTAGGAAATTAGTCTAAAACAATGTGCTGACACCACACATGACCATAAAAGTAATAATTTGCACTTCTGGGGCTGTTTAGTTGTCAAAATAGAAGTAGCTCAAAATTGAGACCCCAAAATATAAAAGTTTCTGGATCACTATGAAATTAGTCTAAACAATGTGCTGACACCACACATGACCATAAAAGTAATAATTTGGACTTCTAGGGCAGTTTAGTTGACAAAATTGAGAAAGCTCAAAATTTAGAAATTTCGTAAGGCGGCCGTTCGTCGATATTTCCCAAAATATAAAAGTTTCTGGATCACTAGGAAATTAGTCTAAAACAATGTGCTGACACCACACATGACCATGACAGTAATAATTTCGACTTCTGGGGCAGTTTAGTTGTCAAAATGGAGATAGCTCAAAATTGAGACCCCAAAATATAAAAGTTTCTGGATCACTAGGAAATTAGTCTAAACAATGTGCTGACACCACACATGACCATAAAAGTAATAATTTGCACTTCTAGGGCAGTTAAGTTGACAAAATTGAGATAGCTCAAAATTGAGAAATTTCATAAGGCGGCCGGTCATCGATATTTCCCAAAATATAAAAGTTTCTGGATCACTAGGAAATTAGTCTAAAACTGCTGACACCACACATGACCATGACAGTAATAATTTGGACTTCTGGGGCAGTTAAGTTGTCAAAATGGAGATAGCTCAAAATTTAGAAATTTCGTAAGGCGGCCGGTCATCGATATTTCCCAAAATATAAAAGTTTCTGGATCACTAGGAAATTAGTCTAAAACAATGTGCTGACACCACACATGACCATGACAGTAATAATTTGGACTTCTGGGGCAGTTAAGTTGTCAAAATGAAGATAGCTCAAAATTGAGAAATTTCGTAAATCGGCCGGTCATCGATATTTCCCAAAATATAAAAGTTTCTGGATCACTAGGAAATTAGTCTAAAACAATGTGCTGACACCACACATGACCATAAAAGTAATAATTTGCACTTCTGGGGCTGTTTAGTTGTCAAAATTGAGATAGCTCAAAATTGAGACCCCAAAATATAAAACTTTCTGGATCACTATGAAATTAGTCTAACACACTTTGCTGACACCACACATGACCATAAAACTAATAATTTGGACTTCTAGGGCAGTTTAGTTGTCAAAATTGAGATAGCTCAAAATTGAGAAATTTCGTAAGGCGGCCGGTCATCGATATTTCCCAAAATATAAACGTTTCTGGATCACTATGAAATTAGTCTAACACACTTTGCTGACACCACACATGACCATAAAAGTAATAATTTGGACTTCTAGGGCAGTTTAGTTGTCAAAATTGAGATAGCTCAAAATTGAGAAATTTCGTAAGGCGGCCGGTCATCGATATTTCCCAAAATATAAACGTTTCTGGATCACTAGGAAATTAGTCTAAAACAATGTGCTGACACCACACATGACCATAAAAGTAATAATTTGCACTTCTAGGGCAGTTTAGTTGACAAAATTGTGAAAGCTCAAAATTGAGAAATTTCGTAAGGCGGCCGGTCATCGATATTTCCCAAAATATAAAAGTTTCTGGATCACTAGGAAATTAGTCTAAAACAATGTGCTGACACCACACATGACAATGACAATAATAATTTGGACTTCTGGGGCAGTTTAGTTGTCAAAATGGAGATAGCTCAAAATTGAGACCCCAAAATATAAAAGTTTCTGGATCACTAGGAAATTAGTCTCAACAATGTGCTGACACCACACATGACCATGACAGTAATAATTTGGACTTCTGGGGCAGTTAAGTTGTCAAAATGAAGATAGCTCAAAATTGAGAAATTTCGTAAATCGGCCGGTCATCGATATTTCCCAAAATATAAAAGTTTCTGGATCACTAGGAAATTAGTCTAAAACAATGTGCTGACACCACACATGACCATAAAAGTAATAATTTGCACTTCTGGGGCTGTTTAGTTGTCAAAATGGAGATAGCTCAAAATTGAGTCCCCAAAATATAAAACTTTCTGGATCACTATGAAATTAGTCTAAACAATGTGCTGACACCACACATGACCATAAAAGTAATAATTTGGACTTCTAGGGCAGTTTAGTTGACAAAATTGAGATAGCTCAATATTGAGAAATTTCGTAAGGCGGCCGGTCATCGATATTTCCCAAAATAGAAAAGTTTCTGGATCACTAGGAAATTAGTCTAACACACTTTGCTGACACCACACATGACCATAAAAGTAATAATTTGCACTTCTGGGGCAGTTTAGTTGTCAAAATGGAGATAGCTCAAAATTGAGAAATTTCGTAAGGCGGCCGGTCATCGATATTTCCCAAAATATAAAAGTTTCTGGATCACTAGGAAATTAGTCTAAAACAATGTGCTGACACCACACATGACCATAAAAGTAATAATTTGGACTTCTAGGGCAGTTTAGTTGACAAAATTCAGATAGCTCAAAATTGAGTAATTTCATAAGGCGGCCGGTCATCGATATTTCCCAAAATATAAAAGTTTCTAGATCACTAGGAAATTAGTCTAAAACAATGTGCTGACACCACACATGACCATGACAGTAATAATTTGGACTTCTGGGGCAGTTAAGTTGTCAAAATGGAGATAGCTCAAAATTTAGAAATTTCGTAAGGCGGCCGGTCATCGATATTTCCCAAAATATAAAAGTTTCTGGATCACTAGGAAATTAGTCTAAAACAATGTGCTGACACCACACATGACCATGACAGTAATAATTTGGACTTCTGGGGCAGTTAAGTTGTCAAAATGAAGATAGCTCAAAATTAAGAAATTTCGTAAATCGGCCGGTCATCGATATTTCCCAAAATATAAAAGTTTCTGGATCACTAGGAAATTAGTCTAACACAATTTGCTGACACCACACATGACCATAAAAGTAATAATTTGGACTTCTAGGGCAGTTTAGTTGTCAAAATTGAGATAGCTCAAAATTGAGAAATTTCGTAAGGCGGCCGGTCATCGATATTTCCCAAAATATAAAAGTTTCCGGATCACTAGGAAATTAGTCTAACACACTTTGCTGACACCACACATGACCATAAAAATAATAATTTGGACTTCTAGGGCAGTTTAGTTGACAAAATTGAGAAAGCTCAAAATTGAGAAATTTCGTAAGGCGGCCGGTCATCGATATTTCCCAAAATATAAAAGTTTCTGGATCACTAGGAAATTAGTCTAAAACAATGTGCTGACACCACACATGACCATAAAAGTAATAATTTGGACTTCTAGGGCAGTTTAGTTGACAAAATTCAGATAGCTCAAAATTGAGAAATTTTATAAGGCGGCCGGTCATCGATATTTCCCAAAATATAAAAGTTTCTGGATCACTAGGAAATTAGTCTAAAACTGCTGACACCACACATGACCATGACAGTAATAATTTGGACTTCTGGGGCAGTTAAGTTGTCAAAATGGAGATAGCTCAAAATTGAGAAATTTCATAAGGCGGCCGGTCATCGATATTTCCCAAAATATAAAAGTTTTCGGATCACTAGGAAATTAGTCTAACACACTTTGCTGACACCACACATGACCATAAAAGTAATAATTTGGACTTCTAGGGCAGTTTAGTTGACAAAATTGAGAAAGCTCAAAATTGAGAAATTTCGTAAGGCGGCCGGTCATCGATATTTCCCAAAATATAAAAGTTTCTGGATCACTAGGAAATTAGTCTAAAACAATGTGCTGACACCACACATGACCATAAAAGTAATAATTTGGACTTCTAGGGCAGTTTAGTTGACAAAATTCAGATAGCTCAAAATTGAGAAATTTCATAAGGCGGCCGGTCATCGATATTTCCCAAAATATAAAAGTTTCTGGATCACTAGGAAATTAGTCTAAAACAATGTGCTGACACCACACATGACCATGACAGTAATAATTTGGACTTCTGGGGCAGTTAAGTTGTCAAAATGGAGATAGCTCAAAATTTCGAAATTTCGTAAGGCGGCCGGTCATCGATATTTCCCAAAATATAAAAGTTTCTGGATCACTAGGAAATTAGTCTAAAACAATGTGCTGACACCACACATGACCATGACAGTAATAATTTGGACTTCTGGGGCAGTTAAGTTGTCAAAATGAAGATAGCTCAAAATTGAGAAATTTCGTAAATCGGCCGGTCATCGATATTTCCCAAAATATAAAAGTTTCTGGATCACTAGGAAATTAGTATAACACAATTTGCTGACACCACACATGACCATAAAAGTAATAATTTGGACTTCTAGGACAGTTTAGTTGTCAAAATTGAGATAGCTCAAAATTGAGAAATTTCGTAAGGCGGCCGGTCATCGATATTTCCCAAAATATAAAAGTTTCTGGATCACTAGGAAATTAGTCTAAAACAATGTGCTGACATCACACATGACCATAAAAGTAATAATTTGCACTTCTGGGGCTGTTTAGTTGTCAAAATGGAGATAGCTCAAAATTGAGTCCCCAAAATATAAAACTTTCTGGATCACTATGAAATTAGTCTAAACAATGTGCTGACACCACACATGACCATAAAAGAAATAATTTGGACTTCTAGGGCAGTTCCGTTGACAAAATTGAGATAGCTCAATATTGAGAAATTTCGTAAGGCGGCCGGTCATCAATATTTCCCAAAATAGAAAAGTTTCTGGATCACTAGGAAATTAGTCTAACACACTTTGCTGACACCACACATGACCATAAAAGTAATAATTTGGACTTCTAGGGCAGTTTAGTTGTCAAAATTGAGATAGCTCAAAATTGAGAAATTTCGTAAGGCGGCCGGTCATCGATATTTCCCAAAATATAAAAGTTTCCGGATCACTAGGAAATTAGTCTAACACACTTTGCTGACACCACACATGACCATAAAAATAATAATTTGGACTTCTAGGGCAGTTTAGTTGACAAAATTGAGAAAGCTCAAAATTGAGAAATTTCGTAAGGCGGCCGGTCATCGATATTTCCCAAAATATAAAAGTTTCTGGATCACTAGGAAATTAGTCTAAAACAATGTGCTGACACCACACATGACCATAAAAGTAATAATTTGGACTTCTAGGGCAGTTTAGTTGACAAAATTCAGATAGCTCAAAATTGAGAAATTTTATAAGGCGGCCGGTCATCGATATTTCCCAAAATATAAAAGTTTCTGGATCACTAGGAAATTAGTCTAAAACTGCTGACACCACACATGACCATGACAGTAATAATTTGGACTTCTGGGGCAGTTAAGTTGTCAAAATGGAGATAGCTCAAAATTGAGAAATTTCATAAGGCGGCCGGTCATCGATATTTCCCAAAATATAAAAGTTTTCGGATCACTAGGAAATTAGTCTAACACACTTTGCTGACACCACACATGACCATAAAAGTAATAATTTGGACTTCTAGGGCAGTTTAGTTGACAAAATTGAGAAAGCTCAAAATTGAGAAATTTCGTAAGGCGGCCGGTCATCGATATTTCCCAAAATATAAAAGTTTCTGGATCACTAGGAAATTAGTCTAAAACAATGTGCTGACACCACACATGACCATAAAAGTAATAATTTGGACTTCTAGGGCAGTTTAGTTGACAAAATTCAGATAGCTCAAAATTGAGAAATTTCATAAGGCGGCCGGTCATCGATATTTCCCAAAATATAAAAGTTTCTGGATCACTAGGAAATTAGTCTAAAACAATGTGCTGACACCACACATGACCATGACAGTAATAATTTGGACTTCTGGGGCAGTTAAGTTGTCAAAATGGAGATAGCTCAAAATTTCGAAATTTCGTAAGGCGGCCGGTCATCGATATTTCCCAAAATATAAAAGTTTCTGGATCACTAGGAAATTAGTCTAAAACAATGTGCTGACACCACACATGACCATGACAGTAATAATTTGGACTTCTGGGGCAGTTAAGTTGTCAAAATGAAGATAGCTCAAAATTGAGAAATTTCGTAAATCGGCCGGTCATCGATATTTCCCAAAATATAAAAGTTTCTGGATCACTAGGAAATTAGTATAACACAATTTGCTGACACCACACATGACCATAAAAGTAATAATTTGGACTTCTAGGACAGTTTAGTTGTCAAAATTGAGATAGCTCAAAATTGAGAAATTTCGTAAGGCGGCCGGTCATCGATATTTCCCAAAATATAAAAGTTTCTGGATCACTAGGAAATTAGTCTAAAACAATGTGCTGACATCACACATGACCATAAAAGTAATAATTTGCACTTCTGGGGCTGTTTAGTTGTCAAAATGGAGATAGCTCAAAATTGAGTCCCCAAAATATAAAACTTTCTGGATCACTATGAAATTAGTCTAAACAATGTGCTGACACCACACATGACCATAAAAGAAATAATTTGGACTTCTAGGGCAGTTCCGTTGACAAAATTGAGATAGCTCAATATTGAGAAATTTCGTAAGGCGGCCGGTCATCAATATTTCCCAAAATAGAAAAGTTTCTGGATCACTAGGAAATTAGTCTAACACACTTTGCTGACACCACACATGACCATAAAAGTAATAATTTGGACTTCTAGGGCAGTTTAGTTGTCAAAATTGAGATAGCTCAAAATTGAGAAATTTCGTAAGGCGGCCGGTCATCGATATTTCGCAAAATATAAAAGTTTCTGGATCACTAGGAAATTAGTCTAAAACAATGTGCTGACACCACACATGACCATAAAAGTAATAATTTGGACTTCTAGGGCAGTTTAGTTGACAAAATTCAGATAGCTCAAAATTGAGAAATTTCATAAGGCGGCCGGTCATCGATATTTCCCAAAATATAAAAGTTTCTGGATCACTAGGAAATTAGTCTAAAACAATGTGCTGACACCACACATGACCATGACAGTAATAATTTGGACTTCTGGGGCAGTTAAGTTGTCAAAATGGAGATAGCTCAAAATTTCGAAATTTCGTAAGGCGGCCGGTCATCGATATTTCCCAAAATATAAAAGTTTCTGGATCACTAGGAAATTAGTCTAAAACAATGTGCTGACACCACACATGACCATGACAGTAATAATTTGGACTTCTGGGGCAGTTAAGTTGTCAAAATGAAGATAGCTCAAAATTGAGAAATTTCGTAAATCGGCCGGTCATCGATATTTCCCAAAATATAAAAGTTTCTGGATCACTAGGAAATTAGTATAACACAATTTGCTGACACCACACATGACCATAAAAGTAATAATTTGGACTTCTAGGACAGTTTAGTTGTCAAAATTGAGATAGCTCAAAATTGAGAAATTTCGTAAGGCGGCCGGTCATCGATATTTCCCAAAATATAAAAGTTTCTGGATCACTAGGAAATTAGTCTAAAACAATGTGCTGACATCACACATGACCATAAAAGTAATAATTTGCACTTCTGGGGCTGTTTAGTTGTCAAAATGGAGATAGCTCAAAATTGAGTCCCCAAAATATAAAACTTTCTGGATCACTATGAAATTAGTCTAAACAATGTGCTGACACCACACATGACCATAAAAGAAATAATTTGGACTTCTAGGGCAGTTCCGTTGACAAAATTGAGATAGCTCAATATTGAGAAATTTCGTAAGGCGGCCGGTCATCAATATTTCCCAAAATAGAAAAGTTTCTGGATCACTAGGAAATTAGTCTAACACACTTTGCTGACACCACACATGACCATAAAAGTAATAATTTGGACTTCTAGGGCAGTTTAGTTGTCAAAATTGAGATAGCTCAAAATTGAGAAATTTCGTAAGGCGGCCGGTCATCGATATTTCCCAAAATATAAAAGTTTCCGGATCACTAGGAAATTAGTCTAACACACTTTGCTGACACCACACATGACCATAAAAATAATAATTTGGACTTCTAGGGCAGTTTAGTTGACAAAATTGAGAAAGCTCAAAATTGAGAAATTTCGTAAGGCGGCCGGTCATCGATATTTCCCAAAATATAAAAGTTTCTGGATCACTAGGAAATTAGTCTAAAACAATGTGCTGACACCACACATGACCATAAAAGTAATAATTTGGACTTCTAGGGCAGTTTAGTTGACAAAATTCAGATAGCTCAAAATTGAGAAATTTTATAAGGCGGCCGGTCATCGATATTTCCCAAAATATAAAAGTTTCTGGATCACTAGGAAATTAGTCTAAAACTGCTGACACCACACATGACCATGACAGTAATAATTTGGACTTCTGGGGCAGTTAAGTTGTCAAAATGGAGATAGCTCAAAATTGAGAAATTTCATAAGGCGGCCGGTCATCGATATTTCCCAAAATATAAAAGTTTTCGGATCACTAGGAAATTAGTCTAACACACTTTGCTGACACCACACATGACCATAAAAGTAATAATTTGGACTTCTAGGGCAGTTTAGTTGACAAAATTGAGAAAGCTCAAAATTGAGAAATTTCGTAAGGCGGCCGGTCATCGATATTTCCCAAAATATAAAAGTTTCTGGATCACTAGGAAATTAGTCTAAAACAATGTGCTGACACCACACATGACCATAAAAGTAATAATTTGGACTTCTAGGGCAGTTTAGTTGACAAAATTCAGATAGCTCAAAATTGAGAAATTTCATAAGGCGGCCGGTCATCGATATTTCCCAAAATATAAAAGTTTCTGGATCACTAGGAAATTAGTCTAAAACAATGTGCTGACACCACACATGACCATGACAGTAATAATTTGGACTTCTGGGGCAGTTAAGTTGTCAAAATGGAGATAGCTCAAAATTTCGAAATTTCGTAAGGCGGCCGGTCATCGATATTTCCCAAAATATAAAAGTTTCTGGATCACTAGGAAATTAGTCTAAAACAATGTGCTGACACCACACATGACCATGACAGTAATAATTTGGACTTCTGGGGCAGTTAAGTTGTCAAAATGAAGATAGCTCAAAATTGAGAAATTTCGTAAATCGGCCGGTCATCGATATTTCCCAAAATATAAAAGTTTCTGGATCACTAGGAAATTAGTATAACACAATTTGCTGACACCACACATGACCATAAAAGTAATAATTTGGACTTCTAGGACAGTTTAGTTGTCAAAATTGAGATAGCTCAAAATTGAGAAATTTCGTAAGGCGGCCGGTCATCGATATTTCCCAAAATATAAAAGTTTCTGGATCACTAGGAAATTAGTCTAAAACAATGTGCTGACATCACACATGACCATAAAAGTAATAATTTGCACTTCTGGGGCTGTTTAGTTGTCAAAATGGAGATAGCTCAAAATTGAGTCCCCAAAATATAAAACTTTCTGGATCACTATGAAATTAGTCTAAACAATGTGCTGACACCACACATGACCATAAAAGAAATAATTTGGACTTCTAGGGCAGTTCCGTTGACAAAATTGAGATAGCTCAATATTGAGAAATTTCGTAAGGCGGCCGGTCATCAATATTTCCCAAAATAGAAAAGTTTCTGGATCACTAGGAAATTAGTCTAACACACTTTGCTGACACCACACATGACCATAAAAGTAATAATTTGGACTTCTAGGGCAGTTTAGTTGTCAAAATTGAGATAGCTCAAAATTGAGAAATTTCGTAAGGCGGCCGGTCATCGATATTTCGCAAAATATAAAAGTTTCTGGATCACTAGGAAATTAGTCTAAAACAATGTGCTGACACCACACATGACCATAAAAGTAATAATTTGCACTTCTGGGGCTGTTTAGTTGTCAAAATGGAGATAGCTCAAAATTGAGACCCCAAAATATAAAACTTTCTGGATCACTATGAAATTAGTCTAACACACTTTGCTGACACCACACATGACCATAAAAGTAATAATTTGGACTTCTAGGGCAGTTTAGTTGTCAAAATTGAGATAGCTCAAAATTGAGAAATTTCGTAAGGCGGACGGTCATCGATATTTCCCAAAATATAAAAGTTTCTGGATCACTAGGAAATTAGTCTAAAACAATGTGCTGACACCACACATGACCATGACAGTAATAATTTGGACTTCTGGGGCAGTTAAGTTGTCAAAATGAAGATAGCTCAAAATTGAGAAATTTCGTAAATCGGCCGGTCATCGATATTTCCCAAAATATAAAAGTTTCTGGATCACTAGGAAATTAGTCTAACACAATTTGCTGACACCACACATGACCATAAAAGTAATAATTTGGACTTCTAGGACAGTTTAGTTGTCAAAATTGAGATAGCTCAAAATTGAGAAATTTCGTAAGGCGGCCGGTCATCGATATTTCCCAAAATATAAAAGTTTCTGGATCACTAGGAAATTAGTCTAAAACAATGTGCTGACATCACACATGACCATAAAAGTAATAATTTGCACTTCTGGGGCTGTTTAGTTGTCAAAATGGAGATAGCTCAAAATTGAGTCCCCAAAATATAAAACTTTCTGGATCACTATGAAATTAGTCTAAACAATGTGCTGACACCACACATGACCATAAAAGAAATAATTTGGACTTCTAGGGCAGTTCCGTTGACAAAATTGAGATAGCTCAATATTGAGAAATTTCGTAAGGCGGCCGGTCATCAATATTTCCCAAAATAGAAAAGTTTCTGGATCACTAGGAAATTAGTCTAACACACTTTGCTGACACCACACATGACCATAAAAGTAATAATTTGGACTTCTAGGGCAGTTTAGTTGTCAAAATTGAGATAGCTCAAAATTGAGAAATTTCGTAAGGCGGCCGGTCATCGATATTTCACAAAATATAAAAGTTTCTGGATCACTAGGAAATTAGTCTAAAACAATGTGCTGACACCACACATGACCATAAAAGTAATAATTTGCACTTCTGGGGCTGTTTAGTTGTCAAAATGGAGATAGCTCAAAATTGAGACCCCAAAATATAAAACTTTCTGGATCACTATGAAATTAGTCTAACACACTTTGCTGACACCACACATGACCATAAAAGTAATAATTTGGACTTCTAGGGCAGTTTAGTTGTCAAAATTGAGATAGCTCAAAATTGAGAAATTTCGTAAGGCGGCCGGTCATCGATATTTCCCAAAATATAAACGTTTCTGGATGACTAGGAAATTAGTCTAAAACAATGTGCTGACACCACACATGACCATAAAAGTAATAATTCGCACTTCTAGGGCAGTTTAGTTGACAAAATTGTGAAAGCTCAAAATTGAGAAATTTCGTAAGGCGGCCGGTCATCGATATTTCCCAAAATATAAACGTTTCTGGATCACTAGGAAATTAGTCTAAAACAATGTGCTGACACCACACATGACCATAAAAGTAATAATTCGCACTTCTAGGGCAGTTTAGTTGACAAAATTGTGAAAGCTCAAAATTGAGAAATTTCGTAAGGCGGCCGGTCATCGATATTTCCCAAAATATAAAAGTTTCTGGATCACTAGGAAATTAGTCTAAAACAATGTGCTGACACCACACATGACAATGACAATAATAATTTGGACTTCTGGGGCAGTTTAGTTGTCAAAATGGAGATAGCTCAAAATTGAGACCCCAAAATATAAAAGTTTCTGGATCACTAGGAAATTAGTCTCAACAATGTGCTGACACCACACATGACCATAAAAGTAATAATTTGGACTTCTAGGGCAGTTTAGTTGACAAAATTGAGATAGCTCAAAATTGAGAAATTTCATAAGGCGGCCGGTCATCGATATTTCCCAAAATATAAAAGTTTCTGGATCACTAGGAAATTAGTCTAAAACTGCTGACACCACACATGACCATGACAGTAATAATTTGGACTTCTGGGGCAGTTAAGTTGTCAAAATGGAGATAGCTCAAAATTTAGAAATTTCGTAAGGCGGCCGGTCATCGATATTTCCCAAAATATAAAAGTTTCTGGATCACTAGGAAATTAGTCTAAAACAATGTGCTGACACCACACATGACCATGACAGTAATAATTTGGACTTCTGGGGCAGTTAAGTTGTCAAAATGAAGATAGCTCAAAATTGAGAAATTTCGTAAATCGGCCGGTCATCGATATTTCCCAAAATATAAAAGTTTCTGGATCACTAGGAAATTAGTCTAACACAATTTGCTGACACCACACATGACCATAAAAGTAATAATTTGGACTTCTAGGGCAGTTTAGTTGTCAAAATTGAGATAGCTCAAAATTGAGAAATTTCGTAAGGCGGCCGGTCATCGATATTTCCCAAAATATAAAAGTTTCTGGATCACTAGGAAATTAGTCTAAAACAATGTGCTGACATCACACATGACCATAAAAGTAATAATTTGCACTTCTGGGGCTGTTTAGTTGTCAAAATGGAGATAGCTCAAAATTGAGTCCCCAAAATATAAAACTTTCTGGATCACTATGAAATTAGTCTAAACAATGTGCTGACACCACACATGACCATAAAAGAAATAATTTGGACTTCTAGGGCAGTTCCGTTGACAAAATTGAGATAGCTCAATATTGAGAAATTTCGTAAGGCGGCCGGTCATCAATATTTCCCAAAATAGAAAAGTTTCTGGATCACTAGGAAATTAGTCTAACACACTTTGCTGACACCACACATGACCATAAAAGTAATAATTTGGACTTCTAGGGCAGTTTAGTTGTCAAAATTGAGATAGCTCAAAATTGAGAAATTTCGTAAGGCGGCCGGTCATCGATATTTCGCAAAATATAAAAGTTTCTGGATCACTAGGAAATTAGTCTAAAACAATGTGCTGACACCACACATGACCATAAAAGTAATAATTTGGACTTCTAGGGCAGTTTAGTTGACAAAATTGAGATAGCTCAAAATTGAGAAATTTCATAAGGCGGCCGGTCATCGATATTTCCCAAAATATAAAAGTTTCCGGATCACTAGGAAATTAGTCTAACACACTTTGCTGACACCACACATGACCATAAAAGTAATAATTTGGACTTCTAGGGCAGTTTAGTTGACAAAATTGAGAAAGCTCAAAATTGAGAAATTTCGTAAGGCGGCCGGTCATCGATATTTCCCAAAATATAAAAGTTTCTGGATCACTAGGAAATTAGTCTAAAACAATGTGCTGACACCACACATGACCATAAAAGTAATAATTTGCACTTCTGGGGCTGTTTAGTTGTCAAAATAGAAGTAGCTCAAAATTGAGACCCCAAAATATAAAAGTTTCTGGATCACTATGAAATTAGTCTAAACAATGTGCTGACACCACACATGACCATAAAAGTAATAATTTGGACTTCTAGGGCAGTTTAGTTGACAAAATTGAGAAAGCTCAAAATTTAGAAATTTCGTAAGGCGGCCGTTCGTCGATATTTCCCAAAATATAAAAGTTTCTGGATCACTAGGAAATTAGTCTAAAACAATGTGCTGACACCACACATGACCATGACAGTAATAATTTCGACTTCTGGGGCAGTTTAGTTGTCAAAATGGAGATAGCTCAAAATTGAGACCCCAAAATATAAAAGTTTCTGGATCACTAGGAAATTAGTCTAAACAATGTGCTGACACCACACATGACCATAAAAGTAATAATTTGCACTTCTAGGGCAGTTTAGTTGACAAAATTGAGATAGCTCAAAATTGAGAAATTTCGTAAGGCGGCCGGTCATCGATATTTCCCAAAATATAAAAGTTTCTGGATCACTAGGAAATTAGTCTAAAACAATGTGCTGACATCACACATGACCATAAAAGTAATAATTTGCACTTCTGGGGCTGTTTAGTTGTCAAAATGGAGATAGCTCAAAATTGAGTCCCCAAAATATAAAACTTTCTGGATCACTATGAAATTAGTCTAAACAATGTGCTGACACCACACATGACCATAAAAGAAATAATTTGGACTTCTAGGGCAGTTCCGTTGACAAAATTGAGATAGCTCAATATTGAGAAATTTCGTAAGGCGGCCGGTCATCAATATTTCCCAAAATAGAAAAGTTTCTGGATCACTAGGAAATTAGTCTAACACACTTTGCTGACACCACACATGACCATAAAAGTAATAATTTGGACTTCTAGGGCAGTTTAGTTGTCAAAATTGAGATAGCTCAAAATTGAGAAATTTCGTAAGGCGGCCGGTCATCGATATTTCGCAAAATATAAAAGTTTCTGGATCACTAGGAAATTAGTCTAAAACAATGTGCTGACACCACACATGACCATAAAAGTAATAATTTGGACTTCTAGGGCAGTTTAGTTGACAAAATTGAGATAGCTCAAAATTGAGAAATTTCATAAGGCGGCCGGTCATCGATATTTCCCAAAATATAAAAGTTTCCGGATCACTAGGAAATTAGTCTAACACACTTTGCTGACACCACACATGACCATAAAAGTAATAATTTGGACTTCTAGGGCAGTTTAGTTGACAAAATTGAGAAAGCTCAAAATTGAGAAATTTCGTAAGGCGGCCGGTCATCGATATTTCCCAAAATATAAAAGTTTCTGGATCACTAGGAAATTAGTCTAAAACAATGTGCTGACACCACACATGACCATAAAAGTAATAATTTGCACTTCTGGGGCTGTTTAGTTGTCAAAATAGAAGTAGCTCAAAATTGAGACCCCAAAATATAAAAGTTTCTGGATCACTATGAAATTAGTCTAAACAATGTGCTGACACCACACATGACCATAAAAGTAATAATTTGGACTTCTAGGGCAGTTTAGTTGACAAAATTGAGAAAGCTCAAAATTTAGAAATTTCGTAAGGCGGCCGTTCGTCGATATTTCCCAAAATATAAAAGTTTCTGGATCACTAGGAAATTAGTCTAAAACAATGTGCTGACACCACACATGACCATGACAGTAATAATTTCGACTTCTGGGGCAGTTTAGTTGTCAAAATGGAGATAGCTCAAAATTGAGACCCCAAAATATAAAAGTTTCTGGATCACTAGGAAATTAGTCTAAACAATGTGCTGACACCACACATGACCATAAAAGTAATAATTTGCACTTCTAGGGCAGTTTAGTTGACAAAATTGAGATAGCTCAAAATTGAGAAATTTCGTTAGGCGGCCGGTCATCGATATTTCCCAAAATATAAAAGTTTCTGGATCACTAGGAAATTAGTCTAAACAATGTGCTGACACCACACATGACCATAAAAGTAATAATTTGGACTTCTAGGGCAGTTTAGTTGACAAAATTGAGATAGCTCAAAATTGAGAAATTTCATAAGGCGGCCGGTCATCGATATTTCCCAAAATATAAAAGTTTCCGGATCACTAGGAAATTAGTCTAACACACTTTGCTGACACCACACATGACCATAAAAGTAATAATTTGGACTTCTAGGGCAGTTTAGTTGACAAAATTGAGAAAGCTCAAAATTGAGAAATTTCGTAAGGCGGCCGGTCATCGATATTTCCCAAAATATAAAAGTTTCTGGATCACTAGGAAATTAGTCTAAAACAATGTGCTGACACCACACATGACCATAAAAGTAATAATTTGCACTTCTGGGGCTGTTTAGTTGTCAAAATAGAAGTAGCTCAAAATTGAGTCCCCAAAATATAAAACTTTCTGGATCACTATGAAATTAGTCTAAACAATGTGCTGACACCACACATGACCATAAAAGTAATAATTTGGACTTCTAGGGCAGTTCCGTTGACAAAATTGAGATAGCTCAATATTGAGAAATTTCTGGCGGCCGGTCATCGATATTTCCCAAAATAGAAAAGTTTCTGGATCACTAGGAAATTAGTCTAACACACTTTGCTGACACCACACATGACCATAAAAGTAATAATTTGGACTTCTAGGGCAGTTTAGTTGTCAAAATTGAGATAGCTCAAAATTGAGAAATTTCGTAAGGCGGCCGGTCATCGATATTTCACAAAATATAAAAGTTTCTGGATCACTAGGAAATTAGTCTAAAACAATGTGCTGACATCACACATGACCATAAAAGTAATAATTTGGACTTCTAGGGCAGTTTAGTTGACAAAATTGAGATAGCTCAAAATTGAGAAATTTCATAAGGCGTGGTCATCGATATTTCCCAAAATATAAAAGTTTCTGGATCACTAGGAAATTAGTCTAAAACAATGTGCTGACACCACACATGACCATAAAAGTAATAATTTGCACTTCTGGGGCTGTTTAGTTGTCAAAATAGAAGTAGCTCAAAATTGAGACCCCAAAATATAAAAGTTTCTGGATCACTATGAAATTAGTCTAAACAATGTGCTGACACCACACATGACCATAAAAGTAATAATTTGGACTTCTAGGGCAGTTTAGTTGACAAAATTGAGAAAGCTCAAAATTTAGAAATTTCGTAAGGCGGCCGTTCGTCGATATTTCCCAAAATATAAAAGTTTCTGGATCACTAGGAAATTAGTCTAAAACAATGTGCTGACACCACACATGACCATGACAGTAATAATTTCGACTTCTGGGGCAGTTTAGTTGTCAAAATGGAGATAGCTCAAAATTGAGACCCCAAAATATAAAAGTTTCTGGATCACTAGGAAATTAGTCTAAACAATGTGCTGACACCACACATGACCATAAAAGTAATAATTTGGACTTCTAGGGCAGTTTAGTTGACAAAATTGAGATAGCTCAAAATTGAGAAATTTCATAAGGCGGCCGGTCATCGATATTTCCCAAAATATAAAAGTTTCCGGATCACTAGGAAATTAGTCTAACACACTTTGCTGACCATACCACACATGACCATAAAAGTAATAATTTGGACTTCTAGGGCAGTTTAGTTGACAAAATTGAGAAAGCTCAAAATTGAGAAATTTCGTAAGGCGGCCGGTCATCGATATTTCCCAAAATATAAAAGTTTCTGGATCACTAGGAAATTAGTCTAACACACTTTGCTGACACCACACATGACCATAAAAGTAATAATTTGGACTTCTAGGGCAGTTTAGTTGTCAAAATTGAGATAGCTCAAAATTGAGAAATTTCGTAAGGCGGCCGGTCATCGATATTTCGCAAAATATAAAAGTTTCTGGATCACTAGGAAATTAGTCTAAAACAATGTACTGACACCACACATGACCATAAAAGTAATAATTTGCACTTCTGGGGCTGTTTAGTTGTCAAAATGGAGATAGCTCAAAATTGAGACCCCAAAATATAAAACTTTCTGGATCACTATGAAATTAGTCTAACACACTTTGCTGACACCACACATGACCATAAAAGTAATAATTTGGACTTCTAGGGCAGTTTAGTTGTCAAAATTGAGATAGCTCAAAATTGAGAAATTTCGTAAGGCGGCCGGTCATCGATATTTCCCAAAATATAAAAGTTTCTGGATCACTAGGAAATTAGTCTAAAACAATGTGCTGACACCACACATGACCATGACAGTAATAATTTGGACTTCTGGGGCAGTTAAGTTGTCAAAATGAAGATAGCTCAAAATTGAGAAATTTCGTAAATCGGCCGGTCATCGATATTTCCCAAAATATAAAAGTTTCTGGATCACTAGGAAATTAGTCTAACACACTTTGCTGACACCACACATGACCATAAAAGTAATAATTTGGACTTCTAGGGCAGTTTAGTTGTCAAAATTGAGATAGCTCAAAATTGAGAAATTTCGTAAGGCGGCCGGTCATCGATATTTCGCAAAATATAAAAGTTTCTGGATCACTAGGAAATTAGTCTAAAACAATGTGCTGACACCACACATGACCATAAAAGTAATAATTTGCACTTCTGGGGCTGTTTAGTTGTCAAAATGGAGATAGCTCAAAATTGAGACCCCAAAATATAAAACTTTCTGGATCACTATGAAATTAGTCTAACACACTTTGCTGACACCACACATGACCATAAAAGTAATAATTTGGACTTCTAGGGCAGTTTAGTTGTCAAAATTGAGATAGCTCAAAATTGAGAAATTTCGTAAGGCGGCCGGTCATCGATATTTCCCAAAATATAAACGTTTCTGGATGACTAGGAAATTAGTCTAAAACAATGTGCTGACACCACACATGACCATAAAAGTAATAATTCGCACTTCTAGGGCAGTTTAGTTGACAAAATTGTGAAAGCTCAAAATTGAGAAATTTCGTAAGGCGGCCGGTCATCGATATTTCCCAAAATATAAACGTTTCTGGATCACTAGGAAATTAGTCTAAAACAATGTGCTGACACCACACATGACCATAAAAGTAATAATTCGCACTTCTAGGGCAGTTTAGTTGACAAAATTGTGAAAGCTCAAAATTGAGAAATTTCGTAAGGCGGCCGGTCATCGATATTTCCCAAAATATAAAAGTTTCTGGATCACTAGGAAATTAGTCTAAAACAATGTGCTGACACCACACATGACAATGACAATAATAATTTGGACTTCTGGGGCAGTTTAGTTGTCAAAATGGAGATAGCTCAAAATTGAGACCCCAAAATATAAAAGTTTCTGGATCACTAGGAAATTAGTCTCAACAATGTGCTGACACCACACATGACCATAAAAGTAATAATTTGGACTTCTAGGGCAGTTTAGTTGACAAAATTGAGATAGCTCAAAATTGAGAAATTTCATAAGGCGGCCGGTCATCGATATTTCCCAAAATATAAAAGTTTCTGGATCACTAGGAAATTAGTCTAAAACTGCTGACACCACACATGACCATGACAGTAATAATTTGGACTTCTGGGGCAGTTAAGTTGTCAAAATGGAGATAGCTCAAAATTTAGAAATTTCGTAAGGCGGCCGGTCATCGATATTTCCCAAAATATAAAAGTTTCTGGATCACTAGGAAATTAGTCTAAAACAATGTGCTGACACCACACATGACCATGACAGTAATAATTTGGACTTCTGGGGCAGTTAAGTTGTCAAAATGAAGATAGCTCAAAATTGAGAAATTTCGTAAATCGGCCGGTCATCGATATTTCCCAAAATATAAAAGTTTCTGGATCACTAGGAAATTAGTCTAACACAATTTGCTGACACCACACATGACCATAAAAGTAATAATTTGGACTTCTAGGGCAGTTTAGTTGTCAAAATTGAGATAGCTCAAAATTGAGAAATTTCGTAAGGCGGCCGGTCATCGATATTTCCCAAAATATAAAAGTTTCTGGATCACTAGGAAATTAGTCTAAAACAATGTGCTGACATCACACATGACCATAAAAGTAATAATTTGCACTTCTGGGGCTGTTTAGTTGTCAAAATGGAGATAGCTCAAAATTGAGTCCCCAAAATATAAAACTTTCTGGATCACTATGAAATTAGTCTAAACAATGTGCTGACACCACACATGACCATAAAAGAAATAATTTGGACTTCTAGGGCAGTTCCGTTGACAAAATTGAGATAGCTCAATATTGAGAAATTTCGTAAGGTGGCCGGTCATCAATATTTCCCAAAATAGAAAAGTTTCTGGATCACTAGGAAATTAGTCTAACACACTTTGCTGACACCACACATGACCATAAAAGTAATAATTTGGACTTCTAGGGCAGTTTAGTTGTCAAAATTGAGATAGCTCAAAATTGATAAATTTCGTAAGGCGGCCGGTCATCGATATTTCGCAAAATATAAAAGTTTCTGGATCACTAGGAAATTAGTCTAAAACAATGTGCTGACACCACACATGACCATAAAAGTAATAATTTGGACTTCTAGGGCAGTTTAGTTGACAAAATTGAGATAGCTCAAAATTGAGAAATTTCATAAGGCGGCCGGTCATCGATATTTCCCAAAATATAAAAGTTTCCGGATCACTAGGAAATTAGTCTAACACACTTTGCTGACACCACACATGACCATAAAAGTAATAATTTGGACTTCTAGGGCAGTTTAGTTGACAAAATTGAGAAAGCTCAAAATTGAGAAATTTCGTAAGGCGGCCGGTCATCGATATTTCCCAAAATATAAAAGTTTCTGGATCACTAGGAAATTAGTCTAAAACAATGTGCTGACACCACACATGACCATAAAAGTAATAATTTGCACTTCTGGGGCTGTTTAGTTGTCAAAATAGAAGTAGCTCAAAATTGAGACCCCAAAATATAAAAGTTTCTGGATCACTATGAAATTAGTCTAAACAATGTGCTGACACCACACATGACCATAAAAGTAATAATTTGGACTTCTAGGGCAGTTTAGTTGACAAAATTGAGAAAGCTCAAAATTTAGAAATTTCGTAAGGCGGCCGTTCGTCGATATTTCCCAAAATATAAAAGTTTCTGGATCACTAGGAAATTAGTCTAAAACAATGTGCTGACACCACACATGACCATGACAGTAATAATTTCGACTTCTGGGGCAGTTTAGTTGTCAAAATGGAGATAGCTCAAAATTGAGACCCCAAAATATAAAAGTTTCTGGATCACTAGGAAATTAGTCTAAACAATGTGCTGACACCACACATGACCATAAAAGTAATAATTTGCACTTCTAGGGCAGTTTAGTTGACAAAATTGAGATAGCTCAAAATTGAGAAATTTCGTAAGGCGGCCGGTCATCGATATTTCCCAAAATATAAAAGTTTCTGGATCACTAGGAAATTAGTCTAAAACAATGTGCTGACATCACACATGACCATAAAAGTAATAATTTGCACTTCTGGGGCTGTTTAGTTGTCAAAATGGAGATAGCTCAAAATTGAGTCCCCAAAATATAAAACTTTCTGGATCACTATGAAATTAGTCTAAACAATGTGCTGACACCACACATGACCATAAAAGAAATAATTTGGACTTCTAGGGCAGTTCCGTTGACAAAATTGAGATAGCTCAATATTGAGAAATTTCGTAAGGCGGCCGGTCATCAATATTTCCCAAAATAGAAAAGTTTCTGGATCACTAGGAAATTAGTCTAACACACTTTGCTGACACCACACATGACCATAAAAGTAATAATTTGGACTTCTAGGGCAGTTTAGTTGTCAAAATTGAGATAGCTCAAAATTGAGAAATTTCGTAAGGCGGCCGGTCATCGATATTTCGCAAAATATAAAAGTTTCTGGATCACTAGGAAATTAGTCTAAAACAATGTGCTGACACCACACATGACCATAAAAGTAATAATTTGGACTTCTAGGGCAGTTTAGTTGACAAAATTGAGATAGCTCAAAATTGAGAAATTTCATAAGGCGGCCGGTCATCGATATTTCCCAAAATATAAAAGTTTCCGGATCACTAGGAAATTAGTCTAACACACTTTGCTGACACCACACATGACCATAAAAGTAATAATTTGGACTTCTAGGGCAGTTTAGTTGACAAAATTGAGAAAGCTCAAAATTGAGAAATTTCGTAAGGCGGCCGGTCATCGATATTTCCCAAAATATAAAAGTTTCTGGATCACTAGGAAATTAGTCTAAAACAATGTGCTGACACCACACATGACCATAAAAGTAATAATTTGCACTTCTGGGGCTGTTTAGTTGTCAAAATAGAAGTAGCTCAAAATTGAGACCCCAAAATATAAAAGTTTCTGGATCACTATGAAATTAGTCTAAACAATGTGCTGACACCACACATGACCATAAAAGTAATAATTTGGACTTCTAGGGCAGTTTAGTTGACAAAATTGAGAAAGCTCAAAATTTAGAAATTTCGTAAGGCGGCCGTTCGTCGATATTTCCCAAAATATAAAAGTTTCTGGATCACTAGGAAATTAGTCTAAACAATGTGCTGACACCACACATGACCATAAAAGTAATAATTTGCACTTCTAGGGCAGTTTAGTTGACAAAATTGAGATAGCTCAAAATTGAGAAATTTCGTTAGGCGGCCGGTCATCGATATTTCCCAAAATATAAAAGTTTCTGGATCACTAGGAAATTAGTCTAAACAATGTGCTGACACCACACATGACCATAAAAGTAATAATTTGGACTTCTAGGGCAGTTTAGTTGACAAAATTGAGATAGCTCAAAATTGAGAAATTTCATAAGGCGGCCGGTCATCGATATTTCCCAAAATATAAAAGTTTCCGGATCACTAGGAAATTAGTCTAACACACTTTGCTGACACCACACATGACCATAAAAGTAATAATTTGGACTTCTAGGGCAGTTTAGTTGACAAAATTGAGAAAGCTCAAAATTGAGAAATTTCGTAAGGCGGCCGGTCATCGATATTTCCCAAAATATAAAAGTTTCTGGATCACTAGGAAATTAGTCTAAAACAATGTGCTGACACCACACATGACCATAAAAGTAATAATTTGCACTTCTGGGGCTGTTTAGTTGTCAAAATAGAAGTAGCTCAAAATTGAGTCCCCAAAATATAAAACTTTCTGGATCACTATGAAATTAGTCTAAACAATGTGCTGACACCACACATGACCATAAAAGTAATAATTTGGACTTCTAGGGCAGTTCCGTTGACAAAATTGAGATAGCTCAATATTGAGAAATTTCGTAAGGCGGCCGGTCATCGATATTTCCCAAAATAGAAAAGTTTCTGGATCACTAGGAAATTAGTCTAACACACTTTGCTGACACCACACATGACCATAAAAGTAATAATTTGGACTTCTAGGGCAGTTTAGTTGTCAAAATTGAGATAGCTCAAAATTGAGAAATTTCGTAAGGCGGCCGGTCATCGATATTTCACAAAATATAAAAGTTTCTGGATCACTAGGAAATTAGTCTAAAACAATGTGCTGACATCACACATGACCATAAAAGTAATAATTTGGACTTCTAGGGCAGTTTAGTTGACAAAATTGAGATAGCTCAAAATTGAGAAATTTCATAAGGCGGCTGGTCATCGATATTTCCCAAAATATAAAAGTTTCTGGATCACTAGGAAATTAGTCTAAAACAATGTGCTGACACCACACATGACCATAAAAGTAATAATTTGCACTTCTGGGGCTGTTTAGTTGTCAAAATAGAAGTAGCTCAAAATTGAGACCCCAAAATATAAAAGTTTCTGGATCACTATGAAATTAGTCTAAACAATGTGCTGACACCACACATGACCATAAAAGTAATAATTTGGACTTCTAGGGCAGTTTAGTTGACAAAATTGAGAAAGCTCAAAATTTAGAAATTTCGTAAGGCGGCCGTTCGTCGATATTTCCCAAAATATAAAAGTTTCTGGATCACTAGGAAATTAGTCTAAAACAATGTGCTGACACCACACATGACCATGACAGTAATAATTTCGACTTCTGGGGCAGTTTAGTTGTCAAAATGGAGATAGCTCAAAATTGAGACCCCAAAATATAAAAGTTTCTGGATCACTAGGAAATTAGTCTAAACAATGTGCTGACACCACACATGACCATAAAAGTAATAATTTGGACTTCTAGGGCAGTTTAGTTGACAAAATTGAGATAGCTCAAAATTGAGAAATTTCATAAGGCGGCCGGTCATCGATATTTCCCAAAATATAAAAGTTTCCGGATCACTAGGAAATTAGTCTAACACACTTTGCTGACCATACCACACATGACCATAAAAGTAATAATTTGGACTTCTAGGGCAGTTTAGTTGACAAAATTGAGAAAGCTCAAAATTGAGAAATTTCGTAAGGCGGCCGGTCATCGATATTTCCCAAAATATAAAAGTTTCTGGATCACTAGGAAATTAGTCTAAAACAATGTGCTGACACCACACATGACCATAAAAGTAATAATTTGCACTTCTGGGGCTGTTTAGTTGTCAAAATAGAAGTAGCTCAAAATTGAGACCCCAAAATATAAAAGTTTCTGGATCACTATGAAATTAGTCTAAACAATGTGCTGACACCACACATGACCATAAAAGTAATAATTTGGACTTCTAGGGCAGTTTAGTTGACAAAATTGAGAAAGCTCAAAATTTAGAAATTTCGTAAGGCGGCCGTTCGTCGATATTTCCCAAAATATAAAAGTTTCTGGATCACTAGGAAATTAGTCTAAAACAATGTGCTGACACCACACATGACCATGACAGTAATAATTTGGACTTCTGGGGCAGTTTAGTTGTCAAAATGGAGATAGCTCAAAATTGAGACCCCAAAATATAAAAGTTTCTGGATCACTAGGAAATTAGTCTAAACAATGTGCTGACACCACACATGACCATAAAAGTAATAATTTGGACTTCTAGGGCAGTTTAGTTGACAAAATTGAGATAGCTCAAAATTGAGAAATTTCGTAAGGCGGCCGGTCATTGATATTTCCCAAAATATAAAAGTTTCTGGATCACTAGGAAATTATTCTAAAACAATGTGCTGACACCACACATGACCATAAAAGTAATAATTTGGACTTCTAGGGCAGTTTAGTTGTCAAAATTGAGATAGCTTAAAATTGAGAAATTTCATAAGGAAATATCCATCAGAAATCTTGTAGCCCAGAAAGGCAATTTCATGATAGGCAATTTCTACTTTTGCTGGCTTCACTGTCAGGCCATGTTGCCTGATGTGTTCAAACGTTTGTCGTAGCGTCGCTAGGTGTTCTGTCATCATCCTAGTGTGTACACAGATGTCGTCCATATATGAAAGTATGTTGGGTATGTGTGCCAGTAACAGTCTTGTCATCCTTACAAATGTCGCTGGGGCATTGACAAGTCCAAATGGAAGTTTGCACCATTCGTACAGTCCCCAAGGTGTTGCAAATGCTGTCAAGTGTATAGCGTCCTCCGTCATGGGTATTTGCCAGTACCCTTTTGTCATGTCAAGTTTTGTAAAGTATTTGGCATCTGTCATGTCTGTCAGTATGTCTTCACAATTAGCCATTCGTTCATAATCTAACTGTGTTATTGCGTTGAGCTTTCGGAACAATCATACACAACGAATGACTGTACTCAGACACGTGGCAATATAACTGAAACACTTTAATCCCACTCTTAAACGGCATTCACATAATGCTGCGCTCACAGTTAGCGGCAATGCCATTTATCAATACATACATGCAATATATAAGTTCATCAATGCATGGAAACAAACACTCACTCAGTCTCTACACAGTATCTACAAAGCATACAAGCTCGCTCACATCAAGCATCGGATAATTCATCAATACACTCAGCACTTTCTCCCATGTCCGTCCAGTCTCGAAGTCCTAGGCAGTCTGTTCTAAACTCGAGGTTTCGAGTTAGCCCTTGGCTGTTAGTCCATGTGCGCGTCGTGCGTCACGCTAATCACTGGACCTCAACTACGTCGTAGCTGTCAGTCGGGTTCACGTCGTGCTTGTCCGTCGTCTCCAGGCGATGGCGAGGGAGATTCTGACAAGGTTTCTTTGTTGATCTATGTTTTCAGATTGTTGCTCTCATCACAGTCTGCTCATTGATCATCAACCAATATTTTCCTCCTGTATTTTCTGAACAAGTCCTTCAAGAAACAAATGAAGATCGTAAACTGATTAGAGACATTAGACATAGATAGTCAAAAAAAATTTTTTGGCATGTTATGAGAAGAAATGAATTGGAGAACTTTGTGATAACTGGAAGATCGAAGGGAAGAGACCAAGGGAAAGACCGAGAAGTAAATACTTGGATGGCTTGGCCACATGGCATGGTCGGGACAGAAACATGGAGCCGATCCATGCCTCTGGTGATCGAGTGAGATGGCAAAACATAACCGCCCACGCTTATCGGCATGGCACTTGATGGGTGAATGGATTTTCTGACTTTAAACCCCTCCAGTATTTTCTGACTTAAACGCCTCCAGTATTTTCTGACTTTACAACATCTACCGTATTTGCTAACTTTACAACTCCTTCAGTATTTTCTCACTTTACAACACCCTCAATTATTTTCTCACTTTACAACTCCTGCAGTATTTACTCCCTCCCTCTCTAGCACCCTGGATCTTGCCAGCTGTCACAACCTACTTCAGACCCTCTCACATCATGACCAAAAGATTGCAGTTATCTTGTCATGATTTAGGTTGCCGTCTGTCTTTATAAATTAATCGCTTGCAGTACTTGAACATTGATCTTCTTAGTCAACTAGTATTCTACATAGAAACCACATCTCTGTCTTCATAGTTAAAAAAATAATACGTGTTGGTGCTATATCAGAACTTTGACAGATATGTTTCTGGTTGATTGTTTATGTGATAGTCTATTACTTGTTAGCTTAAGAATTCTGCATGTATCATTACAAGAAGCATAATTTGTTTCTCTCTCTCTGTTTTTGATGATCTTGCTTCAGATCTATTTCCACACTGTCTTCCCAAATCTTTCTGGGCACCCATGAAATATCTGTATAGGCTTTCTTTGTATCACATTAGGATCCTTTAGTAAGGCAAGCTCTAGCTACCCATGGCAATGAGAGGGTAGATTGGTTGGCTTCTACAGCACCTATTGGTAGTTTTCAAATGGACAAATCTTCATTAGTATCAGCAGTCAGGAAAAGACTTCTGTGTAGTGATACAGTGTGCTATAAGACATGAGTTTGCAAACTTAAGAAACATCAAATACAAACTAGAACTAGTGCTATGTTGATTGTGGGGATGTATTAGATGTGTATCCAACCAGAATGTGATAGGGGTAGTTAGCATTCATACACTTCAACACACAGTCACCAGATGGACATAAAGGTAAGTTACCACAAACATCAGAAAGACGTCATAATTTTTCGGCCACATTATGAAAAGACAAAAACTATAATATTTTAGTAACTGGAAAGATTTGTGGATAGAAAGATGGAGGAAGACAGCGAGAGTGTCAGCGCACGAACTGACACATGCTGTTGAAGATCACAAGAAGTGGAGGTTCATGATCGCCCATACCAGTCAGCAAGGTACTTAATGATGCTGCACTGACCAAATGTGAAGAGTAAGATGATGGATGATGCAGTGTTTGGGACACATGGGGAATAGTCAATCACACATCAAGCATTTCTTATATCTGAAAGAGTTCACAGATTCAGTGCCAAACAAAAAGTTGGTTTGGACCACACGAAAATGGATAGTGAAAAATGGAAAGTAGGGGTGTGTCACAGTTATGATTTAAAAGTTGTTAATATGGTAGCAGACATGTTGTATGGCATATCAAATTAAAGGGAGCTGCATAATGAAAACTACTGTAAGGATATTTTAACTGTAGTTTGATTTCTAAGCCCATGGCAGTTATGGGAAGTTCAAATAAGACAATTTATCATCCCAAGGCACTTAACCCTTTACCGGGCAGACTCTTGTCCGTTTTTTAGCCCTGAACGGGCAAGATTTTTTCAGGTTCGGTAAAATTTCGGGTTGCGTTAGTAAAAACATTACAAATAAGGTGTTAGTCAACCGATTTTAGTTAAATAAACAACACAATGAAGGGAAAAGCATGCAGAATATGTTACTCACGTGATTGTTGCCGGTTATCCATATATGAACACAAATATTTACGAAATACAGCATGTTGTTTGTGATTTTCCGTCATATATATGGCAATTTACAAGCACATTTTCAGAATCATAATCACTTTCTTTAAAGTCCGACTCAGACTGCTAATACAAAGTAACGCTTTTCACTGATATCTAGCTCCGATTAGTAGTCAACTTCATGCCCTTTAATGTCATTTAAATTGAACCTAGCGAAATCTCAGCTATCACTTGAAGAATCGCCGAAATCCATTTTGAAAAACTAAGCGTAAAAACCCCGAAAACTATTGAAAAAATCCGTTCAAATTCATATTAGGCGCTTGCAAATGGTGGCCATGTTGTCAAGCTATCGGCGAAAGCGAAAGTAGCCGTCAGAAGTATCTGAAAGCTGAGAGATCACGTTTTTACAATGCATAATAGTATCGGGCGCGTTCGGGCGGTCTGCCCGTTTAAGCGATCGGACGGAAATGGACGTTCCACCCGTTAAAGGGTTAATCAATTAATCAGTGTTAATAATGTGGGGGAAATCTGTTGATGTGTAACTATGTCATGATTTCATTTTCAGAGGTGCAGTCTTGGATAGTATGTGATGGAGACATTGACCCAGAATGGATAGAGTCCTTGAACTCTGTCCTTGATGATAACCGTCTGCTGACTATGCCATCAGGGGAGAGAATCCAGTTTGGTTCAAATGTCAATTTCATTTTTGAGACGCACGATCTGAGTTCAGCTTCCCCAGCCACCATCTCTCGTATGGGCATGATCTTCTTGAGGTGAGCATGCGTGATCTCAGCTAGATCTTGCCAAAGAAAAGTTGCTTGTAATGTTTTTTTTTAATTTGTTGCTCGCTTTGAACTCAAGCATAGTCCATATACCATTTCTAGTACACTGGATTCATTTTTGCGTGTGGATTAGCTTTCCCTCCTACCAGTGTTCGTCACCATCAGGCAAAACCACCCCGACTTTAGAGGTACTTGTAATTTACATCCCCAAGTCAAGGACGAGAAGTCAACATTTTTGTCCAACTGAGTGGTATAGGGGTTAATCCCACTACCTCGGCATCAGCACACCAGAAGTTTAACAATGAGTGCTCTTACCAATTTGGCCCATACTGACCTCTGCTTATAATGTTAAAAGGTCAAGTTCTTACAATCCATATTGTGTGACATTGATTGTCGTTAAGTCCACAGCTTCCTGTCTTGCATGTTGCCAGCAATTTCTTATATAGATGCATCTCTACATCCTAGATCTTTCTCTGTGTCTTTCCACTCTGGCTTTTCTATTACCAAGACGAATCCCAATTTCTTTCCTTCTAATGACATGTCGAAAAATATGGATTATCTACCGAAGATAGAAAATGTCATGTTCTCATTCTGTAGAACACAGAGCATTCTGTAGAACACTTAACTGCAAAATGCAACCAGTTATGAAGTTTACAAAGGGATTGGTGTGAGTATGTTGAGAGATTGTTCTCCATGGGGTGGGGGGGGGGGGGGGGTGAGAGGCAGAAGTCGATGTTTTGTTCCTGTGTTCACACATGCACATGATAATGATGATTTCACATTGTGTAGATCATTACTGATTACTCAGTGTATCACGAAGCGCGAAAATCAGAAATGAAGAAATCAGGACTAAAGTGGGGGTTATAGCAGCGCTAGATTTTATTAGAAGGCAGCAAGGCATATGGTTTGGCATTGTAACTAGGTTACCAACAGTTTACCACAGCAAGCAATGATGTACAGACTAAATGGAAGCAGAAGAAGAGGCCTAAATGATGGACAGAAGGAAATGATCTGAGTAGATTATTACAATGCTGCTCTTTCTGCTGTACAGCTTGTCAGTAAATGACTAATGACAGTCAGAGTATAGGGGACCATGCAGGCTGGCATTAAGTCCGGCTGCCACTGGTACCATCAGCTTGTGAACTCTTCGTTAGCTACTGAAGAAAAAGGAGAGCATGTGTGAGAATGTCCTGAGTACTTTGATTTCATATTTCATATTCATATTCATATTAAGTAACTAGGAATTAGTTGCACTAACTGGCCATGTGGTGGAAGCGTTACAAACACATTTTGTAACCCCCCATACCGCGTTTGAAATACTGCTGCATGCATTTGGAAGCAGACTGCCTTGCATTGGTTTTCATACAATGGTACGAGTACCGGTTGTTCAGAAAACAATGGTAAACTACTGAAGATAAACTTGCCAAGAAATCACTGTAAAGGATATGCAACTAGCTAACTGTACATGTGTGTTCTTGTACTGCTCAGTGATGAAGATGTGGATGTCAAGGCTCTGGTCAGTTCTTGGCTGAAGTCTCAACCTGAGAGTGAGCAGCACATGTTGTCTGCTTGGGTGGAGGATTACTTCTACCGGGGACTGCAGTGGGTGCTCAAACAGGTGGGTTTTGTGAACTGGAAACAGTTCTTGGTTATTCGTTTCATTACATCGTCACCTCGAAAGGTTAGCTGAAGAAACACATAATGTTTGGGAACTGTAGATTCTGTGGAACAAACAAACGAACAAACTTTATTTTCAAAGGGTAACAAATTGGGCACGCAGGCCCGTCTTACATTTGGCCATTCCAATCACTCATCTTTCGTTCATCAGTAGTGCATAATACATTCACATAGGAAAAAAACATTGTCAAAAGAATGTTGTAAACATAATGTATATTACCATGTTATGAGACACATCCCCCACCCATCCCCCATCACCCACCCACCCACCCATCCCCCATCACCCACACATCCCCCACCCAACCACACACACACACACTTCCAGGCACACATACATTCCCCCACCCAACCACCATGGAAGGTAGGGTTGGGTGGCTGGCAGTGACGCTTGATGAAACCGGTTGTATATCCATTAGATTTCAGTCTGGTGAAGAGTGTCTAGTTCTAGAGAGAACATTCTTGTTTAGTTATTGCTACCACTACCAGTATCATTATCAGCATCATCATTGTGCTCATAAGTATCATCATCTTTGTCAGTATCAACATCAAATTCATCATCATCAATGCCTTTACCAGTATTACCTTTAACATCATGCTTCATATATATATATTCATTATCATAATCAGTGTTTTCATCATGATCCTTTCTAAATACTTGTTTTTTGTATGTGCATATGTGCCTACCTACAGACACAGAGAGAGGAGTGAGAGCTTTTGGCTGGTTTCTAGAACATACCCATCGAGAGAGAGAGAGAGAGAGAGAGAGAGAGAGAGAGAGAGAGAGAGAGAGAGAGAGAGAGAGAGAGAGAGAGAGAGACCTGGATTGAGGAACCAGAACTAGTGAGAAAGCACACATTACAATGTAACCCAGACTCTACACCACACATTACAATGTAACCCAAACTCGATAGCACACATTACAATGTAACCAGACTCTACACCACACATTACAGTGTAACCAGACTATATACCACACATTACAATGTAATACAATGTAACCCAGACTCTACACCACACATTACAATGTAACCCAAACTCGATAACACACATTACAATGTAACCAGACTCTACACCACACATTACAGTGTAACCAGACTCTATACCACACATTACAATGTAACCCAGACTCTACACCACACATTGCAGTGTAACCAGACTCTACACCACACATTACAATGTAACTCAGACTCTACACCACACATTACAATGTAACTCAGACTCTGCACCACACATTACACTGTAACCAGACTCTATACCACACATTACAATGTAACCCAGACTACACCACACATTACATTGTAACCAGACTCTGCACCACACATTACAGTGTAACCAGACTATACACCACACATTACAATGTAACCCAGACACTACACCACACATTACAATGTAACCCAGACTACACCACACATTACAGTGTAACCAGACTCTATACCACACATTACAATGCAACTCAGACCCTACACCACACATTACAGTGTAACCAGACTCTATACCACATTACAATGTAACTCAGACCCTACACCACACATTACAGTGTAACCCAGACTCTATACCACACATTACAATGTAACACAGACTCTACACCACACATTACAGTGTAACCAGACTATATACCACACATTACAATGTAACTCAGACCCTACAGTACACATTACAATGTAACCCAGACTCTACACCACACATTACAGTGTAACCAGACTCTATACCACACATTACAATGTAACTCAGACCCTACACCACACATTACAGTGTAACCCAGACTCTACACCACACATTACAGTGTAACCAGACTCTATACCACACATTACAATGTAACTCAGACCCTACACCACACATTACAGTGTACCCCAGACTCTACACCACACATTACAGTGTAACCAGACTATACACCACACATTACAGTGTGACCAGACTATACACCACACATTACAGTGTAACCAGACTATACACCACACATTACAATGTAACCAGACTATACACCACACATTACAGTGTAACCAGACTATACACCACACATTACAATGTAACCCAGACTCTACACCACACATTACAGTGTAACCAGACTATACACCACACATTACAGTGTAACCAGACTATACACCACACATTACAATGTAACCAAGACTCTACACCACACATTACAATATAACCCAGACTCTACACCACACATTACAGTGTAACCAGACTATACACCACACATTACAGTGTAACCAGACTCTATACCACACATTACAATGCAACTCAGACTACACCACACATTACAGTGTAACCCAGACTCTACACCACACATTACAGTGTAACCAGACTTTACACCACACATTACAATGTAACCCAGACTCTACACCACACATTACAATGTAACTCAAACTCGACACCACACATTACAATGTAACTCAGACCCTACACCACACATTACAGTGTAACCAGACTCTATACGACACATTACAATGTAACCAGACTCAAACCATACAATACAATGTAACCAGACTATACACCACACATTACAGTGTAACCAGACTCTACACCACACATTACAATGTAACCCAGACTCTACACCACACATTACAATGTAACCCAGACTCTACACCACACATTACAATGTAACCAGACTCGACACCACACATTACAATGTAAACAGACTCGACATCACACATTACAAGGTAATCCAGACTCGACACCATACATTACAATGCAACCCCAGACTCTAATTTTGCATGAGAGTGTTATATCTCTATAGACACCAGTCTTGCTTACTATTTAATTAGCCAATCATTTTCTATCTTAGGGTGTAGAGATAATCCTGCCAACTAATATACTAGTCTTGATATGTTCTTCTGTTGCATTGCCAATTTTTCTACAGTTATAACAGCTATTATTATATGTATGATAGAATGACTGGGTTGTGGAGACAAGTCTTGTTGGAACTGTCTTAAACGGCCTGTCTCATCTGCACCACATTAGCAACAAGGCCCACTTTGCTGTAAGTCTAATCCGTGGTCTGGGCGGAAACCTCAGCGAGGGATCCAGGGAGGTCTTTGCCAGAGAGGTAAGGATTTGCAGCTGTACTTATGATTTATAAGAGCATGCATCTTTACCATTGCAACATACGCCTGTGAGACCTGGACACTTACTAAACAAGCTGAACAGCGCATAAATGCCTTTGAATGTGAATGTTATAGACGAGTTCTAAGAATATCATGGGTAAAGAAAAGAACACATGCATCCGTACTTCAAGAACTGAATATTGAAGAAGGTTGGCTACTAAAGATGGTAAAGCAAAGAAAATTGAAATATTTTGGTCATCTGAAATATCATGAAAGTTTGGAGAGAACAATCATGGAGGAGGTATATGCCTGGGAAGAGAGGAAGAGGGAGGCGAAAGGGAAGATGGGTGCAGGATGTGGCAGATGATCTCCAGATGGGTGTTTCGGATGTGGGACATCTTGCCTATGACCGAGAATTTTTCCTGACAGTTATGGGAGAGAAATTCTGGAAGGGACATGCTACTGAATGAATGGTTTGTGAAAGACCACTTTCATTACACATGGGTAGTTGAGTTGAGTTAAGGACCGATATCACTGCACTCAGAACATTCCTGTATGTTCTCCAACCCCTTGTTCAACAGCCAGCAAAGAGTCATACTACTAATTGTTCCCACCGCTATCTGATTTAAAGTTCTCCTGGTCTTCTCTCTCAGTTTTGAGATTCTTCGAGAACCCCTACCGATCTCCTCAATCTCATTCTTTCCACATACGAGTTCTCAGTCTGTTTCCCGGCCTTCTTCACCTGGTCTCACATATGCATGACCACCTCCCCCTTGTCCATAGGCAATCTACCTCTAAGAGGTGCATTCCCTGCCAGCCTATCAGCCTGTTCATCTCCGCACCTCCGTGTGGCCAGGGCAAAATATCCATACAATTGTGACGTTCTGTGACCTCTGAAGCGACGATAGCCATCTCACACGGAACATTCCTTTCTCCACCTTACTAAGCATACTCTTTGAATCCGTAATGAATACAGTGTGTGTTGCAGTAGTCTCCTCTTACCAACGGAATGCCGCTGTTACTGCTTCCACCTCCATTCTCATGCTGGAGGTTGTAGTCTCATATGCCAGACTCTCCCTTTTCAAGACTCGTCCATTAGCCTTTGCAATAAAACCCCAACCACTACGTCTGTGTCTCATCATTGACCCACTGGTTTAGATGACTATGTCACCTTGATGTGTGTTACTCTGGATCAGTTGTTGCACTTCAAACTCAGTGTGGCCTGCTGTCCATTCTCTGCACTCACAACCCAGTGCTACTATTACATTATGCCGTCCGTCATGTTTTCCGGCACTTCAACCCACTCCTTTTCATGATTGATGGTCTTCAGATCACACACCTGATGTATAGATATTTCTGCCTGTGCCATCCAGGATCTGACTCGTCTTAGTCTGTGACCCATGACCATATCCATTGCTGCATGCAGGGGGTGATCCCTATCTGCAGCAACTCTCAGGTACCATTTGGCCTGAAAGACCCTATGCCTGTCCGTCATGGATATCTACATAAATGCTTCAGTTTCCTCCCATGGATCACACCAGGATAATCTGCACAAATCCCTTAGCACTGGCTAGGATCTAGATGCATGTAAAGCAGAATCATACATGCCGTACAGTTTTTGTCAGTAGTTTTTCTAATTGAGAAATTTGTCCAGGCAGATACGACTATAATCTAAGAAGAAAAAAAAACAAAGTTTCATCTAAAAGAACACCACCTGAAAAAAGTAAAGAGCTTCAAGTACTTCATCATCATCATCCAATGACATGCCAGCTGGCGTGGGTGTTCATGTCTCTGCACATATCTCGGTCTTTGGTGTTATGGATCAACTCTGCTGATGATATTCTTCCATGCCACCATCTCAATCCATCCATCATCATTTCTCTTGGTCATCCTCTCTTCCCCTTTATCTTTCCTGTCGTCATGGTGTTCTCCAATGCTTTTCTTCTCATGACATGACTAAAGAAAACTGTTTTTTAAAATTTTCTATTGTTGTATATAACGTTGTAGTTTCATTAGCCTCTTTAAGGAGTCGTCGCTAGTTACTCACGTACTTACGAGGTATAATATCATCATATGGCAAATCAGAAGACGAGATTGAAAATAGATACAATAAGGCAAACCAACTCATTGGACATATGGCACCAATACTAAAGAAAAACACATCAATAGATACTGAAAAAGCACTCTACAATACAATCTTCCAACCAACTCTATGCTACCAGTACCAAACCTGGACAAAGACAGAAAAGAGAACAGAAAAATGACAACAGAAAAATGACAACAGAAATGAGATTCCTGAGAAGAATACTGAATGTATCATGAAGAGAGAAAATCAGAAATGAAGAAATCAGGACTAAAGTACATCATACAGGTGCACTAAATGTCATCAGAAAACAACAAGTTAAGTGGTTTGGCCATATAACTAGGTTACCAACTAACAGTATATTATAACAAGCAGTGATTTACAGACCAAATGGAAGCAGAAGAAGAGGCTGACCAAGTAAACGATGGACAGAGGGGATAACAGAGTCCATGGGAATCTCGATATATGAAGCCCATAAATAGGCACTCTCTCGTTGTTTATGCTTCACCTTGACACCGCAGGGTACAAGAGGAACACGATGAGATGAGAGACCATTTACACACTGCCTGAGAACAGGTAGTGAAGTCAGAAGTACTAGAGCAACCATGGTACCATGCAGTCTGCCACACTTTTGAATGCCATATGAAGCTATTTGTGAGTCTCAATGATCCATCAAAAATAGCATCATCATCATTATCATCATCATCATCATCATCATCATCATCATCATCATCATCATCATCATCATCATCATCATCATCATCATCATGTAAAATGTCCTTGTGCTGAAGACCACTCTCATTGTGTATGGCCTGCTAGAAAGTTTTGATCTTTCAGCAGATTCCCTTGTATTTCATTAACGGCAGTTTTGATGAGTGTCATGAGATAACTCATGTGCTAGTTTTACCTTGCTTTCCACATCCACATGGTGTTGGATTACATCCCCCTTCCCCCCCCCCCCCACCCCCCTTTCACCACCATCGTCATGTGGCATGCACGGGCGGTCATGTTTCGCCCTCTCACATGATCACGAGAATCATAGATCAACTCTGTGTTTGTGTCTTAGTTATGCCATGCGGCCAATCCCATTTAAAGTGACTTCATCTTTCGGTGGCTTGTTGATGGTTTAGTCACCTGGTCCTCACTCTTTAACAACCTTTAAAATTGCTAGGGTAGGTGAGTACACAACTCTGGGGTACTATAGCTATAAGTAACTCTGGAGTACTACAGTTATAAGTTGCCTGTTGTTTGTCCATCAAGAATGATGATGACCATTCATTTCATCCAGTGGGGTTGAAAGTTTGGAGCCGTGAGCTCTAAGATGGCTGATAAGGCTTATTTTGGCTTGAAATGTTCTTTGACAATGTGGGCAAAGAATGCTTGACGTTCCAGGAGGAGAATCTTCTGCAGTGGTTTTTCTGTCCAGCCTTTTCTTCACAGCTCTTGTAGTCCTGGTTGCTTCACAAGTGGCTGCACCCTTGCGTAATGATGTACACCACAAATTTCAGCCTTCGGCAGTGGTCTCCCAGGTGTCAAGATGAATTCCAAAAGCTTTCATTCAGATTTTCAGTGTCTTTAAAGCGTTTCCTCTAGCCACATTGGGAGCTTTTACCACATTGCAGCTCACCGTAAAAAATTTGTTTAGGGAGCCTGTGACCTGGCATGTGAGTTAAGTGACCAGCCCAGCGAATCTGATTCTTCATTAGTAGAGTGTGGATACTGGGCATAGACGCTCTATCTAGAACTTCAGTGTCTGGGATCTTGTCTTGCCATTTAATCTTCAATAGCTTCCTAAGGCAGACTGTGTGGAAGCGGTTTAATTTCCTAGTGTGTCGCTGATAAACAGTTCAGGTTTCACAAGCATATAGCAGTGTGGATAATACAACTGCTTTGTAGACTTTCAGCTTTGTTTGCAGGCTTATTCCATATCTGTCCCATACATTCTTGTACCGTCTGCCAAAGGCTGCGTTAGTTAAGTTAGTTAAATTAAGGGCATCCAAGAAGCATTCACTTATTCCACTAGATACTTGGTTTCCAGAGTTGCATTTGGCGCTCACCATGGTTTCTTTCCCATCCTTTACAACTCCAAGAACAGCAACATACACCAAAGTTCTTAGAAGAAGCAAACCATCCTGGTTAGACTCTTGACAGGACACTGTAGACTACAAGTCCATCTCTACAAAATTGAAGCCATCCAAACCAACCAGTGTACTGGATAACATGGCCTTCAGACTCTAGAACAGATACTGGAAATATATCCTCCTTATGGTGACCTGAAAGCTGAAGCCTGGCTCCAGGTTACACAAGTGGAAGAGACACTGTAGAGAACCACTGCTAATGACTGGATGCGTGAATAGTTCTACATGGGACTTGCTACCTGATGGTGTGTCTGATGCTCTTTAACCAAGTCACGTTTATATTTTAGGTTTTCTCTTGGACAAATGAAATGCCACCAGACCAGCGGCGTCCATTGGACACCTACTTTGATGCTACACTTGGCAGACTGATGCAGTACAACACAGAGGTAAGATGCCTACAGCTGTTTGAAGCTTATGCAGTATAGTACAGAGATTAGATATCTGTAACTGTCTGAGACTGATGAAATATAGCACAGAGGTAAGATGCCTGTAACTGTTTGAGGCTGATGCAGTATAGCACAGATGTAAGATGCCTGTAAATGTTTGAGGCTGATGCATTATAGCACAGAGGTAAGATGTCTGTAACTGTCTTTAATTTTACAGTCTCTTCACTTTAGTATCTTTGATTTAACAGTCTCTTCATTTTGTCTTTGGTTTCAGTCGTCGGCAGAGCTGAGCACAGAGAGCTTCACATCATCCATGTCGCTGCCCGTTATTTCTACAGGAGACGTCCAGAGAGCCTTAGATTATTTCCTGCCCTGGCTGAACAGCGATCACAGGCAACCTTTCATCATCTGTGGACCAGAAGGATGTGGCAAAGGGTAACGTCTTTATTGATTATTATCTTGAGCATGGCCACAACCAAATAATCAATTTGATTATTGCTCACTGGATTTTAGGAGGCCTGGTGTTCCTTGCCAGTGAGAAGTCCTGATCGTTCGGTCCACATCGATTGACGGACGTCAGTCGCGGCTATTAGGAAATCTTGAGCATGGCCTACGATGGGTAACGTTGTAATATTCTGCTATGATAATTTGGCGTGTGCCGCGTGGTTACACACCCGCTTCGCATGCCAGTGATCCAGGGCTTGTTTCCGGATCCGGTCAGGGATATGCACTACTGGCGAGCTCAAACGAGAGCGAAACTCAAGTATAGTGCTTCCATATTGACGTTCAATACCTTAGGTTCATACCAGAATACGATCAGCGTTGCTAGTAGTGGGTTGTGCTCAATATTTAAACGTCTTTATTGATGGTTTTCCGCAGTGCCATATTTACACATCAAACGTGTCATCATTATAGATTATGGTGTTTATTCTGAGTATACCATAAACCACTAAAGTGAATAAAAAATATCCCTGGTGATAAATATAATTTTTGATTTCTTGGCAAGTTAGTTAGTTAGTCGAGGTTCCAACTTCACGGCAATGGGTCGTCCCCATTATGCTCCATTCCTGTGCCAGTGAATATCACACAAAATGCTCCCCACTGTCCAATGTGAAAAGTTGAATAGGCAGGAGTCTTGGCAATCCAACAGCCTGCACAGGTACACTCTGCATAATGCCGCCGCCAGAATGCCAACACAAAATTAATCCACGAAAACCACAGTTCCTCATCAATGGACTCGGCAGTCACCAGAAAGACTCATTGACCCGGGTTTTCTCACATGGCTCGGTCTTTTACTGCAGGGCGACCTGCCAGAAGTGTCTCATAAAGCACGAACTCTGCAGCTTCAGCGCCGACTCCCGGGAGTCTCCTGAAAAATGCACTTGTGAACCAAAAAGGCAACTCAGTCAATTCAGCAACAGCCGGTAGCCATTGTTCCGAACATGCAGGTAACTACAGGACAGATGTAAAAGCATTCCCTGCGAATTTAACAGCTCACAGTGTCGCCCACGCACTCACTCAGTAGCAGGGTGACGGAACCATGTACTACCAGTCCAACATGAAAAAAATGCGATTGCAAACCGTAGCTGCAAGCATAAACACGCCACAATCCTTAGCGGTCTAATGCTTAACCACCATGTTAGCGACCGGAAGTTGACATTCAGTCGTTTGCCATTGCTTTCTGAACAACCAGCACTCATACCATTGAATGAAAACCAACACAAGGCAGTCTGCTGCCAGATCACTCGCAGCTGTGTTTCATCAAGTGCCATGCCGGCTGGCGTAGGTGTTCATGTCTCTCCACATGTCTCGGTCTTTGGTGTTCTGGATCAACACTACTGCTGATATTCCTCCATGCCACCGTCTCAATCCACTCAGCATAATTTTTCTTATTCAGCCTCTACCTCTCTTCCCCTTGATCTTTCCAGTTGTCACGATGTTCTCCAATGCCTCTCTTCTCATCACATGACCAAAGAAATCTGTTTATCTCTTTCTTATTATTATATATAATGTTCTAGTTTCATTAGCCTCTTTCATGCAAACATCTTTAGTTACTCTGGCAGTCCAAGGAATTGGCAGCATTCTTCTTAGGAACCACATCTCTGTTGCTTCTAAGTTCTTCCTGATTTGTTCATTTACATTCCAAGATTCACTGTCATATAGCAAAACTGGTTCTATATAGCACTTCTGCACTACACAGCCCTGTCATACTTCTAGCTTTATTTGTACATAATTGCCTTCTTTATTTCCCATTTTAATTGCTGCTACTTGGTTCCAGAAATATAATTTATTATTCTGAGATCTTTCTGGTCAATGTTGATATTTTCCAACATTTTAAGTAGTTCATCATGTTTTACTTTATCAAAATAGAATGTTGATATATCCCACTGTTGGACATCTACAGACTGCTCCTGCGGCACAGCTTCGAGCGGCTGAGGTCTACTCAACTGGCAATGATCCACTGCAGTGCTCAGACCAGCCCTGCCCACATCCTTCAGAAGCTGAGCCAGATGTGTATGGTCATCTCCACCAACACTGGACGCATGTACAGACCCAAGGACTGTGAGCATTTGCTGTTGTACCTCAAGGACATCAACCTTCCCAGGCCTGACAAGTGGGGTACCTGTCAGATGATTGCCTTCTTACAACAGGTTGGTCATCTTTAGAGTTGTCTCTGCTAATTGATGACAGATGTAGCATGTAACATCAATAACATTAGATATGCAGATGATACAATATTGATTGCAGACAATGAGCAGGATCTGCAACATTTAGTAGATGCAGTTGTTGCACACAGTGAACAACTAGGGTTAGAATTATATTGTAAGAAGACACAGATTATGGTCGTCACTAGGAAGAAGGAAATACCACAATGTAATATACAAGTAAATGGCAATATTAGGTACAAAGAATAGGTACAATTATCTTGGAACAGTGATAACATCTGATGGAAGATGCCTTGAAGAGATCAGAACAATAGTCACATGGCGAAGGTAGCATTTTGCAAGATGAGAAACATACTGACCAATTAAAAAGATGTCAATTGCAACTAGAAAAAGAATGTTGAAGTGCTACATAGAACTTTTGTATGGGTGTGAAGCATGGACATTGAGCAGACAAGCTGAAAACATCTGATGGCTGTGGAAATGTGGTTTCTGAGGAAAATGCAAACAATACCATGGACAGACAGAAAAACCAACGACCAAGTCCTACAAGAAACAATTGAAAATCATAAACTGATTAGAGAAATTAGACGTAGACAGTCAAAATATTGTGGTCACATTATGAGAAGAAATAAATTGGAGAACTTGACAACTGGCAAGATTGAGGGGAAGAGAACAAGGGGAAGGCAGAGATGTAAATACCTTTGAGGCTTGGCCACGTTGTATGGTCGAGACAAGAACACAGCTGATCCACAACTCTGGTGATTGAGTGAGAGGGCGAATCATGACCGCCCACGTTTATCGACATGGCACATGATGCATGAATTATTTGATGACAGATGTAGTATGACAGATGAGTGCCTTCTTATGGTTGGTCGTCTTTAGAATTGTCTCTACTGATTAATGACATATGTAGCATGACAGAAAAATAGTATACAACATTAGCTTTTTGAGGAGCTGCGATAGCATAGTGGCTAGATGCTTGCTTAATGGTCCAGTGGTTATAGGTTCGAATCCGCATTGAGACAGATTTTAACGATTGACCTAGGCTCCCAGGCCCACCCAGCCTAACATGGGCACCTGGGAATGTCCTTAATTCTCCTTTGATAGGAAATACCCTTGTCCTGCCACCCATATATATATAATAACATTTTGATCCATAAATGTACTAATGGATTTTATTTGAATATTGGTAGTTTTATGTATAAATTGCCAAAGCATAAATGGAGAATAAATGGCCTTAGCATAAATTGTCATAGTATAAATGGAGAATAAATTGCCATAGCATAAATAGAGAATAAATTGCCTTAGTATAAATGGAGAATAAATTGCCTTAGTATAAATAGTATAATGACATCCGAAGAAAACCGAGATGAGCACCCTGACGATGGCATAGAGGACGCCCCGATACCACCAGTATTTACCGATGAAGAAATTGTATAGATAAAGAGGATACACAAACTCAAGTGCAAGGAATACAGAAGACGCTTGGAAGGAAAAGTAAAGAAGTAGAAGAAACTCAAGGGGAAACCAATGCCCTGCCATACCGTTGAAGAACCAGACTAAACCAGGATGACGAACACCCATGGCAATACTATATATATGACGGAGAGATCGTCGGCCTGAGCACGGAGGAAGCAATTGAAAGACAGCAAGAACTCAAACGCGAAAGTGAAAAAAGGCGCAAGGAGGAATATCACATTGAAAAGCTTCTACAGGCAATACACAGAAAAGGAGGCAAAAATACAAAATAAAAAGTCCTTATAAGGATTGCACCCAGCCAAGCCAGACGAGCCAGGAGCCTTCACTAACAAAAATGAAACCACAAGAGGAGACAGGCATAAAAGACAGCCGCCGACCAACCCCCCAGCTGACATCACAGACATAAAAGCCGATATAACCAGTCCGGGACAGGACCAAATTGTAAGAGCGCACAAGACAAGAATCAGAGCTAATACCTCACAAAAACCACGGCTCTCAACAATAACCACCGCTGAGGAAGCAGGTTAGACGAGACCGAATTTGGAATTTTTTTTTTCGAAAATTGGAATTGGAATTGGAACTTAGTATAAATTGCCAAAGCTTAAAAAGATAATAAATTGCCATAGCTTACATGGAGAATAATAAACATAATAATTTTAATCAACTTTTAAGTTTTATGTTATTAATTGTTCAGTAAAAGAGACTGACTGACATTCTATATTTGTGTATGTCTAATGTCAGGCGCTTAGTCACATGTCACATTGAATTATTGTTGATCTCTAATATCTGCTACCGTATGATACGGAAGCCTGGACAATGAAAAAGCAACTAGAAAGTCAAATAGAGGCCCTGGAGATGTGGATGTAAAGAAGAATATGTCATATTTTATGGAAGAAAAAGCAATCAAATACAGAGGTTCTAGAAGAACTGGGAATGAAAAGAGAATTGATGAAAGAAATAAAAAAGAGGTAAGTGAAATATTTAGGACATGTTAAAAGACATAACACTCTTATAAAAACCATACTGGTTGAAGACAAGTGAGCAAGAGGTAGACAACGATACAAGTGGGAAGATAACATTAAGAGATGGATGAACAGCAGACTGGCAGAATTTACAGTCAGAGCGAGAGACAGACAGTGTTGCAGATCCACTGCAGGCAACCTTCATTGTGGAGATGGCACCTGATTGATTGATTGATTGATTGATTGATTGATTGATTGATATCTGTCCTGGTTCTTTTAGGTTGTAACTTATAATGGGTTCTACGACTCAAACCTGGAGTGGGTGGGACTGGAGGGTGTCCAGATTGTAGCCAGCATGACTGCTGGCTCAACACTTGGCAGACACAAACTGACCACTCGGTTCACATCTGTGGTCCGCATCTGCAATGTGGGGTAAGAGAGTGTGTGTGTCTCATTGTGTGTACCAGTGCATACATGCATTTAAAAACCAACCAAAGTCACCCACCCACCCAAACTACTTACCCACCCACCCAAGCTACTCAACCACCCACCCAAGCTACTCAACCACACATATTTATGTACAAAACCCTAGCCTGCAGGTGAATTATTTTTGCTACCTTCTAAATACATATATATTTGACACAGTTTGCAGATCTAGAATCTCTGTATTTTACAGGTGTAATCTCATCTGTTGTAGATTTAGTATGTGTGTATGTTACAGACTTGCTGGGCCGGACACTTAACTCACATGCCGGATCACAGGCTTCCTAAACAAATTTTTTACGATGAGATACACTGTGGTAAATGGTCCTAAGGCTGATGAAGGCTAATTGCTGCATCGTCCTGTATGTGTCATAATTCTGTTATGGAAAGCTGCACTACTTTGTGTCATTTTATATTGTATACATGCATGTCACATCACTGTGTCAGATATATATGTATTTAGGAGGTAGCAAAAATAATTCACATGCGGGCAGGGTTTTGTACATAAATATGTGTGGCTGAGTAGCTTGGGTGGGTGAGTGACTTTGGTTGGTGTAAAAAAAAAAAAGTGACACGGTGTTGTGATGTCTGCCGTTAGCTCAAACATGCCTAGTTCAGTTCATGATGTGGATGGTATGGATTTGTGTAACATAACAAAATGATAATCCTAATAACATGTAGCTTGAATGCATAGTATTTTGTTGACTGAAATTTAGCATGGATGCATAGTCTTTTGTTGTCTGAAATGTAGATGGATACATAGTACTTTGTTGTCTGAAATATAGAATGGATATATAGTATTTTGTTGTCTGAAGTGTAGAACGGCTACATAGTATTTTGTTGTCTGAAATGTAGCATGGATACATAGTCTTTTGTTGTCTGAAATGTAGCAAGGATACAGCCCTTTGTTGTCTGAAATGTTGTATGGATAAATAGTCAGCACATTGTTTTCAGCTAAAATATTTAACATTAATGTTGTACTTTCATGACTGTCCAGCTACCCAGACCATGAACAGTTGCAGGTGATCTATTCTGCATACCTGAAGCCCATCCTGCACAGGCATCTGGCCAGCCACTCTATCTGGGGGAGCACTTCCAAAGTCCATGCCCTGGCCAGCAGTATGATCCAGCTCTATGAGCAGGTATGGATCACATACTGTTTGTTATATGTTGTTTGACATCAATGGAGTCATGCTGTCTTTTTGTAGAAGTGGTATTGTAAGTTAATGTAATCTCTTATGTTGTAGATGTAGAATCTCTGTATTTTACAGGTGTAATCTCATCTGTTGTAGATTTAGTATGTGTATATGTTACAGACTCGCTGGGCTGGACACTTAACTCGCATGCCAGATCACAGGCTCCCTAAACAAATTTTTTATGGTGAGATACACTGTGGTAAACACTCCCAAGGCGGCCAGAGGAAATGATTTAAAGATACTGTGAAGATTTCATTAAAAGCTTTTGGAATTCATCATGACACTTGGGAGACTGCTGCTAGAGAACAAAATTCATGGCGTACATCATTACGCTAGGGTGTAGTCACTTGTTAAACATTCTTTGCTCACATTTTGAGCCAAAATAGACCCTACCAACCTTCTTAGAACTTACGACTCTAAACTTTCAACCTCACTGGATGAAATGAATGGTCATCATCATTCTTGATGGACAAACACCATGTTACAGGCGTAATCTATTCTGTTATAGATCTAGTATCTCTGTATGTTACAGGTATAATCTCATCTGTTGTAGATTTAGTATCTCTGTATTTTACAGGTGTAATCTCCTCTGTTGTAGATTTAGTATGTCTGTATGTTACAGTCTAGTCTCCTCTGTTGTAGATCTAATATCTCTGTATGTTAAATGTGTAATCTATTATGTTATAGATCTTATATCTTTGTACGTTACAGGTGTAATTTCCTCTGTTGTATGTTGAGTATATTTTGCAGATAAGTGAAATTCCTTTGTTGAGACAGAATGGGTATGCTGAGCTGAGGATGGAGTGGGCAATATTATTTGGAACCACTTTCCTCACCTCATATAGTTTTGACCTAGTATGTGTGTGGAATTCTTTTAAATTTTCTCTACTAAAGCAGTACCTTTTATGGGATGACCTTTACATTTTTGTACCACATTAGGAAATACAATTTTTAATACACAACAAAAAGATGATATATTGAGGTAAGATTTGTATTATTGCAACTTAAGACATTTGTTCACAGCTGACAAGTATAGGAGTCATTAGCCAAATTATAAATTATTGTGTTAACATTTATATCTTTGCAGCTAAAATACAGATTCATAGTTTACAGCTAGTCACAGGACAAACCAAATATCATTGAGGTAGTATATATGATTTTGGTAATATCCAGATTCATAGTTTACAGCTGTTCACAGGACAAACCAAATATCATTGAGGTAGTATGTATGATTTTGGTAATATCCAGATTCATAGTTTACAGCTGTTCACAGGACAAATAAAAATTGAGGTAGTATATATGATTTTGGTAATATCCAGATCCATAGTTTACAGCTTTTTTTGTTCGCATACAGGACATCGCTGTCAACATCAGCATCTTTTAACTGATTGTTGATTTCTTGGCAAGATTACGCTCAGTAGTTTGCCATTGCTTTCTGAGCGACTGGCTCACATATCCTGTAAGTTACTGACACGGAGAGAACCGCTACCAATTCTCGCGCACGCCACATTACTCACGAGAGTATATGGGATTACGGAGAAAGTCGTGTAACACCTAGACCAGGAAGACCGGCAGTTTACAGCTAATCAACATTAAATCATTGAGGCAGTATTTGTATGATTTCAGCTAAGATCCAGATGCATAGTCAACCATAAATCATTGAGGTAGTATTTGTATGATTTCAGCTAAGATCCAGGTTCACTGTTGATGACTACAATCATTACCTGTTCACGCCACGTGACCTCACCAGCTGGGCAATGAGTTTTCTCCGCTATGACCTCGCTGGCAGTTCAAGAGATTCTGCTGACACAGTTTTAGAAATCTGGGCTTATGAAGCACACAGACTGTTCAGGGACAAAATTGTTGGTTTGGACAATCGCAGCAAGTTTGACAACATGCTCCAGTCTGTCCTGCGTTCGGATTGGTCAGTGGATGTTTTGAACAGCCTCAACAGTGAGTATTTTCTTTGGTTTGCTTTCTAATGGAATGTTTTCATTGCAGATGGATTTTGTGTCATGGTGGTGAGTGGGTGGGTTTGTGCACACGTGCATGCGCACATGTGTGCTCGCTTGCTCGCTCGCTTGCTTTGAACTCAAGTGTAGTCCTGACACGTGCTACTACATCTAGTGCACTGGACTGATTTTTGCATGTGGGCTAGCTTTCCCTATTACCAGTGTCCTTTGTCATCAGGCAAAACCTCTCCGACTTCTGATGTACTTGTAATTTATATCCCCAAGTCAAGGAAGAGTCAACATTTTATTCCAACTGACCGGTGTAGGGGTTGAACCTGCAACATCGACATCAGCACACCAGAAGTTCAAGAGCAAACGTTCTGATCCATTCGACCATGCTGACTTTCATTACACATGGGTAACTCCATAAGTACACCTGTCTCCTCCCATATATCATACAAAGAGAATCTGAACACAGTGCACAAACTGTATTACACTGGCTTAGGACCCCAGTGTGCATACCGAAACCCCACATTCTGAAATATACTTTTATTGGGTGGGTCTGTTTTTGCTTGTGTGTTATTGGAATCCATAAAGGAAGCAAAGAATAATAACACTATAATGTTGTAAGAAGTGATTAAGGAGGAATGTATCAGACTGACTACCTCATCCCATAGAAAACTTGAACTGCAAAATCTCACCAGTCACGAACAAGTCTGACTTGGTGTACATTGCTTGAAGGCCGATACTTCATTGAGAGAAGAAAGTATTTTTTGAAATTAAAAAAAAACGTTATCATGGGCAGTGGTTATTGTGGCCTATTTATTTCAGTTTCCAACTGTGAATGTATTTGTAATGTGCAATGTGCATACGACTTTTATTTTTTTAACATGGCCCTCAAAGATTAGGAGTTCAACGCATGCTATGCCTTGCCTGTTGGCGTGAGTGATCATGTCCCTCCACAAATTGTGATCTCTGACAGCATGGATCAGTTCTTTTGCTGACTCCCTTCTGTGCCATGACACAAGACTGTCAAGAATTTTCTCATGCTGTCTTCCTCTACCTCTCTTTCCACAAATCTTACCGGTTGTCACAATATGTTCAAGTTGTTGCCTTTTCATAATATGGCCAAAAAATGATGACTGCTTTTTTCTGATGTTTGTGATAAGTTGTCTTTGTGACTTAGCTTCCCTCAAAATGTCCAGATTGCTCATTTTGGCTGTCCTATTAATGTTCAGCATTCTTCTATAAAACCACATCTCCAAGACTTCCAACCCACAACAAATATTTATTGTACAGGGGGAAAGTAAACCCAAAACTAAAACTGCCATGCTGGTCTTGGTATGTTGACCATAAGGCACATATATTGCATTATTGCTTCAACAGAGACAAAGCAATCAACATCATTTTCAGGAGGAGCAAGAGAAATAAGTTTTGTGTATTTTTGTTAGTTGATGACTTAGGAAGACCAAGGGAATACAATAATTCCTACGCTAATAAGGATCAGGGTTTTTTCTTATCACTGAAAATTTCTTATTTTAAGAGTTAACTACAATGAACCCCATGTCAGGAGGAGGTTTCCAAATATTATAATAGCAAATCGAGTTACCAAACCAATATACCAATATGGGTGGAAAAGAGAGTTAATCAGTCTTCAGGAATCCCTGTGTAGTCTACAGGCTATAAAATGCCAAGCTCAGCCATCTCTCAACTTCTGCTAAAGTGCAATTATACAATTAAAAAGAAACAGCTTTTCATATATTGAATTCAACAAATAAAAAATGATTGCTCAAATATATTGAGACGTTTGCATTTAGGCAGTTTCAACCAGTTGTGAGCAGACAAAAAGACTTAATTTTTAATCTGCTTTAATTATGACAAAATTAATGCTCCCACCTGCTTTAATTGTGACAAAACTAATGTTGTCTGTTGCATTCTGTTTCCCCACTAGATGCCTACTATGTAACCTGGGGAGCAAGAGCAGAGCCTGGAACCTCCGGAATTGGAGCTGGTGCGCCTCTTCCACCATTTGGAAAACCACTGGGCAAACTCTCAGAGGATGATCTGAAGGCAGTCATTGAGAAGGGCATCAGGATCTACAGTAAGCTCTGTAGCTTGTAAAAATACCATAACTTCATTAACTTACAGTTAAAGTACTGACATATTTATGTTAGAGACATATTTATAAGTGACCAAACACCATACAAGGACCAATGAGATCAGTGCAATGCTGGTTGTCTTTACTCTCCCAGAAAATGTTATGCATCTGGGTTGACTCCAGAATTACAGTTATTGGTACAAACATATTTCTCTTGCAGCCAGTTAGATGCATCATTAATTTTTCTGTGTCTCTAACTTAGCAGTAGAGGAATTAGTATGTTCCAATAACCCCAAAAGCTATGCAGACTGTAGTATGTATAGCTACTGGCGCAGTCTGCCCAAGTCGGACATGTTAATGGATAGGGATCAGACTAAATGTGATTCACAAACCTGCTACTCTGCAGGTAGACTGGATGGTCAGAGGGTAGGAAAATGAAACCCTATTGGTTTTTGGCTAACAGAAGTGATGGTTTGGTACTTGGAACATGCCAGCTCCCTCTGCAGATATTGTAGTGTTTGTATGCATCTATCATCATCACACTGTTTGGGTACACATCTAACACATCTACACACTCAACTTATAGCTATAGTTCCAGCTTGTATTTTATCTTCCCTTTAGTCTATAAATTGTTGTCTCATTGCATGGTGTGTGAGTAAACAGAATTCCTTGATCATTAGCATGACTAAAGATTTGTCCATTTGAAAATTGCTAAATAAATGTTCCAAAAGGCCAGTTTACCAAATTGCCCATTAGAGGTCAGGTTACAAGATTGCCCAATACAGACCAGTTTTTATGCATATTCAGGGCTACATAGCAGTCAAAATCTCCATAGATTAGTCAGATGAATGAAAGTCACCCACGCATACATGGGACATAGTTTGCTTTGTGGTGATAAATCATTAAGCAGTAGCAATGAATAAATCACCAAAAAACGAGAAGCAGAATTGGTAAGGTCTACCAGAACACAATCACAAGTAACAGAATGGATCTTGCGACTAAAACCTTCATCAGCACACACTGATACAACTACATGAAAATATTTAAATAAAATTCAAAACAATGTTTTCCCGTAGTGAATTTGAATAACGAAGACACAAACAATAGATTGCACGATTTATTGCCTGGCATATTTCGCTGCATCTCGTCAGGTACATACTGCAGAAATCACACAACTTATGTGAATTAACTAGATAAATCCTCCAAGTTGAAATATACACATATTCGCACAGTAATGTCACTTATCTACCACGGTAATTTTAGGCTGACTAACATGTCTTTCTGTTTACACAATTCTGGCTTGGGTTGATAGATCATAATTGCTTCTGCAAATTTTAACAAGCGAGTATTTTGTGTGTTAAACAACACGCAAAATGCAGTGTCTCTGTCCACAACATGGCCACTTTCGACAATGTGCCTACCGATTGAAGACGCCGGGAGCTTCCGGTGTGTTGGCCCCACGAGGCTAGCATCTCCTGTGTGTTGTATCTTGTTGACCCATTGAGGTATGTGTTCTGACACCCGTTTGTTAAGCTGTCTCTCTGTTCTACCAATGTAAACGGCCTGGCATCTACATGTGAATTGGTAAATACAATTGTTTGTGGCGTACAGAGGAACAGGCTCTTTGACTGCAGGTGTAGGAATCGGTACGGTTTTATATCTAATGACTGGAGTTGCCGCACAGAATGTTCGACCTACTGCTGTAGTAAGCCAGTCTTGTAGACGTTGCATTACGTCATCCCCTCGACTCGAAAGGTTAGCTGGATGAATACCTTGAGTTAAGGGACTGTAGTTACGTCTGCTTTGGGTTTGGGCTGTTGGCAGTGGCGCTTTATAAATCCTGTGGAGTACCCATTCAGGTTTAAGACATTCTTCAGAGTTTCAAATTCCTCTGTCAGTGTGTCCTGGGTGCATATCTTTCTAGCACGGTCAAACAAGGTCCGTACTAAGCCCCGTTTGTACTGGACAGGTGTGAAGCTCTGAAAATTTAGGTATTGGCCAGTCCATGTTCCTTTGTGATACACCGATCTTTGAATTGTGCCGTCTGCTCTACGTCTCATTAGAATATCTAGGAACGGTAACGCATCGTTGTGTTCGTGTTCCATAGATAGAGAGATGTTTTTATGCGTCTTGTTCATTGTGGCCTGAAACGATGTTGCTTGTAGCTCGTCTGTGGTGATAATTAGTATATCGTCCACATAACGACGGTAAAAGGCCAAGTTGTTGATGTCTGAGGATCTCTTTTCTTCTAAATGTGCCATGAAGATGTCCGCTAGAATAGGACCAAGAGGACTCCCCATGGCCACTCCGTCAATTTGGCGGTATGACTTAGTTAGAAAATTGAATTGTATGTTGGCGGTACATAGTAGTAGTAGCCTCTCCAGAATAGGTGTTGGTATGCCTAATTTTAGTTGTTTGTCTTCAATGCTTGTGAATGCGGGACTCATCAGTGAGGCCACTGCAAAAACGCTCACACCACGTGGCTCGCACACTCCTCAGATGTACGGTCTACCCAAACTTCACAAGCCCGGCATCCCGCTAAGACCTATCCTGTCCATGGTTAACTCTGCACAACACCGAATGGCGAGATGGCTAGCCGAAATGTTAAAGCCAGTACGACAGTCCTTCGATCCAAAAATACTTAGAGATACATTCCAACTGGTGGAATTATTGGATACTATGGACATAAATAACAAACACATGGCATCCATGGATATAGCCTCCCTATTCACTAACGTTCCATTAGAGGAGACAGTGAAAATAATAAGGGAACGCATTGAAGACAAACAACTAAAATTAGGCATACCAACACCTATTCTGGAGAGGCTACTACTACTATGTACCGCCAACATACAATTCAATTTTCTAACTAAGTCATACCGCCAAATTGACGGAGTGGCCATGGGGAGTCCTCTTGGTCCTATTCTAGCGGACATCTTCATGGCACATTTAGAAGAAAAGAGATCCTCAGACATCAACAACTTGGCCTTTTACCGTCGTTATGTGGACGATATACTAATTATCACCACAGACGAGCTACAAGCAACATCGTTTCAGGCCACAATGAACAAGACGCATAAAAACATCTCTCTATCTATGGAACATGAACACAACGAAGCGTTACCGTTCCTAGATATTCTAATGAGACGTAGAGCAGACGGCACAATTCAAAGATCGGTGTATCGCAAAGGAACATGGACTGGCCAATACCTAAATTTTCAGAGCTTCACACCTGTCCAGTACAAACGGGGCTTAGTACGGACCTTGTTTGACCGTGCTAGAAAGATATGCACCCAGGACACACTGATAGAGGAATTTGAAACTCTGAAGAATGTCTTAAACCTGAATGGGTACTCCACAGGATTTATAAAGCGCCACTGCCAACAGCCCAAACCCAAAGCAGACGTAACTACAGTCCCTAAACTCAAGGTATTCATCCAGCTAACCTTTCGAGGGGATGACGTAATGCAACGTCTACAAGACCGACTTACTACAGCAGTAGGTTGAACATTCTGTGCGGCAACTCCAGTCTCATCTCATCATCATCTCATCATGTTCCTCTTGTACCTTGCGGTGTCGAGGTGAAGTATAAACTTCGTGAGAGTGCCCGGTTATGGGCTTCGTATATCGACATTCCCATGGATTCTGTTATTCCCTCCGTCCAGCGTTTACGTGGTCGGCCTCTTCCTCTGTTTCCATCTGGTCTGTACGTCATTGCCTGTTGTGGCATGCTGTTGACTGGTAGCCTACTTGCATGGCCAAACCATTTGACTTGCTGCTTTCTAATAAAATCTAGAGCAGCTTTAACCCCCACTTTAGTCCTGATTTCTTCATTTCTGATCTTATCTCTTCTTGATACGTTGAGTATTCTTCTCAGGAACCTCATTTCTGTTGTTGTGATTTTTCTTTTCTCTTTTTCTGTCATTGTCCAGGTTTGGCATTGGTAGCACAGAGTTGGTAGGAAGATTGTGTTGTAAAGTGCTTTCTTAGTAGTTATTGATACATGTTTGTTCTTTAGTATTGGTGCCATTTGTCCAATGAGTTGATTTGCCTTATTGCACCTATTTTCGATCTCGTCTTCTGATCTGCCATTTGATGATATTATACTTCCTAGGTACTTGAAGCTCTTTACTTGTTTCAAGGGATGTTCGTTTAGGTGAATTGTTGCTGTTTGTTCTTCTTTAGTTATAGTCATTACCTCTGTTTTGCTTGTGCTAATTTTCATGTTATGTTCCCTACACATTTCGTTTAGACTATTCATGTGGTCTTGTAATTCAGCTTCTGATTTTGCTATTAGTGCTTGGTCGTCCGCAAACAGGAGTTCTCTAATGGTTAGATTTGCAGATGGTTCTTCTTCTGTGTTCTCGTCATGCGGTATTCTTGCTGTCTCTGCTTGGCTGGTTTCTTTACATATGTTGTCTATATATGTTATGAACAAGAGAGGGGACAGGACACAACCTTGTCGTACTCCAGATCTTATGGTGAAGGGTTCTGAGTGTCCTCCAGTTGCTCTCACTATGCATTCACTGTTGTCATATAAACTTCTACATAGGTTTGTTAGATGTGTACTCACTCCATATTGTTTAAGGATTTCCCACAGCTTGTTTCTATCTACCCTATCAAATGCCTTTTCTTGGTCAACAAAGGCTAAGTAGAGTGTTTCATTGAATTCAATTGATTTTTCTATAAGTTGTCTAAGAGCAAAAATGGCGTCTGTGCATCCTTTGTTTTTCCTAAATCCAAGCTGCGTTTCGCTTAGCTGGGGTTCTAAAGTAGTTCGTAATCTTTTTTCAAGAATTTTGCAAAATATTTTCCCAGTATGACTCAACAGTGAAATGCCTCTGTATTGTGTGCAATCTCTTTTGCTGCCTTTGTTTTTCCAAATTGGGATAATTATGGCGTTTCCCCAGTCTCGTGGTGTCTGTTGTTCTACCCAAACATGGTTGAATAGTCTATGTAGCCAAGCTGTTCCTACTTCCCTTGCTGCTTTAATTAGTTCATTTGGTATTTCATCCTGTCCTGGTGATTTGTTCAATGGGGCTAATCTGATGGCTTCTATAATTTCTTCTTTTAGTATGTCTGGTTCTAGTTCCTCGGTGACATCTGTGTAGGTCTCTTGAATTCCTGTGACATCTGATGGGATGTTGAGAAGTTGTTCGAAATACTGCTTCCATCTTATTAGGATGTGTTTTTGTTCACTTATTGGTTCTCCATTTTCGCTGTTAATTATTTCAGTTGGGTCAAAGGGTACTCCTCTGGTTCGCATTGCACTTATCTTTTTGTAGAAGTTTCTGGTTGCCTCCTTGTAGTTTTTATTTAGGGTTTCTCCATACTCTTCCCATTCTTTCTGTTTTTCCCTCTTTACTATTCTACTCACATGTCTTCTCGATATTCTGTATTCTATGAGATCACATTCCTGTTTGCTCTTCAACCACTTTTTATATTTTTCCTTTTTTTCTTTTACCGCTTTCTTTACTTCTGCGTTCCACCAACTTGTTATTTTCTTTATCCGTGTTTTGCATTTTTTCGTGGTTCCGCATGTTATTTTTGCAGTATTTAAAACGCTTGATTTGAACGTCTCCCATTCTTCTTCCACTGTTTTTCTTTCCGTAGGTAATTTTACAAAGAGTTCAGTTAGTTCTTTCTCATAATTTTCCCTTACTGCCTCGTCTTTAAGGTTTTTTAAGTTTACTGATTCGCATGGCATGTATTTTCCTGCTTTTTGTTTTCTTCTTCTAATGGTTCTTATTGTGGCAACGACTGCTTTATGATCTGTGTTTATGCTGAAATTGGGCACTGCTCTTGCATCTAATATATTTCTCTTTCTGTTATTTCTTGTTAATATAAAATCAATTTGGCTTTTAGTATCTAGATTGTTCCATTTATACCAGGTGTATACTTGCGAATCTTTATGTTTATAGAATGTGTTTGTTATATAGAGATCGTGTTGGCTGCAAAGCTCTATCAGTCTACTTCCGTTATCATTCCTTTCATTTTGCTGATCTCCAAATGCTCCCAGGTGTTTTTCTATGCCCCCTCTGTTATGTCCTAGTCTTGCATTGAAGTCTCCCATAACTATGATGTTGTCCTGCTTATCTATTTTATTTAGCACATCATGTATGTCTTCGTAGAAGTCCTCACATTCTTGCTCATTATTGTTTGCATTACATGGTGCGTATATCTGTACATATGTTGTGATTGTTTGTTCTTTTATTCTCACTGTTATGATTCTTTCTGATATATATTTTATTTCTAGTATTGCTCTTGCTAGCTGTGGTTCGATGACTATTTCCACACCGTGTCTTGCCCTTTCTTGCTGTTCTACTCCAGAGTAAACAAACGTGTAACTGCGGTGGAGCTCCTTGCATCCTTTCCCTTTTGTTCTGGTGTCCGCTATTCCCATCAGACCAATATTCCTCTTCTCCATTGTTTCTATAAGCTCTTCTTCTTTACTATTGAAACCACAGACGTTCATTGTGCCTATTTTTTGAATCGCTGATCTATCTCGTAGTCCGTTAACATTGCCGGGTCGATAGCCGTTTGGGTCAGTCCGTTTATACTTCTTAGTTTTTCTACGAGCAGTATGAAGATCCCCTGCCGGCTTGCTAGGCCAGTCGCAGGTTTAGGACACTAATCTGACCACAGGGAGTCCATCCCCTATGGCGAGCCATAGCCCCGTTAGCCCATGACCTCGCGGTCATGGTTGCCCGGTCTGCACCACGTGGAGGTGGGGGTTGACTTGTGTAGTCTGCGGGTCATCGGCAGGCTACTAATTTTCGCTCTTCACCCCTCCTGGGAGAGGCTAGCCGATCCTAACCCTGCTGGCTGCAGGGCCAGGCGCATTCCACACCTTACAGACTCCAGTCATTAGATATAAAACCGTACCGATTCCTACACCAGCAGTCAAAGAGCCTGTTCCTCTGTACGCCACAAACAATTGTATTTACCAATTCACATGTAGATGCCAGGCCGTTTACATTTGTAGAACAGAGAGACAGCTTAACAAACGGGTGTCAGAACACATACCTCAATAGGTCAACAAGATACAACACACAGGAGATGCTAGCCTCGTGGGGCCGACACACCGGAAGCTCCCGGCGTCTTCAATCGGTAGGCACATTGTCGAAAGTGGCCATGTTGTGGACAGAGACACTGCATTTCGCATGTCGTTTAACACACAAAATACTCGCTTGTTAAAATTTGCAGAAGCAATTATGATCTATCAACACAAGCCAGAATTGTGTAAACAGAAAGACATGTTAGTCAGCCTAAAATTACCGTGGTAGATAAGTGACATTACTGTGCGAATATGTGTATATTTCAACTTGAAGGATTTATCTAGTTAATTCACGTAAGTTGTGTGATTTCTGCAATATGACCTGACGAGATGCAGCGAAATATGCCAGGCAATAAATCGTGCAATCTATTGTTTGTGTCTTCGTTATTCAAATTTAAATAAAAGTTACTCATTTGTTCTGGGCTTGACACATTTGTGGTGGAGTACGACCTATATGGTTATTAGTGAAATTCGTGCAGTTCCACTAATTCTATTTTCAAGCTATAGCAATAGTAACTCCGCTCTCAAGGCTCATTAATATAACTTGTTAGAAAAACATAAAGCATTATATTTTCAGTTGAAATTGTCAAGATGTTGATTATAGTTTATATAGTGATATTATTTTACAATAGTGTGTCTCAACTTGAGTAGCAGCACTCACGCCCACAGCCAATGTATTCGGGAGTCAGTCTGCAGACACAGTTTTCAACACTGGTTTTTCGTCAAGTAAATAAAGAGAAAAATTTGGCAGGGAAAACAAAACCATCATCACATAATTTTCCGCCATTTTTGGTGTCTGCCAAGGGTATTTTTATGGGCTTAGAAGTAAGGCAGAAAAGGAGAGACAAAAAAAGAAAGAATGAAGGATGAAAATGGAGATAGAGAAAGGAAGGAAGGAAAGAATTGGAGAGAGAAAAAAGAAGTAAGGAATTGGAAAGAGGCAGATAGAGAAGGAAGGAAGGAAATGGAGAGAAAAAAGGAAGGAAGGAAATAGAGCGAGAGAAAGAAAAAGAGAAAGAAAGAAGGAAGGAGGGAAATGGAGAAAGAAAGAAATCAAAAAGGAAAGAATGAAAGAAAGGAAGGAATTGGAAAGATACAGAGGAAGGAAATAGAGCAAGAGAAAGAAAAAGAGACAGATAAGGAAGGAGGGAAATGGAGAAGGAAAGAAACCAAAAAAACAAGAAGGAAAGAATGAATGAGAGAGAGAGAGAGATTTAAACACTGACATCTGAAAAAAATACCGTTCTCGCTGTAATAAATGTTCACTTCACGATGCCCCCAAAACTTATGAGGTTATATTTGCCTGCAGGTCGTGAAAACAGGGAGTTGGACATTCTGATTTTCCGGGAGGTGTTTGACAACATGGCCAGGGTGGACAGAGTGCTGACCAAACCAGGAGGCTCCCTGCTGATGGCTGGTCGTAGCGGTGTTGGTCGAAGAACGGCGGTCAGTGTTGTAGCCAACATGCACCTGATGAAGGTGTTTTCTCCTAAAGTGTCTCGCGGTTTCGGGCTCAAGCAGTTCAAGACGGATCTTAAAAATGTAAGTTTGTGCTAGACTGTTCCATGCATGAAAGTATGGATGGGCGAGCATGTAGCAAAGCTGATAACGAACTGAGATAGTAACATCTTGAGCATGGTTGGGTGTGGGTTCAACACCTGGGCTTGTGACTTCAGAAAGTGAGGGAAAGATTAGCCACCTATTCCTTCTTGCTGTCAGGCCTGTCAAATGTGATGGCAATATCACATCACAGATGTGTGGCAGAAACTGCTTTGGGACACACAAAGTATGGATGTGAAACCTGGACACTTAGTGCAGCTAAGCTGTAAAGTTAAATAAAGAATGTTAAAGAATTGCATTGCTGTATGCTATAGAAATATGGACAATTAATGGACAGTGTGAGGGTAAAATACAGATGCTGTGGGAAAGAGCTTACGAACGCAATTCATTCGAAACAACATTAGAAACACAGCTGTGGGGTGATTTGAAAGCAGACCTCCTTGTGCTGGTTTCAATGGTATGAGTGCTGGTCATTAAAAAGCAATGGCAAACTTCTGAACATAAACTTGCCAAGAAATCACAAACAGCAAAAAAATGCTGGGGTTGACTGCAACTATATAATATAGTAATGGATATGCAACAAACTTTACATAGACAAACAAGAGGAATATTGTGGCAGAAGAAAACAAATTAAACATCTTTTCATTGAATATTTACAGTATTCTCATGCCTGGCACAACTTTTACTCCATCCATCATGTGCCATGCTGATAAACGTGGGTGGTCATGTTTCACCATCTCATTTGATCACCAGAGTCGTGGATCAGCTCTGTGTTTCTGTCTCGACCATGCCACGTGGCCAAGCCATCCAGGTATTTACTTCTCGGTCTTCCCCTTGGTCTCTTCCCTCCGATCTTGCAGTTGTCACCAAGTTCTCCAATTCGTTTCTTCTCATAACATGCCCAAAAAATTGTGACTATCTACATCTAATGTCTCTAATCAGTTTACGATCTTCATTTGTTTCTTGAAGGACTTGTTAATTGGTTTTTCTGTCTATCCATGGTATTCTTTTCATTTTTCTTAGAAACCACATTTCCACAGCCATCAGATGGTTTTCATCTTGACTGCTTATTGTCCACGCTTCACATCCATACAAAAGTATATGTTCTATGTAGCACTTCAAGATTCTTTATCTCATTTCAGTTGATATCTTTTTATTGGTCAGTATGTTTTTCATCTTGCAATGACAATTTTTGTTATATTCTCTTCAAGGCATCTCCCATCTGATATTATGAATGTTCCGAGATAACTGTACCGATTCACTTGTTTAAGAATATGCCCATTTATTTGTATATTACATTGTGGTATTTCCTTCTTCCCAGTGTCGACCATAATCTGAGTCTTCTTACAGTTCAATTCTAACCTTAGTTGTTCACTGTGTGCAGCTCCACATCTACTAAAAGTTGAGTAACTTGGTGATGATGATCAACTTTTACTACATCTACCCATATGCTTGATGTCCCTTTATACTAAATGTCATACTCATCATCATCATGTGCCACACTGGTAAGCATATGCGGTCATGGTCGCCATCTACACAAATTGTTACAAAAATTTACATTGAAAGAAACATTACTGAATGAGATCAAGGTCAAACAATAAGGGTATTCTGGTGACTGTGTCAGATATGATGAAACTAGAACATTACATACAACAATAGGAAAGAGACAAACAGCTTTCTTTGATCAAGTGATGAGAAGAGAGGCACTGGAGAACATCGTGACAACTGGAAAGATTGAGGGGAAAAGAGTGAGAGGCAGACTAAGAGAAATGATGGTGGATGGATTGAGGGGTAGCATGGAGGAATATTATCAGCAGAGTTGATCCAGAAAACCAAGGACCGAGATCTGTGGTGAGTCATGAACGCCTCCGCCAGTCGGCATGGCACCTGATGATGATGATGATGTGTTATATATATATCTATAAATTCCATGCAGGGTGTGGTGTCTGTGATAGATCTGATGTCAGGGGTCTCCGTGGCGAAGTGATCTAGCCATCTTTCTATAAATTCCATGCAGGGTGTGGTGTCTGTGATAGATCTGATGTCAGGGGTCTCCGTGGCGAAGTGATCTAGCCATCTGCCTTGCACTCTGAAGGTTGTGGGTTCGTTTTGGTCCAACTGTCATCCAGACCAGGAGTGCAGTTTTTCTGGAGAGCCCTGGAGATCATCATGAAGCTACAGAGCTTGTGTTTTGTGTGGTTCTTTCAGCATCAGGCATGCAATTCTGTGAGATAGAAGAGCCAAATGGGTAAAACCTGGTGCAGTGAAGTCAATCCTGTTTAAGAAAAAATAAAAGTAAAAATCATATTGGACCTTCAATCGCCAATTAATTTCTTTTGGTTTCACTCCTTCACTTATCACAAAACAAATAACAGAATGTTGCATCTCTTTGGTGCATGTCAAAAGTGGGCGGCCATCTTTAAACTGTCCTTATGACGTCACGGTGTTCGTTTGCACCATGATGTCACATGCTCAACATTATTGACATCCTTAATCCTTAACAGCAATATTGACAGGTTACAGGACAGTGGCATGGTTATTGTGATTTCTACCACACCTTTAAGGTTTTTGTGTGAAGCACCCCTCATAGAATGGGTGTTGTATGAAACGTGAGCAAATGAAACCTGTCCTAATGGCTCTGTTAAAAACAAATGTCAACAGGTGTGGTAAAATTAAATAAAGTAACTGTTAGGGAGCAAACATGTTCCTCGGCTGGTCAGAAGAAAAGCATCCCACTGCTCAGAGATGGCAGATACTGTCTGCGAAAAAGGGACTCTGTTTGATTATTTCATCATTTGGTCACCACAGTCAATGACATCTGCATATGTGTGACACAGAACTGACAGGTTTCAATTGATCACACCAGGTAGTTTCTTATTCTGCCTCAGGATTGTCTATTTTCTTTGACATGGGCAGGTGATGCAGACGGCAGGAATAGATGGTGAACAGGTTGTTCTCTTGCTGGAAGATCACCAGTTTGTGGAGCCACAGTTCCTGGAGCTGATCAACAGCTTGCTGTCTGCAGGAGAAGTTCCTGGCCTTTACACACAAGAAGAGTTAGAGCCCTTGCTTGCCCCACTTCGAGATATGGCTTCAGAAGTTGGTTTTAGGGGCACATTAATCAGCTTCTTTGCGAGCCGTGAGTATTAGAAGATGAATTTAAAAGATTAATCCTTATGCTGTGGAAGCAGTGAATACTAACACTGTTATTGAGATACATAATGAAAGCAATGAATTCATGATGTGTGTGTAATCTGGTTAATGTATGTGATTTTCTACATGTGTTGGTGATGTGTGTGCAATCTGATTGATGTCTGTGATGTTCTACTTGTGTTGGTGATGTATGTGCAATCTGGTTAATGTCCGTGATATTATACTTGTGTTGGTGATGTATGTGCAATCTGGTTGATGTCTGGGATGTTCTACGTTGTGTTGGTGATGTCTGTGATGTTCTGCATGTGTGAAACAATTTGTACTTTGAACAAACGATATATGTACTGTTGTATGCCTGTGATGTTCTCCTTGTGTGAAACAGTTTGCACATTGACCAATAGATATGTGAACAATCTGTTGTATGTCAATGGTGTTCCAGGTGTGCAGAGCAACCTACATATTGTGCTGCTGATGGACTGCCTCAGCAGCAGTTTTACAGTCAACTGTGACAGCAACCCGGCTCTGTACAAGCAGTGTTCCGTGCAGTGGATGGAGAACTGGAGCAGGGACAGCATGCTTCAGGTATGCTTTGTGTAGGTTCTACAGGTGTTATCTCTGTGGTGGGTTTGGTTGTTCTCTCTCTCTCTCTCTCTCTCTCTCTCTCTCTCTCTCTCTCTCTCTCTCTCTCTCTCTCTCTCTCTCTCTCTCTCTCTCTCTCTCTCTGTTGTTTTTTTAAATAATAATTTTCACTCTTTTATTCTCTCATTCTCTTTTGTTCTCCCCACCCCCTTTCCCTCTCTTTCATTCTGTATTTCTCTCTCACATTCTATCTTATTCTCATGCATTCACTCTTATTCTCTCACTCCTTACACTCTTATGCTCTCTCTTATTCTTTCATCCTCTTGTAGTTACTCTCTCTTACTCTCTCACATTCTATTTTACTCTCTCACATTCTGTCTTATCCTCTCATGCTCTCAGTCATATTCTCTCACTCTTTTATGCTTTTATGTTCTCGCCTAGCCTCTCATTCTCTTTCGCTCACTCTCTCTATGTATCAGAGAAAGTATATCTGTATGTGTGATTATGTTTGTTATGATAGAAAGAAGGGGATGTTGTCAAATCTAAAAATTAAAAAGACATTAACTGTAAATTAGCTCTTTTTTTGATAGAATTAGTGTTCTTTATACTTTTATTTGTCACCCAGCCACATACATCTTCCTCTGTCTTTCTCTGCCTTTCTTGCCTCATCATCATCATCATCGTCATCAAGTGCCCTGCCAACTGGCTTAGGAGTTCATGTCTCTTCACATATCTCGGTCCTTGGGATTCAGTATCAACTCTGTTTATAATATTCTTCCATACCACCGTCTCAGTCCATCCAGCATCATTTCTCTCGGTCTGCCTCTGCCTATTTTGCCACTGATTTCCAATGTCTCTCTTCTCATAACATGACCAAAGAATGCTGTTTGTCTCTTTCTTATAGTTGTATACAGTGTTCTAGTCTCATTAGCCTCTTCCAGGCACTTGTTGTTAGTTACCCTGGCAGTCCAAGGGTACTCACAACATTCGTCCCAGGAACCACATCTCTGCTGCTTCCAAGCTCTTCCTAGTTTTTTCATTCACGTTCCCTGAAAAAGTTCTGTATTACACTTCAGTTCTCTCTTTCTTACGTTCAATGATAATAACTTATTGCATAAGATACTTTTAATTTTCTTGCATGCAGCTTTTGCTTGACCTATTCAGCTCTTAATCTCTGTCATGCATCTTTCATCTAATGCTATTATTGCCCCTGGGTATTTACATTTATCAACTTAATTCTCTGTCCTGAGGTGTTTTCATGTATGAAAATGATTTTGTATCTTTATCTCCCGTTTCTGCGTGTTGGCAGGTTCCAAGGCTGATGCTAACTCGGCCCCCTAAGCTAGAAGGAGGCAGCATTGGGGAGCAGAAAGCTCACAAGAAGAAGTTGTCTGGAGGTGAGGACATGCTCAAATGCTTCCTGCACATCCATGAGTCCTGCAATGCCAGTCCTCGACGCTACATCATGTTCCTGAACACCTACATGTCTGTGTATGAGAAGAAGAAAAGCAGCATTCTGGAGAAGCAGAACCACCTACAGGTATATGGCTTTGAGTCCTTCTTGAGTGATAAGGCTTTCCCTATCCCTTTGTTATGTTGTGGTTTTCTTTATCAATAATGATGCTGTTTAAGTTAGGTTATGTTATTTGTCATGTTGATAATAAGTCGTAGTTATGTCATCAGTCATGGTACTATGATTAACCTTCTTTTCTAGATAGATTACGGCTCTGTGATCAGTCAGAGTACTTATAACATAATACTATTATCAACCGGTCATAGTGCTGTTATCATTCAATTGTGATGCTATTGTCAACCTGTCATAGTGCTGTTATCAATCAGTTATAGAAGGTGACACTTTCTCTCAAAAGGCTGTTGTAAGTCAAGTCTTAGTTCTGTTGTCAGTTAGCCTTAGTGCTGTTATCAATTAGCCATAGTGTCATTGTCATCTGCTCATGGTGCTGTTAACACTCAGTCATGGTGCTGTTGCCAGTCAGCCATAGTTCTATCATCATTCAGCCATGATTCTATTGTCAATCAGTCATGGTGCTATTGATAATCAGTCATAACACTTGTCATTCATTTAGTGCTATTGTCAATCATTGTTTTATCAATCTGTTACAGTGATGGTATCATTCATAGTGCTGTTTGGTGATGTTAGCAGTCATTTTCTATGATCATTCATGGTGCTGTCATCATTTAATAAAGACACTATTTTATCATTCACAGTGCTATTATCATGCATAGTTTGTTATCAGTCAGTCACAATGCTGCTACCAGTCAGTCATTAATCTGCTATCAGTCGTAGTGCTTTCTTTTATTAGCCATCGTGATACCACTTAGCTTAATGTAAGCTAATTTTACAACAAATTTAAGTACAATTTTTGAGAAAGTACATCTTTCCTGTGGCCACATACAGATGTGGGTCATTGACCATTTATTTCACAGTGACTAAGGAAGAAAATTGGGGCTCTTGAACTGATCAGAAAAGTTCTATGAATATCATGGATGAAGAAGATGGAAGATAGTACATTCTAGAAGATCTGAATATGGAAGACAACTGGCTTATAAACTGTATCATGTCTGGGAAACTGGAATACTTTGGCCATGTGACATGTCACAGTGGCTTGGGAGGGAACAGTGATGGAAGGTGTGATTCCTAGAAGAAGGGCCAGGGGTTGAACAGCATAAAGATGGCACAGGTCATTGCAGACGCATTCATCATTATGTGCTATGCTGATAAGTGTGGGCGGGTATGATATGCCATCTTACGTGATCACCAGAGTCGGGGATCAGCTCTGTGTTCTTGTCCAAGCTATCATGATATTTACTTCTCTGCCTTCCTCTTGTTCTTTTCCATCTTTCCAGTTGTCACCAAGTTCTCTAGTTTATTTCTTTTCATAACATGTCAAAAAAATTGTCACTGTCTACTTCTAATTTCTCTAATCAATTTACAGTTTTCATCTGCTTCTTGTAGGACTTGGTCATTTGTTTTTCTGTCTGTCTATAGTATTCTTTCCTAAGAAACCACATTTCCACAGCCATCAGATGTGTTTCAGCTTGCCTGCTCATTGTCCATGTCTCACATCTATACAAAAGTACACATTGGGCTTGAAAACTGACTGAGGATTGAGGATATGTTTGCACAACATGAGCAATATCTGTTGAATGTGTGCTTACCTAACGACACAACATGCTGTTTGCTTGTAATGAGATTTTGTGTCACTAAATTAACAAGATCAGCCGGTGCACATGGAAGCAGAATATCCGCAGCACACATTGTGGGATGTATGATCAGTCCTAGCTAAGGCTGAGGATTTTAAACGAATCCTAGCCTGTAGACTACTCAGTTAACTCTTAATTCATCAGCCCAGACACAGTTTCGTGGCACACACCACAGATGGTATGGGTGCGGTCATGAAAATACTGCTACAACAATAAATGAACATGTCCTGCCCACTTACTGTTATCAAATGGAGGTCAGCATGGCTGAAAGGATAAGAACCCTCATTCTTAAACATCCAGTGTGCTGATGCTGAGGTAAGGGGTCCCCCCACCCCCTTACATGGTTCAGCTGGACTAAAATGTTGACTTCTCATCCTTGACTTGGGGATGTTAATTACAAGTACTCTGTAGTCAAAGTGGATTTGCCTGATGGCAAGGGACACTGGTAATAGGGAAAGCTAATCCACACACAAAATTCAGTTCAGTGCTACTAGAAGTAGTGTGTATGGACCATGTTTGAGTTTAAATCGAGCGAACGCAAACAAAAAAATGTTTGTCCATCGTTAATGAAAAATATACACTGCCATTTGTCAGTCTCAGAGTGGGTTTGGCTGATAAGATCTCTTGGAGCTAGGGACATCAACTACAGTATGAGCAGGAAGTGTTGGCTGGCAGTCTGATGCTGATGGCTTGACTTTTGACCTGTCTTGCTACATTTGGTCTGTTTTAGGCTGGTGTGTCCAAACTGAATGATGCCAGGGTGCTGGTAGATGACCTGAAGAAGAAGGCAGGAGAGCAGAGTGTACTGTTGGCGGAGAAACAGTCAGAAGCTGATGCTGCCCTCAGAGAGATCACTGTAAGCACACTTATCTTATTTGTTTCATGTATTTTCATTGAAGTACTGTTTAAATAACACACTGTACTCAATTAAACAGAATTTCATCAGTGTCTCAGCGGATATTTGTATCTATCTGCTGGTATTATCATAATTCATAGTACTCTAAAGTTCACCTTTTAACCGTAGTGATTCTATCATATCATATATTTTACCAAGAGGGACAGATGGTGAGAGAGACAGACAGAGAGAGAGAAAGAGAGACTTTGGGATCGTAAAACATTTAATGAGAAGTTTAGAGATGCAGAGACAGATAATGACAAGAGGTGTGGAGAGATGATGCGTGGTAAAAGAGAGATAGATAGTCGAAGAGAGACAGTCAGTCAGTGAGACAGTAAGACAGACTGAGAGAAACAAACACTTGGCCAAAGAGAGACAGTCAGAGAGAGACAGACATACACATGGTCAGAGAGAGATTCAGATTTGGGATAGTGAAAGACAGAGACACAATAATAGAGATACAGAGACACAAAATAACAGAGATATAATGAGAAAAGCATACACAATATCAATATCAAAATGAAACATATTCATAGCTCACCGGAAATATATCTTGTAACAGATAAAAAGAGAGAGAGAGAGAGAGAGAGAGTTAACAACTACTGATAAAACAACCATTGATGCAGTAAAGAACAGAGATGCACCTGCCATCAATCATGTCTAACCACCCCATGCATGTATTGTGTATGTTTCTAGACGGCCATGCAGAATGCAGGGGACCAGAAAGTTGAGATGGAGGAGCTGAAAAAGAATGCTGCTGAAGAGAACAGAATTCTAGAAAAGAGGAAAGCAGCTATTGACCAAGAGATGGCTCAGGTTGTGTGAAATCATTTACTTATTCATTATGTACATGTTTATATCTCTGGCCAGATTTGGTTTTATGGTTCTCTCCCCCCCCCCCCCCCCCCAAAGCCTGTTTTTATAATGTTGACTCGATTGATTAATTGACGATTGTTGTACTGGTAGTACCAGCCAGCCAGCCAGCTTATCTGTTCATTTATTCCTGCTGTGCCTGTTTGGCTTGGAACAAAGATGAGTATGATAATACTGTTGTGTTGTCAGTGTTTTAACATGCTGTAAACATATATAGTATTTAATATAGTATTGCATTTTATAGGAAGTCAGTTATAGGAAATGTGTTACCAGAGCCCAGACAGGAAGCAAAAGAGAGTAAAATGTAAGCTAGCTTGCCTGTAGTGAGAGGTGTCTAGGGTGGGTGTGAGACTGGTCACCTCATTCAGTAGAAGACCTAGCTGGAAAATCCAGCCAATCATGATCAGTCTTGGTGTGAATTGGTTGAGCGATTAAGATCCATTGGGAAATGAAGGGCAGACAAAGAAGAAGAAAGAAACCGAGTTAAGAAACATTAGTTTGGGTGTTTCTTAACTCATTTATTTCTTCTTCAATAAAAAAAAAAACTACCCTTTTGTAATGTTCTGTGTTTGGAGAGTATGCATCGAGTCCTGATTGGTGAAAGTTTTAGGTCCTTATTTGTAATAGTAAATTGCAGTTGATTGCTTCAGATCGTCTGAAAACAATTTGACTTGTAGTTTACTTAGTTTGTCATGAAGATCTTTATTCTCTTTTCGCACTGAAGGTGGAGCCACTTGTCCAGGATGCACGAAAAGCTGTAGGCAGCATCAAGACCGAAGCTCTTTCAGAGATCAGAGCACTTCGTGCACCTCCTGATGTTATCAGAGACATTCTGGAGGGTGTCCTGTGCCTGATGGGCATCTTTGACACATCTTGGGTCAGCATGAAGAGGTGAGCACATGTTTTTGTTGGTGTTCTGGCCGTGCATGTTCTTGGATCTTTATGCAGATGCAAGGAGATGGTTGTAAACACTGTCTGGATCAGTATTAACAGGTGATCCCATGTCGACCCAGCCTAAAATAGATACCAAGAAATGGTTTGGAGAGAATGGTGCTGCAGGAAGTGACCAGGGGATCTGGCAGACACTCAGGACTCTGAAGTAAGGACAGGTGGACATATAATCAGACTTCTACTGGCACAATTAGTATTGGGACTCCTAGCTGGCTGTTGTAGATGAGGACGGAGCATGCATGGTAAAGTTATGAGTGCTGTGATATTAGTTTTTGATTCAACTCGGCTCTTGTGAGAAATGCAGGTTGCTAGACTGGCATCACCCCATGAGTACTGATTGGTCTATACAAATAAGGGTCCAGAACCATATATACAACTCACCAGAAAGTATTTTAAAGGGTTCATTACTTTACTGTAATTGAAAGATGAGTGGATTCTTTTCATATCTCTTGGGTCAAGAATAAATAAATAGTTCTGATACTACTTGGATCAGTATGAGAGGGTAAGTAGATGGTTGTGTTGCTTTTTAGGCAGAAAATAAGATAATGAGTAGAAGGAGTTGACACTTTCTGCATTACTGTGAGCAGGTAAGTTATATGGTTGTGCTGTCATGTAAGTCAGATGCATGTTGTAAGTAGATGGTATTGTCATCTTTAAAGTCAACATGAACAAGTATACATATAGTTTTTGACACCTGGTGATTCAACATAATAAAGGTGTGTGCATTTGATATCTCTTTGATCAATATAAACAGTAAATAGATGATGTTGACACCACATTGATCGTAAAGATTGTACACCTCTCATAAGAATATGTTTATGAATGGCTGTGGTAAAATTTAACTCTTTTGGTCGCAGGTAGCAGATACTCATAGGGAAATAACCACAGCAGATGCTCATAGGGAAATGGCCACAGCAGATGCTCATAGGGGAAGTAACCCAGAACAGATGCTCATAGGGGAAGTAATAAATAAAATAAATAACCATTATGAAAAATCAAGTGTGTATGAACATGAGGCTGAATACACAGTGGAAGCTGCGGTAGTGTAGTGGCTAAATCAGTGGTTCTCAACCTTTTTTTTGACCCATGCACCCCTTCACCATATGTTCAAAGCGTCACTCCCCCCTTTTGTATTTCCTTCCTATAAATTCTGTCACCCCCCCCCCCCCCCCCCCCCCGAGCCCCTACACAGCATAAGTAAAAATGGAAGCTAAATTTTATAACAAATACTAGAACAAGTCTAGACTTCTACTTAAAACGTGATTTCCAGGTCTACTTATGTTATAAAATGAATTTTAGAAGGGCGGAAGTACAAAACTGTAAAGTATATAGGAAAAAACAATATCAAGTAATCGGTTCTAGTATTAACGTGATCTTGAAATAATCTTAATTCCCCCCTGAAGAAATTCCCCACCAGTTGAGAACCACTGGGCTAAATGATCGCCCGCTACCCTGGTAGCCATGGGTTTAAATCCTCATCATGATGTTTCATGGGCTCCCCAGTTGACCCAGCCTAAAATGGGTACTAGGAAATGTCTTGGAAGTAAAAGCAGCCAGTGCAATAATAACTATATCACCCACTGAGTGGTGATTGGTCTATACAAATGTGGGTCTAGTCCACACGCCCAATGCTCCTTAAGGTGTGTATAAAGGTCCTTTACTGTTTAATTACTAAATACACAGTGGAAGTTTCCACTGGAGAAGCCAGATTTCTTTAGTGTGCTTTAACCAAATGTAGAAAGAATAACAACACATTATGTGATGGTTGGGATTCACAAGAATGAGTCAATCAAAAAGAAAATTGCTTGGGACTTTAACAAATTTGTTAAATAATTAGTAAATAATTCTAAAACATTACATACTTAAATAAAGTATTTGATGTATTTCTGCAGTTTCCTAGCTAAGAGAGGTGTCAAGGAGGAAATACAGACATTTGATGCAAGAAAGATCACTCCAGAGATTAGAAAAAATGCAGAAGAGTTACTGAGGCGAAACAGGGATTCTTTTGATCCTAAGGTTGGTTATGTATTTGTATACTGAGACAAATGTTAAGAATATTGAGGGCATAGAAGAATTAACAAACTCTGAGGTATTATGAACTGTAGGTGTTGTAAGATCACTCATCAATACCATAAGGAAAAGACAACTGAAGACATAGCAGAAGAGGTGTAATAGAGGAATGAACCTCATGTTGGTAAATACTAAGACAGAGAGGCAGAGGAAGGCAGAGAAAGATGTATGTGAAAAGCTTAAACAGCTGGCTAAAAATAATAATATAAGCCAGACCAATTTTATCAGATGTTAAAGAGGATTAAGGAGTCATAGTTGACAGTGTCACCTACAGACCAGACACTTGAAGAAGATTGTTGGCATTGAAAGAGCATTCAGGCTGACCTGCACTGCTGCTATATCTTGGGGCTAATCAATGGACTGAGCTGAAAGTAGGAATGCCCTTCAAGAGGCTGGCCGAAACGATAACTTTCAACTGAAATAATAGGAATTGATAGTCAGAATGCAGGTATTCAGACTGAAGATCTTTGTGACCAGAGAGGAGCTGTACATCATTTGTGTGTGGGAGCTTGTCAATCAAAATCAAATCGTCACAGTTAGTAGCGCTACACTGATGGATTTACTAATTGTACTAGGCTAAGGATGCCATTACGGACACAGCCATCTAGATACGTATCTTTGCTGTCCTCTGGCTCTTTTTTCCAATCTATTTCTCCTCACAACAAGCACAACAAATCTTCACTGGCAGCATCACATTTTTCTAATTCGTGGTTTTCTACTGCTGTGTAAAAGATTACTCATTCGTTTTTCTGTGTGTCCATTGTATTTGCATTTTTCCTCAGAAGCCATATCTTTGTTGCGATTGAATTATCTTATCTTCTCTGCTTATTTTCCAGGTATACTACAAGAGTATAGGCTCTGTATTGAATTAAACACTGTTTTCTCTCTGCAGTTGACAACTTATAACTTAACACTGTTTTCTCTGTGCGGTTAACAATGTATAACTTAACACTTGTTTCTATGTGCAATTGACAATTTATAACTGAACACTTTTCTCTCTGTGCACTTGATTGACAATTTATAACTTAACACTGTTTTCTCTGTGCAATTGACAATATAAAACTTAAAACTTTGTTTTCTCATCACGATGACAATTATGAAACCATTACTAAATTATATATATATATATATATATATATATATATATATATATATATATATATATATATATATATATATATATATATATATATGTCTGACAGAGTGCAAAGAGAGCATCGCAAGCAGCGGAGCCGCTGGCAGCCTGGGTGAGGGCCAACGTGCAGTACTCTTATGTCCTAGAGAAGGTGGAGCCTCTAGAGCATGAGCAGAATGAGCTGAGAAGGTAGGTGATCAACTCGGGGAAAGATCATCCCATGGCACTTATTACTGGAGGCATTTGGTGTGTTAGTTAGTTGCATATCATTTACAGGACATCACAGTCAACCCCAGCATTTTTTGGCTGTTTGTGATTTCTTGGCAAATTTGCATTCAATTGTTTGCCATTGCTTTCTGAATGATCGGCACTCATACCACTGCATGAACATATCAACGCGAGACGGCCAACTTCCTGTGTTAAGTCTTCGAATATATAAAATCAAGGTTTGATGAAGTGAAGTGGGAAAAGTTTTTGGAGCATTTTACACGCCTGAAGGCATAATGGATACGTATGACCAAACGTTATTTTTATATGGTGTTATATTTTTATAGACCAATTGGGCAGTCAGTGGATGATATGGTCAGTATTTTCATGGCTGTCTTGACTTCCCAGGTGATTCCCTGGTACCCATTTTATGCTGGGTCGACTCGGAGTTCCAGGTCAATGTTTTAAATTCCACCTTGATGAGGATTTGAACATATGACCACTGAGCCGGCAGGCTAGTATGCTGGCTACTGTTCTACTGCCGCACCCCTGAGATGAGTTAATCTAGTGCAGTGGTTCTCAACCTTTTTTGGCCCATGCACCCTTTCACCATGTTTACACACACACACACCCACACATATATACACACCCACACACTCGCACATAATCCAAGAAAGGGGGACAATCGCGTTTTGTGTGGTCTTGAAGCCAGTTTCAGTCTGCCATTCTGTGGAAGCCATAAAATTCCCCCCTGGGGAATGGAGTAAATGGTTTGTTAGTGTGTAATTGTGAGTGGGTATATGTGTGTGCAAGGGAGTATGTATTTCTGTGTTATTGAGTGAGTGTATAACTATTTGAGTTTGTGTAATTTATGTATGCGTGTGTGTATGCATGTCTGAGTGTACATGTGTGTGTCTACTTTCCTGCCTGTCTCATAATGGGGTAATCATTTATGTTTACAGCATTCATTTGACAATGTTTTCTATGTGAATGTAACATGCACAGTAGATAATTGACACATGAAAGACGAGTGGTTGGAGGGGTAGAATGTAATACAGGCCTGTGTGTCCAATTTGTGACCCTTTGAAAATAAAGTACGGCCGTTCATTCCCAGAAAATTTCCTGAAAATTGTCCAATATCAATTTTATAAGGCCAGTCAGGCCCAGAGAAAATGCTGCCACCTGTTGAGATTCAACTTACACCACTGTTTTGTAAGTTAGTTAGTTGTATATCCTTTACAGGAGGTAGCAGTCAGCCTCAGCATTGTTTGGCTGTTCGTGGTTCCTGTGTAAGGTTACTTTCAGTAGTTTGCCATTGCTTTCTGAATGACCGGCACCCAAACCATTTCATTAAAAACCAACGTAAGGCAGTCTGCTGCCAAATCACCCACAACTATGTTTCGAACGTGGTATGCGGGATTACGAACTGCATCCATAATGCCTTTGCCACGGAGCCGATGTTTTGTAAGAGGGTTTTAAAAAATGTTGTAAAAAGCGAAAGGATCAACTTCATTGCACTGGGTTTTATCCCATACAACTCAGTCGCTTTTGGCAGGGCGACCTGCCGAGAGCCTCACACAGAGAACAAACTCTGTAGCTCCAGCGATGACCCCCAAGAGCCTCCGAGAAAATTGCACTCGTGAACCAAATTATGTAGTCTGATATCGAACCCACAACCTTTGGAGCACAAGGCATGTGGTGTAGATATATTCATGCAGAATTTTTTATGTAGATGTTTTTGTGTATTTTTGCTGTTTGTGTGCCTTTTAAGGCTTAGGCCGCAAAGCCCATTTTGTTACTTGTGATCATGTTTTAGTAAATCTTAACATTCTACATCTCGTTTGTTTGGTGATTCATTCATAGTATTTAATGGAATGAAGTTTGTTCATGTTGTATTTGTTAATGATCATTACTTTAAGTTGATGCTGATGTGCTACTGAGACCAATAAAGGAAGCATAGAGTCCTAATCAAGGTCAACAAGGCCGAATGGGTAAGAAAGTGTGTTCTTAAACATACATTGTGCTGATGCCGGGGTAAGCGGTTCAACCCCTACACTGGACAGCTGTACTAAAATGTTGACCTGTCGTTTTTGACTTGGGGATGTAAATTAGAAGTACCTCTGAAGTCGGAGTGGGTTCGCCTGATGGCGAGGGACACTGTAAATAGGGAAAGCTTATCCACACACAAAATTCAGTCCACCACTACTGCAAATAGTGGTATGGACTACGCTTGAGTTCAAAGCAAGCGAGCACAAGAAAAAAATGAATCCTAATCATGTAAAATACCTTGCATGTCATATATAGGAGTATTGCTTCATGGCAAGAAATGTAACTGTTACTGTTCTATAGATGTTTATTGGTTACATATTTTCTGATGTACAGAAACTTGGAGAAAGCAGAAGCTCGCCTGGCCAGACTGAGCCAGGCTGTCGGGGAGGTTGACCGTAAAGTGGCTGCCCTGAGAACCAGGTTTGAAACTCTCACTAAAGAGGCTGCAGAACTGAAGATCAAGCTGGACAGGGAGAATGAAACAATCGAAGCTGCTGAAATGTTGGTGTCCAAGTTGGAGGGAGAGTACCTGCGCTGGAATCAGCAGGTAAATAATAAGCCGGGATAGTATTTTGAAACTGATTCTGTCAGGGTGTTGTTATTGGTCTGGCGCTTCTTGTTAATCATTCAGCAGGCACTGCGGCCTTCCACTTCCTGGGTTTTAAACAGCACACATTTGTCGTGATTGTAACAGACACACAAACCATACTGAACAGGGTGAATGCTTCGTGCAGAGTGGCATGCTCATTTGAAAAAGAGATACTTATAATAATTATTGATGAGGCAGGACTAAAAATAGTTTATTATCATTATCATTATCACCAAGTATTTCAGACCTTGAGCAGGTCTTGAAGCTTCCTGAACATTCTATTCATGCAGAGTGGTATGCTTCAATTAAACAAATCAAAGATAGGGAGCATCAGTTAAATTTTTTCCCCAGGACATGCTGGTGGGTAGGGAAATAGGCAGGTGGACACATTGGCTGGGTCTGCATGGATGAGTGGGGTATTGGTGCACAATAAGGCACTTGTGGTCAGGGCCCTTATGGATTGTGTGTATAGTGTGGAGAAACAGATAGATCATCGTAGCCTCATGAGAATGGTGTGTATTGTGTGGAGAAACAGATAGATCATCGTAGCCTCATGAGAATGGTGTGTATTGTGTGGAGAAACAGATAGATCATTGTAGCCTCATGAGAATGGTGTGTATTGTGTGGAGAAACATGATAGATCATCGTAGCCTCATGAGAATGGTGTGTATTGTGTGGAGAAACAGATAGATCATCGTAGCCTCATGAGAATGGTGTGTATAGTGTGGAGAAACAGTTAGATCATCGTAGCCTCATGAGAATGGTGTGTATTGTGTGGAGAAACAGATAGATCATCGTAGCCTCATGAGAATGGTGTGTATTGTGTGGAGAAACAGATAGATCATCATAGCCTCATGAGAATGGTGTGTATTGTGTGGAGAAACAGATAGATCATCGTAGCTTCATGAGAATGGTGTGTATTGTGTGGAGAAACAGATAGATCATCATAGCCTCATGAGAATGGTGTGTATTGTGTGGAGAAACAGATAGACCATCATAGCCTCATGAGAATGGTGTGTATTGTGTGGAGAAACAGATAGATCATCGTAGCCTCATGAGAATGGTGTGTATTGTGTGGAGAAACAGATAAATCATTGTAGCCTCATGAGAATGGTGTGTATTGTGTTGAGAAACAGATAGATCATCGTAGCCTCATGAGAATGGTGTGTATTGTGTGGAGAAACAGATAGATCATCGTAGTCTCATGAGAATGGTGTGTATAGTGTGGAGAAACAGATAGATCATCGTAGCCTCGTGAGAATTGTGTGGCAGGAGCGACCAGAGGATCTGGCTGAAACTCAGCACTACAAGGAAAGGCCAGACAGACACATAATCAGACTGATACTGTTACCATTTGTATTGAGCGTCTTTGCTGGTTGTTGAAGGTGAGGACAAGTGCATATGGGAATGTCCTGAGTGCTGTGTCATTCTGCAATCCTGACATTTATTCTTTCATTCCATACTGAAACAACAACACAGATGTTTGGCAATATGCACCATTGACATCTGGTTTGCAGACATAACCAATCTTTGGACACACAATCCCCTCTGTTGTACATGTAGCTATGCCCCTAACACACACACTGTCTCCATGCAATCATCCCGTCCTCCATTCCACATGCACAAAAACCATCCTTTTCCGGGACCTGTACACAACAAAGTCCAATCTCTGAATGATTTCTCATGCTAGTCTGACTGCCTTAAAGAAATCAACAAATACGGAAAGTGGAATTGGTTTACAACAACACAATCATAAGTAACAGAATAGATGTTGTAGCTAGGAAGCCTTCAGATCACACTAAAAACACAAAGTTACTGATACAACTACATACAAGATTTGTTTGGATACATTATGAGAGTAAATAAACTAGAGAACTTGGTGACAACTGGCAAGATGGAGGAGAAAAGAACAAAGGGAAGGCAGAGAAGTAAATGTCTAAATAGCTTGGCCACATAGCATGGTCGAGATAATAAAATAGCTGATCCATGAATCTTAAGAGCTGTATTGATTAAATCTTAATGTATGCAAAAGAATCATGGACATTTAACAGACTAGTGTGGAATTATGTGCAAGCTGCAGAGATGTGGTTTTACAGAAAAATGATGAGAATGCCTTGGTTGAATAAAAAGCATAATGAAGATATCTTAAAAGAAGTTAACTAACGAAAAATTACCTAGTTACTCACCTCAGAATAAGACAACAGGAAACTTGTAGCAAGAAGAAAACTGGACAGTTTAATTTCATGGCATGGAGGAACATCGGTAACAGAAATGATTGGAGGTCAAACAGCACACATATGTTGTGATTGTAATGGACACACAATTCATGCTGAGCAGGGTGAATACAGGCATGCTTCGAGCAGAATGGCATGCTTTATTTGAAAAGGAGATACTTATAATAATTATTGATGAAGCAGGACTAAAAATAGTGTATTATCATCATCATTATCATTTTGTATTTCAGTCCATGAGCTGTTCTTGAAGCTTTCTGAACATTCTATTCATGCAGGGTGGTATGAAATAGAAGGCTTTGAACAGATAGATCACCAATGCCACATGGCGTGGAGTAGAAGAAATGATATGAGCATTATGCTTATTTTCCATTCAATTAGTTTTTAATTAGATACATGATCTAAGCATTGATTGTTCTCTTCTACATGAAACACACTTAAGGTGGGCGAGCTCTCTTCTGAGCTTGAAGTGCTGCCAAAGAGGGCTCTGCTGGCTGCGGCGTTCATCACTTACCTTTCTGCTGCCCCTGAAGATGAGAGGCGAGATTTCCTACGACAGTGGCAGAGCCTTGTAGGAGTTGATCGGTTTGACCTCAGACAGTTCTTGTCCACTGAAAGTGAACAACTCATCTGGAAAAGTGAGGGGTTACCATCAGATGACCTGTCTATGGAAAATGCATTAGTCATTTTGCAGGTAAAGATCATCTTTATGGTATCGCTTCTTGTGAGTTTGTTGTCATGATCCACACATCTCAGTGAGTCCTTGCCATAATCTTTAACTCTTGGTGTAGCTATCTCAGTGAGTTATTATTATAATCTTCAACCATCAGAGCAGCTATCTCAGTGAGTTGTCATGATCTTCAACCATCAGTGAGTTATTATCACAATCTTCAACCATCAGAGCAGCTATCTCTGTGAGTTGTCATGATCTTCAACCATCAGAGAGCTATCTCAGTGAGTTATTATCACAATCTTCAACCATCAGAGCAGCTATCTCAGTGAGTTCTCACAATGTCGTAATCTTCAACTGTCACAGCAATTATCTTAGTGAGTTATTGCCACAATCTTCAACCATCAGAGCAGCTACCTCAGTGAGTTGTCATGATCTTCAACCGTCAAAGCAGCTACCTCAGTGAGTTGTCACAATCTTCAACTGTCAGGGCAGCCTAAAATGGGTCTTAGGAAATGTCCTGGGAAGTAAAGTTTGCCATGATAATATTAACCATATCACCCATTGAGTGCTGATTGATCAATAAGAACACCATACCCAATATGCTTCAAGACATTGAAAATGGTCCTTTACCGACTTACATATTAGATGACCAATGGCTTTGAGATGAGGTGATTTCTCCTCTCCTACCCAAGGACCAGTCTCTGCTGTGATGAAGCCTACAGAGATCACATACTTTACACACTTTAGGACTGAAAGAGTTACAGCAAATCTCCACAATTACGGTAGACATTTAGCACCATGCCTTGCACCCACATTTGTAGACCCCCTCGTGTATAAGCAAAATGAAAAAAACTACCTGGCTGGAAACAAAATCAACACAATTCCAAAATTCTTTATTTCGTGTTGAGTGAACAACTCAAATGACGGGGTTGATACCATAAAAATCTGTCCGTTTATATCTCTGACACCTTCTAGTTCTTTTGTGCTGTGAAAAAAATTGAGTAAGAATTCAGATCTTTATCACACCATACTAAAAAGACTCTTCACTCTTGGCTAGCTCTCCTGTTGCATGTATTCACGTGACAAGGGTGTCTTGAATGTCCTGTATGCATCGCTGACAATTAGTAAACAGGTGAAAAAATCCCTGAAAGCCTTGTAGATGTGGTTTTATAGAAGAATGCTGGAAACTCATTGGACAGCCAAAATGAGCAATCTGGACATTTTGAGGGAAGCTAAACTGCAAAGACAATGTATCACAAACATCAGAAAGTGGCAGTCATTGTTTTCTGGCCACATGGTGAGACAAAAAAAACTGGAACATGTTGTGACAATCAGAAAAATATGTGGAAAGAGAGATAAAGGAAGACAGTAAGAGAAGATTCTTGACAGCCTTATGTCATGGTACGGAAAGGAGTCAACACATGAAATGATCCATGCTATTAGAGATCGCAATTTGTGGAGAGGCATGATTGCCCACACGAACCGGCAAGGCACTGGATGATGTGCATGGGTGTGTTGTTGAAGCCTTGCAACAATTCAGATAGAGTTGATTCATGTGAAAACTGTACAGGACAACGAAGTAAGACAAGTAAAGACATGAAGTACTCAGTGGATTTATGATGAGCTGCTTTGTATACAGTGAGTTTCCACCAGCTGTGGAGTTTTTCATTTTCACCTATGCAACCATGTTGCATTAAAATTGTGTATTTAAGAAAGAGACAAACATCATACTTTGGTCATGTAATGAGAGGAGGAAAAACATCGTGATGACCGGAAAGATCAGTGGGAGACAAGGCAGAGGTTGATCTAGAGAAATGATGCTGGATGGACTGAGGTCAAGGCATGGAGGGAATCATCAACAGAGTTGATCCAGAGCACCATGGACCAAGATTTGTGGAGAAACATGAACACCTCCACCAGCTGGCAAGGTATATGATGATGATGATAGTTGGTAGAGATTTTCTATCAAGTTGATAGTTTTCATAGTTTGTATTGTTGTATCATGACCATTATTGTTGGTTTCCAATGTGTGATCACACAGCTGCAAGACATTCCTGTTGGGGTAAGACTGGCTTGTGTGAGGTTTTATTCTTTCATTGCTTTTGTGGTTTTGTTTTGTATTAAACTCTTTCAATCCCAAAAATTCACACCTGCTGCCCAATGGGGGAAATAAAAACAACAAAATCACAAATGTATTACTTTCCAGAGAGTCCAGATATACACACTTTGTAACCAAAATATATTGTCAGATGTTTTACTGTGTTATGACTAAAGATAAGAAGTACAATCACATATGATACTTTGGTTGGTACTTGAAGAATAGGCAGTCACACATGGTGCATATTTTTGATGGAAAGAGTTAAATCTAATGCTTAAGTTTCATTAGAGTGGTTTTCTTTGTTGTTCCTGCCTTTCTCCAGTTGGTGTTTAAATGTACTTCTAATATTATGTGCCAACGGCTTTGGGCAGAGGAGTGCAATTTAGATGGTACAAACCTTATCCTGATGTGAGGAAATGCACCCTAAAGACCAAATATAATGGCAGGGCACACCAGACTCTAAACCTTATTTGCAACTGGTATAGGATTGAAGCTCTTACAGGCGGACTGTTAGAGCATTGCTTTGCTGATCCGCAGGCTTCTGTAGCTTTTCTTGTTCTGGATGTATTGGTGTTACCTTTCCTCTGGACTAAACTAGGAAGGCTGAGAGAGGGATGGTGCTGCATGGGCAACACATGGTCTCTACAATTCAGCCCAGGCTTTGTGCTATAGAGAGGCATTGCCTTTTTTGAAGTACAGTGTAACAAACTGTTGCCTGTCAAGACGGCAAGATGCCTGTCAGTCAATATGATATATTTGCATTTACATCTCATATTGCTGTCAGTCAAAAGTGTTGTTGATTTTCCCATTGCTAACACCATTTTGTGTGAAACATTTCTTTAAATTGTTGTGTATTGTTTCTTTGTTAGTTAATTATTTCCTTGTATTTGTGCAAGTTGGATATTTTTATTAAACAGTTTTCCAGACAAAGTTCTTTATTTGACATGTTTATTAACTCATTAACTACTACATTAAAAAATGCATGCTGTGGCAAAATTTATTATTGTTAATAAAAACAAATCTACAGTTGTGTCTATCTGTAATTTAGGCTGTATTTTACTGATTTAATCATATTTTTACAAATGGCATAGCAATTTAAAGATGAATGAATGTTGTGATTTAATAACTAAATATTTTAAACTATAAATTTGTAGATGTTATAATTATTAAAAAGATGATGACAACTTAGAGTGAATAACAGACACATAGAAGTAATGGTAATTACAAAGAAACAAAAATGTCTTCTCAAATGCAAGATCAAAGTGAATGCAGCCAGTGTGAAACTAGTCAATGTATTTAAGAGTTTGGGTACTTTAACAACAGCAGATGGAAGATGTATTAACCCTTTACAGGGCACAGGTTTTTACTTTTTGTAACTCTGGAACAGGCAACATTTTTCAGGTTGTCAGTCAGATTTAGGGTTACGTTTGTAAAAACATCAAATCTAAGCTGTTAGTGAAAATATTTTTTGTTAAATAAAGTACAAAATGAAGGATAATGAATGCAGATTTATTATTTTACTCTGATGCGATAAATAATGATTATTATAATCCAATGTTGCCTGCATTTCGGTTGCATTTGTTGGAACCAAAGCTCGATCATTTATCTGTTTGATCTTTTTGCCTAGCATACTCATTTGTTTGATCGGCAATCGTTTTAAAAGTCTCAGAGGGTTCCAAATGTTGCTGTATGTAGCCGAGGCGCGGTGTTGGGGTGAGCGCCCAACATTGCTCAAATACCTCAATGGCTCGTGAATACATAACCTATGCAGCAAAAGTCCAACTCCTGGCCTTCACGTGGCGGGCCTGTTTAAACTAACAGGAGAAGGGGCGACGGCGAGTCTCTGGCGCCGGAAAATAACCAGTATGCTCTAGATGTGTATGCACGGACATGCATGCGCAGACAGGCGTGTGCGCGCGTACACATCTACACTCGAGTGAGACCACAGTCTGCTCTAGCAAAGAAAGGTGCTGAAGACGGAGGCAACCAGCCAAGAGGCGCACCACAGAAATCAGGATGCCACGCAATCACGCAAAATGGAATATGTCGACTACTGCTAATCGTTATGGTGCTCGCCCTGCTTTGGACCCCCAGGCAGGTGCAGTGCCGGGCCCTATGTCTCGAAAGGGTCCAACCCCAACTACTGGAGGTCCTTCTCAGATGTCCTGTGGAGCCAGGGGACATGAGAATAGGACGACTGGCCATACTAAACTAAGACTTAAAATAATGCACTGGAATGCGGAGGGAGTCAGCAACAAAAAAGTTGAATTAGAAAACATCCTGGACAAAGAGAAAGTAAGCATATGTTGCTTGCAAGAAACTCACCTCAATGAAAATATAGCCTTCAAAATCAGAGGCTACCAGTGTTACCGATCTGACCGAAAGAACAGGCGAAAAGGTGGGATACTGACCCTTGTAAGAAATAACATCATGGCTTCCCAAATCAAAGTCTACATGGAAGGGGCTGAGTATCAGACACTTAAACTTAAGACAGGTAATACAGATCTACATCTGATCAATTACTACTGTCCAAGTGACCGCCCACAGGCACTGGACACTCTACCACTAAAAGAAAAAATGATTGTGTGTGGCGATTTCAACAGCCACTCGCAGAGCTGGGGCTATGATCACATGGACCAGAGAGGAGAGAGACTGGAAGACTGGCAAGATGAGAATAGATTCATGTTGATTAACAAGCCGTCCGACCCACATACTTTCTACTCGAGATCATGGCACTCTTCAACTACACCTGACCTGGCTTTTCATTCACCAGACCTGGGGTGGAACATTACACGAACTGTTGGGAAACAACTTGGTGGCAGTGACCATCGGCCAGTCTTTCTAACCGTAGAAAATGAGCTTGTAAGTGAAAGCAGCACCCTCTCGAGGTGGAACTACAAGAAAGCAGACTGGGCAATGTACAAGCATCGCATCAGCATACTGGTTAGAAACCTGAACACTGAGAAAGACATAAATAAAGCAGTTGAAGAGTTTGGGAAATGCATACTACAGGCAGCGCGAGAAACAGTACCAAGAGGAGCCCGTAAACAATATAAACCCTACTGGAGTAGTGAACTGGAACAGTTGCATAATGATGTTGAAGTGTGTAGAAAGCAAGCAGAGGCCACACCCAGCCAAGAGCACCACAATAAATTCCAGCATGCAAAAGCCAAATTTCAAAGGGCCAAGCTGCAGGCTAGACGGAAAAGCTGGCAGGAGAAAACGGAGTCTCTGAACTTTGAAAGAGACACAAGGAAATTGTGGAAGCTAATAAAACAGCTTAATGACGAGGGCACAGGGAGAAACTCAAAAATTGCACTACATAAAGATGGAAAAATCTTAACAAGAAAGCAAGCAGCTGACCATTTTGCGGACTCGTTCGCACAAGATAGCAATATCAAAATTAGTCCAGAGAATCAACAAGAGATTCGAGAGAAATGACAACATACAGGACAGAAGGAAATAGTACATGAGGTTCTGGAGGCACCCATCACAATCAGCGAACTGGAGCTAGCCATATCAAAACTGAAAATGAGAAAGTCACCAGGAGCTGATGGTATCTCCAATGAAATGATCAGGAACCTAGGAACAGAGGCCAAAACAAAGCTGTTGCAGATCTTCAATAACAGCTGGACCTTAGGCAGTGTTCCACAAGCCTGGAGAGAAGCAATCATGATACCCCTCCTAAAATCAGGGAAAGATGGTTCCATTGCCTCTAGCTACAGACCAATTAGCCTCACCAGCTGTCTCTGCAAAACACTGGAGCGCATCATCAATCACAGACTGCAGTGGTACATTGAAAGTAAAAACATCCTTGTGCCACAGCAGGCTGGCTTTAGGCAGTGCTACTCTACGGAAGATCAGACAACCTACCTCTCTCAAGAAATTGAGGATGCATTCCAAGAGAAGAAGCTGGTGCTTGCGGCATGGATAGATCTGAAGAAAGCCTTTGACAAAGTCTGGAAAGAAGGTCTGATGAAGAAATTGAGAAACTGCAAAGTCAATGGAAGAATGTACAAATGGGTGAAAGCATACTTGCACAACAGAAGAGCCCGAGTACAGATAGACGGACTCAAGAGCAAGAAAGTACTACTGCGTCACGGTGTCCCCCAGGGCGGAGTCTTGTCCCCCACACTTTTTCTAATCTTCATCAATGATCTTGTTGCTCACCTACCGCATGGAATTAAAGCGGCAATGTACGCCGATGACCTGGTTCTATGGAGCACAAATGAATATGCATCAGTGGCCACCAGATTGCTACAAAGAGCTGTAGATACATTTGCTGCATGGGCAAATAGATGGTGTGTCAGCATAAACACTGACAAGTGCAGCACCACCCTATTTACCCTCTCTCCAAAACAAAAGGCAGGGATCATCCAGATAAATGGAACACCCCTAAGAGAAGATAAAGAACCAACATACCTTGGAGTAACATTTGATGGCAAGCTGACATGGAGAAAGCACATCAACAAAGCAGTAGCAAAAGCCAGAAGGAAAATAGCCATCCTGAGAAAGCTAAGTGGAACCACATGGGGAGCCAGTACGAAAATACTTAGCAAAGTTTACCAACAGAGCATACGACCACACCTGGAATATGGGTCAACTGCGTGGTGTTCAGCATCAAATACCACACTACAAGAGCTGGACAAGGTGCAAAATCAAGCACTTAGAGTCACCACAGGAGGGATGAGATCAACCCCTATAGTGGAAATGGAGAAGATGGGGAGGACACAGGCACTGAGTGAGCGCAGAGATACGAAAACGCTAATACAAGCAGAAAAGTTCCTCAGCTTGCCAGGCCACCCTATGAAGAACAGATTTGAAAACCTAGCTATGGGGCGGTTGAAAAGAAGTAGTTTTATCCACCAGGCCAAACGACTCTGCAGAGAAACCACTGATCTGCCCACAGTTGGTATCCCCCTAACAACTATTCCAGAGCGAACTCCATGGAAAGATGAGCATAGACTATCATTACAAATCCAGACAAAAGTGAGAGGAATATTTGACAAGGAAGAACAGAACAGTGTGCAGCGCAGAACAGCCACTCTCAGCTTCCTTGATGAAGAATACCCACAGGACCTCTGGATCCGAGTCTACACAGATGGGTCAGCACAAAATGCTGTTCGAAATGGAGGAGCGGGAGTGTACATAGAATACCCAAATAATACTAGGGACACAGCCAGAGTACCAACAGGAAAGTACTGCCATAACTATGATGCCGAAATTGAGGCAATCAAGATAGCAACAGAGAAATTACTAAATAACAGCAATGGTACACAACCTGTGGTGCTACTAACAGATGCAAAATCAGTACTCGAGGCGCTCCTCTCTGGGAAATTGCCAGTACTAAGGACACTACTTTCTGAACTTAGCAGTCAGCATAAAGTCACCATACAGTGGATACCATCCCACTGTGGAGTACCCGGAAACGACAGAGCTGATCAATTGGCTAAGGAAGGAGCCAAAGAGGAACAGCCTGATGTGCCCGTTACATACCACCAAAAGAAAAGAATGATCAAATCAGTCAGAAAGCCACCAAAACCTGCTCAAGATGACTACCACATTATGGACAGACCAGAACAAGTCATTATTCTGCGCCTCAGAACAGGACACAATAGATTACGCAAACACATGTATACAAAATTCAAGATTGGTGAAACAGCCATGTGCACATGTGGATTGGCGTCGCAGACAGCAGAGCACATACTCCAAGACTGCCCAAAATATAACATATCTAGGCAAACCTTCTGGCCTAGAGAGACGACGGTGGAAGATAAACTCTATGGACCACTGTGTGAACTGAAAAAAACAGTTCAATTCATGCAAGAGACGACATTGCAGATATAGACATATTTCAAGCGAACGAAAGAAGAAGAAGAAAAGTCTCAGAGATATCCGAAATGTGTACACTGCTTCCACTGATATCACTGACAGATATCTAGCTCTGATTCAGTCAACTTCGTGCACTTCAGTGTCATTTAAATTGAACCCAGCAAAATCTCCACAATCACTTGAAGACTCGTCAAAATCCCGTTTGAAAAACAAAGCATAACTCCAAAAACTATTTTTAAATCCTGTCAAATTTAAAGTAAACGCTTGCAAATGGCGGCCATCACCATCGTTATCAAGGTATCAGCAAAACCGAAAGTAGACAATCCAAAGTCTCGTGATCGCGTGATTACATCGCTTAGTAGTCACAGTCACTTTTGGCTGTTTTGCCCGTTTGGGAGTAAAGATGTTTTTGGCCGCAGTGCCCTGTAAAGGGTTAAGGAAGTTAAATGTAGAATAGCCCAAGCAAAAGCATCATTTCATAAGATACAAATATTCTTTGCTATATATCTCTTTCAATCGAGGTGTGAATAATAGTTCTTAAGTGCTATATTGAGTCATTCCTCATGTACAGATGTCAATCATGGATAGTTAGTACACTAGTGAGAAATTAAGTGGAAGTTGCAGAGTTTTGGTTTTATAGAAGAATGAATATATCAGAAATGATTGGCAGTACATGAGACAGAAGGCTGTGGACAGACTTGATTACCAACGCCACAAGACATGGACTATAATTAGAAGAAGAAGAAAATTAAATAGGAAAAGTGTATAATATAATCATATGAAATAGTTAATATAGAGCTAAAACTTGAATTTGTGGACAGTTTTCTTTACATGTATTCATTTATCTATTCACTTGCACCAAACTTTAACACTTTTCGAATAAATACTATTGTCACTATATATATATATATATTTTATATATGTTCTTTATGTTATATATATATATATATATATATATATATATATATATATATATATATATATATATATATGTTTTGTCATCTTACATGATCAGTTCTGTGTTCCTTTCTCGATTATGCCATGTGGCCAAACCATTCAGATATTTATCTCTCTACTTTCCACTTTTTCTTTTACCCTCCAGATATTGCCAGTTTTCACTAAGTTTTCTAGTTCATTTCTTCTCAGTATGCCTAAAATAATCTTGACTGTCTACGTCTAATTGCTCTCACCTGGTTATGGTTTTCATTTGTTTCTTGTAGGACTTGATATCAATCAGTCAGGTGCCATCTCCACGATGAAGGTTGGCTGCAATGTATCTCCAACACTGCCAACCTCTTGCCTTGATTATACATTCTGCCAGACTGATGTTTGTCCAGTTGGACTTTATATATATATATATATATATATATATATATATATATATATACTAGCTGACACGGCCCGGCTTCGCCCAGACTCTGGTGGGGAGCATCTCATTTAATTCATATAAGTAGTCATATAAGCTCCCGTTCCCGACTGTCTGTCTGTCTGTCTGTCTATCTATCTGTCTGTCTGTCTGTCTGTCTGTCTGACCCGGCCCAGCCCATGGTGGAGAGCATCTCATTTAAATCATATAAGTAGTCATATAAGATCCCGTTCCCGACTATCTGTATGTCTGTCTGTCTTGGGTAAATGGAGGAGGGAGGAGGAAGAGGGAGGTGGAGGAGGGAAGAGGAGGGAGGAGGAGACAGGAGGAATAGGAGGGAGGAGGAGGGATTAGGAAGAGGAGGGAGGAGTAGGGTGGAGGAGGAGAGGGAGGAGGAGATCGCAGGAGGAGGAGGAGGAGGAGAGGGAGGAGGAGGAGGGAGAGGGAGGAGGAGGAGAGAGTAGGCGGAGGGAGGAGGCGGAGGGAGCAGGAAGAGGGAGAAGGAGGAGGGAGGAGTAGAGAGTGGGAGGAGGGAGGAGGCGGAGGGAGGAAGAGGGAGGAGGAAGAGGGAGAAGGAGGAGGGAGGAGAAGGAGGGAAGAGGATGAGAGGGAGGAGGAGGAAGAGGGAGGAGGAGGAATGTGAAGGGAGGAGGTAGAGGGAGGAGGAGGAGGAGGGAGGAGGATAGAGGAGGAGGAGGGATGAGGAGGAAGAGGGAGGAGGAGGAATGTGAAGGGAGGAGGAGGGAGGAGGTAGAGAGAGGAGGAGGAGGAGAATGGAGGAGGAGGGATAAGGAGGAGAGGGAGGAGGAGGGGGAGGAGGGGGAGGAGGAGGGAGGAAGAAGGAGGAGGGAGGAAGACGGATGAGGGGGAGGAGGGAGGGGTAGGAGGGGGAGGAGGAGAAGGGAGGAGAAGGGAGGAGGAGGAGGGAGCAGGAGGAAGGAGGAGGGAGGAGGAGGAGGAAGAGGGAGGAGGAGGGAGGAGGAAGAGAGAGGAGGAAGGAGGAAGAGAGAGGAGGGAGGAGGAGGGAGGAAGAGATAGGCGGAGAGAGGAGGAGGAGGGAGGAGGAGGAGTAGGGATGAATAGGAGGGAGGAGAAGGGAGGAGGAGGGATTAAGAGAAAGAGGGGGGAAAGGGGAGGAGGAGGAGGAAGAGGGATGAGGAGGGAGAAGGAGGGAGGAGGGAGGAGAGGGAGGAGGAGGAGGGAGGATGGTGAAGGAGGAGGAGGAGGAGGGAGGAGGGTGAAGGAGGGGGAGGAGGGAGGGGGAGGAGGAGGGAGAAGGAGGAGGAGGGAGGAGGAGAACGTAGGTGGGGGAGGATGAGAAGGGAGGAGGGAGAGGGAGGAGGAGGGAGGAGGAGGAGGGAGGAGGTGGAGGGAGAAGGAGGAGGGAGGAAGAGGTAGAAGGAGGAGGGAGAAGGAGGGAGGAGGAGACAGGAGGAATAGGAGGGAGGAGGAGGGATTAGGAAGAGGAGGGAGGAGTAGGGTGGAGGAGGAGGGGGAGGAGGAGGGAGGAGGAAGAGGGAGAAGGAGGGAGGAGGAGAGAGGAGGAGGAGGAGGAGAAGGGAGTAGGAGGAGGAGGGAGGAGGAGGAGAGAGTAGGCGGAGGGAGCAGGAAGAGGGAGGAAGAGGGAGGAGGAAGAGGGAGAAGGAGGGAGGAGAAGGAGGAGGGAGGAGGAAGGAGGAGTAGAGAGTGGGAGGAGGGAGGAGGCGGAGGGAGGAAGAGGGAGAAGGGAGGAGGAGGGAGGAGGTAGTAGGATGATTGATTGCCATCCCACCAGGTTAATATGTTATCGCGGACCTCAGAGAGAAGTGTCTATGTAGAAGACCATTTCCTGGACGTACGTATTTTGGGAGGGGGAGGAGGGAGGAGGGAGGAGGAGGAAGAAGAAAAAAAAACTACGACAGTTGGCATCTCTGGAATGAAAGGAAGGCGTGTAGAAAATTTCATCTCAATCGGATGGGCCGTTCGCGAGCGTATAAAGGACATACAGAGATACATAAATACATACAGAGATACGCACATCCTAATTTATATATAAGATATAAGATATATATATATATATATATATATATATATATATATATATATATATATATATATATATATATATATATATATAAGGGCTGCGAAGGATTAATTCAAATGTAATAGTTAACTTTTGAAAAATTAACGATTAATTAATAGTTAATTTTGATTAAAGCAAAACATTTATAGTCACATAACTCACATTATAGTCATATTTGTCAAAAGTCAAAATAACACTGTTCATATGACATCCAACTATGCAAACAGATGAGTATGTTGACAGTATTTGGTTCAAGTGTCGAGTGCGTCTTATTAACAATATAACCAGCAGAGCTGAACAATCGTTCACATGGAACTGAGGTAGCCGGTATGCACAGAATGGTCTTTGCAAGGAATGCCAATTTTGGATATCGATGTTAATTAAGTTTCCACCATTGTAGAGGGTCAACCAATTCAGCAACTTTCTTCTCCATTTTATTACGTGGCAATTCATTAGAAGAGCTGTCGACATGATCTTCCGTGTCTGAGCCAGACTCCATTAGCTTAATACACTTTTTATTTGGTTCACATATAGTTTCATTGTCAATGTCAGTATCATTCGTTGCAGCAGTCTCCATCTGCTCATCATGAACATTAACTGCTATTTGCTGTTCAATATGTGACCAAGTTCGTTCTTTTGCATCTTTTTACAAACACTTCAGGTATTTGTAGAATGAATCAAGTGCTGTTGCAATCTGCAGTATTTCAATACTTGTCATATTAGCTACACGTTCACTGAAGTCATTAATCCATGCTGCCTTAAATTTAGCTATGTAGCTCGGATCATCATCGTGTACAGTCATATGCTTTGTCAACGGTGATAGCAGTAGCAATACACAGCTACATGAAACATAATCTTGACCCCCAAGCAGGACCGTGGTCTGACAGAATAAGTCCAAAACTTTGACATATTTTGAAATCTTCTCCCAATCCAAATCTGACAGTTTTGGACCTTTGTATTGCATCTTTTCATCTGACATGTAGACAGTTAATGCTTCTCTGACCTGTAGAAGACTCTGTAGCATAATAAAAATACTGTTCCATCTTGTTGGTATATCTTGCTGCATCTTACACAATGGTGACTCAGTACAATTTTGCAACTCAGTTGTGTTTGCAGCACTATGTTTAAAAATTCTGACAATTTTTCGACATTTCCCAAACAATGTTTCGGAAGTTTTGTGACGTTTCAATATATAAATATACATAGATAACATTTGACATTAGACCTATGAACTTATATTTTTAAATTATGGCATCCTCTGACTGTATTGATTTCAGTGCTCACAGCGGCCATTTTTAGTAGACCCATCTTCACGAGCAACGGAATGGCTGAAAGTCCACCTGAAACAGAACAGGCTGGAAGTCATCAACCAACAGGTGAGATATCTCAGTGTAGCTGAAATTTGACATTAAGCAGCTTAATGACTTGAACATGCTCAACTTATAACTGGTGACTGGTATTGCAATAAATGTCTCTAATTTTTGTAATATCTCAGATAAACACCAGGAACTCTAACAGTCGGTGGAGGCAATGAGTACGGAATTCTCATGGCAGCTGACTAAAACCATTCAGAGTGAATTATGTTTAGAAGTACTTGGCAAAAGGGAGAGAAGCCATACAGCATGGATAACTCTGGAAACCTTTAAAAAGATAGAAGAAAGAGTTAAAAGGTGTTTTCAAGGCAAGAGGATTGACCTCATCACATATGGCCGGTCTTTTTCCACAGGGTGGTCTGTCGATAGTTTTGCACAAAGCACAAACTGTAGTTCCAGCGACAACACCCAGGGGTCTCAGAGAAAACTGCACTCATGAACTGATAGTTGCAGCCCAGAATCAAACACACAACCATCGGAGCGCAAGGCAGGCAGCGAAACCACTTCCCCGCGGAGACTCCCAGATAGAAGAAAGGAGAAGCAAGAAAGCAGATTTAAATAATATCAGAACCAGAACTTCGAAAGCTAGAGCCTAGGAAAAATATGCAGAAGCTAATATAGAAGTTGGGAAGTGGTTAAAGGGGGATACAAGACAATAGATACGATACAGCTTCTACTAGATCAGTGGTTCTCAACCTTTTTTGACCCATGCTCCCCTTTACCATATGTTCAGAACGTCATTCTCCCCCCCCCCCTTTTTTTTTTTGAATTTCCTCCCTATAAATCCCCCCCACCCTTACCAGAGGAGTAGGTTAAGACCAAACACCCCGGACACTCTAGTATACATAAAAATGGTAGCTAAATTGAATAACACATACTAGAACAAGTCTAGACATCTACATAAAATGTGATTTGTGGGTCTACTTACTTTATAAAACGAATTTCATTAGGGCGAGAAGTACAGAACTGTAAAATTTAGAGGGGAAAACAATATCAAGTAACTGGTTCTTGTATTAATGCGATCTTGAAATAATCTTAATTCCCCTCCTGGAAACACTAAAATTCCCACCGGGGGGGGGGGGGGGGGGGGGGGGGGGGGAATTCCCCACCTGTTGAGAACCACTGTACTAGATAGAGCTGATGCAGTGACTTCATATGATGTACTTCATTTTTCAAATTTGTTCTACATACAAAAGTGTAGTGAGACTTTACAAAAACACTGTGTGTCTATACACACACGCACGCACGCTCGCTCGCCCACGATTCGGCTTTCGAATGAAAACCTTAAAAGTGTAATAGAAATTACAATAACAATGCCATTGTCTTGTAACTTGTCAATATTGTTGTTAAGGATGTCAAGAATGTTAAGTATGTGACATCATGGTGCAGATGAAAACAGTGACGTCATAAGGCCAGTTTAAAGATGGCCACCCCACTTTTGACATGCACCAAAGAGGAGCAGCATTCTGTTATCCATTTTTTTAATCAGTAAAAACATAGAAATTCATCGGCTAATGAAAGTCCAGTATGGTGATGCATGCCTATCAGTCCACCAAGTAAATGAGTGGAGTAGCAAGTTTCAAAATGTTGTGAATTCTGTGAAAATGTACAGCAGGTAGTGCATGAGTGGTTACACACGCGACCAAGAGAATATTTTTATACAGGAATCCAAACACTTTATCAGCGCTGGAAGACTTGCATTGAATGCATTGGTGACCATATAGAAAAATGGTACGTTTGTTCTTTACTTTGTCAGAACATGTAAGGTTTTTATTTGAAGCCCCCTTGTATATAATGACACAGCACTTGTGTAATGACATGCTCTCAAACTGCCCAGGATGTCAACTTCAGCACCGCCCTGGAGCTGGCTGTCAGATTTGGCAAGACGTTAATTATACAGGATGTTGATGGGGTTGAACCTATTCTGTTCCCACTGCTCCGAGGCGATCTCACTGCCCAAGGTTTGTTCAGTCTTGATCATTTGATCATATGCATTTATTTGGTTCTGTAGATATTGTATAACAAATAAATTAAACTGCTGTGAAGCTGCACAAATGCTGTGACAAGAAAAACAAGAAGTGGAATTATACAACTTTACAAGAACATATGTGGGGATTCCATCCATCCATCTGTATAGTAAATAGTCCTTTGTAAAGCATCAGAGAAGTGCGTGGGCATTTACAGCCCGTTCAGCGTGCCGAACCGTTCAAGAATCCAGTGGTGCCCACTCTATGACCACGAGCAGCATGATGATGGAGGTTATGGCAGTTACACAGGCTTTCATATCACTGGAATCACAGCATTATACCAACGTGTGCGTACTAAGTGATTCAATGAGCATGATTCGGAAGGTCGAAGCTGGATCTGTACGTGAACAGTGGACTGAGTCACTGCGGAAGTCTGTTGTCCGTAAAGTCACTTTCATCTTAGTCCCGGGACATGCGGGAGTCGAAGGAAATGAACGAGCTGATAAACTGGCTCGCTCTGCACCCACTATAGATGGCCAGCCCATGGATCGTGCCGATGTTATTATCGTCCTTAAAGATATGTCGAGAACAGAGGACTTTGACGTCAGTGAATCTACATCGCTGTCCAGGATGAAAGACTTGGGAGTAAGAATTGGCACGGCCAGACGCGAGAGGTACATCGGGAAAACGAGGTGCCTCGTCAACCAACACAGAACTGGCACTATTAGCCACCGGATGCTGATGCATATGCTGGGGGGAGGATCTGAGCACCTATGGACATGTCCGGAGTGTAGTGAAAATACCCCAACTGATAACTGAACTGATATGTGGGGGTTTCTATGGTCAAGTAGTTAAACTGCCTGCCTCATTTTCTTAAGGTCATGGTTCAATTCTGTGCTCTGTCATTCGGTTCATGGATGCATTTTCCTCAGACATTCACTGGGACTGGTCACCCAATCTCATATATCATGGCTTTGAGTATGTGAAGGCCTAACACTTCACACCTAACAACAGTACCTACCATGGGACTGCCATTACTGGTAGGCTGTAGATATTTTATACTTATCTTTGGCTCTTTTATGTTATAGCTGTTGGGAATAATAACATGTTTCTGCAGCCATTTCATAAGTCCAGCTATTTTATACTTATGTACTTGTTCATCATCATCATCAAGTGCCCTGCCAGCTGGCGTAGGCATTCATGTCTCTCCACAGATCTCGGTCTTTGTAATCTAGATCAACTCTGCTGATGATATTTCTCCATGCCGTTGTCTCAATACACCAAGCATCATTTCTCTTGGTCTGCCTCTGCCTCTCTTCCCTTTGATCTTTCCAATTGTCACAATGTTCTCCAAAGCCTCTCTTCTAATCACATGACCAAAGAAAGCTATTTATGTGCCTTTTGAGAATAATAAAATGTTTCTCCTGCCATTTTATAGGTCCAGGTATTTTATACTGTATCATTGACTCTTTCATGACATACCTGTTGGGAGTAATAATATGTTTGTGCTGCTATTTTATAGATCCACAAATTATGCTCTGTGGCAAAGAGGTTACAGATGTGATTCGTAATCCCATATACCGGGTTTGAAACACAGCAGTGCTGGTTTTTTTTAAAAAAAAAGGTATAGGTGCCGGTCGTTCAGTAAGCAATGGCAAACTACTGAATGTAAAACTTGCTCAGGAATCACAAACAGCCAAAATGCTGGGGTTGTTACATCCTGTGAAGGACATGCAACTAAATTTTTAATTTATTTAGAGTCCAGCTACTTTATACTGTATCATTGACTGTTTTATGATATTACTGTTGGGATGTTTTATAATACGTATCTGCTGAAATGTGATAACTCTACTAACTATGCTGTATGCAGGGCCCAGGTATGTGGTACAAGTTGGCGACAAGGTCATTGACTACAACGAAGAGTTCCAGCTCTTCCTGGCCACCAGAAACCCCAATCCTGAAATCCCTCCTGATGCTTCATCCATCATCACAAAGATCAACTTTACAACAACCAGGGCTGGCTTGACTGGACAGGTAAAATATGCTGGACAAAAGGATGGATACCTGGTGAAAATAAGGGCGGATACCTGGGAGCAATAAATATTATGTTACCAACATGAGCATCATACTTGCTTTCTTAACATTTTAACTTTTCTTTAACATTTTAAAATCTATATTTATATTCTCATGTATGTCCTGTATATCAAGTCTTTGTTATTTTGAAGATTGTAAAGGCTTAGAGGTATGGTGTCTGTTTCTAGCTCAGAAAGTCCCAGGTTTGAATCCTGTTAAGGACAATATTTTCAGGGCAGTTTTGTTAGAAGAACTGCAAGATGCATACATCTTATTCTTCCTTACCATCTTCCTTCTTCCTATTCCTTTTCTTCCTCTTTCTCTCCTTCCTCTTTCCCTCCTCCTCCTCTTTTATCCTCTTCTTCATTTGTACTTCCTCCCTCTTCTTTCTTTCTCTTTCCTTGATCCTTTTTCCTGATCTTCTTCCTTCCTCCTTTGTTCCTCCTCCTAAGTCCTTATCTTCTAAATCCTCCTTTTCCTCCTTTTTTTTTTTACTTCTTCTTCCTCCTCTTCTTCCCTCCTCCTCTTCTACCTTCCTTTCTTCAACTTCTTTTTTTTCTCATCTCTATCTCCTCCATCTTCTTCTTCTGTTGCTGCTCTTTCTTCTTCTCCTCCTGCTCCATTTTATTATTATTGTTGTCATTATATGTTTACATATGATTGTTGCAGCTGCTGGCAAGTACCCTCCAACATGAGAAACCAGAGCTGGAAGAGAGGAAGACTGAGCTCTTAAGGCAGGAGGAGGAGCTGAAAATTCAGTTAGCTAAACTAGAATCCACTCTCCTGGAGGTATGTTTTTCTTGTACAAAGTTCATGTACTTAATGTGTGCAGTCAGGCATTACATCAAATTTCATATACTTAATGTGTTCAGTCACGCATCACATCAGACTTCATGTACTTAATGTGTGCGGTCAAGCATCACATCAGATTTCATGTACTTAATGTGTGTGGTCATGCATTACATCAAAGTTCATGTACTTAATGTGTGCAGTCAAGCATCACGCCAAAGTTCATGTACTTAATGTGTGCGGTCGAGCATTACATAAAAGTTCATGTACTTAAAATGTGTGGTCAAGCATTACATTAAAGTTCATGTATTTAATGTGTGCGATCAAGCATCACAACAAAGTTCATGTACTTAATGTGTGCTGTCAAACATCACATCAGATTTCATGTACTTAATGTGTGCGGTCAAGCATCACATCAAAATTCATGTATTTAATATATGCAGTCAAGCATCACATCAAAGTTCATGTACTTAATGTGTGCAGTCAAGCATCACATCAAAGTTCATGTACTTAATGTGTGCAGTCAAGCATCACATCAAAGTTCATGTACTTAATGTGTGCAGTCAAGCATTACACCAAAGTTCATGTACTTAATGTGTGTGGTCAAGCATCACATCAAAATTCATGTATTTAATATATGCAGTCAAGCATCACATCGAAGTTCATGTACTTAATGTGTGCAGTCAAGCATCACATCAAAGTTCATGTACTTAATGTGTGCAGTCAAGCATCACATCAAAGTTCATGTACTTAATGTGTGCAGTCAAGCATTACACCAAAGTTCATGTACTTAATGTGTGCAGTCAAGCATCACATCAAAGTTCATGTATTTAATATATGCAGTCAAGCATCACATCGAAGTTCATGTACTTAATGTGTGCAGTCAAGCATCACATCAAAGTTCATGTACTTAATGTGTGCAGTCAAGCATCACATCAAAGTTCATGTACTTAATGTGTGCAGTCAAGCATTACACCAAAGTTCCGATACTTAATGTGTGCGGTCAAGCATCACATCACATTTCATGTACTTAACATGTGCAGTCAGTCATCACATCAAAGTTTATGTACTTAACATGTGCGGTCAGTAATCACATGTGAAACATGATGAAAAGAAGATAGTTCATGAAATTTGATCGCTACATAATCATCACACTCATCATGAAGTGGCATGGGTGATCATGCTTCTTCACAGCTTGCGATCTTTGATTGTATTTGTGAAATAGCATGAATAGCAAAGGATAGATGCAGCTGTGATTTACCTTATCAGCTGCTGTGATTGGAGATGTGGCTTGACACTTTCTTATCGGCTCCGCTGCATGGGTTCAAATTTGTATCAAGCGGATTATAATGTATTGTTTTATTATAGCAACTAGAGAGTTTAATGATTATAATGTATTGTTTTATTATAGCAACTAGAGAGTTTAATGATTATAATCTATTGTATCATTTTAACAACTAAGCTGTTTCTTGATTATAATGTATTGTATCATTTATCAACTAGAGAATTTCTTGATTATAATGTATTGTGTCATTTTAGCAACTAGAGAATTTCATGATTGTAATTTATTGTGTCATTTATCAACTATAGAATTTCATTATTATTATATATTGTATAATTCTAACAACTAGAGAGTTTCATGATTATAATGTATTGTGTCATTTTGGCAGCTAGACAGTTTCATGATTATAATGTATTGTGTCATTTATCAACTAAAGAGTTTCATGATTATAATGCATTGTGTCATTTAGCATCTAGGCAATTTCAAGATTATAATGTATTGTCATTTATCAACTAGATTTTCATGATTATAATGCATTGTGTCATTTTAGCAACTAAACAGTTTCATGATTATCATGCATTGTGTCATTTATCAACTAAAGAATTTCATGATTATAATGTATTGTGTCATTTATCAACTAGAGAATTTCATGATTATAATGCAATGTCATTTATCAACTAGACTTTCATGATTAAAATGCATTGTGTCATTTTAGCAACTAAACAGTTTTATGATTATAATGCATTGTGTCATTTATCAGCTAAAGAATGTCATTATTATAAAGTATTGTGTCATTTATCAACTAGAGAATTTCATGATCATAATGTATTGTGTCATTTATCAACTAGAGAATTTCATGATTATAATGTATTGTGTCATTTATCAACTAGAGAATTTCATGATTATAATGTATTGTCATTTATCAACTAGAGAATTTCACAATTATAATGCATTGTGTCATTTATCAACTAGAGAATTTTACAATTATAATGCATTGTGTCATTTATCAGCTATAGAATTTCTTGATTATAATGTATTGTGTCATTTATCAACTAGAGAGTTTCATGATTATAATTCATTGTGTCATTTTAGCATCTAGACAGTTTCAGAATTATAATGTATTTAACCACTTACAGGAGCTAGTAAGTGAAATTATTGGATTCCTTCAATTGCAGGAATTGGCCAGCGCCAAGGGAAACATCCTAGAAAACAAAGATCTACTGGACTCACTGAACAAGACTAAAGCTAGCAGCATCACAATTACAGAGTCGCTGACAGAATCCGTGCGGCTTCAATCCTTCTTGGACCAGGAACGCAACACCTACCTGCCCCTGGCTGAAAGCGGGAGCTGCCTGTTCTTTGTCATCTCGGATCTGGCTAAGATCAACAACATGTACAGGTTCTCCTTGGCTTCCTTCCTCAGGTTGTTTCAGAGAGCTCTGCTGTCCAAACATGTGAGTCTTCTATTCTCTCTATTTGGCAGCTGTTTTTGTGAATTTCAAATCATTGTTTGCTTTGATATATTTACTTCCAGGGATGGAGTAGCTAAGAGATACCACATCCATCTCTAGCTCAGGTAGGCCATTCATGATATGGATGGTATATGTGTTTACAAAATAAGAATTGAATGGTACACTACCTCCTGATCCTTCTCAGGTAAGGGTGCAAAAACTGAGAACTTGTGAGCATATTTAACACATGAAAAATCTCACGACCTTTGGAAATAAACAGTTACAACTCCAGCATTCTTTGGCTGTTTGTGATTTCTTGGCAAGTTTACATTTAGTAGTTTGCCATTGCTTTCTGAAATATTAGCACTCATACCATTATATGAAAACCAGTGTAAAGTGGTCTGCTTCCAAGTTGCCTTCAGCTTTTTTTTTAACGCGGGGTTATGAATTATAATGATAAGGGGCCCTCTACTTTTTCTACTGTCGCTGATTGTTTTAATACTTGAAAATTGTAAAATTGGTTTTCTTAATTGTTTAACTATTTCCCTCCTTCCCTCGCTTAATTGTTTAACCATTTCCCTCCCTCGCTTAATTGTTTAACCAATACCCTCCCTCCTTTATCTTTCTCTCTGTCTTTTTATTTCTCTCTACTGCTCACCTCCTCTCTCACTGCCACATTTCTCCCCCCTTTTTCTCCCACTTCTCTTCTCTTTTCCCCCTTTCTTCCCCCTGTTCTCTCTCTCTCTTTTTCTCCTCTCTTCTCTCTCCATTTTCTCCCTCCTTTCTCTCTCCTGTCATCTACCTCCCTCTCTCCTCTCAACTATCTTTCTCTCGCACCCTCTCCTTTCTCTTCCCCTCTCTTTTCTCTTCCCCTCTCTTTTTTCTCTCTTCCTTTCTCTCACACATCTCTCTTCTCCCATTCTTTCTTTCTCCCAGCTCTCTTCTCTTCCCTCTCTCTCCTCTCTCTTTCTCTTCTTTTTTTATCCTCTCCCTCTCTTCCCCTCTCTCTTTCTCTCCCATCTCTCTTTTGCCTCCTTTCTGACCCTCCTGTCTTTCTCTCCTTTTCCTCTCTCCCTTCTTGCTCCCTCTTTCTCATCTTATCACCATCTCTCTTCCTCTTTCTCCTCCATCTTTATCTTTCTCTCTTTTTTCTCATCCTCCTGTCCTCCATTTATCTCTTTTCCCCCTCTCTCTTCTTGCTACCCATTTCTCTTCATCCTTCTCTCCTTTTCTCTTCTTCCTCTCATTCTTCTTTTTGTCCAACTTTCTCCCTCTTTCCTTCCTTCATCTCGCTGTCCTGCCTCTCTTTCTCACCTCTTTACTATATCTCTCTCTCACTTCTCTGTCTCCTCTTTCTCTCCTCCCTCTCCCTTTCTTTCCTTCCCTACCCTCCTTCCTTTTCCACACCCTCTTCCTCCCTTTTCCACACCTTCTTCCTCACTTTCCTTCTCCCCCCCTCTTTTTTTCTCTCTCCCTTGTCACATTTACTCTTTCTTCCCTTCTCTCATCTCTCTCACCTTTCTCTCTCCTCCCATCCTCCCTACCTTTTAACAAATATATATGTATGTGTATGGTTGCTGGTCATTGTCTCCCTATAAATTAGTACTGAGGTAGATTAAGGACACAAACAGATCTCCTCATGCAGGATGGCAGTGGCACTGAGCTGAGAATCAAGACCTTGAACAGCAAGCTGCTGATGCTCGTCTACCAGTATGTGTGCCGCTCACTGTTCAAAGCCGATCGGATGATGTTTGCCATGCACCTGGTTCATGGCTACAGACCAGACATCTTTGAGGAGAATGTAAGTTTTGTTTTTGTCACATTCTTCTGTAACAGTTTAATTTTTCTTTTCACTGCTTCTATTACATTATATTTCAGTTACGGTTGAAATTTATTTAGGAAATTGACAGTGTTGGACTTTATTGCTTCAAGTTTCCATCTTGTCATTGTTTTTGATTTTTTTGTTTTTTATGTGCGTTTGCACTCTCTTTGAACTCAAGCATAGTCTAGGCACGTAATACTACTTCTAATGTACGGGGCTGATTTTTGCACTGAGATTTACCTATTACCAGTGTCCCTTGCCATCAGGGGAACCAACTTAGACATCTTAAGGACTTGTAATTTAAGCCCATAAAAGTCAAGCCGAGAAGTCAACATTTGAGTCAAATTGACTGGTGAAGGGGTTGAACCAGCTACCTTGGCTTCAGCACACCAGAAGTATAAGACCAAGAACTCTTATCCATTCACCATGCTGTCCTCCATCACAGAGTGTGAGTTTATTGACAATGAAATACCTAAAACATGCAGAGGAAGCAACTTGAGACTAATCCCAGCCAGTCTATATATGCTGTGCTATATCCTAATACTTGCCTGTCAGCAAATGTGAAGTGCCAGCACCGGCTGGCAAACCTCGCTCATTTCTGAGCTTGGAAAGGAGAAGGAGAAATCTGCAACATAGTTCCCGTTCAGGTGGTACTTTGCTACCAGTTCAGGAGGAAAGTCTGTTCACCAGCCTCACTCTAATAGATTCCAGCCCCTCTCAGGGCTATAACAACCAGAATGACGTGACCTCGGACTCGGCAGTGACAGTTCAGTGTCCCAGACAATTCACCAACTATTTGTTTGTATTGTGAACTGCATGTTCATAAAATTGTGGCGGCCGGTTGCTGAACTAGCTAGTTTTGCATTATACAGTAATGTGTGTGAAGATGCTTATTTTTTAGTGTTCGTCGTATTGATGAACGATGAACTGTAATTTTCATGGCAGACTGTTGTGTTGGCATTCCGCCAGTGGCCTTATGCATGTACTTGCCTGTGCGTGCTGTTGGATTGTCGGTAATGCTTTTTGTTCTACTTTTCACATGGGGCAGTGAGGAGCATATTGTGTGATGTTCACAGGCACAGGAATGGAGCATTATGGGGGTGGCCCTTTGCTGTGAAGTTGGAACCATGACTAACAACTAACGACTAATCACCAACCAACCAAAACATCCTATCTGTCTATGTATCTATTTGTACCTGGCCATCACTGGAAGTGTTACGCAAATGATCATTGTCGTGTCTGTTGCTTACCACTAGACTTGGCTCATGAAAGGTTTGCACCAGTCGAGCCTCTGTTTTAATTGTGTGACCTAGCGTAGGTTCATGATAGTGGCCACTGTGGTGGAATCAGATAAGTTAGTTGCATATCCTTTACAGGATGTAGCAGTTAACCCCAGCATTCTTTGGGCAGTTTGTGGTTTACTTTCAGTAGTTTACCATTGCTATCTCAACAGCACTCATACAATTGTGTAAAAATCAACGCAAGGCGGTCTGCTGCCAAAACGCCCAAAGTTGTGTTTTGGGCGTGGTATGTGGAATTTCGAATTACGTCCGTAAGCCCTTCACCTGCGGAGTCAGATAAGCAAGGCAAAATAGTAGGACGATAAACGTAGTCCCATAGTTTCAGTTATGACCAAACAGTACACAACAAAACTGTTTGATAAAAGTTACCTGATATGAGTACTGGCCTCCCATTGTGAAGGTGTGCAGTTATCAACCCCAAATTCTGATCTGCCATCATAAACACGTGCAATAATTGATCACAGATATAAATTCCCATTATGAAAATCTGCGGTATTTGATCATAAATACTGACTTCCTTCATGGACATTTGAAATAATCAACCCAAAATACTGACCTACCATCATGGATGCTGGCAATAATTGACCCAATATGTTGACATCCCGTCGTGGATGCTTGCAATAATCGACACAAAATGTTGACTTCCCATCATGCATGCTTGCAATTATTGACCCAAAATATTGACCTCCCATTACGGAAACATGTAATAATGGGCCAAAAATTTGGACCTCCCATCATGAATGTGTAATAATAATTGATCCAAAATGTTGACTCCCATCGTTTTAGAAATAAAGCAAATTACAGATCCCTTCAGTTATAAAATAGTTACCTGACTTTGCTCTCACTTGGTGAAAGGAACAGTATTAAAAGAATTAACTGGCACCTCAGTTCATAATACATCAACCCACCTAGTATATACATAAATTGTAGCCTTTCTTGCTTCACTGTTACAGTATCTCCTATGGAGTTACCTTCACCTTGTAGTCAATAACTTGTATACAATATTCTTCGCCAGGAGTGGGAAGCCTTTACTGGTATGCTGGTGGCAGATGTGAAAGGTGACGGGGCTCGGACTCCATCCTGGGTGGATCAGGAGAGACAGACAGCGTTCACAGCTTTCAAGGTAGTCGAGTTTCACATGAAAACAGACATGTCATTGTTACAGAGTTTTTGTGTGGATATATTCTTTTGTGGATACTTTCTTATGTGGATACTTTATGTGGCTACTTTATGTGGATACTTTCTTATGTGAGTACTTTCTTATGTAGATACTTTCTTATGTAGATACTTTCATATGTGGATACTTTCTTATGTAGATTCTTTATTGTCTTGACACTTTGTTATATGGATGCTTTCTTATGTGGATACTATCTTACATAGGTAGTTTCTTATGTGGATAATTTCATGCATGCAACTTTCTTATTACAGATACTTTCTTACTATTAAATGAGCTGACAATGACACTTTTCTTGCATTAAAACATTAACATTTTCTTTCATTAAAATGTTTTTACATTTAAAAAAAAAAACACATTAAAACAAGAAATACAGCAGAAGATAGGAAAGAAGAGGGAATAACAGTGGAGAGACAAAGATGCAGTATTCTTCCAAGAATTGCTAATGATTGAACACAGCAGGCATCGTAAGTGGAAGGTTTAAAGTTGAGACATGTTTTTATTGTGATCACCCCCAGGCCAACTTCCCGAGACTGTGTCAGAGCTTGGACCTGGAAGATTCGGGCTTGTGGTCAAACTTCTCACGCAGCAGTCAGTGTGAGCAAGAGTTCCCTTCGTCCATTGAGAGAAGGATATCCTTGTTTCAACAAGTGCTGGTGGTTCAGACCTTCAGACCGGACCGGCTTTTAAGTGCCATGAGTGTGTTTGCTTGTCGAGCCTTTAGTAAGTTACTGCATTTGTTATGCTTTACTTGTGTACATATATGTCTGTGTGATATTTCTTTGTCATGTTTGGACATACTGGTGTTTGTCCATCAAGTATGCTGATGACCATTCATTTCATCCAGCGGGCTTGAAAGTTTTGAGCTGTAAGTTCTAAGATAGCTGGCTAGGCTTATATTTGCTGGAAATGTTCTTTAAAATGTGAGCAAAAAGGCTTGACATTTCAGGAGGAGGATCACCTGCGGTGGTTTTTTTGTCCAGCCTCTGTTTTCAAATTTCTTGCAGTCCTGTTTGCTTCGCAAGTGACTACACCCTTGTGTAATGATGTATGCCATGAATTTTGGTCTTTGGCAGCAGTTTCCCATGTGTCGTGATGAATTCCAAAAGCTGTGAGCGATATCTTCAGATCTTCAGTGTCTTTAAAGTGTTTCTTCTGGCCGATTTGGGAGCATTAACAACAATGCAACTCACTGCAAAAAATTTGTTTAGGGAGCCTGTGATCTGATAGATGAAGTTGGATGTAGAATGACTTGCGCGATGGATTGGCTTATAAAGTGAGGAAGAATTGCGCAATTTGTCGACCACACTCTCTCGCCTGAATCTATCTAAATCCAGTGGCAAGACAAGTCAAGACGACTGGAGGCAAATGCAGGTGCAGTGGATGACCAGGGTGTTCTACGTGCTCTGCCGCGCTCATTACATTCGACAATGCTTGGCAGGTAAACACCATCTGACTATGTTTGGACATAGTAGAATAAACTCATCTTTGTCATCAAGTAACTGGTACTGTGGCTTACGGCATTGGACACGTTCCATAATTCTCAATTCTCTGACGTATCAAGTCAAGGGTTCAATATCAGCTGCAGACCTGATTTGGAAGCAGACCTTGCATTGATTTAGATGGTATGGGTAACGGTAATTCAGAAAGCAATGGCAAACTACTGAATGTAAAAATTGCCTAGTAAATCACAAACAGCTAAAAAAAAAATACTAGCGTTCATTGCCATGTCCTGTAAAGGACATGAAACTAACTTTTAGTTATCAAGTATTTTTTGTGAAGTAAGAATAGTCAGCATACCATGTGACTTTGTCTTAAGGAGATTGACTGATGGGTTCTCCTGTAGTATACTGTCATCTTAGAAGTCGTCGTTGAAGCTGCTGAGTTCTTGCTTTGTGTGAGGCTCTTGGCAAGCGGTTTGCCTTTCTGCAGAAAGAGACTGAGCCACATGGGGTAATACATGGTGCAACAAAATCGGCCCTCTTGACTTTAGTGCGCTCTTGTCATTGTGCTAAAAGGTGGTTGTAAGTGAAAGACAAACTAGACTTCAAACATTTAACTTGTGTCTGTAGTCAACATTATAAATGATAAATGAATAGTAGATTAATTACATGCCATTCAGGTATATCAGGAAAATTATATTTGGCCTGTATTTTCTATAACCAACTGGAATATGATGACTTATTGTCAGTATTATTTTAGTCACCTTTACTTTCTCACATTCCTTGTGTCCATTTTATAAGACTAATTAGATTACAATGTTGAGAATATCATGGACAGAGAAGAAAACAAACGCTGAGGTATTGTATCTGCAGATGTTACTGGATCTCATATCAAGGCCATAAAGAAAAGACAAATTAAATTTATGTGGCATAATAAGGGAGAAGTTCAAAAGAGAAATGATCACTATATAGGGGAAATAGGCAAAAGAGACAGAGGATGACAAAGAAAGATTATGTGGAAAGCTTCAAAAGCTAGGCAATAAATGATAATATAAGCAACACCAATATCACCATTGAGGATTGGAGAATCATGATTGCCAGTGTTTGGCCCAGACCAAGCACAAGAAGAAGAAGGTAGACCATAAGGCTGTTCTGATATGAAACAATTCAGCCTAACCACTGATGGTAATGAACCTATGACCGCTGCATTGGTTGTTGATGTATTGTCCACTATACCAACAGGACAGCTCTGATGTTGACCCAGCCTATAGAATGGGTAGGAAGAAATGTTCAGAATTGTGTGGGATTTATCCAGGAAGGAAAGCTGTTGGGGAAGGGGACTGGCCACCCAACCTCATTATGCCATGGCCTAGAATATGTGGGTGATGTCTCACAGTCTCATACAATCACCAGTCTCAGATCAGCTCTGTGTTCTTGTCCTGATGATGCCACGTGGCCAAGCCATCTATAGATTGCACTCTTCTCTTCGTATTGCTCTTTTCCCATCATTACAGATGACACACCATCAGACTGCTACTGGTACCATCAGTATTGGGACTCTTCACTGGCTGTTGAAAATGAGGATGGAGCATGTATGAGAATGTCTCAAGTGCTGTGATGTTGGCTCTAGACTCACAACCCCATCATTACAGTTAGGTTGAGAAGACAGTGTTATGTTTCTATTGTCACATCCATGAAAGTCCAGTGTCTCTGTTCTCATATTATTCCCAGCATATAATCTTGATAGAAATCTTATCCTATCATCTGACAGACATGAAAGAACTCTCACCTCCATCCATCACTCTGAAGAAGCTACACCCGGAGTCCATCCCAACAGAGCCTATACTGGTCATCATATCTGCAGGAGCAGACCCATCACAAGAGCTGCAGGAAATGGCAGCAGAGGTTGTTGGCATAGAGAGATACCACCAGGTCAGATTGAGGGATATGTGGTTTTGAGTTTATCTTCTTTAAGAGCAGCAGTGTTTCTGTCTTGTTTCTTATGTTTTTGTTGTAGACTAGCTAATTCTTCACAGAAGCTTTGAGAAATGGCAGCAGAAGTTGTTGGTGTAGTAAGATACCATTAGTTCACATTGAGGGACAGCAGTTTTGAGTGTATCTTCTTTAAGAGTAGCAGTGATTCTGTCTTGTTTCTTAGCTCAAATTGTCGTTGTTGTTTTAGACTAGTTAACCCCTAATTGAAGCGTCAAGAAATGGCAGCAGATGATGTTTGCATAGAAAGATACCATCAGGATAGACAGAGGGACATGTAATTTTGAATTGATCTTCTTTTAGATTTTAGAGCAGGGGTGGGCAAACTTTTTGTGCATAGGGCCACAATGAAAAATGTAAAGCTATTGGGGGCCGTATATATATTATATATATATATATATATATATATATATATATATATATATATATATATATATATATATATATATATATATATATATATATTATGTCCACTTTGTTTACAGCAACCTATCACAATAAGTAATTATGAATTATTCATAGGTTATTAAACAGTATAAATAACTAATTATTGCAATTTTATTTTACTTATAAACTTATACATTATATTTTACAATATGGACAAAAACCTTTACCAATTTGTTAACAAGATTTTACCATTTTATATTATAATAAATATTTTTTTATTATCTACCAATGGCTTTAATTTAGACACATTCAGACTACATTGTCATTACAATTGTTGATTCTGTTGAGATGTATGCAGCTCCTTGCAATTTTTGACAATATTCTTGAAATCTGGAGCAAGTTTACTTGTTGAAATTTGCATGACAGCATGCAGGTGCAGTCCGACAATAAAGACCTATTCTTAGATTTGTTGATCTTCAAGCAAGAAAAATGCTTACAGAAATAGAAAATTATACAGAAATTTTACCAAAAATGTTAAAACAGTCAGATGATACAGTCTTGATTACAGACAAATACAGGACCGTCAACATTTAGTAGATGTGGTTGTTGCACACAGTGAGCAAATAGGGTTAGAATTGAATAGAAAGAAGACATAGATTATGGTCGTCACTGGGAAGAAGGAAATACCACAATATGATATGAGTAAATGGGCATATTCGTAAGCAAGTTAATCGGTACAGTTATCTCGGAACAGTCATAACATCTGATGGAAGATGCCTTGAAGAGATTAGAACAAGAGTTGTCATTGCGAAGGCAGCCTTTTGCAAGATGAAAAATATACTGACCAATAAAAAGGTATCAATTGAAACGAGAAAAAGAGTATTGTGGTGCTACATAGAAACTGTACTTTTGTATGGATGTGAAGCATGTGCAATGAGCAGTCAAGCTGAAAAACATCTGATGGCCGTAAAAATGTGGTTTCTGAGGAAAATGCAAAGAATACCATGGACAGACAGAAAAACCAATGAACAAGACTTCAAGAAACAAATGAAGATCGTAAACTGATTAGAATCATTACACGTAGACAGTCAAAATTTTTTGGGCTTGTTATGAGAAGAAATGAATTGGAAAACTGGATGACAACTGGCAAGATTGAAGGGAAGTGACCAAGGGGAAGACTGAGAAGTAAATACCTGGATGGCTTGGACACATGGCATGATAGATACAGGAACACGGAGCTGATCCACGACTCTGTTGATCGAGTGAGATGGCAAAACATGACCGCCCACGCTTATCGGCATGGCACATGATGGATGGATGGTTAAAACAATCATAAAGGTACATGAAATTATGTAAAATTCAACAAAATAACTTAAAAATGAAGTAACAATTTTTATTTCTAAATGCCCTCGAGGGCCGCATAATATCAATTGCCGGGCCGCATGCGGCCCTCGGGCCGTTGTTTGCCCACCCCTGTTTTAGAGCAACAATGTTTCTGTCTGTCTTGCTTCTTAACTTTATGTTGTTGATATAGACTAGCTAACTATTAATGCAAGCTTCAAGAAATGGCAGCAGATGATGTTTGCGTAGAAAGATACCATCAGGATAGGCAGAAGGGCATGTAATTTTGAGTTGATCTTCTTTTAGAGCAACAATGTTTCGGTTTGTCTTGTTTCTTAACTTTATGTTGTTGATATAGACTAGCTAACCCTTAATGGAAGCTTCGAGAAATGGCAGCAGAAATTGTTGATATAGAGAGATATCAGGTTACAGAGGGACCTGCAGTTTTTAGTTGATCTTTAAGAGCAACAGTGTGTTTGTCTATGGCGAGGATATTTGCTACCACCATGTAGTTATTATGCCTTTTTTAAAGCAGAGTGTAACAAACTATTGTCTGTCAAAATGGCCAGGTGCCAGTAGCTATAGTCAGTCTCCTACTGACTTTTGAACAGCCTCATTAATGTTAATTATGGAGCTAAGATATTCACAGTTTGACACATTTGAAATGTCTTTATTGTTAACTGGAATGTCTGGAAGACATATAGTTTTGTCCATGGACATTATTATTTATTTTGTTTTAAATGTTTAGAAGAATATTTGTTATCCCCTGTCTGTCTGTCTGTCTGTCTGTCTGTCTGTCTGTCTGTCTGTCTATCTGTCTGTCTGTCTGTCTGTCTGTCTCTTAGTCTCTTTCTCTGTCTCTTTCTGCCTCTGTCTCTGTCTCTCTCTTTGTCTTTCTGTCTCTCTCTGCCTCTCTGTCTCTCTGTTTCTGTGTCTCTCTCTGTCTTTCTGCCTCTCCCTCTGTCTCTATCTCTCTGTCTCTATCTCTCTCCCTCTCCCCCTCTATCATCTCTCTCTCTCTCTTCAAAAAGTTGTAACTGTCAATGTATCTATTTCCACAGGTAGCCATGGGCCAGGGGCAGGCAGATTTGGCTCTAAAGCTACTTCGAGAGTGCTCAAAGAACGGAGACTGGCTGTGTTTGAAGAATCTCCACCTTGTTACAACCTGGCTTCCTGTTTTGGAGAAGGTTGGAATCTCTCAACTATAACTTTCTTCTTTTTCCTGTTCATCATAATTCCTCTTTCGATTGGAGTTTGTCACACATAGGTATTAGATATTGATCTCGCCCCACCGGTTGCGAACCACTGCTCTAGAGTCTAGACATATTCCATCCAAGGTAGTGAACTCTACCCAGGGGTAGGTATACTCTCCTCCCTCTCTCTCTTCCCTCCCTTTCTCCCTCCCATCCTCACTCAATCTCTGTATATATATATATATATATATATATATATATATATATATATATATATATATATATTCATTCAGTAGCATGTCTTTGCAGAACCTCGCTCCCATAACAACCTTCCGGAAAACCTCTCGATCAAAAGCAAGATGTCCCGCGTCCGATACACCCATCTGGAGATCATCCACCTCATCCTGCACCCATCTTCTCTTTGGCCTTCCTCTTCCTCTCTTCCCAGGCATATACCCCTCCATTATTGTTCTCTCCGGGTTCCAAATGTTGCTGTATGTAGCCGAGGCGCGGTGTTGGGGTGAGCGCCCAACATTGCTCAAATACCTCAATGGCTCGTGAATACATAACCTATGCAGCAATAGTCCAACTCCTGGCCTTCACGGGGCGGACCTGTTTAAACTAACAGGAGAAGGGGCGACGGCGAGTCTCTGGCGCCGGAAAATAACCAGTATGCTCTAGATGTGTATGCACGTACATGCATGCGCAGACAGGTGTGTGCGCGCATACACATCTACACTCGAGTGAGACCACAGTCTGCTCTAGCAAAGAAAGGTGCTGAAGACGGAGGCAACCAGCCAGGAGGCGCACCACAGAAATCAGGATGCCACGCAATCACGCAAAATGGAATATGTCGACTACTGCTAATCGTTATGGTGCTCGCCCTGCTTTGGACCCCCAGGCAGGTGCAGTGCCGGGCCCTATGTCTCGAAAGGGTCCAACCCCAACTACTGGAGGTCCTTCTCAGATGTCCTGTGGAGCCAGGGGACATGAGAATAGGACGACTGGCCTTACTAAACGAAGACTTAAAATAATGCACTGGAATGCGGAGGGAGTCAGCAACAAAATAATAGAATTAGAAAAAATCTTGGACCAAGAAAAAGTAAGCATATGTTGCTTGCAAGAAACTCACCTCAATGAAAATATAGCCTTCAAAATCAGAGGCTACCAGTGTTACCGATCTGACCGAAAGAACAGGCGAAAAGGTGGGATACTGACCCTTGTAAGAAATAACATCATGGCTTCCCAAATCAAAGTCTACATGGAAGGGGCTGAGTATCAGACACTTAAACTTAAGACAGGTAATACAGATCTACATCTGATCAATTACTACTGTCCAAGTGACCGCCCACAGGCACTGGACACTCTACCACTAAAAGAAAAAATGATTGTGTGTGGCGATTTCAACAGCCACTCGCAGAGCTGGGGCTATGATCACATGGACCAGAGAGGAGAGAGACTGGAAGACTGGCAAGATGAGAATAGATTCATGTTGATTAACAAGCCGTCCGACCCACATACTTTCTACTCGAGATCATGGCACTCTACAACTACACCTGACCTGGCTTTTCATTCACCAGACCTGGAGTGGAACATTACACGAACTGTTGGGAAACAACTTGGTGGCAGTGACCATCGGCCAGTCTTTCTAACCGTAGAAAATGAGCTTGTAAGTGAAAGCAGCACCCTCTCGAGGTGGAACTACAAGAAAGCAGACTGGGCAATGTACAAGCATCGCACCAGCATACTGGTTAGAAACCTGAACACTGAGAAAGACATAAATAAAGCAGTTGAAGAGTTTGGGAAATGCATACTACAGGCAGCGCGAGAAACAGTACCAAGAGGAGCCCGTAAACAATATAAACCCTACTGGAGTAGTGAACTGGAACAGTTGCATAATGATGTTGAAGTGTGTAGAAAGCAAGCAGAGGCCACACCCAGCCAAGAGCACCACAATAAATTCCAGCATGCAAAAGCCAAATTTCAAAGGGCCAAGCTGCAGGCTAGACGGAAAAGCTGGCAGGAGAAAACGGAGTCTCTGAACTTTGAAAGAGACACAAGGAAATTGTGGAAGCTAATAAAACAGCTTAATGATGAGGGCACAGGGAGAAACTCAAAAATTGCACTACATAAAGATGGGAAAATCTTAACAAGAAAGCAAGCAGCTGACCATTTTGCGGACTCGTTCGCACAAGATAGCAATATCAAAATTAGTCCAGAGAAACAACAAGAGATTCAAGAGAAACGACAACATACAGGACAGAAGGAAATAGTACATGAGGTTCTGGAGGCACCCATCACAATCAGCGAACTGGAGCTAGCCATATCAAAACTGAAAATGAGAAAGTCACCAGGAGCTGATGGTATCTCCAATGAAATGATCAGGAACCTAGGAACAGAGGCCAAAACAAAGCTGTTGCAGATCTTCAATAACAGCTGGACCTTAGGCAGTGTTCCACAAGCCTGGAGAGAAGCAATCATGATACCCCTCCTAAAATCAGGGAAAGATGGTTCCATTGCCTCTAACTACAGACCAATTAGCCTCACCAGCTGTCTCTGCAAAACACTGGAGCGCATCATCAATCACAGACTGCAGTGGTACATTGAAAGTAAAAACATCCTTGTGCCACAGCAGGCTGGCTTTAGGCAGTGCTACTCTACGGAAGATCAGACAACCTACCTCTCTCAAGAAATTGAGGATGCATTCCAAGAGAAGAAGCTGGTGCTTGCGGCATGGATAGATCTGAAGAAAGCCTTTGACAAAGTCTGGAAAGAAGGTCTGATGAAGAAACTGAGAAACTGCAAAGTCAATGGAAGAATGTACAAATGGGTGAAAGCATACTTGTACAACAGAAGAGCCCGAGTACAGATAGACGGACTCAAGAGCAAGAAAGTACTACTGCGTCACGGTGTCCCCCAGGGCGGAGTCTTGTCCCCCACACTTTTTCTAATCTTCATCAATGATCTTGTTGCTCACCTACCGCATGGAATTAAAGCGGCAATGTACGCCGATGACCTGGTTCTATGGAGCACAAATGAAAATGCATCAGTGGCCACCAGATTGCTACAAAGAGCTGTAGATACATTTGCTGCATGGGCAAATAGATGGTGTGTCAGCATAAACACTGACAAGTGCAGCACCACCCTATTTACCCTCTCTCCAAAACAAAAGGCAGGGATCATCCAGATAAATGGAACACCCCTAAGAGAAGATAAAGAACCAACATACCTTGGAGTAACATTTGATGGCAAGCTGACATGGAGAAAGCACATCAACAAAGCAGTAGCAAAAGCCAGAAGGAAAATAGCCATCCTGAGAAAGCTAAGTGGAACCACATGGGGAGCTAGTACGAAAATACTTAGCAAAGTTTACCAACAGAGCATACTACCTCACCTGGAATATGGGTCAACTGTGTGGTGTTTAGCATCAAATACCACACTACAAGAGCTGGACAAGGTGCAAAATCAAGCACTTAGAGTCACCACAGGAGGGATGAGATCAACCCCTATAGTGGAAATGGAGAAGATGGGGAGGACACAGGCACTGAGTGAGCGCAGAGATACGAAAACGCTAATACAAGCAGAAAAGTTCCTCAGCTTGCCAGGCCACCCTATGAAGAACAGATTTGAAAACCTAGCTATGGGGCGGTTGAAAAGAAGTAGTTTTATCCACCAGGCCAAACGACTCTGCAGAGAAACCACTGATCTGCCCACAGTTGGTATCCCCCTAACAACTATTCCAGAGCGAACTCCATGGAAAGATGAGCATAGACTATCGTTACAAATCCAGACAAAAGTGAGAGGAATATTTGACAAGGAAGAACAGAACAGTGTGCAGCGCAGAACAGCCACTCTTGATGAAGAATACCCACAGGACCTCTGGATCCGAGTCTACACAGATGGGTCAGCACAAAATGCTGTTCGAAATGGAGGAGCGGGAGTGTACATAGAATACCCAAATAATACTAGGGACACAGCCATAGTACCAACAGGAAAGTACTGCCATAACTATGATGCCGAAATTGAGGCAATCAAGATAGCAACAGAGAAATTACTAAATAACAGCAATGGTACACAACCTGTGGTGCTACTAACAGATGCAAAATCAGTACTCGAGGCGCTCCTCTCTGGGAAATTGCCAGTACTAAGGACACTACTTTCTGAACTTAGCAGTCAGCATAAAGTCACCATACAGTGGATACCATCCCACTGTGGAGTACCCGGAAACGACAGAGCTGATCAATTGGCTAAGGAAGGAGCCAAAGAGGAACAGCCTGATGTGCCCGTTACATACCACCAAAAGAAAAGAATGATCAAATCAGTCAGAAAGCCACCAAAACCTGCTCAAGATGACTACCACATTATGGACAGACCAGAACAAGTCATTATTCTGCGCCTCAGAACAGGACACAATAGATTACGCAACCACATGTATACAAAATTCAAGATTGGTGAAACAGCCATGTGCACATGTGGATTGGCGTCGCAGACAGCAGAGCACATACTCCAAGACTGCCCAAAATATAACATATCTAGGCAAACCTTCTGGCCTAGAGAGACGACAGTGGAAGATAAACTCTATGGACCACTGTGTGAACTGAAAAAAACAGTTCAATTCATGCAAGAGACGACATTGCAGATATAGACATATTTCAAGCGAACGAAAAAAGAAGAAGAAGAATTGTTCTCTCCAAACTTTCGTGACGTTTCAAGTGACCAAAATATTTCAATTTTCTTTGTTTTATTGGTTTTAATAGCCGACCCTCTTCAGTATTCAACTCTTGAAGCATTGATGCATTTGTTCTTTTCTTTACCCAAGATATTCTTAGAACTCGTCTATAACATTTATATTCAAAGGCTTTTATACGCTGCTCAGCTTGTTTAGTAAGTGTCCAGGTCTCACAGGCATATGTTGCAATGGGAAAGATGCATGCTCTTAAAAATCTAATTTTTGTAGTTCTGTCTGTCCCATTCCATAATTTATTCAGTTTTAGTCTTTGAAGAGCAATTTAATATATATATATATAGTGTCATTACACACTCTTTGCAATTTCCAACTGTGTAGTTTATTTCTTTGACCCTTATCTGAAATGCTTGGTATGCAATCTCACTATCCAGGATCCACTAATCAGAAAATGCACTTAAGGCCATTTAAATTTGCTGTGGACAGTTTTTAGAATGCTAGGACATTTAATGTTACCATTGTATAATTTTATAAACAATATACATTTTTTTTCCTCCGCAGGAAATCAACATCATGCAACCACATAACGATTTCCGCTTGTGGCTGACATCAGAAGTTCATCTGAAGTTCCCTACCATCCTGCTGCAGTCAAGTCTGAAAGTCACGTATGAGGTGTGAACTAATTTTCTAACACAGCCATTTGTCTCTTGTAAATAGCAGGGCAACCTTGATGCTGGCATCCACCAAGTTAAATAAGCTTAGGGAAGGAAAATAACATGCATACAAGGGAGAGGTGGTCAAGTGCCTGTGGGACCAGGTGGAGAAGGTGGGCAACAGATTAAGAACCTGTATGTAAAAAGAATGAGATTGCGGGTGATCAGCAGGGGTTCCAGAAGAATCTCAGAACTGAGAGGGAAGACCAGAACTTTCAATCAGATAATTGTGGGAACGATTAGTAAAGTGACTCTTTGCTGGCTGTTGACTGTTGAACAAGGGAACCGAGCGCGCATGGAAATATCCTGAATGCTATGATGTCGGTTCTTAGCTCAACTCAACAGTATGAAACAAATGAGGGAAGTAAGGAATTGACTCCAGTCCAAAGACCTGGATCACAGGTGAAGGGTCACTTAGCTTGGTTGCTGAGTGTTCTCATATTGTGGATGCAGTCTGTAGCAACCCTGAATCCCCCGAGATCACAGGACCAGGACTTACACTTACCAAGATCTTGAAGCATCTCTTCATGGTGCGACCAATCCATATTATGGCTTCACAGTTTGGCTAACCTTCCAAGCAGCATTATGCCTTTCCATAAAGGTGTGCTCAAGTACTGGACTGCTTTCCCTGCAGGTGTCTGCACTTGCAGAGGGGAAGGAGAACTCTGCAGCACAGCCCCATGACAGATGGTACTTCTATTCCATGTTGGGAGAAGGGCCCTACACCAGCCTTACCCCAATAGATGCAAGCCCCTTGCAGAGCTTAGATGACCTGAACATGAATGCATGGAACTCAAGAGTTAGAACTCTCAGAGCTTAAATGACCTGAACATGAATGTCTAGAACTCAAGAGTTAGAACTCTCAGAGCTTAAATGACCTGAACATGAATGCATGGAGCTCAAGAGTTAGAACTCTCAGAGCTTAGATGACCGGAACATGAATACATGAAACTCAAGAGTTAGAGCTCAATCTTCTAGAGCTTTTCCAATCAACCAGTTCCCTATCTCAGAAGTCGGAGTGGGTTCGCCTGATGGCAAGGAACACTGGTCATAGGGAAAACTAATTCACACACAAAACTCAGTCCAGTGCACTAAAAAAAAGTTGTAGCACATGTATGGACTATGCTTGAGTTCAAAGCGAGCAAATAAACAAAAAAACAAAAGACCAGCTCCCAAGATTTGATAAAAGTAGTCCCATAGCAGATACTGTTGTTAGGGTGTGAAATGTCAGGTCTTCACGTATTCTAGGTTACAACATATAAGGTACAGTGTCCATCCCCCATACAATTCCCAGAACATTCTACAAGTGGTCTACTAACCATCTGTATGAGGCTGGGTCGATCCCAGAGCTGTACTGGTGGGAAAATTATTTTGCCCCTGCTGGGGTTGAACCTGTACCACTGTTTTGGCAGACATGTTCACTAGCCTGTATGCCACCGAGGCCGCCAGGATATTACAGTAAAACACAGCAAACAAGGAGGGGAGTAAGGAATTAACACCAGATTACTGTTAACACCAGAGTGATACATGTCTTTGGACGTGTTAATTCCTTACTCCCCTCATCTGTGATCCAGGTGTTTGGTGTCGTCAGTTGCTACACGCTGCAGGATTTGCTGAGGAGGGGATCTGAGCACTTATGGACTGAATGGTTCGATCTGCAATGAGGATGATCTGTCGACTAACTAACTAACTAACTAACTTACTAACTAACTAACTAACTAACACACATAGCAAACAGAGATGCTTAGCTCTATCTAAGACAAAACAGAGCAGGAAAAGACAGAACACGACACACCCACACTACCATCCTGCACGAGGAGATCAGTTTGTATCTTTTATCTCAGTACTCATTTATTGGGAGACAACGACAAGCAGGCATCAACAAACATAAATATTTGTCTTTGATGTTGTGTTTCAGTCACCACCTGGCATTAAGCGCAATCTCATGAGGACTTACGAGAGCTGGACCCCAGAATATATTGCCCGTGGTGGAGATGTGTCGAGGTCACAAGCCATGTTTGCCTTAGCTTGGTTCCATGCTGTTGTCCAGGAACGAAGGATGTACATTCCCCAGGGATGGACTAAATTCTACGAGTTCTCGACATCAGATCTTCGAGCTGGTGCAGACATCATCGACAGACTGTGTAAAGGAGGTTGGTTGAATATTTGATTTCTTTTTGTACAGAAACAATACTCTTCTTGTTCAAAAGTTCTTTGTTGTCTTGGATTCGCCCATTGTACCTCATTTTAGTTTTTTTCTGTTCACAGCAAATTACCATGTAATTGATTAATTTTCATGTGTCCGTGGTTCTTGTGTGATTATTCATTCTTCATGCATACCAATCATGTCATGTGTGATTGGCTAATCTTCATGTATATTAATCTATGTGTCATGTCTGATTAATTGTTCTTTATGTGGATCACTCAATGTGTCATGTGTGATTGTTCATTTGTCATACATACCAATCGTGTCATGTGTGGCTGTCTATTTTTCATGTGTATCTTTCAACAGGTCAGGTATGATTGACTATTCTTCATGTGTATCATTCAATGAGTCATGTGTGATTGACTATTCTTCATGTGTATCATTCAACAGGTCAGGTGTGATTGACTATTCTTCATGTGTATCATTCAGTGAGTCATGTGTGACTGACTATTCTTCATGCATCCCAATCAACATGTCATGTGTGATTGGGCTTCTTCAAAACATACTAAAGAAATTTGGCAGTGTGTTTGTCTTATAAAAAGTGTATATATCTGGGGCCAGTGAAATTAATACATTTGTTATTTTCTTGTTGTTGTCATTATTGTTTTCCTTGGATGTTTTCCCTGATTCACTACACCATTTGTACCACAGCTGTTGTATGCCAGGAGAGGTTTGTGTTTCTGTTCTCATTACACCATTTGTACTATAACTGTTGTATGCCAGGAGAGGTTTGTGTTTCTGTTCTCATTACACCATTTGTACTATAACTGTTGTATGCCAGGAGAGGTTTGTGTTTCTGTTCTCATTACACCATTTGTACCACAGCTGTTGTATGCCAGGAGAGGTTTGTGTTTCTGTTCTCATTACACCATTTGTACTATAACTGTTGTATGCCAGGAGAGGTTTGTGTTTCTGTTCTCATTACACCATTTGTACTATAACTGTTGTATGCCAGGAGAGGTTTGTGTTTCTGTTCTCATTACACCATTTGTACCACAGCTGTTGTATGCTTGGAGAGGTTTGTGTTTCTATTCTCATTACACCATTTGTACTATAACTGTTTTATGCCAGGAGAAGTTTGTGTTTCTGTTCTCATTGCATCATTTGTACTATATCTGCTGTAATGTAGAAACTAGGATTTTGTGAGTTTTAATCTCTCAGTTTGACCGGTGTTGTAATGCATGTCCAATGATGTGTAGACAGACTTTCTGACCCCTTGGTCATCTACTCCTCAACTGAAAGAGCAAAGAACTATTCACTTATAAATCATGGTTATAAAGGGAAATGGAGTGAATGAAGTGAAACCATCACAATACAATAAATAATAAATATAGGAAAAAGAGAAAGTTGAGGCAAGTCAGCTTTACAGAATAAAGGAGTGGATGCTCTGGCTAAAAAAAACTTCATCAGGACTGCATTACATTACTCATCTGTCTTTAATTCTCTTTGTCATGTGGTTTTAATCTAATGTTTCTTTTGCCTTGTGGGTTCAAATTATGTTGAAACATCCTGTGTTATCAACACTTTATTTCAAACAATTTTATGTATACATTTTAAGTCTGAATGCAATCGATGTGTGTATAATAATAAAGACGGTTAAATAACCTTGCTTTTAAAAATGTGTTGGCTGGAAGATGGGAAAAGCATAACTTTATTGTAAACTAACATAACACAACCTGCATCTTCTTCAGCAAGGAAAAGAAGAAGTCTGATACACATTTGTTACTGTATATGATACACTGTGTCTTTTCACTTATACAAGTTATAGCAAAAATATGTTATGTATTACAAATTATAACAGGAAGTCATTATTATTCCAAACTATAACAGGAAGGCATCTATTCAAAACAGTAACAAGAAGACATGTATTATACATTATAAGAAGGTAATTTATGTATTACACATTATAACAAGGAGACTTTGTGGATTATGCATTATAACAAGGTGGCATTATGTATACTAAATTATAACACGAAAACATTATGTTATTATTATAACAAGAAGATATTTGGCATTCTAAATTACAAAAAGAGGACATTACATATTCTGGTCTGCATATATTTTAATATATTACAATAGGCCAGGACTCTATACAGTGGAAATTCATTCATGGCCTTTTTGAGTTTGCTATCTACGGTGGAAGAGTGGACAACCCATTTGACATGAGGGTTATGGTGTCATACCTTCAGCAGTTTTTCAGCGCCTCAGTGATTTCCCAGCAGGGCAAGAACAAGAGACTGGGCCCCTGTAAGCTGCCGGTATCAACCAATATCAGAGTGAGTGGTGTTATCTTTTCTTGATGTCAATGTATTTTTGTCTCTTAATGTTAGTGTCATCATTGAATTCTGGTTTTCAAAGACAATTAAGTTGTCATTTTTATTTGTTGTTGTTGTCCATGTGCCTCAAATGTGAATGAGAGAGAAAGGATCCCATATGCTAGCACTATATGTTTAGACCAAGACAATATGTTAACCCAGTCAACAAATGCCTAAAGAAGTCGAATGTGTCGGCCGAAGGGTGCAGATATTGCAGCTCTGCTGTAAACAGGCACAACACTATTACATCTAAAACAACATTCCAGATGAATGCAGAAGAAGAAGAAGAAGACCAACTGGCACATGATGGGCAACATGGTCACTGTTGGTTACTGTATTGTCGTGATGGCATTGCCAAGTTCTCATTACCTACAGGTCCATTATTCACATCACTCACATCTGATTCAGACTTTCTTGGTCAAGCTTAATATTCACCTGGTTTGTCAGGTTCCCTACTCACTCGACGGGGCTCCTTGTGATTGTTTGCCATTTCCCAGGCTGAACATACAGCTAAACAGGTTCTGAGCTGATCCATGGGAAGACATTCAGTGGAACATTATGGCTGTGCTCTACTTCATTCCCAGAGGTCTTCCTGAAATGCTTCAAACAATGACAGGACTGCAGACCCAGGGAGAGTAGACTTTGAAGGGTTAGGGCCTCAGGCTTCCACGTGAGTAATTGTATCTTTTCTGGCCAAAGATCTGGTACTTCTTAAACAGACAAGGTAAGAATGGTACATCTTTGAAAATCATACACTCATGCTGCATTTCATTATGGTTGTTGTCCCATTTGAGCATCTGCTGCAAAATGTGGGATTAGAAAAGTTAACATAAATTTCTAGATACTTTGGGTGTTTGTGGATCCCAGAATAGGAATCTGTGTTGTAAATAAAAACCTTACATTCTAGAAGTTGCAGATAGAGCATTTTCTAGAAGTTGCAGATAGAATATTTTCTAGAAGTTGCAGATAGAACATTTTCTAGAAGTTGCAGATATCTCTCATGTTGTGTTTACCTTCAGGACTACATGGATATGATAGAGGGCCTGCCAGAGTTTGACAAGCCAGCTTACTTTGGGTTGCCGGAGAACATCGAAAGGTCAACCCAGAGAATCACCAGCATGCAGGTCATCACCCAACTACGTGTTCTCCAGAGGTCACATTCTAAGGCGGTCAAGTTCGACAAGGAAGTTTGGGCAACAGAACTTGGGCCAATCCTGAGCTTATGGAAGAAGCTGAATCAAGTAAGTTTAGCAAAATAAAGAAAATGAAGAATTGCTGAACCACTGTTACAGTGAGATTCATTTCCAAAGATATCTTAACATTCAAAACAATGCATTACCTGAGTAAATTTAATCACAGACACCATCAATTAAATATTGCACAATTTCTTGCCTGGCATATTTCGCTGCATCTCATCGGTCTGTTTGTGTCTGACTGCCTGCATGCCTCTCTCTCTCTCTCTCTCTCTCTCTCTCTCTCTCTCTCTCTCTCTCTCTCTCTCTCTCTCTCTCTCTCTCTCTCTCTCTCTCCACAACATACATTTGACAATGATTTTACTATGTGAATGTAACATGCTCAATAGATAATTGATGTACGAAAGATGAGTGATTGAAGGGCCGAATGTAAGACAGGCCTAAATGCCCAATTGTTGACCCTTTGTAAATAAAGTTTGTTTGTCCGTTCTCTCTTTCTATCTCTCTTTTCCTCTCTCTCTTACTATCTCTCTAGTATAAGCCATGCGGTATTTGTGATCAAATGTGTCCATGGTCTTCTTATGTTTCTCATGCTTCCAATGATTTCTGATACAGATGCCCCTCCATGCCGTGATGTCAAACTGTCCAGCATCTTCTCTGTTGGTCTCCATCTTCCTCTTCTCATCACATGCTCAAATAATGTGGACTCTCTACTTCTGTTATGAGTAGCTAGCTGTCTTTGTCAGGTAACATCTTTCAACATCCTTCGTTGCTCTTACTATCTGTCCACAGTGTTCTCATCAAAACACATCCTTGTAGCTTCCACATAATTCCTCACTTGTTTGCTAATGGTCCATGATTCAGGATTGGCTCAGTATAGCTCTAGAGAACTCTGTTCCTCACCTCGAATTGAGTTGAGTTAAGTTGAGCTAAGAACTGACATCACTGCACTCAGGACATTCCCATACGGGCTCCGTCTCCTCATTAAAAAGCCAACAAAGAGTCATACTGCTAACCGTTCCCACCGCTAACTGATTGAAAGTTCTCCTGGTCTTCCCTCTCAGTTTAGAGATTCTTCCAGAACCCCTGATGATCCCCAGCAATCTCATTTTTCCCACATACGGGTTCTCAATCTGTTCCTCTGCCTTCTCCACCTGGTCAAACAGGCATACGACCACCTCACCTCGATTGACAAAGATGTACACATATAACAACTTTTGCTTTATCATTTGTAAGGGCCACAACTTGATTCAGTCAAAGGTGTCACCACCATCAGAGAAAGACAGCCACAACTCTCCTGTGCTGACGTTCATCCTGCTGGAACGCTACAACTCCATCAAGCTGGTCCAGTCAGTCCATGCTTCTCTTGCTGCCCTCAGCAAGGTCATCAGGGGCACGCAACTCTTGACCACAGATGTACAGAATCTGGCAGCTGCTCTTCTCAACCAGGAGGTACTGCTAGCACGTAAAAGCTTGACTGTGTTACAATATTGCTGTCTCTTATGTTATTAGTGGTCATTACGTATACTTTCTGTCAGGTCTTAGTCAGATATGACTGAGTACTGTATAACAGTAGACAGTAGTACATGATTTCTGTTATCGCTGAATGTTGGGTGGCGCTCACCAAACCCAACACCCCACATCATGCCAACGGCTTCAGGTGGAGGAGCGAAATTAGGAGGGTAAAAGCCTTATCCTGGTGCTAGGAAATGCAACCTAAAGACTAAATGTCATGACAGGGCAAACCAGGTCTGCAACTAGTCTTGGATCAAAACTCCGTCAGGCATTGCTTTTCTTTTCCGGCAGCTTCTGCACCTTGTCTTGTTCCAGATGTATTAATGTTACCTTTCTTGTGGAGTAAATTAGGCAGGCTGAAAGAGGGATCATGCTGCATGGGCAACACATGGTCTCTATAATTCACCCCAGGCTTTGTGCTGTGGAGAGCTATAACTCCAGCCATGGGCCCCGCTATGGGTTGTAGTTATTATGCCTTTTTTTAAAAGCATAATGTAGCAATATAATATAGTAACATATAAAGGCAGGAAATCAGACCCTTTCCAAATAACATCTGGCTTGAAACAGGGTGATGCACTATCACCACTCCTTTTCAATCTGGCTCTAGAGAAAGTTGTAAGGATGGTAAAGGAGGAATGTGCTATTGGAGGAACATCCAGACTGCTTGGTTATGCAGATGATATAGATATTATAGGGGAGAACGAACAAAAGACATTGGAAATATTGGCTCATTTAAAAGAAAAAGCTCAACAAATGGGGCTGGTTATCAACCAAGATAAGACAGAATATATGGTAATTTCAAGAGAAGGAACGACTAAAAACTCTGGCCACATACAAATAGATAATATGACCATTAGAAGAACAGAAACATACAAATACCTGGTACAATCTTCAACTGCTCCAACATAATAAGGGAAGAAATACAAGCTAGACTCAACTCTGGAAATAAGAGATACTATGCATTACAAAATCTGCTAAAATCAAATGCGCTGTCTCGTAACACAAAGATCTCAGTATACAAAACACTGATTAGACCAGTTGTGCTGTATGGCTCTGAAACCTGGAGTACAACTAAAGGAGACGAAGCCTTGTTACAAACCTTTGAGAACAAAGTCTTAAGATGCATCTTTGGGCCCATTAGGGATACACAAAGTGGAGAGTGGAAAAGAAGAAGCAACAAAGACATTTATGATCTGTTCAAGTCCCCGCTAATCACTGGTATCATGAAGGCTAATAGACTGCAATAGCTGGGGCATATAGAAAGAATGGAAGATAATAGGGAAACAAAACTCGCTTACACTCAGGAAATAAATGACCGTAGACCCCGAGGTAGACCAAGAAGACGGTGGAGAGATAATATACATACAGACCTACAAGCACTTGGTATCAGCGACTGGCAAGAGAAGGTCAACCAGAGAGACGAATGGAGACAGCTCGTATCTGCAGCAAAGAACCTCAATGGCTCGGAATGCTGAAGAAGAAGAATATAGCAAGTTTGCCTGCTTGATCCAACCAATCGTGAACAATTCTACAAAGGTCTTGGCGTGAGTTGGTTGAGGGTCTGTACTTCTTTGGGAGATGACATCCAGAAGATGAATAAGGCCATTTAATGAGCTGAGGTGGTCAGTTTCCTTTCTCGCTATCCCAGAAAATCATCCATTACCTTGTTCATGAGGCTAGATTGATGCCGGAAACATTCTGATTGGGGAAACATTCTACCACTACCAGGGGTTGAATCAAGACCACCTTCATGGTTGCAAGTGCAGTAACTGTAAAGTCACCACAGCTTGCAAGAATTTTACACCATAATGCAAGCCATTTATGTGGTTTGTGAAGTAAATGAAAACAAATAAATAACCTTTCCACACACCTAGAAGTGTATCAGACATATGGTGCCAGCCCCATATCTTTATGTACCAGTTGACACCCAAGGGGTCATGTGGTCAATATCAGGCCAGCCCCCTTTACTTCCCAACACATATCCTGGTAGCCCAGATTAGGCTTGGGAGCCCAGATACATTAATACAATCCACATCAGTCTGAATTTGAACCCTTGACCCCTGGGCAGGAGAGGCAGACTTCTTGCCACTACGCTAGCACAGTTGCTGGCTTGTGAAATACCATATAATTTTATTCACTGACTTTACAAACATATTGTTCATTTGTCATTTTTTTTTTTTTTTCAAACTCATGTGAATCAGTCAGTCGGTCAGTAAGTCATTAAGTAACTAAGTAAGCCAGTCAGTCAGTAGGTAAGTCAGTCAGTAGGTAAGTAAGCAAAGCACCCTTTTACACTTTCATCATTGGCACCTTTCAGTCTTGACAGACGATAGTTTGTTACATTGTGCTTCAAAAAGGCATAATAACTACAACCCATGGCAGTAGGGAATGTGACTGATCAGAATAATTTTACACACTATAAACTGAATTGGGCTTATGGTGCTAGACCCATATTTTAATAGAGCAGTCAGCACTCCACGGGTGAGGGGGTCAGTATCCTGGCAGCTGCCTTTATTTCTCATGACATTTCCTGGTAGCCCATTTAGTTTGAGTTGACCAGGTAGCAAATCTGCCACGTTGAGAATCAAACACATGGGCGCTGGGCAGACAGGTGAGTGTCTAGCCACTATGCCACAGTGGCTCCCATACAGCTAAGTGGAGCTTGATCAGTTGTGGGTGACTTTGAAACTATTCTAGTGTTGTAATTTATACTTTGAGTTCATAGTTATTCTTGTGATTACAGACCCCTCTTGACTGGCTTAGCAAGTGGGATGGGCCTGAAGACCCTGTACAGTTCCTGCGTGGGTTAGTGACCCGGGCTGCTGCAATCCTGACCTGGGTGGAGAGAGCAGAGTCTGGGTCTTTGTTGAGGGAAACCCTGGATTTAAGTGAGCTCTTCCGGCCTGATACATTCCTGAATGCTTTCCGACAGCTGATTGCCAGGTGGGCTGCGTTTGTTGATTCTCTCTGTGGTGTTTTCGTTCCAAACTGACTGAAACCTGTGTTTCTTTCTTTCTTTGGATATTCACACATTACATAGAAATGAGGTTGTTGTAGACTTTTTCTTTATTTGTTTCATTTCTATGACTTTTATTTTCCTTTAATATACCTGTTGTATTATTTCTGTCTATCTGACTCTCTGTCTGTCCATCCATCTTGTCTCTTTGTCAAATCTAACTATCTGTTTTGTCTATTTACCTATTTTTTCTGTCTGTCTAACCTATCTTGTCTGTATATCTAATCTATCTGAATGTCTGTCTATCCATCCATCCATCCTTCTATCCCTCCATTCCTTTCTCTGTCTGTCTGTCCATTAATTCATCTACCTATCTGTGTGCCAGTCTGTTTATCTATTTGTCTCTATGTATGTATATATTTGTCTGTCTGTCTATTTTTCTCTCATCCCTTCACCCATCTGTATATTTAATTTTGTTTCTCATAAGCAGCCAACTAACTGGCGTTAAACTGATACAGGAACCTATGTGACAGACTGATAACGTACCCACATATATCATGGCAGTCCACATTTCTACATGAGGCTTCATGCAGGTCTTGTTTCCACAAATAAACACAACCCAATTAACTGAGTCCAAAGACTGGCATCGCATTTCACGAACAAATGATCCTACTATAATCTATAATATGGCAAGATATTGGGACCCTTCGCTGGCTGTTCAAGTTGAGGATGGGCTATTTTCTAATGAAATCTAGCACTGCTATAACCCCCACTTTAGTCAAGTTTTATTTCTACCATGGAATGCCCTTTACCATGTTTTTCTTCCATAAAAAGAAATATTGTCTGCTGCATTGATTCCTCTTGCAGCTATCAGTTTGAGATAGGTGTTTTCCATTTCTCATAAACTACATGATGTTCCCAGAGAATTGAAGTGCTCCATGGATGGCCTCAAGTTTGTGTGCTCATGGAAGGGCTCCGTGCAAGGAGCAACTACTCTACTCAAGATTGGTGGCCTCCTGCTGGAGGGTTGCACATTTGATGGCCGTCAGCTCTTGGAGAACCAGAGAGATTCTCCCAGTGTGTCGGCGGTGCCTCCATGTCTGGTCTCATGGATTCCTAAGGTAAGTGTATGTCAGGTATTGTCATTATCTGTCTATCCGTTGTGTCTATGTCTCCATGCCTAGTTTAATAAATTCCTACCATTGTATCTATCCAAAACATAAATCACATTAAAATAAAGATGTGGTTTTATAGAAGAATGTTGAAAATTAATTGGACAGCCAAATTGAGCAATCTGGACATTTTGAGGGAAGCGAAGTCGCTAAGACAACTTATCACAAACATCAGAAAAAAGCAGTCATCATTTTTTGGCTACATTATGAGAAGACAAAAACTGAAAATTGTTGTGACAACTAGAAAGATTTATGGGCAGAGAGGCAGAGGAAGACAGCGTTAGAAAATTCTTGACAGTTTTGTGTCAAGGCATGGAAGGGAGTCAATACACGAAATGATCCATGCCGCCACAGATCGCAATTTGTGATGAAGCTTGATCGCCCACCTTTCGGTCCAAATTTTGTATCTACCCTCTGTAATGTTCATGCAACATAATAGGTAAATACAAAAACATGGACCAGCAATATTTTCAAACACTGCACATTCATTAAAAATACACCCTGTTTATTTCTACAATGATTCTATATAGTATTATTTTCTGTTTGTCTGTCTGTCGGCCATGATGTCTCCATGCTTAGTCTAATAAATTCCTGCAGTGAATCTGTATAAAATATCATTGTCTGTGGGCCATGTCCATGATGTCTCCAAACCTAGTCTAATAAATTCCTACAGTGAGTCTGTATAAAATATGATTGTCTGTCGGTTATGTCTCTTTCTTCACATAATGCTCATCATCAAGTGCCCTGCCAACTGCTGTAGGCATTCATGTCTCTTCACATAGCTCGGTCCTTGGTGTTCTGGATCAACTCTGCTGATGATATTCCTCCATGCCACCGTCTCAATCCATCCAGCATTATTTCTCTTGGTCTGTTTCTGCCTCTCTTCCTCTTGATCTTTCCAGTTGTCACGATGACTATGTTATTGCTTGTGATCATGTTCTAATAAAGTGATTCTTTCATTATATATTGAAGATGTACACATTGTTTCCAGGATTCCCCTGACCCATATGGACTAGAGGACACCATCTCTCTGCCCATCTATTACTCCAGCACCAGGGACAGGATAGTCACACGACTGGACATACCGTGTGGAGGCAACATTGACCAGTGGCTGCAGACCGGAGCTGCTCTCTTTTTGAAAAATGAATAGTTTATTTGTTGCATGATGTTTTATGTTGATTTTATTGTGGGGTTTATTTCATTCCAGATCTCTGATTGTTGTTTTATTGTGTTGATTCTTTTCTTTCCACTTAAGGAGTTACTTATAATAATTATTGATGAGGCAGGACTAAACATATTTTATTATCATCGTCATGATTGTCATCAAGTATTTCAGTCTTCGAGCTGGTCTTAACTGATTCTCTGCCGCAGACCGATAGGTCAGTTCAATGGAACGGTTTTGGCACCCACGAACCGATATGTCGGTTCGGTATAGATAGTGCTTTATTTGTTCAAGTTCTCTTATATGTTCCACAATTTTTAGTGCTCCAGTAAATTAAAATGTGTACAGAAAGATTTTGCTTCCGCCCATGTGCAACAAGACGCTAGGACCCATTTCTTTTTAAGGAGAAAACGAGTTTGTTGTAATTTGAAATGATTGTTGTGATTTGAACTTCGAAGTGACAACACCTTCTGGTTCTGGACCTCATATATTTTAATAAAATTACCGCTTTAAACAATTTTATATTATAGTTATTGTGATGTAAAGAACTTTGTGAAAGATTCTAAAACTAATATCATGTGCAGTAGTCAGTTAATTATTTAGAAGACGGTCATAATTTAAAAAGAAAACTATTATGATGGCACATGCCGACTTATGCTTGTGCTAATGGGCCACACTTGTGCCACTAAATTTGCTTTGCCTATCACAAAGTATTTAAGGAGTATTTAAATAATTAAATTTAAAAGAATAATAATGATAACTAAATAGAAAATAGTGTTTATTGTTGTTTCTCAGTACAATCTGCCTAGTGTGTCCTGGACATTTTCTATTTCGTGTGAAAATTATGTGCTTCAAAATATTATGTTTTAATTGTGTTTTATTGGTGTTGTGGTGCAGTTCTTGTGATATTATTGAACAAAAGTGGTGTATTCAACATTATTCCATAAATTTAACTGGATTAGCTGCAGCAGATACAAAATAACGCCTTGGTAAGTGGAAATTTGTCATAACTGTCACCCCTTTAATTTAAATTATTACTAAACCTCTCATTATTGTCATAATATTTCTAACCTATCAACTAACTATTAACACTGTCATGTTCCCTGTGCAATCGCCTTTAATTTGATATATCATGCAGTATATCTGCTACAATTTTAACCATTTTCACGACATTATTGTCACACACCCATACTTCCCATTTTCTGCCATGAATTTCTGTTTGGTCAGGACCACTTTTTTGTTTGGCACGCAATCAGTTAAAGCTTCCTGAACATTCTGTTCATGCAGAGTGGCATGCTTCAATTAGACACATCAAAGATAAGGGGCATCAGTTGGATCTTTTCCACAGGACATGCTGGTGGGTAGGGAAATGGGCAGGCGGACACATTGGCTGAGTCTGCATGGATGGGTGGGGTATTGGTGTATGATAATGCAGATGTGGCGGTTCATGTGTATAGCGTGGAAGAACAGATAAATCATCATGGCATGTAGATAATGGCGCGGCAGGGAGTGACCAGAGGATCTGGCCGAAACTCACTACTCAGGAAAAATGGCCGGACAGATACATAATTGAAATCCACTTGCACCATCAGTACTGGGACACTTCACTGATTGTTGAAGATGAGAATGGTCAAGTGGTCATGAGGTTGAACCCACCTAGATGATTTGTTTCTCCAACCTGGGCCTCTTGGTCAGCCTAAAATGAGTACCATGCAATTTCCTGGGAAGTAAAAGCAACCAGCATGATATTGATTGTCCACACACCCCTCTAGTGCTGACTGCTCTAAGCATATGAGGCTATAATCACACACCCAGCATGCTTCATTTTTTGAAAATGGGTTCTTGACTTTTGTTTTTAACTTTACTAATTTTACCAAATAAATATAAAGATAGTTTCTTTTTCTCCTCCTCCTCTTTTCTTCTTCTTTTCCTGCTGCTCCTTCTTCTTCTACCCCATTCATCTGAAATGTTTTGGACATAATTGTGTTGTGCCTGTTTACAGCAGAGTTGCAATGTTTGCATCTTTTGGCTGAAACATCTGTCTTCTTAGGGCGTTTATGGACCAGGTTAACCTTCCTGGGATAAAGAAAGTTTAATTAATTTAATTAATCAAATTGGGCAAAGCTGTAAACTCTATCAATAGAGCAGGTGCAATAATATTCTTCTGTTCATCACATGAAGTTTCCCCATTTAAGTGGTTCTTCTGATATTTTTATCTTATTGACATTCAGGGAGAAGGGGAAATTTTTTTAACGAATAATTTTTTTTAACAATTAATCGAAAACTTTTTTCCCATCACTTATACAAATGAACTGGATGCCGAAAAATTTTCGGACATTTTAAACATAGTGCTGCAAACATAACCGAATTGCAAAATTGTACTGAGTACTGAGTCACCATTGTGTAAGCTGCAGCAAGATGTACCAACAAGATGAAACAGTATGTTTATTATGCTACAGAGTCTTCTGCAGATCAGAGAAGCATTAACTGTCTACATATCAGATGAAAAGAAGCAATACAAAGGTCCAAACTGTCAAATTCAGATTGGAAGAAGATTTAGAAATATGTCAAAGGTTTGGACTTATTCTGTCAGACCACGGTCCTGCTTGGCGGTCAAGATTATGTTTCATGTAGCTGTGTATTGCCACTGATATCATCGTTGACAAAGCATATGACTGTACACGATGATGATCCGAGCTACATAGCTAAATTTAAGGCAGCACCTATTAATGACTTCAGTGAACGTATAGCTAGATGACAAGTATTGAAATACTACAGATTGCAACAGCTCTTGATCCACACTACAAATACCTAAAGTGTTTGTCAAAAGATGCAAGAGAACGTACTTGGACACGTACTGAACAATAAATAGCAGTTCATGTTCAAGATGAGCAGATGGAGACTGCAGCAATGAATGATACTGACATTGACAATGAAACTATATGTAAACCAAATGAAGAAAGTATTAAGCTAATAGAGTCTGAAATGAAGAAGAAAGTTGCTGAATCGGTTGACCCTTTACAATGGTGGAAACTTAATAACATCGATATCCAAAATTGACATTCTTTGCCAAGACCATTCTGTGCATACCGGCTACCTCAGTTCCATGTGAACGATTGTTCAGCTCTGCTGGTTATATTGTTAATAAGACACGCTTGTCACTTGAACCAAATACTGTCAACATATTCGTCTGTTTGCCGGTCTCCCTGGTCGAGGGGTTAGCAGCTTTCTCCGTAACCCTGAATACTCTTGTGGTTGACGTGAGCGCACGAGAATTGGAAGCAGTTCGAATCGCGCCAGTGACTTATGAGAGTATGGAGCCGGTCGCTCAGAAAGTTGTGGCGTGCTGATTAGCGTAATCTAGCCTAGGAATCAACATACAGCTGAAAGATGCTGATGTTGACCGCAATATCCTGAAACAGGATGGAAACGCGGAATAAAAAAATACTCATCTGTTTGCATAGTTGGTTATTAGATGACATATGAATAAGACAATCCAGTGTTATTTCGAATTTTGACAAATACGACTATAATGTGAGTTATGTTACTATAAATGCTTTGCTTTAATCGAAATTAACGATTAATTGTTAATTTTTCAAAAGTTAACTATTAAATTTAAATTAATCGGTCGCAGCCCTAAAATATATTCATGAAGTTATATCAATATGTTTGTCGTTTGTGTTCTCATCAAGGCTTTGGCCGCAACATCCAATTTTTCACTTGTTATCGTGCTCTAGTAAAGGTTACAGATTATACTTCTCATTTTTTGGCGACTCATTCCTCATAATGCAGATTGTTGACATTATAAGCTCCAATTTGTACTCCTGGCTACTCTTTGACCTCTCATTATTACTTTGCTGGAGAAAGAGAAAAGAGATCTAGCGACAAAAACACTTCCTTGTCTACTACTTGCTTACTTTTCATAAGTGCCCACTATAGTTCCCATTTTAGTTGCTGCTACTTGTTTCCAGTAAATATTCTTGATTATTCTGAGATCTTTCTCATCAATGTTAATGTCATCCAATATTTTGATCCCTTCATCATGTTTGATTTCATCAGATGCCTTGGTTAATCTGCAGAGCACAAATATAGGTCATTTTGTGTCTCATTTGATGTGTATCTGTGATAATAATTTATGAAGGTTTATTCTTGCACAATAAAGTTATTTTGAACAAACATTTGACTAAATATCCTGTTATATTGAGAGCATGTTATGTGTTTGTTTTTGTATCATTTAGTTTGTGTGGTCATAAAACAGGCACTGATATTGTTCTGAAATGGGGAAGAAACAGGTTGGTGGAAAGGAATTGTCACCAAACCGCATACAGTAATGACATATATGTGAAGTCTTCAGCATTTTGCATGCTTGATTGGTTAGATTTAAGTATCATCTTCAACACACAAGAAATTATTCATTAGTGGTTGAATTTTCTCTTTATTTTTGATCAGACAAATGAATTCTAGCTCTGTGCATGAATCTGTACCAGTGGCAAGGATCCCCATGATCAGACAAGGAGAATTTCAGCTCTGTACATTAATTCTGTACCAGCATCAAGGATCCCCATGCAGTAACAGATTCAGAGATGCTGTGAATATTGTTAAAAGTAGTTTTTCTGATTTTGAGATTTATCCACGGCAGTGACCTATTTGGCCTTATTTCCCAGGTAGATAGAGCACCTGACCTTGGGTGGAATCTGTCTGGAGGAGGTAAACCTTAACAAATGTATGCCGAAGTCAGACACAATGAAGAGGAAGTAGAAGTGCTTTCTTTTAAGTATTTTTTTTGACTTATGAGAGATGTTAACACCTACAACATGCACAAAAATTGTTGACTTATGAGAGATTGTAATACCCACAACATGCACATTTTTTGACTTATGAGAGATTTTAACACCCACAAACTGCACACTAATTGTTGACTTATGAGAGATTTTAAAACAACATTGAGTTCTTATTTTGTGAGAAAACTCATCCACAATTTGAGTGAGGACCCATACTGATGTCTGGTCAACAAGATATCAAGATAGATACTAAAGCAGCTCATTTTCTTTCATGTGAAAGTTTGTTGGTGGTTACAATTTCTAGCATAATTGTGTCACTGCCTTGATGATGTTGACTGCAGGTTTATGAGAAATACTGGTTGGTCGGTTGCCTGGCTGATTAGTTGGTTGGCTGGTTAGATATTTCATTGGATGACTGGCTGGTTGGTTGGATGGTTATCTAGACGGTTTGTTGGCCGGATGATCAGTTGGCTGGTGGTTGGTTAGATGTTTTATTGGATGGCTGGCTGGTTAGTCGGCTGGCTGTCTGGTGGTTGGCTGGCTGACTGGTTGGTCGGCTGGCTGGCTGGTTGGTTAAATGTTTAATTAGATTCCTGGGCTGGTTGGTTGAATGGTTGGAGAATCCCCTGGAAGACTTGTGTTTCAACTCTGAAGTCTGATGCATTGACTTTCATGTCATCTATGCCTCAAAAAATGGCTTGCATCTATCACAGTGAGGCTGGTGTTGAGGCTTTCCTCGTGACCTGGCACCACAATACCATTTCTCTGGGGGACAGATTTCTCCCCATACCATCATCATGTGCCATACTGGTGAGCAATCATGGTTGCCCATCTCACAAGATCACCTCATTCTCAGATCATGTCTGTTTTCTTGTCCTGAATATGTCATTTAGCCAAGTCTCTTCATTGTCCTGAATATGTCATTTAGCCAAGTCTCTTCATTGTCCTGAATATGTCATTTAGCCAAGTCTCTTCATTGTCCTGAATATGTCATTTAGCCAAGTCTCTTCATTGTCCTGAATATGTCATTTAGCCAAGTCTCTTCATTTTCCTGAATATGTCATTTAGCCAAGTCTCTTCATTGTCCTGAATATGTCATTTAGCCAAGTCTCTTCATTGTCCTGAATATGTCATTTAGCCAAGTCTCTTCATTGTCCTGAATATGTCATTTAGCCAAGTCTCTTCATTGTCCTGAATATGTCATTTAGCCAAGTCTCTTCATTGTCCTGAATATGTCATTTAGCCAAGTCTCTTCATTGTCCTGAATATGTCATTTAGCCAAGTCTCTTCATTGTCCTGAATATGTCATTTAGCCAAGTCTCTTCATTGTCCTGAATATGTCATTTAGCCAAGTCTCTTCATTGTCCTGAATATGTCATTTAGCCAAGTCTCTTCATTGTCCTGAATATGTCATTTAGCCAAGTCTCTTCATACTCCTCTTTTTCTTTGGCACACTTTTCTGTTTGCGCACACACTGCCTCATTGACTCCACCATCCCAACAATGCTTTCTAGCTTCATCGATTGGTCTACTTTTAAAAAGGTAAGCATTCCTTTGTGTTATCTCTATGTTATTGTTTTGTTTTTATTGTCCCATTAATGGAGAATTTGGTTGTGTGTTTTTATTCAGATTAGACAATCTGAATATCAGTGCATTGAACTTCAAAGTTAAAACTCTTCCAGAGGATTTATAACAACCCACCAACTTTCTCTGTCATTCTCTGCCTCTTTTGTTTATAATTTTACCCACATAACTAATTCTTATTATATTCTACCTCTTTTGACGACATGCCCCATAAATTTCATTTGTTATTTCCTTATGGCTTTGATGGGTGACTTAGTCATTCCTGCAGATCTCAATAACTCAGCATTTATTTTCTTCTCTGTCCACAGGTTTCTCAACATTCTATTAAAAAAACCACATCTTTGCTGTCTCCTGTTTCCCTACAACTTCATTACTCATTGCTAAGCCATTGCTTCCACCCAGAGGTACAGGCTACACACAATTATTTGCAGTAAGCAGATTGTTGTACTGCTAGTGATATTTCTGTCTTAAGGCTGTTGCTTATTCTTATAACATATTCAGACTTCTTGGTGCAAAGTGTAATTTATTTTGACTTCCATAAATGTCCTAGTGTTATACAAAAAGCTTCTCTAGCCTTCTATATTTTATTCTGATATTTTTATCAGTCCCCCCCCCCCCCCTCCCCCATCTATGTCCACATTGCTACATTTACTTATCTGCCTTCATCTTGTTCTATTTCCCTCAATCTTGCCAGTTGTCATTCAGATCTCCAATTTATTTCTTCTCATAACATGACCAACAATGTTTGACTGTCTACGTACACTTTCTCTAATTAGTGTACAAATTTCATTTGTTTCTTGTAGGACTTGCTCATTGATTTTTCTGTCTGTCCATGGTATTCTTTGCATTTTCCTCAGAAACCACATTTCCACAGCCATCAGATGTTTTTCAGCTTGTCTGCTCATTGTCCATGATCCACATACATACAAAAGTACAGGTTCTATGTAGCACCACAACACTCTTTTTCTCGTTGCAATTTACATATTTTTTAATGGTCTGTATGTTTTTCATATTGCAAAATGCTACCTTCGCCATGGTGATTCTTGTTCTAATCTCTTCAAAGCATCTCCCTTCAGATGTTATTACTGTTCCGAGATAATTGTACCGATCGCTTGTTTACAATTAAGAATATTCCCATTTACTTGTATATTACATTGTGGTATTCCATTCTTCATAGTGACGACCATAATCTGAGTCTTTTTACAATTTAATTCTAACCCTTGTTCACTGTGTGCAACAACTGCATCTACTAAATGTTGCAGATCCTGCTCATTGTCTGCAATCAATACTGTATCATCTGCATATCTAATGTTATTGACATTACACCTCCCAGGATTGATTCCTTTTATATCTTCTACATTTCTGAAAATATTTTCACTGTACAGGGAAAACAGATCTCGAGACATTACACAACCCTGTCTCGCACCTCTCTTAATAGGTTTACATTGACCTACTTCATTATCAATCTTTATGGCAGCTTGTTGTTTCCAATATATGTTTTTTACAAGTCTAAGGTCTTACCCATCATGATGACATGTCTTACTTTATCAAAAGCCTTTGTGCAGTCAATAAAGCAAAGATGTAGATTATGTTTTCATATGCTTGTTCCATTCAGAAATAAACTTAATTATTTATATTCTTGTTTTATTTTATAATGAGATAATGAACACATTATGTGGTGAAATCTGGATATTTATTACAATAGATAACAGCTGTCAGTAATAAATGTATCAACAAGTACTGAAAACAATAAATGTTAGATTGGAGCTGATAATTACGAGGGAAAGTAATTAAGAAACGGAAATTTTAGTATAAAGTACATGGAAGAGTTTGGACAGCTGAAAATCTAATTTCAGGACACAAACTGGCTCTTAAGCTATACCCAATGTAGGATCGAGAAGTTTGCACATGCGCAATAATGATTACAAAATGGCTGATCCACTATCAAATTACACTGGAAGAACAATGTAGCGTTATTAATTTTTTTTTATTTCTTGGTGTCCTCTGAGGTGTGAAACCTTGTGACATCTGCAGAAGAATGATGGTTGAGTGTGGAGATAGTTGTTTGGGTCGGGGGAGAGTATGAATGGGTAGACAGATTTCAAATTGGAAAACAAAACGTCATTACGTGGACACAGTTGTTTGGGTCGGGGGAGAGTATGAATGGGTAGACAGATTTCAAATTGGAAGACAAAACGTCATTACGTGGACACAGTTGTTTGGGTCGGGGGAGAGTATGAATGGGTAGGCAGATTTCAAATTGGAAGACAAAACGTCATTACGTGGACACAGTTGTTTGGGTCGGGGGAGAGTATGAATGGGTAGACAGATTTCAAATTGGAAGACAAAACGTCATTACGTGGACACAGTTGTTTGGGTCGGGGGAGAGTATGAATGGGTAGACAGATTTCAAATTGGAAGACAAAACGTCATTACGTGGACACAGTTGTTTGGGTCGGGGGAGAGTATGAATGGGTAGACAGATTTCAAATTGGAAGACAAAACGTCATTACGTGAACACAGTTGTTTGGGTCGGGGGAGAGTATGAATGGGTAGACAGATTTAAATGTGGAAGACACAATGTCATTACAGCCAAAGACTTTTCCTGGTTTCCATTTTAGGGTCAGTTGACCTGGGAGCCCAGGTCCATGTAAAAATCAGCCTCAGTGTAGATTTGAACCCTAGACCTCCAAGTCTGCGGGCAGGTGTGCTAGCTGCCATGCTCTAGTGAGTATATGGTGCTAGCCATATATTTTTCAGTCTAATCGCACTTACCGAGTGATGTGGACAATATCAGTCTGGACGACATTATTTCCCAGAACATCTATTGGTACTCATTATATGAGAGAGCCAACCTGACAGCCCGTGTCAATTTAAAACAAAAATCCTGGCCTCATTAGGGATTCCAACATATAGACACCGGACGGACAGGCATCCCTAAAATGAGAAAAATCCATTGCCAACTGATCACTTGATAATACAGAATATAGGGATACGAGCTTGGAACATTCCAGAATTCAACAAATGTAACAATTAACACATGTGGCATTAATGAGTAAAGGATATAAAGTCAATTATTATATGAACACATGTGCATGAACACGTTGGGTAATGGTGTGGCAGTGACAACATTAAGTTACATCTGTGAACACGTCTGTAACTGAATACATTTGTGTAGCCAGTGTAACTGTGAACACATCTGTGTAACAATGAACACATCGGTGTTACTGTGAATAAATCAGTGTAACTGTGAACACATCGGTTAACTATGAACACATCTGTGTAACTGTAAATGCATCGATGTAACTATGAACACATCAGTGTAACTATAAACATGTATGTAACTGTGGAAACATGTGTAACTGTGGACATGGTGTAACTGTGAAAACATCTATGTAATCGTGTACACATCTGTGTAACTGTGAACACATCTATGTAATTGTGAACACATCTGTATAGTTTGGATAACTCTGAACACATCTGTGCCACTGTAAACACATCTGTGTAACTGTGAGCACATATGTGTAACTGTGAGCACATCTGTGTAACTGTGAGCACATCTGTGTAACTTGGATAACTATGAACACATATGTATAACTGTGAGCACATCTGTGAAACTGAACACACCTGTGTAATCGTAAAAATATATGTGTAACTATGAACATATCTATGTAACTGTGAAAACATCTGCATCAACACATTTGTGTAACGGTGAACCCATCTATGTAACTTGTGTAACTGTGAAAACATCTATGTCAACACATCTGTGTAATTGTGAAAACAGAAACACATCTGTGTAACTGTGAGCACATATGTGTAACTGTGAGCACATCTGTGTAACTTGGATAACTATGAACACATATGTATAACTGTAAGCACATCTGTGTAACTGAACACACCTGTGTAATCGTAAAAATATATGTGTAACTATGAACATATCTATGTAACTGTGAAAACATCTGCATCAACACATTTGTGTAACGGTGAACCCATCTATGTAACTTGTGTAACTGTGAAAACATCTATGTCAACACATCTCTGTAATTGTGAAAACATCTGTACCACTGTCAACACATTTGTGTATCTGTAAAAACATCTGTGTAACTGTGAAAACATGTGTGTCAACATCTATGTAACGGTGAACACATCTGTGCCATTGTGAACACATCTGTGCCATTGTGAACACATCTATGTAACGTGTGTAACTGAAAACATCTGCATAACTGTGAAAACATCTATGTAACTTGTATAACTATAAAAACAGCTGTGTCTTTTAACACATCTGATAAATGAACACATAGGTTCGATGGCTAATATTGTATATATGGATAGCACGACTTCAACAAGTATGATAACAAAACATTCCATTACACACTGAAGTGAAAATTAAAAAAAGAAAGCAGTGGGATAATATGATTCCCAGCAAAATAGCCATGAACACATTTGGCAATAGTAAAGTAGTAAAGAAGTAGTAAAGGAAGTAAAGAAATAAGAACAACAAACTGCAAAAATCATAATTTCAATAGATTAATAACGCGCAGTGTCTAATAAATTAGTAAATGGAGAGAATAAAAAGGCTTCTTGTAGGGAATTGTAAATTTATAAAACAAAAAACATAAAAAAAAAACAAAGAAACCACGTGGTGGTACTGGGAAAGCAAAGATACTAAGAATAATGTTTGGAATGTTCAGTTTACGATACAGATATAACAAAGGAGGCCAGCGTGGCTGAGTAGATAAGAAAGCTCGATCGTTACTTCCGGTGTGCTGATGCAGGGATAGCGGGTCCAACCCTTAACACCGGTCAGTTGGACTAAAATGTTGACTTCTAGTCGTTCAATTAGGGACTTATAGTGCAAGTACTTCGAAGTCGGAGTGGGATAGCCTGATGGCGTGATGGTGATGGACACTGGTAACAGGGAAAGCTATTTCACACGCAAAAATCAGTCCAGTGCACTAGAAGTAGTAGCGTTAGTATGAACTACGCTCGAGTTCAAATCTAGCTAATGCACACACAAAAACACACACACACACACACGTGTTGGTTATTGTGAAGAAAAGATGGTAAAATAATAATAATAATAATAATAATAATGCTTGGAATGTTCAGTTAAGAAACAAAGAACACACATGGTGGTAATGGGAAAGCAAATACAATAAAAGTCTTGTTTGGAATGTTCATTTTACAAATATAACAAAGAACACGCTTAGTGATGATGGGAAAGCAAAGATGCTAAGAATAATGTTTGGAGTATACAGTTTACGAAAAAAAAGTATAACAAAGAACACATATGGCAGTAATGGGGAAGAAAGAGTATAATAATGCTTGAAATGTTCAGTTCAGAAACCAATATGACAAACAACATACGTGGTGATTATGGGAAAGTAAAGATAATTTTTGTTTCGTAAATTGTATATTCCAAACATTTTTTTTTTTTTTTTGCACATCCTTTACAGGACATCGCTGTCAACACCAGCATCTTTCAGCTGTATGTTGATTTCTTGGCAAGATTATGCTCAGTAGTTTATTCGAAACATTATTCTTAGAATATTTGCTTTCCTATTACCATCAATCGTGTTCTTTGTTATAATGTTTGGAATATTCATGTAAGACACAATTATAATCAAGAGCACGTGTGGTGGTTATGGGAAAGCAAAGATACTAAGAATAATGTTTAAAATATTCAATTTACGATCAAATATAACCCCCCCCCCCCCCCCAAAAAAAAATGTATTGATTATGGAGAAGCAAATATAATAATAATAATAATAATGTTGGGAATGTTCAGTTTAAAAATATAACAAAGAACACACGTAGTGATCATCGGGAAAGAAGGATAATAATAATAATAATAATAATGTTTGGAATGTATTAACAAACAAATACAACAAAGAACACATGTTGTGGTATTGGAGAAGCAAAGATAATAATAATAATGTTTGTAATATTCAGTTTACAAAGAAATTTTATAAAGAAAACATGTTTTGGTAATAGGAAAGGAAAGATTTGAAAAAAAAAAGAAGTAATGTTGGAATGTTCAATTTAAAAAAAAAAAAAAAGCGTAGTGGTATAGGGGAGGCAAAGATAATAGATAGTAATGCTTGGAATATTCAGTTTACACATAAATTTAACTGGTTGAGTGCCAAAGAATAATCTATCGCCAAATGTGACTCCTATTTGAACAGAAGGGCGATATATCGCCATATTAGGGTTATCGTGTAATTTGTTTTGTTTCGTGTATCTTTCCAATTGTTCAAATTGAAATCAAATGCTCAGTGAACGGAACCTGGCATTACATTACTGTCATTACTTGTTCATTTGAATGTGTTCCATGTTTAGTCCAAACGCACTTTTTGTTTGGCACAGGATCAGTTAATAAAGAACATACGCGGTGGTAAAAGGAAAAAGGAAAGCAAATAAAAGTAATGTTGGAACTTTCAGTTGTTTTTTTTTTCCCGCAAATCCTTTTACGGGACATTGCAGTCAACACCAGCATTTTTCATCTGCTGTTGATGTCTTGGCAGTTTTACGTTCAGTAGTTTTTTTTATTGTTTTCTGAACGACCGGTTCACATACCCTCCGTAAGTAACCAACGCAACGCAATTCGCTGCCGAATCTCGCGCAGCTGTGTTTCGTACGAGAGTATAAAGGATTACGAACAACGTCCTTAAGACCTTAACTCCTACGCCAAACAAAATTTAACACGTTGTGGTATTCGGGAAGCAAAGATGATAAGATAATGTTTGGAATGTTAAAAGTTTCAACAAATATAAATGCATAAATTTTGCGATAAGTAGGGTTAAGATAAAGAAATAAAATTGTGCTGGTATGTTACGAGCACGTTCAACGACTGGACTCATCACTTGTCGAAGTGAGGGAGAGATTGGCCATCTATTCCTCCTTGTTCTCACGCCTACACAATAAGAAGGCACTACATAATACACATCAAGCTCAGACAAATGTAAAATATGTAATAATAACATTATTCGTTACACACGATCAAAATCTCCATTACACCGGGTGCGTTATCTCGGTCATAAACAGCTACAATTTAGTCGAAGTTGCCAGCGGACCTTCTTTGTCCACCTTGATATTTGTCGTCGGCATGAATAGATCCGCATCAAAATGGCCCTCCTTGCTGGGAGTTTTGAGCACCCCGTTCTTCTTCTGGACTTGTGGTGTGCTGGTGGTGCTCAGGCGACTGCTGCTGTTGTTGTTTCGCTGCAGATAGAACTGCTGCTTGCTCGGTGTGGCCCACATGGAGGACGGCTGGATGACGTAACTGCAGGAGTTCAGGAAACACACAAGGTAAACAAATCATGTAGGGATTACAACAGTCGAAAACCTCTGTATTTAAAATGTTAAGGATTGGAACCACGACGCATGACGACAAAAGTGGAGGACGATGATGATAAAGTCGCTTGAAAGTCGACAGGCTCGACTTCATCGCACCCGGTTTTTTTTTTAAATTTTAAATCCCATATGGCTCGGTCTCTTTCCGTAGCGCGGAAAGCGTCGCACAAAGCACGAACTCCGTAGCTCCAGCGACGACCCACAGGAGTCTCCGAAAAATTCACTCGTTAACCGAAGGACGCTGCCCGGAATTGAACCCACAACCTTCGGAGCCCGAGTCAAACGGCTTTACCACTTCGCTACGGAGACTCCCTCCCTCCCTCCCGATGATGATGATGATGATGATGATGATGATGATGATGATGAAGGATTGGAAACACAGGCCAATTTAACATTCTGCCCTTCTGATCTCCCGCCTTTGAAATATTATTTGGGAGACGCGTGGCTAAAAAAAATATCGGGTTCGAATCCCAGTATATAGCTGAGAATTTGTACAAGAATCAGTGGTGCTTAATTGCACCAGTTCACTCCTTGATCTCTTGAGTAGTGTAATCAGATGCTTAACCTTCTCGGATAAGGGCGAAATACAAGACGGCCTATGTGCAAGTTGTGCTGGTTAAAACTCCTATGATATTTAGAGATAACAGAAGAGAAAAGTTACCCGAGCGTAACTGGCGACGGTTACCTTGGGTGAAGATTGGTGAAGTCGAGCCAGAGGATGTAAACACAGTTAGTTGCATATCCTTTAGGACGTTGCAGTCAACCCCAATTCTGAATTTTTGGCCTATCCTCCATGCTGGACTGGAATTTCTCAAACAACAGTGGAAGATAAACTCTATGGACCACTGAGTGAACTAAAAAAAGAGTAAAGTTCACACAAGAGACAACATTGCAGATATAGACAAATTTCAAGCGAACCAAAGAAGAAGAAGAATTACTATTTAAAAAAGTTACTTGCATATGCTTTACAGGACGTCGCAGTCAACCTCAGCAGTTTTTGGCTGTTTATGATATCTTGACAACTTTACGTTCAGTAGTGTGCCACTGCTTTCTGAACGACCGGCACTCATACCATTGTATGAAAACTAGCGCAAGGCGGTCAGCTTCCAAATCGCCCGCAGTTGTATCTAGAGGAAGTAAATCTGTCAGAACTGCTTACTGAGATCGGACATACTGATACTCGTGGTTTATAACTAGTCGTAAGGCACTCCTCTCTAAAGAGTCCATTCAGTTGAGTTATTAGCAGACAAGCCAGCACTCGGGAACGAAAAAAAAAAAAAAACCCACACACACACACACACACACACACACACACACACACACACACACACACACACACACACACACACACACACACACACACACACACACACACACACACACACACACACACACACACACACACACACACACACACACACACACACACACACACACACACACACACACACACACACACACACACACACACACACACACACACACACACACACACACACACACACACACACACACACACACACACACACACACACACACACACACACACACACACACACACACACACACACACACACACACACACACACACACACACACACACACACACACACACACACACACACACACACACACACACACACACACACACACACACACACACACACACACACACACACACACACACACACACACACACACACACACACACACACATATATATATATATATATCCAGTGCACTATAAGTGTATGGACTACGCTTGAGTTCAAAACGAACGAGTGCAATAAAAAAAACACTCGGGACATCGCCATACGTGCTCTATCCTCATCTTCAACAGCCAGCGAAGAGTCTCAAAACTAATGGTGCCAGTAGCAGTCTCATTATATGTCCGTCTGACCTTTACTCGGAGTCCTGACTTCTTCTCTCATCGAGACTTCTCTCATCGAAAGAAGAAGTAGATGAAACTATATTATTTCATCATCAGATCTCAGATAAGATGAATGTTAAACAATAACCGCCATGATGTAAGCACACAGTGGCTAGCACGCCAGCCTGCCGATCCGGTAGACATCTGTTTGAATCCCTAACAAGGAGACTGACCAGGGTCCCCCAGCTCAACCCAACCTGATGACCAGGACATGTTAGGAAGTAAAGGCGGCGGCTGGGACACTGACCACATCGCTGCGTGCAGATGGGTCTTACCTTGTGTGCCTAGCACCATATACTCAGTACAGCCCAAGGAGTGGGTGCGGGGTCCTATACTTGACATTACACGATGGCCAGTTACAAGCAACGTATAATCTCACTTGTAGATGTCATACTGACCAATAAAAAGATGTCAGTAGCAACGAAAAGATAGAGTGTTGAGGTACTACATAGAACCTATACTTTTGCATGGTCATGAAGCGTGGGCAATGAGCAGACAAGCTGAAGAACAACTAAAAAAAAAAAAAAAGAAAGAACAACTGATGGCAGTGGAAGTGTGGTTTCTGAGGAGAGTGCAAAGAATACCATGGGCAGACAGAAAATTCAATGAGCTAGTCTTACAAGAGACAAATGAACACCGCAAACTGAGAAGAAATGAACTAGAGAACCTTGTGACAACTGGCAAGATTGAGGGGAAAGAACAAGGGGAGGGCAGAGAAGTAAATATCTTAATGGCTTGACCACGAGGGATGGTCGGAACAAAAACATAGAGCCGATCCACGACTCTGGTGATCGTGTGAGATGGCGAAACATGACCGCCCACGCTTACCGGCAAGGCAGATGAACATGATGAGATGAGTAAATGATAAAAGATAGTCCCACAGCCGATATTACCATTTGGAGTGTGAAGAGAGACAGTGTTGGAGATTCAATGCAGTGAATCTTCATTGTGGAGACGGCACCTTGTTGGTTGATATTCTAAGACATTTTACAATGAGGTGCTGTGGACACTCGCCTTCCTCTCCACCCCACCCCAAGACAATTCTAACAATTATCTGGCGTCAAACTTACAAAAGACAGTGAAGTGTGTACCAACGAGAACATTGCATGTATAGACAATCAATATGTAGCGATCGAAAGGTGACGAACTGAATCCGTAACCTCTTTGCCAGAGAGTGAATGTATGATCAAACATCAATCCACAGCTTAGAATTACTTCCACAGCCTCGGCCTTCCATGTGCGGACTTTTTTGGGGGGCGCATGTCCCTTCTGTCGCTGGTGTGTACACTATTATGGTTTTGTGTACATGTACACACATAGGTTTATCCGTGATGCAGTGGTTAAGCCACATGCCTGGAGCTCTGAAGGTCGTGAGTTCTTATGTGGACTTCGTCATTTGGTTCAAGGATGCACTTTTTGTGAAGACTATTGGGGGTTGTTCCTGGAGCTAAGAAGCTCGTCCTTTGTCTAATTCTTTCGGAGGACCGCTCTTCGGAAAGAGACTGAGCCATATGGGATAAAATCTGGTGCAATGAAGTCGATCATCTTGTAAATAGCCGCATTCCCCCCCCCCCTCCTAACAGATTTAATGCCAAACAAACGTAGGTTTGGACCAAACAAAAATAGAAGGCGGAAAATGGGAAGAAGGGGCGTGTCACAGTTATGGATTATGGGTTGTTAATATGGCAGCAGACATGTTGTATTACATATCAAATTAAAGCGACGTGCATAGGGAACACTCATGTATGGATATTTTAACTATAATTTGAAGAGAAACAATTAAAATAATGTTACAATACTATACGGGTAAAGAAACAGATAACGCAATGACAACATGTTGGCGAAACATAACCCCATGGCAGTTATGGAAAGTCATTTAATACGTGCAATCATCCCATGCTCCCCCGATGGTGTTTCCACCTTGTCGTGGTGGGGGAGCTTGAGTTTCTCAATGACCCTGAGAGCTATGCCGGCGGTAGCGTAGCTACCAGCAGGGCCTCCCAAGCCGGACAGGTCAAAGGGTAGAGAACAGACAAAGAGAAACACCCTGGTCCTCCAGGTTGGGGGTTGAAGCGTGGAGTTAACATCCCCACCTTTGTAAAAACCTTTCTTTGTTACGAAACAAATACACGAGCCTCGATATCGGACTGACTTATCTGGACAACGACCTTGGAACGTTAAAGGACTTTTGAGATTTGGAACATGGAATGTACGGACACTATATCGAGCTGGAGCGGCCGAAGAACTAACCCGGGAGCTGGTTGAATATCAAATGGATATAACAGCAATTCAAGAAATAAGGTGGCCAGGAGAGGGTACTTTAGAGCAAAATGGAATGATTATAATATATGGAGGAAACACCCAAAATAAACATGAATTAGGAACAGGATTTGTCATCAAAAAAGAGTTATGGGGGAACGTTTTAAACTTTAAAGCTTTTAATGACAGGATTAGTAAATTACGAATAAAAGGTAAATGGAAAAATATAACGATGATTAATGTACATGCACCTACTGAAGAGAAAGAAGATGATATTAAAGAAGACTTTTATAATGATCTGGAAGATGTCATAGAAGAAACCCCCAAACAGGACATCCTGATTGTGCTGGGAGACTTCAATGCAAAAATAGGTAGAGAGCAAACTAATAAAAAAGTGGCTGGTATGGAAAGCCTACATACAACTTCAAATGATAATGGATGGAGAGTCATCAACCTGGCAGAAGCCAAAGGACTGCAGATTAGCAGTACCAGACTACAAAGAAAGGATATACACAAACAAACTTGGAAATCATGTGACAAGAGAACCTATAATCAAATAGATCACATTTTAATTAACAACAGAAATGCATCAAACATACAGCAAGTCAGAAGTTATAGAGGAGCTGAGTGCCACAGTGACCACTTCCTCGTTGGAGCAAAATTTAAAATAAAACTTAAGAGAGCTTTCTATACTAAATTACAAAGATTACACCCAACATATAACAGAGAAAAACTACAAGACATTACAGTCAAAGAGAAATTTACAGATGAAATAAAATGTAAACTTGAAACTCTGCAAAACCCTTCGGAGGAAAGCGTTGACCAAACCTGGTTAAACATCAAGAATACAATTCAATCTACCGCAGAAGAATGTCTCGGTGTGTTAACCACGCATAGAAAGAACAGATGGTTCAATCAAAAATGTGAAGAAGCAGTCATTAGGAAGAAGAATGCCAGACATGTATGGTTAAATGACATCAATAACATCCAAAAGGAAGAGCATTATAGAAATGAATGTAAAGAGGCTACAAAAGTAGTCAGACAGCAGAAGCGAGAATATATGAGTAATATAATCAAAGATATGGAAACTAATCACCAGAAAAATGAATCCAGAAAATTTTTTAAAGAACTGAAGTCAATAAAACGAGGGCACCAACAAAACACATATGGTTTAAAAGACAAAAATGGGAATATGATAAATACCAATGAGGAAATGTGCAACACATGGAAAGAATATTTTATTGAATTACTAAATTGTGAAGCTCCAAGTAACATTTTCCCACAGGAAGAGGTTCTAACATGCGAACCACAAATTGAAGAACCTACATTTGAAGAAATCCTATATGTAATCACACGACTTAAAAACAATAAGGCAACTGGGACTGATGGAATTGCTGCTGAATTTATAAAGGCAGGTGGCCATGCATTACATCTAAAGCTATACGAACTAATAATAAAAATCTGGAGGACAGAAGAATTACCCCATGACTGGAAAGAGTCATTATTGATACCTATCTTTAAGAAAGGAGACAAGTTCCAATGTGGAAATTATAGAGGAATATCACTACTGTCCACAAGCTATAAGATACTATCCGCAGTATTACTAAATAGACTAAAACCATATTCAGAAGACATATTAGGTGACTACCAGGCAGGTTTTAGACAAAACAGATCAACAATAGATCAGATATTTATCTTACGACAAATAGCCGAGAAACATTGGGAATATAAAAGAGATCTCCATAACATTTTTGTGGATTTTAAAAAGGCTTATGATAGTGTCCATAGGAATAGTCTATGAAATGCTATGCAGGAATTTGGAATACCAAGGAAGTTAATCAACATGACCAGACTATGCATGGAAGATACTTATAATATAGTAACATATAAAGGCAGGAAATCAGACCCTTTCCAAATAACATCTGGCTTGAAACAGGGTGATGCACTATCGCCGCTACTCTTCAATCTGGCTCTAGAGAAAGTTGTAAGGAAGATAAAGGAGGAATGTGATATTGGAGGAACATCCATGCTGCTTGGTTATGCAGATGATATAGATATTATAGGACAAAGTGAACAAAAGTCATTGGAAATATTGACTCACTTAAAGGAAAAAGCCCAACAGATGGGGCTGGTTATCAACCAAGATAAGACAGAATATATGGTAATTTCAAGAGACGGAATGGCTAAAAACTCTGGCCACATACAAATAGATAATATGACCATTAAAAAAACGGAAACATACAAATACCTGGGTACAATCTTCAACTGCTCCAACATCATAAGGGAAGAAATACAAACTAGAATCAACTCTGGAAATAAGATATACTATGCACTACAACATCTACTAAAATCAAAGGCGCTATCTCGTAACACCAAAATCACAATATACAAAACACTGATCAGACCAGTTGTGCTGTATGGCTCTGAAACCTGGAGTACAACGAAAGGAGACGAAGCCTTGTTACAAACCTTTGAGAACAAAATTTTAAGACGCATCTTTGGACCCATTAGGGATACACAAAGTGGAGAGTGGAAAAGAAGAAGTAACAAAGACATTTATGATCTGTTTAAGTCTCCGCTAATCACTGGTATCATGAAGGCTAATAGACTACAATGGCTGGGGCATATAGAAAGAATGGAAGATAATAGGGAAACAAAACTCGCTTACACTCAGGAAATAAATGACCGTAGACCCCGAGGTAGACCAAGAAGGCGGTGGAGAGATAATACATGTACAGACCTACAAGCACTTGGAATCAACGACTGGCAAGAGAAGGTCCACCAGAGAGACGAATGGAGACGGATTGTATTTGCAGCAAAGAACCTCAATGGCTCGGAAAGCTGAAGAAGAAGAAGAAGAAGAAGAATCATCATCCCATGACATTTAATCAGTGAAACAAATATATAAACTTACATGATATCTCCGATCCTCAACTTCTCAGATGGTGATGGATTGGTGATCACGTAAGATAGAATGTTGCGTCGTCGTTTGACCTCACCTGCGATGGAAGTGAAAACATATAAACATAACTCAACTTTTCCTAATCTGTCAGAAGTCGGGGTGCCCCACCGGCTAGATGAATGTATTATTCACTGGCGAGCAACCCTAGATAGTCAGAAACTGACTAGGGACAAAATCTATATGGCTGAACTACAGATTAAGCCCTTGAATATCCAACGTACAGTTCCTAGTGGCTCGTTACAAAATTGAAATGAACTGTGCTGAATATTCGCCAAGGATCAGGAAAGAGAAGTTTAGCTGAGATAGATGTTTAAGTCTAAATATATGAATATAGACGACTATTCCAGTACAGGTTTTTCTCCCTGACTGCTCCCTTCCTTGGTGTGTAAGTGAACCCCCACCAATGTACACACACAACACGTATGCACAATTGGAATTAAAATATAACGACCGAACTATGAGTTACAATACTACAACATTTATTTACTAATCATAATCATAGACATCTGATGGTTCAATATGAGGATGATAAAATCATATAACATATTGTGATGAGAAACATTACGTAACTTTACTTGTTACTTCATCTATCTGGAACTGTGGTCCAGATCCCCACTCTATAGTAGACTCAACAACAGAAAAAGAACAGCTTGCCGGTATTCTGAGATCCTGTCAGTCCTGACACTCCTAGTCAGTAGTCTCTAGTCTTGAGATCTATAACATAGGGCTCCTTGTGAGAGCTTGAAAGAAAGTCAAGAATGTGTTATATCAGTTCTACATCAGCGCAATCCTAATTAAAACATATCATAACACAAACATATACAATGACCAGTCTGGCCAAGTTTATCTTCCAGCTCTACTGTGTTCACCATCCTCCTTCTCCCTACTGTCTTTAGTCTGGGACGGGCTTTTCAATTGTCTCACACGCCTGTAATGATTACATTTCTGCCGCCCCATGTCCATGTCGCTAATACAGAAATTCTGTGTTGTACAGCCGCTCCGTCCAATGTTAGTTTAGCAGCTCACAGGGTCGGTAAGGGTATTATAACAATGCCTGATCATCCGGGCTTGCAAGCCGTGACCAGTAGCTGTGCCAGGTTTCCGTGCATTACCGTGGACGCACGCCCACAATACACTGAGAAAGTTTAGCACCATATACCCTATACTACCAATTGTGGGTAATGTCTGTACCATTACACCTCTGCTTCCAACACAATCATTGGCCCATGTGCCAATGCGCAGACAATAGCATAACACTCCATATTGGCAGGTTTGCATATGACAAATCAATATATCAAACATCCAATACACATAAACATATTGATTAAACTAGACATATTATGATACTTTAACATCATAGCATAATGCACTAGTTAGTTTATGAAATTACACATACATACATCCAACATATCCGTAAACATTATATTACTTCAAGATGGACATCTAATGATCCTCAACATAATAGCATCAGGCATTATTAATGAGTACTAATATTGTATAGCTACAAAATGAGATATACAACAAGTCTAATTAAAGTTACCACACAGACCAGCCATATTTGCGGAGCTGCCCGGTTTAATCACACTTAGTTACTGCGGTTGTAAGAATTAAATAAATAGTCAGTTGACTATATTCTGTACAACAAATGCACACACCAAAAGGCAACTAGGATAGTGTACAAAGAAATGACAAGCATCTACCAAGACACCTAAAAGTCTACCCAGACAAGATCTGTCTCACATAAGGCTCTATTTCTCAGAAGGATAACACTTTAAAGCAATATGATATTGAACGCAGAACTTAGAAAGAACACTCAAGTAATCTATGACAATGATAGTTCTTGCAATAACCTAGATCAGATATAGACTGAAAATCGGTCCATCCATCTAAGAAACTAAGAGACTTACTAAGGGACTAGTTACTAAGAAATAATTCCTAGCAGCCAACATAATATTCATGCATATGACTACAGACATTGAGATAGTTCCTACCTGTTCTGAAGTCAAACTTAATCTAACATACAACAGGCTAGGGACCCTTATTTAAGCTAAGTCAAGCAGACCATATTATCTCCTTGGCATTCCCGTCATAAATTCTTCTTATCTCCTCCTGACAGTAATTGCCCTTATCATTGCAACTGGCCATCACACCTTGCTCCTCTCTGTCTGGCCCCAAGTCCTCAGTGTTAATTGTCTTATCAGACCTGGTTCACACCTCCCTGAGTCTGCCAGTCAGAGTGGGCGGGGCTTAGTTTACAGCCCTGGGGCTATTATCTTTCCCTGGGTTAATGTTGTTCACACCTGGGCGATTTCCTAGCTATTCTTATCAGGTGTCATGTCAAGGGAACAATTAGGTTCTCATGGTCAACAGCCAGGTTACAACTCTGTTGGTAAACCAGGTTTTAATTACACAGTCCATGGCCCCTTCATTGTTGATTCAGCATGTCTGGGTCAGCAGTTTCCCAAGGTGTATACTAATTATCTAGTTGCCATTTTACTTGCCATCTGCAAGCTTACATCATGGCTAGAGGCTTTTTGTGAATAATCTTACCTCACGACTAGATAATTTTGGAGTAGTGTGATTAATTCATTCTTTCTCAATTTGGCCTCTCAAATTTGGAGACCGAGAAAAATATTCTGGGATGTTAAGGCGGCCAATTCGTGACAGAGCTTTCCCCTTAAAAAAAAAGTTTCTGCCAGAAATCTTTTGTCAAAGCACGCCGTACATCCCAGAATAATGCCTAAGCACTCTCCGTTCTGTATCTGCCTAAAGGTTTCCAATATTCCTTGTGGCAATGGGTTGTCCTGCATCTGCATAAAGACGTTCCATTTCCATACTCCCATGATACTTTGGATAGGTCCTTGTACCTGGTTTTCGGCCGGGATTCCATGCAATAGCTTGGTAGAATCCGGTAATTGTCAGGAGGTTGTAATTTTACCCCTCTGGGAAAGATCACAATCAACGGGATTCTTCTACGCCTCTGGGCAGCAATTGTTTTACACCATTCACTCACGTGATTTACTCCTTTCAGCCGAGGATGTACCCGTAGTGAGGTCTTGCATAAGCTGGCCACCGCAAAGCTTGTCTCCGTGATTTTCCTCCATCCATTATAGATTCTGAACAGATTCATCAATATCTTCCTTTTGAAAGGAATAATGTTACACATCATGGTCCCATGATGTAAATTAAACTGGCGCTTTCCTCCTTCAAAGTTGGGCGTAACAATTTTCCCTCCTCGGTGTCGCGGTTTCTTCCCCTGATAATCAGTTAACGGGCTGAGTTTCTCTGCATTAGATTTTCGTGTGAAAACCGTGCTAGAAATTGGAAATTTAGTGTGCCAAGTTGTCCAGCCTTGAGAAATAACATAGTTACTCCAGGGCGATAAAGTGGTGTTACTTTTGAATAAAGTATCCACAAATAGCTGATCTACTCCTATCAAATCGACCTGACTGAAGGGTAGATTGAGTCCTAAGAGTGTTGATTCCAAACCACTCTTGACTTCTGTTACTTCAGGTACCTGTTGCTGGAATTCCCTGATAACTTCAGCTATAGCGATGCTAGCAGTTTCTACCTCCATCTTGTGTGAAGAGTTTTCTTTGCTAGTAACTACAGACAATGTTGTCTGCACAAAATCAGAATCCATATTCTGGCTCCTAACAATTCCCTGTGTTTCCTGAGTCTCCGAACTGGTATACTGTAAGATAACAACTGGAAATGTTTCCTGGTCTGGATGTTCCTCTCTGGTCATGCTTTCATGGGCTAAGTCCAGTTGAGGTACATCATGTGATAGGCTGGTGTCTACACAATCCATCACACTAGGTAAATGATTTGAACTGAGATCTAGTGTCTTGTCCTGAGCTGCAGCCTCAAAGATCACAAGGGGTTCCGGGTCTTCCTTCATCCCACTGTCAGTCAAATTTAATCCCACTTCTTCCTCGTCTGGGCTGAAGGGAATAATAAAGTCGGTTACCTTTCGATCTCCGACCTCCTTAAAAGATGTCCTCAGGTCATCTTCCTCTTGAGTTTCACCTCTCGTTGAAGTAAAATGAGATTCCTGGGAGTCTTGTACTGGCAAACCGTAGTGCAAACAGTTGTCCTCTGGGTAACTGTTACTAGGTAAATTATCTGAACTGATAATTAGTGACTCTTCCCGCTCTGCAGCAGTGAAATTCACCTGGGATTCTGTTCCTTCCTTCCTCCCTATTTCAGTCAGATGTAATTCCACTTCGTGATTCTGTGAACAGAAGGGAATGTGAGAATCGGCTAGGTCTCCGCCTGTGACCTCATTAAAGGTTGTCTTCAGTTCCTCTTTCTCTCGAGATTCATTTCTCCTAGAAGTCAAGTGGTTTTCCTGAAGGTCCTGTACTGTTAAACCACCATTGCCGTGGTACAAACAGTTATCACGTTTGTGACTGTTTGAAGTGCCCTTGGCACGTTTCTTCTTCCCTCTTTTCCGTTTAGGACTGGGTCGAATGAGAACCTGTAGTTCCCGGTCCACTACCTCTGATTCCGCGGTGGTTGGCAAAGATGTCCCTTCCTTCCTGGTTGGGTGAACATCCATATCTCCTACCTTATGTTCCGCTAGAAAGGTTAGCTTCTCTGCATTGACTACTTCCATATGCTGTTTATTAATCTCTGCTTCTTCAGTTTTGCTACGCTCTTGTGCTCCAAAGAACTCATCATTTTCTTTAAACATAATTTCTTCTTCTTGGTCCCACCATTCTAACTCAGCTATGATATACATTTCTAGTTGCTCCCCCTTTAAGCCTTTTCTTATGCCCCACCCTTTCGCGGACTCTGAGAAATCTGCGCGCGCCTTCATGTCCTCTTCGGGATTCCGGTAACGTAAGGCCATAATTGCAAAGGACTATATTCAGGTAAGCTCCTATGTATATATCAAAAATCAGCTCTAAGCTAGAAAGACAAGAGTTAACTACTGACAGTCTACGCTATCCAATGTGTATAGTTTAGCCTCAGCAGTGAAAGACAACTGAAAATAATATTCAAGTAGTACCTGGCGACAGCAGTGAAGTAAGTGTGAGAGATATACTACACAGTAATCAACAGTAATATTTATCTAAATAAACATTAAAATGCACTGCATACATGTCAAAATGAACATGGCATATATTAGCATAAAATTGCAAATCAGTCAAGCAGTTAAATCATCAAACACATCAATGTAAATATGATTAAAGTGTTCAATTATCAATAAATGATTAATGGTAACACTAAATGATAGATGCTGGTATTTTTCTCATAAGTTCTTATCTGTTATACTTTTGAAAAGTTATATATGTACTCTGAAACTTCCTCAACTAAAAGTAGCTACATTTGATGATAGTCTATTTTGATGACTGAAGATTACAAGAGTTAACTTTTAAAATCGTATGTCTAGGGTCTAGTACCGGAGTCTATTGAAAGCGAGAAGTCCGAATTCAAATACCGTACGAGAAGCCCAATCTGTCAGAAGTCGGGGTGCCCCACCGGCTAGATGAATGTATTATTCACTGGCGAGCAACCCCAGATAGTCAGAAACTGACTAGGGACAAAATCTATATGGCTGAACTACAGATTAAGCCCTTGAATATCCAACGTACAGTTCCTAGTGGCTCGTTACAAAATTGAAATGAACTGTGCTGAATATTCGCCAAGGATCAGGAAAGAGAAGTTTAGCTGAGATAGATGTTTAAGTCTAAATATATGAATATAGACGACTATTCCAGTACAGGTTTTTCTCCCTGACTGCTCCCTTCCTTGGTGTGTAAGTGAACCCCCACCAATGTACACACACAACACGTATGCACAATTGGAATTAAAATATAACGACCGAACTATGAGTTACAATACTACAACATTTATTTACTAATCATAATCATAGACATCTGATGGTTCAATATGAGGATGATAAAATCATATAACATATTGTGATGAGAAACATTACGTAACTTTACTTGTTACTTCATCTATCTGGAACTGTGGTCCAGATCCCCACTCTCCAGTAGACTCAACAACAGAAAAAGAACAGCTTGCCGGTATTCTGAGATCCTGTCAGTCCTGACACTCCTAGTCAGTAGTCTCTAGTCTTGAGATCTATAACATAGGGCTCCTTGTGAGAGCTTGAAAGAAAGTCAAGAATGTGTTATATCAGTTCTACATCAGCGCAATCCTAATTAAAACATATCATAACACAAACATATACAATGACCAGTCTGGCCAAGTTTATCTTCCAGCTCTACTGTGTTCACCATCCTCCTTCTCCCTACTGTCTTTAGTCTGGGACGGGCTTTTCAATTGTCTCACACGCCTGTAATGATTACATTTCTGCCGCCCCATGTCCATGTCGCTAATACAGAAATTCTGTGTTGTACAGCCGCTCCGTCCAATGTTAGTTTAGCAGCTCACAGGGTCGGTAAGGGTATTATAACAATGCCTGATCATCCGGGCTTGCAAGCCGTGACCAGTAGCTGTGCCAGGTTTCCGTGCATTACCGTGGACGCACGCCCACAATACACTGAGAAAGTTTAGCACCATATACCCTATACTACCAATTGTGGGTAATGTCTGTACCATTACACCTCTGCTTCCAACACAATCATTGGCCCATGTGCCAATGCGCAGACAATAGCATAACACTCCATATTGGCAGGTTTGCATATGACAAATCAATATATCAAACATCCAATACACATAAACATATTGATTAAACTAGACATATTATGATACTTTAACATCATAGCATAATGCACTAGTTAGTTTATGAAATTACACATACATACATCCAACATATCCGTAAACATTATATTACTTCAAGATGGACATCTAATGATCCTCAACATAATAGCATCAGGCATTATTAATGAGTACTAATATTGTATAGCTACAAAATGAGATATACAACAAGTCTAATTAAAGTTACCACACAGACCAGCCATATTTGCGGAGCTGCCCGGTTTAATCACACTTAGTTACTGCGGTTGTAAGAATTAAATAAATAGTCAGTTGACTATATTCTGTACAACAAATGCACACACCAAAAGGCAACTAGGATAGTGTACAAAGAAATGACAAGCATCTACCAAGACACCTAAAAGTCTACCCAGACAAGATCTGTCTCACATAAGGCTCTATTTCTCAGAAGGATAACACTTTAAAGCAATATGATATTGAACGCAGAACTTAGAAAGAACACTCAAGTAATCTATGACAATGATAGTTCTTGCAATAACCTAGATCAGATATAGACTGAAAATCGGTCCATCCATCTAAGAAACTAAGAGACTTACTAAGGGACTAGTTACTAAGAAATAATTCCTAGCAGCCAACATAATATTCATGCATATGACTACAGACATTGAGATAGTTCCTACCTGTTCTGAAGTCAAACTTAATCTAACATACAACAGGCTAGGGACCCTTATTTAAGCTAAGTCAAGCAGACCATATTATCTCCTTGGCATTCCCGTCATAAATTCTTCTTATCTCCTCCTGACAGTAATTGCCCTTATCATTGCAACTGGCCATCACACCTTGCTCCTCTCTGTCTGGCCCCAAGTCCTCAGTGTTAATTGTCTTATCAGACCTGGTTCACACCTCCCTGAGTCTGCCAGTCAGAGTGGGCGGGGCTTAGTTTACAGCCCTGGGGCTATTATCTTTCCCTGGGTTAATGTTGTTCACACCTGGGCGATTTCCTAGCTATTCTTATCAGGTGTCATGTCAAGGGAACAATTAGGTTCTCATGGTCAACAGCCAGGTTACAACTCTGTTGGTAAACCAGGTTTTAATTACACAGTCCATGGCCCCTTCATTGTTGATTCAGCATGTCTGGGTCAGCAGTTTCCCAAGGTGTATACTAATTATCTAGTTGCCATTTTACTTGCCATCTGCAAGCTTACATCATGGCTAGAGGCTTTTTGTGAATAATCTTACCTCACGACTAGATAATTTTGGAGTAGTGTGATTAATTCATTCTTTCTCAATTTGGCCTCTCAAATTTGGAGACCGAGAAAAATATTCTGGGATGTTAAGGCGGCCAATTCGTGACACTCAACTTTTCCTATTTATCTTTTCCTTCTTCTACACTAATTTTACCGGCTCTCTGGCGAAGGGTTTAAGGATACATTTCGTTATCCCGCATACCGCTTTCGAACTTCTCGTCATATTCAGTCTATAATAAACCTATTGCAATACCCTTGTGTGACAAATATATATTTATATGTCACTTTATTTGTCACACGTCACATGTTAAATATTTGTCACCATACCTGTTTTTTTTCCTTCATATTCTATTTACAGGACATCGCTGTCAACACCAGCACTGCTGTTGTTGATGTCTTGGCAAGTTTATGTTCAGTAGTTTCCCACTGATTTCTGAACAACCGGGTCCCATACCATCACGGTCTGCTGTCAAATCGGTCGCAACTGTAAGCGGAATTACCAACCGCGTCCGTAACCCTTTGCCACGGAGCAGGCACCATACCTGTTACTTGATAAATATCATATATTTGTCACAATACTTTTTCATCTGCCGAAAACGTCATATTACTTATCACCTATGAGATACCAAATTTATGCCACCAAAAATATCACCTATCGGATGTCAAATACCTGCCACTACACGTATCACCTCTCAGGTATGGGACCAAAGAGCAGGCCCCGGCAACCTTTGTTAAGAAAGAAAACCTAGCCACGAGTAAACAGAGTCTGGTACCATGGATGGAATCTGTCTAGACTCCTAGAGGGAGTAAACCTGACACAAATGCTTGCCGAAGTGTGACACACTGACCTCTGAGGTGTGTAACTAGGTGTGTCGCATCATCATCATCAAGTGCCATGCCGACAAGTGTGGGCAGTCGTGTTTCGCCACCTCACACGATCACTAGAGTCATGGATCAGCTCTATGTTTGTTTTATTTGGGGGAGGGGATGGTGGAGGGAGGGATCATTATGCCATCAGGCCAAGCCATCACGATATTTACCTCTCTGCCTTCCCCTTGTTCTTCTCAGATCAGTCTTGCCAGTTGTCACCTAGTTCTCCAGTTTATTTCTTATCATAGCGGCGTGATGCACTTCCACCAAAAGAGGAACGAATACGATTTCAAACATGTGTCACCATACATGTGAAGTATACATGTCATTTGTCACAGAAACATTTTGCTTACTGTAGTCGCCTTGGGTCATCTCTAAAGTCTGCAGCCGGCTCCGAATCAGACTGCCCAGGTCCACCGGGGACGATTTGCAGACCGCAGAAAATCTTCGGCCGTTGAACAGCGAGTTTGACTTGGCTCTCGCATGTCTGTGTGATTTCAGGGGCTTTGGCCTTTGCTGAAAGATAAATACATTTCATTCTTGTCTTTGACTATTGCTAAAAGATAAATACAGTTCATTGTTGTCTTTGACAATTGCTGAAAGATAAATACATTTCATTCTTGCCTTTGACTTTTGCTGAAAGATGAATATATTTCATTCTTGTCAAAATCTGGAAAGTAAAAGGACCCTTTTACAAGCCTCGGTGCACAAACGCAGATGGGAAGAAGCATGGACAGTGCTAATATAATCTGTGCAGTACGGGCTCATTTGACGGACACTGATGAGACACCGACTCTAGCCGGACTGCACGAACTGGGAGTAAAGCCTGGACAAGTATGCAAATGCCCCCTTCGTGGGAAAGATAGGAGACACCATGATCAATCGTGATGGGAACAATTGGCAGAAATACTTCGTGATGGGAGAACTGAGCTCATATGGTAATGCCCTATGTGCAGTGATGTCGTTCGACGTAAATTAACATAACATAACCTAACATAACATAGCGGCATAACATTTAATAGCCGTGATATGTATAGGGCATGTGTGGTTAGCATCACAGTGGTTATAGACCAATCGACATTCGATGTGGTCAATAGCACGGCGGCCGCCTTTACTTCCACGGATATTTCTTGGTACCCATTTTAGGCTGGGTGACCTTGTGACTACGTCGTCGTCGTCGTCGTCGTCTTCTTCTTCTTCTTCTTCTTCTTCTTCTTCTTCTTCTTCTTCTTCTTCTTCTGCTCTTTCTCCATTTACCTGAGTAAAGTGTTGGGAGGGAGATGTGAAGATCTTTTATGTGCTCTTTCTAATGCTTTTTGTATGTTGGTATTCATTTCTCTAAGGTTTTTGTGTGTGTGTGGATACTATTACTCACATGGTCTTCCCCTTGCTCTGTATCTGTATCCATTATATGTTTTAATGTGTGTGTGTGTGAGTGTGAGTGAGAGCGAGTGTGTGTGTGTGTGTGTGGGGGGGGGGGGGCAGATGGTAGCAGGGCATTCCAGTGAAATGGCCAAGCCATTTAATCTATTCTTCTTAATGAAGTGCATGACTGGTTTCAGACCTGGTCTTCTTCTAATTTTCCCATTCTTAATTCTATCTCTCACGGTTACTCCCGCAGCTCTTCTAAGAAATCTCATCTCTGTTATGATTTTGTGCTCATTAGTTGCAGTAAATGCTTGACATTTGTAGCATAATAAAAAAAAAACGAAAAACAAACATAGTTGTTATGAAATTTGCTATATTGCATGGTGTCACATGATGATGATGGTGTCCTATTGACAGGCAAGACTTTACCGCCTAGTGTCACATGATGATGATGGTGTCCTATTGATAGACAAGAAGACTAACGACCAAGAACTACTGGAGGACAATTCCCAAAGGCATATCATCCATATGATCTTTTTCGTGTACAGTGAAAATATTTTCAGAAATATATAAGATATGGAAGGAATCAACATTAGGGACCATACATACATTAGATATGCAGATGATAAGTCTTGATTGCAGACAATGAACAGGACCTGCAACATTTAGTAGATTCGGTGGTTGCACATAGTCAACAACTAAGGTTAGAATTGAATAGTAAGAAGACAGATTGTGGTCGTCATTGGGAAGAAGGAAATACCACAATGTGATATACGAGTAAATGGGCATATTGTTAAGCAAGTGAATGGATACAGTTATGGAACAGTCATAACATCTGATGGGAGATGCCTTGAAGAGATTAGAATAAGAATTGCCATTGCGAAGGTAGCCTTTTTTGCAAGATGAAAAACATTGTGACTAATAAAAAGATATCAATTGAAACGAGAAAAAGAGTGTTGGAGTGCTACATAGAACCTGTACTTTTGTATGGATGTGAAGCGTGGACGATGAGCAGTCAAGCTGAAAAACATCCGATGTGCTGTGGAAATGTGGTTTCTGAGGAAAATGCAAAGAATACCATGGACAGACAGAAAGACCAATGAACAAGTCCTTCAAGAAACAAATGAAGATCGTAAACTGATTAGAGACATTAGACGTAGACAGTCAAAATTTTTTGGACATGTTATGAGAAGAAATGAATTGGAGAACTTGGTGACAACTGGCAAGATCGAAGGGAAGAGACCAAGAGGAAGACCGAGAAGTAAATATGGCTTGGCCACGTGGCTGGTCTAGACAGGAACACGGAGCTGATCCACGACATGGTGATCGAGTGAGATGGCAAAACATGACCGCCCACGCTTATCGGCATGGCACATGGTGGATGGATGGATATTATCCATATACGGACAAGGCAAAGGAAATTCTTCAGATTTGTAATGATAAGAGAGGGACTAGGGTACATGGTGATAACTGGAAACATTTAAGACGCTATGATGTAACGGAGTGACACGTGGAACGATAGTGTTATAACTTACCAAAAAACATAGGGCTGTGGGAAGACATGTTCATCAGCCCCGTCTGCGACAACACAAGCCATGTTAGATAATGAGTTGACTCACCCTTACACCTGGTAGATCAAACAGGTTTTGCCCGCCAAATATACGGGCAATGATGTCCTTGTTTTCTTCTTTGGCACCACGCTCTGTTCTGTAAATAGCAAAGGGGATTTCCCCAGTGCTTGTCGACAGCCAATCGTAAATGACTCCGTACTCCTGGAACCGTTGTATCGTGGCTTTCTTCACGCGGATCTGGAAAACAAGGACAGTCACTACAACCGAGCAGAGATTGATCTGGCTCTGTTCAAAAGTATGAGATAAATGTACGGGTTCAATTCCAGAACATTTAGTTGTAAATGAAAAAAAAAATATTTTAAAACAGTACAACAACGTAAACTAGATTCACGAGAATACTCAACGTATCAGAAAAAGAGACATTCAGAAATGATGAAATTAGGACTAAAGCAGGGGTAATAGTAGCGCTAGGTTTCATTAGAAAATAGCAAGTGAAATGGTTCGGCCACATAATTGGCTACCAACTGTCAGCATAGCGCAACAAGCAATGATTACAGACCAAATTGAACCAGAAGAAGCAGCCGACTATGTAAACGATGGACAGAGGGATTAACAGAAGCCATAGGAATCTCGATACATGAAGCCCATAAACGGGCACTCTCCCGCTGTTTATGCTTCACATCGACACCGCAAGGTACAAGAGGAACACGATGAGATGAGACGAGACGAGATGAGATGAGATTAGATGAGACAAGATGAAACGAGATGAGATGAGATAAGATGACATTACATGAGATAAGATAACAAAATGTTGCAGGTCATTTGCTAAACGTTGTGACCATCCCAACCCTAGGTTGATTTTCTAGTCACTTTTTGCCATTGCTTTCTGAACGAGTTACAAAGTTAAAGTTCAACTGTAACTGACCACTACAATTCTTCTTCTTCTTCTTCATCATCTTTTTCTTCTTCTTCTTCTTCTTCTTCTTCTTCTTCTTCTTCTTCTTCTTCTTCTTCTTCTTCTTCTTCTTCTTCTTCTTCTTCTTCTTCTTCTTCTTCTTTCGTTCGCTTGAAATATGTCTATAACCGCAATGTTGCCTCTTGTATGAATTTAACTGTCTTTTTTAGTTCACTCAGTGGTCCCTAGAGTTTATCTTCCACTGTCGTCTCTCTAGGCCAGAAAGGTTTGCCTAGACATGTTATATTTTGGGCAGTCTTGAAGTATGTGCTCTGCTGTCTGCGACGCCAAACCACATGTGCACATGGCTGATTCACCAATCTTGAATTTTGTATACACGTGGTTGCGTAATCTATTGTGTCCTGTTCTGTGGCGCAGAATAATGACTCGTTCTGGTCTGTCCATAATGTGGTAGTCGTCTTGAGCAGGTTTTGGCAGCTTTCTGACTGATTTGATCATTATTTTCTTTAGGTGATATGTAACGGGCACATCAGGCTGTTCTTCTTATGCTCCTTCCTTAGCCAATCGATCAGCTCTTCGTTTCCAGATATTCCTCAGTGGGATGGTATCCACTGTATGGTGACGTTATGCTGACTGCTAAGTTCAGAAAGTAGTGTCCTTAGTACTGGCAATTTCCCAGACAGGAGCGTCTCAAGTACTGATTTTTTCTTCTGTCAATAGCAACACAGGTTGTGTACCATTGATGGTATTTAGTAATTTCTCTGTTGCTATCTTGATTGCCTCAATTTTAGCATCATAGTTATGGCAGTACTTTCCTGTAGGTACTCTGGGCGTCTCCCTAGTATTATTTGGGTATTCTATGTACACTCCCGCTCCTCCATTTCAAACAGAATTGGAGAAGTTAATTGCCAGGAAAATATCAAGCCAGCTAGAGAGGCAAGGTATTTTCCCACCTACCCTGGGTGGGTACCATCCAAAAAGAGAAACCTGGACCAATGCAGCAGTTTTTGCCCATGATGTCTATGAAGGTTTCCACTCAAGCATTGAAACCTTTGCTGCAGCGATTGATCTTGAGGACGCATACAACAGAGTACCATTATATTTTTTAATGCTTCAGCTACTTGAACTCAAAATAAGTCCATTCCTCCTTAGTTGGATCGCTGCAGCCCTCTTCCAACGGAAGGTAGTTTTTAGTTGTGGCAGCTGGACGTCGGAACCAACAACAATATACCCTGGCCTACCACAGGGATCACCCTTATCTCCGGTACTGTTCAACGCCTACACTGTGAGAATCACCAGTGAGCAGATCACTGGACCTGGTAGGACATTGTCATATGCCGACGATGTTTTAGTGTATCGTCAGGGGAAGGATAGAGATTAGGTTGCTGTGGAACTACAAACCGAACTCAATCGCATAAGTACTTGGTGTGTGGTGGCTGGGGCAATGGTCAACCCAACAAAGGCAACAGTGATTTGGTTCTCGTTGAATAATCATATTGTCAACACTCCAACACCAACTGTAAATCTGTGTACAGAGACGGTGGAAAGAACGCAGGCAATGATTTACCTGGGGATACGGTTTGATCGAAGCCTTGCTTATAATGAGCACATAGACCAGGTGATAACAAAGGCCAAGAGGGGGTTGGCTGCGATGCGGGTGATGGCGGCAGCAAACTGTGAGCAGCGCCTCTGTGTCTTCTATACGAGGGGTTGGTCATGTCTGTTTTTGAGTATGCGATGGCAATCCTGACTCTCAGCCATATGCAGATAGAAAGGATACAGAATGAAGCTATGCGCATTATTCTTGGATGCACTAGAGATACAGCAGGCAGGGCGATGCGCTACCTTCTTGATTTTCCAACCATTGAAGACAGAATACAAGTCTGCAGAGCTCGCGCCTACCTCAGAGTTAACGCAAACACACAACATCCACTGCATAGTGAAATTTTGAAGGTGAAGGGCAGCAGGTTAAAAAGAGGAGGTCGTGGATGGGTCAAGCCGAAGACATTCTTCAACAGGTGTGTTCACTTGAGGACTTAGAACCTGGCGAGGAGTGGGTACAAGTGCCAACAGATTTCTGCACATCCTTTTCAGTTTGCATCCAACTAGACAGAAAATGCAGACAAGAAAATCCAGCTGCTGTGGAGGCGGAATTACAAGCGTTGATTTTCGAGAATTGGCTAGACGGTGATGAACAAATGGGTCGGTCGTCCGACATGTGAGAAGCTCATAGGCCTTTTTACAGCTCAGGCCGGAGGGAGAATTGTGAAGGAGGACTCTGGTGCTTTTGCTGAGACCACAAGTAGCCTGACTATGGAAGTCATGACAGTAAGTAAAGCAATAACATGGCTCGAGACACAGACATTCACTAGGGCATGTTTCCTTAGCGACTCAATGAACATGCTCAAGAGGATAGAGATGGGGGAGATACGAAGAGAATGATTGCTGTCTCTGGAGCGGTCTCGGCTGGAAAAGAGTAGTTTCATCTTCGTGCCAGGGCATGCGGGAGTACAAGGGAATGAGCGGGCTGACAAGCTCGCAGGTAACGCTACTGTGGAGGGCGGACGCGCCATAGGCCAGGCTGACATTCTGAATGCTCTACGAGAAGTAAGACTTTTGCGAGAACCAAGTGATGACTGTGAATCTACAACCATGGCCAGACTGCGAGAACAGCAAATTAAAAGAGGGGTGGCCAAACAAGAACACTACGCAGGAAGCCAAAGAAAACTGATAAACCAACACAGAACTGGTATTATTAGCCGCTACACGCTGCGGGATTTGCTGAGGAGGGGATCCGAGCACTTGTGGACTGAATGGTTCGATGTGCAATGAGGATGATCTGTCGACTAACTAACTAACTAACTAACTAACAGAATTGTGTGCTGACCCATCTGTGTAGACTCGGATCCAGAGGTCCTCTGGGTATTCTTCATCAAGGAAGCTGAGAGTGGCTGTTCTGAGCTGTACACTGTTCTGTTCTTCCTTTCAAATATTCCTCTCACTTTTGTCTGGATTTGTAGTGACACTCTATGTTTATCTTTCCATGAAGTTCGTTCTGGAATAGTTTTCATGGGGATACCAACTGTGGGAAGATCGATGGTTTCTCTGCAGAGTCATTTGGCCTGGTTGATAAAACTACTTCTTTTCAACCGCCCCATAGCTAAGTTTTCACATTTGTTCTTCAAAGGGTTACCTGGCAAGCTAAGGAACTTTTCTGCTTGTATTAGCGTTATCGTATCTCTGCGCTCTCTCAGTGCTTGTGTCCTCCCCCTTCTTCTCCATCTCCACTATAGGGGTTGACCTCATCCCTCCTGTGGTGACTCTAAGTGCTTGATTTTGCACCTTGTCAAGCTCTTGCATTGCGGTTTTTGATGCTGAACACGCAGTTGACCCGTAATCCAGGCGTGGTCGTATGCTCTGTTGTTAAACTTTGCTAAGTATGTTCCCACTGGCTCCCCATGTGGTTCCACTTAGTTTTCTCAGGATGGCTATTTTCCTTCTTGCTTTTGCTACTGCTTTGTTGATGTGCTTTCTCCATGTCAGCCTGCCATCAAATATTACTCCAAGGTTCTTTATCCTTTCTAAGGGGTATTCCATTTATCTGGATGACCCCTGCCTTTTGTTTTGGAGAGAGGGTAAATAGAGTAGTGCTGCGCTTGTCAATGATTATGCTGACATACCATCTATTTGTCCATGCAAAAATGCATCTACAACTCTATGTAACGATCTGGTAGCCACTGATGCATGTTCATTTGTACTCTACAGAACCAGGCCATCAGCGTACATTGCCGCTTTAATTCCATGCGGTAGATTAGCAACAAGATCATTGACGAAGATTAGAAAAAGTATAGGGGACAAGACTCCGCCCTCAGGAAAACCGTGACGCAGTAGTACTTTCTTGCTCTTGAGTCCGTCTATCTGTACTCGAGCTCTTCTGTTGCGCAAGTATGCTTTCACCAATTTGTACATTCTTCCATTGACTTTACAATTTCTCAGTTTCTTCATCAGACCTTCTTTCCATTCTTTATTAAAGGCTTTCTTCGGATCTATCGATCTATCCATGCAGCAAGCACGAGCTTCTTCTCTTGCAATGCATCCTCAATTTCTTGAGAGAGGTAGGTTGTCTGATCTTCCGTAGAGTAGCACTGCCTAAAGCCAGCTTGCTGTGGTACAAGGATGTTTTCACTTTCAATGTACCACTGCAGTCTGTGATTGATGTTGCGCTCCATTATTTTACAGAGACAGCTGGTGAGGCTAATTGGTCTGTAGCTGGAGGCAGTGGAACTATCTTTGCCTAATTTTAGAAGGGGTATCATGATTGCTTCTCTCCAGGCTTGTGGAACACTGCCTAAGGTCCAGCTGTTATTGAAGATCTGCAACAGCTTTACTTTGGCCTCTGTTCCTAATCATTTCATTGGAGATACCATCAGCTCCTGGTGACTTTCTCATTTTCAGTTTTGATATGGCTAGCTCTAGTTCGCTGATTGTGATAGGTGCCTCTAGAACCTCATGTACTGTTTCATTCTGTCCTGTATGTTGCACTTTCTCTCGAATCTCTTGTTGTTTCTCTAGACTAATTTCGATATTGTTATCTTGTGCGAATGAGTCCGCAAAATGGTCAGCTGCTTGCTTTCCTGCTAAGATGTTTTCACTAAAATGACAAGTACTTTGTGTAAATGACCACTACAATGACTAGTACTTACAGTAGACAAATGACCACTACAATGACAAGTACTTTGCAGTAGACAAATGACCACTACAATGACAAGTACTTACAGTGGACAAATGCCACTACAATGACAAGTATTTACAGTAGACAGATGACCACTACAATGACAAGTACTTACAGTAGACAAATGACCAACTCAATGACAAGTACTTAAGTGGACAACTGACCACTACAATGATAAATACTTAAACTATACAAATGACCATGATAATTATAAATACTTTAACTAGACAAATGACCATTACAATGATATATACTTACACTTCACAAATAACCACTACAATGATACATACTTTAACTGGAAATATGACCACTACAGGATGTGTAAGGTCTTAGTTAGATATGACTGAGCTATCGTATGACAGTAGACGGCACTACCTGCTTCTGTTAGCGCCGAACGTTGGACGACGCTTACCAAACCCGACACCCCACATTGTGCCATCGGCTTCGGGTGGAGGAGAGCAATTGGGAGGGTACAAGCCTTATCCTTGTGCGAGGAAATGCAACCTAAAGACTAAATGTCATGGCAGGACAGACCAGGCCCTAACCCTTAGTTGGCAACTGGTCTAGGATTGAAGCTCCGACAGGCGGACAGTTAGAACACTGCTTTGCTGATCCGGCAGCTTCTGCAGCTTGTCTTGTTCCAGACGTATTGGTTTACCTTTCCTCTGGAGTACACTTGACAGAGGCATCATGCTGCATGGGCAACGCATGGTCTCTAAATTCAGCCCAGGCTTTGTGTTATGGAGAGGTATAACTTCATTTTACAAATTATCGTCTGTCAAGATGGCAAGGTGCCAGTCAGTCAGTCATGACCACTACAATGATATATACTTAACTGGACAAATGACCACTGCAATGATATATACTTAACTCGACAAATGGCCTCTACAGTGATAATTACTTTAACTGGCTAAGTGAGCACTACAATGATAAATACTTAATTCGACAAATGACCTCTAGACTGATAAATACTTACATGGGATAAATGACAACTCATTGGCACCTTTCCGTCTTGACAGACGATAGTTTGGTACATTGTGTTTCAAAAAGGCTTAATAACTACGACCCATGGCGGTGGCGAGTGTGGCTGGTAAGGCCAATTCTTGCTGCAAATGTTTGCCCACAGTAGATGCATGTGAAAACATGGTCATTTCTACAATTGTGCACCATCTTACGTCTCTCACGCTCTGTGTGTACTTTATCTGCAATCATTTTCTCCTTTGTCTTTATTCCATTTCTGATGGTTGCCCTCCATGCAACACGTTCAGCGGCTACTTGCTCCCAATGTGCATTATCTATGCCTGTATCAATCATGTCCCGCTTACACACATCTTTGTATCGTAGTAGAAGCCGACCCTGAGATCTTCTACCCGTCTGTAATTCACCAAAAAGGATGTCCTTTGGTATTCTACCATCATCCATCCTCCTAACATGTCCTATCCATCTAAGTCTACGAAGACTGAGCATGGAATACACCGTCACACAACCTGATCTTTCCAATACTTCAGTATTTGTGTTTTGTCTTGCCACTTAATACTAAGTATTCTTCGCAGACACCGCATATGAAATCTGTTTAAACGTTTCTCTTGGCGTGAGTAAGTTGTCTAGGTTTCACTGCCATAAAGAAGAGTACGAAGGACACAGGCTTGGTAGACGAGGACTTTTGTTTTGGCAGTAAGCTTCCTGTTCTCCCAGACTCTTTTTTTGCTAACATGTTCATTGTTGTTGCTGCCTTGCCAATCCTGATGTTGATTTCCTGATCGAGGGATAATTTGCTATTTACCTCTGATCCTAGATATGTAAAATGGTCTACTATCTCCAGTTCGGCGTCGTCAATAAAGATTGATGGTACACCATGTGCACCTTGTGACATAATCTGTGTCTTCGTTTTGTTAATTGTTAAACCAAATTCAGAACAAGCATTGGAGAATGCAGATAGTAGATGTTGTAATTCTTCCTCAGAGTGGGTCGTAATCGCAGCATCATCCGCAAAAAGCAACTCTCTGATTAGTACCCTTCTAATTTTGGTCTTGGCCTTCAATCTCTGAGCACTATAGAGGCCACCATCTGAGCGTGAGTGAATGTATATACCGTCATTCTGATCACGAAAGGCATATTTCAGTAGAAGTTAAAAGTATATCCCAAAGAGGGTGGGGGATAGTACACAACCTTGCTTAACTCCACTCTTGATTTCAAACTCTTCTGAAGTTGAGCCATCACACTTGATTATACCCTTCATGCCTGTGTGGAACGATTCCACAATGGACAGAAGAGTTGGTGGGCAGCCAATCTTCTTTAGTGCTTTGAACAGACCCTCACGACTGACCAAATCAAATGCCTTTGTGAGGTCGATGAAGGCAATAAACAGTGGCTGATTTTGTTCCCGGCATTTTTCTTGCATCTGTCGCAATGAGAATATCATATCAATGGTAGACCGGTTCTGACGGAAGCCGCACTGTGATACGGGGTAGACTTGATCTCCCAGGACTTGAAGTCTGCGCAGAACAATTCTGGCAAATACTTTCCCAACAATACACAGAAATGAGATACCCATATAGTTGTTACAGTCGCTCCGATCGCCCTTGTTCTTGTACAGCATTATGATGTTTGAATCTTTCAAAATCCTGTGGGACATGTCCTTCTCGCCAGCATAACTCTATTAGCTGGTGGATCTGTAGAGTGAGTGTGTCTTGCCCACTCCTGATTACCTCTATTGGAATCCCATCCTTACCTGGAGCCTTGCCAGACGCAAGTTCATTTATAGCACACTTAACGTTTGTTATGGTGGGAAGTGTGTCCAGGTGGTCAAGAGTTGACAGGGCCTCTATAGCGTTGAGGGCATCATCCGCTAGCTTGGTCTCACTTGAGTAAAGCTCTAAATAGTGCTCGACCCGTCTATCCATCTGCCGATTCTTATCAGTGATGATTTCTCCAGTCAATGTTTTCAGCGGTGCACTTCTTTTGATCATTGGACCACATGCTTTCTTTATCCCTTCACACATGCTTCTGATGTTTCCCTCATCACTTGCGATTTGAATGGACTCATATAACTTGATCCAATAGTCATTCGTACACTCCCTGGCAGCCTTTTGCACATCCTTCCTCGCTTGCTTTAGTTCACTTAGAGTGTTACGCGTTGTTCTTTCCTTGTTTCTTAAGAGAGCTATCTTATTTTTATCAGTCAAGGGCTGCAGTTTCTGGCTGTTTGCCGCATATCAGTCCTGCCTCTTATGATCCACAGTGCCGTAAACCCCTACCGCTGTTTTATAAATAGTTTCCTTAAGTTCACTCCATTTATCATTTACTATACAATTTTATGATGTATCAGTGAAAGCGTCTTCAAGTTGCTGTTGAAATTCAAAGCACTTTTCAGGATCGTGAGTGTTAATAATATTAATCCTGGGGCTAGATTTGTGTTTAGCTGTGTAGATTCTCTTTGGTCTCAGTCTAATCCTTGCAACAACCAAAGAATGATCTGTATCACAGTCAGCACTGTAGTAACTTCGAGTTAATGATGTATGGTTCAGATGTTGTCTCCGTGTGATAAGGAAGTCCAGCTGATGCCAATGGCCGAATCTTGGATGTTTCCATGTGACCTTATGCAGCTCTTTTGTTTTAGAAAAGGAGTTTGTAATACATAGGTCATTTCTAGTGCAATGCTCCAGCAGCCTTTGCCCATTTTCATTCATGCGACCGATGTTGTATTTTCCAAGGCACACTGGCCATGAACTCGAGTCCTTGCCCACACGAGCATTGAAATCACCGAGCATATAAATGTAGTCGGATTTTGGAACTGCTTTGATCACAGAGTCTAGCTGCTCATAGAACGTATCCTTTAAATCATCAGAGGAAGCGAGTGTCGGTGCATATGCAGTGATAATGGTGGCAAATCCACAAGAGGTTGCCAAGCGCAGGGATAATAATCTTTCATTATCTCCAGCTGGGATATCAATCATTCCCAGTAGCGAATTCTTCACTGCAAAGCCCACACACCATGTTGCCTTTTTTCTGCCTGCCCTCTACCCTTCCAAAGAAAGATCTAATTGTTTTCCCTGAGTGACCCTTCCTCAACGAGGCGAGTTCCTGCAGGCCAGCGATATCAATGTTAAGACGATTGAGTTCAGCATCAATCACAGCCGTTTTTCTCCATCCATCCATCATGTGCCATGCCGGTAAGCGTGGGCGGTCATGTTCTGCCATCTCACTCGATCACCAGAGTCGTGGATCGTTTCTCTGATTATCGATAAGACTGCAGTACATGATATTCTTGGCATCTGTAAAGAAGGTAGTTTGCCATTGCTTTCCTTCCTAGCAGTGACCATACTGGTCGATGACCGTAGCCATTGTCTCCCAAGAAAGGAGATCCTCTGCCTACCGTCGTGAAGCTGGAGACCATAACCTACAACTATCTGTCGGCTGCTCTTCAACTTCATCCAACACCTGCACCCATGGCTTCACGTAACCCTGATCAGGGGGCTAAAAGGGTACTCCACCTTGCCCAAGGGTGTCCCTTAGGCAAGCGGAGGGAAGGAGGCACCTTATCTCTCCTTTGATAGGGGATACCCCTGTCCCGCACATCGTCAATATTTGTCAAGTCAGTGGGAAATCCTGGACACATGGTTCTTACGTTCCAGGTTGCAAGCCGTAGCTTGAGGTTTCTATTATTCTTTTTATTAGTACCTGGTGCATTGGTTTTACAGCCTGCGATTCAGATTTTGTCCTAGCCCCAAGCACCCATTTAAGCAGGCAGGCTGTGGCGGATCAGCACCCAATTGGCCGGGGGATGCCCAGCTTGAGGCAGGCGGTAGCTGATCAGTGACACCTGTAGGTGTCTCCCACCGTCAGAGGCAACGCGTGGCACCCCATGTCTACGCCAACTGACAAGGACTTATAACCCGTAACAGTTGCCTCTCGCTTTGATTCCGAGACCAGTTAAGACCAGGGATGGAGTTATTGCCTCTCCATAGCACAAAGCCTGGGCTAAAATAAAGAAACCACGTGTTGCCCATGCAGCATGATCCCTCTCTCGGCCTGCCTAATTCACTCCAGAGGAAAGTTAACACCTATTCATCTGGAACAAGATAAGCTGCAGAAGCTGCCAGATCAGCAAAGCAATGCTCTAACTGTCCGCCTGTCGGAGCTTCGATCCTAGACCAGCTGCCAACCAAGGCTTAGGGCCTGGTCTGCCCTGCCATGACTATTTTGTCTTTGGGTTGCATTTCCTCGCACCAGGATAAGGCTTGTACCCTCCCAATTGCGCTCTTTCGCCCGAAGCCGTTGGCACAATGTGGGGTGTCGGGTTTGGTAAGCGCCGCAAACATTCGGCGCTGACAGAAAGCAGGTAGTACCGTCTACTGTCATACGGTAGCTCAGTCATAAGACCTGACTACAAATGACAACTACAATGATAAATAATTACACTGGACAATGAAACATTACAATGAAACAAATACTTACACTGGACAATTGCCCACTACAATTATAAAGCTTTAACTAGACACATGACCATTACAATGATTAAATATTTACACTGGACAAATGACAACTACAATGATGCATACTATAACTGGACAAATGACCACTATAATAATAAATTAATTAACTTTACAAATGACCTCTACGATGATAAATACTTACACTGGACAAATGACCACTACACTAAATACTTACACTTCCCAAATGACCCCTACAATAAATACATACACTGGACAAATGACCACTGCAATGATAAATACTTACACTGGACAAATGACCACTACAATGATAAATACATACACTGGACAAATGACCATTTCAATAAATACTTACACTGGACAAATGACCACTACAGTAAATACTTACACTGGACAAATGATCACTACAATAAATACTTACACTGGACAAATGACCACTACACTAAATACTTACACTGAACAAAGGACCATTACAATAATACTTACACTGGACAAATGACCACTACAATAAATACTTACACTTCCCAAATGACCCCTACAATAAATACATACACTGGACAAATGACCACTGCAATGATAAATACTTACACTGGACAAATGACCACTGCAATGATAAATATTTACACTGGACAAATGACCACTACAATAAGTACTTACACTGGACAAATGACCACTACAATAAATACTTACACTGGATAAATGACCACTACAATAAATACTTACACTGGACAAATGACCACTACACTAAATACTTACACTGAACAAAGGACCATTACAATAAATACTTACACTGGACAAATGACCACTACAATGATAAAAACATACACTGGACAAATGACCATTACAATAAATACTTACACTGGACAAATGACCACTACACTAAATACTTACACTGGATAAATGACCAGATCCTTGCTCAGAGTCGATGCCCAATAACAGTCTGACAAAGCTGATTAGGTAGCCTTTGGTAAATGTCTGAAAATAATATTCATACACAAATTACAACGTACACGGAATAATATCAACTACCGATATAACTAAGGCATCTACCTGTGCAGTTCACTGTAATTGTTCAAAAGGAAGTTGCAGAATCGCTTGGAAACAGGCCGTTTCTGAGGTCCCTGCCATGGGTCATTGTTGCTCTACGTGGTTCAAAGGCAGACACCATCTTTCCTATGTATGTACAACTGGCTGCCCACACACCTATCCAATGCAATATTTACACACACACATATACAATAAATATTCGGCACCGTCCAACTTGCTTCTGCAGCATCGGTTATAACTGAGGTCAATTTTTGTTTTAGTTTTGATATTCTTTCCTTTCTTTGTTCTCTGTCGATGTAGTCCTAAACAGGACTGATTATATTTTCTCCTCTCTGCTCTTCGGTTAGGTTTGGTCTTATGGGGCTCGTGCTGACTAGCATTTTCATTATTGCGTTGAATGTGTCCTGATGAGGATCAGTCCTTAAGATGTATGAACATTAGTGACTGTTGAGTTTGGGTCAATGACTGTTGAGTGTTTGTCAGTGACTCTTCAGTTTGTTTTGCTCTGTTCTGATACAAAATAGGGTCACTTGGTTTGTTTGTTGAAGTTAGTAATTATTGTCTCTCTGTTTGTTCTATTTTATTCGATGGTTCAACATCCCAGTCATTCAGCATTAGCAGTGGAGTAAAGCAGGGCTGCGTGCTTGCTCCTACACTTTTTGGTATCTTCTTCGCCGTTCTCTTAAGGCAGGCATTTGGGACTGCCACTGAAAGCATATACCTCAATACGAGACCTGATGGCAAACTTTTTAACCCATCCAGACCCAAGGCAAAGATCAAAATAAGATCAGGATACATAAGACAACTACTTTTGTGCAGACGATGCAGCACTGACTACTCATGCTGCAGAAGGTCTCCAACGGCTCATAGATCGTTTTGCAGCCGCATGCAAAGACTTTGGGCTTACCATCAGCCTGAATAAAACACAGGTGATCAAACAAGATGCTGATGCGCCTCCATCAATTAAAATTTCTAATTAAGAATTAAAGGTTGTCCATGAGTTTGCGTATGAAGGGTCGACAATATCAGATAATCTTTCATTAGAGACATAAATCGACAGATGCATTGGAAAAGCAGCCACGACACTTTCCAGGCTAACTAAAAGAGTTTGAGAGAATAATAGACTAACAGAGCGTACAGAAGTTCAAGTAAATAAAGCTTGTGTTGTTTGCACACTACTCTATGTGTCTGAATCCTGGACATTGTACTCACGACAGGAAAGAAAGTTGACTTCCTTCCATGTGAGATACCTGAGACGTATCCTGGGCATATCGTTGAAAGACCACATAACAAACAAACACGTGCTTGAAAGAGCGGATATTACCACAGTGTACCCCCCCCCCCCCTTAAGCAGAGACGCCTCTGGTGGCTGGGCCACGTATCTTGAATGGAGGATGAACGCATTCCCAAAGATCTCTTATACGGAGAACCAGCCACAGGGAAGAGGCCAGCCGGAAGATCCCAAATGCGATATAGGGATGTGTGTAAACAAGATATGAAAACCCTTGGCATAGATCCAGTCACGTGGGAAAGAGTTGCAACAGACAGATGTTCCTGGAGAAGAGATGTACGAAACGGACTGTGAGCGCAATCTGATCCAACAAACAGGATAGGAGGCACAGGCATACAATTCAGTCACTTACTGCGGGACCTGCCTCGCCTTACAGACGCGGAAACCGTGACATAGATTGTCACTCTCGCATTGGACTATACAGTCACCCGCGGTGCTGTCAGGTGCCTCCCCAGCGGCACAACTCTGTAGTCCTTCAGAACTGAAAGAGGCCTACGACTACTGTTGGTTCTCTAACTCGTTTTCACGGAAGGTGATTGGTTATTCTGTTTGGTCCCGTTATAAAACAAATGGGAACGGCTGACACCCAGACGACACAGAAACAGCAACAAGATGGGAATAAATTAAATTGATCTAACACAGAAACAACGACAGGTTGGGAATAAATCACGTTGATCTAAAAACAGAAACAACGACAGGTTGAGAGAAAATTACATTTAGAATATAGTGAAACAAGAAGTTGGGAACAAATCACGTTTAGAAAAACACAGAAACAAGAAGATAGGAAAAAATTACGAGTAGACAGAACAGAAACAAGAAGATGTGCAGAATTCACGCTTAGCACAGAAACATAAGCAAGCCAACCTGGTAGAGCAGTGTGTCCAACATGTTGGCAGAGAACACCTGGCCGGCAGCAAAAGGCTCACAGAAGATCTCCTTCATGTTGGACGTGGTCGAGTCCCTCAGCTGTACGTGGGCACAAGTAGAACACAGAGATTAGAATATTCTACATGTTTCATGAGCACAAGTCAAACAGTGAGATGAGAATGTTCTAATTATTTTATGGAGACAAATAAATCAGTGATTAGAATGTTCTAAGTGTTTTATGGGAACAAGTCAAATTGAGATTATAATGTTTTATAAGAACACGTCAAACTGAGATTAGAATGTTCTAAATGTTTCATGGGCACAAGTTAAACAGAGATTAGAATGTACGATATTTTTTCATGGAGACAAATAAATCTAAGATTAGAATTTTCTAAATGTTTTATGGAGACAAATAAAACAGTGAGATTAGAATGTTCTAAATCGTTCCCGCGACTGTAATTACACATCGTCTTTATCTGGTAAGACTTATCCGTGGTGAAGTGGTTAAACCGCCTGCCTCGAGCTCAGGGGATTGTGGGTTTGATTCCAGATTCCTTCATTCGATTCACCAGCACAGTTTTCTCTGAGATTCCTGGGGGTCGTCACTGGATCTACGGAGTTCGTGCTCTGTGCAATGCTTTCGGAGCTGAAATATAACGAGCCATATGGGATAATACCAGGAGCAATTAAGTCGATCCCGTTTCCTTTAAATCAGTTTAAACTCTTTATCATTATCAGACAGTACATCATTTGCAGAATCTGATTACCTCAAGCCCAGTCTTAGAGCAAACTAATCTTCTTTCAATGATAATGATGATGAAGATGAAGATGATGAGGACGATGGTGGTGGTGACGGTTATATTGATGATGGTGATGATAAGATGGTAATGACGCTAAATAATGAGAATAACAGTGGTGATAATGATGATATTGACGATGGTGGAGGTTATGATGGTGATGACGATGATGGTGGCGATGGAGTTACAAAAACATTAAGTGAGAATAACCGACCTGCTTCTGTGAATGAGTCAGTGACACAGAGAAACGCATGAACCTCATGTTGGCGGTCTGGCTCAAAGCTGTTAGAACATAGGTGTTGGGGAAGAGTCTACGGGAAAGATATAGCATCACAGTTCACATAGATTGAAATCTTGCAGTCACAATTACAAAAATAATTAAGCTGCAGAGTTAATGTCAAGCATAATACTCGTATATCGCCAATCGTGGTCTCCAATTTTGACAGAATGTCAATATATCGCCATACTAGGGTCGTCGTATTATTTGTTTTTGTTTAGTGGTATCTCCCGCAATTTGAATTCTCGGTGAACGGACATTTACATTATAATCTACTTGTTCATTTAATTGTGTACCATGTTAGACACTGAATCATTACAATTTAAAAAAAAACGAAACATATCATTTAACTGATCAAACAGAAGAAGAAGAAGAAGAAGAAGAAGAAGAAGAAGAAGAAGAAGAAGAAGAAGAAGAAGAAGAAGAAGAAGAAGAAGAAGAAGAAGAAGAAGAGAAGAAGAAGAAGAAGAAGAAGAAGAAGAAGAAGAAGAAGAAGAAGATGATGATGATGATGAGGAGGAGGAGGAGGAGGAGGAGGAGGAACAAAACAACAATAACAAAACAACAACGTTGTTATATAGACGAATAAAAAGAACTCACGGCAGCATTATTAGAAAACATAAAAGTACAACAAACACTGGGTGAGATCAAGATCAGACAACATATTTGCTTCCGCCATATACAAGGGCATCTTCTTGTTCAAAAGTTGCCATAGAGACAGGTGGAATAGAAGCGGGCAAAATGAAGACATTTTACAAAGATAACCTTGTTTTTTACTGGGCAAAAACAACATACCTTGAGATTGTCTGCACAGCAATCACTGTCTCCGAATCTTCTAGAAATTCCTCCCCTTCGGTACTGACCTCAGGGTCTCTGTTGACAATGACAAGATGGCTGGCTTTGTTGATCCCAGCCACCAAGAGGTCGTCAATGCTGTAACCAGGGTAGAAATATCAGCCTAGCATGTTAAAGAGATCACACGAATAATATGTGTAATTGTTTGGTTGCGAATCTTCTGTAACACTGAATCTTACCCATTAAGTTGGATGCAGTGGCGTTCAGTGTTGTCTGAGACCTGACGATGTCTTGCATCTATCGGAATCAGGGTGGTACTCAACGTGTTGTGTTATTAACAGATGCAAGATCAATACCCGAGGCACTCCAGTCTGGGACATTGACATCACTACGAACACTATTGTTGTTGTTTGTCCATCAAGAATGATGATGACTATTCATTTCATCCAGTGGTGTTGAACGTATGGAGCCGTGGGTTCTAAGATGGCTGATAAGGCCTATTTTAGCTCGAAATGTTCTTTGACAATGTGGACAAAGAATGCTTGACGTTTCTGGAGGAGGATTTCCTGCAGTGGTTTTTCTGTCCTGCCTTTTCTTCACAGCTCTTGCAGTCCTGGTTGCCTCACATATGACTGCCCCCTTGCGTAATGATGCACGGCACGAATTTCTGTCTCTGGCTGCAGTCTCCCAGGTGTCATGATAAATTCCAAAAGCATTCAGTGAGATTTTCAGAGTGTCTTTAAAGCGTTTCCTCTGGCCACCTTGGAAGCGTTTACCACAACGCAGTTCTTCTTCTTCTTCTTCTTCTTCTTCTTCTTCTTCTTCTTCTTCTTCTTCTTCAGCTTTCCGAGCCATTGAGGTTCTTTGCTGCAAATACAACGCAGTTCGCTGTAAAAAATTCGTTTAGGGAGCCTGTAATCTGGCATGAGAGTCAAGTGACCAGCCCAGCGAATCTGATTCTTCATCAGTAGAGTGTGGTTACTGGGCATGGACGCTCTTTCTAGGACTTCAGTGTCTGGAATCTTGTCTTGCCAATTAATCTTCAGTAGCTTCCTTAGGCAGACTGTGTGGAAGTGGTTTAATTTCCTAGCGTGTCGCTGATAAAAAAAAAAATTACCTCCCCGGCGGGGAATTGAACCCCGGTCTCCCACGTGATAGGAGGGGATACTTACCACTATACTACCGAGGACGGTTAGGACTGACACTAATATTTGCACTAATATCTGAACTAGGCAACAAACGTAAGGTCGCCAAGCAGTGGATACCATCTCACTGTGGAGTCTCAGTAACTGAAAACGAGAGAGCTGACTAACTAGCTTAAGGAAGGTGCAACCTGATGTACCTGTCACACTCCGCCAACAGAAACGAATCATCAATACAATCAGAAAGCCACCAACACACGATGACTACCACCTTATGGGCAGATCAGAACAAATCATTCTGCGCAACAGAACAGGACTCAATAGATTACGTAGCCATTTTGCTTCGATGTCACTTAAATACCTAGATTACGCAACCCCATGTATACAAAATTCAAGATTGGTGAATCAGCCATGTGCACATGTGAATTCTCGCCGCAGACAGCAGAGCACATACCCCAAGACTGCCTAAAATACGACATATCTAGGCAAACCTTCTTGCCTAGAGAGACAACAGTGGGGGGTAACTATATGGAACACAGAGTGAACTAAAAACAGACAGTAACGTTTATACAATAGGCAACATTGCAGATAATAAATATACACAATCAATGTGAGGGGGAAGAAAAAGAAGACGAATATTGGTTTAGAAAGATTTCTCCCAACGCTGCACCAAAGTTCTATCTCCAAGGGGACTGTGTTCTCCAGCTCCCCTTCCACTCTCCGATCCAAGAAACCCGTGGGGTGTGCAAGACCAGTATTGAAACATGACATCTATGGAGAGGCGTTGCAGGTCATAGCGAGGTTATGATACAGGACATAGCGAGGTCATGATACAGGACATAGCGAGGTCACGATACAGCATAGGACAAACAGACTGACTGGAGGAAGGCCTGCATTGATCATGTGTGCCCCACATGTTTTGTGTATTTCATTGTCAACAGACATTTAAGGTAAACATGACAAGAGAACACTAATAATGTTAACTAAACCAATTGAGTGTAAACAGACAAGAGCATCCAGTTAACTAAACCAATCGAGAATAAACAGACAAGAGAATACAGTTAACTAAACCAATTATGTGTAAACAGATATTATAATACAGTTAATTAAACCAATTCAGGGTGAACAGGCAAGAGAACACAGTTAACGAAATAAACTGAGGGTAAACAGACAAGAGAACACAGTTAACTAAACAAATTAAGGGTAAACAGACCAGAGAATACAGTTTAAACTATTTGAGGGTGTTTAACACGAAAGAAAGTTTGACTCAACTCTTAATTCTAAAAGATTCTACGCCAGATTCTCAAGAAGGATAATAACCACAATGGAAATGAGCGCCAATTACTTTTAAAGAAGCAACATATATACCCGTAGTATAAAGCCATTTATGATTCAAATTCTGGTCTCATAGCTTGTCAAAGTGAGGGAAAGGTTGGTCACCTATTCCTCGTAGCTCTCAAGCTAACAAAATGTGATGGTGCTATCACTATCACAATACAGATCCTCAGCAGGAAACCGCTCCAGGACTATTTATTATAGGGCCATTCCGTGTTGCATGTTAAAATAAATGGCCAAATTTCTGTAGCAGGCTCAATCCAAATGTGAAAAGTACAACAACACACCTTGCATTGCTTGGTACACACCGAGACAAGTTCATCAATCGTGCGTTGCCATGGATACAAAGAGTTAATAGGAAATTATCGACCTGTCTGTCCCTGCGCTGTGGCGAAGGGGTTACGAACGCAATTCGCAATCCTGTATACCGCGTTCGAAACACAGCTGTGGACAATTTTGAATCAGACCGTCTTGCCTTGGTTTTCATATAGTGGTACGGGTGTGGGTAGTTCAGAAAGCGATGGCAAATTACTGAACGTAAACTTAAGAAGATGGGCAGATAGGAAGTGACGATACGAATCAAGAGGGAGGTTGAACAACAATGACAAACTAATTAAAGTAGAATAATGATTATCCACACAAATAGAAAAGAAGGGGAAAAAAAGGGGGGGGGGGGTGTAATGAAACAGAGATCCAAGAAACTATTATAGTGGAGTGGGCAGTTGGAAACAAAAGGAAGCATGAGATAAAGCTAGTATACGGAGGTATATGGTGCTAGACCCAGTTTTATAGTCCAATAGGCACTTAGCTGGTGATGTGATTAGTATCTCGCCGGCAGCCTTTACTTCTCAAGACATTTCCTGGATTTGGAAGTTGGGAGAAAGGTAGGCAGATGACCGGTTTTTGCCTTATGCAGAAATGCGTGGTTGACTTCTGGTTGACTGCCACTACCATCGACGATGAACTGTATTTTCGGGGAGGACTTTTGTGTTGGCATTCTGGCGACGACATTATCATTATGTACAGTGAAATGTTTTTACATCTGCCTGAGGAAACATCTAGAAACGGAACAAACAACGTCTAGAAATATCTAAAATGTGTAGGTGATCATCTAGGAAAACATCCGGATGGGAAAATGGCTGCTGCTTCCACCGAAGATGGGCTGTGTGGTTTCGTGGAGGACTTGTGTGTTGACATTCTGGCGACGGCATTGTTAAACATCTAAAAACGGAACAGACAACATCTAGAGGTGTCTAGACTGTGTGGGTGAACGTCTAGGAAACATCCGGGTGGGAAAATGACTGCAGATTCCATAAGAGATTAACTGTGTTTCGTGGGGGACTATTGAGGTGTGTTGACATTCTGGCAGCAGCATTATGCACAGTGTACCTGGCGGGCTGTTGTGTTTGTCGTGTTGTGTTTGTCGAGGCCCCTGTCTTTTCTACTTTTCGCATTGGGCAGTGGGGAGCGTTTTGTGTGATATTCACTGGCACGGGAATGGAGCATAATGGGGATGACCCGTTGCTGTGAAGTTGGAACCGCGACTAACTAACTAACTAACCAATCAACCAACCAACTAACTAACTAGCAACCATGGGATGACAAAACGAGAACGCATTAATGGACTTGTTGTCAAATTATAAAGGTGAAATTTGCATGTTATAAATGTTACCATAGCAAAAAAAATAAATATGTGACAGAAGGTGTTCAGATTCCAGCTGTATAACCAACCTCGTAATGGATTAGATCATGGTTATAAAGACGAGATTTACATGCTGCAAATCTTGTTGTAGGAAAGAATCAATAAATGGCATTAAGTTTTAAGATCATTGTTGTGCAATCTACTCCTTAATGGATCAACTTATGATTATAAAGGTGAGATTTACAATTTACAAATCTTGCTGTAGCATGGAATCAGTATGTGGCAGTGGGTGATTATAAATGTGAGATTAACATATAACAAAAATTCCTGAATCAAAGAAACAATGTGTGACTGCGGGTGTAAAGACTGTAGCGGTGTAACCAACCTCTTAATGGATCCAATCATGTAGTAGACCAACGGAAAGTGGGCCAACGACTCCAGGAACAGACTGTCTGGGCTGTGATTGTCAAAGGAATTTAAACAGTTAGTTGCATATCCTTTATATTACGTCGCAGTCAACACCAGCATTGTTTGCTGTTGTGATCTCTTGGCAAGTTTGCGTTCTATAGTTTTGTCAAAAGAGACTAGCTATTATATGCGTGCAGTGTAGGCTCTCTATATCCCTCCTCTCTCTCTCTCTCTCTCTCTCTCTCTCTCTCTATCCCTCTCTCTGTGTGTGTGTGTGTCTCGCCTCTCTTTCTCTATTTCTCTCACTCACCCCACTCACTCTCACTCTATCGGTTTGTCACTCCTTCGCCTGCGTTCGTTATCACACTTTCTCTCTCACTCTCTTGCTGTCTTTCCCTCTCCCACTTTCTCTCTCTTCCGCTTTCCATGTTTGTCTCCTCTCTCTCTCTCTCTCTCTCTCTCTCTCTCTCTCTCTCTCTCTCTCGCTCGCTCTTTCTCTCAAACACACATACATACATTGTCTCTCTTGTGACTTCTATTTACATGTAAACATGAATAAATATGTATGTTCATCTGTGTATGTGTTTGTGTATGCACACACACACTTACGCACACAAGTAGCATGCGCACACACATATATGCACACACATACCTACACATATATATGCATTTAGAAGGAAGCGTAGATGAAGAGTTGTAGTAGTAGTAGTAGTAGTAGTAGTAGTAGTAGTAGTAGTAGTAGTAGTAGTAGTAGTAGTAGTAGTAGTAGTAGTAGTAGTAGTAGTAGTAGTAGCCTTATTAGTAACATTAGTATTAGTAATACTAGTAACAGTGTTAGTAATAGTAGTAGTAATAGTAATAGTAGAAGTAATAATAGTAGTAGTAGTAATTGCATTGGTTATATTAATAGTCGTATTGGTAAAGGTAGTAGTAGTAGCAGTAGTGATAGTAATAGTAATAGTAGTAGTAGTAGTAGTAGTAGTAGTAGTAGTAGTAGTAGTAGTAGTAGTAGTAGTAGTAGTAGTAGTAGTAGTAGTAGTAGTAGTAGTAGTAGTGGAAGAAGAAGAAGAAGAAGAAGAAGAAGAAGAAGAAGAAGAAGAAGAAGAAGAAGAAGAAAGAAGAAGAAGAAGAAGAAGAAGAAGAAGAAGAAGAGAAGAAGAAGAAGAAGAAGAAGAAGAAGAAGAAGAAGAAGAAGAAGAAGAAGAAGAAGAAGAAGAAGAAGAAGAAGAAGAAGAAGAAGAAGAAGAACGAATGAACGAACGAACAGATTTTATTTTCAAAGGGTAACAAATTGGGCACGCAGGCCCGTCTTACATTCGGCCCTTCCAATCACTCATCTTTCTTTCATCAACAGTGCATAGGAAAAAACATTGTCACATGAATTTTGTAAACATAAACAATGCATAATACTATGTTATGAGACACATCCACCACCCACCCACACATCTCCCATTCACTCCAACTCCCCCACCCAACCACACACATAATCCACACACACACATACATTCCCCCACCCATCCGCCACATCCCTACACCTACACATCTCCCCACCCACACACACCTCTCACCCACCACACATCCCATCCACCCACACCCCAGGCACACATACATTCCCCAACCCACACCCACACACATCCACCCATCCCCCCCCACACACACACACACACACACACACACATCTCCCCGCCAACTCACATATACCGCACCTACCCACACACACCGTCTTACATTCGGCCCTTCCAATCACTCATCTTTCTTTCATCAACAGTGCATAGGAAAAAACATTGTCACATGAATTTTGTAAACATAAACAATGCATATTACTATGTTATGAGACACATCCACCACCCACCCACACATCTCCCATTCACTCCAACTCCCCCACCCAACCACACACATAATCCACACACACACACATACATACCCCCACCCATCCGCCACATCCCTACACCTACACATCTCCCCACCCACACACACCTCTCACCCACCACACATCCCATCCACCCACACCCCAGGCACACATACATTCCCCAACCCACACCCACACACATCCACCCATCCCCCACCCACTCACATATCCTCTACCCGTCTCATTATCCACCAACAATCACTCACCCACATATCCTCCTCCACCCCCACACCTCCAACCACCCAGCCAAACACACAATCCTCGGCCACACATCCCCCCCCCCCACACACACACAGACACACATTTCCCCGCCAACTCACATATACCGCACCTACCCACACACAAATTCCGCACCCAACCACATAATCCCCCATCTCCCCCAGCCCACTCACAAATCCCGAGCCCACCCCTACAAACATCCCCCACCATCTCCTAACCTACACACATTCACCCAGAAGAAGAAGAAGAAGAAGAAAAGAAGAAGAAGAAGAAGAAGAAGAAGAAGAAGAAGAAGAAGAAGAAGAAGAAGAAGAAGAAGAAGAAGAAGAAGAAGAAGAAGAAGAAGAACTAGGAGAACAAAGGTCAAAACGGGTGATATAACAACAACAACAACAACAACAACAACAACAGGTATTACGTTGCCAAACCTACGAATACTCACTCCTCCTCAAGCAGAAGAATAATCGGACTAAGTCCGTTGACACCAATAGCAGACGATCTGAGGGGAACAATGAAGTTAAACATTCCAGAACTAGCATGCTCAGCCACGAGAATAATCAGCTGATTGTCCCATCTATCGTCATTGGCATTCTTGTAAGAACAGTGCTGGCAACTCTGTAACAGAAGAAGCCCGGACAGTTCTTGTAGAAACATTCTCACTCTTAGTCTTCGGTAAAAATACGTAATTACATGATTATATAAAGCTAGGGAACAGCGGGAAATAGAAATAAGCAGTCAGAATTAAATAAAATGTTCTTTGCAGGATGCCACGATCAATCCTAGATTGATCGTCTAGACAAGTGTACTTTAAGTAGTTTGCCATTGCTTTCTACAGGAGAAGTCAAGGTTCAAATCCAACTTAAAGCCGATGTAGGAGTTGAACCGCCTGTCACAATGGCCACTAATAAAAAAAAAAAAAAGGTATGAAGTACTAAGAGAGAGAGAGAGAGAGAGAGAGAGAGAGAGAGAGAGAGAGAGAGAGAGAGAGAGAGGGGGGGGGGGTGGGTCGATGTCATTGCGTCGGGTGCTATCTCATCTAGCTTATCACCTCTCTCTCTCTCTCTCTCTCTCTCTCTCTCTCTCTCTCTCTCTCTCTCTCTCTATCTGCAGAACGGCAAACTGCTTTCTGAGAGCATCGCACAAAGCACGAACTCCGTAGCCCCAGCAATGACTCCAAGACTCTCAGGAATATTGACTTGTGTTCTGAACTACGCAGTCCGGGGTACTAACCTTGGACCTTCAGAACGCGAGTCAGACGGCTTAACCACTCCACCAGGGAGACCCCTGTGTGGCATTTAACCAAGCAACTTTACCAAACTCCAATTAGAGTGTGTCTAGTAGCTGGGACTCCACAGGTCCAGATTAAGTAAAATAAACATGGTTCGAATCCAACAGAGAAACCTCTAGGAGACCACTGGTTATAAGGCAAACACACATGAGGAACTGAACCACACAGAGAAACCTCTAGGAGACCACTGGTTATAAGGCAAACACACATGAGGAACTGAAACACACAGAGAAGCCTCTAGGAGACCACTGGTTATAAGGCAAACACAAATAGGGAAATGAAACACACAGAGAAGCCTCTAGGAGACCACTGGTTATAAGGCAAACACAAATAGGGAAATGAAACACACAGAGAAGCCTCTAGGAGACCACTGGTTATAAGGTAAACACAAATAGGGAAATGAAACACACAGAGAAGCCTCTAGGAGACCACTGGTTATAAGGCAAACACAAATAGGGAAATGAAACACACAGAGAAGCCTCTAGGAGACCACTGGTTATAAGGCAAACACAAATAGGGAAATGAAACACACAGAGAAACCTCTAGGAGACCACTGGTTATAAGGTAAACATACATGAGGAACTGAAACACACAGAGAAGCCTCTAGGAGACCACTGGTTATAAGGTAAACACAAATAGGGAAATGAAACACACAGAGAAGCCTCTAGGAGACCACTGGTTATAAGGTAAACACAAATAGGGAAATGAAACACACAGAGAAGCCTCTAGGAGACCACTGGTTATAAGGCAAACACACATGAGGAATTGAAACACAGAAGCTACAAACAAAGGTTGCACGATTCATTGCCTGGCATATTTCGCGGCGGCATCTCGACAGGTGCATACTTCAGTGTTAAGCATCATATGAAGTGAATAAATGAATTATACTTTGGCTGGAATACTTGAATGATATAGTCAATGATATTAATGCGGAGCATGTCTTATTCCCACGTTGGAACAATATCGATGACTGTATGTTCAACCCCTACCCCTAACATGTTGACATCTCGTCCTTGACTTGGGGAGGTAAATTACAAGTAACTCTGAAGTCGGAGTGTGGTCGTCTGGTGGCGAGGGACATTAGTAATAGGGAAAGCTAATCCACACGCAAAAAATCAGTACAGTGCACTAGAAGTCGTAACATGTGTATGGACCACGCTTGAGTTCAAAGCAAGCGACGAAAAAAAATAATACAAGAAACAGAGGAGTTTACATCAGCAAACAACAACAAGAAAAGAGGAGTTTACATCAGCAAACAACAACAAGAAACAGTGCAGTTTACATCAGCAAACAACAACAAGAAACAGAGGAGTTTACATCAGCAAACAACAACAAGAAACAGTGGAGTTTACATCAGCAAACAACAACAAGAAACAAATCATCTCGCACACAAAACGGAAATGGCACTAAAGTAATTAGATAAAGACATAAAGCTATGGACCAGCGGGAGATACACATAAGTAGGCTCAGTGAAATGTAATATGTCATTCTTAACTCGGAGACGCCAAATTATATTTTTAAGATGTTGTATGTCCGTTGAGACCAGCCCCACACCAGGATGATTTACTACGTGATGTGACCTTCAATATTTCCTATAGCTTTCTTAACGAGAAATCAACGTTGTAGGTAAACTGATCGGTCTGTGTGTGTGTGTGTGTGTGTGTGTGTGTGTGTGTGTGTGTGTGTGTGTGTGTGTGTGTGGAGGGGGGGGGGAATTCTCCTCTGCCCTCTGTTTTAAAGAACTAAGCAACTTTGACATAGTTATTTTTAAGAGCTCGTGGTTCCTGTGTCACTCGGATGACCGGCTCTGCTGGTGGCCATGGCCAGATCTAGTGCAGATGCTAGACTTTGATCGTAGCCAAAATGCCGAGCTCTCTTGTACTTTTGCTTGTTTGTTACATTATATGTTAATTGATTAGTTAGTTCCATGTCCTTTACAGGACGTCGCGTCAACACCCGCATTTTTTGCTGTTGTGATCTCTTGGCAAGTTTACCTTCAGTAGTTTGCCATTGCTTTCTGAACAACCAGCACCCATACCATTTCGTAAAAAAAGAAAACTTGCTGCCAAATCGTCTGCAGCTGTGTTTCAAACGCGGGTAAGCAAGAATACAAACTGCATCCTTAAACCCATCGCCACGGAGCCGGCTTAATTAGTTTTTTTTCTTCGCATATCCTTTACAGTACATCGCTGTCAACATCAGCATCTTTCAGTTGATTGTTGATTTGTTAGCAATATTACGCTCAGTAGTTTGCCATTGATTTCTGAGCGACCGGCTCACATACCCCGTAAGTTACCGATGCGGAGAGAACCGCTACCGATTCTCGCGCAACGTCACGTTACTTACGAGAGTATACGAGATTACGGAGAAAGTCGTGTAACCTCTAGACCAGGGACGCCGGATCTTAATTAATTAGAACACTGTTAAATAATGACGGTGACTATTTTTCTATACTAAACAATGTTTGTTTGTTTAAAATCTTGTGCAGTGGACACACACATGATATAACCACACACAATAAAGACACAAAGGAAGTAAACACACACAATGGACACACGAGGGATATAAACACAATAGACACACAAGGGATATAAACACAATTGACACAAAAGGGAAGTAACCATACCTTTCCCCATTCCAGACAGCAAGGGTCGCGAACCTCGGTACGGATGTGACAGCTTGCCCTGCCAACTCCCGTGCAGGTGGTGATTGGGGGAGCGCCCATTGTCAGTCTGCGAGTATGGACAGGTGAAACATATGATTTTGAAAGATAAGAAACTACACAGAGGAGAAGGAGGGGCACAAGAAGAAGAAGAGGAAGAAGAAGATGATGATGATGATGATGATGATGATGATGATGATGATGATGATGATGATGATGATGATGGAAGAAGAAGAAGAAGAAGAAGAAGAAGAAGAAGAAGAAGAAGAAGAAGAAGAAGAAGAAGAAGAAGAAGAAGATGATAATGATGATGATGCTGATGATGATGATGATGGAAGAAGAAGAAGAAGAAGAAGAAGAAGAAGAAGAAGAAGAAGAAGAAGAAGAAGAAGAAGAAGAAGAAGAAGACATTTAAAAAAAAAAGAAGGAATAAAAGTAAATCCACACGGAGAATAAAAAGGCGAAGAGCAGCAGCAGCAGCAACAGCAGCACCAGCAGAAAAAGAAGAAGAAGAAGAAGAAGAAGAAGAAGAAGAAGAAGAAGAAGAAGAAGAAGAAGAAGAAGAAGAAGAAGAAGAAGAAGAAGAAGAAGAAGAAGAAGAAGAAGAAGAATGACATGTGAAGAAAGATCGTCACTTTCTGCATAAATCACCCATCCAATGAGAACAGACATAAACGACTTACTGCTCCATGCCCTCGTAAAACTGCAGCACACGACCTTCACCATGCCTCAGGTCAATCTGAGGACATTCCTGTGACGTGTTCATGTCGTCATCAGTACTGATGCTGAGATCAAACGGCCTCTGCGCTCTCCCCATCTTCCTCCTAGGAGCATCTTCCTGGCTACTGTTCTCACTGTCCCCTCTTAAAAGTGGAGCTGAACTGCTGGAACTAGTGGATCGTTGTGTGCCCGGAATGTTGAGGTTGTCGTCGTCGTTGCTGCGGTTGCCATCCTCTGCGTCGCTGAGCACATTTCTGTCCCCCAGGCAGGTTTTGGCATTGCTGCGAGTACAGCCCGCGCGGGTCAGGTTGTGACTGAGAAGGCCAGAGATGGTGCCAAACATACTCGTGTTGTCCACGTCTCTGGGACTAAATGATTTGTCAGATTCTCTGGATCTAAAGGGTGCATCTGTGTCCGAGCAAATTTTGTGGTCAGTTGGATTTTGCATGTCTGAGGGAATGAAAGAAACGGAATGTAGGAAAGCTGAAATCTGTTCACTAAATTTACACATGACAAATATTTAACGTTTTCTTTTATTTTTTTCTTTCGACGCTTTGAACTCAAGCTTAGTTCAGACACGTATTTCTACTTTCAGTAGCACTGGACTTGTACCCTCCCTTACAAGGGTACAAGCCTTACCCTGGTGCGAGGAAATGCAACCTAAAAACAAAGTGTCATCGCAGGGCAGACCAGGCCCTAAGCCTTGGCTGGCGGCTGGTCTAGGATGGAAGCTCCGACAGGCGGACAATTAGAGCATTGCTTTGCTGATCCGGCAGCTTCTGCAGCTTGTCTTGTTCCAGATGTAGCGGTGTTACCTTTCCTCTGGAGTGAACTAGGCAGGCCGAGAGAGGGATCATGCTGCATGGGCAACACATGGTCTCTATATTTTGGCCCAGGCTTTGTGCTATGGAGAGTCAATAACCCCATCCCTTACAAACTATCGTCTGTCAAGACGGCAAGGTGCCAATGAATGATGATGATAGCACTGGACTGATTGTTGTGTGTGAATGTTACCAGTGTCCCTCGCCATACGTTCTTGACGCTGTTTCACGCATGAATTGCTGCGGCCAGTGTAAATTTGACTTCTGTTGACCATCCCAGCTGTGCTCCACGCGTAAAGCAGTAACATTACAGGTATTTACACCCAGAAGCTCTGTGGTGCAGGCGTTACGAGTGCAATTCGCAATCCCGCATACCTTGTTCGAATGACAGCTGCGGGCGATTGGGCAGCAGACCGCCTTGCGTTGGTTTCCATGCAAAGATATAAATACCGGTCGTTCAGAAAGCAATAACAATCTACTGAACGTAAACTTGCCAAAAAATCACAAACAGCCCGGGAACTATGCTGGGTTTGACTGCGGCGTCCAGTAAAGGATATTCAACTAGCTAAGACCTGAAGGACCGCTGGCCTGATGGTCTTGGGTTCGAACCATGTTGGCGCGGTTACGGTCGTTCAAAATTGACCTAGGCTCCCATGTCGACCCAAAAATATAGGGTGTATGTTTAATGACTGTGCAGTGTTTGAAAATATTGCCGGTCCAAGCTTTGTTCTGTAAAGTTCATGCAACACAATAGGTAAATACAAAACTTGGACTGGCAATATTTTCAAACACTGCACAGTCATTAAAAATACACCCTGTATCTTCGGAGGTTAAAATGGCCGGTGTAACACTGACTCCACCCCTCGCCGACTGGTCTTCACAAATGTGGGTCTGGTAGAATATGCCCATCGCGCCTAAAGGTGCGTGACAGTGTCCTTGACTTACAGCTGAAGGGGTGAAGATGGAAGCTTCACATGTTCTAGTTAACGGCAGGTTAAGCTGTAGTCTATAGTTCTCATTCTCCCCCTCCCCCTCTTCCTCCTTATCTCTCCCCCCACCCCCTTTTCCCCTCACTTACAGGCAATCCGCATAGATTTCTGAAAATGATCTAATACCGATTTTATGAGGCCGGGTTGGGCCGTTTTGCTTGGAACTAATAATACTGCTAATACTGTATTTTCACCCGGGCCGCTGCTCTGGTACACAAGGTACATTCACAGGCAATCCGCATAGATTTCTGAAAATGATCTAATACCGATTTTCTGAGGCCGGAACAACGTGAGGCCGTTCTGCTTGGAACTAAGAATACTGCTACTACTGTAGGTTCACCCGGGCCGCTGCTCTGATACACAAGGTTCAACCAAGGAACTTTTCACGAATATTAGGTATATGGTACTTGTTCCCACATGTTTACAGGCCAGCCGCGCTCCATTGGGGTGAGGTTAATATCCCGCCGGCAGGATTAGTCTCCCCAGACATTTTCTGGTGCTCACTTTAGTTTCGGTCAACCTGGGAGCAAAGATCTAGTTACAAGAAAAATCCCTGTCTCGATAAGGATTTGAACACATGATCACTAGGGCGGCGGGCATGAAAGCCAGCTGTTCGCACCAGCGTGGGTCGCTCTAACAAGAATGCCACCGTATATCATAGCAGACGAGAACTATTCTCTGCCATTTATGCCGTTGACCGTCGGGGGAGTGGAGTATTTGGAGTTGTTCCAGCGCCTATGAATAGCGTCCTTCCTTCAATTTACTCTATATTGTCGCGAACAGATCTCTCTCTCTCTCTCTCTCTCTCTCTCTCTCTCTCTCTCTCTCTCTCTCTCTCTCTCTCTCTCTCACACACACACACACACACACACATTACTAAACGAAAGAGTAGACAGTAATCTGTACTAGAACACGATCACAAGTAAAAATGGACATTGTTGGTAAAGCCTTCATCAGCAGACAAACAACAAAAACACACATAAACCACTATATTAACACACACACACACACACACACACACACACACGCACACACACACACGCACACATATATAAGTCTAAGGTCTACTTGTACCAAATGGCAAACTTCTGAACTTAAAATTGTCTAGTAAACTACAGTCACTAGGGGCTGGAAGTGACTGCAACGTCCTGATCAACGACAGGCAATTGAACACGAAAACTTACCAAAGGGGCTGGTCTGACAGCGAGACACCTTCTTGAGGGCGTATGAGCTGATCTTGGAGTACTCCTCTCTGTTGAGGCTGATGTAGAATAACATGTCCGCTGCCTGTCATGTGGATACAGAAGAAATGTACGAGTGTTTAAGTGTGCTGCCTGTCATGTGGATACAGCAGAAATGTACGAGTGTTTAAGTATGCTATCTACCATGTGGATACAACAGAAATGTACGAGTGTTTAAGTATGCTGCCTGTCATGTGGATACAGCAGAAATGTACGAGTGTTTAAGTATGCTGCCTGTCATGTGGATACAGCAGAAATGTACAAGTGTTTAAGTATGCTGTCTACCATGTGGATACAACAGAAATGTACAAGTGTTTAAGTATGCTGTCTACCATGTGGATACAGCAGAAATGTACAAGTGTTTAAGTATGCTGTCTACCATGTGGATACAACAGAAATGTACAAGTGTTTAAGTATGCTGCCTGTCATGTGGATACAACAGAAATGTACAAGTGTTTAAGTATGCTGTCTGTCATGTGGATACAGCAGAGATGTACGAGTGTTTAAATGCTGTCTCCGTAAGTTGCCCTTGTCCGTAAGGGGAGAGAAGAATAGTATAGTATGTCCAGAAACGAATGCCGTCATTCACGATCAATTATTTTGAAAACTGTCTGTTGCATCGTTATGAAAATTTTCCTGCCGCTTAAAAGTCGACAGGGTCGACTTCATTGCACCGGGTTTTATCCCATATGGCTCGGTCTCTTTCCGCAGCACGGAAAGCGTCGCACAAAGCACGAACTCCGTAGCTTTTAGCGACGACCCACAGGAGTCTCCGAAACATTTACTCGTAAACCAAAGGACGCGGCCCGGAATCGAACCCACAACCTTCGGAGCACGAGTCAAAAGGCTTGACCACTTCGCCACAGAGACTCCCAAGGAATATGTCTTTGATAGGTCCAAAAGCAACTTAAATCATCGAAAGCGGCGACATTTCTTTGATGATTTTCTGAAAAACTAGTGATTTATCGCTTACAAACTTGTTTTTACAGTAATGAAAGCCCCGACAATTCACATGACGACACAAGGCGTACCCGGGTTCGTATGGGAGTGGGTGCAATAAAAGAAGTAGCTTAAAAGTCGACAGGGTCGGCTGCATTGCTACGGGTTTTTATCCCATATGGCTCAGTTTCTTTCCGCAGCGCGGAAAGCGTCGCATAAAGCACGAACTCCGTAGCTCCAGCGACGACCCTCGGGAGTCTCCGAAAAAATGCACTCGTGAAATGAAGGACGCGGCCCGGAATCGAAGATACAACCTTCGGAGCCCGAGTCAGACGGCTTGACCACTTCACCACGGAGAATCCCGAGAGGGATGCAATGTGTAATATTAGTAAAGACAGAGAATTTACAGAGGCATGGGGTAAATAATTTGTAAATTGACAGGAATGTAGAAGGAATATATTTCTTACCTTATTTTTCATTTCCTTCTTGTTTCTTCAGCTGCTGGTTAATAATGTGTACACAAGTATTCATGTTAGCTTTTTATATTGAGTTAGTGAAAGCTTCCAAATAGCTGTGCGTTAATGCGCGTATGGAGTGACCAGAAATGATACCGCAATTTAGTCATCATGTTTCCATTTTTAAGGATCTATACAGCTGTCTGTGTAGTTTGTTCACACGTACACATGGGTGACAGACCCGCTTTGAGTCTTCGTGAAAGATTGTCTACTCTGCTGTTTACCGTTCAGAGACGGAACATGATTACCTGTTTTGCATTATGAAAATAGTTGTTAGTGTCTCTGTAGTGGGCTTTTTTCTTAACGACCAAGATGTTGGTCCTCTTTTCATTGAAGTTTATAGATTGATTCGTATGCACGTGTATTGTCCCCTAATTTGACAACGTGTTTGCTCTCACGTTTCTTGTTGTGCCACAATATGTCAGTTTCCACCGCAATATTACTCTTCTGTTGGTATTCAATGCGTTTAGTGTGTGTGCGTGTGTGTGTGTGTGTGTGTGTGTGTGTGTGTGTGTGTGTTTCAATACAGTTGTTTGTCATCGCTGAGGGCTTGCGGAATTGAAAATTCATCACTGTGGAATACAAACTGTTGCCATTGACATTATGCTGATGCTGTAATGTTTAGGGCCTGCAATTCGTCTGAATAGTTGGAGCAAAATATCCCAGTAAGTGTGTACGTAGAATAAGGTCTGTGATCTGCTCAGACCTTAATCTGTGTCGGACGATTCCAGTAGGTTGATGATTGCTCTCGGTTGCATAAAATTCAATCCATCCTTTCTCCAATAGTCCTCTTCCTCTTTCAACACATGGTCCTCACATTTTTTTCCAGTAACTTTTATCAATATTTAATAGCGCGGACTGGGTTAGTATCTTGACGTCAGAAAATTTGAATGTAGTATTGGCAGCTGCCACCTGTCCTTTAATTTTAGCCCACACAAGTTCTATAGGGTTTAAATGAGAATGATACGGCGGAAATCTCAAGCACCTATGGCCATGCTCTTCTATCAACTTGTCGATGTGATATTTCTTGCTTTTTTGCGCGTGTTTTACAAGGGACAACAACTCTAGCTAGAAATACGTTTCTGGAAATGGTATGTTTTCCATTCGGAGCCGTATCTTTATTGCTCGATGCTGTAGATATTTTTTTCTTTTTGGGCAACAACATTGATATCATGCATTGTCCATAATTGGACACAACGGTCTATCTAGGGATGGAAGCACAGTATTCTCGAGCCAATCTCTAAATACATTACCATTAATCTTATTATGATAATCCCTATTGTCCGTATGGCCGGTCTCTCTGGCCGAGGGAGTTACAATACTTTCTCCATAATCCCGTTTATCACGCAGAGTCTCGTAGCGGGGGAGAACTGGGTGCGGTTCTACCCCCGCTGGTGACTTGCGGGATAACTGAGCCGGCCGCTCAGAAAGCAATGGCAAACTACTGAGCGTAATCTTGCCAAGAAATCAACAAACAGCTGAAAGATGCTGCTGTTGACAGCGATGTCCTGTAAAGGATATGCGAATTAAAAATATAAAAACATTGTCTGTATGCTTTGATACGAACACGAGCCCGTCATTCTGTTGTAAGACATTATGCGTATTACCAGCATGGGCCATGACTATAGTATAAGCTGTCCTATACTACTGGGCACACATCGCTTTATCTGTCCATCCACTGATTGCCATTCCTTATCACTTGTGTGGTGCGCATTGATCCACATTTCATCCAAACACACTATGCCATAATTTTCTTTGCGCATTTCCTTTATTTCACATAGGTATCTGCTTCTCATGGCTCCTTAATGCGGTTGCTCGCAAAAAATATTTCTACCGCCCTTGTACTTTCAAAAAGTGAAGATAATGTCCTTATAATTTTCCACAAAGTTGTTTTGGATAGCTCTATGTTATTGTTCTTTCTCAACCAAACCCTAAGTTTTCTTACAGTCACTGTTTCTTTGGCATTCAGCATTTTTATAATGCTGGATAATCCTGGATATAAAATGCAACATTTTTATAATTTTAGGAGTCTCCGTGGCGAGGTGGTCAAGCCTTTTGACTCAGGCTCCAAAGGTCGTGGGTTCGATTCCTGGCAGGATCCTTCGGTTCACGAGTTAAATTTTTCGGAGACTTCTGTGGGTCGTCACTAGAGCTGCGGAGTTCGTGCTTTGTGCGATGCTTTCCGTGCTGCGGAAAGAGACCGAGCCAGATGGGATAGAACCCGGTGCAATGAAGTTGACCCTGTCGACTTTTAAGCGACTCACTCAGTCCTTATAAGGACTTGATGTAGGCAAAAGGTCAAAAGCCGTGGTTCGCACTGTTTAAATAAGTTGATGTGTGGGAGGGTTGCTAGACGTCCAGCAAAAAGAGGACATGTCCTCTTTTTTAGCCCAATATTCTCTGTCCGGCAGGCATAGCTAAAAACCTTTAAAATGTCCTGCTTTTCTTATACTTTATGTTATAATATTTTATGTATTGTTGTTACAACTTAGTTTAGTTTAGTCGATGGATCAACATCACGGCACAGGTGCAACCCATAAGTGCTCCGTTCTCCTCCTAACTCAAACCTGAGTCTGGAAAAACTCAGCTCAGTGCACCGGTGAGGATCCTGAAATACTTTAGGTAGATTTTCAACTTGAAATATTGCCAGGGCAGCGCCGTTAGGCTACTCTTTTTCGAAGAAACTCCTAACCTGCACAAGTCGCCGCGACTGCACTAGCCAGGCGGTCTTTATTCCCCAGGCTCAAAAACTCCTCTGCCATACACCGCAAGTAAATGACATTTTTTTTATGACAGAAAAACTAACATGTGGAAATATAGGCAATTGTTATTCATGTGTGTATTATGATTCATGTGTGTATTGATTGTGTAACACAGATGATCAATTATTGCTTTTATATTGCAGGAGGGGCTATTGACTAGTGTCAGATCTCTTCTAGGTTTCCGGTAGCGTTGCAACTCATATTGTTGTATCTCTTGCGGCTGTTGTAGAGTCTTCTTGGTAAAATGTCTTACTTTTGTCTGTGTCAAAGTTCTTCATGTGAAAGTGTAACATCTTTTGTTAAAGTGTCTCGCTTTTGTTAATTGTCACGTTCTTGTTAATTGTCACGTTCTACCCAGCTTAGATGTTTAAGCATTTCATTGTGGTACTTGGTGTACCCTACACACTTGGCCTAGAGGGCGGAGGTTTAGTTATGTGTTAGGGAATACCTGTTGTAGATGTTTAATGTCTGTGGTAATTGGTTTTATGATCCGGTGCTTGTTTGAACGTCAGTTGTCCCGGAAACTGTAGACATGTATTAATAAAGAGAATTTTGTGTTGTTCTTCATTTGTTTGTTTAGTCTGTATAAGTTTAGTTTGTACATTTACTGCTACTGTGACAGCCTAGGGGTTCAATCCATTGTTGTTGTTGTTGTTGTTGTTGTTCTTCTTCTTCTTATCCTCCTCCTCCTTCTTCTACTACTCCTCCTCCTTCTTCTTCTTCTTCTTCAGCAATCATTGCTTGTCGTGCATCTGTTCTGGTATGGTTCATTAACAGAGCGGAACAACTAAGGTCTTCACCAGTCTCCTGTAATTTCCGTTGTAAAGTGGGGAAGTTGCTTATGTAATCACTATGTATTCAATGCGATACTTTAGTGCTGATTGTCTACCTTTATCGCGGGCATTGGTCTACGTAGCTTGTGGTCTCCGAGCGTGTGCAGTTTTCGTCCCCAGCAAGCTTCATCACAGTGAAGACCATGGACGCTCCTCCTGCAACGTCAATTGTGTCATTTCTTATTGTGCTGCTGTAAAGCATCTCATTTTCGTTTATTTACCCTTTGTTTACTAGATGCCTTGTTGGGAGGTAACGGGAAACCTTGATGATTACAAGCCGCAACCCTACCACACGAAACGCCTCTGCATCCCAACAGGGAGATGATGGACAGGGGCTGACACATCACCTGGACCAAGAAGAGACTACACAGTAACATCTCGCGGGCGGTGTCACTCTAACAGAAATTATAGAAATATCCACAACTTACTTTTATTTTGTAATGAGGGCCAGGATTCAACTGCAGTCTTGGGTTCAGTGTTTCTGAATCCAGAACAGCCACCAGAGCCACCCCGAACCTGATGAGAATACACAAGTGAGATTTGTTATACACGAAATACTAATCAGAAGTGGTAGAGCTTTATACGCTGCGGTAGTTTAGTTTAGTCGACGGATCAACATCACGGCACACGGGTGAAACCCATAAGTGCTCTGTTCTACTCCTAACTCAAGCCTGAGTCTGGAGAATCTCAGCTCAGTGCACGAACTCCGTAGCACCGGCTAGGATCCTGAAATACTTTGGTTAGATTTTTAACTCGTAATTTTGCCCGGGCGGCGCCGTTAGGCTACTCTTTTCGATTTCCAACGGCCAAAGGAATTTTTATGTGCACAACAATACACACGGGCGTCCGATCTCACTACCCAGAGACCAGGGGAAATTTCGTTACTAGAAGTCCGCGTGAAAAAAATCCCGGCCCTCACCGGGGCTTGAACCCGGGACTTCCAGCACTCGAGGCGGACACCATACCTGGAGACCACTCAGTTCCCCCCCCCCCCCCCGAAGCTGCGGTAACCAGTTCTCTGTATCACATTTTCTTCCTTTGCCGGTATAGTTAGGGACAAAGGTAGGGACAAACAGAGCACTCATGTCGTGATCATGACGGACTCATGAAGTATGATGAGAAAGGTGAAGACACGCATGTCGTGATTGTAACGGACTCATGAAGTATGATGAGAAAAGTATAGTCAGGCATGTTTCTGGCAGAGTGGCAGGATTCGATTCAACAATAAAAAAATAAAGAGTGTATGTTGGATTTTTCTCTCTACATGACTTGCTGGTGAGATGGGAAACGAGCAGTTGGACAGATTGGCTGGGTCTGCACCGCTTGGTGGGATATTAATGATACGTCAGATGTGGTCGGGGCCCGTTGGTATCATATGTATAGTACAGAAGTCTGTGTGCTAAAATGACCCACTGATATGATCTTCCTTGTGGGACAGGTCAAAAGATAAGAACCAGAGTAAGAGAGACACAAACCTGCTGCCTTGTATGTCGACTGGAGACAAAGATGCAGAGAAGGCAAACCTGAATCATACTTGTCGAAAATGGATGCGCTGAGCTATAGACTTAACGAAACAGTGCATCGTAATTCTCTCATTATGACGTATGATTCTTTGCGATGCAGTGCCATCTCAGCATTGAAAGTTGGCGGTAATGGATATTTAGAAACTTCTGTATTGAGTTTTCCTTGCAAGTGCTGCTGGGCTGTATCCTGATCACATCTTTATATTGTCAATCTATTTATGTCAGTGACGCCATATAGTCAAATGCACAAGGACCCCTCCATATATGCTCCAGTGTCCATCCTTAGAGCACCCGAAGAGAATATCGGCAAAGTGCACGAAATAAATAGCAGTGGCAACGAACATAATGTCTCTTTACCAGACAAGTATAAATAGCAAGAAAAAAGGTATGCAAATAAGAAATACCTTTGTATATGAGGTAGAGAGAGATTGAGAGAGAGAGAGAGAGAGAGAGAGAGAGAGAGAGAGAGAGAGAGAGAGAGGTGAGTGAGTGAGTGTGACAGGACAGCCCCAGCAGCATCCGAATGACACAAGTTAAAAAGGAATTAAAGAGCCCACAATAATTTTCTATCATTCTCTAAAAGAATAAACGTTCCCCAGAAGAGGATAAAAACGTAAGAGAAAAATACAGAGTCACTTAGAGCCCGCACTATCATTTTTACTACATTGGTAGATCAAAGCAACGTCTGGTCTCTACATCTAAGAGATTTTCCCTTTGATGTTCTGATCAACCAGACATCGCGGAGCCAGTCAGTTGAGATTGACGTGTTAGTTTACAAGCCTGCGGTTGGAATAGGGACTAACACCTTACGTTCAACAGGACCTAACGTGTGAACCAGCCACGGCAGAATGGGAGATAAGAGGGTCAGCCAGACCCGTCTGAAATAATACATGGCAGTGCTACTCAGGGGAAAACCCCGTGTGATCCAAAGACGGCAATATAATGCAGGCCTTACACCTCGTCGTAACCCAGGAGATAAAGCTTGTTAATTCCTGGGAAAGTGAGGAGGCACCAGCAGATTGGAATGTAGGTATGACGCAACGTCTGTTGCATGGGCCAAAGCATTGTTTCAGACACGTGGCGGAACATCGGTCAATTTGATTGACAGATGAAACTACCCGTCACAGGAAAGGAGGAGGGGTGAAAAGAATTTGGCACTTAATCCATCTAGGTAAATCGTCCTACATGGAAAATAGGTGGAGCTAACAGGAACTTGGACATATTAATTAACCAACCTGGAAACTAGCCAGGAATTGAATAGAATAAAACTACGAGCAGTGGCCAGCAAGACTTCAGACGCATTCACAATAGTGTACCAGGGAAGCCGGAATTTTAATTTCTGGTGAGAGATTACCCTCTCGTTTTGTTACTTCGATACAATGTCGTATGACAGGATTTCCTAGCTATAACCCAGGTAATACCATTACTCTGATTAGTTTGTCTGCTAGTCTGAAGGCTTGTGTAGTTTCTTGTTCTGCATATTCTCCCAAACTTTACACTGGTGGATTTTCTTTGTACTTAATGTTCCAGTTCTAGCTTTACGATTTCACTGAGAACTATTTTCTTCTTTCATTCACCACTTGGTTGTCTGATTTGTTGTATGTGATAATTTGGAGAAATCCATTATCCAAGCTACATGAGCGTGTGGCTTATGCATGTACAGGAGATACATTTAGATTCATCCTGTATGATGTTAAACATTGGGGAGACTGACTACTTAGGAGAAATTCCTGAGAGCTACCAGTCTCTTGATAGCGTCCAATTAACATTGATTATTTGGACCAACACTTTGAGTGCCTACCAAGATTATGGTGAAACCACTTGGTTTGAGGAATGGCACCAGTTCAACTTGTCTGCATGGTGTCTGCATGAGGACAGACATGACTTAGGACTTTCAATATCCCAGACAGATTCAGGGAAGGCATTTAATGTTCGACAGGTACTGTGCGACCAGTCCTTCCGACAAGACGGAATGAATGAATCAGAAAAAGAGTAAGTGAGGTGAACTTATATGGGAAACACTCCATTACACAAATGTATATGAATAGGTATGTTTTGAGCTATAGATGTTCTAAATAGTTTTATTAATATATACATATATATTTATTTATTTAGAACTGATATATGTTTATGTAACATGCCATCATATATATCATCATACCATCATATATTATGACTTGAATGTATGTTTATATGAATGTATAGACATATGTGTTTGAGATGTGTAGACGTAGATACTACCCATCTCCGTTCGTTTCATTCCAGATCTCTTAGGAGCAATGGACAGTCAACAACCCATATCAGGAAGTGACTTAGCCTTGTGAGGGACCAATTTGGACTCCTTCAATCTGACAGTGAACTGCGTCTCACTGGGGGAAGCATGACCTATGTGACCTCTTAAGTTACGTATACCATAATATAATCATCATCATCATATGATCATCAATAGCAATAATAAACACAGTTGTTGTATTTTAAACTCAGTTGTCTGTATAATTCTAAATGTTTATAAATGTTTGTGTAGCGTAATCAAGTACACACATTTTGTATCATTTAGTGGGGGTTCGCACATATTGTCCAGAAGTGGGAATCTATGTCCGGGAGGTATCTTGCCTATGCAGTCATAAGTAACCAGATTACGTTGCATGTCTTAACTCCTCCTTTCTCACTTCTGGTGATACCAAGTACAGCCAAACTATATAGATATATTCTATCTTCAACGAGCCACTTCTTGGCTGTTTTCTTGAGTATCAGGGACAGTGTCTTAAATCAGCATAAAAGACATTAGTTCCACGTTTTCTCTCTGGGATCTGGGTGGTAACTAGTCCCTTCTGACAGAGTTAGGGGATCTTAAACTGCATCCAGAACTAAACACCAGTAGAAGAAAATGATTTTGGCTGAGTGGTTGCCCCTCTGGGATCTAACCCCAGCCAGTTGGTGACATATTGGGACGGCTCGTCCGCTATAGAATCCGGGAGTAAACCCTAGAACCTATTGGTCTGCTCATCCGCTATAGAATCCGGGAGTAAACCCTAGAACCTATTGGTCTGCTCATCCGCTATAGAATCCGGGAGTAAACCCTAGAACACTTTGGTTCGCTCGCAAGGAACGAACCTATTTCAAATCCGTTAGTCTGGTATTATTCCGGTCTTGCCCATGGATAGAACCTAGGTCATTCTCACTTACATTCTTAGCAGCATTAGTTAGTTATAATATATTTCTAATGTAATAGCTTGCTTGATTGTAGGCAAGATTTTGACACATTAGGACTTCTTATCCATGATAGAATCAGAGAATAAATTCTAGACTATTGATTTTCATAAACCATTCTTTCATTCTTCACCCATTACATTTGCTAAGTATTAACTTAGGAATTTGTTTCTAGGGAAGTCTGTAGAATTTAAATAACTTGTTAAAAAGTTAATAACGGATAATATCATGAGTTAATATACATCATTCACCACTGTAGAATTAATCATCACAGTAATTAGTGATATTAATTAGTTTATTGATGATTTACTTGATGATTTTTTGATTACATGCTTTATCATTTGATTTAATCATGAATAATTTGATAATGCTTAGTTAATTCAGTGTATGACGGACTGCTTTGCATCAACTTTCCCTCTCAAATTCACTACTATCATTCTCATAGCAGTGTCTGTTCCTCTTGTCACTATCCTGCTCTATCATAAATCTGACTAGCTCTCTGTAGGGTAATAATATAATTACTTGCCTGAGTTTAAGCTGAGAAGAGATCATGGATGCACGCACAGATTTCTTAGAGTCCGCTAGAGGATGGGGCATAAGGCTCAGCTTAGTAGGAGAGAAGCTAGAACTATTTATTAGAGAAGAAATGGATTGGTGGGACAAAGAAGATGAGCAGATGATGAAAAGAGTTGCAAAATTAGAAGCAGATATGCGTCACAAAGCTGAAGAAGATGAGATGAAGAAAAAGCAAATTGAAATTCTGAACATGGAGGAATCTACCAGCTCGACTGAGGAAAAGCCAAACACTCAAGCTGAAACTCTGATAGAAAGCAGGGAAGCTGACCGTCACAAAGAAGAGGCATGCATTCCTTTGCAAATCCCCATGGCTCAGAAAAACAAAAACTGGGGCACAGAAAGGCAGATGCTTCCCCACTCAATTCCGAAAAATAAACGGAATAGGAATAAATGTACCCAGAGTACAATAAACAGTCACAAACGTGATAAATGTTTACACCGCAATGAAAGCGGATTCGCTGGCTTGGCAACCCAGCAATCTCAGGAGCTTCCTAAGACTTCCCAAAGGAGAAAAATCCAGGAGGAGGAGGACCTGAGGAAAACTATTAAAGAGATCGAAGGCGAGACCTTACCCGACTCTTTTATTCCCTTCAGTTCAGAGAAACTTAGAGTGGAAATGAATTCAACTGAGACCGGAATGGATGTAAAACAGGATTCCATTGTTTCTCACGGTGTGGCCACACAAGATGAAATAATTATCAGTTTGAATTACTTATCTCAGGTGGGATATGGCATTGAAAATGACATCCCACAACATTCACTTCTATTGGATTTGGAACAAGAAAACCAGACCAGGGAGAGAATACTTCAATTGGACTTGGCACAAGAGAGCCCGGACATGGAGGAAAAACAAGACACGGAGGAGAATTCTTACGATGTCAGTATCTTGGAGTCTTTCACAAAGGAATTTCCAGATATACAAAGCATTCATGTAGATAGTACTACGGACTCTGATTCAGGGACGATACACATGTCTACTAACAACACAGAAGAAAATACTTCTTTGGACAGGATGAAGGTAATACCTATCATCAACACAGCTGAAGCTAACAGGGGATCACAAATGATGGACTCTGCAGCGGAACAAAACCGAGGCGGTTGGTATACTCAACACTCAGGACCTTGTTTACCTTTCACTTCAACCAATGTTGGATGGGGAGAACAGCTGTTTATGTATACTTCTACAAGGAGTGATACAAATTCACAGTTCTTGGGGAACAACATGATTTCTCAAAGCTGGACAACTTCTACTAGCCTTATACTTTCAAACACCGATTCAAAATGGAACTCTGTTGAAGAGGAACGCACCTGGATAAAGAATTATCGAGGGAAGAAAACTCTTAAATCAGGAGGGAGTAAACAGACGCCCTACCAAGAAAGAGGCAAGTACGAGTTGAATGCACATCATAAAACTATGATGTTTAGCAAATTTCCTGCCAAAAGGAGGAGATTAAAGGATTTTATTATGATCTTTGGCCGATGGAGGAAAAGAAAATGGAGCAACATTACTGCGACCAATTCTTTTAAGCAAACACTGATGGCACTTCCTCTGCTTATAGGACAAGGGCCAGAAATAAAGTGGATAATAACAGTCTCTCTGCGGCGCAGGAGAATCTTGTTATACATTTTGCAATTTCCCGGCTGGGAAAAAGTAAAACCTCCAGAGGACAGGACATTACCGAGCAATAGCCCGGAAATCCGACACACCACCAGAAGCAAAGATTTGCAAGATTTATCCTGGGAGGATGGACATGGGATATTTCTTTTGACTCATAGAACATCCCACTGCCACAAAGAATATTGGGAACCCAGACTTGGAGGCAGTTCGAGAAGGGAGAGAACTTAGATACATTCTTGAATGCTGCCGAGGCTCTGTTATAGGCTTCATTAATGAACCTACTTAAATTGGGAAGCTATGTGACAGGACAGCCCCAGCAGCATCCGAATGACACAAGTTAAAAAGGAATTAAAGAGCCCACAATAATTTTCTATCATTCTCTAAAAGAATAAACGTTCCCCAGAAGAGGATAAAAACGTAAGAGAAAAATACAGAGTCACTTAGAGCCCGCACTATCATTTTTACTACATTGGTAGATCAAAGCAACGTCTGGTCTCTACATCTAAGAGATTTTCCCTTTGATGTTCTGATCAACCAGGCATCGCGGAGCCAGTCAGTTGAGATTGACGTGTTAGTTTACAAGCCTGCGGTTGGAATAGGGACTAACACCTTACGTTCAACAGGACCTAACGTGTGAACCAGCCACGGCAGAATGGGAGATAAGAGGGTCAGCCAGACCCGTCTGAAATAATACATGGCAGTGCTACTCAGGGGAAAACCCCGTGTGATCCAAAGACGGCAATATAATGCAGGCCTTACACCTCGTCGTAACCCAGGAGATAAAGCTTGTTAATTCCTGGGAAAGTGAGGAGGCACCAGCAGATTGGAATGTAGGTATGACGCAACGTCTGTTGCATGGGCCAAAGCATTGTTTCAGACACGTGGCGGAACATCGGTCAATTTGATTGACAGATGAAACTACCCGTCACAGGAAAGGAGGAGGGGTGAAAAGAATTTGGCACTTAATCCATCTAGGTAAATCGTCCTACATGGAAAATAGGTGGAGCTAACAGGAACTTGGACATATTAATTAACCAACCTGAAAACTAGCCAGGAATTGAATAGAATAAAACTACGAGCAGTGGCCAGCAAGACTTCAGACGCATTCACAATAGTGTACCAGGGAAGCCGGAATTTTAATTTCTGGTGAGAGATTACCCTCTCGTTTTGTTACTTCGATACAATGTCGTATGACAGATTTCCTAGCTATAACCCAGGTAATACCATTACTCTGATTAGTTTGTCTGCTAGTCTGAAGGCTTGTGTAGTTTCTTGTTCTGCATATTCTCCCAAACTTTACACTGGTGGATTTTCTTTGTACTTAATGTTCCAGTTCTAGCTTTACGATTTCACTGAGAACTATTTTCTTCTTTCATTCACCACTTGGTTGTCTGATTTGTTGTATGTGATAATTTGGAGAAATCCATTATCCAAGCTACATGAGCGTGTGGCTTATGCATGTACAGGAGATACATTTAGATTCATCCTGTATGATGTTAAACATTGGGGAGACTGACTACTTAGGAGAAATTCCTGAGAGCTACCAGTCTCTTGATAGCGTCCAATTAACATTGATTATTTGGACCAACACTTTGAGTGCCTACCAAGATTATGGTGAAACCACTTGGTTTGAGGAATGGCACCAGTTCAACTTGTCTGCATGGTGTCTGCATGAGGACAGACATGACTTAGGACATTCAATATCCCAGACAGATTCAGGGAAGGCATTTAATGTTCAACAGGACTGTGCGACCAGCCCTTCCGACAAGACAGTATGAATGAATCAGAAAGGGAAAGAGTAAGTGAGGTGAACTTATATGGGAAACACTCCATTACACAAATGTATATGAATAGGTATGTTTTGAGCTATAGATGTTCTAAATAGTTTTATTAATATATACATATATATTTATTTATTTAGAACTGATATATGTTTATGTAACATGCCATCATATATATCATCATACCATCATATATTATGACTTGAATGTATGTTTATATGAATGTATAGACATATGTGTTTGAGATGTGTAGACGTAGATACTGCCCACCTCCGTTCGTTTCATTCCAGATCTCTTAGGAGCAATGGACAGTCAACAACCCATATCAGGAAGTGACTTAGCCTTGTGAGGGACCAATTTGGACTCCTTCAATCTGACAGTGAACTGCGTCTCACTGGGGGAAGCATGACCTATGTGACCTCTTAAGTTACGTATACCATAATATAATCATCATCATCATATGATCATCAATAGCAATAATAAACACAGTTGTTGTATTTTAAACTCAGTTGTCTGTATAATTCTAAATGTTTATAAATGTTTGTGTAGCGTAATCAAGTACACACATTTTGTATCATTTAGTGGGGGTTCGCACATATTGTCCAGAAGTGGGAATCTATGTCCGGGAGGTATCTTGCCTATGCAGTCATAAGTAACCAGATTACGTTGCATGTCTTAACTCCTCCTTTCTCACTTCTGGTGATACCAAGTACAGCCAAACTATATAGATATATTCTATCTTCAACGAGCCACTTCTTGGCTGTTTTCTTGAGTATCAGGGACAGTGTCTTAAATCAGCATAAAAGACATTAGTTCCACGTTTTCTCTCTGGGATCTGGGTGGTAACTAGTCCCTTCTGACAGAGTTAGGGGATCTTAAACTGCATCCAGAACTAAACACCAGTAGAAGAAAATGATTTTGGCTGAGTGGTTGCCCCTCTGGGATCTAACCCCAGCCAGTTGGTGACAGTGAGACGGACAGAAAGAGAGAGAGAGAGATGGGGGTGGGGAGTGGGGGGGGGGGGTTGTAGAGAGAACAAACAAACGAACGAACTTCATTTTCAAAGGGTTAATAATTGGGCACAAAGGCCCGTCAGACATTCTGTCCTTCTCGTCTCTCTGCTCTCATACATTATTTCATTCATTCATCACTTATGAAGCTAATCTAGACAACAACGACGACAACGGAAACAACATATACATTACAAATGCACGTAAAATGTACTATAATAATCAATAAATAATACATGGCTCGGGCTACATTTTCTTTCCTTTCCTACAAAATTTACCAGATCATTGACCGCATGGCCTACACTTTGTGATTTCATATGTGGTGAAAATTTAACATGCAAAACTTGCACATGGGATCTCACTTTTTTTTTAACCCTTATCCAAGAGGGCTAGGTATTCAGTCGCTATACCCAAGAGACCATAGGGACATTCCATATCAATAGATACTACTGGAATAATCCCAGCCCTTACTGACATCAAACCAGGTATACCTTATAAGGCTAGGGCAGAGAACCCAACTTCTCAGCCAAGGATCCACCACTTTGTGTTTCAATAACTGGATAGCATATTGACTTCTCATCCTTGACTCGGTGACGTAAGTTACAAGTGCATCAGAAGTCGGAGTGGGTTCACCTGATAGTGAGGGACACTAATAGTGCTCATCCACACGCTCATCAATCCAGCGCACTAGAAGAAGTAGCAAGTGTATGGACCACGTTTGAGTTCAAAGCAAGCGAATCGTTAAGTGACTTTACCTGTAGTGGGCATCAGCCGAAGTTTTGGGAAATGTCTGCCCCAGGTACTGGCTAAAGATGACACTCTTCTGTGCCTGAATGTGGAAAATCTCATTTGCCGAATGTCTGCCATACAGTTGCTGCCACGGTTCTAGGACCATCCCCTTTTGTCTGTGAACCAATAAAAATATTCATTGTTTTAAAATAAGGTAATATAACTGTTGCCAAAACTCTTAAGACCATTCCTTTTGTCTGTGAAACAATCAATGCATTCATAATTTTAAAATAAGGAATTATAACTGTTGCTATCCCTTTTTGTCTGAGAACCAATCATAGGATGCATTGCTTTAAAATATGGTAGCCTTCGTATAAAGTGTTAAGCTTGAAACGATTTATACATTATTCCAACAACAACACACAAAAACCTTTGTCTGCGAATAAATTAAATCATTCATTGATTTAAAATAGAGTAATACAACTGTTACCATGCTCTAGGACCATCCCTTTTGTATGTGAACCAGTCATAACATTCATTGTTTTAAAATATGGTAACAGAACTGTTGCTAGGGTTATAAGACCTTCCACTTTTGTCTGTGAACCAATCAGGGCATTCAGAGAGAGTAACATAAATTGGGTAACATAACTATTGCTAGGATTCTAGGACCTTCCTCTTTTGTCTGTGAACCAATCAGGGCATTCAGAGAGAGTAACATAAATTGGGTAACAGAACTGTTGCTAGGGTTATAAGACCTTCCTCTTTTGTCTGTGAACCAATCAGGGCATTCAGAGAGGGTAATATAAATAGGGTGACATAACTATTGCTAGGGTTCTAGGACCTTCCTCTCCCCGGGAAGGTTAACCCGGTCAAAAATGCCCGCAGAAGTCGGATGTGTCGGCCTAACGGCGAAAGAACGCAGCTCTGCTGTAAACAGGCACAACGCAATCACGTCCGAAAAAAATATCTCACCAGATGAACACATAAGAAGAAGACCTTCCTATTTTGTCTGTGAACCAATCAAGGCATTCAGAGATGGTAACATAAATAGGGTAACATAACTATTGCTAAGGTTCTAAGACCTTCCTCTTTTGTCTGTGAACCAATCAGGGACTTCAGAGAGGATAACATAATAGGGTTACATAACTATTGCTTGGTTCTAAGATCATGAATGTGAATATGGGTGTTGTATATTTTAACTTGAAGGATTTATCTAATTACTTTAGTTTATGTTGTGTGATGTCTGCAGTATGTACCTGATGGGATGCAGAGAAATATAGAAATATGCCAGTTGGTGTAATCGCTGGGGGATTACGTTGACAGTAACATGAGCTCTGTAGGATTTGGCTTCGATACCGCCTCTAGTCGGTCGTTACGGGAGGTAAAGACAATTTTATTTATTAACTGTCAATGATATATATATATATATATATATATATATATATATATATATATATATATATATATATATATATATATATGATCCGGCACTGTGGCGAAGGAGCCAGGAATGCAATTCGAAGTTCCGCATACCGCATTCGAAACACAGCTGCGGGCGATTTTGGAGCAGAGCGTCGTTCAGAAAGCAATGGCAATCTACTGAACGTAAACTTGTCAAGAAATCACAGTCAACAAATGCTGGGTTGACTGCGATGTCCTGTTTAGGATATACAAATAACTTTGTTAACACGATATATCTTCTTCTGCGTTCATCCGGATTTTTTTTTCTCGGATGTGACTGCGTTGTGCCTGTTTACAGCAGAGCTGCGTTCTTGTGCCGTTAGGCCGACACATCCGACTTCTGCGGGAATTTGTTGACCGGGGTAACCTTCCCGGACACGATATATAACTTTGCAGTATACATCTGACGAGACGCAGCAAAATAGGCCAGGCAGTACGTTCTGCAAGCTATTGTTTAAGGCTTCTTTATTGAAACTACTCGTATAGTTTGTTATTGTTACAAGTTAGTCAGGATGTCACAATTCACGGCTTTTATAGCATTCTTACTTTGCTTAATTAATATATGGGGGAAGATATATGGGCATGTGTGTGTTTGTGTTTGTGTGCGTGAGAGAGAGAGAGAGAGAGAGAGAGAGAGAGAGAGAGAGAGAGAGAGAGAGAGAGAGAAGAGAAAGAGAAAGAGAAAGAGAGAGAGAGTATATATAGAAAAGTAACTATTTGTTAGCGTGTTTGTGATTTGTGAGTGGGTATATGGGTATTCACCAACCTCCGTGGCGACAGTGTTACGGACGCGATTCGTAATCCAGTATATCCGGGTTAGAAACACAGCGGTGCTGGGTTTTTTTTCGAAAAAAAGATATAGGTGCCGGTCGTTCAGAAAGCCATGGCAAACTACTGAACGTAAAACTTGCCCAGGAATCACGAACAGCCAAAATGCTGGGGTTGACTGCTACGTCCTGTAAAGAACATGCAACTAAATTTCAATATGCATATTCGAGGGAGTGTGTATTTGTGTTATTGAGTGTGTGCATAACTGTGAGAGTTTGTGTATTTTATGTATGCATGTGTGTATGTATGTGTGTGTGTTTTATGTATATGTGATTGTGTGTGTGTGTGTGTGTGTGTGTGTGTGTGTGTGTCCTCCCTCCTGTCAGTCTCATAACATGGCAATATGCATTGTTTATCTCCACAGCTTTTATTTGACAATATTTTTTTTTCCTGCGTGAATGTAACATGCACAATAGATAAGTGGTGTACGAAAGATGGAATCATTGGAAGGGCCGAATGTAAGACGGGCATGTGTGCCCAATTTGTGAACATTTTGAATATAACGTTGATTCGGTCGTTCCTTCTTAAGTGAAACTATTAAACATACTTCTTGTTACACAACGTGTAAAAATATTTAGATATCAAGTAACAACATAACAGAAACACACAGCGACTCACCAGCAAGGACGTGCTAGAAAGGACACAACATGTAAGAATTTTCAGATGTCAAATAACAACATAACAGAAACACAAAGCGACTTACTATTCTTTAGTCGAGTGAACCAGCAAGGACGCAACATGTACACATGTTCAGATATCAAGTAACAACGCAACAGCAACACAAAGCGACTCAGCAGCAAGGACGTACCAGCAAGGCCACACCATGTACAAATGTTCAGATATCAAGTAACAACGCAACAGAAACACAAAGCAACTCACTGTTCTTTAGTCGAGTGTACCAGCAAGGACACCAGGGTAGACAACCCAGGGTAGAGACAATTGTTGGCCAACAGGGCGAAGCTGAACTCGTCCTCACACATGACATGCTCTGGTGAACAAAGACACACATGGCCAGAGGTACAATCTCAGGCACTGATTGGCATTTTTAGAAACAGATGGACAAAAGTAGATACGCGAGGACATACTAGACAATATAAAATATTTATAAGCTATATTGGTCACACTGGGATTCAAACTTTCCGCCTCTACATGATTACAGTGTCTCACTGTAGGAACAAGTGTACGTTGACGCAAAGGCTCTTGAAAATTGACAACAACAACAAAATAAAGACCGTGAGAGCGAATGATTACACCGCCATCATCATCAACAAGTAATGTGTAGGTCATTACGCCTTGCCATGAATGTAATATTATCATGTGTATACGAATGTATGGCGTCTCCGTGGCGAAGGCTTTACGGACGCATTTCGTAATCCCTATACAGCGTTCGAAACTCAGCTGTGGGCGATTTGGCAGCAAACAGCTTCGCGTTTTTTTTTTTTTTTAAATGGAAATGGTGTGGGTGCAGGTCGTTCAGAAAGCAATGGCAAACCACTGAACGTAAAACTTGACAAGAGATCAAAAACAGCCAAAAAATTATGGAGTTGATTGCTGCATCCTGTAAAGGATATGCAACTAACTTTATACGAATCTATATGTTGTATTTACAAATGTAAAAAAAAATAAAAAAAATAAATAAATAAATAAAAACAACAACAACAACACGCACGCACGCACGCACGTACGCACGCACGCGCACACACACACACACACACACACACACACACACACACACACACACACACACAATGCACCTTGTGAATATACTGTTTTGTACGAAATAAAAGTTTATAAAAAAAGTGATCAGAAATAAATTGAAAAACAGGACCCTCCATAATTGTGTGAGTCGTATTGAACATTTGAGCATACGGCACTCCATTGGTGACATGTCCAATATCAAACCGAGTCTCTTTACCTCATAGAAACGTAGGATACGCCTGTGTCTGTTGTTTTTTCAATGATTTCCCTACTGAAATACCCACTCTAACACCAGAGCTGAGATCTACCAATAGATATGTCAACATACATCAAGCTGTCTTCACCACAGCATCAAATTCACCAGCATGGATTGAGGCTCATAAAAATATAGGGAAGTAAAGATTCGAGGACACAAGAGACAACATAAAAATATAGGGATGTAAAGATTCGAGGACACAAGAGACAATATAAAAATACAGGGAAGTAAAGATTCGAGGACACAAGAGACAACATAAAAATATAGGGATGTAAAGATTCGAGGACACAAGAGACAATATAAAAATACAGGGAAGTAAAGGTTCGAGGACACAAGAGACAACATAAAAATATAGGGAAGTAACGGTTCGAGGACACAAGCGACAACATAAAAATATAGGGAAGTAAAGATTCGAGGACACAAGAGGCAACATAAAAATATAGGGATGTAAAGATTCGAGGACACAAAAGACAACATAAAAATACAGGGAAGTAAAGGTTCGAGGACACAAGAGACAACATAAAAATATAGGGAAGTAACGGTTCGAGGACACAAGAGACAACATAAAAATATAGGGATGTAAAGGTTCGAGGACACAAGAGACAACATAAAAATACAGGGAAGTAAAGATTCGAGGACACAAGAGACAACATAAAAATATAGGGAAGTAACGGTTCGAGGACACAAGAGACAACATAAAAATACAGGGAAGTAAAGATTCGAGGACACAAGAGACAACATAAAAATATAGAGAAGTAAAGACTCGAGGACACAAGAGACAACATAAAAATATAGAGAAGTAAAGATTCGAGGACACAAGAGACAACATAAAAATTGAAAGCTGTTGCTGCCATAGCTGGATTCGAACCTGCTATTCTGCTCCTGACGACAGCGCATACACAATCACACACACACACACTCACTCACACACATACACTCAGAAACACTCTCATATTAACGCGCAGAGGATATTGGACAAAAATTCCGAAACACTGTTTACTGCCTCCCCCCCCCCCCCCACCACACACACACACACACACATAACACACACACACACATTCGAGCACATACACATATAGGACTTTGGACAAAATCTCCCGTCTACTGGTCACACATATAAACACACTTCTCCCCCCCCCCTCCCCCATACACATTCAGTACTCACATACAGAGAACATTGACAAAAACTCCGACACGACGTCTGCTGTTTACTACGCACGCAAACTACTTACACACAATCATGCATATACACATACTCACGCAGTCCCCCCCCCCCCACACACACATACACAGGAGGTTGGATAAAACCAGTGATGTATCTTGCCTACCTGCGTATTTCACATGCATCCTGTTGCAGGCTTTGAACAGGTACACATATTGCTTGCAGTTGGGAGCAAAGTCTTTGACGGACCATGACCTCAGGATGGTGTGACGGTCCTGGTGGATGAACACAAGCCAACTGTTAGTACACCCTGCCCGACTTCTTCTCATCACATCTTGTTCTTCTTGTACCTTTCGGTTTCGAGGTGAAGCATAAACAGCGGGAGAGTGCCCGTTTATGAGCTTCATTTATCGAAATTCTATTTATTGTGCGCGACATTCAAATACGTTCACATGTGGATCCAAGTGCTTTAGTAGCTGCCGCTTGCCTGCTGGCCGCGAAGTCAGGTCTTCGAATTCGCTTTGTAGTTGGGATTTTTATCCATTGACCTGAGTTCACTGATCGACCTGGCTTCAACTGGATACCTGAAGCATGTTCTGGGAAGAAAAGGTGGTAGGCGTGATAATGGCCACACCACCTGTTGTATGATGATTGGTCTAAAATATGGGGGAAGGCACCATTTACCCACTGCGCTTTACGGCGGGAAAAGGTATTCTTTACTTTCTATTAGAGGTTGAGATTCTATAAGTGTCGATTAAGTAAAATATAATACTTTGTATAGCTGTGCAGTAATTCTACAAGCCACCGCTGGTAATCTGGGTGTCAACATGGGGTGGAGTGCTTAGTTATAAGTGGATGTAACGTGGATATGGAAATATCAAATAACTCTTACCAACTGTGACTTCTGTGGCCTATGAGCAGTGAACGTGTGTCCCAATTCTCCGATACGTCGATTCCAGAGTTCTACATCAAATACGGATGATTTGAAAGAAGGTCGCCTTGCGTTGATTTATATGGTATGGGCGTCGAGAAAGCAATGGCAAACTTACTTATTTTTTTACTTACTTACTTATTGTAGGGTATCGGGTTTGGTAAGCGCTGCCCAACATTCGGTGCTAACAGAAAGCAGGTAGAACCGACTACTGTTATACGGTAGCTCAATCATAACTAAAATCTGACAGCTGGCAAACTACTGAACGGAAAAATTACCTAGTGAGTTATAAGTGGCCAACCTGATGGGGCTAATTGCGGCGTCATGCAAAGGACATGCAAAAAACTAACTTAATCGTGGCCGGAAATTATACCTAAACTGAGCTTGTGTAACATAATTTAACCATCTAAGAAATTGCAATCAAAGTTTTCATTAATAGATTTTACAATTCAGTGCAATATAGCCACCCATCAATAATTTGCAATCAACATTTCATCTAAAAGAGTTACCTCTGAAGTCGGAGTGGGTTCGCCTGATGGCGAGGGACATTGTTAATAAGGAAAGCTAACCTACACGCGAAGTTCAGTCCATCACTACTATAAATAGTGTGCATGGACTACGCTTGAGTTCAAAGCGAGCGAGCGTACGCCAAAAAAAGAATCTAAAAGAGTTCACAGTTCATTGCAATATAGTTAACATAAACGATGTGCAATCAACATTTCTACTAACATCTAAAAAACTCCGGATGAACGCAGAAGAAGAAGACTTAACAACTCATGTCACTGTAGCCACACATCAAAAGCTTGCAATCAACAATTCAAACATCAGACTTCACAACTCATGTCACTGTAGCCACACATCAAAAGCTTGCAATCAACAATTCAAACATCAGACTTCACAACTCATGTCACTGTAGCCACACATCAAAAGCTTGCAATCAACAATTGAAACATCAGACTTCACAACTCATGGCACTGTAGCCACACATCAAAAGCTTGCAATCAACAATTCAAACATCAGACTTCACAACTCATGTCACTGTAGCCACACATCAAAAGCTTGCAATCAACAATTCAAACATCAGACTTCACAACTCATGTCACTGTAGCCACACATCAAAAGCTTGCAATCAACAATTGAAACATCAGACTTCACAACTCATGGCACTGTAGCCACACATCAAAAGCTTGCAATCAACAATTCAAACATCAGACTTCACAACTCATGTCACTGTAGCCACACATCAAAAGCTTGCAATCAACAATTCAAACATCAGACTTCACAACTCATGTCACTGTAGCTACACATCAAAAGCTTGCAATCAACAATTCATTCTTCTTCTTCTTTCGTTCGCTTGAAATATGTCTATATCTGCAATGTCGTCTCTTGCATGAATTGAACTGTTTTTTTCAGTTCACACAGTGGTCCATAGAGTTTATCTTCCACTGTCGTCTCTCTAGGCCAGAAGGTTTGCCTAGATATGTTATATTTTGGGCAGTCTTGGAGTATGTGCTCTGCTGTCTGCGACGCCAATCCACATGTGCACATGGCTGTTTCACCAATCTTGAATTTTGTATACATGTGGTTGCGTAATCTATTGTGTCCTGTTCTGAGGCGCAGAATAATGACTTGTTCTGGTCTGTCCATAATGTGGTAGTCATCTTGAGCAGGTTTTGGTGGCTTTCTGACTGATTTGATCATTCTTTTCTTTTGGTGGTATGTAACGGGCACATCAGGCTGTTCCTCTTTGGCTCCTTCCTTAGCCAATTGATCAGCTCTGTCGTTTCCGGGTACTCCACAGTGGGATGGTATCCACTGTATGGTGACTTTATGCTGACTGCTAAGTTCAGAAAGTAGTGTCCTTAGTACTGGCAATTTCCCAGAGAGGAGCGCCTCGAGTACTGATTTTGCATCTGTTAGTAGCACCACAGGTTGTGTACCATTGCTGTTATTTAGTAATTTCTCTGTTGCTATCTTGATTGCCTCAATTTCGGCATCATAGTTATGGCAGTACTTTCCTGTCGGTACTCTGGCTGTGTCCCTAGTATTATTTGGGTATTCTATGTACACTCCCGCTCCTCCATTTCGAACAGCATTTTGTGCTGACCCATCTGTGTAGACTCGGATCCAGAGGTCCTGTGGGTATTCTTCATCAAGGAAGCTGAGAGTGGCTGTTCTGCGCTGCACACTGTTCTGTTCTTCCTTGTCAAATATTCCTCTCACTTTTGTCTGGATTTGTAACGATAGTCTATGCTCATCTTTCCATGGAGTTCGCTCTGGAATAGTTGTTAGGGGGATACCAACTGTGGGCAGATCAGTGGTTTCTCTGCAGAGTCGTTTGGCCTGGTGGATAAAACTACTTCTTTTCAACCGCCCCATAGCTAGGTTTTCAAATCTGTTCTTCATAGGGTGGCCTGGCAAGCTGAGGAACTTTTCTGCTTGTATTAGCGTTTTCGTATCTCTGCGCTCACTCAGTGCCTGTGTCATCCCCATCTTCTCCATTTCCACTATAGGGGTTGATCTCATCCCTCCTGTGGTGACTCTAAGTGCTTGATTTTGCACCTTGTCCAGCTCTTGTAGTGTGGTATTTGATGCTGAACACCACGCAGTTGACCCATATTCCAGGTGTGGTCGTATGCTCTGTTGGTAAACTTTGCTAAGTATTTTCGTACTGGCTCCCCATGTGGTTCCACTTAGCTTTCTCAGGATGGCTATTTTCCTTCTGGCTTTTGCTACTGCTTTGTTGATGTGCTTTCTCCATGTCAGCTTGCCATCAAATGTTACTCCAAGGTATGTTGGTTCTTTATCTTCTCTTAGGGGTGTTCCATTTATCTGGATGATCCCTGCCTTTTGTTTTGGAGAGAGGGTAAATAGGGTGGTGCTGCACTTGTCAGTGTTTATGCTGACACACCATCTATTTGCCCATGCAGCAAATGTATCTACAGCTCTTTGTAGCAATCTGGTGGCCACTGATGCATATTTATTTGTGCTCCATAGAACCAGGTCATCGGCGTACATTGCCGCTTTAATTCCATGCGGTAGGTGAGCAACAAGATCATTGATGAAGATTAGAAAAAGTGTGGGGGACAAGACTCCGCCCTGGGGGACACCGTGACGCAGTAGTACTTTCTTGCTCTTGAGTCCGTCTATCTGTACTCGGGCTCTTCTGTTGTGCAAGTATGCTTTCACCCATTTGTACATTCTTCCATTGACTTTGCAGTTTCTCAGTTTCTTCATCAGACCTTCTTTCCAGACTTTGTCAAAGGCTTTCTTCAGATCTATCCATGCCGCAAGCACCAGCTTCTTCTCTTGGAATGCATCCTCAATTTCTTGAGAGAGGTAGGTTGTCTGATCTTCCGTAGAGTAGCACTGCCTAAAGCCAGCCTGCTGTGGCACAAGGATGTTTTTACTTTCAATGTACCACTGCAGTCTGTGATTGATGATGCGCTCCAGTGTTTTGCAGAGACAGCTGGTGAGGCTAATTGGTCTGTAGCTAGAGGCAATGGAACCATCTTTCCCTGATTTTAGGAGGGGTATCATGATTGCTTCTCTCCAGGCTTGTGGAACACTGCCTAAGGTCCAGCTGTTATTGAAGATCTGCAACAGCTTTGCTTTGGCCTCTGTTCCTAGGTTCCTGATCATTTCATTGGAGATACCATCAGCTCCTGGTGACTTTCTCATTTTCAGTTTTGATATGGCTAGCTCCAGTTCGCTGATTGTGATGGGTGCCTCCAGAACATCATGTACTATTTCCTTCTGTCCTGTATGTTGTCGTTTCTCTCGAATCTCTTGTTGTTTCTCTGGACTAATTTTGATATTGCTATCTTGTGCGAACGAGTCCGCAAAATGGTCAGCTGCTTGCTTTCTTGTTAAGATTTTTCCATCTTTATGTAGTGCAATTTTTGAGTTTCTCCCTGTGCCCTCGTCATTAAGCTGTTTTATTAGCTTCCACAATTTCCTTGTGTCTCTTTCAAAGTTCAGAGACTCCGTTTTCTCCTGCCAGCTTTTCCGTCTAGCCTGCAGCTTGGCCCTTTGAAATTTGGCTTTTGCATGCTGGAATTTATTTGGTGCTCTTGGCTGGGTGTGGCCTCTGCTTGCTTTCTACACACTTCAACATCATTATGCAACTGTTCCAGTTCACTACTCCAGTAGGGTTTATATTGTTTACGGGCTCCTCGTGGTATGTTTCTCGCGCTGCCTGTAGTATGCATTTCCCAAACTCTTCAACTGCTTTATTTATGTCTTTCTCAGTGTTCAGGTTTCTAACCAGTATGCTGGTGCGATGCTTGTACATTGCCCAGTCTGCTTTCTTGTAGTTCCACCTCGAGAGGGTGCTGCTTTCACTTACAAGCTCATTTTCTACGGTTAGAAAGACTGGCCGATGGTCACTGCCACCAAGTTGTTTCCCAACAGTTCGTGTAATGTTCCACTCCAGGTCTGGTGAATGAAAAGCCAGGTCAGGTGTAGTTGTAGAGTGCCATGATCTCGAGTAGAAAGTATGTGGGTCGGACGGCTTGTTAATCAACATGAATCTATTCTCATCTTGCCAGTCTTCCAGTCTCTCTCCTCTCTGGTCCATGTGATCATAGCCCCAGCTCTGCGAGTGGCTGTTGAAATCGCCACACACAATCATTTTTTCTTTTAGTGGTAGAGTGTCCAGTGCCTGTGGGCGGTCACTTGGACAGTAGTAATTGATCAGATGTAGATCTGTATTACCTGTCTTAAGTTTAAGTGTCTGATACTCAGCCCCTTCCATGTAGACTTTGATTTGGGAAGCCATGATGTTATTTCTTACAAGGGTCAGTATCCCACCTTTTCGCCTGTTCTTTCGGTCAGATCGGTAACACTGGTAGCCTCTGATTTTGAAGGCTATATTTTCATTGAGGTGAGTTTCTTGCAAGCAACATATGCTTACTTTTTCTTGGTCCAAGATTTTTTCTAATTCTATTTTTTTGTTGCTGACTCCCTCCGCATTCCAGTGCATTATTTTAAGTCTTCGTTTAGTATGGCCAGTCGTCCTATTCTCATGTCCCCTGGCTCCACAGGACATCTGAGAAGGACCTCCAGTAGTTGGGGTTGGACCCTTTCGAGACATAGGGCCCGGCACTGCACCTGCCTGGGGGTCCAAAGCAGGGCAAGCACCATAACGATTAGCAGTAGTCGACATATTCCATTTTGCGTGATTGCGTGGCATCCTGATTTCTGTGGTGCGCCTCTTGGCTGGTTGCCTCCGTCTTCAGCACCTTTCTTTGCTAGAGCAGACTGTGGTCTCACTCGAGTGTAGATGTGTACGCGCGCACACACCTGTCTGCGCATGCATGTACGTGCATACACATCTAGAGCATACTGGTTATTTTCCGGCGCCAGAGACTCGCCGTCGCCCCTTCTCCTGTTAGTTTAAACAGGTCCGCCACGTGAAGGCCAGGAGTTGGACTTTTGCTGCATAGGTTATGTATTCACGAGCCATTGAGGTATTTGAGCAATGTTGGGCGCTCACCCCAACACCGCGCCTCGGCTACATACAGCAACATTTGGAACCCATCAACAATTCAAACATCAGACTTCACAACTCATGTCACTGTAGCAACACATCAAAAGCTTGCAATCAACAATTCAAACATCAGACTTCACAACTCATGTCACTGTAGCTACACATCAAAAGCTTGCAATCAACAATTCAAACATCAGACTTCACAACTCATGTCACTGTAGCTACACATCAAAAGCTTGCAATCAACAATTCAAACATCAGACTTCACAACTCATGTCACTGTAGCTACACATCAAAAGCTTGCAATCAACAATTGAAACATCAGACTTCACAGCTCATGTCACTGTAGTTACACTTCAAAAGCTTGCAATAAACAATTCAAACATCAGACTTCACAGCTCATGTCACTGTAGCTACACATCAAAAGCTTGCAATAAACAATTCAAACATCAGACTTCACAACTCATGTCACTGTAGCCACACATCAAAAGCTTGCAATCAACAATTCAAACATCAGACTTCACAACTCATGTCACTGTAGCCACACATCAAAAGCTTGCAATCAACAATTGAAACATCAGACTTCACAACTCATGGCACTGTAGCCACACATCAAAAGCTTGCAATCAACAATTCAAACATCAGACTTCACAACTCATGTCACTGTAGCTACACATAAAAAGCTTGCAATCAACAATTCAAACATCAGACTTCACAACGCATGTCACTGTAGCCACACATCAAAAGCTTGCAATCAACAATTCAAACATCAGACTTCACAACTCATGTCACTGTAGCCACACATCAAAAGCTTGCAATCAACAATTCAAACATCAGACTTCACAACTCATGTCACTGTAGCTACACATAAAAAGCTTGCAATCAACAATTCAAACATCAGACTTCACAACGCATGTCACTGTAGCCACACATCAAAAGCTTGCAATCAACAATTCAAACATCAGACTTCACAACTCATGTCACTGTAGCCACACATCAAAAGCTTGCAATCAACAATTGAATCATCAGACTTCACAACGCATGACACTGTAGCCACACATCAACAACTGGCCATCAGAATCTTACCGCCATTGCCTTATCCTGGGTAGGTCGTGGAGCCAAGAAGAAGCAAGCGTAGGCTTTCTGGGCATGACATCGCTTGAGGTCCATGTCTTTTAGAGCTGATCCTTTCATGTAGATGACTTTCTCAGACCAGCGCGGGTCAGTGATGACCACTTTCTTGCTGCCGTCCAGCTCCTGGCAACACAGCAGGATCACTGTTCGTTCCTGAGTAGAAGATTGAAGCCAGTCAGAAAGATAAACGCGCAGGTTAAACAGTTCGCTGTCGACATGTCGGAAAGAATAAGATCGCTCTTGCTCTTAAACTTCCGGTGCGTTCACTTGGAGTAGCGGATACATCCCCTACACCGGTCAGCTGGGCGTAAACGTTGAAATCCCGTTCAGAAAGCTTATGCAAACCATCGAACGTAAAATAACCTAAAACATCAACATGGGGTCGATTGCAATGTCCTGCATAGGACATGCATTTTTTTTACAGGAATAAATGGACATTGGGTTAAATGACCAGTGTGCAAGTGTTGAGATGCTACATAGAACTTGTACTTTTGTATGGATGTGAAGCGTGGACAATGAGCAGACAAGCTGAAAAACAGCTGATGGCTGAGGACATGTCGTTTCTGAGGAAAATGCAAAAAATACCATGGACAGACATAAAAACCAATGAACTAGTCCTTCAAGAAACAAATGAAGATCGTAAACTGATTAGAGTCATTAGACGTAGACAGTAAACATGTTTTGGCCACGTTATGAGAAAAAATGAGTTGGAGAACTTGGTGACAACTGGCAAGATCGAGGGGAAGAGACCAAGTGGAAGGCAGATAAAAAAAATACCGGGATGGCTTGGTCACGTGGCATGGTCGAGACAGGAACACTGATGCTGATAATGATGTTGGTTATAACAATGATATTAATATTAATAATGATAATGATGTTATGATGATGAGTATAACGACGATGTTGACGACGTCGATGTTGAAGATAACAATAACGATGAAAAATCGATGATGAATATGGTGATGATAATGATGATGCTAATAATGTCGATAATAAAATTATTGACGACGACGAGTGTGATAATATAATTAAGGACGACAAATCGATAATGAAAATAATAATAATGATGATGTTGTTGATGATGATGATGATGATGATGATGATGATGATGATAATGATGCTGAAGATGATGATGGTGACGACGACAATAATTATAATTACGATAATAATTGAAACAATTATTCTTTTGATGCTAATGATGCTCAAAACGCCGATGCTGTCGATAACGATGACGTTGACGACGCGGATGATATAATCAACGACGACGAATCGATAATGATAATTGTCAACAATAATGATGATGATGGTGATGATAAAGATAACGATGATGACGAGGTTTTAAAGCATATATATCAGACGCACTCACTTCCAGTTTTGGGTTCACGTAAAACTCGTTCAGGAAGTCCATCAGGGTATCCTGGGTCAGGTAGCTGGCACAGACGATCACGTGTTTCTGTGTTTTGAACCAGCTGCTATACTCTCCCCCAGCCTTCTCTCGCTCCCGGTAGATGGAGATCATTCCTTCAATCTGCAAGGCAATTACTTGTTAAACACCATTCTTCAAGACTTTTTGTGTGTTTGTAAGCCTCTGTCTGTCTGTCTGACCATCTGTCTACATCTTTATTTTATTGTCTGTCTGCCTGCCTTTATACCTGTCTGTCTGACCATCTGTCTACATCTTTATTTTATTGTCTGTCTGCCTGTCTGTCTGTCTGACCATCTGTCTACATCTCTATCTTATTGTCTGTCTGTCTGACATCCTGTCTACACCTCTATTTTATGGTCTGTCTGCCCGCCCTTATACATGTCTGCCTGTCTGCATCTCTATTTTATTGTCTGTCTGTCCGTTTTTATACCTGTCTGTCAGACCGACCATTTGTCTACGTCTGTTTTATTGTCTGTCTGCTTGCCTTTATACCTGTCTGCCTGACCGTCTGTCTACATCTCTGTTTTATTGTCTGTCTGTCTGTCTGTCTGTCCGTCCGTCTGTCTGTATCTCTTTCCGTCGAGATTTGTCGAGATTTAGAGCAGTCGAAATTTTACTTTGCACCCAAACCACACAACGGACAGACATGATAAAAATGGCCCATACATAATTGTTACAATTAATTCACTAAGGCTTGCATCATTTACATAATTGACGATTCTTTAATAGAAAGTCGCCCTTATAATGATGCATAGGTAGGAAATGATGAAAGCCATCTTAAACATGTCGAGAATATTCTTTACATTATATGTACCCAGTCAAAGCTAATTATAATACTTCGCGTAGCTGCTAAGTGGACTTCCATTTGGTGCCCATACATTGAAACCAAAGCCATTTGTTTTACTGAACCCGTCAAGTTGAGTCCAGAAACGACACCACAACACTCGGAGCATCCCCATGTATACTCCGTCCTCATCATCAACAGCCAGCGAGAGGTCCAGATAGTAATGGTACCAGTTGTAATGATTAAACCAAGAGTAAACGGCCCAGTTTCATACCATGAGGTATAATAAGGTCTAGTGTCAATTCTTTACAATAGACACTCTATTCTATACAACCAACACTCGAAGAACTACGTGATCAACATAACGACATTATTACTCCCCAGGGATTTTTCTGGTTAGTAAATAACAAAGTAATGTCAGGACCTTTTAATACGCCTTAAGGCGCACGTGCCATGTGCGTCGGAGGCAAAGGATAGTGATTTAGAATAAGATACGAAATTGTGGCAAACAGTACAAGAAGAGTTAACTAAAAAGCGGCATAATACGCACGTTGCTAGATGACGTCACAGCGTACTATGTCACTAAAGTCAGTCAGGTTTTGGGATGATTAACAACAGCACTGAAAATATGAACGCAAATATTCAGCCGAAAGAGATAGAGAACGTACCATCCAGTACTCTAGGAAGGTAAGGAAAAGAGGCATAGTCTGCATGACGGAGCACGATCGGATGTTGAAGGTTTAACCCAGAGAAAGTGAGGAAAGCGTACTGTATCAGAACTTGCCGGTCGTCTGTCAAATAGAGGTCATGGCATCAGCACACACATAGCTCGGCTTAATTAGCGCAGTTTGAATCAATGGGCGCAATGAGCTTCTCTGAATGATGGGCTGTATGAAATTTACTCGTCATTGATGAAATTAGAAGGATGGAATCGGACCCTGTAGTTAACATTACATATTTACAAATGATTATTACTTATATTTCACCGGCCCTCCCATCAACATGGGAACGGTGACGTTGTTATATTGCACGGACGATTGCCACCAATAAAGGTATTTATTTGACGAGGAACGCCAGCATTGGTGAACTCATTTTCATTGCTATTTATTCTGGTTCCAGTTCAACTGCAATGATGTTTGAATAGACAGAGAGCGTAATATTAGAGGAATATTAGAAGGAAACAGTATAGCAGCACGGGGTCTATATTACCAGACTCATATTTTTATACATTATCCGGCATTAAAGAGGGAGATATGGGCAGTACCCCACCGACCGCCTTTGCTTCCCATTAATCCTCCCAGTACCCATTTATAAGGCGTGATCGACCAGATATCAAACATGAAATTGCTAACTCTGTCTTAACGACAATTCGAACCCATAATCATCGACCTGAAAGGCAAACGTTCTAGCCACTAGGACACCACAACCCCCCACCATGTTCGACTAAGAGAGAACCCTCACCTGGCTGGGGATGGTGGCGAAGGCCAGGCAGATCATGATGATCATGAAGAGGCGGCTGAGCCACATGTCCGGCGAGATGTCTCCGAAGCCCACGGTGGAGAAAGTCACAATCACGAAGTAGAAGGAGTCGAACAGGCTGATCTGATTGTCGGAGCTGGCTCGCTGTATGTGCTGTATGCTGCACAGTCTGAAAGATACATGTGAATGCATGTGCTGTATGCTGCACAGTCTGAAAGATACATGTGAATGTATGTGCTGTATGCTGCACAGTCTGAAAGATACATGTGAATGCATGTGTTGTATGCTGCACAGTCTGAAAGATACATGTGAATGTATGTGCTGTATGCTGCACAGTCTGAAAGATACATGTGAATGTATGTGCTGTATGCTGCACAGTCTGAAAGCAACACGTGAATGCATGTGTTGAATGCTACACAGTCTGAAAGCAACGTGTGAATGCATGTGTTGTATATCTTTGTGATGTTGTTGTACTGTACACGTATATTGAGAATAGACTGTGTGCCTGTCTGTCCGCCTGTTTGTCTGTCCCTCTATCCGTCCATTCGTCTGTCTGTCTGTTTGTCCGTCTATCTATCTGTTTGTCTATGTATTCTTGTATTTCTGTGTATCTGTTTCTCCATCCGCTCGTCCACCCGTCCGTCTGTCTGTCAGACTTTTGTCTGTCTGTCTAACTGTCCGTCAGTCGATCCATCCATCAGTCCATTTATTTGCCCGTCCATCCACCCGTCCATCAGTCTGTCTATCTAGTTGTTTGTTTCTCTGTCTGTATATCCATCTTTCCATGTATCCATCCATCCATCCTGCCATTCAACATCCATCAATCCATACATACATCAATCCACCCATCCATCTATCCACACAACTATCCATCCATCCAATCACTCAACCATCCATCCATCCATCCATCCAGTGACGCTCCACTGATGGATTTGTTAAGTCAAGATCAGAACATATATGCATGTCTTCTGCTTGTCACCTTCCAATAGAAGACTGGGTTTTAACAAACTCAGATCAAGCCTGTTCTGCCAGACTGGTATACTCACATTATAAAGGTGAGACAGACAATGTTTGCCAGATTGGTATACTCACGTGGTAAAGGTGAGGCAGACAATGTCTGTCAGACTGGTATATTCACATTGTAAAGGTGAGACAGACAATGTCTGCCAGACAGGTATACTCACGTGGTAAAGGTGAGACAGACAATGTCTGCCAGACTGGTATACTCATGTGTTAAAGGTGAGACAGACAATGTTTGCCAGACAGGTATAGTCAAGTGGTAAAGGTGAGACAATGTCTGCCAGGCAGGTATACTCACGTGGTAAAGGTAAGGCAGGCGATGTTCATAACAAGCAACATCATCTTCTTGGACAATCTCACAGACACAGTCTGGAACCGCTGACTTGTGAGGTGAAGGTCATTCTGCAAGCACATCATACATTAGGTGAGTGACCAATGAGCTAAAGCATGTAGCGGACCCTTTCATGCACCTTTAAGGCCCTTTGCCCATACCCGTTGTGTGTTTAACAGATCAATGGGCACTGGAGTGTGATGTGGTCAGTGCCACGCCAATCTCCGTAACTGCCCAAGACATTTCGTGCTGTTCATTTTAGGCTGGGTCGACTTGTAGCCCAGGTGAGTTTTAAAAAATATGAATCGGCCCCGATGAGGATCGAACCATGACTCCGGGATGGTTAACCCGGTCAACAAATGCCCGCAGAAGTCGGATGTGTCGGCCTAACGGCGCAAGAACGCAGCTTTGCTGTAAACAGGCACAACGCAATCACATCCGGAAAAGAAAAAAAAACTCTGGATGAACGCAGAAGAAGAAGAAGAAGAAGAAGAAGAAGAAGAAGAAGAAGAAGAAGAAGAAGAAGAAGAAGAAGAAGAAGAAGAAGAAGAAGAAGAAGAAGAAGAAGAAGAAGAGGAAGAAGAAGAAGAAGAAGAAGAAGAAGAAGAAGAAGAAGAACCATGACCATCGGACCGGTAGGCGAGTGTCTAGTTTCTATGCTTCAACGGCCAATCAGGCAACATAAATATATGAAAACAAGAATGCTTTGAGAATTCACCCAGCAGCCATGTTTTTATGCCATATGGTGTATTCGTTGATATGGTGTGTTTATGTGCATTTCTTGTGCTGTCACTCATTTCTGAGAAAGTTGTTCCTCCGCGCCATGATGTCATACTGCCCAACATCTTTTCTCTTAGTCTTCCCCTGCACCTCCTCCCCTCCAACTTTCCCGTTGTGACGACATTCTCCAGTTTTTCCCTTCTCATTGCATGTCCATATAACGTAGACTGTCTCCTTCTGATGCGAGTAACCAGACCCTCTGTGAGTTAACTTCTTTCAAGATATTCTCATTGCTCTTTCTATCCGTCCACGGTGTTCTCTTCATACTTTGATAAAACCACATCGCAGCAGCTTCAACGTAATTCCTCACTTATCTGCTAATAATGATGCGAAGAGAGGCATTGGATAACATCGTGACAACTTGAAAGAATCAAGGGGAAGAGAGGCAGAGGCAAACCAAAAGAAATTATGCTTGATGGATTGAGGCGTTGGCATGGAAGAATATTATAATATCATCAGCAGCGATGATCCAGAACACCAAAGACCGAGATATGTGGAAAGCCATGAACGCTGACACCAGCTGGCAGGGCACTTGATGATGCTAATGATGATGATGCTGATGATGATGATGAAGATGATGATGATGATGATGATGATGCTGATGATGATGATGATGATGATGGTCTGCTAATGGCAAACTACTGAACTCGAGTTGCCTAGAAAAATCAACCTGGTGTTGATCACAACGTACTGGTAAGGTCATGGAACTTTTCCCCCTTGTCTGGAGCATCTGGCCGATGATCGACACTTAGAGGAAAGGCGATACGCACATATAATCAGATTGCTACTGGTACTATTGGGGTTGGAACTCTTCGCTGGCTTCTGAGGATGGGGACGGAGCGTTTATGGGAATGCCCCAAATGCTGTGATGTCGGTGTCTCAATCAATCAATCAATCAATCCCCCTTGTCTTTCATTATCAACGCCGGCTTCTGAGTAGCAAACGCCATTCGCAATCCCGTATATTTCATTCGAAAACATTTGCAGGCGATTTGGAAGCAGTCCACCTTGTGTTGAATTTTACCAGTGATTTGAGTGTCAGTCGTTCATAAAGTGATGGCAAACTACTAAACGTAACTTGCCTAGTAAATGTCAAACAGCCAAAAATTCTGGGGTTGATTGCGACGTCCTATAAATGATATGTACATTTCTTTAACCATTATCACTCTTGATCAGAAATGTTCTGCTGGAAATGAGCTTGTAAAGAATGCGGATTTTGAAAGCTCGCGCAGCGAGTTAATTTTTTTAACAGGTCTCCTCAGCCCCATAGAGACAAGAGCCGCCCTACGTTGACATGTAATCATCTACTCAAATATCTGTGTCTTGTTTCTACCTCGTAAACAGAACGGACACCTGTAGCAAAGGATGTACATGGCTTGGTCAAGTTGGAGATAATATCTTACATAATACGACATATTAAATGACATGCTTGGAGCCACACACAAGCGCGCGCGCACACACACACACACACACACACACACACACGCCCAACACCCACTGTAATTGTAAACTTACCACACCCGAGTTAGCACTCTCAGGTTCACATATTACCCCATTCCCCAGCCACCCAAACATATTTGGCATGTGTTAATTCCATATTTGTTTGCAATATAATGTAAAATCCGGCAATGATAAATGTTAATTCCGCTTCTTTTGTTTCCACCGACATCTAAAGTGCAGTGGTATATATTTCATTAGGCTTCTCATCTGTCAAAAACTATTGTTCACTTCAGACCAACTGAAGCATTTCTTACAATACGGTTGCTACCTGTAGCTAAGAGTATGCGTGTTTGCTCTCAGCCAAGTTGTAAATATATATTTCTACAGCAACAAGACAACTCACATAAATCCGCTCTAGTGCCAACCTGGCCAGCCAACAGTTCAGGAACACCGGCACAAACAGGCTCTTCAGAACAGGAACAAGCTGTCAAATAGGACCAATTGGGACAATATGATTTATGTGATCTTTGATTGTTAACTGTACACATATTGTGTCTGTATATCAATGGGGACTTTCCAACAGAGTTTATGGAAAGTCAGAGGTCAAATATAGCTATCTCCTATATTTTCTATGCGTTTATAATGCATCTATTGTTGTTGTTGTTGATGTTGTTGTGATTTGCTTTCGCTCGCTTTGAACTCACACGTAGTCCATACACGTACTATTACATCTAGTGCACTGGACTGATTTTTGCGTGTTGATTTTTTTCTCATTATGTTGCATATCCCTTGCAGGACGTTACAGTCAACACCAACATTTTCAGCTGCTGATGATGTACTCAAATGTACAAGGCAAATTTTACGTTCAGTAGTTTGCCATTGCTTTCTGATTAGCTTTCCCTTTTACTTGTGTCCTTTGCCATCATGCGAACCCACTCCAACTTCTGATGTACTTGTAATTTACGTCATCAAGTCAAGAAAGAGAAGTCAACATTTTAGTCCAGAAAACAATGTATTCTCTTAGTGAATGTCAACACAGAAGCCACAAACATTATGTTGCACGGTTTATTGCCTGCCATATTTGGCTGCATCTCGTCAGTGAATAATGCAGAGTTTTATATCAAATGAGGTGAATAAACAAAACATACATACACACTTCAACTGTGCAGTATGCATCTGACGAGATGTATCGACATATCTATAAAGTGTTTGTGGAGCCTGACACTTGAATATTTGTAGACAATTCACAATGTCTATAAAGTGTTTGTATAGTCTTGACTTCAATATTTGTAGATGACTCACGGTGTCTATACATTTTGTTGGCGTAGTTTTGAATATACGTAGATGATTCACATATTGCCAGTATAGTTCTTATATAGTCTTTAATATCCGTAGATGATTCACATATTGTCTATATAATTATTTTGTCGGGAGTCTCCGTGGCTAAGTGGTCAAGCCGTCTGACTCGGGCTCCGAAGGTTCTGAGTTCGATTCCGGGCCGCGCCCTTCGGTTCACGAGAGCATCTTTTCGGATATTCCTGAGGGTCGTCGCTGGAGCTAAGGAGATCGTGCTTTGTGCGACGCTATCCGCGCTGCGGAAAGAGACTGGGCCATATGGGACTTTTTTAAAGCTTGTTTTAAATAGTTCTTTTGTAGTCTTGGATATCCGTAGATGATTAACATATTGTCTATACAGTTATTGTGTAGTCTTGAATATCTGTAGATGATTGACATATTGTCAATAAAGCGATTGTGTAGTCTTATAAATCTAATATTTGTAGATGATTATGTATATGTATGTGTAGTTGTATATTTCAATATCTGTAGATGAATCAGTGTCTATGAAGTGTTTATGTAGTGTTAGCCTTGACTATTTGTAGATGATTCACACAGCATCAGAAAAGTGTCCATGTAGTCTTGCATATCTATAGATTATATATAGTGTCTATAAAGTGTCCTTATAGTCTTGCATATCTGTAGATGATTAATAGTGTTATAAAGTGACCGTGTAGTTTTGAAGATCTTTAGATGATATATAGTGTACAAAATGTCTGTGTAGTCTTGACTATCTGTAGATGATTAACAGAGTGTGTATAAAGTGCCCCTGTCGTCTTAGACTTGAGTATCTACACATGACTGACAGTACCTGTACGAGAATGTGGTCAAGAAGGCAACTGGTCACACTAAGTTCACTGTGCCATGTCATACAACATATGAAGATCAAACACCCTAACTGTGACATTATATACATTTGACCAGCGGTCATCTAAATATTGAAATACTTACCGTGATCAACATGTTGAAACCACACAGAAGCTCCAGGACGAACGTGAGACTCATGACTTGCTCCATTCGGTGACCCTGTGAAGCATGAGACGATTACATGTCAGGTCATGTCTAGTGATCTTACTGGTACCTGGTCGTCTTGACGACAATAGTTTATTACATTATGATTTTTTTTTAAAAGACATAATAACTACAACCCATGGCGGGGACTAGGGATGGAGTTAATACGTCTTAGCACAAAAACTGGAATGAATTGTAGAGACCATATGTTGCCCATGTAATATAATCCCTCTCTCGGCCTACATATCTTACTCAAGAGGAAAGGTAACACCAATAGATTTGGAACAAGACAAGCTGCAGAAACAGCCTGATCGGCAAAGCAATGCTCTAACTGTCCGCCTGTCGGAGCTTCGATCCTAGACCAGTTGTCGATTAAGTCTTAGGACCTGGTCTGCCCTGCCACAACATTTAGTCTTTAGATTGCATTTCCTCCCACTAGTATAAGGCTTGCACTCTCCAAATTGTGCTCCACCGCCAGTGTGGCCCCGGCGGTAATTTATTCACGAAACTATGGAGGACATTGAAGGAAAGGCGCTAGTCACCGGCGCTGGAACTCCAAATACACCACTCCACGATGCCTGACAGCATATGTGGGATACAACAAAAATAACAACAACAACAACCCTATTCCACTATTACATGCCGTGGCATACGTTTTTAGTGCGAGTCAGGTTGGAGCTGGCACTCTTCCTTGCTGACCAATGAGACGAGGATTGTTTTATTTTCTTTAATCACCCTTTGCTCCCAGGATTGCTCCAGGCTAAAATGGCTACCAGGAAATCTTGCAGCATCGGTGGCTGCGAATGTAGCAGACTCAGAAGCTCAAGAGTAGTGCCCCGGACATGAAGGGGAAATAACAAAGCTGGTATAAGTAAAGGCCCCCTTTCTACACGGCATGAGACGTACTGGACATGTGGGGCTCACACCTTAGTTTTATTGACCAATCAGCACTGAGAGATGATGTGGTCAATATCAAGCCGGCCGCTATTAATTTCCAAAATATTTCCTGGTGCAGATTTTATGTGGATCGATCTGGAACCTCGGGTTAATTTTAAAATCCGCCGAGGTGTGAATTCGAACACCATGATCACTGGGTCGATACTAACCACTGCGCCACCATGGTCCCGTAAGCTGATATTCTAGCGTCAAGAGCACAAATTATAGGACATTGAAGATAATCCAAGCAGTGAATGGCAGCTTAGTCGTGATGTCACATTGCGTGGTGAATCTTCTCGGTTAGGGATCTTGACTGGTGGGACTGAGTGTGGAACGTGTGGCAGTGCAGGCAGATGAGAACGGTTCTAAACCGAGGCAAATCAATTCGCAATATATGAACAATCACTCCCCCGATGTGTCTCCACCTTGACGTGGTGGGGGAGCTTGCGTGTCCCATCGACCCCATTCGCTTGCCGATGGATGAAAAACTACATATATGACAGCTTATGGGATAGGGACCAGACCAAGAGAGACACAACCTGCTGCTCTGCAGGTTAGACTGAGGATAGCAGTCAAAATTTTAAATCAGGCGCACGAAGGCAAAAGATCTGGTCCGGACAATACCCTAAGGCTCTCTGTTGAGGGTTGAGGCTGAACGCCTCTAAGCCACAAACCCTCGGATCTGAGAGCCGGGCCCATACCCACCCTCCGAAAAATAGAGGTGAGATACTGTGCAAGCTACATGCCCAGTTCTGATACTTGTTCGAAGGCTCTCAGCTGGGGGATATGAGGGATTCCCGGAAGAGAGGGCCTGGCCGTTTCTCGTTCACTGCTGCACGGAGGTAAGGTGCTGAGCCGGCAGCACATGTAGCCTACCTCTTGAGCGAGTACAAAAAAGTCAGAGAAGTGCCCCAGTCGAATGGAATGGTTACGAAAACTGTCTGTATCTAACTCATAGAGAGTAGACAAAAGTGGAAAAAACGTATCAATAACACGAAATGGAACGCAAGGCTAGCGAACCCATTGCGTGGTCCGAAGTCAAAAGCAAAGCTTACCGAGTGGATGACGCCCACAGTCTGACCGATCCTGGTGTGTGCTTGAGCGGACAGTGGCAATCGAGATGCCCAACACATGGAAGTGAGGAACTAAAGCAGCCATGAGCAGGACGTGGCAACTCCTCCGGTGAGCCCAGTCTCAGAGCAATATGTGCCGGCTCTGCAAGTATGGAACCCTCCTTGGATAGCGAGAGAATGCCCATGATCTGCCCCTGCCTTCCCTTGAGGGTTGACCATGATGTCGTTGACCGTTCTATCCTGACCAGCTGAGATGCGGGCGGCATCACAACAATAAGTCTAACGTGCCTCGAAACCCGAGGAAGGCTAACCTCATTAAAAAATGCCCGCCGAAGCTGGAAGTGCTGGCCTACGGGTGGCAAAATAAAAACTGGCACTACGCATTTACGTCCGAGTGAAATGTCTCGACCGAATGTCTCTCGTGCTAGGAACAGCTCTGACTACCTAGTTTCCGAATGCCGCTATTGCTCGGAACAGTTCTGACTAGGTAGTTTTCCTAATGTCCGCCGTGCCTGGAACAGCTCTGAAGGGCACAAGGACAAGCACATGTCCAAAAACTCGCTGAGTGGATACCATCTGCAGACTTGTCTGGTTTGTGCAGGAATGGCCCGGGGCGAACGAAATGCCCAATATATTGAAGTGAGGAATCAAACCAGCCATGAGCAGGACGTGACGATTCCCTCGGTAAGCCCAGCATCAGGGCGCTATGTGTCGGCCCTGCAACCATGGAAGCAACCTTGGATGGCGGAAAATGCTATGGACTGTCCCTGCCTTCCTTTGAGGGATGACCGTTGTCTTCGACCGTTCCAACTTGGCCAGCGGTGTAGCAGATGGCACCGCAAAAGTGAGAGTCTCCCAGGAATGCTACCTGGTCAAAAAAAAGCACGCTAAAGTCGATGTGTTGGCCTACGGGTTTCGGCCCAAGGGCGCATAACAGACACACTGCAATCACATCTGAAAAAAACACTCTGGATGAACGAAAAGAAGAAGAAGAACAATCAGAATTCAGGCTTCGTGACTTCATCTGTGAGCGACCGAGCACTTATGCGCTTGTCCGCGGTTCTTCGTCACAAATCAGTGTAGTTCAGGGCTAATTATCACCAGTCGTAAAATCAGCCAATCTTATGAGACATGTAAATATGTACAGTCCTCGTGTTTACGACACCATTATAATAAAGACCGTCTTGAACAGTGGTTCTCAACCTTTTTTTGGCCCATGCACCCCTTCACCATATGTTCAGAATGTCATTCCCCCTCTTTCGTATTTCCTCCCTATAACCCCCCCCCCCCCCACCCACCCACCAATACACAGTATTCGTAAAAATGGAAACTAAATTTAAAAACAAATACTAGAACAAGTCTAGACGTCTACATAAAACGTGACTTGCGGGTCTACTTACGTTATGAAACGAATATCAGAAGGGCGAGAAGTACAGAATTGTAAAGTATGGATGGAAAAACAATATCAAGTAATCGGTTGTTGAATTAACTCGATTTTGAAATAGCCTTAATTTCCCCCCCCCCCCCCCCCCCCCGGGGGGGGGGCGTTGAGAACCACTGGTCAAGAAGAAGAAGAAGAAGAAGAAGAAGAAGAAGAAGAAGAAGAAGAAGAAGAAGAAGAAGAAGAAGAAGAAGAAGAAGAAGAAGAAGAAGAAGAAGAAGAAGAAGAATACCCATAATACTGGGTTATTACGTGAGGCTCAATGAAAACCTTAAAAGTGTGATAGAAATTACAATAACCATGCCATTGTTTTGTAACCTGTCAATATTGTTGTTAAGAATGTCAAGAGTGTTAAGGCGGTGATATCACGGTGCAGGCGAACACGGTGACCTCATAAGGGCAGCTTAAATATGGCCGCCCCACCTTTTACACGCACCAAAGAAGAGCAGTTGTCTGTTGTCCGTTTTTTTTAAAATCAGTTAAGGGGTGAAACCTATAGAAATTCACAGACGAATGAAGGTCCAATTCGGTGATGCATTTCTCTCAGTCCAGCAAGTGTATGAGTGGAGTAGGAAATTTCGACAAACAATCAAATCCGAACGACGTGGACTTCTGAATAAAGGTGTCCTTTTCCAAATGACAAAACTCGACCCCATACTCCCCGAGCAGCGATTGAAACCATCCAAGACCTACACTTTAAGTGTGTACCACATACCCCTACTCGCCAGACCTAGCCCCGAGTGATGTCCAACTGTCTGGACAACTCACAAAGTCAAAAAAGATCTATAATTTTCATTTGAAGATCCCCCGCAAAAGATAACAGATATTAATGTATGAAACGATGATGGACTGACCTTGGTGGCGATGTACACCATGAGCAGGGACTTGACCAGCTCGATGAAGGCCAGGAAGATCTCGATAATCCACACCGGATTGCTCCGTTGGACCCAGATCAGCACGTACCTGTGACCAGGCAAAGACACAGTTAGCACACAGTGTTTTCCATCTAAACATTTTTTTAAAAATAATGTTAGTTAGCTTTGAACTCAAGCGTAGTTAACGCAGGTCTGATTTATGCGTGTCGGTTGGCTTTTCTGATTGCCAGTGTCCATGGTAAGGGCATCTTCTACCTAAGGAGAAATAAGATATCCACTGCGCTCCGCTAGCCTAAACTTCAGCCATGGACAGGTGGGGTACCTTTGAACCCCGGTCTTCCAAACAGGGTAGCGTGAATCCACGGAGCATGTGGTGGAATGAGCTTGGGAGCACCTGACAGGTTGTACTGGTTATGGTCTCAAGATTGCGACGGTAGCCAGAGGATCTTTTCAGGGAAACAATGGCTCCTATCAACCACCAGTATGGTCACCGTCAGGGATAAATGGCGATACAATAAATCAAGATCTATCAATATCCATCACAACGTGGTAGTCGTTTTCGTCATAATCTAATGATTATCGTTTTTTGCTGTAATGTGTAGGCTGGTGAAAATGTGCCTCCACAACAGGAATACAGCAGTATATGTGGGTAGACAACGTCAAGATATGGGCTGCAAGACAACATTACATGTGGGTGGATACCATCAAGAGATGGAAAGGAAGACAATGTTACACGTGCGAAGACAACGTCAAGAGATGGAATGGAAGACAATGTTACATGTGGGTGGACAACATCAAGACATGGATTGGAAGACAGTGTTACATGTGGGGGACAGCATCAAGAGATAGAATGGAGACAATGTTACATGTTGGTGGACAACATCAAGAGATGGGATGGAAGACAACATTACATGTGGGTAGACAACATCAAGAGATGGAATGGAAGAAACATTACATGTGAGGGGGCAACATCAAGAGATGGAATGGAAGACACGTTACATGTGGGTAGACAACATCAAGAGATGGAATGGAAGACAACATTACACGTGAGGGGGCAACATCAAGAGATGGAATGGAAGACGACGTTACATGTGGGTAGACAACATCAAGAGATGGAATGGAAGAAACATTACATGTGAGGGGGCAACATCAAGAGATGGAATGGAAGACGACGTTACATGTGGGTAGACAACATCAGGAGATGGAATGGAAAATAATGTTACACGTGGGTAGATAACACCAAGAGATGGAATGGAAGACAATGTTACATGTGAGGGAACAATATTAAGAGATGGAATGGAAGACAATGTTACATGTGGGTAGACAACGTCAAGAAATAGAATGGAAGAAGCTGGTATGAAGGTACCGTGAAGTTACACGACAGTATGTGTTAGATGTACCACTGGCGAATTGTAATGCGGAGACCGCACTTTATAATTCTGATAAACAAGGAGTGAAGATACAGTTCACTTACCAGTTCACCCTGTGTTCTTCAAAAATGAGATCCCGCTCATTCTGTGTGGAGTTCTCCAGAGTAGCACACGGAAGTCCATTACTGTCAGATAAACACACATCATACGGTTAGCAATATAGTAGTTGTATAACGAGAAAGTGGTATAATGAAGAAATAATGTACGTAACGCAGGACTGACATCAGGCAGAAGTTCCATAATAGAGATATGGCATGGTGAGGAAATAATTGTTAAAAAGTTGATATATAAGGAACTGATTATAAAACAATGGAGTAAAATAAGGAAGAAAATACTTGCGAAATGAAAACAGCGAGGGAATGGATAACTGAGGAGTGGCATAAAGAAGTAATGATTTAACTTAATGCCATTCTAAAGTAATGGCATGAAGATGGAATGGGATAAAGATGGAATGGGATAAAGATGGAATGGGATAAATATGGAATGAAGTAACGAAGACATGCGCTAACAAAGGAATAAGATAACAAAGTATCGATGTACTGGGTTAGTTAGTTAGTTAGTTAGTTAGTTAGTTAGTTAGTTAGTTAGTTAGGTAGTTAGGTAGGTAGGTAGGTAGGTAGGTGCAATGTAACAGAGCTGCAATGGTGAATAGGAAAACAATAATAATGGAGTAACCATATTAGAAACGAGATCTATAAAACAGTTGGAGCAACACCAATTGTTAAATTAATTGATAAACAAAGACTTAACTGGTTCGGCCCTTAGTGATAATGAACACAATGTCGTCAGCAGCAAGAGCATACAAAAAGAAAATGAAAAAAAAAAAAAAAAAACATCAAGAGGCGGGGGAAGACCACGAGAAAGAAGGATCGACAGAGTCACCAAAACTTTAAAAGCCCACAATATCCCAGCTTACCAAGCGAGCTCTAGTTTGGAAATGAATTATAAAACCGGCTTGTGAGCATAACTACACAGGGCAGTACAGGACAAAAGAATAAGAAAGAAATAGTAATGTAGTAACATGTTTCTTTTAATTATTTCTTTTTTCAAGATTTTCTTCCCTTCATGATTTTTTTTTCCTCATAGTACTATTTGGGTAAGTTGCCAGTGTCTGTTGAAATAATTGCGAAGGCAAGAAAAGAGCGAGTAGGTACATTAATACTATAATAAGATAATAATGATATTAATGATAAGAGTGTAATGACCATTTAACGACTTCTTCTTCTTCTTTCGTTCGCTTGAAATATGTCTATAACTGCAGTGCTGTCTCTTGTATGAATTGAACTGTCTTTTTCAGTTCACACAGCGGTCCATAGAGTTTATCTTCCACTGTCGTCTCTCTAGGCCAGAAGGTTTGCCTAGATATGTTATATTTTGGGCAGTCTTGGAGTATGTGCTCTGCTGTCTGTGACGCCAATCCACATGTACACATGGCTGTTTCACCAATCTTGAATTTTGTATACATGTGGTTGCGTAATCTATTGTGTCCTGTTCTGAGGCGCAGAATAATGACTTGTTCTGGTCTATCCATAACGTGGTAGTCATCTTGAGCAGGTTTTGGTGGCTTTCTGACTGATTTTATCATTCTTTTCTTTTGGTGGTATGTTACAGGCACATCAGGCTGTTCTTCTTTGGCTCCTTCCTTAGCCAATTGATCAGCTCTGTCGTTCCCGGGTACTCCACAGTGGGATGGTATCCACTGTATGGTGACCTTATGCTGACTGCTAAGTTCAGAAAGTAGTGTCCTTAGTACTGGCAATTTCCCAGACAGGAGCGCCTCGAGTACTGATTTTGCATCTGTCAATAGCACCACAGGTTGTGTACCATTGCTGGTATTTAGTAATTTCTCTGTTGCTATCTTGATTGCCTCAATTTCAGCATCGTAGTTATGGCAGTACTTTCCTGTCGGTACTCTAGCTGTGTCCCTGGTATTATTTGGGTATTCTATGTACACTCCCGCTCCTCCATTTCGAACAGCATTTTGTGCTGACCCATCTGTGTAGACTCGGATCCAGAGGTCCTGTGGGTATTCTTCATCAAGGAAGCTGAGAGTGGCTGTTCTGCGCTGCACACTGTTCTGATCTTCCTTGTCAAATATTCCTCTCACTTTTGTCTGGATTTGTAATGATAGTCTATGCTCATCTTTCCATGGAGTTCGCTCTGGAATAGTTGTTAGGGGGATACCAACTGTGGGCAGATCGGTGGTTTCTCTGCAGAGTCGTTTGGCCTGGTGGATAAAACTACTTCTTTTCAACCGCCCCATAGCTAGGTTTTCAAATCTGTTCTTCATAGGGTGGCCTGGCAAGCTGAGGAACTTTTCTGCTTGTATTAGCGTTTTCGTATCTCTGCGCTCACTCAGTGCTTGTGTCCTCCCCATCTTCTCCATTTCCACTATAGGGGTTGATCTCATCCCTCCTGTGGTGACTCTAAGTGCTTGATTTTGCACTTTGTCCAGCTCTTGTAGTGTGGTTTTTGCTGCCGAACACCATGCAGTTGACCCGTATTCCAGGTGTGGTCGTATGCTCTGTTGATAAACTTTGCTAAGTATTTTCCCACTGCCTCCCCATGTGGTTCCACTTAGCTTTCTCAGGATGGCTATTTTCCTTCTGGCTTTTGCTGCTGCTTTGTTGATGTGCTTTCTCCATGTCAGCCTGCCATCAAATGTTACTCCAAGGTATGTTGGTTCTTTATCTTCTCGTAGGGGTGTTCCATTTATCTGGATGGTCCCTGCCTTTTGTTTTGGAGAGAGGGTAAATAGGGTGGTGCTGCACTTGTCAGTGTTTATGCTGACACACCATCTATTTGCCCATGCAACAAATGTATCTACAGCTCTTTGTAGTAATCTGGTGGCCACTGATGCATGTTCATTTGTGCTCCATAGAACCAGGTCATCGGCATACATTGCGGCTTTAATTCCATGCGGTAGATTAGCAACGAGATCATTGATGAAGATTAGAAAGAGTGTGGGGGACAATACTCCGCCCTGGGGAACACCGTGACGCAGTAGTACTTTCTTGCTCTTGAGTCCGTCTATCTGTACTCGGGCTCTTCTGTTGTGCAAGTATGCTTTCACCCATTTGTACATTCTTCCATTGACTTTGCAGTTTCTCAGTTTATTTATCAGACCTTCTTTCCAGACTTTGTCAAAGGCTTTCTTCAAATCTATCCATGCCGCAAGCACCAGCTTCTTCTCTTGGAATGCATCCTCAATTTCTTGAGAGAGGTAGGTTGTCTGATCTTCCGTAGAGTAGCACTGCCTAAAGCCAGCCTGCTGTGGCACAAGGATGTTTTTACTTTCAATGTACCACTGCAGTCTGTGATTGATGATGCGCTCCAGTGTTTTGCAGAGACAGCTGGTGAGGCTAATTGGTCTGTAGCTAGAGGCAATGGAACTATCTTTCCCTGATTTTAGGAGGGGTATCATGATTGCTTCTCTCCAGGCTTGTGGGACACTGCCTAAGGTCCAACTGTTATTGAAGATCTGCAACAGCTTTGCTTTGGCCTCTGTTCCTAGGTTCCTGATCATTTCATTGGAGATACCATCAGCTCCTGGTGACTTTCTCATTTTCAGTTTTGATATGGCTAGCTCCAGTTCGCTGATTGTGATGGGTGCCTCCAGAACCTCGTGTACTATTTCCTTCTGTCCTGTATGTTGCCGTTTCTCTTGAATCTCTTGTTGTTTCTCTGGACTGATTTTGATATTGCTATCTTGTGCGAATGAGTCCGCAAAATGGTCAGCTGCTTGCTTTCTTGTTAAGATGTTTCCATCTTTATGTAGTGCAATTTTTGAGTTTCTCCCTGTGCCCTCATCGTTAAGTTGTTTTATTAGCTTCCACAATTTCCTTGTGTCTCTTTCAAAGTTCAGAGACTCTGTTTTTTCCTGCCAGCTTTTCCGTCTAGCCTGCAGCTTGGCCCTTTGAAATTTGGCTTTTGCATGCTGGAATTTATTGTGGTGCTCTTGGCTGGGTGTGGCCTCTGCTTGCTTTCTACATACTTCCACATCATTATGCAACTGTTCCAGTTCATTACTCCAGTAGGGTTTATATTGTTTACGGGCTCCTCTTGGTACTGTTTCTCGCGCTGCCTGTAGTATGCATTTCCCAAACTCTTCAACTACTTTATTTATGTCTTTCTCAGTGTTCAGGTTTCTAACCAGTATGCTGGTGCGATGCTTGTACACTGCCCAGTCTGCTTTCTTGTAGTTCCACCTCGAGAGGGTGCTGCTTTCACTTACAAGCTCATTTTCTACAGTTAGAAAGACTGGTCGATGGTCACTGCCACCTAGTTGTTTCCCAACAATTCGTGTAATGTTCCGCTCCAGGTCTGGTGAATGAAAAGCCAGGTCAGGTGTAGTTGTAGAGTGCCATGATCTCGAGTAGAAAGTATGTTGGTCGGACGGCTTGTTAACCAAGATGAATCTATTCTCATCCTGCCAGTCTTCCAGTCTCTCTCCTCTCTGGTCCATGTGATCATAGCCCCAACTCTGAGAGTGGCTGTTGAAATCGCCGCACACAATCATTTTTTCTGTTAATGGTAGTGTGTCCAGTGCCTGTGGACGGTCACTTGGACAGTAGTAATTGATCAGATGTAGGTCTGTATAGCCTGTTTTAAGTTTAAGTGTCTGATACTCAGCCCCTTCCATATGGACTTTGATTTGGGAAGCAGTGATGTTATTTTTTACAAGGGTAAGTATCCCACCTTTTCGCCTGTCCTTTCGGTCAGATCGGTAACACTGGTAGCCTCTGATTTTGAAGGCTATATTTTCGTTGAGGTGAGTTTCTTGCAAGCAACATATGCTTACTTTTTCTTTGTCCAGGATGTTTTCTAATTCTACTTTTTTGTTGCTGACTCCCTCCGCATTCCAGTGCATTATTTTAAGTCTTAGTTTAGTATGGCCAGCTGTTCTATTCTCATGTCCCCTGGCTCCACAGGACATCTGAGAAGGACCTCCAGTAGTTGGGGTTGGACCCTTTCGAGACATAGGGCCCGGCACTGCACCTGCCTGGGGGTCCAAAGCAGGGCGAGCACCATAACGTTTAGCAGCAGTCGACATATTCCATTTTGCGTAATTGCGTGGCATCCTGATTTCTGTGGTGCGCCTCCTGGCTGGTTGCCTCCGTCTTCAGCACCTTTCCTTTGCTAGAGCAGACTGTGGTCTCACTCGAGTTTAGATGTGTACACACGCACACACGTGTCTGCACATGCATGTATGTGTATACACATCTAGAGCACACTGGTTATTTTCCGGCGCCAGATACTCGCCGTCGCCCCTTCTCCTGTTAGTTAAAACAGTTCCGCCACGTGAAGGCCAGAAGTTGGACTTTTGCTGCAGAGGTTATGTATTCACGAGCCTAACGACTTCTATTATGATAATGATGACGGTGATAGTAATAACAATAACAATGATGATGATGAAGACAACATTGATAGTGATGATGTTAATGATCATGATGATAACGACGATCATGGCAACACTGTAGTGATGGTGATGACAATGATAAAGATGATTATGGTAACGATGACGATGGCAAAAACTGACATTGATGATGATAACAATGATGAAGTGATGATGCTGGTGACGATGTAGTGGTGATTATGATGACGATGTCAACGATTTTGGTGATAATAATGTTGATGATGATCATATATTTTTTTTTAAACAGATTGATTGATTGATTTAGGAACCGACATCACAGCATTCGGGGCATTCCCATTTTTAAACAGATGCTATTAGCCACTCATACAGAGTGACAATATCTTTCTGCACATAAACATTGGTAGTGGTGATAAAGATATAATTGTCGACGACGACGATGATGATGACGACCACGATGATGATGATAAACACCCTACTAACTACTCATTATGAGTGACTTGAATATTGGTAATGATGATGATAATGATGACAATGATCATATAGATTTAAAAAAAAAAAGATGCTACTAACCACTATACAGAGTGACAATATATATCTCTATATAAACATTGGCAGTGGTGATGATAATGACAACCACGACGACGACGACGACGACAATGATGATGATGATGATGATGATGATGATGATGATGATGATGATGATGATGATGATGATGATGATGATGATGATGAAAAGGATGCTACTAACCACTCATACTGCGTGACCTGGTCCAGCTGTACCCGAACCACATAAGAAGTACAAATGAGGATCTTCAGGGTGAAGTCAAACACCGCAATCGCCAGTCCTGAAAATGATGCCCAGAATCACATGGTGAGGGAAGCACGTTGTCAGCTTAGTACAGACATTCAATTATGTTTGCTTCTCTGTTCGCACTAACTAAATTAAACGTGGGATCTCCGTGGCAGAGTGGGTAAGCCACCTGCCTCGAGCTTCAAAAGCTTTGGGTTCGTTTCTAGGTCCCGTTATTCGGTTCACGAGTGTAATTTTCTCGGAAACTCCTGTGAGTGTTCGCTGGTGCTGCGGAGCTTGTGCCATGTGCGACACTTTCGGCAGGCCGCTCTGAGCCGAATGGGATAAAAGCCGGTGCAATGAAGACCACCCTCTTGCCTTTCATGCCATATAAACACTGGCGAATCAATAGTGAAGGGAAAACGTGCAGGGTGGGCATTTGCAGGTAGAGTTAATGGTTAGTTGCATATCCTTTACATGACGTCGCCGTCAAACCCAGAATTTTTTGGCTGTTCATTTCTTGGGAAGTTTATGTTCAGTAGTGTCCCAATCTGTGGCAAAGGAGTTACGGACGCAGTTCGTAATCTCGCATACCGCGTTCGAGGCACAGCTGCGGGCGATTTGGAAGCAGGCCGCGTTGCGATGGTTGTTTGTGAAACGGTATGGTGGTATGGTTGCCCGTCGTTCAGAAAGCAATGGCAAACTACTGAACGTAAACTTGCTAAGAGATTACAAACAGCCACACACAAAAAACATGCTGGTGTTGACTGCAACGTCCTGTAAAGGTTATACAACTAACGTTTAGTTTCCCACTGCTTTCTGAACGACTGGCACTCATACCATTGTGTGAAAACCAGGACAAAGCGGTCTGCTTTCAAATCGCCCGCAGCTGTGTTCCGAACGCTGTATGCGAATTGCGTTCATAACGCCTTCACCTCAAAGCTGGAGCGGTTAAAGTGCGAGGTAGAACTGCAAAGGTACAAGGTGGGGCCTGTGCTGTCCCACTATTCACCCTGCAGAGGTACAAGGCGGGGCCTGTGCTGTCCCACCATTCACCCTGCAGAGGTACAAGGCGAGGCCTGTGCTATCCCAACATTCACCCTGCCAGTGAGATCTGAAGCAAACACGGTTAGACTACCGGGTTTTTGACCAATAATTATGCCAAAGTCGTTATACTCTCAGGCTCACAGGTATTGGCTGCAGGGGGTGACCAGGGGATCTGGCCGACACTCAGGACTCCGAGGAAAGACCAGACACATGATCAGACTGCTACTGGTACCATAAGTATTGTTACTCTTCGCTGGCTGTTGAAGATGAGGACGGAGTACGTATGGGAATGACACGTGTTCTTTGATGTCGGTTCTTGACTTCAACTCAACACATCTCAACTCAGTACAGCTAAACTCAAGTCAGATCAACTCAACATAGTCCAGCTAACCTCTGCTCAACTCAACTCAACTCAACTCAACTCAACTTAACAAAGTCAGCTCAACTCCACTCACGGGTATAGAAGGCCAGAAACAAGCGGCTTCGGTATGCATGCCCGCCTTTCGCTGGCGCGATAAACCTACTGAAACGTTGAGGGGCATTCTGTCCTGGGCATGCGGAATGCGTGTAAATATGACAACAGATAAGTTCTTCTTCTTCTTTCGTTTGCTTGACATTTGTCTGTAACTGCAATGTTTTCTCTTGTATGAATTTAACTATTTTTTTTTATCTAATTCGATGGTCCATAGAGTTTATCTTCCACTGTTGTCGTATTTTGGGTAGTCTTGGAGTATGTGCTCTGCTGTCTGCGGCGCCAATCTTGAATTGTGTATACATGTGTTTGCGTAATCTACTGTGTCCTGTTCTGAGGCGGAGAATAGTGATCAGTTATTTGCAACCTTCTTTCTCCAGGCCCCACTGCTGGCAATGGCTACATGCCATACAGACATCAGAGTGGACGCCAAGAGGATTCTGTGGTGATATCGTAGACTTGTAGCCTACATCGCGAAGGACATCGGTACATATTTGGTTTTGTTTTATTTGTTTATATTACAAGTTTTAAAATGTACTGGCAAGTCAGGGTTTCTTGCTCGACTACACTGCGCATTTTTCAAATCTTGAATAGAGTCAGCAGTCTTTGTAGGACGTATGTAAGCATGAGACAGCATGCGGTGAGACAACAATGTGCACACTTCTTCTGTCCTTTATCTTTCCTTGGAGTACGCACCAAGTCGTCCTATTCTTTGATATCACTTGCAACGTCCTCCTTGTCCATTTCACATTATTCATCTCTGTCTCTAAGTCTCCTCTCCGTGTCTGTTTATGCCTCCCATTAAAATAAAACGGATATAATAGGCAAGAGGGTCGACATCATTGCACCGGGTTTTATCCCATATGGCTCGGTCTTTTTTCACAGGTCGGCCTGCCGCAAGCGTCTCACAAAGTCCAAACTCCGTAGCTCCAGCGACGACTCCCAAGAGTCTCCGAGAAAAATGCACACTTGAACTGAACGACGTAGCTCGGAATCGTACCCCCGACCTTCGGAGCGAGAGGCAGGCAAGGTACCACTTGGCCAGGGAGATTCGCATGTCTGCCAGTACTTGGCTGGCAATGTGTACACTAAATGAACATAAACTGCGAACTGAAACCAGCGATGCACGTCGATTGTGGGGTCATGTCAGAGGTTGACTTGAGTTTAGTTGAGTTGAGCTAAGAACATATATCACTGCACTCAGGACATTCCCATATGCGTTCCTTCCCCTCGTTCAACAGCCAGCGTAGAGTCGCACTACTAATTTTTCCGACCGCTATCTGATTGAAAGTTCTCCTGGTCTTCCCTCTCAGTTTTGAGATTCTTCCAGAACCCGTGCCAATCCCCCGCAATCTCATCCTTTCCACATATGGGTTCTCAATCTTTTCCCCCACGTTCTCCACCTGGTCCCACAGGCGCACGACCATCTCCCCCTTGTCCATAGGTAATCTACCAGCAAGAGGTGCATTCCCTGCTAGCCTATCAGCCTGTTCATTCCCCCGCACTCCTGCATGGTCAGGGCAAACAATCCATACAATTCTCACAATCTGTGATATCTGAAGGGAGGTGAGCCATTCCACACGAAACATTCCTTTCTCCACCTTACTAAACATACTTCTTGAGTCCGTAATGAATACAATGTGTGTTGCAGTGGTCTCCTCTAACCAACGGAATGCCGCTGTGATTCCTTCCACTTCCATTCTCATGATGGATGTCGTAGTCTCATATGCCAGACTCCCTTTTCAAGCATCGTCCATTAACAAGTAAGGGGTTTTAAAATGGTTAAGGGAGAGAAGGTATATGTTACTTCACTGGGAATACCCCATCTGGCTCGGCTTCTGTCCGCAGGACAAGTTCACGGCCAAGAGCATCTCACAAAGCTCGAAATCGGTAGTTCCAGCGATGACCACCAGGAGTCGCGGGACAAAACCGCACTCGTGGTCTGAACGACGCAGTCCAGAAACATACCTACGACCACCAGAGCGCGGGGCCGACCGCTTAACCACTCTGTCACGGAGACTCCCATTATGTTAGATGTGTAATCAGCTGTGGCGGGTTAGTTTAGCATCAACACACTGCTGAGAGAGACTGACGACTAATGTGTGTGTACGATTGGATTGACGTCGTTCCTTTTAACGAATAACCAGTAAACAATAACCAAAGCCGAAGTCAGCTGACTGCAGTTCACCAAACTTACTCGTGGACGTGTTGCGGATGAAGAACCATCTCAGCCAGCCTCGGAACGACAGCTTGTGTGTGAAATAGCGCACTGGGACTGTCCTACAAACAGAGAATACGTATTAGGTAGACAGAGTGTAGTCATTGGCTAGTCAAAGTACGGTCATTAGGTAGACAGAGTATAATCATTAGGTAGACAGCGTATGATCATCAGGTAGACATCATAGTATACGTATTATGTAGACAGAGTATAGTCATTAGGTAGCATTGGGTGGTCAAAGTATGATCATTAGGTAGAGTATATTCATTGGGTAGACAGAGTATTTAGTTAGACAGAGTATAATCATTAGGTAGATAGAGTATAGTCATTTGGTAGTCAAAGAACGGTCATTAGGTAGACAGAGTATAATCATTAGGTAGACATAGTATGATCATCAGGTAGACATAGTATATGTATTATGTAGACAGAGTATAGTCATTAGGTAGACAGAGTATAGTCATTGGGTAGTCAAAGTATGATCATTAGGTAGAGTATATTCATTGGGTAGACAGAGTATTTAGTTAGACAGAGTATAGTCATTAGGTAGATAGAGTATAGTCATTTGGTAGTCAAAGAACGGTCATTAGGTAGACAGAGTATAGTCATTGGGTAGTCAAAGTATGATAATTAGGTAGAGTATATTCATTGGGTAGACAGAGTATTTAGTTAGACAGAGTATTGTCACTAGGTAGATAGAGTACAGTCATTGGGTAGTCAAAGTACGGTCATTAGGTAGACAGAGTAAAGTCATTAGGTAGACAGAGTATAGTCATTAGCTAGTCATTAAAAACCCCTTGTGTTTAATCCTTTGGCTCTATGCTGTTTTTGTATGCCCCTATCGGTAGCTTGTCTGGCATCAATCCCACAAGATATCCAGTCACAGTATTTACTGTGTCTAGATAAGTCACGTTGGCTGAATAATACATTTTGATTGAATAAGTAACTTTGATTGAATAAGTCACTTTGATTGAATAAGTCACTTTGATTGAATAAGTCACCTTGATTGAATAAGTAACTTTGGTTGAATAAGTCACTTTCACTGAATAAGTCACTTTCATTGAATAAATCACTTTGATTGAATAAGTCACTTATTGGATAAGTCACCTTATTGAATAAGTCACTTTGGTTGAATAAGTCCTTTTCATTGAATAAGTCACTTTCATTGGATAAGTAACTTTCACTGGATAAGTCACTTTCATTGGATAGACACTTGAATTGGATTTGTTTTCTTTTAATACGTCACTCTCATCTGTCGGTCACTTTATTCGAATAAGTCACTCTCATTGAATAAGTCTCTTCCATTCAATTTCAAAAAGAGAGTGCTACTGTTATTTGGAACCTCTTCTGTGGCAAGGCAGTGAGTGCATTTAGAAGATCTTGAACGCAACAATGGTGGAATTTCTGTGACAATTGTTGCTAATATATTGGACTGACAGAGTAACGAACAACGATTGTCTGGAAGCGGCGAGTGAAATTATAACAGTATTCGCAACTATAAGAAAGAAACAAATAGTATTCTCTGGCCAAACAGCGAGAAGAGGCATGGGAAAACATCGTTACACTTAGACAGTTCAGTAATAGAAGCGGCAGAGATAGACCCGGACAGTGGCGTGCAGAGGTTCTTTGGTGCCCGGGGCCAACCCCTTGATTGGATGCCCGTAAATTGTTCTTTCCCTAATTCATTCCCCCTCCCCTCCCACTGCGCTGTGCTGTCCCCTCTCCCTAACTGGATGCCCCCCTCCCGGCTGGATGCCCGGGGCCGTCGCACCCCCCGCACCCCTTATGCACGCCACTGGACCCGGACAAATGATGCTTGATGGTCTAAGACAGTGGTTCTCAACCTTTTTTGGCCCATACACCCCTTCACCATATGTTCAGAATGTCACCCCCCCCCCCCCCCCGTTTCGTATTTCCTCCTTATAATCCCCCCCACCCCCTTTTACACAGTATAAGTAAAAATGGAAGCTAAATTTAATAATACATATTAAGAACACGCCTTGACGTCTGCATAAAATGTTATTTGCGGGTCTACTTATATTATAAAACGAATTTCAGAAGGCGGCGAAAAGTACAGAACCGTAAAGTATGGAAGGAAAAACAATATCAAGTTATCGGTTCTTGTATTAGCGCGATCTTGAAATAATCTTAATGCGGTTGAGAACCAATGTCTAAGACGGTGGTTCTCAACCTTTTATGGGCCATGCCCCCTTCACCATATGTTCAGAACGTCATTCACCCCCCCCCTTTTTTCGAATTTCCTCCCTATAAATTTCCCCCACCCCCTCACCTTTACACAGTATACATAAAAAATGGAAGCTAAATTTAATAACACATACTAGAACAAGTCTAGACATCTATATAAAACGTTATTTGCGGGTCTACTTACGTTATAAAACGAATTTCATTATGGCAAGAAGTACAGAACCGTAACATTTAGAGGAAAAAACAATATCAAGTAATTAGTTCTTGTATTAATGCGATCTTGAAATAATCTTACCCCCCCCCCCCCCCGGAAACCCTAAAATTCCTCCCGGGGAGGGGGGATTCCCCACCGGTTGACAACCACTGGTCTAAGGCAATGGCTTGGGGAATTCACTCAAGATAAATGATGCTGGATGGTCTAAGACAATGGCTTAAAAGACAAAGACAAAAGGCCGACCATTTACAGAAGGAGAGTTTCTGAAGCGCTGCATGATGAAAGTGTGTCGTCTTGTGTCCAGACAAAAAGCAGATGTTTGCAAAGGTAAGCCTTAGCAGAGAAATGGTTGCTGATCGGGCTTGTGAGATGGCCACTGATGTGACAACACAGCTGATCGATAAAGGCAAAGGCTTTGTTGCATTCTCCCTTGCTGTCGATGAAAGTAATGACACGACTGACACTGCACAGCTCGCCATCTTCATCCGTGGAGTGGGCTCCAGTTTGAATGTTACATGAAATCCATGCATGGGACAACGACAGGAAAAAGACATTTTTGACAACGTATGTCAAAGTTTAACCAACATGAACCTGCCTTGGAACAAACTTGTTGGACTGACAACAGATGGAGCACCGGCGTTGATTGGCGAAAAAAGTGGACTAGTTGGAAGGATGCGGTTAAAGATGCAGGAGAAATGTACTGATAAATTGATAGCATATCACTGCATTATACATCAAGGATCGGTGTGTTGTAAAGTCCTCAACATGGAAGATGTAATGAGCACTGTAGCACAAACCGTCAACTTTTATCAGAACCAAAGTTTAAATCACCGCCAATTTCAGTCTTTTTTTGCAGGAAATAGAGTCGGCGTTCAGTGACATGCCTTATCATACAGAGGTGCGGTGGCTAAGTAAGGGAAAATTCTCAGTAAATTTTCCAGCTGATCGAGGAAATCTGTCAATTCGTGGACAGTAAAGGAAAAGATTCCACAGTTTTTCGGGATAAAATGTGAAAATGTGAGTTGGCGTTTCTGTCTGATATAACCACTCATCTCAACGACTTGAACCTGCAGCTCCAGGGACAGGATCACTTTATCACTGATATACATGATGCATTGTATGAGACATTTCAAGTGAAGCTGCGCTTATGGGAGACACAAATGCACCATTGCAACCTGTCTCACTTTTCTTGTTGCCAGGCAATGTTAAACTAAGTCAACGCTATGGTGTTTCCCAATGCACACTTTGCTGACAAATTTAGCTTACTTCGCGCCGAGTTCGTACGGCGCTTTAGTGACTGAAGCACAGAAGAGTAATTTCAAGCTGTTTCGTAATCCATTTGCCATTGATGTGGAAACTGCACCTGTAAATTTTCAGATGGAGGTAATAGAGCTGCAGTGTAATGGGACACTAAAGGCAAAGTACGACATTGTGGGGCCTGCACAGTTCACTCGTTTCATTCCTGAAGAGATGCCCCGGCTTCGTCTACTTGCGGCTCGAACCTTGAGCATGTTTGGTAGCACATATCTGTGTGAGTAGCTGTTTTCTGTGATGAAGATTAACAAAACATCACATAGGAGTCGTCTCACTGATGAACACTTGCAGTCCATCATGGGGATCTCAATGACACAAAACATTATTCCCAACATAAACGAACTTGTAGCCAAGAAAAGATGCCAAACATAGTGCTCTGACAAACTGACATAAGAGTGAAAATGTGTATACCACTGATGTTTTATTATTTAAAATAATTTTCTGTTTTAATTTATATTGATGTTTAAAAAAGGTTTAATTTTCGGCTTATTGGGTGTTTATCCTGTTCGGCCCTCAACCTTACGTGTGATTTGAGTTTTGGCCCTCTGAGCTATTGAGTTTGACACCCCTGGTCTATAACAATAACTGTCAAAAACTGTCATTTACTGCCAATATAGTACCTTGCGGTGTATGGCAGAGGGGTCTTTGAGCCTAAGGAGTTAAGGCCGCCTGGCTAGTGCAGTCGCCGCGAACTGTGCAGATTAGGATTTCTTTTTGCTTCCGACAGAAAACAATCCCTCACCTTACCGAGGGATCGAACCCGGGTCTCCCGAATGAGAGTCCGGCGTTCTAGCCACTCGGCCAGCCGCTCCTCCTATAACAATAGATTGGGTATTTCCTTCAAGTGAAATTATGCTGGATGGTCTATAACAGTGGTTTGGGAAATTCACTCAAGAGAAATTATGCTGGATGGTCTATAACAGTGGTTTGGGGAATTCACTCAAGAGAAATTATGCTGGGTGGTATTAGAAAATGGCTTGGGGAATAAACTCACAAGAAATGATGCTGGGTGGTCTAAGACAATGGCTTGGGGGATTCCCTCAAGAGAAATAATGCTGGATGGTCTTCTAAGACAATGGCGTGAGAAATTCCCTCAATAGAACTGACCCAGAAGACCAAGAACCGAGATCTGTAGAGAGATACGAAAGCCTACGTCATATGGTAAAGCTCATGATGAATATTTCTTTTTACGCTCTCTCGCTTCAAACTCGAGCGTATTCCATACCCTTGCTACTACTTCTAGTAGTTGCCACAACTGGGGGGGGGGGGGGGGGGTTATACAGGACTGATGTTTGCGTGTGGTATCACCAGTGTCCCTCTGCCATCAGACGAACCCACTCTGACTTCTGAGGCACTTGTAATTTATGTCCCCCAAGTCAAGGACGAGGAGTCAACATTTTCGTCCAACTGACCGGTGTAGGGGTTGAACCCGCTACCTCGGGATATGCATACCGGAAGTTTAAGAACGAGAGCTCTTATCCATTCTGCCATGCTGACTCCCTGTAAGTCACATGATGAAGATGACGTTATGCCGGTCTTGCTTCTGATACCGCCGTGTCACGTTCTCTCTTTTCCGAAAAACCCCCAGCAGCCCTTCTAAAGCCATCAATCTCAAATGTGACGTGTTTTTTATGGTGAAATTGTGACAAGGACTCAGTGTAAAATTGACAGATTGCGTGTATGTTTTGTCGTCTGACATCCATTTAAAGAAATATTCGAGTAAATTCAAATAGGGAAACAACATTAAACTCACCTTTCGTTGTCATTTTGAGTCGGCGAGCTGGCTAGATAATCCCTTTCATGTGGATACAGACCATACCTGGAAAACAAATGTGATTTATTTCAGAACCACCAAAACCCTTTTGCATACGACAAAATCCATCCATCCATCATGTGCCATGCCGGTAAGCGTGGACGGTCATGTTCTGCCATCTCACTCGATCACCAGAGTCGTGGATCAGCTCCGTGTTTCTGTCTCGACCATGCCACAAGGCCAAGCCATCCAGGTACTTGCTTCTAATTCTTCCCCTTGGTCTGTTCCTCTCGATCTTACCAGTTGTCACCAAGTTCTCCAAATCATTTCTTCTCATAACATGCTCAAAAAATTGTGACTGTCTACGTTTAATGTCTCTAATCAGTTTACGATCTTCATTTGTTTCTTGAAGAACTTGTTCATTGGTCTTTCTGGCTGTCCATGGTATTCTTTGCATTTTCCTCAGAATCCACATTTCTACATCCATCAGATGTTTTTCAGCCTGACTGCTCAAAAAGTACAGGTTCTATGTAGCATCTCAACACTCTTTTTCTCGTTTCAATTGACATCTTTTTATTGGTCAGTATGTTTTTCATCTTGCTAAAGGCTACTTTCGCCTTGGCGATTCTTGTTCTAATCTCTTCAAGGCATCTTCCATCAAATGTTATGACTGTTCCGAGATAATTGTACCGATTCACTTGTTTAAGAATATGCCCATTTACTTGTATATTACATTGTGGTATTTCGTTCTTCCTAGTGACGACCATAGTCTATGTCTTCTTACAATTTAATTCTAGCCCTAGTTGTTCAAAGTTGTACGACAAAATACTTCTGTTATAATGAATTGCCGGCTCTGTGGAGGAGGCTGGTTCAGTGGCGAAAGCGTTGCCGACGCAATTCGTAATCCCGCATTCCGCGTTCGAGACGCAGCTGCTGCCGATTTGGCAGCATACAATGGTTTTCATACAATGTTATCAGTGCTGGTCGTTCAAAAAGCAATGTCAAACTACTGAACGTAAACTTGCCAAGAAATCACAAACAGCCAAACCATGCTGGGATTCATTGCGCCGTCCTGTAAAGAATGCGCAAATAACTTTTGTTGTTTTAAATACTGAATTCAACAAAAAAAATTTCATGGCTGTGCTATTTTAACATGTAACACCACATGGAATCTACATGTGTGACTGCTCACAGCCCTTTACTTTAAAAATTAATGGGATGGCTTTTCCTGTCAGGCCGAGTCCGTAGTACGTGGTGGACATTACAATAAATGGCGGAAATCGGAATAAAAAGACAGTTCGCCAAGGAAAATAACACGAGAGCTTCAAGCAGAAGGAAAAGAGAAGTAGCAGGCATGAAACAATTTCTTGCATCGACGATGCTTCTGTCTGCAGGAAAGATATCTGCTCTTTTTCCAGAAAAGATGGTGCTACTTTCTCACCAAGATGACGCTTTTAATACCAGCACACACGCGCACACACACACACAGTAATTCACTCAATCTCATACACACTCACTCACTTACTCTCACTGACAGACTGACATACACAGTCACTCTTTCCTTCACACACACACACACACACACACACACACACACACACACTGATTAACTGACTGACTGACACACTCACCCAATCACTCACACACATACACACATTCACTCACTCACACACATATACACATCTAGCGATCAACTTCGGTAATAGAATAATTAATTGTGTTCACAGGAAGCTTACTGCCAAAACAAAAGTCCTTTTCTATTAAGCCTGTATCCTTAGTACTCTTCTTTATGGCAGTGAAACCTGGACAACTTACTCATACCAAGAGAAACGTTTAAACAGCTTTCATATGCGGTGTCTGCGAAGAGTTCTTGGTATTAAGTGGCAAGACAAAATCACAAATACTGAAGTATTGGAAAGATCAGGTTGTTAGTTAGTTAGTTAGTTAGTTAGTCGCAGTTCCAACTTCACAGCAACGGGTCATCCCCATTATGCTCCATTCCTGTGCCAGTGAATATCACACAAAACGCTCCCCACTGCCCAATCAGGTGAGATCAGGTTGTGTGACGGTTTATTCCATGCTCATTCTTCGTAGACTTAGATGGATAGGACATCTTAGGAGGATGGATGATGGTAGAATACCAAAGGACATCTTTTTTTGGTGAATTACAGATGGGTAAGAGATCTCAGGGTCGGCCTATACTACGATACAAAGATGTGTGTAAGCGGGACATGGTTGATGTTGTTGTTTGTCCACCAAGAATGATGATGACTATTCATTTCATCCAGTGGGGTTGAAAGTATGGAGCCGTGAGTTCTAAGATGGCTGATAAGGCCTATTTTAGCTCGAAATGTTCTTTGACAATGTGGACAAAGAATGCTTGACGTTTCTGGAGGAGGATTTTCTACAGTGGTTTTTCTGGTCTGTTTTTCTTCACAGCTCTTGCAGTCCTGGTTGCCTCACAAGTGACTGCACCCTTATTGTATGTCGACCGCAGTTTAGGGTACCCACCAACCGCGGCTAGCTGGTTAGGTAGGGATGGAGCAGACAATGTTTAGGGCCCCTTTTCTAGCCCCTTACTCATGCTATGGAGGTGAGCAGTGTGTTCCTATAGAGGGCTGCTCAGTCGCTCAGGGGGCTGCCGAATCCCACTGCTGCTCCGGTCAGTAGAAGACGACCATATGGCCTGAGCCGCCTGTGTGCATGTCTGCGACTACGGCTGCCATCGTACCCACGCCTGCCGCTTGGCCGATCGCCCATCGCCACAGGGCTTGAAGGTGATATATGACGTTGGATGAAGAATGACTTGCGCGATGAATTGGATTAAAGTGAGGAAGAGTTGCGCAATTCGTCGACCTCACTCTCTCGCCTGAGTCCATCTGAATCCAGTGGCAGGACAATATACCCTTTTACACCTTTTCTATCATCTCTTGTAGTCTACTGTAAAATTCCCGAATTTCACCCCCTTCTGCTGCAATTGTTGGAGCACAGACTTGTACAACTGTGACGTTCCTTTTCTTTGTTGTAAATCTGACAGTAAGAAGTTAATAGCTGACTGAAATGTATCCAAAAGTGCTAGAGAAGTTGTCTTTGCCAAGATGACACCAAGAGGTCACCAACACAGCGCTGTCCACCTTTTACCTCTCGCTGAATATTTGAATGTCTTGTTTGTCTCGCAGTGTCCTTGGCCCGCTCCCTACATTCGGAAATCCCCAATATGTCAATTTTATTTCTGGGTATTTCCCGCCAACCATAATGTGTTTGTCCTGGTATAAATTGTTGACATTCACGTTCCTATCCTCAAATTCTTATTTCAATGAAAGAGCTTTTCACTGTGGTACCGTGATTGAGATTTGTAAATATGTTGGACGAAGCCAAAACTAAGATGAAAGTTATGCGTGATCTCAGAATCCGCAAACTGTGTGTGTGGGCGAGTCGGGTGGCAGACTGACAAGAGGTCTTGGAGCCACTGACAGGACAGACGCCCGTTATTTCAAAGGCTCGCTACACTGTCAGGTCTTTTGGGATCAGACGTAATGAGAAAACTGCTTTCCACTGTACTGTCCTGGCTGCCAAGGCGGGGAGATTGGGAGAAAGGATTACAGGCACGAGATAAGATGAGAAGGAACAACTTCTGCCACAGGCAACTTTGGCTTTGGGATCCAGGAGCACACTGACCTGGCCATCAAGTACAGACAGGAGTTAACTCTCACCTAGTATTCACAATAGAAGACAGGAGTTAACTCTCACCCAGTATTCACAACAGAAGACAGCGGTTAACTCTCACTTAGTATTCACAACAGACAATAGGAGTTAACTCTCACTTAGTATTCACAACAAAAGACAGAAGTTAACCCTCAATTAGTATTCACAACAGAAGACAGGAGTTAACTCTCACTTAGTATTCACAACAGAAGACAGGAGTTAACTCTCACTTAGTATTCACAACAGAACACAGGAGTTAACTCTCACTTAGTATTCACAACAGAACACAGGAGTTAACTCTCACTTTGTATTCACAACAGAAGTTAGCAATTAACTCTCACTTAGTATTGACAATAGAAGACAGGCGTTAACTCTAACTCAAAAGACAGAAGTTAACTCTCACCCAGTATTCACAACGGAAGACATAAGTTAACAGTTCAAGTTAAAGATGACGAAGAAAAAGAACCAGAGGAGGAGGCGAAAAAAGAAGGGAGGAGGATGAGATGGAAAAGGAAACGGCTGCGGCAGCAGAGAAAGAATGGGAAGCAGCAGTAGCGGCAGCATCAGCAGCAGCAGCAGCAGCAGCAGAAGAAGAAAAGAAGAAGAAGAAGAAGAAGAAGAAGAAGAAGAAGAAGAAGAAGAAGAAGAAGAAGAAGAAGAAGAAGAAGAAGAAGAAGAAGAAGAGGAGGAGGATAATGATGCTGAGGAGGAGGGGGAAGTAGAAGAGGAGGGGAAGGAGGACGAGAAAAAGAAGAAGAGGAAGAAGAAGAAGAAGAAGAAGAAGAAGAAGAAGAAGAAGAAGAAGAAGAAAGAAGAAGAAGAAGAAGAAGAAGAAGAAGAAGAAGAAGAAGAAGAAGAAAGAAGAAGAAGAAGAAGAAGAAGAAGAAGGAAGAAAAAGAAGAAGAAGAAGAAGAAGAAGAAGAAGAAGAAGAAGAAGCAGAAGAAGAAGAAGAAGAAGAAGAAGAAGAAGAAGAAGAAGAAGAAGAAGAAGAAGAAGAAGAAGAAGAAGAAGAAGAAGAAGAAGAAGAAGAAGAAGAAGAAGAAGAAGAAGAAGAAGAAGAGAGGGGAGGAGGGGTACGAGGTAGAAGTAGAAGAGGAGGTGAAAGAGGACGACCACAAGAAAAAGAAGAAGAAGAAGAAGAAGAAGAAGAAGAAGAAGAAGAAGAAGAAGAAGAAGAAGAAGAAGAAGAAGAAGAAGAAGAAGAAGAAGAAGAAGAAGAAGAAAAAGAGCAATAACAACAATAACAACTAGCACGACAACCACAAATAAAACAACAACAACTACAACGACATCAACAACCACAACGACATCAACAACCACATCGACATTGTCAGAGCCTAACATGGTATAGCTGTGCAGCAACATCGTTGCGACACCCGGCTGACAAGATTGTTACCTGACACGCGACCAGCGGTCAGGCTGACGACAGGCGCACGCAGGACACGTGACACCACTAGAGGCAGTGGGCAGTTGGCGTGCTAAGGTCAGACCGAGCTGGGACTGGAGACCGGACGGACATGTGCGATGAGAGCAAGGCGTTTGTATGAATCTCCGTGACTGCAAGCCGAACGACTGATATCTTGAGCGTCAGACCTATGAGCTGTATTGTGGTTGTGAGCGTCGTGAGTTATATATTGTAGATTGCTGTAATTATCGTTCTGTATTTAATGTGGCAATAAATCCATAGAACTTGTGTTACTGTGTCTTCCGTCGAATCACGTTATACTTGTACTGTCTCACACGTGTTAGCCAACGAGCCAATTATAAGACCCTGACATGTGTGGACGTGGGTTGCTCGTCCTTGTTTAAGAACCTAATATATGTAGACGTGTGTTGCTCGTCTTTCGTATTTAAAACTATAATTCTTGAACTTGTGAAATTTGTCAAGGTTATAGCTATGTAAATGAGATCGTGAAAGTCTCAGTATGATCCATTATTACATTGTTTAAATATGTTTAAAACCATTAGTAAATGTGCAGTACATATTGTTTGATCCTGTAAACGTGTAAAACATTTGTGATTTGTGTAACGTGTCACCGTTTGACCTTGTCGACATTGTTATTTTGTCGCCATTTTGACCTTGTCGCCATCTTGTAAACTTGATGTCTATGTCCTTACTGAATGTCATCTTGATGTAAGTGATGTGTCATCAATGTTATTGAGTGTTCAAATAAAGATAGATTGTCTTTGTGCATTGAGTTTGTGGAACGCAAAGAGTTTTGGAAAGAGTGTAACTTCTGTTGAGAAAAACACTGTTGACGACAAATTTACGACATACAATTACACTCGACGCCATCCAAACCTAGTCAACACTTAGTGACTTGCAGGCACACACCAACAAATAGACGCTAACTTATTTTCTTCCAAAAATAAAGCAGGTTTTTTCGTACCATCCATAACCTTGCCGTAGAGGTCATTAGTGGTTCCGAAGTAACGACCCTACAGTTTTCTAGCCCGATTGTCCTACCATTCTTCACCGTATCCAGGGCACTTGAGTATATTTTTCTATACTTTAACTTTACGTATGCAATAGTAGGCACGCATCGTATAGTAAAATAAATTGTAAATTGTTTATTACTAACCATTTATAACATATTTTGTGTGGTTGATTTTCATTGACGTATTTTCTCCATCATGTCGTCATTATTTGATTTCATCGATATGGGGTTAAAATTGAAGTTAGAAGGTGATGAATTAACAAAATGGAGTGAAAACAAATACGCAGAATACCTACTTGTTCAGGAAAAATCTGCCGAACGCGATGAAAGAGCAGCAGAAATAGCTCTAAAACAAGCAGAGATTGAAAAAGCTGCCAAGCAAATAGAGGCAGAGACAGCCTTAAAACAAGCAGAGATTGAAAAAGCTGCCAAGCAAATAGAGGCAGATACAACCTTAAAACAGGCAGAGATTGAAACAGCCTTAAAACAGGCAGAGATTGAAACAGCTCTAAAACAAGCTGAGATAGACAGTGAACTTAAGAAAGCTGAGATAGCAGCTCAGAGTAAGAAAGAAGAACTAGAGTTACAGTTGAAAATGAAACAACTTGACACTGAGACTGCGATGAATAAAGAGTCAAAGAAATCTGAAAGACTGGAAAAAGAAAACCAGTATAAGAAGTATCAAGGTATCGTACGTAACTATACCTCGGGTGACTGCATAGCAGCCTTTACTCAAAATTTTGAGACTTTAATGGAACATTACCAAGTTCCACTTTCTGAATGGAATATTCTTTATATGAGGAGTCTATCTGGGGAACCTCTTAAAGTCATTGAAACCATCCCCAAAGACCTAAGGAAAGAGTACCATTATATTAAATCTAAGATAATGGCACATTTCATGTTAGACGAGGCAGGTTACAGAGAACAATTCAGTAAATTGAGTCCAAAATCAACTCAAACGTTCTCTGACTACCTCTGTTTAGTCCGAGATGTTTTCAGCAAATGGACTTCAGCAGCCAAAATTAATAAAAGTTATGATAGATTAGAAGATCTCATCATTCGAGATAAAATCATTTCTTCTATCCCATCATCGTTTTCTAAGTTCTTACAGGAGAATGAATGCACAAGTGTGGAAGAAATTGAAAGACGTGGGTCGGCCTATTATACGGCCAACAAACAATGCTTTGCCACTGAAGCTACTGACAGTAACTGGGTAGCAGCAGCCAACTATGAGAAAAACTATAGTAGGCAAAAACCAAACAGGCCTACCTCTGAAAAATTTAGACAGTGCAGATTTTGTAATTTTTCTCACCATTTGAACGAGATGTGCGATCAAAACCCAAGATACCAGACATACTTGCAAAATATAGTAAACAGTCAAGACAGAGAACGTAAATTGTTCAAAAGTAAACGTAAATGTTTTCTCTGCAAGGCTTACGGGCACCATCGCATGGATTGTAGGGGCAGGCATATGACCAACAAAGCCAATGCCGCCTTGTTCGATAGCTCAGCGTCAGAAGACGAAAATCCAGAGAAAAATCCTGTCAATGCAGCACAGGCTTGTGATGTATTTAGTGCTAACAAATGCACTGTCTGTAACACCTTCTATGAAGATGGTATCTTAACATGCGGACACGCCATCCCTATTGCCAGTGAGGAAGCTAAATTGGTAATAGACTCAAAAGGCAGATTAGACATCCATCACGGATATGTTAATGGCAAGTTTGCTACAGTACTTCGCGACACCGGAAGTACACTTATTGGCCTGAAAACAACATTCATAACGCCTACAGACTATACAGGCAGACACATCACATGTAGAACATTTTCAGGCAATATTGAAAAATATCCATTAGCATGGGCATACATTGAAACACCATTCCTCACCGGGAAAGTAAAGGTCGCGGCACTTACAAACCCAGTGTGCGATATAATCATAGGAAATTTACCTGAGGTGAATGACAAACCTCATAATCATGACATAACATCACTATGTATTGATGATAACACATCACCACCAAATGTCATCACTGAAAATGTCATATCACCTATTGAATGTATGTTAGCTAATGCAGCACTAAGTTCTCATCACATCATTGACGATATCATTCCATCATCATCTGATGTCATTGAGTGTGTGAACGCAGTAACAAGAGCTACTGCTAGAGTGCAAGATGAAAGTAACCAAACTGAGGCTATACAAATGCTCAGCCCAGAATTACCACCTAGTGACTCTATGAAGGAAACATTCATAACAGCTCAAAAAGCTGATCCTTCACTGTCAAAGTACTTTGACCTGATCGGCAAAAAGGCAAGAGTAACCAAAAATGCGAAATGGCATTTTGCTTTACACAATGATATACTCACCAGGTACTACACCAGAGGTGACATTACAACAAAGCAAACTGTTTTGCCAACTACTTATCGCAAGCAAGCTTTACATCTTGCTCACGATATACCTTTTGCAGGTCATATGGCATATGTTAAAACCAGGTCAAGACTTTTGACACAGTTTCATTGGCCAAAATTTTGCAATGACATAAGAACATATTGCAGAAGTTGTGATACATGCCAGAAACTAGTAAAGAAAGGTAAACACCCACAGGCAAAGTTACAAGTCACTGACTTAGCCAGTCGACCCTTTGAAAAATTATCAGTTGACATTGTGGGCCCTCTTAGTCATACAACTACTAGAGGGAATAAATATATTCTAACTTTTGTTGATCAATGTAGTAGATGGCCAGAAGCGATCCCGCTAAAGAACATTACTGCCAACGACATCATGGAAGTGTTCTTCCATATTTTCTCCCGAATTGGATTTCCAGATACTATTAGAGGCACTCAGTTTATTGCCGCATCCACCCAAGCTTTCACTAAAATGTTAGGAGTGAAGCAAGTTTTCAATACCCCCTATCATCCTCACTCTAGCGGGATTATAGAAAAACTTAATGGGGACCTGAAGCACATGCTTGCCAAAGTAACTCAAGATCACCCCAACAACTGGGATGTATACTTACCAGCTGTCCTTTTTGCTTAAGCTTTCACTAAAATGTTAGGAGTGAAGCAAGTTTTCAATACCCCCTATCATCCTCACTCTAGCGGGATTATAGAAAAACTTAATGGGGACCTGAAGCACATGCTTGCCAAAGTAACTCAAGATCACCCCAACAACTGGGATGTATACTTACCAGCTGTCCTTTTTGCTTATCGCGAGGTACCACATTCTAGTACCGGTTTCTCTCCTTTTGAACTAATCTATGGTGCCAAACCACGAGGCCCATTAACAATTTATCACCAAATGTTAACTGATTCTACTCCAATACGGAAACCCATATCATCATTTGTGTATGTAACATCATTGCGTGAAAGGATTATTAAATCATGTGAAATTGCTAAAAATGCACTTAAACTATCTGGTGCTACTTACAGACAGTACGCAGACAAAGGTAACAGGACTATAACATTGACACCTGGACAGGACGTTCTACTACTACTACCTAGTGACAGGCAGCTACTGACTGATTCTTGGCAGGGACCTTTTAAAGTGACAAGACAAATCTCACCTGTAGACTACGAAATCCTAATAAAAGACAAACACAAAATATTTCACATAAATATGCTAAGACCATACCACAACAGAGACAACGAACAAGACGATACGACAGCTTGCACCGTGATAATAGATCACGAAGATGACGATTCTAGCGACGAGATTCCAACACCTACATTAGACACGACAAACTGCTTAAATGAGATCAAGATCAATCCAAACTTAAGTCAAGCAGAGACAAACAATTGCAAACAGTTGATACAACAGTACAACACCATCTTTTCAGACAACCCAGGACAAACAGAATTAGTACAGCATCACATCACACTCACATCAAACACACCAATAAGATGTAGACCATACACAATACCATTACACTACAAAGAACAGTTACATCAAGAAATTATCAACTTAGAAAAAAACAACATCATCAGACGATCCTTATCAGACTTCTCTTCACCCATGGTCATTGTACGCAAAAAGGACAAGACAATACGACTTTGCATCGACTACCGAAAACTGAACAAAATAACTGTTTTAGATCTTGAACCAATGGCAAACACTGACGATCTTCTAACAGAACTGACTAACGCTAAGTTCTTTACGACGCTTGACATGTCTAAAGGTTACTGGCAGATTGCTGTACATGAAGACAGCAGACATCTAACAGCTTTTGCCACGCCTTGGGGACTGTACGAATGGTGCAAACTTCCATTTGGGCTAGTCAATGCCCCAGCCACATTCGTACGCATGACACGACTCCTCCTATCTGACATTCCTAATATCATTTGCTATATTGACGACATCTGTGTTCACACAGAGACAATGACGGAACATATAAAGACACTAGAACAGACACTAGAACGTATCAGACAGCACGGACTGACAGTGAAGCCTTCAAAGGTGAACATGGCTTACCAAGAGATATCATTTTTGGGGTCACTCCCGACTAATAAGAAACAAGTCCGGAGTTTGTTGGGACTGATCAATTATTACAGGCAATTCATTCCTGATTTTTCAGAACTGACCGAGGTTTTTTCTAACTTACTAACCAAGGATAAGCCTGAAAAAGTTGTACACGATGAATGCCTACGAAATGCATTTCATAAAGTTTTGACATACTTTTCTGATAAGAATTCGAATAATCTCATCCTTAAATTGCCCAACATTCGTTTACCTTTCAGATTGAGAACAGATGCTAGCTCCGTTGCGATTGGGGCAGTCCTGTTGCAGGAATACAACAACATCCTGCATCCCATTTGTTTCATATCAAGAAAGCTAAGGCCTAGAGAGCGGACATGGTCCATTCCGCAATTAGAGGCACTTGCCTTAGTAGAAAGTGTGACGAAACTATCCAGATACCTTCTAGGACGTCACTTTATCATCGAAACTGACAACAGTCCATTACGGTATATAAATGCCGGAGTACCATCCAACAATATGATTGCTCGCTGGTCCTTGAAGCTTCAGAATTACAGTTTCGAGGTTCGTCACATTTCTGGCAGAATCAATACAATTGCCGATCTTTTGTCCCGTTGTCCAACCGACCCAGTAAGCAATGTCTGAGTGCAGAGTGTACTAATACACTCAGAACAACACAGCCACCAATGAGTGAATGTTTTCTATTCACCTACTGTGTAAGGTCTATAATTGTAATTGTGATACGGTAAAAAAACCGACATGTATAATATACTTATTTTAATCAAGCCATGTAATGAGTGTAGTATAATTGTGTAGTGTGTATTAGAAAGAGAACATTATTAATTGTAAATATACACCAAGAACAGTGTCACAGACGCTTAACCACTTACCAGAAGCGAACTTTACCATTTAACAGTGACAGCTGTGAGTGACTTTCTTCACCGTGATATTTTAACGACGTGTGCAAATGTGGACTGAACAATGACTTCTACACCACTTCTGCATTGAATTTAATCCAAAATGTTTGACAATTGAACATCGGAAATAAGAACATTCAATCTTTATCCAGAAGTTGTGAACACATCGGAAATAAGAACATTCCATCATAATCCGATAGTTGTGATACTAGAACATCAAACACGAACTTTGAGAACATTTAACTATCCGTTACAAAAGAAAACGGGAGCATTTGTGGTCAAACAGCAACTAAATTTTGCGTTTCGTGTGTACTTCCTGTGTAATTTAAAAAGTATAGCAAAATTAGCAGACGATATACAAATATTCAAAAACTTATGACGATTGTAAAATCCTTTTGAATCTATAAAATATAATACACCAATTGGGTACTTATTTAAATCGATTAGTGTAATCTTAGAATCATATCTTGATTAATGTATTCATATTACCGACTTTTTCTCGTTAATATGAAGAAACGTCAAGCAATGACGCTAAGAAATTAAATAATTATTGTCATTTATTGAATTTCTTGATTTTCAAAATTACTTCCCTTGCATTTACGAATTACACCAAGGGCCATAATTTGAAACATATTCATTAATGTGTATTGTATAAATAGACATTTTGTTGCTCAAAGGGTTAACACACCGGGTAGGCGTCCACCAAGCATGGCAGAGAGCTGCCAACATTGCAAACCAACATAAGAGCTCCTGGCCAAATGAGGTCAGAGTTTGAGTGTTTAATGCGACTTATGAAAAGTCGTATTTCAGTCTGGCTAGATGGCTGTTGCAAGACAACCATATTATTACGTTTTTTTCAAATTGCTGCGAAGTAGATGCGTGAAGCTGGTAACTACTGATCTGACTGGGTATTAGTGCAATGGAGGTAACCAGCCATCAGGGGGATGAAACCTAAGTTGTGTTAAAAGTTGTACTTCATTTGTCATTTCACTGCAACTTACATTTTTTGTATATATTTCCATGCCATATATGTATTTTCATGCATAACACTGGGAAAGAGTAGTCTCTGATATGAAGTTAACACTACCCCAGTATATACAGACATCATGAATGAAAGATGACATCTTTCATTGAGGTACCCGGGGAGAATGTCAGAGCCTAACATGGTATAGCTGTGCAGCAACATCGTTGCGACACCCGGCTGACAAGATTGTTACCTGACACGCGACCAGCGGCCAGGCTGACGACAGGCGCACGCAGGACACGTGACACCACTAGAGGCAGTGGGCAGTTGGCGTGCTAAGGTCAGACCGAGCTGGGACTGGAGACCGGACGGACATGTGCGATGAGAGCAAGGCGTTTGTATGAATCTCCGTGACTGCAAGCCGAACGACTGATATCTTGAGCGTCAGACCTATGAGCTGTATTGTGGTTGTGAGCGTCGTGAGTTATATATTGTAGATTGCTGTAATTATCGTTCTGTATTTAATGTGGCAATAAATCCATAGAACTTGTGTTACTGTGTCTTCCGTCGAATCACGTTATACTTGTACTGTCTCACACGTGTTAGCCAACGAGCCAATTATAAGACCCTGACAGACATCAACAACCACATCGACCACAACCACCACATCGACCACAACCACCACATCGACTACAACCACCACAGTGACCACAACCACCACATCGACTACAACCACCACAGTGACCACAACGACATCGACAACTACAACGACGTCAACAACCACAACGACATCGACAACCACATCGACATCAACCACCACATCGACCACAACCACCACATCGACCACAACCACCACATCGACCACAACCACCACATCGACCACAACCACCACATCGACTACAACCACCACAGTGACCACAACGACATCGACAACTACAACGACGTCAACAACCACAACGACATCGACAACCACATCGACATCAACCACCACATCGACCACAACCACCACATCGACCACAACCACCACATCGACCAAAACCACCACATCGACTACAACCACCACAGCGACCACAACAACATCAACCACCACAACAACCACAACGACATCGACAACCACAACGACATCAACCACCACAACCACCACAAGGCTGTCAACACGATGACACAAAGACATGAAACATTAACTCACCCTTGATCTCCTCCTCCAACTGTAAAGATAGACGAGGGGGCATTCGAGGGCCCCACATTCCAGTTTTCTATAAAATCTTGCTCGTTAATATCATCGTTTTCAAAAATGTCCTCCAGGCAGGATTCGTTAGACTGCAGACTGTGCATCGACTCCGTCCTCTCCAAGAAAGACACGTGCGGCGACGTCATTTTCTGTTTTATTCTCAGCCCACTCTTGTACAATTGATATTACTGTTTAACTTGTCATAATTCTTTTTTTAAATGTATGATATAACTTTTCATAATGTTTATTTATATATGATTTGACGTTTTATGTTTATTCGTGTGTGATTTGACTTTTCATGTTTATTTATGCACAGTTTAAGCTCAAACAAAGATAAAGTCCATTATATGTAACAGTAAGTATTGTTTGCTGTTTACGAATTTACATAAAACTTCGCAATTTCTGTAAATAAATGGTGAATAAAATTAGTGGAACTACGATACAGCTGTGGAAATGTAAACAATATAAAATAAAATGAAGTAACGCAGCTTTACATAACAAGTATGTTTTCCGTAATTGTACTTTATGGTATTTTGTATTGTAAATAAAGCGGCATCTTAACCTTCTCCCGACTTACAGTATCAAAGTAATGGACAAAATAAAGTACAAGTAAAGGAAGACTAGTAGTAGTAGTAGTAGTAGTAGTAGTAGTAGTAGTAGTAGTAGTAGTAGTAGTAGTAGTAGTAGTAGTAGTAGTAGTAGTAGTAGTAGTAGTAGTAGTAGTAGTAGTAGTAGTAGTAGTAGTAGTAGTAGTAGTAGTAGTAGTAGTAGTAGTAGTAGTAGTAGTAGTAGTAGTAGTAGTAGTAGTAGTAGTAGTAGTAGTAGTAGTAGTAGTAGTAGTAGTAGTAGTAGTAGTAGTAGTAGTAGTAGTAGTAGTAGTAGTAGTAGTAGTAGTAGTAGTAGTAGTAGTAGTAGTAGTAGTAGTAGTAGTAGTAGTAGTAGTAGTAGTAGTAGTAGTAGTAGTAGTAGTAGTAGTAGTAGTAGTAGTAGTAGTAGTAGTAGTAGTAGTAGTAGTAGTAGTAGTAGTAGTAGTAGTAGTAGTAGTAGTAGTAGTAGTAGTAGTAGTAGTAGTAGTAGTAGTAGTAGTAGTAGTAGTAGTAGTAGTAGTAGTAGTAGTAGTAGTAGTAGTAGTAGTAGTAGTAGTAGTAGTAGTAGTAGTAGTAGTAGTAGTAGTAGTAGTAGTAGTAGTAGTAGTAGTAGTAGTAGTAGTAGTAGTAGTAGTAGTAGTAGTAGTAGTAGTAGTAGTAGTAGTAGTAGTAGTAGTAGTAGTAGTAGTAGTAGTAGTAGTAGTAGTAGTAGTAGTAGTAGTAGTAGTAGTAGTAGTAGTAGTAGTAGTAGTAGTAGTAGTAGTAGTAGTAGTAGTAGTAGTAGTAGTAGTAGTAGTAGTAGTAGTAGTAGTAGTAGTAGTAGTAGTAGTAGTAGTAGTAGTAGTAGTAGTAGTAGTAGTAGTAGTAGTAGTAGTAGTAGTAGTAGTAGTAGTAGTAGTAGTAGTAGTAGTAGTAGTAGTAGTAGTAGTAGTAGTAGTAGTAGTAGTAGTAGTAGTAGTAGTAGTAGTAGTAGTAGTAGTAGTAGTAGTAGTAGTAGTAGTAGTAGTAGTAGTAGTAGTAGTAGTAGTAGTAGTAGTAGTAGTAGTAGTAGTAGTAGTAGTAGTAGTAGTAGTAGTAGTAGTAGTAGTAGTAGTAGTAGTAGTAGTAGTAGTAGTAGTAGTAGTAGTAGTAGTAGTAGTAGTAGTAGTAGTAGTAGTAGTAGTAGTAGTAGTAGTAGTAGTAGTAGTAGTAGTAGTAGTAGTAGTAGTAGTAGTAGTAGTAGTAGTAGTAGTAGTAGTAGTAGTAGTAGTAGTAGTAGTAGTAGTAGTAGTAGTAGTAGTAGTAGTAGTAGTAGTAGTAGTAGTAGTAGTAGTAGTAGTAGTAGTAGTAGTAGTAGTAGTAGTAGTAGTAGTAGTAGTAGTAGTAGTAGTAGTAGTAGTAGTAGTAGTAGTAGTAGTAGTAGTAGTAGTAGTAGTAGTAGTAGTAGTAGTAGTAGTAGTAGTAGTAGTAGTAGTAGTAGTAGTAGTAGTAGTAGTAGTAGTAGTAGTAGTAGTAGTAGTAGTAGTAGTAGTAGTAGTAGTAGTAGTAGTAGTAGTAGTAGTAGTAGTAGTAGTAGTAGTAGTAGTAGTAGTAGTAGTAGTAGTAGTAGTAGTAGTAGTAGTAGTAGTAGTAGTAGTAGTAGTAGTAGTAGTAGTAGTAGTAGTAGTAGTAGTAGTAGTAGTAGTAGTAGTAGTAGTAGTAGTAGTAGTAGTAGTAGTAGTAGTAGTAGTAGTAGTAGTAGTAGTAGTAGTAGTAGTAGTAGTAGTAGTAGTAGTAGTAGTAGTAGTAGTAGTAGTAGTAGTAGTAGTAGTAGTAGTAGTAGTAGTAGTAGTAGTAGTAGTAGTAGTAGTAGTAGTAGTAGTAGTAGTAGTAGTAGTAGTAGTAGTAGTAGTAGTAGTAGTAGTAGTAGTAGTAGTAGTAGTAGTAGTAGTAGTAGTAGTAGTAGTAGTAGTAGTAGTAGTAGTAGTAGTAGTAGTAGTAGTAGTAGTAGTAGTAGTAGTAGTAGTAGTAGTAGTAGTAGTAGTAGTAGTAGTAGTAGTAGTAGTAGTAGTAGTAGTAGTAGTAGTAGTAGTAGTAGTAGTAGTAGTAGTAGTAGTAGTAGTAGTAGTAGTAGTAGTAGTAGTAGTAGTAGTAGTAGTAGTAGTAGTAGTAGTAGTAGTAGTAGTAGTAGTAGTAGTAGTAGTAGTAGTAGTAGTAGTAGTAGTAGTAGTAGTAGTAGTAGTAGTAGTAGTAGTAGTAGTAGTAGTAGTAGTAGTAGTAGTAGTAGTAGTAGTAGTAGTAGTAGTAGTAGTAGTAGTAGTAGTAGTAGTAGTAGTAGTAGTAGTAGTAGTAGTAGTAGTAGTAGTAGTAGTAGTAGTAGTAGTAGTAGTAGTAGTAGTAGTAGTAGTAGTAGTAGTAGTAGTAGTAGTAGTAGTAGTAGTAGTAGTAGTAGTAGTAGTAGTAGTAGTAGTAGTAGTAGTAGTAGTAGTAGTAGTAGTAGTAGTAGTAGTAGTAGTAGTAGTAGTAGTAGTAGTAGTAGTAGTAGTAGTAGTAGTAGTAGTAGTAGTAGTAGTAGTAGTAGTAGTAGTAGTAGTAGTAGTAGTAGTAGTAGTAGTAGTAGTAGTAGTAGTAGTAGTAGTAGTAGTAGTAGTAGTAGTAGTAGTAGTAGTAGTAGTAGTAGTAGTAGTAGTAGTAGTAGTAGTAGTAGTAGTAGTAGTAGTAGTAGTAGTAGTAGTAGTAGTAGTAGTAGTAGTAGTAGTAGTAGTAGTAGTAGTAGTAGTAGTAGTAGTAGTAGTAGTAGTAGTAGTAGTAGTAGTAGTAGTAGTAGTAGTAGTAGTAGTAGTAGTAGTAGTAGTAGTAGTAGTAGTAGTAGTAGTAGTAGTAGTAGTAGTAGTAGTAGTAGTAGTAGTAGTAGTAGTAGTAGTAGTAGTAGTAGTAGTAGTAGTAGTAGTAGTAGTAGTAGTAGTAGTAGTAGTAGTAGTAGTAGTAGTAGTAGTAGTAGTAGTAGTAGTAGTAGTAGTAGTAGTAGTAGTAGTAGTAGTAGTAGTAGTAGTAGTAGTAGTAGTAGTAGTAGTAGTAGTAGTAGTAGTAGTAGTAGTAGTAGTAGTAGTAGTAGTAGTAGTAGTAGTAGTAGTAGTAGTAGTAGTAGTAGTAGTAGTAGTAGTAGTAGTAGTAGTAGTAGTAGTAGTAGTAGTAGTAGTAGTAGTAGTAGTAGTAGTAGTAGTAGTAGTAGTAGTAGTAGTAGTAGTAGTAGTAGTAGTAGTAGTAGTAGTAGTAGTAGTAGTAGTAGTAGTAGTAGTAGTAGTAGTAGTAGTAGTAGTAGTAGTAGTAGTAGTAGTAGTAGTAGTAGTAGTAGTAGTAGTAGTAGTAGTAGTAGTAGTAGTAGTAGTAGTAGTAGTAGTAGTAGTAGTAGTAGTAGTAGTAGTAGTAGTAGTAGTAGTAGTAGTAGTAGTAGTAGTAGTAGTAGTAGTAGTAGTAGTAGTAGTAGTAGTAGTAGTAGTAGTAGTAGTAGTAGTAGTAGTAGTAGTAGTAGTAGTAGTAGTAGTAGTAGTAGTAGTAGTAGTAGTAGTAGTAGTAGTAGTAGTAGTAGTAGTAGTAGTAGTAGTAGTAGTAGTAGTAGTAGTAGTAGTAGTAGTAGTAGTAGTAGTAGTAGTAGTAGTAGTAGTAGTAGTAGTAGTAGTAGTAGTAGTAGTAGTAGTAGTAGTAGTAGTAGTAGTAGTAGTAGTAGTAGTAGTAGTAGTAGTAGTAGTAGTAGTAGTAGTAGTAGTAGTAGTAGTAGTAGTAGTAGTAGTAGTAGTAGTAGTAGTAGTAGTAGTAGTAGTAGTAGTAGTAACAACAGCATCACAGCGACCACCCCAGGAGGCTCCCAGAAAATTTCGCTTGTGAGCCGAACCAGCAACCTTCGTAGCGCGAGGCAGGCGGATAACCAGTCGGCCACAGAGACTCCCAGCCTAGATACACTGCGGTGGCACAATGGCTAGCACGCTCGCCTGTATTTCCGGTCGTCATGTGTTTGAACCCCCTTCTTGGTGAAAATCTTTGTCCTTGACCTGGCTTCGCATGTCGACCCACTATAACAATGAGTCCCAAAATATTTTCTGGTAGTAAAGTCGGCCGGTTTTGTAATTAGCACATTACTCCCCGAATGACGAATGGCTGTAAAACTATGGAGCCAGCACTAAAAACCCCAGGGAGCCGATATGGCGCAGTGGCTAGAACCCTTGTTTGTGGTCTCGGTGGTTATATGTTGGGATCCTCTTCGGGGCGTGACTTCGTTTACATTGACCCAGGCTCCTAGTTTTAAAATGGTACCAGAAAATGTTCTGGGGAGTATAAGCGGCTGGCATGACATCAACCACATCCCCGAATGAGTGCCGATTGATCTATCTATAGGGTGTATTCTTAATGACTGTGCAGTGTTTGCTAATATTGCCGGTCCAAGCTTTGTATTCACCCTCTGTAAAGTTCATGCAACATAATAGGTAAATACAAAACTTTGACCGGCAATAGTTTCAAACACTGCACAGTCATTAAAAATATATAAAAGTATGGTAATTAAGACAGTAACACCCTGTCACACACCGTAAGATGTACTGGGCATGTGGTGCTGGGTCCACATGTTTATACAGCAGTCGGCACTCGACTGGTGATGTGGTCAGTATCATGGCTCCCAAAACAATGTGTAACGAGCACCATATACCCAATAGCCCTCAAATCGTGAGCAAATGGGATTGACTTAACTTACCATATACCCTATATGTCTCAAATCGTGAGAAAATGGGATTGACTTAACTTACCATATACCCTATATGTCTCAAATCGTTAGAAAATGGGATTGACTTAACTTACCATATACCCATTAAGTCTCAAATCGTGAGAAAATGAGATTGACTTAACTTACCATATACCCTATATGTCTCAAATCGTAAGAAAATGGGATTGACTTAACTTACTATGCACCCATTATGTCTCAAATCGTGAGAAAATGGGATTGACTTAATCATATACCCAAATGTCTCAAATCGTGAGAAAATGGGATTGACTTAACTTACCATATACCCAATGTGTCTCAAATCGTGATAAAATGGGATTGATTAACTTACCATATACCCAATGTGTCTCAAATCGTGAGAAAATGTGATTTGCTTAACTTACCATTTACCCAATAAGTCTCAAATCGTGAGAAAATGTGATTTACTTAACTTACCATTTACCCAATAGGTCTCAAATCGTGAGAAAATGTGATTTACTTTACATACCATATACCCATGCGCGTGATATTAAGGTATTTACTACTTTCGGAGAAATAGATTCCATGAGCATTTTTTCCCCTCGCATATCCTTTACAGGACATCACTGTCAACATCAGCATCTTTCAGTTGATTGTTGATGAACTAGGCAAGATGACGCTCAGTAGTTTGCCATTGCTTTCTAAGCGACCGGCTCACATATCCCGTTAGTTACCAACGCGGATTACGGAGAAAGACGTTAACACCTGGACCAGGGCGACCGGCTTCCATGAGAATAACATCGTAAAGTGTTGCCAAAGTTGGATAACGTAAAGGTTAGGATTCTAGTTTGTTTATAATGGGGTTTAAGCCAGGCCAATATGTTAGTGATACTTTGTTTAGGCTGGGCTTGTTTGCTAAATACGCTTTCTGTGGACAGGTTGACGTGTTTGCTAAATACGCTTTCTGTAGACAGGTTGACGTGTTTGCTAAAGACATTTCTGTAGACAGGTTGACGTGTTTGCTAAATACGCTTTCTGTGGACAGGTTGACGTGTTTGCTAATGACACTTTCTGTAGACAGGTTGAGGTGTTTGCTAATGACACTTTCTGTAGACAGGTTGACGTGTTTGCTAAAGACATTTCTGTAGACAGGTTGACGTGTTTGCTAAAGACATTTCTGTAGACAGGTTGAGGTGTTTGCTAATGACACTTTCTGTAGACAGGTTGACGTGTTTGCTAAAGACATTTCTGTAGACAGGTTGACGTGTTTGCTAAAGACACTTTCTGTAGACAGGCTAGACGTGTTTGCTAAAGACACTTTTTGTAGACAGGCTACACGTGTTTGCTAAAGACGCTTTCTGTAGACAGGTTGACGTGTTTGCAAAGCTCGCTTTCTAAAGACAGGTTGAGGTGTTTGCTAATGACACTTTCTGTAGACAGGTTGACGTGTTTGCTAAAGACGCTTTCTGTAGTCAGGTTGACGTGTTTGCTAAAGTCATTTTCTGGAGACAGGTTGACGTGTTTGCTAAAGACACTTTCTGTAGACAGGTTGACGTGTTTGCTAAAGACGCTTTCTGTAGGCAGGTTGACGTGTTTGCTAAAGTCATTTTCTGTAGACAGGTTGGCGTGTTTGCTCACGACACTTTCTGTAGGCAGGTTGGCGTGTTTGCTAAAGGCACTTTCTGAGAAAGGCTACACATGTTTGCTAAAGACACTTTCTGTAAACAGGTTGGCGTGTTTGCTAAAGTCACTTTCTGTAGACAGGTTGGCGTGTTTGCTAAAGTCACTTTCTGTAGACAGGCTAGACGTATTTGCTAAAGTCACTTTCTGCAGACAGGTTGACATGATGCTTAAGACACTTTCTGTAGACAGGCTACACATGTTTGCTAAAGACACTTTCTGTAGACAGGTTGACGTGTTTGCTAAAGACGCTTTCTGTAGACAGGCTAGACGTGTTTGCAAACCACGCTTTCTAATGACAGGTTGACGTGTTTGCTAAAGACGCTTTCTATAGACAGGTTGACGTGTTTGCTAAAGACGCTTTCTGTAGGCAGGTTGACGTGTTTGCTAAAGTCATTTTCTGTAGACAGGTTGGCGTGTTTACTCACGACACTTTCTGTAGACAGGTTGGCGTGTTTGCTAAAGGCACTTTCTGTGAAAGGCTACACATGTTTGCTAAAGACACTTTCTGTAGACAGGTTGGCGTGTTTGCTAAAGTCACTTTCTGTAGACAGGTTGACGTGTTTGCTAAAGACACTTTCTGTAGACAGGTTGACGTGTTTGCTAAAGTCACTTTCTGTAGACAGGTTGACGTGTTTGCTAAAGACACTTTTTGTAGACAGGTTGACGTGTTTGCTAAAGACACTTTCTGTAGACAGGTTGACGTGTTTGCTAAAGACACTTTCTGTAGACAGGTTGACGTGTTTGCTAAAGACACTTTCTGTAGACAGGTTGACGTGTTTGCTAAAGACACTTTCTGTAGACAGGTTGGCGTGTTTGCTAAAGTCACTTTCTGTAGACAGGTTGACGTGTTTGCTAAAGACACTTTCTGTAAACAGGTTGACGTGTTTGCTAAAGACACTTTCTGTAGACAGGTTGACGTGTTTGCTAAGACACTTTCTGTAGACAGGTTGACGTGTTTGCTAAAGACACTTTCTGTAGACAGGTTGACGTGTTTGCTAAAGTCACTTTCTGTAGACAGGCTAGACGTATTTGCTAAAGTCACTTTCTGCAGACAGGTTGACGTGTTTGGTAAAGTCACTTTCTGCAGACAGGTTGACGTGTTTGCTAAAGACACTTTCTGTAGATAGGTTGGCTTGTTTGCTAAAGTCACTTTCTGTAGACAGATTGACGTGTTTGCTAAAGTCACTTTCTGTAGACAGGCTAGACGTGTTTGCTAAAGACGCTTTCTGTAGACAGGTTGACGTGTTTGCTAAATACATTTTCTGTAGACAGGTTGGCTTGATTGCTAAAGTCACTTTCTGTAGACAGATTGACGTATGTGCTAAAGTCACTTTCTGTTGACAGGCTAGACGTGTTTGCTAAAGACGCTTTCTGTAGACAGGTTGACGTGTTTGCTAAAGACATTTTATGTAGACAGGTTGACGTGTTTGCTAAAGACGCTTTCTGTAGACAGGTTGACGTGTTTGCTAAAGACACTTTCTGTAGACAGGTTGACGTGTTTGCTAAAGGCACTTTCTGTGGACAGGCTACACGTGTTTGCTAAAGTCACTTTTTGTAGACAGGCTACACGTGTTTGCTAAAGACACTTTCTGTAGACAGGTAGACGTGTTTGCTAAAGGCACTTTCTGTGGACAGGCTACACGTGTTTGATAAAGTCACTTTCTGTAGACAGGTTGACGTGTTTGCTAAAGACGCTTTCTGTAGACAGGTTGACGTGTTTGTTAAAGACACTTTCTATAGACAGGTTGGCGTGTTTGCTAAAGACACTTTCTGTAGACAGGTTGGAGTTTTTGCTAAAGACACTTTCTGTAGACAGGTTGACGTATTTGCTAAAGTCACTTTCTGTGGACAGGCTATACGTGTTTGCTTAAGACGCTTTCTGTAGACAGGTTGACGTGTTTGCTAAAGACACTTTATGTAGACAGGTTGACGTGTTTGCTAAAGACGCTTTATTTAGACAATCAGTTTGTTTATAACGGTTTGTTATGACTTTTATTAGGGTGGACTTAACTAATAATGACACTTAATTTAGGGTAGACTTGACTATTAACCACACTTTGTTTAGTATGGACTTACTGTTAATGGCACATTGTTTAGAATAAGCTTTTAGGTTAAACTTAAATGTTAATGACACTTTGTTTAGGGTTGATCTGATTATTAGAGACACTTATTTCAGGCTCAGTCTGACTGTTCAGATTTGGTTTATGGTGGACTTGATGATAATGACACTTTGTTTGGGCGGACCTGACTATTAACGACACTTTGTTTAAAGAAGACATGGCTGTTAACGACACTTTGTTTAAAGTAGACATGGCTGTTAACGACACTTTATTTAAAGTAGACATGGCTATTAACGACACTTTGTTTAAAGTAGACATGGCTATTAATGACTTTGTTTAAAGTAGACATGGCTGTTAACGACACTTTGTTTAAAGTAGACATAACTATTAACGACACTTTATTTAAAGTAGACATAAATGTTAACGACACTTTGTTTAAGGTAGACATGGCTGTTAACGACACTTTGTTTAAAGTAGACATAACTATTAACGACACTTTGTTTAAAGTAGGCATAACTATTAACGACACTTTATTTAAAGTAGACATGATTATAAATGACACTTTGTTTAAAGTAGACATAACTATTAACGACACTTTGTTTAAAGTAGACATAAATGTTAACGACACTTTGTTTAAGGTAGACATGGCTGTTAACGACACTTTGTTTAAAGTAGACATAACTATTAACGACACTTTGTTTAAAGTAGACATAACTATTAACGACACTTTATTTAAAGTAGACATGACTATAAACGACACTTTGTTTAAAGTAGACATAACTATTAACGACACTTTATTTAAAGTAGACATGACTATTAATAACACTTTATTTAAAGTAGACATAACTATTAACGACACTTTATTTAAAGTAGACATTACTATTAATGACGCTTTGTTTAAAGTAGACATGACTATTAATAACACTTTATTTAAAGTAGATATAACTATTAACGACACTTTATTTAAAGTAAACATTACTATTAACGACACTTTTTTTAAAGTAGACATGACTATTAACGACACTTTGTTTAAAGTAGACATGACTATTAACGACACTTTGTTTAAAGTAGACATAACTATAAACGACACTTTGTTTAAAGTAGACATTACTATAAACGACACTTTGTTTAAAGTAGACATAACTATAAACGGCACTTTGTTTAAAGTAGACATTACTATAAACGGCACTTTGTTTAAAGTAGACATGACTATAAACGACACTTTGTTTAAAGTAGACATGACTATAAATGACACTTTGTTTAAAGTAGACATGACTATTAACGACACGTTATTTAAAGTAGACATAACTATTAACGATCCTTGTTTAAAGTATACATTACTATTAACGACAATTTATTTAAAGTAGGCATGACTATCAACGAGACTTTGTTTAAAGTAGACATGACTATTAACGACACTTTGTTTAAAGTAGACATAACTATTAATGACGCTTTGTTTAAAGTAAACATAACTATTAACGACACTTTATTTAAAGTAGACATAACTATTAACGACACTTTATTTAAAGTAGACATGACTATTAATGACGCTTTGTTTAAAGTAGACATAACTATTAACGACACTTTGTTTAAAGTAGACATAACTATAAACGACACTTTATTTAAAGTAGGCATGACTATCAACGAGACTTTGTTTAAAGTAGACATGACTATTAACGACACTTTATTTAAAGTAGACATAACTATTAACGACACTTTATTTAAAGTAGACATAACTATTAACGACACTTTATTTAAAGTAGACATGACTATTAATGACGCTTTGTTTAAAGTAGACATAACTATTAATGACACTTTGTTTAAAGTAGACAAAACTATTAATGGCGCTTTGTTTAAAGTAGACATAACTATTAACGACACTTTATTTAAAGTAGACATAACTATTAACGACACTTTATTTAAAGTAGACATGACTATTAATGACGCTTTGTTTAAAGTAGACATAACTATTAACGACACTTTGCTTAAAGTAGACATAACTATTAACGACACTTTATTTAAAGTAGGCATGACTATCAACGAGACTTTGTTTAAAGTAGACATGACTATTAACGACACTTTATTTAAAGTAGACATTACTATTAACGACACTTTATTTAAAGTAGACATAACTATTAACGACACTTTATTTAAAGTAGACATAACTATTAATGACGCTTTGTTTAAAGTAGACATAACTATTAATGACGATTTGTTTAAAGTAGGCATGACTATCAACGAGACTTTGTTTAAAGTAGACATGACTATTAACGACACTTTATTTAAAGTAGACATAACTATTAACGACACTTTATTTAAAGTAGACATAACTATTAACGACACTTTATTTAAAGTAGACATAACTATTAACGACACTTTATTTAAAGTAGACATGACTATTAACGACGCTTTGTTTAAAGTAGACATGACTATTAACGACACTTTGTTTAAAGTAGACATAACTATTAATGACGCTTTGTTTAAAGTAGACATAACTATTATTACTATTAATGACGCTTCGTTTAAAGTAGACGACTATAAACGACACTGTTTAAAGTAGACATGACTATAAACGACACTGTTTACAGTAGACATGACTATAGACGACACTGTTTAAAGTAGACACGACTATAAACGACACTTTGTTTAAAGTAGACATGACTATAAACGACACTTTGCTAAGGATGCACTCGACTGCTAATAACATCTCGTTTAGATGTACAAAGCTATTGTGATGTTCTGTTAGTAAAGCGGGAAAAAAAAGCTACGAGAAAGCAGTTAACTTCACAGGCAATATAGAAAAGATCCAGATTGACAATCATGCATCCGATTCTGATTAACTGCCAACTTCATGCACTCGTCTAGCGAAAAGAACAAGTTTACTGCGACGCTCGACCAACTAATACCTGCGATTGTACATTTATTCCTTAGGGCAGACTAGAGCACTACTTGGATTTTTTCCGAATACATCGTGTCTATGTTTGTTAATTGTTCCGCCGTTTATCGCGTGTTCTGATTTTAACCTTTCTTCCGGTAACTTCTTTTTATTGCTTAGTAAAGTAAGTAATAAAAGGATCGGATCGTTTGTACATAACTGAAGGTGCACTGGTGGTAGAGCTATATTTTTGTGAACCAATCGACACTCGTGGGAGAGGGGGGAGGGGTATGGTTAGTATCACACCAGCCGCCTTTATTTCCCAAGATAATTTCAGGTACCCATTTTGAATATTTACTGGAACCAGTAGCATAAAGAGGGAAGTTACGACGAACATATAAAGCTAGGAGTACGACAGGGATGTGTCTTGTTACCGGATCTCTTCTCCCTCTATAGTGAATTAATAATGAGAGAAATCAAAGAGATGCCAGGAATACTAGTAGAAGGTTATAATATACACGATATACGCCATGCAGATGACACATTGTTGTTGGAGCATAATGCAACAAACCTTCAACAATTGTTGGACATTGTAGTAACAGAGAGTGCAAAGAAAGGACTCTCCTTGAATATCAAGAAAACAGTAACTGGTGATATCAAAGAAAGTTGTTTTTTTTTTTTGGATATCCTTTACAGGACATTGCTGTCAACATCAGCATCTTTTAACTGACTGTTGATTTCTTTGCAAGATTACGCTCAGTAGTTTGCCATTGCTTTCTGAGCGGCCGGCTCGCATACCCCTAAGTTACCGACGCGATTCGAACCCTGCTGATTCTCACCGTCGTCACGTTACTTACGAGAGTATACGAGATTACGGAGAAAAGTCGCTAACCTCTAAGCCAGGAAGCCGGCATCAAAGAAAGTAGTGACACCAAAATGTGGTGTAGAAATAGAAGGGAAAATCCTTAACAAAGTGGATAATTGTCAATACCCAGGGACATTTATAACATCGGATGGAAGATGTACAACAGAGATTAAGAGCAGAATAGGGCAAACAAAATCCACATTTCAGAAAATGAAGAGTATCTTATGCAATAAGTCACTATCAATGAATGTAAGAAAGAGAGTGCTGAAATGCTATATAGAACCAGTTTTGCTGTATGGCAGTGAATCTTGGAATGTAAATGAACAAATTAAGAAGAAATTAGAAGCAACAGAGATGTGGTTCCTGAGACGAATGTTGCGAATTCCTTGCACTGCCAGAGTAACTAACAACGACTGCCTGAAACAGGCTAATGAAACTAGAACATTATATACAACAATAAGAAAGAGACAAACAGCTTTCTTCGATCATGTGATGAGAAGAGAGGCATTGAAAAACATCCTGACAACTGGATAGATCGAGGGGAAGAGAGACAGATTCAGACCAAGAGAAATGATGCTGGATAGATTGAGTCGGTGGCTTGGAGAAATATCATCAGCAGAACTGACTCAGAACACCAAAAACCGAGATCTGTGGAGAGCCATGAACGCCTACGCCAGCTGGCAGGGCACTTGATGATGATAATGATTTTGGACCGGTCGGCCTGGAAGCTCCAGTCAAATGTAAAAGTCCGCTTGGATACGGATTGGAAACCAAGCCGAGTGACGCGTACCCAATTCGCTACCAGAACTCCCTTTCTTTGTTTCAAAACTATACAATTACTAATTGTATATTACAGTGTTTAAAGACCGGTGAAAATTAATGGTTATTTTCAGTTTAGTTTTTCACATCTTTCTCCAAAAAAAGACAATAATATGACCATACACATAAACATTCTGAATTACCCTATATCATACCAATGTTGCACTTCAAATCACAACACACCTGTAAGTCTTTCTGTCTTTACTTGTGTCTAGAAAGCAAAACGGTGTATATTCACATGGAATCTACATGCATCGTCTGAATCGTGCACCATAATGTCAAATAACACATCACAAACAACCATCCAGAAAGTACAGAAATCCACTTCACGAAATTTATGAATAGAATATTCTCGAAGAGCTCCTATCAGACGGCAGTAGACCACTATCATTTTCTCTTAATCTGGATTATTTAAGCCAAAGCCGGAAATGGCAGATGAAACTTTACAACTACAATGTAGTTTAAAATTAACAAGAAAACAGACTGGCAAATAAAGTTCATTTAATGCGAACAAACTTAAGGTGACATTAATAAATTCAAACAAAGATTACACGCGTGGACGTCACAGCAATGGTCCAATCAAAAGTTGGCAAGACACGGTATGCAAATTTGAACAAAGGTCAGTGATACGGTGTATCCGCAGATTTGGCCCCAGACAGGAAGTCATCTTTTACGCCTGAAAGATTCTCTTCAACTACGTGTTACATGAAACGGGAACAGTTAAAAATAAGGTTGAGTTGGTTTGTAGATAAGCCGACTATGAAAAAAAACTAACGGCTGTCCTTTGATATAAAAAGGTGTAATTTAGTAATAGAAAACGAAATCATTTGAAATGCTGAAATGCTTCTGCGACCGATCTTTGAATACCAAATGCAAATGAGCCACTTTAGAGCAAATTTTGACGTAATGGTATTTTTAAAAATTGTTACTTCTAGAACGTAAACAAACATACTTCTTTCTTCTGTTGTCCTTCACTGTTCTATGCCGTTAGATGTCGCAGGTTTGATTGATGGCTGGTTTACGAACTACGGCTCGCTCTGTCGCTGGGCATGCTGAGATGTTGGTTTTTACGGTGTTGATGACTCCGTCGATCCATCGTTTTCGTCGAGGTGAAACACAAACAGCGGGAGAGTGCCCGTCCATCATCTCATCTTGTTCCTGTTGTACCTTGGGTGTCGAGGTGAAACACAAACAGCGAGACAGTGCCCGTCCATCATCTCATCTTGTTCCTCTTGTACCTTGGGTGTCGAGGTGAAACACAAACAGCGAGACAGTGCCCGTCCATCATCTCATCTTGTTCCTCTTGTACTTTGGGTGTCGAGGTGAAACACAAACAGCGAGACAGTGCCCGTCCATCATCTCATCTTGTTCCTCTTGTACCTTGGATGTCGAGGTGAAGCACAGTACACTTTATAGCACTTGTCATGCGCGTATATAAAAAAATATAAATTATAATGAAGGATGTAAAATTATCAGAAACCTCAAATCCTTTACATATATTATAGCCTCTATGTTATTCACTGGGATTTATTTTATACAAATGTGTGTAGCTTATATGAATTGGTGTCTTCATTCAAAATGATCTCCCTTTGTAAACAGTCACATATTTGTAGAATTAATATTCAGAGTCGTGCGTTTAGAAATTTGGGAATAATAGAAATGGATCAATGAAATCAAGTTTTAAAAAAAGAAAGACCATTGCACAGCGTGACGCTACTGTGGCTGTTGTTGTTATTGTTGGTTTTATTTATGTGGTGGTAGTTTTGTTGTTATTGTTACTTTTGTTTTTATCGTTGTTATTTTTGCTAGTTTGTTGTTTTTTTTTTAATGTTGTTTTTCTAGTTGTTGTTATTGTTGTTGCTGTTTTTCTTATTGCGTTCATTGTTATTACTGTTGTCTTTGCTGCTACTTTTGTTGTTATTGCTATTGTTATTGTTGGTATTACTGTTGTACAATGTCTTGATGTCTGTACAATCTCCCGATGTCTTTACAATCTCCTGATGTCTGTATAATCTCCTGATGTCTGTACAATCTTTTGATGTCTGTACAATCTCCTGGTGTCTGTACAATCTCCTGGTGTCTGTACAATCTCATGATGTCTGTACAATCTCCTGGTGTCTGTACAATATCCTGGTGTCTGTACAATCTCCTGATGTCTGTACAATCTCATGATGTCAGTACAATCTATTGATGTCTGTACAATCTTCGAATGTCTGTACAATCTCCTGATGTATGTACAATCTCCGTATGTCTGTACAATCTCCTGATACCTGTACAACCTCCTCATGTCTGTACAATCTCGTGATTTCTGTACAATCTTCCGATGTATATACAGTCTCCTGATGTCTACATAATCTCCCGATGTCTGCACAATCTCCCGATGTCTGCACAATCTCCCGATGTCTGTACAATCTCCCGATGTTTTTATAATCTTCTGATGTCTATACAATCTCCAGATGCCTTTACAGTTTCCTGATCTCTGTACAATCTTCTGTTGTCTGTACAATCTCCTGTTGTCTTCACAATTCCCTGATGTCTGTACAATCTCCAGATGTCTGTACAATCTCCTGATGTTTGCACAATCACCTGATGTCTGTACAATCTCCTGGTGTCTGTACAATCTCCTGGTGTCTGTACAATCTCCTGATGTCTGTACAATCTCCTGATGTCTGTACAATCTTCTGATGTCAGTACAATCTATTGATGTCTGTACAATCGTCGAATGTCTGTACAATCTCCTGATGTATGTACAATCTCCGTATGTCTGTACAATCTCCTGATACCTGTACAACCTCCTCATGTCTGTACAATCTCCTGATTTCTGTACAATCTCCTGATGTTTGCACAATCACCTGATGTCTGTACAATCTCCAGATGTCTGTACAGTCTTTTGGTGTCGCGCACTCCGAGTTGAGCAATAGCTGGAAGATGCTAACGTACGTATAAAATTCTTCCTCTTCTTTTGGCTTTCGTTCTTTCATGTTTACGCTGACAGACGAGTTCTCGTGATGGTGTCACCAGTCTTCTGGAGCTCCTCATTTGTTCCATACAGCTTTGAACGTAGAGTCGTCTCACTGGGCCAGTAGTCCCTTCTCAGTTGGCTATACCGGGGGAAATCTTGGACAACATGCTCAGCAGTTTTATCACACTCTCTGCATGAGCACAGTGGTCAATCGTTCATAGACTGCAATATGTCTTTCAGTCTGTTATGCCCTGTCCGAAACCTTAAAACGATGACCTGTCCATGCTGGTCAAGAAAATGATAGTCGTCGTTGGTCTGGTTCTTTTCTTATATGGTTGTCCGTCCGGATATGTTAGTTCGTTCTTTCTCTGTTCATATCCTCCACCTTTCTTGGAAAGCTCATCTGCCTTCTTTCCGGGTACATCTTCTCTTTCCTTTTCTCCTCCTCCTCCCCTCCTCCTCCCCTTCTTCTTCTTTCTCCTCCTCTTTTATTTCCCTTCGCGATCTCCTCCTACTCCTCCTCCTCCTCCTCCTCCTCATTCTTCTTCTTCTTCTTCTTCTTCTTCTTCTTCTTCTTCTTCTTCTTCTTCTTCTTCTTCTTCTTCTTCTTCTTCTTCTTCTTCTCTTTCTCTTCATCTTCTTCTTTATCTTCTTCTCCCCCCTCCCTCCTCCTCCTTCTTTTTCTTAATTCCCTTCTTCTCCTCCCCCTCCTTCTCCTTATACTTCCTCTGTAATAATTAGACCACATTAAACGTCAGAGTGAGTTAGAGAGAATCATAATGACCGGCGTGGTTTCTGGGAGAGGAGGCAGGGCCAACTAAGACAACGAAGGCTACCGTACATCAAAAACACCATGCGGATGGAAGTACCTGATGTAAGGTAAATTGTGAGAGACAGAGAGTTTCTCCAATGGGGAACTTGAGAGAGATAGAGAGTGTCTCCAATGGGGAACTTGTGAGAGACAGAGAGTTTCTCCAATGGGGAACTTGAGAGAGATAGAGAGTGTCTCCAATGGGGAACTTGTGAGAGACAGAGAGTTCTTCCAATGGGGAACTTGTGAGAGACAAAGACTTTCTCCAATTTGGGAACTTATGAGAGACAGCGAGCTTCTCCAATGGGGAACTTGTGAGAAACAGAGTTTCTCCAATTGGATCTTGTGAAGTTTCTCCAGTCTCGGGAGTCTCTGTGGAGAAGTGGTCAAGCCGTTTAACTCGGGCTCCGAAGGTTGTGGGACGGATTCCTGACCACGTCCTTCGGTTCACGTGTGAATTTTTTCGGGGACTCCTGGGTATCGTTACTAAAGCTACGGAGTTCGTGCTTTGTGTGACGCTTTCCGCGCTGCGGAAAGAGACTGCGTCATATGGGATAAAAACCCGGTGAAATGAAGTCGACCCTGTCGATCTTTAAGCGACTTTTAAGTTTCTTCAATGGGAAAATCGTGAGAGACAGAGAGCTTCTCCAATGATGAACTTGTGACAGACAGATAAATTCTCCATTGTGTCTTATGAGATTGACGTTCTTCAAAGAACCTGTAATACGATAAAGAACTGGACACTTTCTACGTCTAATGTCTTTCATCACCTAATGTATACTAATAATACGATGAAGAACTGGACACTTTCTACTTCTAATGTCTTTCATCCACCACCATTGGCACCTTGCCGTCTTCACAGACGATAGTTTGTGCTTTAAAAAGGCATAATAACTTTTACCTATGGCGGTAGCAAATGTGACTGATAAGGCCATTTTGCGCTGTAAATGTCCATTCACAGTGGGTTCATGTGAACACGTGGTCATTTCCACCATCATGCACCATCTTACGTCTCACACGCTCGGTGTGTGACTTATCTGCAATAATGTTCTCCTTTGTCTTTATTCCATTTCTGATGTTTGCCCTCTATGCAACACGTTCAGCGGCGACTTGCTCCCAATGTGCATTATCAATGCCTGTATCAATCATGTCCCGCGTACACACATCTTTGTATCGTAGTAGAGGCCGACCCTGAGATCTCTTACCCATCTGTAATTCACCAAAAAAGATGTCCTTTGGTATTCTACCATCATCCATCCTCCTAAGATGTCCTATCCATCTAAGTCTACGAAGACTGAGCATGGAATAAACCGTCACACAACCTGATCTTTCCAATACTTCAGTATTTGTGATTTTGTCTTGCCACTTAATACCAAGAATTCTTCGCAGACACCGCATATGAAAGCTGTTTAAATGTTTCTCTTGGTGTGAGTAAGTTGTCCAGGTTTCACTGCCATAAAGAAGAGTACTAAGGACCAGGCTTGATAGACAAGGACTTTTGTTTTGGCAGTAAGCTTCCTGTTCTCCCAGACTCTTTTTCTTAACCTGTTCATTGTTGTTGCTGCCTTACCAATCCGGATGTTGATTTCCTGATCTAGGGATAATTTGGTATTTACCACCGATCCTAGATATGTAAAATGGTCTACCATCTCTAGTTCGGCGTTGTCAGTAAAGATTGATGGTACCCCATGTGCACCTTGTGACATAATCTGTGCCTTCTTTTTGCTAATTGTTAAACCAAATTCAGAACAAGCATTGGAGAATGCAGATAGCAGACATTGCAATTCTTCCTCAAAGTGGGTCGTAACTGCAGCATTATCTGCAAAAAGCAACTCTCTGATCAATACCCTCCTAATTTTGGTCTTGGCCTTCAATCTCTGAGCATTGTAGAGGCCGCCATCTGAGCGTGAGTTAATGTATATACCACCATCCTGATCACGAAAGGCATATTTCAGTAGAAGTGAAAAGTATATTCCAAAGAGGGTGGGAGCTAGTACACAACCTTGCTTAACTCCACTCTTGATTTCAAACTCTTCAGAAGTTGCACCATGAAACTTGATTATACCCTTCATGCCAGTGTGGAACGATTCCACAATGGACAGAAGAGTTGGTGGGCAGCCAATCTTCTTTAGTGCCTTGAACAGACCCTCACGACTGACCAAATCAAATGCCTTTGTGAGGTCGATGAAGGCAATAAACAGTGGTTGATTCTGTTCACGGCATTTTTCTTGCATTTGTCGCAATGAGAATATCATATCAATGGTAGACCGGTTCTGTCGAAAGCCACACTGTGATTCGGGGTAGACTTGATCTCCTAGGACTTGAAGTCTGCGCAGAACAATTCTGGCAAATACTTTTCCAACAATACACAGAAGTGAGATACCCCTATAGTTGTTGCAGTCGCTCCGATCGCCCTTGTTCTTGTACAGTGTTATGATGCTTGAATCTTTGAAATCCTGTGGGACTTGTCCTTCTCGCCAGCATAGCTCTATTAGCTGGTGGATCTGTAGAGTGAGTGTGTCTTGCCCACTCCTGATAACCTCTATTGGAATCCCATCATTACCTGGGGCCTTGCCAGATGCAAGATCATTTATAGCACACTTAACTTCTGTTATGGTGGGAAGTGTGTCCAGATGGTCTAGAGTTAGCAGGGCCTCTATGGCGTTGAGGGCATCATCCGCTAGTTTGGTCTCACTTGAGTAAAGCTCCAAATAGTGCTCTACCCTGTCTTTCATCACCTAATGTAATGCGATGAAGAACTGGACAGTTTCTACTTCTAATGTCTTTCATCACCTAACGGCGTATAGCTCCTCAACCAGCTCCAGCCCTGTGTAGACTTGTTCATGAATGGTTGGATTTGGAGCTGAAGGTTTCTACAGGGAAAGCTAGGGAGTCACTGTGGCGAAATGTTAACACCGCCTACTTCCCGCTCCGAAGGTTATAGATTCGATTCCGGGCTGCGACATTCGGTTCACCAGTGCAGTTTTCTCGGAGACTCTTAGGAGTTCGTCGCTGGAGCTACGGAGTTCGTGCTTTGTGCGACGATTTCGGCAGGCTCTCCTGCGGCAAGAGACAAAGCCATGTGGGTTAAACCCAGAGGGAATGAAATCAAATCCTCTTGACTTTTAACCCCTTTTTAAACAGTAAAAGGTAGTCAGTCTCACGCCCACCCTCCTTTGTGGCTTCTTACGACATTCATGGTAGATTACAATGTTACTATTCATGGCTCCTCCGACTCCCGGATTCTTGTAATGCACGCGTTAAGCGAACACATTACTCACTTGTACTTTTCAAGAAAATCGCATGCTGCTATGGCAATCTATAAAATACATTTTGTGCACAAAGGGCATGATGGCGACCGGATGTGCACTAGCCTGATAACCATGCGTCGACCTACAAGTTTTTTGACCTTCTGGTTTCTTTGTTCAGGGACTTTCCCCCGTGTTAACAGGGTTGAAGAGGGCAGGAGAAGGGGGGAGGGGATAGTACTAAAGCGTGCATGTCGGGTCAGACACGGCAAAGTATAATTCAGCCTTGCGGTTATTCAATGACGCGTTGAAATATCAGACTATGATGGTGGATCTACGGAGGGGGGGGGGGGGGGGGGGGGGGGGGGAGAGGTTGCGCTTCAAATGAAAACCTTAATAATGTGATAGAAATTAAAATAACCATGCCATTTTCTTGTAACCTGTCAATGTTGTTGTTAAGGATGTCAAGGGCGTTAAGTACGTGACATCACGGTGCAGACGCACATAGTGATGTCATAATGGCAGTTTAAAGATGGCCGCCCCACTTTTGACATACACCAAAGAGGTACAGCCTTTATCCGTTTTTGTTTTTTTTTAAACAGCGAAGGGATGAAACCTATAGACATTTATCGGCAAATGACGGTCCAGTATGGTGATGCATGCCTATGAGTCCAGCAAGTGAACGCGTGAAGTAGGAAGTTTCAAAATGGCGTGACTTCTGTGACGGACTGTTTACGACCAGGACAGGTACACCGAGTAGTGACCTTGGAGTCGATTGCAACCGTTGAAGGCCTCGTACAGGAAAACCGCCGACTGACCGTGAGCGACATTGACGCACATCTTGACATCAGTCAAGGCTCAGCACACAACATCATCCATGATGTGCTACAGTATCATGAAGTGTCTGCAAGGTGAGTGTCATATTAGCTTACGGTACTTTTGCCTTAATTCACCCCAAATAAACGTCACTAGCTATATTTAGGGTCACCAGCTATATTTAGCACTGACGGTGATCTCCTGTGTTCAGGTACAGTTCGTGTCAGTGCGTTTCAATAGCCCCACAGTGTTTCTTTTGCTTTGGCAACCGTTTCTGTGTGAGTGTGTATGTGTGTGTGTGTGTGTGTGTGTGTGTGTCTCATCATGAGTTTTCTGTAACTGGCAGCAGCAGCAGCAGCTGTCCACGACAAGCAGAGTAGTATTGCCTTTTCTGCAGCAGCATCATGGCATCTGACATTCTGCTAGACACTGTTCTCATAATCATGTCATCATGGTGATATCGCTGACTGAGCGTCAGGACAGATGGAGATGCCGACGACGACATTCACCATGTATGTCGGCAGGACATCCTCCCGCTGAGACAAGACCACATGGCTGCAAGGCTCGCGTCTCCCGTACAGACAGATCATCATCATTCTTTTCGTATACTGCTGGTCTCAAGAGTTGACAAGCATTTCATTTTGCCAGTTACAGTTGGGGCGGCGGGGGATGTCTCCGAGAGCAACTGTTGCACACCGATAAAATTGCGCACCGAGCTACGGCGCAACACAGGGAACCCCTGGATGTGACGTCATACCCTGGGATTCCCGTTGTTTGGGGTGAATTAAGGCAAAAGTACATAGCTTACTCTAGAATTGAAACAACGACGCATTGGTGTTTGTCAAGAACTTTTGAAGTGTTTGAACCGTTTCCTATCTAGAATTGTTACTGGAGATGAAACCTAGGTCCACTACCACGAACCGGCTTTGCTGACTCTCTTGTGGGATTTTAAATTAAAAATTAACTTGCATGTCCCTCACAGGACGTAGCAGTCAACCCCAGCATTTTCGCTGTTCGTGATTCCTGGGCAAATTTTACGTTCAGTAGTTTGCCATTGCTTTCTGAACGACCGGCTCCTATACCTTTATCGAAAAAACACGCATAGCCGTGTTTCGAACCCGGGTATACGGGCTCACAAACCGCGTTCGCAAGCCCTTAGCCACAGAGACCGGTTCTTTTGGGACAATGAGGTGTTAATTTAGAGCACTACACTATATGACAAGAGGGAAATCTGTCACCAGTGCTTGCTTGCTTGTGTTCATTGGCTTGAGCTCCAGCGCAAAGTCCTGTATGTCGGATGAAGGCATCCTGTTGTCCAACATCAGTGTGATGTCATACAGGACCTGAGGTTTGCGTGAGTATCCGTTGTCCCATGTCTGGCTTATTGGTGTGCAGACTGGCGGTTCCTCGCCGTACAGGCAGACACTCTCCGACTTCGGGGGAATCGGCGATCCTATTGACTTCAGCCAGGACCCCGAAGGGACCTGTTGCCCAGGACGCTCGGCGAGGACGCGTCAATAGGTCTTGTTAATCCTTGGTGATGACACGTGGATAAATTGGTCATTGTTCATATATATATATATATATATATATATATATATATATATATATATATATGAACAATGACCAATTTATCCACGTGTCATCACCAAGGATTAACAGCGTGTCTGGGGAAATTCATATCGCCGTCGTCGGTCATGTACATCCAAAGCGTCCTGACTCACAATTTGACAATTTCTAATACAGATGCTTCTCCAATCCATGATCTCTTGCGGTCGCGAATTCGAATAATTCACCACGGTGCAGACAGACAACCAGTCAGGAAGACAGACAATGAGGCAAATAGACAGGCAACTTATTTCCTGTCGCACTCGACATATATCAGTTTTCCGACAAGGTCAGGTTGTCATTTAAGCGACTGGTCAGAATATGTTTAATTTAAGTCGACCTTCTTCTCACTTTCTTCTAAACTGTTCCCTCACAATGGCGCCACTTTCACTTCCGGTATCCGGCGGAGACAGCTAGTAGCGAATACTGGTATATAAATTGTGATCTTGAAAGACAACATTTGGTTAGGGTCAACGGAGAGGGGAAGAGTGGTTGACAAACTAGTTTACAAAACAAATAACGGAAACATAAAAATTCTTCCGTAGCTAAGATCAGTTTTAGTGATAAAACCAGCGTTCCACTCCGGCCGGGTTTTATTTGATGTTACATAATGGATATCGCCGTGACTTTTCACTGCGGGTTCACAATGGATGACCTACCATTTCCGGTCGACGATAATCTTATGTTGGGGTAACAAATAACCAGGAGAACAATTTAAGTCTTAAAATGCGTGTTTTGTTTGTTCCTGTCACTTAAATAATAATTGTTCAGATAACAATACGCAAATGTAAGAATATAATTCACATTGTATGTGGTCTTTAACTCTTGAAGGACATAAACGTCTCGTTATGTTTGGTGAAAGAATGTTCCGCTTTGTAGTTTTCATATTGGGATTAGAATACGAACTATTATTCTGCTTTTAAACACGTAAGCCACACACAATAGGTTGCACGATGTATTGTCTGGCATATTTCGCTGCATCCCATCTGGTGCATACTGCAGAGTTATATGAAGTTAATAAATGGATCATGTTTTGACTAAAATACTTATAACCCCATTTGCTAATTATTGCTGAAGTAACTGAACATTTACCAGTATGAGTATAAAAGAGAGTTAATCAGTCTATAAAACTACAAGACAATAACATTCCAAGCTAGGTCATCTCTCAAAATCTGCAAAATTGCCACCATAAAGTTAACAAAGAAAATGCCTTTTATATATTGTATTTGACGAACAATAAACGATTATTCAAATTTACTGGGGCTTTCGCAATCATGCAGCTCCAACAAATTTTGTGCAGACAGAAAGTCTTCGTTTAAAATTTTGAATTATCGTGGGTATAACAAAAGCTTCACATTCGAACAATATCAGTGATTATGTGTTTTCAGTATATCATCCTTTGACCTTTCTGCCATGCTGGCCTCTAGTTTTAAAAAAAAATATAGATTAGAATATAAATTCTTCTTCTTCTTCTTCTTCTTCTTCTTCTTCTTCTTCTTCTTCTTCTTCTTCTTCTTCTTCTTCTTCTTCTTCTTCTTCTTCTTCTTCTTCTTCTTCTTCTTGTCTTTTAAACCCCCACGAGAGCATAGATGCACAACCAAGTCACGCAGCTCCCTCTTGTCCTCGCCGTATTATTCATCTCTGTCTCTGATTCTCTTCTCGTGTGTTGTTAGGTCTCCCTCTGTTTCGTTTGTCCTATAAGCTCCAGAGAAAGAACTTTCTAGTCATTTATTTTCATGGTTTCTAAATGTGTGTCCTACCCTGCGGCAGCGCCTTTTCCTCACCCCTTGAATCGCTAGAATATGTCTAGTTTTGTCCTGAAGTTGACTGTTAGTGATTCTGTCATACCAATTTTACTTGTTCTTTCTTTCTGTTTTTTTTCCTTCTGTTTTTGGCACACATAGTGTGGTTACTTAGAGTATGATCACCGAGATTATGGTCGCCTAGAGTGCCATCACCTCGAGTGCGATCACCAACAGTGAAATCTGGTCTTGCTGAAAATATCTGGATAAACCCGAAGTTCCGGTTATAATGAGAGCAGTGGTATGTCATATGGTCCACGCTTTGTGAAGTTAGACTGTCCACAGACCCCCCCCCCCCCTCTCTCTCTCTCTTTCTCGCTCCAGATGGTGGTGGTTGTGGGTGTGGGGATGTGTGTGTGGGTGAGGGATGTGTGTGGGTGTGGGATGTTTGGGTGGATGGGTGGGGAGTGTGTGTGTGGGTGGGTGTCTGGGTGAGGAATGTGTGGGTAAATGTGTGTGGGGGTGTGGGGGATGTATGTGGGTTGGGGGATGGGTGTGTGATGGGTGTGGGTGATGGATGTGGGGATGTGTGTGTGGGAGGGGGATGTGTCTGGGTGGGTGGGAGTGTGTGTGTGGCTGGATGGAGGATGTATGTGTGGGTGGTGAGGGTGATTGTAGATGGGGGATGTGTGGGTGGGTAGGAGATGTGTGTTTGGGTGAGGGATGTGTCTTGGGGATATGTGTGGGTGTGGTGTTGTGTGGGAGGGAAGATGGGTGTGGATAAAGGATGTGTGTGTGGGTGGGGTGTGGTTGGGTGTGGGTGTGCGGGTAGGTGTGGATGTGTGTGAGGGTGGGGGATGTGAGTGTGGGTGGGTAGATGGGAGATGTATGTGTTGATGAGTGGGTGAGGGATGTGTGGGTGTTAGTGGTTGAGGGCTAAGTACGTGTGTGGAGGGATGTGTGAGAGGGTTGAGTGTATGGGTGTGGGATGTGTGTGTGGGTTGGGTGTGCGTGGATGGGAGGTGTGTGTTTGTGAATGGGGGATGTGTTGGTGGGTGGGGGAGATGTGTGTGGGTGGGGATATGTGTATATGGGTATGGGTGTGTGGTTAAGGGATGTGTGGCTGGGGGATGGGTGGATGGTTAGAGGATGTGTGGGTGGGTGATTGTATATGGCTGAGAGTGTGTGGTTAAGGGATGTGTGGTTAAGGGATGTTTGGTTGCGGGATGGGTGGGTGGCGGATGTGTGGATCGGTAGAGGATATGTGGGTGGGTGAGTGTGTGTAGGATAGGAGATGGTGGGTGATGTTTGTATGGGTGGGCTCGGGATCTGTGAGTGGGCTGGGGAGATGGGAGATTATGTGGCTGGGTGCAGAATTTGTGTGTGGGTAGGTGCGGGATATGTGAGATGGCGGTGAGATATGTGTGTGTGTGTGTGTGGGGGGGGGTGTAATGGGACGGATGGAGGATATGTGAGTGGGTGGGGAGATGTGTGTGGGTGGGGGATGTGTGGGTTGGGGAATGTATGTGTGCTTGGGGTGTGGGTGGATGGGATGTGTGGTTGGTTGGAGTGTGTGTGGGTGGGGAGATGTGTAGGTGTGGAGATGTGGTGGATGGGTGGTAGCATGCATGTGTTCCTGGGGTGTGTGTGTGTGTGGTTGGGTGGATGATGTGTGGGTGGGTGGTGTATGTGTCTCATAACATGGTAATATGCATTGTTTATGTTTACAAAATTCATTTGACAATGTTTTTCCTATGCACTATTCATGAACGGAAGGTGAGTGATTGGAAGGGCCGAATGTAAGACGGGCCTGCGTACCCAATTTGTTACCCATTGAAAATAAAGTCCGTTCGTTCGTTCGTTCGTTCGTTTGTTCGTTTGTTCCCATTGGGCACTGGGCAAGACGATACAACAATACTCTGCCAATCCTTGTCTTTTTTTTTAAAACCCTCCAACTTGTACATTGTTACGACACAGCCTAGATTTCCTATTCTGTCCCTGTATGCCCTGTCACCTTCTCATGCTGTACCCACAGAATGTGGACTGTCTTCTTCTGATGCTACTAACCGGTTCTCTTTGTGAGTTTACTTCTTTCAAGATATCTTCATTGCTCTTTTTCATCTGCCCATAGTGTCCCTATCACTCTTTTATAAAACCACATCTCTGATGTTCATCTTTCTTGGGCTATTATCCATGCTTGCTTGCTTGCTTATGTTCGTTGGCTTGAGCTCCAACGCGAAGTCCTGTTTGTCGGATGAAGACATCCTGTTGTCCAACATCAGAGTGATGTCATACAGGACCTGAGGTTTGCATGAGTATCCGTTGTCCCATGTCTGGCTTATTGGTGTGCAGACTGGTGGTTCCTCGCCGTACAGGCAGACACTCTCTGACTTCGGAGGAATCGGCGATCCTATTGACCTTAGCCAGGACCCCAAAGGGACCTGTTGCCCAGGACGCTCGACGAGGACGCGTCAATAGGTCTTGGCCAGTATATAACCCGGCCCTGGTGCCTTGGAAACACCTCTGCGTCCCGGCTATTATCCATGAAACGTCTTTAATAGATCTTCACCTGTTGTTATCAAAATATTCAGAATACTTGAATACATTGAATAGCTTCAAATTAGTTCCATTTAATTTGACGTTACAATCAAACTGAAATCAGACGGAGGTTCATCATCATCATGCGCCATGCCGGTAAGCGTAGGCGATCATGTTTCGCCATCATACACGATTACCAGAGTCGTGGATCAGCTCTGTATTCTTATCCCAACCATACCACGTGGCCAAGCCATCCAGATATTTACTTCTCTGACTTGCCCTTGTTCTTTTCCCCTCAATTTTGCCAGTTGTCACCAAGTTCATTTCTTTCCTTAACGTGCCCCAAAAATGTGACTGTCTAAGTCGGAGACGGAAATTACAGGGCTTTTGATTATCACATGTTGTGCCTTGGGTATCCTCGTCGATTGTTAATTATTCTAAAGTGTCACTACCTGCAAAAATGTTGCCTCGCTATGCCGATCGATCAGACATACAGTTCTGCTAATCTTAAAGGTAAATGTTGCAGTTCTTCATTGAGGCTTTCAGTGTATTGTTGCTGGCTTCCGCAGTTACTGTAGTCATAGATATAACCACAAAGGGTGACCGCCAAACATGAACATCGTGTCAAGGCACAAGACATTTGTTTAACAAACACAGAACTCGTGCGATCAGTCGTTATACGTAGATTTTAAGGAGGAGATAGGAGGGCCTCTAGACCTGTCCGAAGTGCGATGACAACGATCATCACTCATCATCATCATCATCATCATCATCATCATCATCATCATCATCATCATCATCATCACCATCATCATCATCATCTTCCACTTCTGTCGTCAAGTGTCGTGGGGAGGAATAATTTGCGTTCCAGCGCCCGGTGGGCGGCACTGGATAGTGTCATTCCGTGTGGTTGTACAATGTCTCTGATGTCGTCAATCCATTTTCTTCTTGGACGTCCTCGTGGTCTCATCGCAGATGATCTTTGATGTAAGGCCAGTGATGGTAGTTGCTGATGTTGCATTCTAACGACATGGCCAAACCACTTGATCTTCTGTCTTTCAATAAATGTGGCACAAGGTGTTGATCCCACAGTCTGTCTGATAGTAACATTTCTTACTCGGTCTCGGATTGTTAAGTTGGCAGCTCTCCTCAAGCATCTCATTTCGCAGGTATTGAATTTGCGAAGGTGTAATTTGGATAAAGTCCAGATTTGAGATTTGTAGCATAGGGTTGGTGTGAGTATGCTGTTTATTATCTGTCGTTTTGCGAACATGGGTATGCTTGGATGTTTCAGTAAGGGTGATAGTTGATATGTAAGTGCACTAGCTTTTTGACATCTGATTTCAATTTCTCTGTCCAATCTGCCATCTTCTGTGATCATACTTCCAAGGTATTTGAATTCTTTAACTTGTTTCAGAGTTGTCTTATTTATCTGTATACTTAGTGGGCCTGGCGATCTACTAACTTGCATTACTTCGGTTTTGGCTGTGTTTATGCTCATATTGTATCTGCTGCAGGTTGAACTCAGGTTAGTAATATGATTTTGTAATCTGCCCTCATCGCTGTAAAATAAACACTGATCGGCTGCAAATAGAAGTTCATTTATTCCCTGTGGCTCAGTTGTTTCATCTGGAGTAAAGAGTTCTAAATTTTCTGAATCTGTTCTGTCGAGACTTGCTTCTTTGGAAATGCTGTCCATGTAGATTTTAAATAACAGAGGAGAGAGCACACATGACTGTCTCACGCCTGTATTGACTGTGAACATATCTGACATACCTTCTTGTGTTCTTACTGCACTTTGGCTTGAGTGGTACATGGCTATGATGTTTTCTAGCAGTTGCCCTTGTATCCCATGGTCTTCAAGGATGGTCCATAATTCGTATCTGTCTACTCTATCGAAAGCCTTTTCCTGATCTACAAACACAATATTCTGCTGGTCACTATATTCGATAGTTTTTTCACAAATTTGTCTAAGTGTAAATAATGCATCAGTGCAACTTTTACCTTTCCGAAAACCGAATTGTGCTTTGCTTAACTGTTGTTCAACTATTGGTCTAGCTCTTTGTTCCAATAGTTTTGCATACATTTTCCCTATATGGCTCAGGAGTGATATACCTCTGTATGTTTTGCACTCTCTCGTATTGCCTTTCTTCACAAATCAATATTCACTAATCACCACAACGACAATAGAACACGGTTCAAACTGAACTTGTATCAAAATGTTCCTCCTGCTGCCATATTTTTTATGGCACTAATAAAATGGCGACAGTATATGTTAGATAATTTATTGACACGTTTAAAGGCTCTAAAATCAAACATGATCAACATGCGTTTCCGGTCGACTTACTCTCCATAATCTGCTTGAGGCAAGGGAAAACGGTGTTTGTTTAAACCAGTTTTCCGATGACCCTGGCATTGAATCCAATATAACTAAGCCAAAAAATCGTCATGTGAAGGTGTTTGAACAAACTGTAAATGTACAATGAAAACATTACACATTATCTTTGCTTATGTCGCAAGAGTTCGATCATCTAGACAGTGTGGTCACCTAGAGTTCCGTCACCAAGGGTGCGATCACTTAGAGTGTGGTCACCTAGAGTGCGACCATATAGAGTACAATCACACAGAGAGTGCAGTCACCGAGAGTGTGGTCACCTAGAGTGCGGTCTCTTTGAGAGTACGGTCACCCTGAGCGCGGTTACCTAGCCTGCGATCACATAGAGTGGGGTCACCGAGGTTGTGATCACCTAGAGAGTACGGTCACCGATAATTTGATCGCCTAGAGTGGGGGTGGGCAAACTTTTTTTTGCATAGGGCCGCATTGACAAATGTAAAGCTATTGGCGGGCCGCATGTATATATATATATATATTGTATAAAATGTCCATTTTGCTTACAGCAACCTATCACAATAAGTAATTATTAATTATTTATAGGTTATTAAGCGGTATACATAAATAATGATTGCAATGTTATTTTACATATATACTTTTTTTTTTTTTTTTTTTTTTTAAGCATATCCTTTACAGGACTTAGCTGTCAACACCAGCATCTTTCAGCTGTATGTTGATCTCTTGGCAAGATTAAGCTCAGTAGTTTGCCATTGCTTTCTGAGCGGCCGGCTCAGTATCCCGCAAGTCACGAGCGGGGGTCGAACCGCCTCAGCTCTCGCTCCGCTACGAGACTCTGCGTGATAAACGGGATTACAGAGAGAAAGTGTTGTAACCCCACAGCCAGAGAGACCGGCACATATATACTTATACATTATATTTGACAATATGGACAAAAACTTTTACTAATTTGTTAACAAGATTTTACAACATGTTATTATAACAAATATTCTTTATTATCTATCAATGGCTTTAATTTAGACACATACCGACTACACAGTCACTATAATTGTTGATTTCTAATGAGATGTATGTAACTGCTTGCACTTTTTGACAATATTCTTGAAATCTAGAGCAAGTTTACTTGTTGAAATTTGCATGACAGCATGCAAGTTGCAGTCCGACAATAAAGACCTATACTTAGATTGTTGATCTTCAAGGAAGAGAATGCTTGTTCGCAAATGCATGTTGAACCAAACAATGATAAAAGTTTGGCTGCAAAGTTTTTCAAGATGGGAAATGATTCTTGTCATCAAGATCCATAGAAATCCAGCAAACCATCTGACTTGAATTTCTCTTTCAGGTCATGATTTGCTTCTAAGTCAAGCAGCTCCAATTGTATATCGCCTGTGGCTGTATCAGCTTCTGCACTGAAAGGGGAACTGAGAATATTTAACTGTGGCTCTACGTTCTTGAAATCCTGGAATCTCCATCAAAATTCTTCAATCAATGCATTTAATTGGGCTTTGTACTTTTCAGTCATTTCACCAGAAATGGTTTCTTGTTTCAGCAAAGGGAAGTGACAAAATCCTTTTCACTTGCTTGTCTGGAGTACAGTGAGAGTTTTGCCTGAAATGATTTTACATGTACATACAATTCATGTGCGAACACACCATTGCCCTGAAGTTTGTCAATTCAGTTCATTTAACTTTTCCATAATTTCAATGGCAAACATAAAGTCTAACTTCCACTCTTTATTGACAATATTAGTATTAAAGTCACATTCAATGCCCTTCATCTCTAGGAACATCACTATTTCTTCTCTGAGTTCCCACACTCGCCTCAACACCTTGCCGAGACTTAGCCATCGAACACTGGTGTGGTACAGGACATCGGATTGTTCAGTTTCCAAATCGTCAAGTAATGCCTTGAACTGTATGTGATTAAGTCCTCTTGATCTGATGAGGTTGATGACACTGACAACTGGGTCAATAACATGCTTGATATTCAAAACAGTTTTTCACAGACTTACTTGATGAATCACGCAGTGAAGTGGTAATAATGTGTGGTCTGGATATTCTGTTTTAATCTTATCACTTATCAACTTTACCAGACCTACATTTTTTCCAGTCAAAGCACGAGCTCCGTCAGTTGTAACACTTGCCATCTTGTTCCGAACTAACCCAGTTCTTTCAGTACAGTTAGTAAAAGTATTGAATATATCATGGCCTGTGGTTGTGTCTTTGAGTGACTCAACACTCAATAACTCTTCAGTGAGTTTGAAAGAAGTGTTTATTCCACGTATAAATATTAATAATTGGGCAGTATCATGTACATCGGTAATATCATCCAATGCAAGAGATTACCACAAAAATTGTTTACTTGCATCTTGAAGTTTATGCATAACATTGTCACTTATCTCATCAACACGTCTGACCACAGTTCTCCTGGATAAAGTAATGTTGTCAAATCTGTGTGTGTGTGTGTGTGTGTGTGTGTGTGTGTGTGTGTGTGTGTGTGTGTGTGTGTGTGTGTGTGTGTGTTCTGGACACATAATGTTTGCTGCATCTAGCAAACATTCCTTGATGAACTCGCCATCAGAAAATGGCTTGTTCTGTTTTATAATTCTGTGCGACAGCACAAGACTAGCTTCAGTTGCAGCATCTTGAATTCAAGACTGTTTATTAAAACAGTTTGTTGTTTCTCCAAAATTTTTCACCAACTCAAGGCATTTCCTTTCCCTCCCTTCGGTTGTTAAATTGTATCTGAAATCGGAATATTTTGTTTGATAATGTCTTTTTAAATTGTACTCCTTGAAGACAGCCACTGACTCACGACACAGCAAGCAAATTGATTTGCTACCAACTTTTATAAAACAGTACTTAGTTGTCCATTCATAATTAAAAACACGGCATTCATCTTCAATCTTACGTTTGTTTTTGGCACTCATTTTTAAAATAAAATTCGAACAGTTAGAACTGTACAAAACTTTAAAACGGAAATGAAACAAAACCTACTTCCGGCTGTGTGTGAAAATAAAATATTCGGAAAACAAGTAGTAAACTCAGAATAAATTTCAGAAATATATCAAGACCACTATAACAAATAAATTAATTTGAACATTGTAAATGTGGAAATAATTTAAAACAGCAAAAGACTTTTAAATTTCATATTTTCTTGCAAAACAAATCATTTTATTCACCGGAGAAATATCTGTTTTTCATAAAATCATCATTAAATTTTTCTCTATATAAAAATCGATAAATTCGCATTTTAGCATACCATGGTTCTAAATGTTGCTGTATGTAGCCAGGGGCCGGGTTGGGATGAGCGCCCAACCTTGCATAAATACCCTAATGGCTCATGCATTCATTACCTATGCAGCAGAAGTCCAACTTCTGGCCTTCTCGTGGCGGAACTGTTTTAACTAACAGGAGAAGGGGCGGCGGCGAGTCCCTAGCACCGAGAAATATACAGAACGCTTTAGATGTGTATGCTCGTACGTGCATTCGCAGACATGTGCGTGCGTGCCTACACACCTAAACTCGAGTAAGACCACAGTCTGCTCTAGCAAAGGAAAGGTGCTGAATAAAGAGGCAACCAGCCAGGAGGCGCACCACATAAATCAGGATGCCACCAATCACGCGCAATGAAATATGTCGACTACGGCTAAATGTTACGGTGCTCGCCCTACTTTGGACCCCCAGGCAGGTGCAGTGCTGGGCCATATGCATCGAAAGAGCCCAACCACAACTCTTGGAGGTCCTTCTCAGATGTCCTGTGGGGCCAGGGGACCTGAGAATAGAGCGTCTGGCCATACCAAACAAAGACTAAAACTAATGCACTGGAATGCGGAGGGATTCAGCAACAAAACAATAGAACTAGAAAACATCTTGGACCAAGAAAAGGTAAGCGTATGTTGCTTGCAAGAAACTCACCTCAACGAAAACAAAATGATGTCTTGGAAATTGCCAGTACTAAGGACGCTACATTCTGAACTTAGCAGCCAGCATAAGGTCACCATACAGTGGATACCATCCCACTGTGGAGTGCCCGGAAACGACAGAACTGATCGATTGGCTAAGGAAGGAGCAAAAGAAGAACAGCCTGATGTGCCCGTTACCACCAAAAGACAAGAATTATCAAATCAGTCAGAAAGCCACCAAAACCTGTTCAAGACGACTACCACGTTCTGGACAGACCAGAACAAGTCATTATTCTGCTCCTCAGAACAGGACACAATAGATTGCGCAACCACATGTATACAAGATTCAAGATTGGTGAATCAGCCATGTGCACGTGTGGATTATCGTCGCAGACAGCAGAGCACATACTCAAAGAATGCCCAAATTACAACATGTCTAGGCTAACCTTCTGGCCAAGAGAGACGACAGTGGAAGATAAACTCTATGGACTGCTGAGTGAACTAAAAAGGACAGTTAAATTCACACAAGAGGAAACATTGCAGTTATAGTATTTAATGCGAACGAAAGAAGAAGAAGAAGCATTACATTACGAAGGCCAAGGACTGTTTACAAAAATTGATAATTAGAAAGAAATCTTATCAAAAATGTTGAAACAATCATAACGGTATATGAAATTCTTTAAAATTCAACAAAATAACTTACAAACGAAATAAAAATATTATTATTCTTAAATGCCCTTGCGGGCCGCATAAAAACAGGCGAAGTCTGTAGGACAACACCTGGTCTGGCACAATCAGGGCCTGCGTGCACTTATTTTCCCACTGGCGAAAGGCCGTGCAAGCTTATGGGGCTTATGTTGACAAACATTACAAATAGTTCTCCCCCCCCCCCCCCATTCTTTCTCTCTCTCTCTCTCTCTCTCTCTCTCTCTCTCTCTCTCTCTCTCTCTCTCTCTCTCTCTCTCTCTCTGCTAAATGCTGGTGCAATTACATTTGCTTAGAGAATATTTCAAATATCATAATAACATGATAGTAATGCCTTGATTGATCACTACACTTATGTTCAAGCATTCAGCGGAATTGTTTTTTCGCATATCCTATTTACATCGATGTCAACAACAGCATTTTACCGCTGTTGTTGATGTCTTTGCAAGATTACGCAGAGTATTTTGCATTGCTTACTGAGCGACAATCTCAGATACCCCTGTAAGTAACCAACGCAGCCCGATTCCCTACCGAATCTCGCGCAGCTGTTTCCCCACACGTGGATATACGGGATTACGGAGAAAATCGTTAACACCTTCGCCAGGGAGACAGGCTCTGCGGAATTGCTAGATATCTAAAAGAAAAACACCCCGACAAACAAAATTGATGGTCCTTCATTATTATTCTGATGATCATATTGTTCTTCTCTTGTATCATCATAAAGGTCTTTCACATAATCTGACCACGCATGTAAAATCTGATCTTTTTCTATTATGATTTTGCCATCTTTGGTTTTTAGGCAACCTGTTGATGTGTGTGTTTTTTTGTTTTGTTAGTGATGTCATTAATTCTTGTGTGCATTAATTTGGTATTCTGAGTGTTGTGTTGGTTTTCAATTTCCTTGCAATTTTCCTCAAGCCATGTTTCTTTTGCCTCTTTGCATAGCTTATAATTTTCCTGTGAATCTCTTCGTATATTTCCTTGTTATTTTTGTTATTTCTTCTTATTTCCATGAGTTTTCAGATGTCTTCCATCATCCATTTCTTGCGTCCTATTATCTTTATTTGTGGGATTATCATTGTTGTTAGTGCAGCTTCTTGAATGATGTCTTTTATATTTCCAATTGGTTTTGAAATAATATTTCCATATCGGACAATGCATCGAATCTGTTCTTTACCTCTACGTTGAATTTGTCTTTTATCTCCTCACTCTTCAGTGCCTGTAGATCAAATTTTGCGTTTCTATTTGTATATTTGACTTTCTTTAAGTTTATATGTAAATTCTTCTTCATCTTCTTCTTCTTCAGCGTTCCGAGCCATTGAGGTTCTTTGCTGCAGATACAATCCGTCTCCATTCGTCTCTCTGGTTGACCTTCTCTTGCCAGTCGCTGATTCCAAGTGCTTGTAGGTCTGTATATATATTATCTCTCTACCGTCTTCTTGGTCTATCTTATATGTAAATTGCCTAAGATTAATCTATGGTTGCAATAGTAGTCTGCGCTTGGTAGGGGGACATAAACATCTAATTTTGATACAAGGGAAATTACTAGAATTTGAAAATGAAAATGGTATACCTAGATATAATACCAATAACGAACATTAAAATCTTTCATTTTTCTTTGACAAATTAAGCAATCAATATTGCAGTCAAATATTTGCAATCGTCAGAATAAAACTATTAAAATGTTTATACAACATTTGTTTAATCTTTGTTTACTTACATTTTATGATTCAATTTTTCAATTCTATGTTTATGTTTAATTTTTAAAACTGTACTTTTAATGATAACATACAAGTTCGTCTTGAGGATCTTCCCCTCTGTGGGGAAACAACATTTTTTTACTGGCCTCTTAAGGCCACCCACAATTTAAAGACAATGCACTTACATTAACGGCGAAAGACCTTGGAAATCTATGGGGTTTATGTTGATAAATATGTTTAGAGGAAATGTCATTTATGTTTGTAAATTTCATTCAATTTGAACAAGTAGCTCTCTCTCTCTCTCCCTCTCTCTCTCTCTCTCTCTCTCTCTCTCTCTCTCTCTCTCTCTCTGTCTCTCTCTCTCTCTCTCTCTCTCTCTCTCTCTCTCTCTCTCTCTCTCTCTCTCTCTCTCAAATGCTGGTGCAATTACGTTTGCTTAGAGAATATTTAAAATATAATAGCATGATAGTAATGCCTTGATAGGTGCCTCCTTCCCTCCACTAGCCTTCGGGACACCCTTGGGCAAGGTGGAGTACCCGTTTAGCCCCCCGATCATGGTTACGTGAAGCCATGTGTGCAGGTGGTGGATGAAGTTGAGGAGCAGCCGACAGATAGTTGTAGGTTATGGTCTCCAGTTTCACGACGGTAGGCAGAGGATCTCTTTTTTGGGAGACATTGGCTACGGTCATCTACCAGTATGGTCACTGCTAGGAAGGAAAGCAATGGCAAACTACCTTCTTTACAGATACCAAGAATATTATGTACTGCAGTCTTATCGATAATCAGAGAAACTGCGTAAATGCGTGCTCCATAAGAGCAGCCTCGCCCGAAAGGGGTAGTCATGTGCACCAGGTGATTCCAGACCGTCATCAGGCGATTGGGTGCAAAATAATATCAACATTGAAAGTAGGAACTTGGAATGTAAGAACTATGAGTGAGGATGGAAAATTTGATAACACTAAGAATGAAATGAGAAGATTAAATATTAACCTGTTAGGTATATGTGAGATCAGATGGACAGGAATGGGCATTATGATATCTGAGGAATATAGAATAATCTATTCTGGTGGAGAGAAACAACAGCGAGGAGTAGCAATTATAATGGATACAGAGAGAGCAAAATCGATCAAAGGATATTGGACTGTATCAGACAGAGTGTTACTGGTGAAGTTGAGTGGAAGACCTTTTGATGTCAACGTCATACAAGTTTATGCACCAACAGCAGACAGTAGTGATGACAGCATTGATGAATTTTATAGTGATTTAGAGAAAACCTTCAAAAAATGCAAGAATTCTGAAGTAACTATCATAATGGGTGACTTGAATGCCAAAGCTGGAAATCAACAGGACGGATGCATAGTGGGCAAGTATGGACTAGGGCAGGGGTGGGCAAACGTTTTGTGCGTAGGGCCGCATTGACAAATGTAAAACTATTGTATAAAATGTCCATTTTGCTTACAGCAACCTATCACAATAAGTAATTATTAATTATTTATAGATTATTAAGCAGTATAAATAAATAATGATTGCAATGTTATTTTACTTATATACTTATAAATTATATTTGACAATATGGACAACAACTTTTACTAATTTGTTAACAAGATTTTATAACATGTTATTATAACAAATATTCTTTCTTATCTATCAATGGCTTTAATTTAATCATACAGCGACTACATTGTCACTACAGTTGTTGATTTCTAATGAGATATATGTAACTGTTTGCACTTTTTGACATTATTCTTGAAATCTGGAGCAAGTTTACTTGTTGAAATTCGCATGACAGCATGCAAGTTGCATTCCGACAATAAAGACCTACTCTTAGATTTGTTGATCTTCAAGGAAGAGAATGCTTGTTCGCAAATGTATGTTGATCCAATCAATGATAAAATTTTAGCTGCAAAGTTTTTCAAGTTGGGAAATGAGTCTTGTCATAAAGATCCATAGAAATCCAGCAAACCATCTGACTTTAATTTCTCTTTCAGGTCATGATCTGCTTGTAAGTCAAGCAGCTCCAACTGTATATCCTCTGTGGCTGTATCAGCTTCTGCACTGAAAGGGGAACTGAGAATATTGAACTGTGGCTCTACGTTCTTGAAATCTTGGAATCTCCATCCAAATTCTTCAATCAGTGCATCTAATTGGGCTTTGTACTTTTCAGTCATTTCAGCAGAAATGGTTTCTTGTTTCAGCAAAGGAAAGTGACAAAATCGTTTTCACTTGCTTGTCTGGAGTACAGTGAGAGTTTTGCCCGAAATGATTTTACATATACATACAATTCATGTGCGAACACACTTTTGCCCTGAAGTTTGTCAATTCAGTTCATTTAACTTTTCCATAATTTCAATGGCAAACATAAAGTCTAACTTCCACTCTTTATTGACAATATTAGTATTAAAGTCACATTCAATGCCCTTCATCTCTAGGAACATCACTATTTCTTCTCTGAGTTCCCACACTCGCCTCAACAGCTTGCCGAGACTCAGCCATCGAACACTGGTGTGGTACAGGACATCGGATTGTTCAGTTTCCAAATCGTCAAGTAATGCCTTGAACTATATGTGATTAAGTCCTCTTGATCTGATGAGGTTGATGACACTGACAACTGGGTCAATAACATGCTTGATATTCAAAACAGTTTCTCACAACTTTCTTGATGAATCACACAGTGAAGTGGTAATAATGTGTGGTCTAAATATTCTGCTTTAATCTTATCACTTATCAACTTTACCAGACCTACATTTTTTCCAGTCAAAGCACGAGCTCCGTCAGTTGTAACACTTGCCATCTTGTTCCGAACTAACCCAGTTCTTTCAATACAGTTAGTAAAAGCATTAAATATATCATGGCCTGTGGTTGTGTCTTTGAGTGACTCAACACTCAATAACTCTTCAGTGAGTTTGAAAGAAGTGTTTATTCCACGTATAAATATCAATAATCGGGCAGTATCATGTACATCGGTACTCTCATCCAATGCAAGAGACTACCACAAAATCTGTTTACTTGCATCTTGAAGTTTAAGCATAACATTGTCACTTATCCTTATCAACACGTCTGACCACAGTTCTCCTGGATAAAGTAATGTTGTCAGAACTGGGTTTTTTTTTTTTTTTTTTTTTTTTGGGGGGGGGGGGTGTTCTGGACAAATAATGTTTGCTGCATCTAGCAAACATTCCTTGATGAACTCGCCATCAGAAAATGGCTTGTTCTGTTTTAAAATTCTGTGTGACAGCACAAGACTAGTTTCAGTTACAGCATCTTGAATTCAAGACTAGTGAAAACAGTTTGCTGTTTCTCCAAAATATTTCACTAACTCAAGGCATTTCCTTTCCCTCCCTTCAGTTGTTAAATTGTATCCGAAATCGGAATATTTTGTTTGATAATGTTTTTTTAAATTTTACTCCTTGAAGACAGCCACTGACTCACGACACAGCAAGCAAACTGATTTGCTACCAACTTTTATAAAACAGTACTTAGTTGTCCATTCATAATTAAAAACACGGCATTCATCGTCAATCTTATGTTTGTTATTGACACTCATTTTTTAAATAAAATTCGAACAGTTAGAACTGTACCAAACTTTAAAACGGAAATGAAACAAAACCTACTTCCGGCTGTGTGTGAAAATAAAATATTCGGAAAACAAGTTGTAAACTCAGAATAAATTTCAGAAATATATCAAGACCACTATAACAAATAAATTAATTTGAATATTGTAAATGTGGAAATAATTTAAAACAGCAAAAGACTTTTTAATTTAATTTTTCTTTAATTTAATTTAATTTCTTGCAAAATAAATCATTTTATTCACGGGAGAAATATCTGTTTTTCATAAAATCATCCTTATTAAATTTTTCATGTCGATAAATATTTCTCTATATAAAAATCGATAAATTCGCATTTTAGCATAACATGGTTCCAAATGTTGCTGTATGTAGCCAGGGGCCAGGTTGGGGTGAGCGCCCAACCTTGCATAAATACCCTAATCGCTCATGCATTCATTATCTATGCAGCAGAAGTCCAACTTCTGGCCTTCTCGTGGCGGAACTGTTTTAACTAACAGGAGAAGGGGCGGCGGCGAGTCACTGGCGCCGAGAAATATACAGAAAGCTTTAGATGTGTATGCTCGTACGTGCATGCGCAGACATGTGTGTGCGTGCCTACACACCTAAACTCGAGTAAGACCACAGTCTTCTCTAGCAAAGGAAAAGTGCTGAATAAAGGGGCAACCAGCCAGAAGGCGCACCACAGAAATCAGGATGCCACCAATCACCCTCAATGAAATATGTCGACTACGGCTAAATGTTACGGTGCTCGCCCTACTTTAGACCCCCCAGGCAGGTGCAGTGCCAGGCCATATGCCTCGAAAGAGTCCAACCACAACTACTGGAAGTCCTTCTCAGATGTCCTGTGGAGCCAGGGGACCTGAGAATAGAGCGTCTGGCCATACCAAACAAAGACTAAAACTAATGCACTGGAATGAGGAGGGGTTTAGCAACAAAACAACAGAGCTAGAAAACATCTTGGACCAAGAAAAGGTAAGCGTATGTTGCTTGCAAGAAACTCACCTCAACGAAAACAAACTGATGTCTTGGAAATTGCCAGTATTAAGGACACTACTTTCTGAACATAGCAGCCAGCATAAGGTCACCATACAGTGGATACCATCCCACTGTGGAGTACCCGGAAACGACAGAACTGATCGATTGACTAAGGAAGGAGCAAAAGAAGAATAGCCTGATGTGTCCGTTACCACCAAAAGAAAAGAATGATCAAATCAGTCAGAAAGCCACCAAAACCTACTCAAGACGACTACCACGTTATGGAGAGACCAGAACAAGTCATTATTCTGCTTTTCAGAACAGGACACAATAGATTGCGCAACTACATGTATACAAGATTCAAGATTGGTGAATCAGCCATGTGCACGTGTGGATTATCGTCGCAGACAGCAGAGCACATACTCGAAGACTGCCCAAAGTACAACATGTCTAGGCTAACCTTCTGGCCAAGGGAGACGACAGTGGAAGATAAACTCTATGGACTGCTGAGTGAACTAAAAGGGACAGTTAAATTCACACAAGAGGCAATATTGCAGTTATAGTATTTAAGGCGAACGAAAGAAGAATAAGAAGATGAAGCATTACATTACGAAGGCCAAGGACTGTTTACAAAAATTGATAATTAGACAGAAATCTTATAAAAAATGTTGAAATAATCATAACGGTACATGAAATTCTTTAAAATTCAACCAAATAGCTTAAAAACGAAGTAAAAATGTTTATTCCTAAATGCCCTCGCGGGCCGCATAAAATCAGGTGGCGGGCCGCATGCGGCCCGCGGGCCGTAGTTTGCCCACCCCTGGCCTAGAGTGTGATCACTTAGAGTATGATCACCGAGATTTTGGTCACCTAAAGTGCGGTCGCCTAGAGTGCGGTCTGAGGTTGCTGAAAAGATCTATATGAACCCGACGTGTCGATTACAATGACGGCAGTGGTATGTCGAATAGAGTCTTCTTCATGTGGTCCACGTCGTGTGACGTTAGTCTGTCCAAAGCCTTCTCTCTCCCTCTCATTCCATCTACTTCTCTCTCCCTCTCTCTTCTCCTCTCTCCCCTACCTCTTTCCTCTCCATCCCCCTCTCTCTCCTTCCTTCTTTTCCCCCTCTATCTCCCTCCCGCTCTCCCTCTCTCTCTCCCCCTGTCTCTCCCTCTCTCTCGCCCTCCCTCTCAGTAGTATACAATGTTGTATTTACTTAGCATTTATGGTGCAATACGTCATCGATGACGTCATTTTTTACTATACGCAGGGTATAGTACCAGATTGAAAACGGCCCGCAAATGACCCAGATATTTGAACTTGGCGGTTATGTTCTTGGACCCGGTTGTCACTTCCGGTCCCCGGGCGGTGGCGGCGAGGCGGTGGCGGCGGCGGCGACGGCGGCGGTGGTGGGTCGGGTGGGGCGGACAACGAGACAAGCCCCGGTCATGTGGAATACTTATATAAGTAGACCAAATAGTTGCCGGGTTCGAGTCCCAGTGTGTGTGTGTGTGTGTGTGTGTGTGTGTGAGAGAGAGAGAGAGAGAGAGAGAGAGAGAGATCGACCTCCAGTCATATCGATCCCCTTCGATGAGGAGACCGAAGTCAGTAAGACAGAAATTGATTTATTTCATCTCTCGAGCGAACCCGAGGATCCTTTTTTTTTTTTTTTTTTTTTTTTTTTTTAAACTTTTATTGAGTGTTATGAAACATTTGCATTTGTATTGTTCGTGTTGTTACAGAGCGTTGCATGTGGAAGTATAGGTGACATATGCGCAAAAATTACAAATATTTTATACATTTAAACATTTCTCCATTGACATTGTTGTAAGGAAATATTTTAAATCAACAGCGTGATGGTAGTGGGCTGTTATTATTTCCCTTGCCGCCCCGCTCTCCTGCTAGCTCCAAAACTCCTACCAAGTACCATCACCACCCCTCGGTGATGATAAACATGGCGGTGCACAAAACTGTTTAGAACCAACCGGCGAGGGTGGCAGCAAAGACAACAATCACAGTATCAAAAAGGTGGGAAAGGGGGATGTACAGTTTACGGGTTTACAAAGCCATATATATAATGATTACAATGATAATAATGCAAATAACAACCAAGTACATAAATAATAATATTAATAATGACAAGGAATAATTAAAAATGCTAAGGGTGATAACAATAACACTGTTATTGTTAAACAGCAATGATAATAAACAGCGATGGTAATAATAGTTAAACCTGTGATTCCATTTGCTAAAAAAATTTTCTTAGGAATGGTGTTTACATGAAATACATCTATAATAATAATGACAAAGAATAAAACTGCTAAGGGTGATAACAGTAACAGCAATGATAATAAACAGCAATGATAATGATAGCTAAACATGTGGTTCCATTTGCTAAAATGATTATCCTAGGTATGGTGTTTACATGAAATACATCTATAATAATAATGACAAGGACTAAAACTGCTAAGGGTGATAACAGTAACAGCAATGATAATAATAGTTAAACATGTGATTCCATTTGCTAAAATGATTATCTTAGGAATGGTGTTTACATGAAATGCATCTACAATAATAATGGCAAAGAATAAACTACTAAGGGTGATAACAGCAATGCTAATAAATGCAATGATAATATGCAATGAAAATAGTGATAGTCCCACTTTCACCCATTTGACCCACCACACTAATGGGTAATGCTGGTAAAGGCAGGATAATTTTTGGAACCAAAAGGTGAGGGTGTCAGCAAAGGCAACAAACAAACCATGAGTGAGGGAAGGGGGGGGGGGGGTCTCATGGGAGATGAGGTTATATATTAATAAAGGTTACTATAATAATAATGCAACTAAAACCAAATACATCAATAATAATGATGACTAACATTTACCTACTAAGGGTGATAACAGTACTGATAGTAACAGCAATGATGATAATAGTTATGATAATGATCCCACTTTCCAAAAGCTGTGATTCCATTTGCTAGAATGATTTTCCTAGGAATGGTGTTAGCATAACATAGTAGGTACATATAAATTGCAACATAGTAGAAGTAAAAGGAGTTGGTTTTCTTTTCCTCCTTGCTTATTTTTTGGTCTTATTTGTAAGGGTTCATTCATTTTTTCCCTTCCTCTTTTTTTTTTTTAAAACTTTTTGTAAAAAGTAAAACAAGCATCAGTATTAGCACAAACCTTTTACAATCTTTACATGTTTGTTTCCCTTGCCATCTCCTCACCAATTTGTTTCATTCCACCAATGCCTTCATCACCCTTATCTGGGCAATGATGGTAAAGGCAGGATAATTATTTGAACCAAACCGGTGTGGGTATCAGCAAAGGCAAACACAAACCATGAGCAAGGGGAGGGGGGCACATGGGAAAGGTTTTTTTGTTTATTACTAATGATGACAATAATAATAATGGCAAGAAGAGGCGTACTGAGGGTTATAACAGCAATTATAAAAAAACAGCAAGGGTACTAATAGTTATGAAAATGATAACATTTTTACAATATGTGATTCCATTTGCTAGGATGATTTTCTTTGGAATGGTGTTAACATAGCCTAGCAGGTACATACACTTGCAAACTGCAGTTTTTAGTAATACTTGGAGTAAAGGAGTGGGTTATATTTTCCTACTTGTTTGTTGGTTTTTTTCCTAAATTTAGGGGTTCATTCATATTTTCCTCTGTGTTCTCTCTTTCTTTTGTTTTTTAATAAAAATTTAACCAAGCATTTGTATTGACACAAGTGTTTACAGTATCATTGGTTTGGTAACCATTTGTGATTTTGTATTCATTCATTCAACACTCACTCACATGATTCAAAGGGGGTGACAAAGAGAGGAAGGGACATGATCACTCTTTATGATGGTACAGGCTGGACAAATGTTTGAAACAAAATAGTGGGGGTAGTAGCAAAAGCAACAAACCTTAAGCAAAGGTGGGGGGGGGGGGGGAACATGGGAGATGAAGTTGTAAATTAATAATGATGATATCCTTAATACTTTTCAAATTAATGATACTAAAGATAATAAGGGTAAGATAATGATAGTAATAATAATAATGATCATAATAATAGTAGACATTTTCATAATAATAAAAATAGTAAACAACAACAAACATATATTAATAATAATAGTAATAATAAAAAATAATAATAATAATAATAATAATAATAATAATAATAATAATAATAATAATAATAAATAGTATAATAGATATGTGATTCTATTTACTAAGGTGTTAATCTTAGTAGTAGTGGTAGTATAGCACAACAAGTGCATTTAAAGCAAAACATTCCATAAATAGTAATTTGGAATGGGAGGAGTTGATTTTCTTTTCTCCTTTTTTCTTTTTCCCTTATCTATAAGTGTTAAATCCATCATTTTGAAACAAATAAAACAAGCATTTATATTTCCACTATTCTTTACATAAGGGATTGTCATTTGTCTTTTGACCATATGTGATCTTTTTAATCATTTACTCATCATTCACTCACAGTTTCTTCTTTCTTTCTCGCGCTCATGTATACCAAATTTGTAATACAATAAGAAATACACGTGGTTTAATCTGGAAATAGTTGTGATATTTTGCGTGTGTACATAAATGATATTAAGTGTGTGTTATATGTGTAGTGCTTGTGTCTGGCTGAGTTTCTGCATGTCCATATGAGATGTCTATAGTAAGAAAGAGCTATAAGTAGTTTTGTGTGTATGTCTTTTGCTGACTTTGGTAAAGTGTTGAGAAATATTGCTTTATATATGTCGGTTTGTTTGCCTGTGTGTGTTTGTATGAGGTGTTGGAGTGTTGCGCGTGTGGCAGTAATTGTTGGACATGTAAAATAAATGTGTTCCTCTGTCTCTTGTGTGTTGTTTCTACATAGCTGGCATTGTTTGTCTATGTATTGTCCCTGTGTTGTTGCAGTCATGCTGTATAATAACCTATATGTGATTTCTCTAGCTGTTGGTGTTATGTGTTTGTTGTGTAGGTTTGAAAAGGTGCATGTGAAGTCAGACATGAAGTATTTGTATCCTCTTTTGATTCTAAGTTTGAGTGGTGGTGCTTGCTCTCTAACTAACTGTTTGTATATTGTGTGTGTTGTTTGCTGTATTAACTGTTCATGTCCTTGTATTGCCTGTATGCATGTCTGATAGAATGTTGGCAGTATTCCCTGATAGTGTGCAGTTGCATTGTTAAGTGGTGTGAGGTGTTTGATGTTGTGGGCTATGTAGTATAGTGCTAGTCTGTGCCGTTCTGGGTGTCTGATGATTTTACCTATGTAACTAATCCTAAGTGACAGTATTTTTGTGTGGATGTCTTGTAGTCCAATACCCCCTGTTTCCTGTCTTGTATGAGAGTTTTGTGTTTAATGCTGTGTATTGTGTTGGTGAAGATAAAGCATCTGATTTGTTTGTTTATGTTTGTGATGGTCTGTTTGGGAGGGTCCAGTACTGTCGCTAAGTATATTATTTTGGGTATTATGAATGTGTTGACTACTGTGCTTCTACCAAATATTGTGGATGTTTTATACCTATACCTATGTAACATGTCTGTGATCTTTTGGGTCAGTGCGTGCCATGTCTGTGTGTGTGTTTTTGTGGGATCACATGGAAATGTGATCCCATACAGTTTCATGGTGTCTGTGTGTCTCCGACCTGGAGGGAAATCAGACTTTTGTTTCCACTTTCCCAGACCCGTTATATATGATTTCTGTACATTTACTTTGGCTCCACTGCCTTTTCCAAAATGGGTAAAGGTGTGGAGTATGTTCCTTATGGATGTGTTGCTAGTGGGAAAGAAAGCAGTGTCATCTGCATAAGCGATGAGCTTCTGCTCTCCTATTCCACGCAGGAAGGTGCCTTTAATACTAGTGTCTTGTCTTATCTTCTCTAATAAAGGCTCTAGGGCGAGCACATACAGTAGTGGTGATAGGGGACATCCCTGCCTTACAGATCTCGTGAGCCTGAAGCTGGCTGTCAGTGAATGGTTCACTAACACTTTGCTTTCAGGATTTTTGTACAAGATCTGTATCCACTGCCTGTAATACTGTCCTATATTACAGTGTTCTAGTGTTCTATGCAGGTATGTGTGGGAAATTCTGTAGAAGGCTTTTTCCTGATCCAGGGACAAGATGGAGGATGGACAGTCTTTCCCGTGTGTGTAGGTGATTATGTCTCTAATTAGATGGGTGTGGTTATGTATATTTCTGTCTTTGACACTGCACTGTTGGTCAGGGTGTATTAGTGTTTGCATGAAAGGTTTAAGTTTGTTGGTGAGTGTTTTGGCAAGTATCTTGTAGTCTGTGTTTAGTAAGGAGATTGGTCTGTAGTTCTTCAGTTGTGTCTTGTCAGTTTTGTCTTTGCATATTAGTGTAATGTAGGACATGTTGCAGCTCTCTGGAAGTTGTTTTTTGTCAAAGGCTTCCTGATAGACTTTGAGGAGAAGATTGCCTAGGATAGGAAAGAAGTGTTGGTAGAATTCTACTGTCAAACCGTCTGGTCCTGGGGTTTTTGTCTTTGTTCATTGTGCTCAGTGCCTGTGTTATGTCTTTCAGTGTCAGTTCTGTGTCCATTGTGTCTCTGTCTGTGTCAGATAATTTCTTTGTATACCGTAAGAAGTTGTCTTGTATCTGTGTGTCGACTGTCTCTGCTGTGAATAGTTGTGTATAGTGTTGCTGGAAAGCAGTCTCTATGTGTGGTGTTTCTGTCTGCATGTTTCCTTGCATGTCTGATATTTTGCTTATTTGTCTGTTACGTTGTACACTCTGCTCCATTGCTAAATATTGTCTCGTAGGTGTCTCTTGTGTGATTGTGTCGAGCTTTATTCTGAGAAGAGCACCCATATATCTGTGTTGTTGGTGTTCTTCTAGTTGTGTTTCTAGTATGTGTAAGTGTGATGCATTCCTGTCTGTTTGTTTTGTTAGCCGTATGGCAGTCTGTATGATACGTTCCTGTCTTATTCTGTCTTTGTGAATCATGGTTGCTAAGTGTTGTGTTCTGCTTCGTATGGTGCTTTTTTAGTAAGTCCCAGTATTGTGTGATGTTCTCAGTCGGTATATTGTCTGTGTACGTGTGTATGAGCTGTGTCATATATTTTACATATTCTGGGTGTTTCAATAATGAATTATTGTATTTCCAGTGAGGTGACCGTTTGTATATCTGCGTGTCTGTGCTGTTTGTGCTGATGTGTACTAGTATGCCTTTGAGGTCTGTGTAATCTAATGTTTCCCGTAGATGTTTGGTCTGTATGATGTGGTGTGTTGCGGGTGTGTAAATCCTATCTAATCTAGATGATCTGTTGTGTGTTTTGTTTGTGTATGTCGTTTCTCTACTGTCTGGGTGTGTATGCCTGAATGCGTCTGTCTTTTGGATTGCATGAATAAACTTTTACACGCTTAGACAGGTTTTCCTTACCCATGTATAACCTTTAACCGTTTGGTGGAAATCTGGTTTATGAATATTCTATTCGACCATAGAATAACACTAAACATTAAGCCCAAAACTTAATTAAACCGTCTAAATTCTTGTATGTATAGTGGACCATATTAATTTCAATAAAAAACTCTAACCCCCGTTTAAAATAAGCCATAAGTTCCCGAGATATACATTAAATTATGTAATATTATTAAACAAATAACGTCCCCTTTTACAAACATAAATAGAATTAACCAAGGGAGATTAATCGTTGTCCCTTAGCTCAAACCAGAATTGTTCCCCTTGAATGTCCCGTTACCTGCGCGCACAAACAACCAGTGACGCTTCGCCGAACACGAGCCGACGGAGACGACAATAGCCAAGGGCCAGCGGAGTACTGATAACCGATAGATAAGAACCTGAAGGTAATTACCAGTGACGGCTAGGCGAGTGGAAAATATGCAGTGGTCAGGCATACAAGAATTCAGCACATATTTGTATTTCTATTTTGCTGTAATTCTCTCTCTCTCTCTCTCTCTCTCTCTCTCTCTCTCTCTCTCTCTCTCTCTCTCTCTCTCTCTCTCTCTCTCTCTCTCTCTCTCTCTCTCTCTCTCGCTCTCATGAAATAACACTGAATACGTGTGTGCGTGAGTGGGTGTACTGTCGAGTATGTGTGTGTGTGTGCACATGTAGGCGTGCGTGCGTGTGTATGTGTGTGTCTCCGTGTGTGTGCTATCAATTACAGAACATCACAGTCAACCTCAACATTCTTTGGAGTTTCGTGTGTGCTGGGCAAGTTTTGCAATTGTCATTATGGACGAACGACAGTCATGGGGTGTGCGCTAGCGCGCGTGTGTGTATATACATCCGTGTGTGCATGCGCGCGCGCGTGTGCTATCAATTACAGGACATCACAGTCAACCTCAACATTCTTTGGGGTTTCGTGTGTGCTGGGCAAGTTTGCAATTGTCATTATATACGAACGACAGTCAGGTCATGTGCACTAGCGCGTGCGTGTGTGTATGCGTGCGTGCGCGCGCGCGGGTGTGCTATCAATTACAGGACATCAAGTCAACCTCAGTATTCTACGGAGTGCCTGACTTCATGAGGCAATATTTGCAATTGTCATTATGGACGAACGACAGTGATGGCACGTACGCGAGCGCGCGCGCGCGCGTGTGTGTGTGTGAGTGTGCATGCGCCCGCGCGTGTTCTATCAATTACAGGACATCACAATCAACCTCAACATTCTTTGGAGTTTCGTGTGTGCTGGGCAAGTTTGCAATTGTCATTATATACGAACGACAGTCATGTCATGTGCGCTAGCGCTCGCGTGTGTGTGTGCGTGCGTGCGCGTGGGTGTGCTATCAATTATACGACATCACAGTCAGACCCAACATTCGGTGGAGTGGTGTGTTTGCTGAGTAAGATTGTTGCTGTCTTATTGAACGAACGGTAGTCATGCATGTACGCGCGCGCGCGCGCGTGTGTGTGTTTGTGTGTGTTTGTGTGTGTGCTATCAATTACAGGACATCACAGTCAACCTCAACATTCTTTGGAGTTTCGTGTGTGCTGGGCAAGTTTGTAATTATCATTATATACGAACGACAGTCAGGTCGTGTGCGCTAGCGCGCGTGTGTGTATGTACATGCGTGTGTAGGTGTGCGTGCGTGTATGCTATCAATTACACGACGGCGCAGTCAACCCCAACATTCTATGGAGTGGTGTGTTTGCTGGGTAAGATTGCGGCTGTCTTATTGAACGAGCGGCAGGCATGTCACATGCGTAGGCGTGCGTGTATGTACATGCGTGTGTGTGCGCTATCAATTACAGGACGTCGCATGCAACCCCAACATTGATTGGTTGGTCGTGTGCCACCATGCTTTACCGTTTCATAGAATGGCCAAAGCTAGGTATTGTACTATACCTGTGTGTCTATCTTTTACATAGCACAGTTAAGCTGTAAGGCAAGCCATTTACAGGACGTTGCACTCAGCCCTAACATTGATTGGTTGGTCGTGTGCTATCATGATTCGCCGTGTCACGACCAAAACTATGCCTTGTACTATAGTTGTGTCTGACTATTACATACTGCAGTCAAGTTGTAACGCATTGCATTTACACGACGTCGCAGTCAGCCCCAGCATGCATGCTTCTTGGACAAGCTTGCCGATGTCTTTCTGACCAACCGATACCCATGATCGTCTGTAGTGTCTGTCACCCGGATTACCAGCATCAGCATCACCCAGCTCCATCAACAAAATCACTATCATCATCAGCATCAACAGCAGCATCGTCATAAGCTGAAGGTGACCGATCGAGTGACTCACCACAGGCTATGTCGGCGAGTGAACGTACGTGAACGTGTTCAGACATGTCTTTGGGGAAAACTGGAGGTTGACTCAGAGCGTACTGACAACATAACGATACAACCGATCAAATATGGTGATGCTTCCGATCATATGTCTAAGGTGTACAATCGAAACACGTGACTAAGACCAGTTAAAGATGGCGTCGCACTCGATGACATGTGTAAGTCTACAACCGCGTGACTAAAACCGATCAAAGATGGCGCTGTAGCCGGTCTCATGCCTTATGGGATACATCCGAAACACGTGACTAATGGTCAAAGATGACGTCGCATCCGGTCACATGGTCAGACAATATTCTGATGAGTCATTCTACGTAAGCAAATACCGTGTATAAGACGACTAACATTCGTCGAATAGAAGTACCGGGCTCAGTGATCATCAAAGTAGCACATCTTCTATGTTGCCTGGTGTGAAGACTGGTGATTCTTGGTTCTTCATCCCAGATCTGTCATTAGACATGTTGTTCTGCAAGAAACCTACTTCTTGTAGTCAGACAACCGTAGACCCATATGAGACAACATTTGATATGCTTGACGACTCTTCTTCAGATGAAAATAGTGACCCTCTGTCTAGCGGTCATGAACCAGCCTCTGAGATTCTCAAGAAAATCAATGCTTTGTGGAATGAAAACTATCCTACCGCTGGTTTCCGAAGTTGCTCCTCTGTCGCAGCAGATGAAATACAACACGCATCGAGAAAGGTATGTATAAATAGTAACTGTCACACTCATAGTTTCCAAGAACAGGTGTGTTAGTTCCGCTGTCTAATGGTACATTCTATTATCTGGTACTCTTTATTTCACTATGAATTACTAGACGCTGAAGCCTTATAAGTTTCAATTTTTTTCTTCTCCTCTCCAGGTAAATTTTGCAACAGATCCTCACCTCTTGACAGTTCATAGCGTTGACACCGAAGAACGCAATGGCAACTGGCACCATGTAATCAGAGAACGAGAGAATTTTGAGCGACGTATACTAGAGATGGACCAAATGCTAACAACAGTCCTGGAGACCAGTCACAGAGTCAAAGTCCTGGAGCAGAGAAAAAAAGTCAAGAACAACAGTGAAAGAGGCCGAGATAGTCTAACCCCCGTATGGTAACTGGTAATTAAAATTAAAAAATATCAGTCCACACTAGCGGAGGAGTATTAAAGCACCTAAATAAAAAACAAAATGACTATAATATACTTACAGTCCTGTCTTTAATACCTGACCAGTCAGCAATACGAAGAAAAACTACAGTGGGTGTGAGGAGACTGCTTATGTATATCACTGGTACTCTGACTTCACAGACTATAACTCACAATGACTACAACACAAGTAACTTGGCGCCCTCTATAATATCTATTTCAGCATGTTGAGAGGTCAGGAAGCGATCATGACCCGCATTCCTCAACCCAACTTAAACATACAACGGGTCAACGAGCGGGTAGTAGAACGCTTAGTCGCGCCATACAGACAGCCGCGTCAGCGTAATCTGAACCGATTGACCTAAGAAACGGGCTGAAACCGGTTTTACGCATGGTTCAAAAACTAGTATATAAACCCGAGGCTGGTAATACTCAACCATTGCGATCAGAAGATGACTACACACATCAAGACTTTCCTGCTAACTGGGTCTACATGACTCGTAGTGGCGAGACTATTAGACCAGTGGGCGGTGGTGATAAGGCCGTATATGTCTCATCCTACAGAGGAACGACGACGTTACACATCCGAAGATTTTACGGTGAAGCCGACCAGAAATTCCCGACTAAGACGGGTATGACACTTACTCGACAAGAATATGAACAGATGAGCGCCATGCATCTCGAGATCCTAGCTGACTTTGCCAGACTCAACCAAGTTAACCAAGTCAGTAACGAAGTCAAACAAGGTACTAACAGAGACAAGCAAGTCAGTAACCAAAACATTCAAGTCAGTGCTCATATCAAACAAGGCACTACCAGAACCAATCAAGGCCAAAACACTCAAGTCAGTACTCAAGTTAAACAAGGAACTAACCGAAACCACCAAGTAGACGCATACTATACCGCCAGTTTTCAACCCAGCTGCAGTCAGATGTGTGATGACCCCAGCAACCAGATGTGTGATGGGCCCAATAGCCAGCTGTTTGACGTGAAACAAGACATCAACAGAAGCAAGCAAGTCCAACACACTCAAGACAGTACTCAAGTCAAACAGGGTACTAAACGAAACTACCAAGTAGACGCATACTATACAGCCAGTTATCAACCCAGCTACAGTCAGATGTGTGATGACCCCAGCAACCCCATGAAAAGTAAGAAAATTTGTTAACCAAATGTGAAAAGTTTGGTCAACTTTCACCCAAACTTATGAAAAGTGGGAAATTTTGTTGTCCCGATGTGAAAAGTTTGACCAAATCTCACCCAAACTTATGAAAAGTAGGAATCTTTGTTAACCAAATGTGAAAAGGTTAGCCGAATTTCAAACTAAACTTATATAAATCTCACTCAAACATATGAAAAGTAGGAAAATTTGTTAACCAATCGTGAAAAGTTTGGCCAACTTTCACCCAAATTTATGAAAAGTGGGAAGTTTTGTTGTCCAGATGTGAAAAGTTTGACCAAATTTTCACCAAAACTTATGAAAATTAGGAAACCCTGTTAACTAAAGGGTAAAATTCTTGGCCAAGTAAGAAAATGTGTTAACCAAATGTGAAATGTTTAGCCAAATTTCAAACCAAACTTATAAAAATCTCAGTCAAACACATGAAAAGTAAGAAAATTTGTTAACTAAACGTGACAAGTTTGGCCAACTTTCACCCAAACTTATGAAAAGTGGAAAATTTTGTTGTCCAGGTGTGAAAAGTTTGACCAAAGCTCACCCAAACTCGTGAAAAGTAGGAAACTTTGTTAACCAAATGGCAAAAATCTTGGCCAAGTAAGAAAAGGTGGTGACCACACGTGAAAAGTTTGACCAACTTTCACCCAAACTTATTAAAAGTGGAAAATTTTATTGTCCAGCTGTGAAAAGTTTGACCAAACCTCACCCAAACTCATAAAAAGTAGGAAACTTTATTAACCAAATGTGAAAAGTGTGGCTAAAGTTCAATGAAACTTATAAAAAAGTAGGAAACTTTGTTAACCAAATGTGAATTTTCTTTTTAGACAAGTGAAGAAATATTTCATCCAAAGCTTATAAAAAAGTAGGAAATGTTGTTATCAAAATAGGAAAAATTTCAGCCAAATTTCAGCCAAAACTTATAAAAAGTAGGACAATGCCTTAACCAAAAGGGAAAAATATCTCACGTTGTCATTTTAAATACCCAACCTGCTAGGGATATTCGTCTGTCCCCTAGGCAAACAACAGTTGTATTTAAGAAAATTAAATGTATCTCATGTAATTAGTCACTATGGTTGAATGAAAAAATAAAACTTCCTTAATTAAATTATACAAAAATTAACAATTAAATTTCTCTTTTATGTTTCCACTTTGAATGTTTCATGTAGAAATTTAATTGTTAATTTTTGTACAATTTAATTGTGGAAGTTTTATTTTTTCATTCAACCATAGTGACTTATTACATGAGATACATTTAATTTTCTGAAATACAGCGGTTGTTTGCCTAGGAGACAGACGAATATTTAAATATTGAGCACAACCCATTACTGGCAACGCCGATCGCATTTTGGTATGAACCTAAGGCCTAATCACGTCAATATGGAAGCACTATACTCGAGTTTCGCCCTCATTTGAGCTCGTCAGTAGTGCATATCCCTGACCGGATCAGGAAACAGTCCCGGATCACGCGTGTGAAGCGGGTGTGTAACCACGCGACACACACTGGACACACCAAATTATCACAACAGAATATCACAAAGCTACCTATCGTAGGCTATGCTCAAGATTGCCCAATCGCCGCGACCGCCGTCCGTCAATCGATGGGACCCGAACGATAGGACTTCTCACTGGCAAGGTACACCAGGCCTCCTAAATCCAGTGAGCAATAATCAATTGATTATGTGGTTGTTTCGGGATTTGAAATTTCAATATTGAGCACAACCCACTACTGGCAACGTCGATCGCATTCTGGTATGAACCTAAGGCCTATCCACGTCAATATGGAAGCACTATACTCGAGTTTCGCCCTCATTTGAGCTCGTCAGTAGTGCATATCCCTGACCGGATCAGGAAAAAGTCCCGGATCACGCGTGTGAAGAGGGTGTGTAACCACGCGACACACACTGGACACACCAAATTATCACAACAGAATATCACAACGCTACCCATCGTAGGCTATGCTCAAGATTGCCCAATCGCCGCGACCGACGTCCGTCAATCGATAGGACCCAAACGATAAGGACTTCTCACTGGCAAGGAACACCAGGCCTCGATCGTTCGGGTCCCATCGATTGACGGACGTCGGTCGCGGCGATTGGGCAATCTTGAGCATAGCCTACGATGGGTAACGTTGTGATATTCTGTTGTGATAATTTGGTGTGTCCAGTGTGTGTCGCGTGGTTACACACGCGTGATCCGGGACTGTTTGCTGATCCGGTCAGGGATATGCACTACTAACGAGCTCAAATGAGGGCGAAACTCGAGTATAGTGCTTCCATATTGACGTGGATAGGCCTTAGGTTCATACCAGAATGAGATCGGCGTTGCCAATAGTGGGTTGTGCTCAATATTTAAATTTCAAATCCCGAAACAACCACATAATCAACAGACGAATATCTCTAGCAGGTTGGGTATTTAAAATGACAACGTGAGATATGTTTCCCTTTTGGTTAAGGCATTGTCCTACTTTTTATAAGTTTTGGCTGAAATTTGGCTTAAATTTTTCCTATTTTGTTAACAAAATTTCCTACTGTTTTATAAGCTTTGGATGAAATATTTCTTCACTTGTCCAAAAAAATTTCACATTTGGTTAACAAAGTTTCCTACTTTTTTATAAGTTTCAATGAACTTTAGCCAAATTTTTCACATTTGGTTAATAAAGTTTCCTACTTTTTAAGAGTTTGGGTGAGGTTTGGTCAAACTTTTCACAGCTGGACAAAAAAATTTCCCTTTTTTAATAAGTTTGGGTGAAAGTTGGTCAAACTTTTCACGTTTGGTCAACACCTTTTCTTACTTGGCCAAGATTTTTGCCATTTGGTTAACAAAGTTTCCTACTTTTCACGAGTTTGGGTGAGCTTTGGTCAAACTTTTCACATCTGGACAACAAAATTTCCCACTTTTCATAAGTTTGGGTGAAAGTTGGCCACACTTTTCACGATTGGTTAACAAATTTTCCTACTTTTCATATGTTTGAGTGAGATTTATATAAGTTTTGTTTGAAATTCGGCTAACCTTTTCACATTTGGTTAACAAAGATTCCTACTTTTCATAAGTTTGGGTGAGATTTGGTCAATTTTTTCACATCGGGACAACAAAATTTCCCACTTTTCATAAGTTTGGATGAAAGTTGGCCAAACTTTTCACATTTGGTTAACAAATTTTCCTACTTTTCATATATTTGACTGAGATTTTTATAAGTTTGGTTTGAAATTTGGCTAACCTTTTCACATTTGGTTAACACATTTTCTTACTTGGCCTAGCTTTTTGCCCTTTCGTTAACAAAGTTTCCTACTTTTCATATGTTTGACTGCGATTTTTTATAAGTTTGGTTTGAAATGTGGTTAACCTTTTCACATTTGGTTAACAAATGTTCCTACTTTTCATAAGTTTGACTGAAATTTTTATAAGTTTGGATGAAATGTGACCACCATTTTTCACTTTGGTTAACAAATTTTCCTACTGTTCATATGTTTGACTGAGTTTTTTTATAACTGGTTGAAATGTCGCCACAATTTTTCCCATTTGGCTAACAAATTTTATTACTTGACCAAGGTTTTTACTCTTCATTCTCTCACCATATGACAAGTATATACACCGTAAACACTAAATATTCAACAAACAAGACATAATTATAATCTATATACCTGTTTATTTACAGTATTTCAGAACATTTTACATGCATAATGTCATTATACGAAATGGATGATGTGATATGAGTCGGTATACATAGTATCATCACATCATTTTATTTTCACATACAGAGCTATACAAATTGTATGTTGTTTCTGGGTTTCTTCACACCACTGTCTGAGTTGGTTGGTTTTTCCGGCTTGTAGTCTGGTATGTATAGGTCACTTGGTATGTAGTCATAAGACTGGTCTCCTGATTGGTGGGCTGACATCTGAGTATTGTATACAATCGGGCCATCAATCATCTGAGTGTTGGGGATTTCAAACAGCTGGCTATTGGGCTCTTTACCTAGCTGGTTGCTGGGGTCATCACACATCTGACTGTAGCTGGGTTGATAACTGGCTGTATAGTATGCGTCTACTTGGTAGTTTCGTTTAGTACCCTGTTTGACTTGAGTACTGTCTTGAGTGTGTTGGACTTGCTTGCTTCGGTTGATGTCTTGTTTCACGTTAAACAGCTGGCTATTGGGCTCATCACACATCTGGTTGCTGGGGTCATCACACATCTGACTGCAGCTGGGTTGAAAACTGGCGGTATAGTATGCGTCTACTTGGTGGTTTCGGTTAGTTCCTTGTTTAACTTGAGTACTGACTTGAGTGTTTTGGCCTTGATTGGTTCTGGTAGTGCCTTGTTTGATATGAGCACTGACTTGAATGTTTTGGTTACTGACTTGCTTGTCTCTGTTAGTACCTTGTTTGACTTCGTTACTGGCTTGGTTAACTTGGTTGAGTCTGGCAAAGTCAGCTAGGATCTCGAGATGCATGGCGCTCATCTGTTCATATTCTTGTCGAGTAAGTGTCATACCCGTCTTAGTCGGGAATTTCTGGTCGGCTTCACCGTAAAATCTTCGGATGTGTAACGTCGTCGTTCCTCTGTAGGATGAGACATACACGGCCTTATCACCACCGCCCACTGGTCTAATAGTCTCACCACTACGAGTCATGTAGACCCAGTTAGCAGGCACAGTCTTGATGCGTGTAGTCATCTTCTGATCGCAATGGTTGAGTATTACCAGCCTCGGGTTTATATACTAGTTTTTGAACCACGCGTAAAACCGGTTTCAGCCCCTTTCTTAGGTCAAGCGGTTCAGATTACGCTGACGCGGCTGTCCATATGGCGCGACTAAGCGTTCTACTACCCGCTCGTTGACAGTTGTATGTTTAAGTTGGGTTGAGGAATGCGGGTCATGGTCGCTTCCTGACCTCTCAACATGCTGAAATAGATATTATAGAGGGCGCCAAGTTACTTGTGTTGTAGTCATTGTGAGTTATAGTCTGTGAAGTCAGAGTACCAGTGATATACATAAGCAGTCTCCTCACACCCAATGTAGTTTTTCTTCGTATTGCTGACTGGTCAGGTATTAAAGACAGGAATGTAAGTATATTATAGTCATTTTGTTTTTTATTTAGGTGTTTTAATACTCCTCCGCTAGTGTGGACTGATATTTTTTAATTTTAATTACCAGTTACCATACGGGGGTTAGACTATCTCGGCCTCTTTCACTGTTGTTCTTGACTTTTTTCTCTCCTCCAGGACTTTGACTCTGTGACTGGTCTCCAGGACTGTTGTTAGCATTTGGTCCATCTCTAGTATACGTCGCTCAAAATTCTCTCGTTCTCTGATTACATGGTGCCAGTTGCCATTGCGTTCTTCGGTGTCAACGCTATGAACTGTCAAGAGGTGAGGATCTGTTGCAAAATTTACCTGGAGAGGAGAAGAAAAAAAATTGAAACTTATAAGGCTTCAGCGTCTAGTAATTCATAGTGAAATAAAGAGTACCAGATAATAGAATGTACCATTAGACAGCGGAACTAACACACCTGTTCTTGGAAACTATGAGTGTGACAGTTACTATTTATACATACCTTTCTCGATGGGTGTTGTATTTCATCTGCTGCGACAGAGGAGCAACTTCGGAAACCAGCGGTAGGATAGTTTTCATTCCACAAAGCATTGATTTTCTTGAGAATCTCAGAGGCTGGTTCATGACCGCTAGACAGAGGGTCACTATTTTCATCTGAAGAAGAGTCGTCAAGCATATCAAATGTTGTCTCATATGGGTCTACGGTTGTCTGACTACAAGAAGTAGGTTTCTTGCAGAACAACATGTCTAATGACAGATCTGGGATGAAGAACCAAGAATCACCAGTCTTCACACCAGGCAACATAGAAGATGTGCTACTTTGCTGATCACTGAGCCGGGTACTTCTATTCGACGAATGTTAGTCGTCTTATACACGGTATTTGCTTATGTAGAATGACTCATCAGAATATTGTCTGACCATGTGACCGGATGCGACTCCATCTTTGACCATTAGTCACGTGTTTCGGATGTATCCCATAAGGCATGAGACCGACTACAGCGCCATCTTTGATCGGTTTTAGTCACGCGGTTGTAGACTTACACATGTCATCGAGTGCGACGCCATCTTTAACTGCTTTTAGTCACGTGTTTCGATTGTACACCTTAGACATATGATCGGAAGCATCACCATATTTGATCGGTTGTATCGTTATGTTGTCAGTACGCTCTGAGTCAACCTCCAGTTTTCCCCAAAGACATGTCTGAACACGTTCACGTACGTTCACTCGCCGACATAGCCTTTGGTGAGTCACTCGATCGGTCACCTTCAGCTTATGACGATGCTGCTGTTGATGCTGATGATGATAGTGATTTTGTTGATGGAGCTGGGTGATGCTGATGCTGGTAATCCGGGTGACAGACACTACAGACGATCATGGGTACCGGTTGGTCAGAAAGACATCGGCAAGCTTGTCCAAGAAGCATGAATGCTGGGGCTGACTGCGACGTCGTGTAAATGCAATGCGTTACAACTTGACTGCAGTATGTAATAGTCAGACACAACTATAGTACAAGGCATAGTTTTGGTCGTGACACGGCGAATCATGATAGCACACGATCAACCAATCAATGTTAGGGCTGAGTGCAACGTCCTGTAAATGGCTTGCCTTACAGCTTAACTGTGCTATATAAAAGATAGACACACAGGTATAGTACAATACCTAGCTTTGGCCATTCTATGACACGGTAAAGCATGGTGGCACACAACCAACCAATCAATGTTGGGGTTGCATACGACGTCCTGTAATTGATAGCGCAAACACACGCATGTACATACACGCACGCCTACGCATGTGACATGCCTGCCGCTCGTTCAATAAGACAGCCGCAATCTTACCCAGCAAGCACACCATTCCATAGAATGTTGGGGTTGACTGCGCCGTCGTGTAATTGATAGCATACACGCACGCACACCTACACACGCATGTACATACACACACGCGCGCTAGCGCACACGACCTGACTGTCGTTCGTATATAATGACAATTGCAAACTTGCCCAGCACACACGAAACTCCAAAGAATGTTGAGGTTGACTGTGATGTCCTGTAATTGATAGCACACACGCGGGCGCGCATGCACACACGGATGTATATACACACACGCGCGGTAGCACACACCCCATGACTGTCGTTCGTCCATAATGATAATGGCAAACCTTGCCTCAGGAAGTCAGACACTCCGTAGAATACTGAGGTTGACTGCGATGTCCTGCAATTGATAGCACACCCACACAGGCACACACGCATGTATATACACACACGCGCGCTAGCGCACACGCCCTGACTGTCGTTCGTATATAATGACAATTACAAACTTGCCCAGCACACACGAAACTCCAAAGAATGTTGAGGTTGACTGTGATGTCCTGTAATTGATAGCACACACACACACACACACACACACACACACACACACACACGCGCGCGCGCGTACGTGCCATGACTACCGTTCGTTCAATAAGACAGCAACAATCTTACTCAGCAAACACACCACTCCACCGAATGTTGTCTCTGACTGTGATGTCGTGTAATTGATAGCACACCCGCACGCACGCACGCACACACACACGCGCGCGCTAGCGCACATGACATGACTGTCGTTCGTATATAATGACAATTGCAAACTTGCCCAGCACACACGAAACTCCAAAGAATGTTGAGGTTGACTGTGATGTCCTGTAATTGATAGCACACGCGCGCGCGCATGCACACACACGCGCGCGCGCGTGCGCTCGCGTACGTGCCATGACTGTCGTTCGTCCATAATGACAATTGCAAAACTTGCCTCATGAAGTCAGACACTCCGTAGAATACTGAGGTTGACTGTGATGTCCTGTAATTGATAGCACACCCGCGCGCACGCACGCACACACACACACGCGCGCGCTAGCGCACATGACATGACTGTCGTTCGTATATAATGACAATTGCAAACTTGCCCAGCACACACGAAACTCCAAAGAATGTTGAGGTTGACTGTGATATCCTGTAATTGATAGCACACACGCGCGCGCATGCACACACGGATGTGTATACACATACGCGCGCTAGCGCACACCCCAATGACTGTCGTTCGTCCATAATGACAATTGCAAAACTTGCCCAGCACATACGAAACTCCAAAGAATGTTGAGGTTGACTGTGATGTCCTGTAATTGATAGCACACACACGCAGGCACACACACACACACACACACACACACACACGCGCGCACGCCTACATGTGCACACACCCACACACACACACACACACACATACTCGACAGTACAACCACTCACGCACACACGTATTCAGTATTATTTCATGAGAGCGAGAGAGAGAGAGAGAGAGAGAGAGAGAGAGAGAGAGAGAGAGAGAGAGAGAGAGAGAGAGAGAGAGAGAGAGAGAGACAGACAGAGAGACAGAGAGACAGAGAGAGAGAGAGAGAGATTTACAGCAAAATAGAAATACAAATATGTGTTGAATTCTTGTATGCCTGACCACTGCATATTTTCCACTCGCCTAGCCGTCACTGGTAATTACCTTCAGGTTCTTATCTATCGGTTATCAGTACTCCGCTGGCCCTTGGCTATTGTCGTCTCCGTCGGCTCGTGTTCGGCGAAGCGTCACTGGTTGTTTGTGCGCGCAGGTAACGGGACATTCAAGGGGAACAATTCTGGTTTGAGCCAAGGGACAACGATTAATCTCCCTTGGTTAATTCTTTTTATGTTTGTAAAAGTGGACGTTATTTGTTTAAAACAATGTTTTCCCGTAGTGAATTTGAATAACGAAGACACAAACAATAGATTGCACGATTTATTGCCTGGCATATTTCGCTGCATCTCGTCAGGTACATACTGCAGAAATCACACAACTTACGTGAATTAACTAGATAAATCCTTCAAGTTGAAATATACACATATTCGCACAGTAATGTCACTTATCTACCACGGTAATTTTAAGCTGACTAACATGTCTTTCTGTTTGCACAATTCTGGCTTGCGTTGATAGATCATAATTGCTTCTGCAAATTTTAACAAGCGAGTATTTTGTGTGTTAAACAACACGCGAAAGGCAGTGTTTCTGTCCACCATATGGCCACTGTCGACGATGTGCCTACCGATTGAAGACGCCGGGAGCTTCCGGTGTGTCTGCCCCACGAGGCTAGCATTTCCTGTGTGTTGTATCTTGTTGACCCATTGAGGTATGTGTTCTAACACCCGTTTGTTAAGCTGTCTCTCAGTTCTACCAATGTAAACGGCCTGGCATCTACATGTGAATTGATAAATACAATTGTTTGTGGCGTACTGAGGTACAGGCTCTTTGACTGCTGGTGTAGGAATCGGTACGGTTTTAAATCTAATGACTGGAGTTGCCGCACAGAATGTTCGGCCTACAGCTGTAGTAAGCCGGTCTTGTAGACGTTGCATTACGTCATCCCCTCGAAAGGTTAGCTGGATGAATACCTTGAGTTTAGGGACTGTAGTTACGTCTGCTTTGGGTTTGGGCTGTTGGCAGTGGCGCTTTATAAATCCTGTGGAGTACCCATTCAGGTTTAAGACATTCTTCAGAGTTTCAAATTCCTCTGTCAGTGTGTCCTGGGTGCATATCTTTCTAGCACGGTCAAACAAGGTCCGTACTAAGCCCCGTTTGTACTGGACAGGTGTGAAGCTCTGAAAATTTAGGTATTGGCCAGTCCATGTTCCTTTGCGATACACCGATCTTTGAATTGTGCCGTCTGCTCTACGTCTCATTAGAATATCTAGGAACGGTAACGCTTCATTGTGTTCGTGTTCCATAGATAGAGAGATGTTTTTATGCGTCTTGTTCATTGTGGCCTGAAACGATGTTGCTTGTAGCTCGTCTGTGGTGATAATTAGTATATCGTCCACATAAAGACGGTAAAAGGCCAAGTTGTTGATGTCTGAGAATCTCTTTTCTTCTAAATGTGCCATGAAGATGTCCGCTAGAATAGGACCAAGAGGACTCCCCATGGCCACTCCGTCAATTTGGCGGTATGACTTAGTTAGAAAATTGAATTGTATGTTGGCGGTACATAGTAGTAGTAGCCTCTCCAGAATAGGTGTTGGTATGCCTAATTTTAGTTGTTTGTCTTCAATTCTTGTGAATGCGGGACTCATCATTGAGGCCACTGCAAAAACGCTCACACCACGTGGCTCGCACACTCCTCAGATGTACGGTCTACCCAAACTTCACAAGCCCGGCATCCCGCTAAGACCTATCCTGTCCATGGTTAACTCTGCACAACACCGAATGGCGAGATGGCTAGCCGAAATGTTAAAGCCAGTACGACAGTCCTTCGATCCAAAAATACTCAGAGATACATTCCAACTGGTGGAATTATTGGATACTATGGACATAAATAACAAACACATGGCATCCATGGATATAGCTTCCCTATTCACTAACGTTCCATTAGAGGAGACAGTGAAAATAATAAGGGAACGCATTGAAGACAAACAACTAAAATTAGGCATACCAACACCTATTCTGGAGAGGCTACTACTACTATGTACCGCCAACATACAATTCAATTTTCTAACTAAGTCATACCGCCAAATTGACGGAGTGGCCATGGGGAGTCCTCTTGGTCCTATTCTAGCGGACATCTTCATGGCACATTTAGAAGAAAAGAGATCCTCAGACATCAACAACTTGGCCTTTTACCGTCGTTATGTGGACGATATACTAATTATCACCACAGACGAGCTACAAGCAACATCGTTTCAGGCCACAATGAACAAGACGCATAAAAACATCTCTCTATCTATGGAACACGAACACAACGAAGCGTTGCCGTTCCTAGATATTCTAATGAGACGTAGAGCAGACGGCACAATTCAAAGATCTGGGTACACCTGTCCAGTACAAACGGGGCTTAGTACGGACCTTGTTTGACCGTGCTAGAAAGATATGCACCCAGGACACACTGACAGAGGAATTTGAAACTCTGAAGAATGTCTTAAACCTGAATGGGTACTCCACAGGATTTATAAAGCGCCACTGCCAACAGCCCAAACCCAAAGCAGACGTAACTACAGTCCCTAAACTCAAGGTATTCATCCAGCTAACCTTTCGATTGGATGACGTAATGCAACGTCTACAAGACCGGCTTACTACAGCTGTAGGCCGAACATTCTGTGCGGCAACTCCAGTCATTAGATTTAAAACCGTACCGATTCCTACACCAGCAGTCAAAGAGCCTGTACCTCAGTACGCCACAAACAATTGTATTTACCAATTCACATGTAGATGCCAGGCCGTTTACATTGGTAGAACTGAAAGACAGCTTAACAAACGGGTGTTAGAACACATACCTCAATGGGTCAACAAGATACAACACACAGGAAATGCTAGCCTCGTGGGGCAGACACACCGGAAGCTCCCGGCGTCTTCAATCGGTAGGCACATCGTCGACAGTGGCCATATGGTGGACAGAAACACTGCCTTTCACGTGTTGTTTAACACACAAAATACTCGCTTGTTAAAATTTGCAGAAGCAATTATGATCTATCAACGCAAGCCAGAATTGTGCAAACAGAAAGACATGTTAGTCAGCTTAAAATTACCGTGGTAGATTAGTGACATTACTGTGCGAATATGTGTATATTTCAACTTGAAGGATTTATCTAGTTAATTCACGTAAGTTGTGTGATTTCTGCAGTATGTACCTGACGATATGCAGCGAAATATGCCAGGCAATAAATCGTGCAATCTATTGTTTGTGTCTTCGTTATTTGTTTAATAATATTACATAATTTAATGTATATCTCGGGAACTTATGGCTTATTTTAAACGGGGGTTAAAGTTTTTTTATTGAAATTAATATGGTCCACTATACATACAAGAATTTAGACGGTTTAATTAAGTTTTGGGTTTAATTTTTAGAGTTATTCTATGGTCGAATAGAGTATTCATAAATCAGATTTCCACCAAACGGTTAAAGGTTATACATGGGTAAGGAAAACCTGTCGAAGCGTGTAAAAGTTTATTCATGCAATCCAAAAGGGGATCCTCGGGTTCGCTCGAGAGATGAAATAAATCAATTTCTGTCATACTGACTTCGGTCTCCTCATAAATGCTAAGTAAATACAACATTGTATACTACTCCTCTCTCTCTCTCTCCCTTTCTCCCCCTCCCCTCTCTCTCCCTCCCTTTCTCTCCCACTCTCTCTTCCTCTCTCCCCTCCCTCTCTCTCTCCCTTTTTCCCTCCCTCCCTCTCTTCCACCTCTCTCCCTCCCTCCCCCTCTCTCCCTCCTCCTCTCTCTCCTCCTCTCTCTATCCCTTCCTCCCCTTCTCTCGCTCTCTCTCCCTCTTCTCTCGCTCTCTCTCGGGTCAGTGAGTAAAGGGCTCATTTGAACTCCTTAGGGTGATAGACGCACACTTTTATTGACCCATAGACACTCGGGGATGATGTGGTCAGTATCAGACGCCGCCTTTACTTACAAATAAATTTTTTAGTACCTATGTTAGGCTTGATCGCTATATGAGCCACGGTCAATTTTAAAAATCCAACCTGCTCCGACGCGTATGGAACACGTGACCACTGTAACGCAATGGATTCAATCTCTACTAGTTCGCGGCATGAACACACATCGGATCATCGCAAGCACCACCTTAAACCATTCAGCACCAGGAAATATGTATGTGTCATATTAAATAATAGACATGTCATAACAAAATGACCCAGGGCAGCGTTCTAATGCGTCCCGCATTGAATCTTGGGATAGCTATGCGCTCAAACGGCGCACGTGTTCCGTGGATTTTTAGCAGCCTGACGTGTTTCTGTATACTGCCAAACATTGTTGTGCCCTCCTATAATATAGCACAGATGGAGGGAGAGATCCAGTTGGTCTTTTTCTGAAGGCAACCATAATATGACATTCATTATGTAACTGATGTTATATACATTCATACATGCTTGATGTGTTGGTTTATGCATTTTCATGTGGGAAAGGCCTCTTGTCATCTGTCCTCCATTCTTCAGATTATTCAGTGTATTAAATGTTAAAATGTAATCTTCTCATTCTGTTCACTTACTTGTGACGTCATTTTGGTTCAAACATGTGTAACTAAGGGATTAAGTAATACATTGTTTTGAATATATGGGAACACAGTCTCATCTCATCTCATCATGTTCCTCTTGTACCTTGCGGTGTCGAGGTGAAGTATAAACTTCGTGAGAGTGCCCGGTTATGGGCTTCGTATATCGACATTCCCATGGATTCTGTTATTCCCTCCGTCCAGCGTTTACGTGGTCGGCCTCTTCCTCTGTTTCCATCTGGTCTGTACGTCATTGCCTGTTGTGGCATGCTGTTGACTGGTAGCCTACTTGCATGGCCAAACCATTTGACTTGCTGCTTTCTAATAAAATCTAGAGCAGCTTTAACCCCCACTTTAGTCCTGATTTCTTCATTTCTGATCTTATCTCTTCTTGATACGTTGAGTATTCTTCTGAGGAACCTCATTTCTGTTGTTGTGATTTTTCTTTTCTCTTTTTCTGTCATTGTCCAGGTTTGGCATTGGTAGCACAGAGTTGGTAGGAAGATTGTGTTGTAAAGTGCTTTCTTAGTAGTTATTGATACATGTTTGTTCTTTAGTATTGGTGCCATTTGTCCAATGAGTTGATTTGCCTTATTGCACCTATTTTCGATCTCGTCTTCTGATCTGCCATTTGATGATATTATACTTCCTAGGTACTTGAAGCTCTTTACTTGTTTCAAGGGATGTTCGTTTAGGTGAATTGTTGCTGTTTGTTCTTCTTTAGTTATAGTCATTACCTCTGTTTTGCTTGTGCTAATTTTCATGTTATGTTCCCTACACATTTCGTTTAGACTATTCATGTGGTCTTGTAATTCAGCTTCTGATTTTGCTATTAGTGCTTGGTCGTCCGCAAACAGGAGTTCTCTAATGGTTAGATTTGCAGATGGTTCTTCTTCTGTGTTCTCGTCATGCGGTATTCTTGCTGTCTCTGCTTGGCTGGTTTCTTTACATATGTTGTCTATATATGTTATGAACAAGAGAGGGGACAGGACACAACCTTGTCGTACTCCAGATCTTATGGTGAAGGGTTCTGAGTGTCCTCCAGTTGCTCTCACTATGCATTCACTGTTGTCGTATAAACTTCTACATAGGTTTGTTAGATGTGTACTCACTCCACATTGTTTAAGGATTTCCCACAGCTTGTTTCTATCTACCCTATCAAATGCCTTTTCTTGGTCAACAAAGGCTAAGTAGAGTGTTTCATTGAATTCAATTGATTTTTCTATAAGTTGTCTAAGAGCAAAAATGGCGTCTGTGCATCCTTTGTTTTTCCTAAATCCAAGCTGCGTTTCGCTTAGCTGGGGTTCTAAAGTAGTTCGTAATCTTTTTTCAAGAATTTTGCAAAATATTTTCCCAGTATGACTCAACAGTGAAATGCCTCTGTATTGTGTGCAATCTCTTTTGCTGCCTTTGTTTTTCCAAATTGGGATAATTATGGCGTTTCCCCAGTCTCGTGGTGTCTGTTGTTCTACCCAAACATGGTTGAATAGTCTATGTAGCCAAGCTGTTCCTACTTCCCTTGCTGCTTTAATTAGTTCATTTGGTATTTCATCCTGTCCTGGTGATTTGTTCAATGGGGCTAATCTGATGGCTTCTATAATTTCTTCTTTTAGTATGTCTGGTTCTAGTTCCTCGGTGACATCTGTGTAGGTCTCTTGAATTCCTGTGACATCTGATGGGATGTTGAGAAGTTGTTCGAAATACTGCTTCCATCTTATTAGGATGTGTTTTTGTTCACTTATTGGTTCTCCATTTTCGCTGTTAATTATTTCAGTTGGGTCAAAGGGTACTCCTCTGGTTCGCATTGCACTTATCTTTTTGTAGAAGTTTCTGGTTGCCTCCTTGTAGTTTTTATTTAGGGTTTCTCCATACTCTTCCCAGTCTTTCTGTTTTTCCCTCTTTACTATTCTACTCACATGTCTTCTCGATATTCTGTATTCTATGAGATCACATTCCTGTTTGCTCTTCAACCACTTTTTATATTTTTCCTTTTTTTCTTTTACCGCTTTCTTTACTTCTGCGTTCCACCAACTTGTTATTTTCTTTATCCGTGTTTTGCATTTTTTCGTGGTTCCGCATGTTATTTTTGCAGTATTTAAAACGCTTGATTTGAACGTCTCCCATTCTTCTTCCACTGTTTTTCTTTCCGTAGGTAATTTTACAAAGAGTTCAGTTAGTTCTTTCTCATAATTTTCCCTTACTGCCTCGTCTTTAAGGTTTTTTAAGTTTACTGATTCGCATGGCATGTATTTTCCTGCTTTTTGTTTTCTTCTTCTAATGGTTCTTATTGTGGCAACGACTGCTTTATGATCTGTGTTTATACTGAAATTGGGCACTGCTCTTGCATCTAATATATTTCTCTTTCTGTTATTTCTTGTTAATATAAAATCAATTTGGCTTTTAGTATCTAGATTGTTCCATTTATACCAGGTGTATACTTGCGAATCTTTATGTTTATAGAATGTGTTTGTTATATAGAGATCGTGTTGGCTGCAAAGCTCTATCAGTCTACTTCCGTTATCATTCCTTTCATTTTGCTGATCTCCAAATGCTCCCAGGTGTTTTTCTATGCCCCCTCTGTTATGTCCTAGTCTTGCATTGAAGTCTCCCATAACTATGATGTTGTCCTGCTTATCTATTTTATTTAGCACATCATGTATGTCTTCGTAGAAGTCCTCACATTCTTGCTCATTATTGTTTGCATTACATGGTGCGTATATCTGTACATATGTTGTGATTGTTTGTTCTTTTATTCTCACTGTTATGATTCTTTCTGATATATATTTTATTTCTAGTATTGCTCTTGCTAGCTGTGGTTCGATGACTATTCCCACACCGTGTCTTGCCCTTTCTTGCTGTTCTACTCCAGAGTAAACAAACGTGTAACTGCGGTGGAGCTCCTTGCATCCTTTCCCTTTTGTTCTGGTGTCCGCTATTCCCATCAGACCAATATTCCTCTTCTCCATTGTTTCTATAAGCTCTTCTTCTTTACTATTGAAACCACAGACGTTCATTGTGCCTATTTTTTGAATCGCTGATCTATCTCGTAGTCCGTTAACATTGCCGGGTCGATAGCCGTTTGGGTCAGTCCGTTTATACTTCTTAGTTTTTCTACGAGCAGTATGAAGATCCCCTGCCGGCTTGCTAGGCCAGTCGCAGGTTTAGGACACTAATCTGACCACAGGGAGTCCATCCCCTATGGGAACACAGTGAGACTGGGTAAACACACATGGACAGCTTAATCTACTGATCCCATGGTAAACTCCCAGGTTCCCATTGTCCATCCAGAAGAACCCTTTTACATCGAATGTATTACTGCACCCTTTGACCTACTTGGAAAAAATGGATACAGTTGGGGGTTCTTGAGTTAACTTTGTTCTCTTGGGAGGGACAGAATTGAGTGTGGTTTCTTTCATATATCCGGGAGTCCCCTAGACCTCCAGAGTCCTTTCGTGTCTCATCACTATTGAGTGACATCCCCACACTATTGGAAACCAGTTCAACCTCTCTATCACTCCTTGGTACGGGGGATGCACTTGTGGGTACTGCCTCTTTCCATCCAACACCTCACAACCACCAGGTGAGAGTCTAGCCACTACCGCCGTTCCCTTCTGTCTCGTGTATTGTCAGTTATTTCTGATACCCATTTCCCTCCAAGGCAAGATGCCAAACTCAATCCTCTTCTCTCTTGGTTGACCATCCTTCCCGTACTCTCTTTTGGTAACCCATTGGTTGGGTTGTCTAGTCTTCTCTTTCCACCTGACACTGGGCAACACGATAGAACAATGCTCGACCAATCCTTGCCTTTAGTTACCCTCAATCTATCACGTTGTCACAAATTTTCATATTCTTTCCTTGTATGCCCTTCTCCTTCTCATGCTGTGCCCACAGAATGTAGACTGTCTGCTTCTGATGCTACTAACCGGTTCTCTTAGTGAGTTTACTTTTTTCAAGATATCTTCATTGCAACACATGGAAAGAATACTTTGTTGAATTATTAAATTGTGAAGCTCCAAGTAACACTTTCCCACAGGAAGAGGTTCTAACGTGTGAACCACAAATTGAAGAACCTGCATTTGAAGAAATCCTATATGTAATCACACGACTTAAAAACAATAAGGCAACTGGGGCTGATAGAATTGCTGTTGAATTTATAAAGGCGGGTGGCCATGCATTACATCTAAAGCTATACGAACTAATAATAAAAATCTGGAGGACTGAAGAATTACCCCATGACTGGAAAGAGTCATTATTGATACCTATCTTTAAGAAAGGAGACAAGTTCCAGTGTGAAAATTATAGAAGAATATGACTACTGTCCATAAGCTATAAGATACTATCCGCAGTATTACTAAATAGACTAAAACCATATTCAGAATACATATTAGGTGACTACCAGGCGGGTTTTAGACAAAACAGATCAACAATAGATCAGATATTTATCTTACGACAAATAGCCGAGAAAAATTGGGAATATAAAAGAGATCTCCATAACATTTTTGTGGATTTTAAAAAGGCTTATGACAGTGTCCATAGGAATAGTCTATGGAATGCTATGCGGGAATTTGGAATACCAAGGAAGTTAATCAACATGACCAGACTATGCATGGAAGATACTTATAATAAAGTAACATATAAAGGCAGGAAATCAGACCCCTTCCAAATAACATCTGGCTTGAAACAGGATGATGCACTATCGCGCTACTCTTCTATCTGGTTCTAGAGAAAGTTGTAAGGAGGGTAAAGGAGGAATGTGATATTGGAGGAACATCCAAGCTGCTTGGTTATGCAGATGATATAGATATTATAGGGCAAAGTGAACAAAAGACATTGGAAATATTGACTCACTTAAAGGGAAAAGCCCAACAGATGGGGCTGGTTATCAACCAAGATAAGACAGAATATATGGACATTTCAAGAGAAGGTGTAGCTAGTTGTCCCTGGGGGGAAAGTGGATTCAACCAGCACACCTGTTAATTATCCTTGTCTAGGTTTTCTTCTTCTGGTGGACCTTTGTCTATTTACCCCCCTTTTATTTTTAAAGTCTGCCAATCACTAACTCTCTCTCTCTCTCTCTCTCTCTCTCTCTCTCTCTCTCTCTCTCTCTCTCTCTCTCTCTCTCTCTCTCTCTCTCTCTCTCTCTCTCTCTCTCTCTCAACAGACAATACCCCCTTTCACGTTCCTTCAGCACATACCTCCACTAACACAGGTTTCGAACAAAATGATAAAACATTTATTGCAGAAAAGTGTCAGTTGAGTGTGCCATGTAGGTGTGTGAATATATGTGATGTGATCTATCTTAAATGTGTGTCATAATCTAGTATCGGATCAGCATCAGAGCTTGTCATCACCATACAGCCATTCAACGTAACCATTCACATAACAGGAAATATCTCACCCAGGGCTGCGTCTTTCTATGACTGATGATGATTTTTCTTCCCACTCTGTTCTGGAAACTCGTAAATAATATAATATCCACGGATCTATTTTTGTAAGTTTTTGTCAGTCACATCACATGTATAAATCCGTTCAATGGAAAATTATTATAGTTCAATCTGATCATCAATGTTTTCTTCACTTACTTAGGGTCCTATAGTTCTTCACACCCAATATAACGGTCGGTAATATATTCCAGGTATTAAAGAAGATAAACACCGATTCAAGCACATATAGTCTTTCCACTGCAGTTTATCACTTCATTGAGCATCTCACGTAGAGTGATGCAGTTAGTTTCGTTGGTCATTTTTATTCACATTAAACTGACATTCGTGTTGAACATGGTTCACAGCTTCATATCATTGATTACTTCATCCTATTCTGACCAATTACTTCTGTTCAGATTGGTAACCACTTTCAATGTCAAATGCAGGGAACCTGTTGAGTAAAAGAACAGCTTGTGAAAGAAACGCAACTCCGACCTATGATATGTGAATGTAGGTAATTGGCTATATTCAGAAAGTAATCTCCCTAGATCATACTAGAGTTATACTCTTATATAAGACAGAATAGTTAGCACTCTACCCTATACAAGGTGAAAGAAAAACACGCTAAAACAAAGCACATAAATCCTAGTATAGACTTATCCTTCTGACTGTACAGACACCTTACTCTACACAACTTAAATCACTTTTCAGCCTAATGCTGTCGACTCTCTATACTACGTTTACACACGAAAATCCCTATGCTAGCTTTTTATTCTACATCTATATATATTTATCATCACCTTATTTACTAATTCCTGCCTTTAGAATGATACCACTTAATTCCATAAAGGAAAAGTGCGGGTCGACTTTACACAACCTAGACGTAGGGATATATATTCAATTTCGGCACTCAATTAACTCCACACCCGCCTATTGTAAAGGCAATCTTCAACTGCCCTGTAAAACAATAAATTCAGTCCAAAGTTAGTGGCTGGACTACGTCACTTGTTTTGTTCTTAACCCTCAGCCTTTGTTCTCTTTCCGCGTTGATTGATCTCCGTACATCAGTACTGATCACCGTCGTTAATAAAGACGATCTCCAGTTCCATCGTGTTTCTCCGTTTGATCAAAGGACTCTTTCCACCGTATATCCACGCGATTACTGTTTGATCTTCCTCCGAACTTCCCCGGTAATAAACGATGTTTTCTGGGCCCAGGTGATTCTCCGCAAAGTCCGATACGGACTTTTGTCTTTGAACTTTCCCGGTAACCAATTCTTCCGTTGGGCTTCGCTTCCGTGTCCCATACGTACGACCAGTGTTTGAAGTCACGATCGCCGTCTTTTAGAATTCCAGGACCGTCACTTCTTCACTTAGCTGTTTCGTCGTTTAATCCATCAGGATCGTCGCCTGCCAGCCATATCATTACATAGGCCCCCTCTTAAGAGAGTTGACCGCGTCGACTCTTACTCCCTGGAGGTTCGATCCGGATGGTCTTCCTCAACATACTCTTCTTCCTCAGAAGTTGGGTGTCTAGACAGGAAATCCGCTCCTACATTCTCCTTCCCAGGAATATACTCCACGAAAATTTTGCCCAGCCCATACGAGTGATAAGCATTCTCTCTCAACTGTAGAATGATTCTTTTCCTCCAGGAGAAGATTCTTACTGGCGTATGCCACTGGTTTCAAAACCAACGTGTTGTCTCTCCCTTCCTGTACCAAGGCTGCTCCAATTCCAATCCCACTCGCATCTGTTCTTAGCACAAATGGTTTTGAAAGGTCTGGAAGTTGTAGAACTGGTTTATTCCCCAACGCCTCCTTTAATTGTCTGTAGACACTTCGCATTCTGGCATCCATACGATTGTATCTGGGAATCCCTTTTTCCAGGTTTCCGTTTCCTGGAGATGTCTCCGCCCACCTAATGTTGATGGTCTCCAGGTACCCTCCCATTTCTCACCTCTCCATCCATTAGGCGATCTCACAGACAGCCTATATCCTCCTCATGACAGACATTAGTGTTGGCCCATCGCCCCTGTACGTTCGGTCGACCTACTTTCGACTGGCGTAAGTGATGGCTCACAATACAGACAGATCGTAACATCCTGACTGTAACACTGTTTCCATGTCCTCTTGGTTTCCCCAGGCTTAGCATCTGGGGATTTTCCGCATCGTCCTCGTTGGACAGAATCGTCTTCCCCAACTCTCCTGGACTTTTCCTTCCAGGACCATCTCGGGCGATATTGGATCTGGTCAGCCAATCTTCGGTTGGAGTCCTGGGTATCTCTCGTCTTTCCCGACATTACCCACCTCTTCTGAACTGGGTTACTAGCGAATGTTTCAATATGATCCTCTCCCTGACGTGTGATTTTCTTCCTCTCTTTGGTTGAAAAATCTGACCTACCTCGTACTTTCTCATAGGTCCTCCTATGTAGTACTTGGGATCTCTGGTCTTCGTCTGGACCTGTAACCTTTTCCGTAATGGCTGCCATCACCATAAGGTGCGAAGCTTTGACCTCAGATCTCTCCTCATATTTCTTAATGAGATGCCTAGGGAGACTTTTCAGTTCTTCCCCGATCCGGATTTCGTAGATGTTTTTGGACACCACCTTTTCCACAGTATAAGGTCCTTTCCATCCTACTTGGAGTATATTAGTCTCTTCTGGACCCCATACTTCCACTTGGTCTTCCACCTTAAGAGCTATTTTACTCTTCGTCCGATTTTTGGGAGGTGCTTTCTGGCACTCTGAACAAGACCTAACCCACCGAAGTACATCACCGGTCATTCCTGGCCAGCAATAATGTCTCTCTGACACCCATATGTCGATTCTCGGCTATGGTGTGTCCACTCTGAAGAATGTGAGGACGGTGGGTCTCTGGAACCACCAACTGCTCGTGCAGGTTGTCTCCTCTTCCGGCTCTCCTGTAAAGCAGCCGATTCCTCAGAAAGTACTGTCCCCGTTTTGGTGAGTCAGCACTTCTTTGCAGCTTCCTGTAGCAAGGACGCAACGTAGTATCCTTCCTCTTGGCAGTATGCAATTCCCCTAGCACTGAGTTGTCGCATAGTGTCTCTGCCTCTTCTTTCTTCCCTTGAGATCCACTGGCTAATGCTCCCCTGTGGGCGGGCTGTTTGGGCACCCCCAAGAACACGTATTTCGTTCCAATGATCATGGGAAATAGGGAGTCAGATAATACAGCTGCTGGAATAATGCCCGTGACGTACCTAGACTTAATCTCCACATTGGCGATTGGCAGCGTCATGGTAACAGCACTCCTCATTGCAGGCTGTATCTCAATGGTCTCCCCTGTGAGTTGGTCTGGCCGTACCAGACTGGCATCAATTACGGCTTCCCCGTCTAAACCCGTGTCATAGAGACAAGTAACCTGCTGGCCATTGACTTCAATCAGTTCGACCACAGGTGGCCTCTCTTGGTCCAGAGTTCCTTCAACGACCTCAACCTTTTCGGTGGCAACTGTCCTGGGAGCCACGCGGCAGGCCGCTAAGTGAGAGCTTTTCGTTTTCGATTTGCAGTCTTTCGTGTTGTGCGAGGGCGACTTGCAGATCGAACACCACTTCTCAGACCACTGGCGTGTCGGTTGAGAGTTAAGTGGGCTCTGTCTTCCATCCTTTTTCTTCTCTGGACTCTCCGTTGAAGTCTTCATCTCTGCATAAGGTTCCCCTTTCCTTGTTTCTGAGCCTTTGAATTTCTTTCGGTCATGTTTTTCCTGACCTTTGGTGGTTGGTATACTGGTTTCTTCCGCTTCCCCATGGACTTCCACGAATCTTTCCGCCAGCTTATTCACGACATCAAGCCGTTCCGCCCCTTGTTCTCCTAAAAATGTCTTCAGTGGTTCTGACATTTGCTGTCGCATCTGGTCTACTACCATCAGCTCTTCCAGACTCTCATAGTCCCTCTTGAACTCTGCCAAATCCATCCATTTGTGGAGATATGATTTTAGGCGCAGACTGTAGGCGGCGAATAGCTCTCCTGGCTCTCGTTTTGCTGATCGAAACTTCTTTTGATACGTTTGTGAGGTGATTTCATAGTGTTTCAGCAAGGCGGCTTTCAATTCTTCGTAATTGTTTCGTGTCCTGGTGGTAGGCGTGTGTAAACCTCGTAACCGGAACTTCGTAAGCCCTGGGACAATTTAAGATTCCACTTGCCTCTCTCCAGTCCCATAGCGACTGCCATGGCTTCGAAACGATCCAAAAACTGGTATATTTTCTCTTTACTTTCATCAAAGACAGCTAAGGGAAACTTCATGGCATGGTAACCATGTCCACTCATGGTGGTTGAACCATGTGTAGATGATCCTCCTTCTGCTCCATCTGTTTCTCCCTTAGTTTGTGTTTTGAGTTCTAGTTCTCGCGGTATTCATGTTCTCTTATCTTGTTGGCCTCTTCAGCTTGCAACCTCTTGTTGTCCTGTTCCATTTCCAGTCTCTTGGCGGTCTGTTCCATTTCCAGTCTCTTGGTGGTCTGTTCAGCTTCCATTCGTTTGGTCTCCATCTCCATTCTTCTCAATTCCAACTCGGCCTTTCGATCTTCCCTTTCTGCTTGGCGATGTTCCCTCTCCACCTCCTGTACGTAATCGGTTAGTGCCGAACCTGACAAACCAATTTCTTCTCCTTTTGCCCTTAGTTCTGCCGTAGTTAGTTTAGGAGTGGCCATAGTTAAAGAAGGTGAGTCAGCAGGTTGAGTAAAGAGACCCTAAGGCGGTAAGTAATTACTCAATATCTAAAATAAATATATATCTATATATATATTTTTTATTATATATATATATATATATATATATATATATATATATATATATATATATATATATATATATATATATATATATATATCTAAGTCTATATATAACTATGACACCACACAGTACACCACAAACAATCTCCCAACCACAAGAGGAGATTTAGGATAAAGACTTATGTAGACGTGTAAAGTGTGAACAGGTATGTACTGTGTCTGAACACCTATTAACATTCACCCTGTCTGGATCTTTATTTTCCCGACAATAATGTCCCCAACAGCAATGTAATGTAGCCCAAATATATAATGCCATATCACAATATATCCCCTGGACCTGCTCACATTTAGTCACTATATATATATGTATATATATCCCATAGACGTGCTCTACTATAAAGTCACCCTATATATATATATATATATATATATATATATATATATATATATATATATATATATATATATATATATATATATCTTGGACGTGTTCTCATTTAAAGTCACCATATATCCCGGACGGGCCCCCATTAATGTAGCTAGTTATCCCTAGGGGGAAAGTGAATTCAACCAGCACACCTGTTAATTATCCTTGTCTAGGTTTTCTTCTTCTGGTGGACCTTTGTCTATTTACCCCCCTTTTATTTTTAAAGTCTGCCAATCACTAACTCTCTCTCTCTCTCTCTCTCTCTCTCTCTCTCTCTCTCTCTCTCTCTCTCTCTCTCTCTCTCTCTCTCTCTCTCCAACAGACAATACCCCCTTTCACGTTCCTTCAGCACATACCTCCACTAACACAGGTTTCGAACAAAATGATAAAACATTTATTGCAGAAAAGTGTCAGTTGAGTGTGCCATGTAGGTGTGTGAATATATGTGATATGATCTATCTTAAATGTGCGTCATAATCTAGTATCGGATCAGCATCAGAGCTTGTCATCACCATACAGCCATTCAACGTAACCATTCACATAACAGGAAATATCTCACCCAGGGCTGCGTCTTTCTATGACTGATGATGATTTTTCTTCCCACTCTGTTCTGGAAACTCGTAAATAATATAATATCCACGGATCTATTTTTGTAAGTTTTTGTCAGTCACATCACATGTATAAATCCGTTCAATGGAAAATTATTATAGTTCAATCTGATCATCAATGTTTTCTTCACTTACTTAGGGTCCTAAAGTTCTTCACACCCAATATAACGGTCGGTAATATATTCCAGGTATTAAAGAAGATAAACACCGATTCAAGCACATATAGTCTTTCCACTGCAGTTTATCACTTCATTGAGCATCTCACGTAGAGTGATGCAGTTAGTTTCGTTGGTCATTTTTATTCACATTAAACTGACATTCGTGTTGAACATGGTTCACAGCTTCATATCATTGATTACTTCATCCTATTCTGACCAATGATTGCAGACAATGCACAGGATCTGCAACAATTAGTAGACGCTGTGGTTGTACACAGTGAGCAGCTGGGGTTGGAATTAAATTGTAGGAAGACACAGGTTATGGTCGTCACTAGGAAGAACGAAGTACCACAATGTAATATACAAGTAAATGGGAATATTCTTCAGCAAGTGAATCGGTTCAATTATCTCGGAACACTCATAACATCTGATGGCAGATGCCTTGAAGAGATTAGAACAAGAATCGCCATTGCGAAGGTAGCCTTTAGCAAGATGAAAAACATTCTGACCAATAAAATGATGTCAATTGAAACGAGAAAAAGAGTGTTGAGGGGATACATAGAGCCTGTTCTTTTGTATGGATGTGAAACTTGGACAATGTGCAGTCAAGCTGAAAAACATCTGATGGCTGCAGAAATGTGGTTTCTGAGGAAAATGCAAAGAATACCATGGACAGATAGAAAAACCAATGACCAAGTACTACAAGAGACAAATGAAAATCGTAGATTGATTAGAGAAATTAGACGTAGACAGTCAAATTTTTTTGGACATGTTATGAGAAGAAATGGACTGGAGAACTTGGTGACAGCTGGCAAGATCGAGGGGAACAGACCAAGAGGAAGACCGAGAGGAAAATACCTGGATGGCTTGGCCACATGGCATGGACGAGACAGGAACACTGAGCTGATCCACGACTCTGGTGATCGAGTGAAATGGCGAATCATGACCGCCCACGCTTTCCGGCATGGCACATGATTGATTGATTGATTCTGACCAATTACTTCTGTTCAGATTGGTAACCACTTTCAATGTCAAATGCAGGGAACCTGTTGAGTAAAAGAACAGCTTGTGAAAGAAACGCAACTCCGACCTATGATATGTGAATGTAGGTAATTGGCTATATTCAGAAAGTAATCTCCCTAGATCATACTAGAGTTATACTCTTATATAAGACAGAATAGTTAGCACTCTACCCTATACAAGGTGAAAGAAAAACACGCTAAAACAAAGCACATAAATCCTAGTATAGACTTATCCTTCTGACTGTACAGACACCTTACTCTACACAACTTAAATCACTTTTCAGCCTAATGCTGTCGACTCTCTATACTACGCTTACACACGAAAATCCCTATGCTAGCTTTTTATTCTACATCTATATATATTTATCATCACCTTATTTACTAATTCCTGCCTTTAGAATTATACCACTTAATTCCATAAAGGAAAAGTGCGGGTCGACTTTACACAACCTAGACTTAGTGATATATATTCAATTTCGGCACTCAATTAACTCCACACCCGCCTATTGTAAAGGCAATCTTCAACTGCCCTGTAAAACAATAAATTCAGTTCCAAGTTAGTGGCTGGACTACGTCACTTGTTTTGTTCTTAACCCTCAGCCTTTGTTCTCTTTCCGCGTTGATTGATCTCCGTACATCAGTACTGATCACCCTTTAATAAAGACGATCTCCAGTTCCATCGTGTTTCTCCGTTAGATCAAAGGCCTCTTTTCACCGTATTTCCACGCGATTACTGTTTGATCTTCCTCCGAACTTCCCCGGTAATAAACGATGTTTTCTGGGCCCCGGTGATTCTCCACAAAGTCCGATACGGACTTTTGTCTTTGAACTTTCCCGGTAACCAATTCTTCCGTTGGCCTCGCTTCCGTGTCTCATACGTACGACCAGTGTTTGAAGTCACGATCGCCGTCTTTTAGAATTCCAGGACCGTCACTTCTTCACTTAACTGTTTCGTCGTTTAATCCATCAGGATCGTCGCCTGCCAGCCATATCATGACAGAAGGAATGGCTAAAAACTCTGGCCACATACAAATAGATAATATGACCATTAAAAGAACGGAAACATACAAATACCTGGGTACAATCTTCAACTGCTCCAACATCATAAGGGAAGAAATACAAACTAGAATCAATTCTGGAAATAAGATATACTATGCACTACAACATCTACTAAAATCAAAGGTGCTATCTCGTAACACTAAGATCACAATATACAAAACACTGATTAGACCAGTTGTGCTGTATGGCTCTGAAACCTGGAGTACAACGAAAGGATACGAAGCCTTGCTACAAACCTTTGAGAACAAAGTTTTAAGACGCATCTTTGGACCCATTAGGGATACACAAAGTGGAGAGTGGAAAAGAAGAAGTAACAAAGACATTTATTATCTGTTTAAGTTCCCGCTAATCACTGGTATCATGAAGGCTAATAGACTACAATGGCTGGGGCATATAGACAGAATGGAAGATAATAGGGAAACAAAACTCGCTTACACTCAGGAAATAAATGACCGTAGACCCCGAGGTAGACCAAGAAGACGGCGGAGAGATAATATATATACAGACCTAAAAGCACTTGGAATCAACGAGAAGGTAAACCAGAGAGACGAATGGAGACGGATTGTATCTGCAGCAAAGAACCTCAATGGCTCGGAACGCAGAAGAAGAAGAAGAAGAAGAAGAAGAAGAAGAAGAAGAAGAAGAAGAAGAAGAAGAAGAAGAAGAAGAAGAAGAAGAAGAAGAAGAAGAAGAAGAAGAAGAAGAAGAAGAAGAAGAAGAAGAAGAAGAAGAAGAAGAAGAAGAAGAAGAAGAAGCAGTGTTTGAAAATATTTGCGGTCCAAGTTTTGTATTAATCTATTATGTTGCATGAACTTTACAGAGGGTGAATACAAAACTTAGACCGGCAATATTTTTAAACACTGCACAGTCATTAAAAATACACCCTATATATTGTATAGAATACTCCTCATCTTGTGAGGTGCTGCTTTTGCTTGGGCTATTCTACATTAAAAGTCTACAACTAATTCAGTGCCGAAGGATAATATATCGCCTAATTTGATATCCCATTTGGATAGAAAGACGGTATATCGCCCTACTAGGTTCATCGTGTTATTTGTTTTGTTTCGTGATATCTTCCACAATTCCAATGTCCAGTGAACGAAAATTCCATTATAATAATACTTGTTCATTGGAACTATTAGTGTTGGAACTCTTCGCTGGCTGCTGAGGATGGGGACGGAGCGCTTATGGGAATGTCCCGAATGCTGTGATGTCGGTTCCTAAATCAATCAATAAATCAATCAATCATTGTTCATTTGATTGTATATCCTGTTTGGTCCAAACCTTCTTTTTGTTTGGTACTGAATCAGCTAAAACATCTTTCTTCTACTGTTATCAACGTACCCATGTTCTTTAACGCATTGACTAGCTTCAAACTAGCTCTATTTAGTTTGATGTTGCAATCAATCTGAAATCAGACGGAGGTTACTAGGCTTTTGATTCTCATATGGTTTGCCTGTATATATCCTCCTCGATTGTTAATTATTCTAAAGTGACACTGCCAGCAGAAATGTTACCTCGCTAAGCCGATCGATCAGAAACACTGTTCTCCCAATCTCCAAGGTAAATGCCACAGTTCTTTATTTAGGCTTTCAGTGTATTGTTGCATGGCTTCTCCATTTACTAAATTATAGATATTACCACAACAGTTGGCAGCCAAACATGAAGGTTTTGTCAAGGGCACAAGACATTTATTTAAACAACACAGAAATTGTACGATTAGTGGTATTACGCTGCCCGGGATGTTAAGAAAATAGGCGCACCTATAGATAGACCTCTTCGCGTGCGATGACAACGATCATCAATAGAACACATATAAAACTGAATATGCACCAGAAGTTTTCCTCCTGCGGTCATTTTTTTTTCTGACACAAATAAAATAGCGACTGTGTCATTTTGTATAACTTATTGACAAATTCAAAGTCTTTAAAAACAAACTTGGTCACAATGCGTTTCGGGTCGACTTATCCGCCGCAATTTGCTTGGGGGAAGGAAAACATGTTTGTTTAAACTTTAAACCATTGAATCCAATACAGTGTAGCCCAGAAGTCGCCAGGTGAAGGTACTTGAGCAAACTGTAAATGTGGAATAAAGCATGTTACATGTTATCTTTTCTTTTATCTTTAAGACCTCGGATGATAAAAAAGAAAAAAATAGAAATCCGCGGTAGCATTGTTGTTAGACGCTTGCCTGCAGGCCCGGTGGTCATGCTTTTGAATTTGCATCGAGGCAGATATTTTTTTTTTTAAATTGACCTTCTTCTAATCCAAAATGGGCACCAAGAAATATATGGTGAAGTAAATCATATTGACCACACTACCCCTGGAGTGCCAGATGGCGTATCATCTTCCTCGTCTTCTTCGTTCCTCTTTCGAGGGAAGTGCGTCACACCTAGTTAGGCATCTCAAAGCCTAGTGTGTCCAACCTTTTTCTTGGCCAAAATTTGTGTAAATGTTTGCTTCCGCTAGACCAGGGGTGGGCAAACTACGGCCCGCGGGCTGCATGCGTCCCGGCAACTGATATTATGCGGCCCTCGGAGGCATTTAGAAATAAAATGTTTACTTCGTTTTTAAGTTATTTTGTTGAATTTTACAGAATTTCATGTACAATTATGAACGTTTAACATTTTTTATAAAATTTCTTTCTAATTGTCTATTTTCGTAAACAGCCATTGACCTTCGTAATGTAATGCTCAAATGCGAATTTATCGATTCTAATATAAATAAATATTTATCGACATGTAAAAATTTAATAAGGGTTATTTTATGAAAAACATATATTTCACCGGTGAATAAACTGATTTATTTTGCAAGAAAATATTAAATTTGAAGTTTTTTGCTGTTATTAATTTTTTCCACATTTACAATGTTCAAATTAATTTATTTGTTATAGTAGTCTTGATATATTTCTAAAATTTATTCTGAGTTTACTCCTTGTTTTCCAAATCTTTTACTCTCACACAGCCGGAAGTAGGTTTTGTTTCATTTCCTTCTTATTAATTGTTAGAATTTTATTAAAACAATGAGTGTCACTAAAAAACGTAAGACTGAAGGTGAATGCGTTAGTTTAGTTTAGTTTAGTTTAGTCGATGGATCAACATCACGGCACACGGGTGTAACCCGTAAGTGCTCCGTTCTCCTCCTAACTCAAACCTGTGTTTGGAGAAACTCAGCTTAGTGCACGAACTCCGTAGCACCGGCGAGGAGCCTGAAATACTTTGGGTAGATTTTTAACTCGAAATTTTGCCCGGGCAGCGCCGTTAGGCTACTCTTTCTCGATTTCCAACTGCCTAGTGCTTTTATTTACGTGCGCAACAATACACACGGGCGTCCGATCTCACTACCCAGAGACCAGGGGAAATTTTATTACTAGAAGTCCATGTGAAAAAAATCCCGGCTTGAAACCGGGACCTCCCGCACTCGAGGCGAACACCTTACCTCGAGACCACGCAGCCCCTAGATGAATGCCATGTTTTTAATTATGAATGGACAACTAATTACTGTTTTATAAAAGTTCGTAGCAAATCAGTTTACTTGTTGTGTCGTGAGTCAGTCGCTGTCTTCAAGGAGTACAATTTAAAAAGACATCAAACAAAACATTCCGATTTCTGATACAATTTAACAACTGAAGAGAGGGAAAGGAAATGCCTGGAGTTGGTGAAATATTTGGAGAGACAGCAAACTGTTTTCACTAAACTGTCGAGTTCATCAAGGCATGTTTGCTAGATGCAGCAAACAGTATGTGTCCAGAACAACAAAACAAATTAAAAAATGTGACATTACTTTATCAAGGAGAACTGTGGTCAGACGTGTTGACAAGATAGGTGACAATTTGATGCATAAACTTCAAGATGCAAGTAAACAATTTTTGCGGTACTCTCTTGCATTGGATGAGAGTACCGATGTACATGATAGTGAGAAATTATTGATATTTATACTTGGAATAAACACTTCTTTCAAACTCACTGAAGAGTTACTGAGTGTTGAGTCACTCAAAGACACAACCACAGGCCATGATATATTTAATGCTGTTATTAACTGTATTGAAAGAACTGGGTTGGTTTGGAATAAGATGGCAAGTGTTACAACTGACGGAGCGCGTGCTTTGACTGGAAAAAAATGTAGGTCTGGTAAAGTTGATAAGTGATAAGATTAATCTCATTTCATCCCATCTAATCATGTTCCTCTTGTACCTTGCGGTGTCGAAGTGAAGTATAAACAGCGGGAGAGTGCCCGCTTATGGGCTTCATGTATCGATATTCCCATGGATTATGTTATTCCCTGCGTCCATCGTTTACGTGGTCGGCCTTTTCCTCTGCTTCCCCCTGGTCTGCACATCATTGCTTTTTGTGGTATATTGTTAGATGGTAACCTACATGCATGGTCAAACAATTTGACTTGCTGCTTTCTAATAAAATCTAGTGCTGCTTTAACCCCCACTTTAGTCCTGATTTCTTCATTTCTGATCTTATCTCTTCTTGATACATTGAGTATTCTTCTCAGGAATCTCATTTCTGTTGTTGTGATTTTACTTTTCTCTTTTTCTGTCATTGTCCAGGTTTCGCATTGGTAACATAGAGTTAGTAGGAAGATTGTGTTGTAAAGTGCTTTCTTAGTGGTTATCGATACATGTTTGTTCTTTAGTGTTGGTGCCATTTGTCCAATGAGTTGGTTTGCCTTATTGCATCTATTGTCGATCTCGTCTTCTGATTTGACATTTGATGACATTATACTTCCTAGGTGCTTGAAACTCTTTACTTGTTTCAAGGGTTGTTCGTTTAGGTAAATTGTTGTTGTTTGTTCTTCTTTAGTTACGGTCATTACCTTTGTTTTACTTGTGCTAATTTTCATGTTATTTTCCCTACACATTTCGTTTAGACTATTCATGTGGTCTTGTAATTCAACTTCTGATTTTGCTATTAGTGCTTAGTCGTCCGCAAACAGGTCTCTAATGGTTAGATTTGCAGATGGTTCTTCTTCCGTGTTCTCGTCATGCAGTGTTCTTGTGGTCTCTGTTTGGCTGGTTTCTTTACATATGTTGTCTATATATGTTATAAATAAGATAGGGGGCAGGACACAGCCTTGTCGTACTCCGGTTCTTATGGTGAAGGGTTCTGAGTGTCCTTCAGTTGCTCTCACTATGCATTCACTGTTGTTGTATAAGCTTCTATATAGGTTTGTTAGATGTGTACTCACTCCATATTGTTTAAGGATTTCCCACAGCTTGTTTCTATCTACTCTATCAAATGCCTTTTCTTGGTCGACAAAAGCTAAGTAGAATGTTTAATTGAATTCGATTGACTTTTCTATAAGTTGTCTAAGAGCAAAAATGGCATCTGTGCATCCTTTGTTTTTCCTTAATCCAAGTTGTGTTTCGCTTAGCTGGGGTTCTAAGGTAGTTCGTAATCTTTTCTCAAGAATTTTGCAAAATATTTTCCCATTATGACTCAAAAGTGAAAATCCCCTGCATTTTGTGCAGTCTCTTTTGCTGCATTTGTTTGTCCAAATTGGGATAATTATGGCGTTTCCCCAGCCTCATGATGTCTGTTGTTCTACCCAAACATGGTTGAATAGTCTATGCAGCCATGTTGTTCCTACATCTCTTGCTGCTTTAATTCATTCATTTGGTATTTCTTATCGTCCTGGTGATTTGTTCAATGGGACTAATCTGGCGGCTTCTATAATTTCTTCTTTCAGTATGTCTGGTTCTAGTTCATCGGTGGCATCTGTGTCGGTTTCTTGAATTCCTGTGACATCTGATGGGATGATGAGAAGCTGTTCGAAGTACTGTTTCCATCTTATTAGGATTTGTTTTTGTTCATTTATTGGTTCTCCATTTTCGCTGTTAATTATTTCAGTTGGGTCAAAGGATTCTCCCCTGGTTCTCATTGCACTTATCTTTTTGTAGAAGTTTCTAGTTGCCTCCTTGTAGTTTTTATTTAGGGTTTCTCCATACTCCTCCCAGTCTTTTTGTTTTTCTCTCTTTACTATTCTATACGCCGGTCTCTCTAGCCGAGGGGTTACACGACTTTCTCCGTAATCCCGTTTATCCACGCAGGGTCTCGCAGCGCGCGAGAATTGGAAGCGGTTCTACCCGCGCTGGTGACTTGCGGGATAAATGAGCCGGCCGCTCAGAAAGCAATGGCAAACTACTGAGCGTAATCTTGCCAAGAAATCAACAATCAGCTGAAAGATGCTGATGTTGACAGCGATGTCCTGTAAGGGATACGCAAAACAAACATAAACTATTCTATTCACATGTCTTCTCGCTATTCTATATTCAATGTAATCAATAAGATTACAAGAGTGATAAGATTACATACATGATACGATTAGAGCAGAATATCCTGACCACACATTATTACCACTACACTGTGTGATCCATCAAGAAAGTCTGTGTAAAACTGTGTTGAATATCAAACATGTTATTGACCCAGTTGTCAGTGTCATCAACCTCATCAGATCAAGAGGACATAATCACATACAGTTCAAGGCATTACTTGACGATTTGGAAACTGAACATTCCGATGTCCTTTACCACAACAGTGTTTGATGGCTGAGTCTCGGCAAGGTGTTAAGGCGAATGTGGGACCTCAGAGAAGAAATAGTGAAGTTCCTAGAGATGAAGGGCATTGAATGTGACTTTATACTAACATTGTCTTTAGAAGACTGGGTATGTTTCGGGTGAAAGGAAGACAGATTCAGCAGTTTTAGAACAAATCAGTATAAGCTGGGGGGGGGGGGGGGGGCGACTGAAGGAAATAACGAGAACGACAAGGTCAGGGTGACACCAAAAAAAAAACAAAAAAACGGAACCCATAAAAAAGTTTATTAAATCCTACAAAGGTCAAGCAAATTTCTTGAAATTAGGTGAATGTAAACTTCAGTCTGTGGATAATCATTTCCAAAAGTTTCAGTTACCTCCGTCGCTTTGCATAATAGTTATGCTAAAATGGTCTCCAGCGGTGAATGCACACTTGCATACGTTGCGCTAATTTGTCAATTACTCGGCCGCATTCCTCTGTGGGGATTTCCCTGATTTTTTTTTTTTTTCGCTGCGATTACTGCCTTCAGTTCACCAATCATTTGAGGGTTGTTCTGGTACACATTATCTTTGAGATACCCCCATAGATAAAAATCTAGGCGATTAAAGTCAGGTGAATGCAGTGCCCACTCCAAGTCACACTTCATGCTGACCAGTTTCCCCTGAAATCGCTCACTCAGCCAGGATAGGGAGTCATTTGATGTGTGTGGGGTGGCCCCCGTGTTGCTGGAACCACTGTTGATCTCGATCCAATTCTCTGCATCGTCCCAATGATGCCCAAATGGGGGGGGGGGGGGGGGTCACCCTGTACTTTGTTCTCACCAACCGATATAACAATATGCTGAAAAGCATAATGGAGGGGAAAGGTACAGGGTCAAGTGCCAGGGAGTGTCAAAGATAAACATGGATCGACAACATCAGGGTTTGGGGCAGGATTCATATAATGTTCTAATATAATGTTCTAGTAAGGCTCCGTACATAAATTGCTGGAGATACACAATCTTTCAATGCGGAGACGGTACTAGATGATAATAATGATGATGATGACAAGGAAGACGACGACAACGATGCTAATGATGACGATTTTTTGTTTTGCATATCCTTTACAAGACATCGCTGTCAATATCAGCATCTTTCAGCTGATTGTTGATTTCTTGGCAAAATTACGCTCAGTAGTTTGCCATTGCTTTCTGGGCGGCCGGCTCACATACCCCGTAAGTTACCGACGCGATTCGAACCACTGCTGATTCTCACTGTCGTCACGTTACTTACGAGAGTATACGAGATTACGGAGAAAGGTCGCTAACCTCTAGGCCAGGAAGCCGGCAATGATGACGATTCGTGTCTCTTATTATTGGTTATAATGCATAAATTATTTAGTACCGATATGTGGTACAGGATAGGGTACTTCAATTTTAATTCACCGCAAATAAAGAAGAATCCCTTCGAGCCTCATTTGCATCGGTCCGGCAATCATTTTCCGGTTTAGTGTGCAAATTCCGATGCAAATGAGACTCAAAGGGATTCTTCTTTGTTTGCGGTGAATTAAAATCGAAGTACCCAGGATAGTATCATACCGTGTGACTACAATGTCTTTGATGTCGCCAATGCATTTTATTCTCTAGCGTTCTTTTTCTCTCTTATCAGATCTTCTTTGGTGCATCGTCGGTGCTTGTTGTTGGTGATGTTGCATTCTAACCAGCTAGCCGAAATATGCGATGATCGTCTGCTTTTCAATATACATACCACAAGGTGTTGATCCCAGTGTATGTCTAATAACATCATTTCTTACTCTGTTTCGGATGGTTAAGTTGGTAGCTATTCTCATCTTATATCGCAGGTGTTGATTTTGCGTATGTGTGATTTGGATAATGTCCAAGTTTGACGTTGGTAGCATAGGGTTGATATGCATATGCTATTTATTATCTATCGTTTTGCTGACAAAGGTGCTTTGGATATTTCAGTATTGGTGTCTCTTGATATATAAACGCGCTTGCTTTTCACATTTATTTTGTGTGATATGTTTATTTTCATGTAGAATTTTTAGAAACTGAAGACAACAGTAGGACAGCTCTGGAAACGTTGCCTAGCTGTATTATTATTGTGACCATGTAGTCCAGCATGGACTTTGCATACGAACTAAGTAAATTTTGTTTAATCTTCATCGCCATCATGTGCCATACCAATAAACGTGGGCAGTTATGGGCATTACCCTCTTTGGACAACAATCTCTTTTAAATTAATACAGTGAAACCCGCTTAAGGCTATCTCGGATGTAGCGAATTTCTGTTGTGAAGAACAATATTGTATTGTACGTTGTAAATGCATTACTATATGCTTGCACTTTTATAAGAAGAATTTCTGATAAGAATAACTATTTCTTGGGTCACAGGTGAGCATATCTTATCAGGTTTGCACTGTATTCGAATTGTGGCTGATCAGGTCACAAGATTAATAATCTGGGGCTGGGATGGGCCCTAATTATAACTTCTCTACTGAGGTTGAACGTGGTAGGGGTGATTGACAAAGAATTCGTCATCATTCGTCTCAGATCACGTTTGTATTCTTGTGTCGATTATGCTGTGTTGTCAAGTCATCTAGGCAAGTATCTACATCTTCCCTTGCTTCTTTTATCATCACGTTTGCCGGTTGTCATTAAGGTTTCAAGTTTAATTTTTCTCATAATGTGCCATTAAAATCTTGACTGTTAACGTCTAATTTTTCTAATAAATCAGTTATCAGTTGGGGTATCTTCGTTGCACTCTGGACATGTCCATAGGTGCTCAGATCCTCCCCCCAGCATATGCATCAGCATCCGGTGGCTAATAGTGCCAGTTCTGTGTTGGTTGACGAGGCACTTTGTTTTCCCGATGTACCTCTCGCGTCTGGCTGTGCCGATTCTTACTCCCAGGTCTTTCATCCTGGACAGCGATGTGGAATCACTGACGTCAAAATCCTATGTTCTCGCCAAATCTTTAAGGACGTTAATAACATCGGCACGATCCATGGGCTGGCCATCTACAGGGGGTGCAGAGCCAGCCAGTTTGTCAGCTCGTTCATTTCCCTCGACTCCCGCATGTCCCAGGACGAAGATGAAGGTGACTTTACGGACAACAGACTTCCGCAGCGATTCAGTCCACTGTCTACGTACAGATCCAGCTTCGACCTTCTGAATCATGCTCATTGAATCACTTAGTACACACACGTTGGTATAATGCTGTGATTCCAGCCATATGAAAGCCTGTGTAACTGCCACCACCTCCATCGTCATGCTGCTCGTGGTCATAGAGTGGGCACCACTGGATTCTTGAACGGTTCGGCCCGCTGAACGGGCTGTAAATGCCCACGCACTTCTCTGCTGCTTTACAACAGATCCATCTGTATAGATGAGCACTTCGGGGCTATCTGAGTGTTCAAAGATGAGCGCGTTAACCTCTGCATTGACAGCGGCAGGGTTTCTCATAAATTTACGGTTCGGTTCTAATATTTTCTAGAAAGACTGTCTAATGAGTTTTTCTGTCCGTCCAATGCATTCTTTGCAGTTTCCCCAGAAACCAATTCCAGCTGCCATTAGTGGCGTTAGATTACCTCATGATTTTAAGCCTGTCTGTTTCTAGGACTGCCCATGTTTGATATTATTATTGATAACACAGCGTTGGAATAAATAACACTCGCGAGCGCGCGCGTGTGTGTGTGCGCGCGCGCAATTATAATATAATTATTATATCACTATAGATTTATTTGATAATTGATAGCTGATGTTTACGACATCAAATACATTGTACAATAACACGGAATGACACTATTCACTGTCATCCATCGGACGCTGGAATGTCAACTAACCCTCCCCACGGCACTTGACGACAAAAGGGGAAGATGATGATGAATATTTAAATATTGAGCACAACCCACTACTGACAACGCCGATCGCATTCTGGTATGAACCTAAGGCCTATCCACGTCAATCTGGAAGCACTATACTCAAGTTTCGCCCTCGTTTGAGCTCGTCAGTAGTGCATATCCCTGACCGGATCCGGAAACAGTCCCGGATCACGCGTGTGAGCGGGTGTGTAACCACGCGGCACACACTGGACACACCAAATTATCACAACAGAACATCACAACGCTACCCATCGTAGGCTATGCTCAAGATTGCCCAATCGCCGCGACCGACGTCCGTCAATCGATGGGACCCGAACGATCAGGTCTTCTCACTGGCAAGGAACACCAGGCCTCCTAAATCCAGTGAGCAATAATAAATTGATTATGTGGTTGTTTCGGGATTTGAAATTTAAATATTGAGCACAACCCACTACTGGCAACGCCGATCGCATTCTGGTATGAAACAATTACATAATCGATGATGAATATCGCAGGAGAGTAATCGCTTTCTGGTATTGTGTCACCAAGTATCGCAAACATGCTAACATCTAGATAGATACCGACTACACACAACATCCGGTGGTGGATTCTGCTAGAAATCACAAATTGAAATTCATTTCTACAATTTCATGCGAAATTTTATTTAAACCCCGCGAAATAATAACTAACTATTACATATGTTTTAACGCAAGGTCTCTTTTAGTTAGATTAGGTATTTTTAACATACACAAACAATGGATAAATAGTAACATCGACATGAACGAGTGTCGGTTTGTTGTCGTGTCTGCAGCAGTGACAATCGGATCTGTGGCCATCTACAGCGGCTGGTTGTGGACTGTTACATGGGCAACCATCTACTTTCTTGTGGCAGGTCTGGGATTTTATTATGCTGTTCAGTGGAACCTTGTGCGTGGCAAAAACTACAAGCCAAGTATTAGCGACAAAGAGAAGAATGCTATAAATATTATTATTAAGAAGATGGTGGTAAGTTAAAAATAAAAGTAAAAGTAGCTGGTTAACTTATTTAAATTATTTATGTCTATAATAATATAGGCTTTCCGGCATGGCACATGATTGATTGATTGATTGATTGATTGATATATATATTGATTTAGGAATCAACATCACAGCTTTCGGGGCATTCCCATAAGCGCTCCGTCCCCATCCTCAACAGCCAGCGAAGAGTTCCAACATACATAGTACCAGTATCAATCTGATTATATGTCCGTCTCGCCTTTCCTCTGAGCGTTGAGCGTCGGCCAGATCCCCTTGTCACTCCTCACTGTCTCATTCTTGCCAGACCATGGTAATTCATTTGCTCCTCCGAGGTGTACATGTGCTCCCACAAGGCCGCAACCACGTCTGCCTTGTCATGTATCAATACTCCACCAAGTTCTGCAGAGCAAGCCAATCTGTCTGCCTTTCATTTCCCAGCACACCGGCATGCCCCGGAGAAAAGATCCAGGCGATGCTTGTCACCCGTGACCTCCGAAGCGAAGCAAGCCACTCAGCACGAAGCCTGTCCGTCCTCACCCTCGTCAGCATGCTTTCTGAATCAGTTACAATCACAATGTCTGTGTGTATCATATTCTCCATCCAGCGGAGAGCCGCAGTGACTGCCTCCACCTCCATTCTTAAGCTGGATGTTGTGGTATCATATACCAGACTCTACTGCACCAAACGTCGACCATTAGCTTTGGCTATGAACCCCCAGCCACTTCTCTCACCTCTTGACACCGAACCATCTGTGTAGATCAGGGGTAGCTAACACGAGGCTCGCGGGCCGCATGCGGCCTACCGGGAGTCATGTTGTGGCCCGCGTAGTGGGAAACGACGATGTTGTTGAAACTGTAGCACGCTTGCTTGTTTACTTTAATTTAAAATTGTTTTTTTTTAAATTAGGTGCGTGGCCTGGCTGGAAATATTATTTCTGAAATTTGGCCCGCCTGCTGAAAAGGTTGGCCACCCCTGGTGTAGATAATCACATCACCAAAGTGAGCATTGTCCTGAATTAGTTGCTGGATTTCCACTTCCGTGGCTCCTGCTGGCCACTCCCTGCACTCCCAGCCCAATGTGATTATAAATCTGCACAAGTCTGACTGCTCCGCTGGCACTCTGACCCACTCCTCTCTCCTATATATATATATATCTGTTGTGACGTCTTATTAAGATTCTTCTTAACACTTCATTGGCAGTATCTAATCAGAGATTATCTTTTTGAAATTAACCAGATGGTACTTTTTATTTTATGTCACCAGCTCAAATGTTATAATGACACCCTAAATAATAAATTAAGGTGGTCCGATATGTTTAAGAATGAAGCCTATTCAACCACCACTATAATAAATATAACAGTGAAAGGGTTAAAGACAAGAGGATCAACTTCATTGCACTGGGTTTTACCCATCCGGCTCGGTCTCTTTAAGCTGGGTGGCCTGCTGAAAGCGTTGCACAAAGCACAAACTCCGTATCTGCAGCATTGATCCCCAGGACTATTTGATAAAATTGCAGTCCTGAACCTAACATGTAGACCAGAATCGATCTCACAACTTTCAGAGTGTGAGGCAGGTAGCATAACCACTTTGCCATGGAGACGCCTGAGATTATCTTATTAACAGATTCAATGCCAAACAAAAAGTAGATTTCCACGAAACAAAAGTGGATGGCAGAAAATTGGAAGTAGGGGTGTATCACAGTAATGACTTAAAAGTTTGTTAACATAGTAGCAGACATGTTGTATTATATATCAAATTAAAGCAGGTTGCTTATGGAAAACGACTATTGATATTTTAATGGAGACAACATTTGGCAGTGACAACATTTCTGCTATATATAAGACCATGGCAGATACGGGAAGTTGCTTAAAGTGATTAATCATCCCATGGCACTTAATGAGTTAAACTTGAACCAAACCCTGGTGTGTGCCGTACTGCACACAGTTGGCTGGACATATCATTTGAATCTTGTCATGAAATCATGGAGCTGCAGTGGAATATTGTATAGCACTCTGGCCTGTCAAGATAGTGGTACAGGTTCAATCCCTAGCAGAGGCAGAATCATGTTTTCTGACCATTAACTCACCGAGGTCAACCCATCCTCATAAAAGTGTACCAGAATGTTCTGGGAATAAGAGGTGATAATGAAAGGAAATTGTCAACATATCTCATTATGCCAAGGCATAACAGCTCATGCTGCAACAGCAGTATCTGCTACTGGACTACCTTTTACCATTAAATCCTATGTGTATATATATAACAGGTGAGACCCAAATGTGAAATAGAGATAGAAAGGAAAATTCTTCACCAAGTGGATAGTTTTAAATATCTAGGGACTTTTATAACATCAGATGGAAGATGCACAACAGAGATTAAGAGCAGAATAGGGCAAGCAAAGGCTGCATTTCAAAAACTGAAGAATATCTTATACAATAAGTTGCTATCATTGAATGTAAGAAAGAGAGTGCTAAAGAGCTATACAGAACCTGTTTTGCTGTATGGCTGTGAATCTTGGAATATAAATGAACAAATTAGGAAGAGATTGAAATCAACAGAGATGTGGTTCCTTAGATGAATGTTGCAAATTCCTTGGACTGCCAAAGTAACTAACAACGAATGCCTTAAAGAGGCTGGCGAAACTAGAACATTATATACAACAATAAGAAAGAGACAAACAGCTTTTTGTGGTCATGTGATGAGAAGAGGCGCTGGAGAACATCGTGACAACTGGAAAGATCAAGGGGAAGAGAGGCAGAGGCATACCACGAGAAATGATGCTGGATGGATTGCGATGGTGGTATGGAGGAATATCAATGGCAGAGTTGATCCAGAAAACCAAATACCGAGATCTGTGGAGAGTCATGAACGCCTATGCCAGTCGGCACGGAACTTTATGATGATGATGTATATATAGATGTTATTGAATTATTTGAATTTATTGAATAAACCAGTCTCCCTGGCCTAGGGGTTAACGTCTTTCTCCGTAATCCCGTATATTCTTGTGAGTAACATAACCTGCACGAGAATCGGTAGCGGTTCTCACCACATTGGTAACTTACGGGGTATGTGAGCCGGTCGCTCAGAAAGCAATGCCAAACTACTGAGCGTAATCTTGCCTAGTACATCAACAGCAGCTTAAAAATGCTGATGTTGTCTGCAACATATGCAAAAAAAAAATGAATTATTAATGGCCTTGGTAGTGTAATGGTTAGTACCCTCACTTGGCCATGCAGTGATTACAAGCTCAGTCTAGAGTGCTGGCAGAATCTGTTTTCTGCAAGTTAGTCAGTTAGTTGCTGTTCCAACATCACACAAAATGCTCCTCACTGCCCCCATGTGAAAAGTGGAACAGACAGGAGTCTCGACAAACCAACAGCCCACACAGGTATACTATGCATAATGCTGTTGCCAGAATGCCAACACAAACGTCTGCCTTGAAAATTATGGTTCATCGTAGATGGAAGCAGCAGTCACAGAAAATCAGCAGCCACACATTACTACATGAGGCATCCCAGTTAGTTCAGCGACTGGCCGGCCGCCATTTTTCTGAACATGCAGTTCACGCTACAAACCACCGCGGACAGATGTAAAAGCACTCCACACGAAATTCACAGCTCAATGTCCTGCAAGTTTCCTGCAAGTGTGGCTCTGGAGCCTTATAGATATATGCAGAGATCCAGGTCAAGTTAGTTAGTTGGTTAATTAGCCAGTCAGTCAGCCTGAGCAGACTTTACATAAAATAGACCCCAGGTAGAGTAATAAACCTATGATCCTGGAGGTTCATAAAGGAAGATAATTATGTCATGAGCGCTGTGTGTGTGTGTTTGTTTCCCCTGTGTCAGAGTCTAACAGGGGACAGCGATGCAGGGACATCGTTACGACTGCCAGGCGACTTAGTTCTCAGTAAGGGATGCAACAACTTCGTTGCGCCGCCAGGCGAATAGGAGTTACCGGCCTGCGAGATCGCTGGCTGACCAGCGGTCAGGCCGCCAACGCAAGACGCACGCCTGCCACGTGACGCCACGTCAGGCAGGAGGCAAGTTGCGAACCAGGTCCAGACAGCTCTGGGGACACGGTACAGGACGGACGTGTGATTGAGAGAAAGGCGTTGTATGGTTTCTGTATTGAAAGGCGAGTGTCTGGACATCTTGCGAGTCAGACAATGTGAACTGTATTGTGGATGTAAGTTGTAACGTATCCATTATATATTGTTGTGATCATCATTCTGTATTTGATATGTTAATAAATCCATTGAATGGTGTATCGTTGAGTCTTACGTCAAATCACGTTGTATTTGTACTGTCTCACACTTGTTAGGAAAGCGAGCCAAGTTTAAGACTCTGACATGTGTGAACGTGGAGGGCTCGTCCCACTTTAATTTAGTTAGATTTGAACGTAGCTCGTCCTTTTTGAACGTGAAGGTCTCGTCCAGCTTTAATTTAGTTAGATTTAAACCTAAATGTGATCATGGAAGGCTCATTTTGATTGTTACTACATTATTTAAACATGTGTAAGACCATTTGTAAACGTACAATGCATACATTTTGTTTGATCCTGTAAGCGTGTAAAACATTTTTGATTTGTGAAACTTGTCACCGTTTTGACCTTGTCGACATTGTGATCTTGTCGCCATTTTGACCTTGTCGCCATCTTGTAAACTTGATGTCTATGTCCTTACTGAATGTCATCTTGATGTAAGTGATGTGTCATCAATGTTGTAGAGTGTTAAGATACTTGTAGATTGTCTTTGTGCATTGAGTTTGTGGAACGCGGAAAGTGTTTGGAAAGAAAGTAACGTGTATTGTAAAAAAAACTGTTGACGGACAAACTAACGACATACAATTACACTCAACGCCATACAAACCTAATCAACACTTAGTGACAAGCAGGCACACACCAACAAATAGACGCTAATTTATCTTCTTCCAAAATAAAAGCAGGTTTTTGTCCGTACCATCCGAAACCTTGCCGTAGAGGTCATTTGTAGTCTGAAGTAGCGACCCTACATTTCCTAGCCCGATTCTCCAACCGTTCTTCACCGCATCCTGGACACTTGAGTATAATTTTTTTCTTTTCGTATACTTTAAAAATGCAATTTTAGGCACATATCGTCCATATAAACAAATTGTAAATTGTTGATTACTAACCACTTATTACATATTGTGTGTGGCTGGTATTTCATTGACATTTTTCCATCATGTCTTCATTATTTGATTTCATTGATATGGGCATAAAGTTACAGTTACATGGTGATGAACTAACACAGTAGAGTGAGCAGAAGTACGCTGAATACCTACTAGTACAGGAGAAAGCTACCGAACGCGATGAAAGAGCAGCAGAAAGGGCTGCCAAGCAAGCTGAGATGGATAGCGAACTAAAGAAGGCAGAAACAGCCTTAAAGCAAGCAGAAGTAGAACTGGCTGCTAAGACAAAGCAAGCCGAATTAGAACTGGCTGCAAAGACAAAGCAAGCTGAGATAGATAATGAATTGAAAAAGGCCGAGATCGAGAAAGAAACAGAGCTGAAGAAGGCAGAAATAGCAGCTCAGAGTAAGAGAGAAGAACTGGAGTTACAGTTGAAGATAAAACAACTTGACACTGAGACTGCCATTAGCAAAGAGTCTAAGAAATCTGAAAGACTGGAGAAAGAAAACCAGTATAAGAAATATCAAGGTATTGTACGTAATTATACCTCGGGTGACTGCATTGCAGCCTTTACCCAAAATTTTGAAACTTTAATGGAACATTATCAAGTTCCACTGTCTAAATGGAATATTGTGTACATGAGGAGTTTGTCAGGGGAACCTCTTAAAGTTATTGAAACCATCCCCAAAGACCTCAGAAAAGATTACCATTATCTGAAATCTAAGATTATGGCACATTTTATGTTAGATGAGGCAGGTTACAGAGAACAATTCAGTAAATTGAGCCCAAAACCGACTCAAACGTTCTCTGATTACCTCTGCTTAGTCCGAGATATTTTCACCAAATGGACGTCAGCAGCCAAAATTGAAAAAAGTTATCAGAGATTGGAAGATCTAATCATTAGAGACAAAATTGTATCATCTATTCCTTCAGCCTTTGCTAAATTTTTGTTAGAGAATGAATGCTCTAGTGTGGATGAGATTGACAGACGTGGGTCGGCTTACTACACAGCCAACAAACATTGCTTTGCTACTGAAGATACTAACATCAACTTTGTAGCAGCGGCTAATTATGACAAACAACCCTATAGTAGGCAGAAACCTCATAGGCCTACCTCTGAGAAATTTAATCATTGCATTTATTGTAAATATTCACATCATCAGGGTGAAATGTGCGATCAGAACCCAGGGTACCATACTTACTTATTAAACATGGTAAACAAACAAGACAAGGAACGTAAATCCTTTAAAAACTCACGAAAATGTTTCCTCTGCAAGGCATGGGAACACCATCGGAAAGATTGTAAGGGCAGGCATATGACCAACAAAGCAAATGCCGCCTTGTTTGATAGTTCGTCTTCTGATGAAGAAGAGCCAGAGAAACATCCTGTGAACTCAGCACAGGCGTTTGACATATTCAACGCAAACCATTGCTCTGTTTGTAACACCTTCTATGAAGATGGTATTTTGACATGCGGTCATGCCATCCCTATTGCCAATGAAGAAGCTAATTTGGTAGTAGACTCAAAAGGCAGAATAAACATCCATCACGGATATGTAAATGGCAAATCTGCTACAGTCCTTCGCGACACGGGGAGTTCACTCATTGGCCTAAAGAGAACGTTCATAATGCCTACAGACTATACAGGCAGGCACGTAACATGTAGAACATTCTCAGGCAATATTGAGAAATACCCATTAGCATGGGCATATATTGAAACACCTTTCCTCACTGGGAAAGTAAAGTGCGCTGCACTAACCAGTCCAGTTTGTGATATAATTATTGGTAATTTACCTGAGGTAAATGATAAACCTCATGACATAACATCTGTATGTATTGATGATACCATAACATCACCATCAAATGTCATCATTGAAAATGTCACACCACCTATTGATTGTAAAGTAGCTAATGTAGCACTAAGTTCTCATGACATCATTGAAACTGTTGTTCCATCATCATCTGACATCATTGAGTGTGTGAACGCAGTAACGAGAGCTACTGCTAGAGTGCAAGATGAAATAAATCAAACTGAGGCGATACAATTGCTCAGCCCAGTTTCACTACCTACTAACACCATGAAGGAAGCATTTGTAACAGCCCAAAAAGCTGATCCTTCATTGTCAAAGTACTTTGACCTGATCGGCCGAAAGCCAAAAGTAACCAAGAATGCAAAATGGCATTTTGCTATGAAAAATGATATACTCACCAGGTATTACACCAGAGGTGACAATACCACAGAGCAAACTGTTTTGCCAACTAGTTATCGCAAGCAAGCCTTACATCTTGCACACGATATACCTCTTGCAGGACATATGGCATACGTTAAGACCAGATCAAGGTTATTGACACAATTTCACTGGCCAAAATTTTGCAATGACATTAAAGAATATTGCAGAAGTTGTGACACCTGCCAGAAACTGGTTAAAAAAGGTAAACACCCACAGGCAAAGTTACAAGTTACCGACTTAGCCAGTCGACCTTTTGAAAAGTTATCGGTTGACATAGTGGGCCCTCTTAGTCATACAACAACTAGAGGGAATAAATTTATTCTAACTGTTATTGATACATGTAGTCGCTGGCCAGAAGCTATTCCGTTAAAGAACATAACTGCCAATGACATAATGGAAGTGTTCTTCCATATTTTTTCTAGGATAGGTTTTCCAGATACTATCCAATCTGATAGGGGCACTCAGTTTATTGCTGCATCCACCCAAGCTTTCACCAAAATGTTGGGAGTGAAGCAGTGTTTCAATTCACCCTACCATCCTCACAGTAGCGGAGTAATAGAGAAGTTTAACGGGGATCTCAAGCACATGCTTGCAAAAGTAACGCAAGAACACCCCAACAACTGGGATGTATATCTACCAGCTATTCTTTTTGCTTATCGTGAGGTACCACATGCTAGCACCGGTTTCTCTCCTTTTGAACTCATCTATGGTGCCAAACCACGTGGCCCATTGACCATTTACCACCAAATGTTAACTAACTCTACACCAATACTTAAACCCATATCATCATACTTATATGTGACATCATTGCGTGAAAGAATCATCAAATCTTGTGTTATTGCAAAGAATGCACTAAAACTATCTGGTGCTACTTATAGACAGTATGCTGACAAAGGTAACCGGACAATAACATTGACACCTGGACAGGACATTCTTCTGCTACTACCTAGTGACAGACACCTACTGACTGAGTCTTGGCAGGGACCTTTTAAAGTGACGAGACAGATTTCACCTGTAGACTACGAAATCCTTATAAAAGACAAACACAAAATATTTCACATAAATATGCTAAGACCATACCACAACAGAGACAACGAACAGGACGATACGACAGCTTGTACAGTGATAATAGATCACAAAGACGACGATGCTAGTGACGAAATTCCAACACCTGCATTAGACACGACAGACTGCTTGAAGGAGATCAAAATCAACCCAAAGTTAACTCAAGCAGAGACAGACAGGTGCAAACAACTTATACAACAGTACAACACCATCTTTTCCAACAACCCAGGACAAACAGAATTAGTACAGCATCACATCACACTCACATCAAACACACCCATTAGATGCAGACCATACACCATCCCATTACATTACAAAGAGCAGTTACATCTAGAAATCATCAAATTAGAGAAAAATAACATCATAAGACGATCCCAATCAGACTACTCATCTCCCATGGTCATAGTCCGCAAAAAGGACAATACAATAAGACTTTGCATCGACTACCGAAAACTGAATAAAATAACTGTTCTAGATCTTGAGCCAATGGCAAACACTGACGATCTTTTGACAGAACTGACAGACGCTAGGTTCTTTACGACGGTAGACATGACGAAAGGTTATTGGCAGATTGCGGTAGACGAACAGAGCAGACATCTGACAGCATTTGCCACACCTTGGGGACTGTACGAATGGTGCAAACTTCCATTTGGGCTTGTTAACGCCCCAGCCACATTTGTACGGATGACACGACTACTTCTAGTAGACATTCCTAACATAATCTGCTATATCGACGACATATGTATTCACACAGAGACAATGACTGAGCACATTAAGACTTTAGACCAGACATTTGAACGGATCAGACAGCACGGACTGACAGTGAAGCCTGCAAAAGTAGACATAGCCTACCAGGAAATAACATTCTTGGGTTACAAAATATCCAATGGCTTTGTCACGACAGACGATAAAATTGTGTCCAAGATACTAAAACTCTCACTTCTGACTACTAAAAAACAAGTCAGAAGTTTGTTGGGCTTAATAAATTACTACCGGCAGTTTATTCCTGATTTTTCTGAACTGACCGAGGTATTTACTAATCTACTAACAAAAGATAAACCAGAGAAAATTGTACACGATCAATGCCTAAAAATTGCATTTCATAAAGTTCTATCATGTTTTTCTGATAAGAATGAACGCAATCTTATCCTTAAATTGCCCGATATCCGTTTACCTTTCAGATTACGCACAGATGCTAGCTCCGTGGCGATTGGAGCAGTCCTGTTGCAGGAGTATAACAACATTCTCCACCCCGTTTATTTTGTATCCAGGAAGCTGAAGGCCCGAGAGCGGGCATGGTCCATTCCTCAATTGGAAGCCCTAGCTTTAGTAGTAGGTATTACAAAATTGTCTAGATTTCTTCTAGGACGCCATTTCATCGTAGAATCTGACAGCAGCCCCTTACGGTGGATGAATTCAGGAGTGCCGTCGAACCATATGGTAGCGCGTTGGTCTTTGAAACTCCAAGATTATAGCTTTGAGGTTCGACACATCCCAGGCAAAACCAATTCAATTGCCGATCTTTTGTCACGTTGCCCGACCAACCCAGTGAGCACCAATGTCTGAGTGCAGTATGTAGAAATACACTCAGACCGACACAGCCATTTAGCAGTGAATAGTGGTTTTTCATTCACAAAAAGCTGTGTAATGTCTACAATATTGTGATAGGGATTACTCCCGTTATATATAGTGTTCTTATTTTACTAGTTCATGTAATGATTGTCGTGTATAAATGTGCAGTATGTGGTAGAAAGCGAACTATATTAATTGTAGATAATACGTACAAGAACAGTGTCACATTCGCACTTACCTGAAGCGAATTATCCAACTTCACAGTGACAACTTCGTGTGGAATCTTCCAGGAACATTTTAATTACGAGTGTGAAAGTAAAAACTGAACAGTGAACTTTTCTACACCTTTGCAGTGAACCGAAATCTTTAATGTTCGACTGAAACATCTAACACATGAACATTCGATCCTAATCCAGAAGATTGTGTAGCAACATCTAACACGAACTTTGAGAACATTGTACCTTCCTTAAACTACATCAAACCGGAACAGGTGTGTTCTACAAGCTTTACCATCAGCTGATTTTAGTGTTCGTGTGTACTTCCGGATTAATTAGAAATTTAGAACAAAAATAGCAGACAACATATAAAAGAAGAAAAAGTTTTGACGATTCTAAAATGTTTAGGATTCTATAAAATTGAATACACGAATTGTGTGTTTATTTATTTCTCTAATGTAATCTTAGAATCATATCTTGATTAACGTATTCATATTACCGACTTTTTCTCGTTAATATGAAGAAACGTCAAGCAATGACACTAAGAAATTAAATAGATATTGTAAATTATTGTGTGTCACTAATGTTAAAATTACTTCCCTTTCATTTATTGTTATTACATTTTCACACAAAGGGCCATAATTTGAAATGTATATGCTAATGTGTTGTGTGTAATATAACATGTTGTTGTTAAAGTGTTGACACCACAGGCAGGCATCTACTGGGCATGGCAGAGTGTTGCCAACATTGTATGCCAACACAAGAACTCCTGTCCAAGTAGGGACAGGGTTGGAGTGTTTTATACGACTTATATAAAGCCGTATTTCAGTCTGGCTAGATGGTTTTTGTTCCAAGAACCATATTATTCTTTTTTTTTCAAATTGCTGCGAGGTAGATGCGTGAAGCTGGTACTACTGATCTGACTGGGTGATAATACAATTGAGGTAACCAGCCATCGAGAGGGTGAAGCCTGATATGTGTTAAACATGAAGCACCACATGTCTTTGTACCCAACTCCCAGTGCTTATATATTTCTATGCCATGTGTGTATTTTGATAACGTTGTGTATAACAATAGAAAGGTAGACTCTGACAAGGGTATACTATTAACCCAACAGGTACAGACATTATACATGAAAGACGACATCTTTCATGGATTTTACCGGGGGAGCGTGTCAGAGTCTAACAGGGGACAGCGATGCAGGGACATCGTTACGACCGCCAGGCGACTTAGTTCCCAGTAAGGGATGCAACAACTTCGTTGCGCCGCCAGGCGAATAGGAGTTACCGGCCTGCGAGATCGCTGGCTGACCAGCGGTCAGGCCGCCAACGCAAGACGCACGCCTGCCACGTGACGCCACGTCAGGCAGGAGGCAAGTTGCAAACCAGGTCCAGACAGCTCTGGGGACACGGTACAGGACGGACGTGTGATTGAGAGAAAGGCGTTGTATGGTTTCTGTATTGAAAGGCGAGTGTCTGGACATCTTGCGAGTCAGACAATGTGAACTGTATTGTGGATGTAAGTTGTAACGTATCCATTATATATTGTTGTGATCATCATTCTGTATTTGATATGTTAATAAATCCATTGAATGGTGTATCGTTGAGTCTTACGTCAAATCACGTTGTATTTGTACTGTCTCACACTTGTTAGGAAAGCGAGCCAAGTTTAAGACTCTGACACCCTGAAATGTTATATTATTGGCTGAAACTGTTTTGTCTGTTTTAGGAACTTGAAGCTTCCGGGACTGAACAGCCAAGGAAAGTTGTGATCTCTCGTAATTTAGATAACTCGCTGCAGGAAGTGATGGATCTTGTTGTCAGGTATCTGATAGTGACATGGTATGAACCTCTCTCAAAGGACAAGGCATTTCTGAAGCAGCTACAGTAAGTTTTTTAAGAGTAATTGTATCATTTCTAAAACAGATACAGTATGTTCTGTAGAGTAATTGTATCATTTCTGAAGCAGATACAGTAAATTCTGTAGAGTAATTATATCATTTCTGAAGCAGATACAATATGTTCTGTAGAGTAATTGTATCATTTTTGAAGCAGATATAGTCAGTTCTGTAGAGCAATTGTATCATTTCGGAAGCAGATACAGTATGTTTTCTAGAGTAATTGTATCATTTCTGAAGCAGATACAGTATGTTCTCTAGAATAATTGTATCATTTCTGAAGCAGATACATAAGCTAATAAGGAATCTTTACATGCCTTGATGTGTATTGGATACATAGTATGTAAAGTATCACTTTGTGATATGTATTTTCAATATTACAGCTCATAATGAGATAAACCTATTATATATTTGTGTGTGTGTGCATGCATGAGTGTGTGCATGTGGGGTTCGAAAGGATGGTTAATGATGTTTTCTTTAAATTTGCTGTCATTGAAGTTGTCACATTAAAACTCTAATTGTATAGGTAATAATTTTGTTTATAATTCTTCTTTTTTCCCCTACCCCTTCCACTCCCATTAAAGAGCAGAAATGTGGAATATCATCGATAAAGTTAGCAGACGATTGTCAGAGGTTGATCTGGTTCGGTTCTTGTCCCAGGATGTTCTAGATTGCCTACATCAGCATTTTAAGTCCATCCGTCTGGCAAAAAGGTTTGAATCTTAATGTTTACATTTTGTTCAGCAGAGTAACTCTCCCATGATTAGATAACACCTGCCTGTATTGGTGGGGTATTGACGGGGTATCGGCGGGGTATTGGCAGGGTATCGGCAGGGTTTTGGTGGGGTATTGGTGCATGATAAGGTCTGGGCTCATTGGGTTCGTGTGTATAGTGCAGAAGAACAGATATATCATCACAGCCTGGATAAATGGTGCCGCAGGGAGTGACCAGAGAATCTGGCCAACACTCAGGACTCCAAGGAAAGGCCATATCAAACTACTACGGGTACCATTAGTATTGGGACTCTTTGCTGGATGTTGAACATGAGTACGCAGCATGTATAGGAATGTCCCAGGTACTGTGATGTTAGTTCTTGAATCAGCTCAACCCAATTCAGCTCAACTAAACTCACCTCAATTATATTGTTTACATGGCCTTTCATGGGTGTCAGCAAGGCCGAATGGATAAGAGTGAGCTCTTAAACTTTCAGTGTGCTGATGCCGAGGTAGCGGGTTCAACCCCTATACCAGTCAGTTGGTCTAAAATATTGACTTCTCATACTTGACTTGGGGATGTAAATTACAAGTACCTCAGAAGTCAGAGTGGGTTTGCCTGATGGCAAGAGACACTGGTAATAGGGAAAGCTAATCCACATACAAACATCAGTCCAGTGCACTCAGTAGTAGTAGCAACTGCGGGTAGTATTATCACGTATGCGGACAATTTTCGAGTTCAAAGTGAGAGAATGAGAAAACAAAAGAACAGCGCACAAACTCTATAGCACCAGCAAGGATCCAAATGTGTATATGCCTGAATAACACATGCTATAAATATTCTGTTGTGGGTGTCTTGTCTAAAAGTACCATTTCCATGATAGTTATGTCTTGTCTAAAAGTACAGTTTCCATGATAGTTATGTTTTGTCCAAAAGTACCATTTCCATGATAGCCACAATGGCATGCACAGCATTCTTTACTTTTTGTGTGAACACTGTGTCATACCTTGACTGTGTGCTGTATGATTCATGATTAGCTCTTTATGTCTTGTCAATAGGCAATAGGCAAGTTTGAAGTATTGATGTTTTTCGTGGGTCATTTTAGTGGTAGTTATTTCAGGTGTACTGCTTTGCTTAATAATTACCCATTTTAACAGTTTATCTCTGAGGGTGAAGATGGCAGAATGGACAGAGAATTCAAAATCAGATGTCAATAAGCAAGTGTGTTTATATATCAACTATCACCAATACCGAAACATCAAACTATACCTATGTCTGCAAAATGACAGATAGTTAGTTGGTCGACAGATCATCTTCATTGCACATCGAACCATTCAGTCCATAAGTGCTCGGATCCCATCCTCAGTAAATCCTGCAGCGTGTAACGGCTCATGACACCAGTTCTGTGTTGGTTTATTACTCTTCTTTGGCTTCCTGCGTAGTGTTCTTGTTTGGCCACGCCTCTTTTAACTTGCTGTTCTCGCAGCCTGACCATGGTTGTAGATTCCCAGTCATCACTTGGTTCTCGTAAACGACTTACTTCTCGTAGAGCATTCAGAATGTCTGCCTGGTCCATGGCCCTTCCGCCTTCCACAGTAGCCCTACCTGCAAGCCTATCAGCCTGCGCATTCCCTTGTACACCCACATGCCCTGGCATGAAGATGAAACTAATCTTTGCCAGCCGAGACCGCTCCAGAGTCAGCAGCCATTCTCTTTGGACCCACCCGATCTCTATAATCCTGGGCATACTCATTGAGTCACTAAGGACATGTGCCCAATTGAATGTCTGTGTCTCGAGCCATATTATTGCTTTAGTTACTGCCATGACTTCCATAGTCAGGCTGCTTGTGGTCAAAACTTCACAGTTTTCTCTCCGGCCTGAGCCGTAAAGGCCCATGAAATTCTCACTCCTCAGACGACCGACCCATCTGTGTAAATGACTGCATCATCCTCTAACGAATTCTTGAAGATCAGAGCCTGTACTTCCGCCTCCACAGCAGCTGGATTTTCTTGTCTGCATTTCCTGTCTAGTTGGATGCACACTGAAAAGGATGTACAGAACTCTGGTGGCACTTGTACCCACTCCTCACCAGGTTCTAAGTCCTCAAGTGAACACATCTGCTGAAGAATGTCTTCGGCTTGACCCATCTACGACTTTCCTCTTTGTAACCTGCTGCCCTTTATCTTCTTGATCTCGCTGTGCAGTGGATGTTGTGTGTTTGTGTTGACTCTGAGATAGGCATGTGCTTGGCAGAATTGTATTCTGTCCCTCATGGTTGGAAAATCAAGAAGGTAACGTATCGTCCTGCATGCTGTATCTCTTGTACATCCAAGAATAATGTGCATTGCTTCGTTCAGATAATAAATAGCATATTCACACCAACCCTATGCTACCAATGTCAAACTTGGACATTATCTAAATCACATATATGCAAAATCAACAACTGTGGGATGAAATGCTTGAGAAAAGCTATCAACTTAACTATCCGAGATTGAGTAAGAAATGATGTATCAGACAGACAATGGAATCAACACCTTGTGCCACATCAAGATCAAATGGTTCAGCCATCTGGTTAGAATGCAACACCATCAACTACCAGCACTGGCGCTACATCAGAGAAGATCTGATACTAGAGCAAGAAGATGTATAAGAAGAGAATGGATTGATGACATCAGGGACATTTCACAATCACGCAGAATGACACTATCCAGTGTCACTCATCGTGCGCTAGAGCGTCAACTATTCCTCCCCACGACGCTTGATGGTAAAAAGGAAAAATGATGTTGATGATTCCTTGGGGTTGAAGTCTGAGTCAATAAACAACCTAAAACCTTTGATTGAAACATGACCAACCCTTGGCCTAGTTTCAGCTGGTCTGTATGTGCCGTGCTTGGAATGAAATGTACGTGCTGTGCTGAATCATGACCTGGTTACATTCTAGTACACCTCATTGTTCTTCTTTTGTTTGCCTGAAATGTGTCTATCTGTATCTGCAGTGTCGTCTCTTGTGTGCATTTCCTGGGACCTCCTTGTAAATGTGAAGTTCCAGTGTCTGTCTTGCACACCCAGCTGGTTTCTGAGCTCGGAGAGGGGAAGGAGGGCTCTGTAGGATAGTGCCATGGAGATAGTACTTGAGTAATGGATCTGCAGACACATTTCACTCTGATAGATACAAGCCCATTTCAAATCTCAAATTACCTTATCATCAATGCATTAGATTTAAGAGTTAAAACTTAGTCTCAGAGGATTCACAACCATCCAACCAACAGCTAAGAGATTTCTCCTTGACAGAGATCCTAATACAGGGAGTACTGACAGACCGGATGAGGAAACCACCAAGTTTATGCTCCATTCCTGGCTAGTGAGTAATGAGAGTGAGTTAGACTGTTTGAGGAAGGTTTCTGATGCTGTGCTGCTCCTGCTGCTGTCCAAACCATACGCCACGTGTGCACCGGTCAGACACTTGCTGCGAGAAATCCTTGGAGGCAGTGGTATGGATTCATTGTTGTTATTCTAATACTTCTTACTGTGTGTAGGACATTAGCAACTATATTATCATTATTCTGATACTTCTAACTGTGTTAGATATTGAGAACTTAACCTGATGTTATCAGACAAACAGTGGGATCAGCACTTTGTGCCACATATATTGTAAGACAGAAGATCAAATGGTTTAGCCATCTCATTAGAATGCAACACCGCAAACTACCAACAATGTCCCTACATCAAAGAACATCTGTTATGAGAGCAAGAGGATGCCTGAGAAGAAAATGGATTGATGACATCAGAGACATTGTAGATTCACACGGAATGACACTATCCAGTGTTACCCATCGGGAGCTGAAACGCCAATTATTCCTCCCCACAACACTTGACGGAAAAAGTTAGGAATTTTACAAGTGACGAATTGTGTGGAAGCTGCGAAGATGTGGTTTTGTAGAAGAGTGATGAGAAACCATGGCTGGACAGAAAGAGTATGAGTATATCCTGAAGGAAGTTAACTCACAAAGAGAACTGGTTACTCACATCAGAAGAAAGCATCCCATATTCTTTGGGCATGTCATGAGAAAGGAAAGCTGGAGTGTGTTGACATGATGGGAAGAGGAAGAGACAAGAGGAGACCAAGAGAGTAGGTGCTGGACAGTTTGACCTCATGGCATGGAGGAACATCAGTATCAGAAATGATTGGCAACACACAAGATAGAATTCTGTGGACAGACATAATCACCAATGCCACGTAATATGGGCTATAAGATAAAGATGTCAACAGTGTCATTTGAGAGAATGAGAGAGAATGAGAGAGAGAGAGTCTGATGAAATGTGTCAACAACTCATGTTTCAGGCATCATCGGATTACTTCTCCCACACCATACAAGAGACTTGCAAGTCGTGTGCGAGGAATGAAATGGTACATTTTATTGCCGTTGGCTCTTTACAATTGCAAAACAGTCGCTATCTAATCACACATAAAGTCACAATATTCTCTATCAATAGTTTTCCTAACCCCTATAGCTAATCTCTATCTACTAGGCTATATGAAAACACAGATCTATTCTACACGATGTGAACACTACAGAGTCAGTCCCCAGTCTGACTTCCTTCACTCGCGTCGCTACACGCCACGCGGAAGGACCTTCATACGCCCTTCGGCCCTTTGCGTGCTAGGTCAGTTAGCACGCTTCTATTAGCTGGCTTTGGTTTGAGTGGCGATCGTAGCGATCAAGCAGGCGTGATTCTGTCGTGACCAGTAGTGCTAACTATCTGGTCAACGCCTCCGTGTGAGGACTAGTCAACAGTCCCCCTCTTTCTATCATCCATCCTGCCCCGATCCCGGGCACCATGCTCTCTCCACTCTATCTGAGGCCGACCCCACGTCCTGGTGGTGTTCTATCATGAGGCAGTCTTTGACACACACCCACCCCTCCTGTGTTGCGTCATCAACTTTGACTCATTTGTTGTGACGCAAGAGGTTTCTAAAAAAATTAGTGTGTCTAATTTTTGTCAAAGACTGTAGATAACCTGGCTTTGGGCTATTTAATAGACCTACTGACTAATGTCACAATGTAGCATCACTTTACTTGGCTACTGGCAATCGCCACAAACTTGTCTGGTTGGCGTGAGCCCTATTCTCAATCGCAATATTATATTAATTAGAGGTATGTCTGAACCGGACCGTTGTCTTATAAGACCTGCCCTCAAATAGTAAATTAACTCACTACCCATACAAAGTTGACTTTCTGAAGGTCAACACATGAATTGCTTCATGTCCCCCATATAATATTAAACAACCATTACACAAGCTGTGAGCGACAGGCTTTACCTATCTCGCTTCCGCGTGTAAAGTCACATTTCACTGTTAAGTTAGTGTTTCGTTGTCTATTATGTCCCCTGACCCGGAGTTATCTCCCTTTGATCTAATAAAAGTGTATGCAATTTACATGTTTGTTTTTCTGGTTGTTTGTGTGTTTGGATGTAATTAAATGTATAATCTACACTCTAACATGTGTATCTAACTATCATGTGTATGTAAGTTAGTTTTTCAAGTGCCATAATTCATTTAACTGTGGTCACAAACATGTGTATAATACAAATCTGTGACTACATTTCTGTCTTATGAGACTCAAAATACTTTCACTAAGATCCTAAACTCAAACTACACAAAATACATTCATTACAACACATTTCCAACATTGAAACCAACATTTGACGGCAACAAAAATAAAAAGTCTTGTTGTTAAGCGGCAGAAAAAATCCGCAGACTGTTTTCACTCTCTCCTGTATATTTTACATTTGTTCTCACTTTCACACTTCTGTCACACCTCTTTTACCTTCCCTTATGTCACACTTCTTTTACCCTCACTATTGGCACACATCTTTTACCCTCATTTCTGTCACACATCTTTCATCCTCATTTCTGTTACACTTCTTTTACCCTCACTATTGGCACACATCTGTTACCCTCATTTCTGTCACTCATATTTCATCCTCATTTCTGTCACAATTCCTTCATCCTCACCTTTGTCACACATCTTTTACATTCATAGTTATTTAAAACCCTTGGAGTGACACTGTACAAGTTTGGCTCAGTTTGACAGAGTTGAGCCTAATGACTGTGCATCAACCGTTGCACACGTCAAGTATTTACAACATATTTACATGTAAGAAAAACGGGTTGATGGTTTGTACCCTGGTATTATTAACCACTCTATTCTACTGAAATATTATTCTAATTACTGACATACTAATACTAGTTCTATAAATATGCATTTAATGTGTTGCCTATTTTAATCTATCTGTCATATTAATTCTAAAATAAGCTTACATTACTCCTAATATTTATCTAATTTAAGGGATGTCATTTACCTATGTGAAATGAACTTGATGTGAGATGAGTTATGTCCCTTTGTGAAATGGGTAATGTGAAATGTAATAAGTTACGTCCCTTTCTAAAATGGGTGATGTGAAATATAACATATTCTAACTAATGTTTTTAAATAAAACAAACTATATGATTGATATTCTTATTCTATATGGTGTAAATGATGTATCTTTAAGTGTATAATATTTCTATTCTATTATGGTGTAACCTAATCATGCTACTAAATGATAACGTTTGTTAAATGGATTGGTTTAAGATGGAATGAAATCAAATGAAATGAAACAAAGTGAAATATAATAAAGTGAATGATACTATTCATGTGTAAACTTCTTATAATTAGTTGTCATGTTTAAATTACTATCCTATTCTACTTTTAAAGCTAAATGAATATGTAAATTAATATTCTATCTACTAAACTAAAATGAAAAAGTATTATATTATCTAAATCTAACTATAAATTAAAATGACATAATCTATCTATATTTTATCACTATATTAAAACATTATGATACATATCACATTAAGTTTTATATACATGGTCTTTAAATACCTCAGGTTAGTCGTTGCCATTCATGTTCAGAAACACGTTTTCATTGGCATACTATCTATACAATTGTTCTGGGTATTTGAAATCCATTACACAGTCATATTTATTCTATGGGTATTGCACCTGTAGAGTTCGTTTGTAGACCACTGTTCTCGTGTCTGTATGTATATAATCATCTGACACTGTTTTTCTCTGTTTAACACAACTACTTCACTGGAACATATTTGGAGCTTAGTAATAATATATAGTAAGTAATAAGCTGTCCTAGTTCACAAAGTGATATATTTGTTCCCAGAGTAAAGTTCTTACTTTTGATGTCTACAGACACATAGCAGGTCAATGTTTTTGGTACTTAGTTCAGCACACACTATTCATGTATTTCTAACATATTTCACATAGATTATTTGACTGTACTAAATTAACATATATTACAATACATTCTTATGTGGAAATTTCTGGTATTGCTACATCAGATGGTCTACTAAGGGTATCAGCCAAGATGTTATCTTTCCCCTTAATATGTTCTATACTAAAGGTGTAATTTTGTAGTATTAGCGACCACCTGTATATTCGGTCATTCCGATGTACACCACTCTGCATGACCATTATTGGGGAGTTGTCAGTCTGGACAATGAAGTGTACACCCGACAGAAATCAATGCAGCTTTCTCACCGCATAGATGACGCTTAGGGCTTCCAACTCGGATATGGAATATCTGGACTCGGTGGGTGTGATCTTACGGCTCACGTAGCAAATCGGATGGAAGATGCCCTCATAAAATTGGCCTAGTACTGCAGCGATGGAGATCCTGCTGGCATCTGTCCTAAGATAATAAACGAGCCTCGGATTAGGCAAGCGGAGGATTGGAACATTACTAAACAACATTTTCAATTTTGACAATGCAGAAATTAATAATGCATCTTTAACATCCAATTTTACAGGAGCTTTTAAAACATTGGAAAATACACTTGTAATCTCCGCTAAATTTGGAATAAATTTACTATAGTAATTCACTAACCCCAAAAGGCTTCTGACCTGTTTCTTGGTGGTAGGCATGGTCAGATTCATAATTTTGGTAATAATTTTCTGGTCAGTCTTTAGTTGACCTTGAGAAATGACATGACCCAAAAACTCAATTTCTTTTAGGCCCAATTCGACTTTGCTTGGTTTGACAGTGAGCCCGAAGAGTCGCAACCTATTAAAGACATGTCTCAGTTTCAGTAGGTGTGTTGTCCAGTCATCAGTATGGACACATATATCATCTATATAGGTCACTGTATTCGTCACTCCATGAAGTAGATCTCTAGTTAAGCGTACGAAAGTGGCAGGAGCGTTTCGAAGTCCGAAAGGAAGAAAACGCCACTCGTATAGTCCTAAAGGTGTTGAGAAAGCAGTAAGATGGATGGATTGAGACTGCATAGGGACTTGCCAATATCCCTTAGTGAGATCTATTTTAGAAAAGATTTTGGAGGTGGACATGTCAAGAATAAGATCTTCGCAGGAAGGAATTGGCTCTGCGTCAATCTTGGTGACGTTGTTGAGCTTTCGATAGTCCACGCACAGACGAATTGTAGAATCTTTCTTCTTAACTAGAACAATTGGAAAAGAGTACTCCGAGGTGGATTTCTGGATGATCCCACTAGCCTCTAAATTCAGAATTTCCTTATTTAGATTTTCCCTATAGCTTAGTGGGATTTAGTACGGCCTGCATTTAATAGGCTTAGAGTCCGTAAGAAGAATGGAGTGTTCGATTCTGTCCGTCCTACCTGGAATGTCAGAGAATATGTCTTTGTATTCCGTCACTAATTCTACTAATTGTCGTCGTTGACTGTCTGTTAGTCCCTGTTCTATATGTATGCTATCTGATGTAGCAGTCTTGTCTACAATAGGAACTGGTAGTTCCATTCCGTCGTCGTCTACCTGATTCAGTATGGTGGTGGTGCTAAGTGTGTATTCTGTATTCTCGCTAAGTGTATGCGCGTCGGATATGCCAATCTCGCTAACTAGTGTAGTTGCGTTATGTATGTCTGTCGTCTGATCACTTGGTGTGGGTGCACTGTGTTCGTCTGTCTCTACTTCTGTCTCTTGTCGTGAATAGTAAGGTTTCAACATGTTGTCATGGAATATCTTTAAGTTTCCGTTTATTGATATTTCATAGTCAACATCTGAAATCCTACGTACCACCTTGAATGGCCCTTGCCATGAAGTCAATAATAAATTTCGTTTGTCAGGAAGCAAGAGAAGTATGTCTTGATCTGGTTCAAGTTCAATTGTTCTCGCCCCTTTGTTGGCATATTAGCGGTAGATTTGACCCTTCCTCTCCAAAGCTGCCTTAGCTATAATACACGATTTCATGATTTTATCTCGTGTTTCAGTCACCATTTCATAAGGTGTTTTTGGTTCGGGAATTTGAATAGAATTTGTTATTGCCTGATGATAAATGGTTAGGGGTCCACGTGGGTTAGCCCCGTACACTAATTCAAACGGTGCTTGAATGGGGAATCTCCCGATAGGCGAACAGCACTGTTGGTAACAGTGTATCCCAGTCAGCTGGGTTTTCTGCTGTTACCTTAGCCAGCATATGCTTAAGATCTCCATTAATTTTTTCTACTATCCCATTGCTGGCTGGATGGTACGCTGTTGTGAAATGTTGTTTAATCCCTAACATTGTGTTCCACGATCGGATAAAATGGTCCGTGGAAATCCGAATCGTGAGAACAGGTGTAGAAATACATTGGCAACATCTTTGGAGGTGATGTACTTCAAAGCTACTGCCTCAACCCACCTTGTACAGAGGTCGACCATCGTCAATATGAAGCGATTTCCTTTGCTGGACACCTGATTCAGGGGTCCAACAATATCTACCGCCACACTCTCAAATGGCCTAGAAGCCAGTGTAGAAGGTTGTACTTCAGCTGTAGCATGTTTACCCTTTCGTACTAACTGTTGACAGACATTACACGAACGACAAAATAATTTAATATCATTGCAAAAACCTGGCCAATAAAAATGAGCCTGAATTCTGGCCCTGGTTTTGTCATATGCAAGATGGCCAGCAAATGGTGACTCATGTGCAATCTTTAGCACAGTTATGCGATGTTGTACAGGTAACACCGTTTGCTGAATCTCATGGTTACCAGTAGTATAATATCTAGTAAGAATGCCATTATTTAATCTGAAGAACCATGATGCGTTCTGTCGCTGACCTTTGTATTGCTCCGCCATGAATCAGTTTTGGCAATTATTCAAAAACAAATAAATAATTACATAAATAAATGAAAGAAGAACATAATATGAATACTTACAACTTTGAAAAGCACATTATTTAAATATATAACAGTCTAATAAGTACAAATAAACATTATTTTATCACGATAGGCACCATTCTGCTGGCAACTCGATCTAGTCTGCACACGTCATAGTCACTGACACAAATTAAACATTTAATCTTTGTAATATCCTATCTGTAACCCTAGTCTAGAGCCGTGGGTAAGTGTATATAGCTTGAACTCAGGTTCAAGCGGCACTTCTGACACCACATTTAATCCTATTGCCTGTCAACAACTCATGTTTCAGGCATCATCGGATTACTTCTCCCACACCATACAAGAGACTTGCAAGTCGTGTGCGAGGAATGAAATGGTACATTTTATTGCCGTTGGCTCTTTACAATTGCAAAACAGTCGCTATCTAATCACACATAAAGTCACAATATTCTCTATCAATAGTTTTCCTAACCCCTATAGCTAATCTCTATCTACTAGGCTATATGAAAACACAGATCTATTCTACACGATGTGAACACTACAGAGTCAGTCCCCAGTCTGACTTCCTTCACTCGCGTCGCTACACGCCACGCGGAAGGACCTTCATACGCCCTTCGGCCCTTTGCGTGCTAGGTCAGTTAGCACGCTTCTATTAGCTGGCTTTGGTTTGAGTGGCGATCGTAGCGATCACGCAGGCGTGATTCTGTCGTGACCAGTAGTGCTAACTATCTGGTCAACGCCTCCGTGTGAGGACTAGTCAACAGTCCCCCTCTTTCTATCATCCATCCTGCCCCGATCCCGGGCACCATGCTCTCTCCACTCTATCTGAGGCCGACCCCACGTCCTGGTGGTGTTCTATCATGAGGCAGTCTTTGACAAAATGGATGGAAAATATCTTGGGCAGTCATAAAAATTTAGTTCATTTTAGTATGACCGAATATTTTATTTTATCAAGACTAAATAGTTGATTTTATCATGGCTGAATAGTTATTCTGTTGTGGCTGAATAGTTTATGTTATCATGACTGAATAGTTTATTTTATTTTGACTCAGTAGTTTTTTGTTGCTTTTTTCCATTGTGACAGAATAGGCCAGAATTCTGCTATGAAAGAAAAACAGCAAGATCTATTCCTTTGTTTCTTTTGTTAAATATTTTATATAATGAAGATAATTATAAATTCACTATTTATCTATGATGCAGGAGAGAAGATGGTGGAGACAGATTGCAGTCAATCTTCAATGAAGAAATGGCACATTATGATGAGGATGATGATGATGATTTCTCTATGAATTTGTTGTTGTTTTAGCTTTAAAGCCGATGATAGACCTGATCTGTGAGCCCGACTACATCAACCAGAAGTTGCTGGACTACTTGGCGTACAGGGAGAAACAGTATGCAGATACCAAGAGGACATACATGTACTCAGCCACCTACGAAGGATTTGTGAAAATGATCAAATCCTCGGAGTCCATCAGAGACTTGCAGCAAATGAGGTGTGAGTTTAACTCTTTCTGTACCATGAACTTTGCTATACATTGAGTAACTATTCACCACATGATATTTTCTTCCTTCTGTCTTTCATCTTCCAATGTAGGATAGGTCACCAGCCATTCATAAGTGATTGGGTTTTGCAGCTTCCAAAGGAACACTGTACTTCCACAGGAGCATGGAGCTTCCAAAGGAGAACAATACTTCCAGAGAAGAAGTGTTCTTTTAAAGGAGCACATTGCTTCCGAAGGAGCATGGTACTTCCAACGGAGCACAATATGGTACTTCCAAAGGAAAACTACTTCCAGAGGAGCAGTGTCCTTCTGAAGGAGCACATTGCTTCCAAAGTAGCAAGATACTTCCAGAGGATCACAGTACTTCCAGAGGAGCACAGTACTTCCAAAGAAGCACAGTACTTCCAGGGGAGCACAGTACTTCCAAAGAAGCACGGTACTTTTTAAGACGTTTTAGACTCAAGTGTCACCGTCTAGGACTCAGGAATATCCTTATTCTGTATTGGAACTGCGCCAGCGTAAAACAACGGGGCTCTATTTTAGAAACCCTGGTTTACAGAAACGACATTGTAGCGCTCCAGGAGACGAGACTGGGCGATCAGCTACTCTGAATTGCCGGCTTCAAATGTTTCTACAACAGATGACATCTGGGAATGGCGATTCTCGTTTGTGACAGCATGGTGGCTTCAGAGCTAGACATGTCCAGTTGGGACAGTGACGATATACAAATACAGGCTTTGAGAGTTCAATCCAGTATACCATTCGTGTTGGTTAATGTTTATGCCCGCAACGCCAGTATCGATTCCCAGAAGTGGCAGTGCTTAAGTGACATATTAGGTCACGAGAGAAATGTTATCTTCTGTGGCGATTTCAACGCTAAAGGCAGATCATGGGGAAAAATTTCCTCCAACACGAATGGGGAGGAGCTCGAGGTGGAGAAGGCTTGGGTGGAGAAGGCTTGGGTGGATAAGCTTAGTGCTTTAAGGAGATGGCAAAATGCCAAGAAGAACAGAGCTGGTCATCCTAGACCCTGCATGCACTTAGAAAGAGAGATGCACACAAAAGTAAACTATTTAAAAAAAACTGGTCAAGGTGGTTAAAAGCGATAAATGGGCAGAGGTGTGTCAAAGAGAAAGCACAGACAAGTCACTGAAATTGTTCTGGCGACTACATAAAAGCATGAGTGGTGTAGTCAAGAATAAGAGCATTTCTGACATCCAAGGTGCTGACCTCATCTGGCAGAGGACTGACGAGGACAAGGGCAAAGCCCTCTTTGAACGCTACCTTGAGCAGAGCAACCAGACAGACATGGGAGGCCGAAATCTGGCCAAGGAGGTCGAAATCTGGCCAAGGAGGTCACCTCAGACAGGTGCAAGGCCCAGAACACTTTGGATGAAGACACAGTGACAGTGAAAGAAATCAAGGCTGTGCTTCGACGATCAAAAAACAGCGCTCCAGGGCCTGATGGCATAAGATACGACGACATCAATAGGTGTACCGACAACGAGCTAGAGAAACTAGCAGACATGTACAACAACAGTATAGGGAGTGCTAGCATCAAGGAGGCGTGGTTACACAGCTATTTGATTCCCTTGCCGAAGCCTGACAAAGACCACACAAAAAATTCAGGGATATGGAATTATAACCATGCAGAATACAATAGGCAAGCTGCTGGAGAAGGTAATTGCCAGGAAAATATCAAACCAGCTTGAGAGGCAAGGTGTTTTCCCACCTACCCTGGGTGGGTACCGTCCAAAAAGAGAAACCTGGACCAATGCAGCAGTTTTTGCCCATGATGTCTATGAAGGTTTCCACTCAGGCATTGAAACCTTTGCTGCAGCGATTGATCTTGAGGACGCATACAACAGAGTACCATTGGATTTTTTAATGCTTCAGCTTCTTGGACTCAAAGTAAGTCCATTCCTCCTTAGTTGGATCGCTGCAGCCCTCTTCCAACGGAAAGTAGTTTTTAGATGTGGCAGTTGGACTTTGGAACCAACAACAATATATCCTGTCCTACCACAGGGATCACCATTATCTCCTGTACTGTTCAATGCCTACACAGTGAGAATTACCAGTGAGCAGATCACTGGACCTGGCAGGACATTGTCATATGCCGATGATGTTTTAGTGTATCGTCAGGGTAAGGATAGAGAGCAGGTTGCTGTGGAACTACAAACCGAACTCAATCGCATAAGTACTTGGTGTGATGAAGCTGGGGCAATGGTCAACCCAACAAAGGCAACAGTGACTTGGTTCTCGTTGAATAATCATATTGTCAACACTCCAACACCAACTGTAAAGCTGTGTTCAGAGACGGTTGAAAGAACGCAGGCTATGAATTACCTGGGGATACAGTTTGATCAAAGCCTTGCTTATAATGAGCACATAGACCAGGTGATATCAAAGGCCAAGCGGGGTTTGTCTGCGATGTGGGTGATGGCGGCAGCAAACTTACTGTTGATTTGTGTGTCCTACACAGGTACAATATCATCTCTGAAATCCTGCAAGCTTCGGCAATCAATAACTTAAAGAAACAGCAAGGCCTTACCACAGGTAAGTGAGTGTAGTTTTACCTTCAGGTAGTGCATGCATGTGTTTGTTTTGTCCCAGGAGGAATTTTATTGAGCACTGTTTAGCGTTTACATTTCCCAATGTGAATTTTATTTAGTACTGTTTAATGTTAACATTTCCTATTGTGAATTTTATTGAGCACTATTTAATGTTAACATTTAACATTTTGTTTAATTTTAAGTGCTGTTCTAATGTTCACATTTCCCATAATTGTGTGTCCTATTAAGTGTTGTTTTAATGTTAATATTTTCCGTTCTGTATTGTATTAAGTGCTGTTCTAATGTTCACATTTCCCTTTGAGTATTCTATTAAGTTATTTCTAAGGTTCACATTTCCATTTCAGTATTCTATTAACTCCTTACACTCTGTGCCCAGTGTGATAATTTGACGAAAGCTGTTTTTTTGTTTTGTTTGCCACTCTCAGTCTATTCTCTTCACACTCTCATTCTGTCATTCTGAATCCAGTGCAGATGGTCTCACTGAAGCAGATTGTGTTAAATTAGCCAGTAAATACCCAGTAAAATAAATGTCTCCATAGGTTACATTGAATATAGAGAGCCATGATGTTATTTAGCAATGTCTTCTCCTCTATGAGTTTGTTTAATTTAAGGCTTACTGTAATGCATTTACTATGTTTGGTGTGTAAGTGTACCAGCTCTTACTGTAATGCATTTACTATGTTTGGTGTGTAAGTGTACCAGCTCTTACTGTAATGCATTTACTATGCAAAGAATACCATGGACAGACAGAAAAACCAATGAGCAAGTCCTACAAAACTAATGAAAAATAAAATGATTACATGTAGACAGTAAAAAATTTTTGGGCACGTTATCAGAAGAAATAAACTAGAAAAGATTGAGGGGAAAAGAGCAAGGAAGGCAGAGAAGTAAATATCTGGATGGCTTGACCACATGACATGGTTGAGGTGAGAACACAGAGCTGATCTATGACTCTGGTGATCGTGTGAGATGGCAAAACATGGTCATCCACGCCTATCGGCATGGCACATGATGAATGCATTTACAATGTCTAATGTGTATGTGTACTAGCTCTTACCCTACATTCAGAAATTGCCCTGTTGGTAACCCTGTTTGGGGGTCAAATTTGGTTCATGATGGGTATTAGTAATTTGAAGCTGATTGCTTTGTGCTGACTTATAACAGAAAATTTAACCATGAGCCAAATAATCAAATATTTTAGTAAATCCAAACTTGTAGAGACTCAACTGCTGGGGATCAGAGTTCAGTTCAGTTCAGTCACGGTTTCAACATCACAGCAACGGGTCGTCCCCATTATGCTCTGTTCCTGTGCCAGTGAATATCACATAAAATGTTCCTCACTGCCACATGTGAAAAGTGGAAAAGATAGAGGTGTCTCGCCAAACTACGGCCTGCTCAGGCACACTGTGCATAATGCCGCCACCAGAATGTCACCACAAAAGTCCTCCATGAAACATTCATCCTTGATGGACGTGGCAGTCACTTTCCCAACCAAATGTCCACCTACAAAGTCTCGATGTTTCTAGATGTTGAAGTTCCGTTTCTAGATGTTTTCTAGCCAGCCACGCCATTTTATCTCCGAAATGCTGATCACGCAACAAAACAACCTCGGGCAGATGTAAAAAACTTTCATTGTACACAATGCCATTGCCTGAATGCCAACACAAAAGTCCTCTGCGAAACATGCAGTCCATCCTTGATGGAAGCAGCAGTCACTATCCCAAACAGATGTTAGCCTACAAGGTCTCGATATTTCTAGATGTTGTTGTTCCGTTTCTAGATGTTTTCTAGCCAGCCATGCCATTTTTTTCTCCAAAATGTAGTTCACGCAACAAAACAACCTAGAACAGATGTTTTAAAAAAAAACACTTCACTGTCCACAATGCCGTTGCCAGAAGACCAACACAAAAGTCCTCTACGAAAATACAGTTCTTCATCGATGGAAACAGCAGTAATTGGGAAAAAGGGCAAAAAACCGGTCACTTCTGCGACACTCCAGCCGCGATACATGCAGATATTTCTAGATGTTGTTCCGTTTCTAGATGTTTTCTAGCCAGCTACGCCATTTTCCGAGCATGCATTTCACGCCACAATACCTCGGATAGATACAAAAATCATTTCACTGTTCATAATGCCGTCTCCAGAATGCCAAAACAACAGTCCTCCACGAAACACAGTTCATCGTCAAAGTAAGCGGCATTCAACCAGAAGACCAGCAGCCACACATTTCTGCATACAGCACAAAAACCGGTCAACTCTGGGACATAGCCAGCTACCATTGCTCAGAACATGCAGTTCACACTCCACAAACTCTGGCAGATTTAAAAGCATTTCACTCGAAATTCACAGCTCACAGCGTCGCGCCATGCAATCACTCTGAGTAAAAGTAAAGGACCCTCTTATACACCTCTAGGCTCGTTGTGCTTATAGTGCTGGCCCCATATTTATATAGACCAGTGGACACTCAGTGGCTGATGTGGTCAGTGTCATGCCGGCCACCTTGAACTCCCAGGACATGTTCTAGTACCCATGTTAGGCTGCATTGATCTGGCAGTCCAGGTGAATGTTAAACATCTGCCTCGATGGGAGTTTGAACCCATGACCACAGGGCCAGCAAGCAGGCGTGCTAGCCACTTACTGTCGTGGTGTTCAGTTAGTGAATGGTTTGCCAAGAGTTAGGACCGCAGTGTTCTTGTTGTGGTAGGATAGTCCCATAGCAGATACTACTCTTGGCATGTGAAGGCTTTCACATATCCTAGGCCATGGTACATGAGGTGAGGTAGCCAGTTCCTGTCCTCATCCACTTACTGCAATTCTTAAAATTATGTGGTACCCATTTTTCATGGGCCCCAGTGCCGTACTTGTTGGCAAAAAAAATCCTGCTTCTGCTGGAGATTGAACACACACCACTGTGTGGCAGGCAAGCTCACCAGCCAGTATGTCACCATGGTTGTGCTGTGGTGTGAGTTCTTGCAGAATCCTAGTTGAATATTCTATGTAATCTCTTGTTGTTTCACAGTCCTGACTTATCGGATTCAAAGTCAGCCACAGGTGATTTAGGGACAGATCACATTGTGTTGATTTTCACAAATGTATGAGCATCAGCCATACATACGGCAATGGCAAACTACTGAACGTAACACCTATTGCAGAACAAGAAGTCTCACATGTCGTAATCATATCTGAATCCATGAACATGCTGCAGAAAATTTCAACTAGCAGCTTCCGTTCTGAATGGAGAGACAGCGTTCAGAAGTCGCGCCTCACATCACTCACCTGGATGTACAGACTCGGACATGCTGGAGTAAGGGGCAATAATAGTGCAGACTGGCTGGGAAATAATGCACCAAAGCAAATGGGAAGAAGTATGGACAGTGCTGGTATAATCAGTGCAGTACAGACTCTTATGGTGGAAACTAATGAGATATCGACTCTAGCCTGCCAGCATGAACTGAGAGTAAAGCCTGGTCAAACATGTCAATGCCACTTTTGTGGGAAAGAGTTGAGATACTATAATTAACTCCTCGTGGGAACAGTGGGCAGAAACACTTTGGGGTGGCTGCTGAATTGGAGCGCTGAGCATGCTTGGGAATGCCCAGTGTGCAGAGATGTTGTTCGGCATAACATAACGTAACATAAATGTTAGGATTGATTGCAACATCCTGTAAAGAACATGTAACTAACTTTTTATTTTAATTCTCTCGTTCCCATGGACAGACAAAGATGTAGTCCCAAAGGGAACAAACAAAGGGGAACTTTTGAAAGCCAGGAATCTGGAACGTTATAAAAACCAGGTAAGGTGGCTCATTTGTCAGAAGATACCATCAAGATTACTTCAAGGGTAGACGCTTACAAGAAAGATAACAATCATTGTAGTTGAAAGAAAGGTTGTCGTTCTCCACACCAGGGTTGTAATTGCTGTCTCTCATTCTTTATCACTTATTGTTTGTTCTTGGATGTAAACCCAAATAAAACTTTTGTATATTTGATATATACACAGACGTTCAGTCATTACATATGCACGCTCATAAACACACACACACACACATATTCCCTTTTTAACACTGAATTCCACACACATTTACACAACAACTCACATGTGCATGATATCATCATTTGTTGGACCAATGTCAGGGCATCCCTTTCTGAGGCACTAAACATTCCATCCATCCATCATGTGCCATGCCGGTAAGCGTGGGCGGTCATGTTCTGCCATCTCACTCGATCAACAGAGTCGTGGATCAGTTCCGTGTTTCTGTCTCGACCATGCCACAAGGCCAAGCCATCCAGATACTTGTTTCTAGGTCTTCCCCTTGGTCTGTTCCCCTCGATCTTACCAGTTGTCACCAAGTTCTCCAAATCATTTCTTCTCATAACATGCCCAAAAAATTGTGACTGTCTACGTCAGAACGATCATAAAATGAATCATCAGAAAACCAGAAGTAGGTTGTGAGCTTTACTAGAACACGATAACCAGTAACTAAGTGGACTTTATGGCCAAAGTCTTTGTCAGCACAGAATAAACAAAGACAAACTGACAAATCTACATGAACAATACACAAAATATAAATATAAAAGTTACTGATCTGTATCCTTGTGGTAGGCTGGATATGTATTCCAAACAATAAGTACATAGAATCATTAGTATGTTTTTCCTCACTCACTTACATGTGTTCATTTTCAGATAACTTATTTTTCTCAGCAGTTATATATTTCTCATTCATTCATTCATTCATTCATTCATTCATTCATTCATTCATTCATTCATTCATTCATAGTTATTCCTCTTGAAATAACATTATGTTTAGCAGTTATATATTTCTCATTCATTCATTCATAGTTATTCCTCTTCTAATAACAGTATTTTTATCAATTATATATTTGTTATTCATTTATTCATGTATTTATTGTTTCATTCATCCATTGTTTCATTCATTAATTCATTATTCACTCATTTATTAATCCATTCATTCACTCATATGGGAAGTGTGTCTTAGAAATTATATATTTTTCATTCATTCATCCATCCATTCATAGATATAGATGTTTCTCTTCAGATAACTATTTTTCTCAGCAATTATATTTTTTAAAATTTATTCATTAATTATTTATGCATGCATTCTTTCTTTCATGCATTTATCCATGTATACATTCATTTTAGTTATAACTGTTTAACCCATGGTGTTAGGTATGTAGTGAGTTCATAATCTCTCTATCACCGTCATGTCTTACTTGTTTAAGTTGTAATTTTTGTTACTCCTATCAGAAATAGACAATCCACATCCTTAGAACACACCATGAGAAGGAGAAAACAGTATTTATCATGTCAGTAAGATATTTGGTGGGAAAAGAGACACGAGAAAACTGTATTTATCACGACAGTAAGATAGTTGGTGAGAAAAGAGACATGACAAAACTATCATGACAGTAAGATAGTTGATGGAAAAAGAGACATGACAAAACTATTTATCATGACAGTAAGATAGTTGGTGGGAAAAGGGAAATGACAAAACTATTTATCATGACAGTAAGATAGTTGGTGGAAAAAAAAACATGACAAAACTATCATGACAGTAAGATAGTTGATGGGAAAAGAGACATGAGAAAGCTGTATTTATCATGACAGTAAGATAGTTGGTGGGAAAAGAGACAGGAACAAAATGGATTTAGTCATGACAGTAAGAAAGTTGTAGGGGAAAAGAAAAAGGAACAAACTGGATTTAGGCATGACAATAAGAAAGTTGATGTTGAAAAAGAAACAGGAGAAAAGTGGATTTAGTCATGACAATAAGAAAGTTGTAATTTGAAAAAGAAACAGGAGAAAACTGGATTTAGTCATGACAGTAAGAAAGTTGTAGGTTGAAAACAAAACTGGAGAAAACTGGATTTAGTAATGAAGTAAGAAAGTTGGAGGGGAAAAGAGACTGGAGAAAATTTGATTTAGTCATGACACTAGAAAGATGGCGGATAAAACAGGTAGGGGTAATGTAGAGAGAGGATGTAAGACAGCTTAATATCGTGGCATTGAGAAATATCTGTATCTGATATGATTGATGGTATGTGAGACAAGAGGGTGTGTGCATGCATGATTACCAGCGCTACATGACATGGACTGTAAGAATAATTCTTGTCTATTAAAATAATTAAGGTTAGATAGATAAATATAATTGTGAGCTAGCAGATTTATTACAGTGTTTCCCTGAAAATAAGGCTGGGTCTTATATTAATTTCAGCTTAAAAAATGCACTAGGGCTTATTTTTGGGGGATATATATATATATATATATTTTATTTTTTTTCAGATACAAAAACTGCATTTATTAATGTACAAAATTCTACATTTATTCAAATGCAGTCATGTCATCTTCCTCTGGAACATTGTCATAACTCTCCAATCCCCAAATTCCGGCCTGAATTTCTTGCGACTCCATTTCCTGTAGAACCATTGGTCCCAGTCTCTCATGTCCACCAATGAAGCTTTCTTTAAATAAGCATTTCTTGTTCATGTAGCCTGGATGTAGTGCATTGGTAACTTTATTTCACATGAGTGACATTTTGAATTATGAACCACATTCATTCATTCATTATCAAGTGCGCACCAGTGGCGTCTGTACTCTGACTGGCCATTCGGCAACAAGTCTCTCATTCTAGCTGACGACCTTAACTAGGGTTTAATTTAGAGGTAGGTCTTATATTAAAAACATTCTGAAAAATTGTGCTAGGGCTTATTATAGGGATAAGTCGTATTTTTGGGGGAAACATGGTGGTAACTAGAGCGCCAGTAGTTGGGACACTCACTGTGGATAAGGTAAATGTTCAAACAACTACATATGAAAGAATGCTAGTTGAAGATACAATGATAAATGACACAACAAATTTAGGATAACAATTTGGAATTACTATCACAGAATGATGTAGAAAAACTAATAACCTCAACCCAAAAGAATACTGCAAATCACAACTTATATCTTAACATAGCAAAAACAAAGATAATGCATACTGATAAAACTAATATAGAGAAAGAAATATATGTTAATGAGGCAAGATTGGAGGTGGTGGACAATTTCACATATTTGGGTCATTAATTACCAACAATGGTGACACAGTGAAAGAAATTAAAAGACAAATATCTATTGCTCTTCAAAATCTAAAACAACTGAATCAATTGTGGTATGGGACATATAGAACTACAAAAATTAGATTTTTAAGAGCATGCATCTTTCCCATTACAACATACGCCTGTGAGATCTGGATACTTATTAAACAAGCTGAACACTAAATAAATGCCTTTGAATATAAATGTTATTGACTGGTTCTAAGAATATCTTGGATACAGAAAAGAACAAATGCATCCTTAAGACAAGATTTGAATATTAAAGACGGTTGGCTACTTAAGCCGATAAAACAAAGAAAATTGAAATATTTGGGTCTCTTGAAACGTCACGAAAGTTTGGAGAGAACAATAATCAAGGGGTATATGCCTGGAAGAGAGGAAGAGGAAGGCCAATGAGAAGGCGGGTGTAGAATGTAGCGGATGATCTCCAGATGTGTGTTACAGGTGCTGGACATCTTGGATATGACAGAGAAGTTTTCCAGAAGGTTGTTATAGAAGCAAGGTTCTGCAAAGGACATGCTACTGAATGAATGAATTTGAATTTAAGTATGGGTCTGCCAGTGAAAGACATATAAGAGGAAGAATATGATGAGTTTACAACCAGCATGTTACTGGAATCATTAGCATCTATTTGTTTTTAAACTAAAATTTGTCCTGAAGCATTTCCCACTATGGGCCTGTGATTTGATAGCACCATCACATTTTGTAGGATCGAATCCAGGCAAACTTGCGTCCTACCACACTCATGACATTTTTAACTTTAAACAAAAATTTGTTTTTTTGGCTACTTCTAATAGCACTGAACTGAATTTTTGCATGTGGATTAACTTTCCTTATTACCAGTGTCCCTCACCATCATGTAAATCCACTCTGACTTCAGAGGTACTTGTAATTTACGTCCCCAAGTTAAGAACGAGAAGTCATCATTTTATCCAACTGACCGGTGTAGGGGTTGAACCCCCCACCATAGCATCAGTACACCAGACATTTAAGAACGAGCGCTCTGATCCATTTGGCTGACCTTCCGCTCATGACATGTCTACGCCACTCACCATCAACTTGCTAGTGCGCCCTAAGATTAGCCTCTACACCTTACACATTTTTTATGGTGAGCTGCGTTGTAGTAAACGCACCCAAGGCGGCCAGAGGAAATGCTTTAAAGACACTCTGAAGGTCTCACTAAAAGCATTTGGAATTCATCATGACACTTAAGAGACTGCTGCCAAACACCAAAATTTGTGTCGTATATCATTACGCAAGGTTGCAGTCACTTGTGAAGCAAACAGGACTGCAAGAGCTGTGAAGAAAAGGGTGGACAGAAAAACCACTGCAGGAGATCCTCCTCCTGGAATGTCAAGCATTCTTCGTTCACTTTGTCAAAGAAAATTTTGAGCCAAAATAGACCTTATTAGCCATCTTAGAACTCACGGCTCCATACCTTCAACCCCACTGGATGAAATGAATGGTCATCATCATTCTTGATGGACAAACAACACACCTTATGACATTTTCTGTGGGAGACAAAGCTTTTATGGGTTTGCCCAGTGGGTTATGATGTTGATTCTGAAATCAAATCAGAAATGATTTCTATGCATATCTGAATACTAAACAAAAGACACTTTAACAGAAATGTTGTATATAATTCTCATCCACAGCTGACAGTTGCCAAGCAGTTATGTGAGAAGAGGATTATGAATCTTGGTGGAACAATCTACGAGTCCACCCCTTGGAATTCTGGCAATGAAGATGATATCCCCGGACAAAAGGTCTTTCATTTCATGTTCATGATCTGTGATAAATATACTTTAAAAAAAAAAAATGATGCACAGTTATATATATAATTGAAGTGCTATATAGAACCTGTACTTTTTTATGAATGTGAAACGTAGACAATGAGCAGACAAGCATAAAAACATCTAATGGCAGTGGAAATATGGTTTCTGAGGAAAATGTAAAGAATACCATAGGCAGACAGGGAAACCAATGAGCAAGTCCTACAAGAAAATCGTAAACTGATTAGAGAAATTAGATCAGTTATCAGTTATCTGATCTAATTTCTCTAATCAGTTAACTGATTAGAGAAATTAGATGTAGATTATCAAGATCTTGTGGGCATGTTTTAAGAAGAAATAATCTAGAAAATGTTATGACAACTGACAAGAATGAGGGAAACCGAACAAAGGAAAGGCAGAGAAATAAATATCTAAATGGTTTGGCCACATGGCATGGTCAAGACAAGAACACAGAGCTGATCCACGGCTCTGGTGATTGTGTGAGATGGGAAATATGACCACCACATGGCACATGATGATGATATATAGGAGCTGCAGTGGGAGAGTGGTTAACATGCTTACCTGCTATGACAGAGGTCTGGGTTCAACTCCCAGCAATGGCAGGATTGTTTTTTTCCTGCCAGTTCTACTGTGGGGTTAAGCCTGCCTCTCGGAAATGTTATACAATTTGCATTCTTCTTTTCTTCTTGGACTTGTGATGATGAAGGGAAGCAGACTTTTGGACAACTCATAATGTTGTGGCCTGGAATATGCCCAGGCCTAACATTTCACACTTCAGTGCCATTATCTGCTGTGTGACTGCCTTGTTTTATTATTGTTTTTACTTAAATATGGTTGCTGTTTAAGAGAGCTGTTATTAAACTGACAGCCATAAAGCTGTGAACCAAAGCAGGTGGTGGTCGCAATGAGGAGTCCAGTTTATTGTTATGGTCAGCTAATTCTTATCTACCTCACAACTAAGTCCACCTGTAGGTAAGTGGCATTATAGCCTCTCCTTCCTGCTGCCTTGCAAGATTCATCTGTTTAGAGAAAGTCTAATGGAATCTGTAGAAGACAAGGGGAAACCATTATTATTCATCCCTAGAACATTATGATTAAATAAGACACATCAGGTTTTCTGAAGATTTGTTAAGATGGGGAACTATGATTATACACACATGCCGGCATTGCATATGATGATGATATCTTTACACTCGTACTAAACCTTTAGGTGGTCATTCTTCATCAGATATAGAAGGATATGTGTGCTAATTGTCCTCATAGTTCATTGATGCCAATTATTGACTATTCCTCTTAAACGACATCCAGGAATTAATTCTCTTAGTCCTGGAAATTTGTGTATTAGATTTCTATTAGAGATAGTAATCACATTCAGGAAAGTATGAGAGTATTCCTTTGAAACAGGCAGCATATACACTGCTGCTTGTTAAAATATCTAGGGGTCATCGCTGGAACTACAGAATTTGTGCTTTGTGTAATGCTTTCAGCAGGCCGGCCTGTGGAAAGACACCGAGCCATAAAACCCTGTGTAATGAAGTTGATCTTATGTTTTTAAACCCCCCAAACCAGATTGCTTAGCATTCCCAAACAAACATTACAAGATAAACAACACACAGTGTGTTTGTGGAGGTGAGCAGACATTAAAACTAGAATATTTAACTCCAATGTTAAATCAGTACAGCTGTATGTATCACAGACATGGAGAATGACTATAACAATTGCTAATAAACTATGCGCATTCATTAACTGGTACCTGTGCAGAATAGAAGGACTAACATGGTATGACAGAATCACTCATGCAGAACTTCATTCATTCAGTAGCATGTTCTTTGCAGAACCTCGCTCCCATAACAACCTTCCGGAAAACCTCTTGATCATAAGCAAGATGTCCTGCGTCCGATACACCCATCCTGAGATTATCTGCCACATCCTGCACCCATCTTCCCTTTGGCCTTCCTCTTCCTGGGTATATGCCCCTTCATTATTGTTCTCTCCAAACTTTCATGATGTTTCAAGAGACCATAATATTTACATTTTCTTCGTTTTTTCGTCTTTAGTAGTCAGCCTTCTTCAATATTCAGCTCTTGTCGTAAGGATACATTTATTCTTTTCTGTATCCAAGATATTCTTAGAACCTGTCTATAACATATATATTCAAAGGCATTTATATTGTCACAGGCATATGTTGCAATGGGGAAAATGCATGCTCTTAAAAATCTAATTTTTGAAGTTCTATCTGTCCCACTCCACAATTTATTCAGTTATTTTTGTCTTTGAAGAACTTAGGGAGAGAATTTGACAAAATCCAGTAATTCCAAAGGTGTGGAAAAGATACTAGCGCCAGATAAGATACACATTCTGAACACTTGACAATAGTATAACTAGACAGTTCTGTCTGTAGAACCCACAAGGCAAATGAAATAGAGGGAGACCTAAAACACATGGAGAAGAGAATTAGAGACAGATAAATAATATAGGGAGGACATGGAGGCAGCTGCGGGAAACAGCAACAGATAGGATGAGTTCGTTGGGTGCCTTTGCTCCCTTCAGTGGAGGACAAAAGGCAGAAGAAGAAGGTGTTGTTTGAAACACATGGTCAATAACTGATCACACATGGTGTCTTTGAGGCAGAAAGAGTTAATATTAATAATATATTGTATTAATACGTGTTTTTTTTTTTTTTTCAAATTTAAGGTGTTTTCTTTCTCTGTGATTTTGGAAATGCCCAAGGGGAGAGAATACTTCATGAAGTTTTTAAAGAAAGAGGGCGCTGAATCTTTTCTTGGGTAAGTGGAGTTTATCTTACTGAATCATCGGGGTGAGCTGACAGACAACTAAGTGTGGGTTCTGGGATAGTGTCATCACAGATGTAGCTTTTGTGACGTGCAGGAGACGACTGAAGTGTCTTCACAGTTTATGAATTTGAACACAGAAGTAACAAACAATAGAATTCACAGTTTATTTCCTGGCATATTTCGCTGTGTCTCATCAGATGCATACTACAGAATTAAATATATTATGAAGTGAATAGATTAATCCTTTTTCAGCTTAAATATGTAACACATTACATTGTCATGGGTACTACTACAACATACATGCATGTGTTACCAAGGTAGACTCACTACCATGTGTTTCTGTTTACACAGCGATGGTTTTAGATAGTGTATTGTGGCAGCTTCATCAAACTTAACCCTTTTAAGACGACGAGGCCGATATACTGGCCGTGACGTCACCACACGGTCATAGTGAAAAACCCGGTTCGGCCAGTTGGGCCGATCCCGTTGTAAGAACTGCTTTGATTGGTTTGCTTTTAATAGTAAAGACCAATCAAATGCTTCCTTGCAATCGTCAGCCATTTTAGCCGCCATATTTCCGTTTCTAGCGTGATTTAGACAAGTGGACATTATTTTGTGCAGTTTTTTTCCTAAGTAACCCATTTTTTCGTGGATTTTTGAGTTCTAAAATGGCCAGCTTTGAACCTGAAGACGTACTAGCATTGACTAGCTCTGATAGTAGCGATTTTGTCAGTTCAGGACTGTCAGATAATGACTTTAGTGATACAGAAAGTGTCCATGAGGATTTCAACCTCGTGTCCCCGTAGTTTTGTGTGTTGGGAACAAGAAGATCGTTTTATCTATACCCTTTCATGGCAATGGCCGGACCAAAAAACATGTCACCAGTTGATAGCCAACCTATTACAAATGTCAATAGGGACTTCATAGGTGTTGTTTATTTAACCATAAGTGTTTAAAATTATTCTAAAGTGGTGTAGGTATTCAATGAGGAAATTTTAGGTGAGTACCATTTTTTTTAAATATTTAGTACCAATTCATACATAGTGGTATGAAATATTTTATTTTTCACAAAATACAAATGAGGTTATCAAATTTGCGTAAACATGAACAAAACAACTTTAATCATACACAGAAATAAACTTTACTATATCCTCTTTAAGAATATATATACTTGTATATATCTATATAAGGTTCTAATATTTTTTTTTTTTGAATTTATAAAATTGTCACTTCAGTCATTTCTGTACTCCAAAAAAATGGCTCCGTCTTCTTCAGAGGGAAACCTAAATTTGGCCCAATGTTGTTCCGTCCTAAAAGGGTTAAGCATGAGTTTATTATTTGTGGAATACAGAATATGAAAAGCAGTTTGTTTGTTGACCACATTACCAGATAGAAAATAAAAACAGTTAGGTACGTATAACTCCTGCAAAAAAAGTGAGAGATAACAGAAACACAGTGTATATATCTTACAATAGTTAGTTGATTAGTTGCGGTTCCAACTTCACGGCAATGGGTTGTTCCCATTATGCTCTGTTCCTGTGCCAGTGAATATCACAAAAAATGCTCCTCACTGCCCAATGTGAAAAGTGGAACAGACAGGAGACTCGGCCAGCCAACAGCCTGCACAAATACACTGTGCATAATGCCGCCCCCAGAATGCCAAAGCAAAAGTCCTCCACGTAAAATACAGCTCATCGTCGATGAAATCGGCAGTCACCAGAAAGACTTCATTGACCCGGGTTTTATCCCTAATGGCTCGGTCTCTTTCCGCAGGGTGACCCGCCAAAAGCGCCACACAAAGCACAAACTCTGTAGCTCCAGCGATGTCTCCCAGGAGACTCCTGAAAAATGCACTCGTGAACTGAAAGGCAAACCAATCAAATTCAGTGTCAGCCGACTGCAATGTTTCCGAACAGATCTAAAGAAAAACATGAAATTAGAACATTGTATACAATTAGTAGATAAACAGATAAAACAGAAAAAAGTCTTGGAATGAATCGCTGCTAGGCCATGACATATAATTTGTTGCTAAGAAGGCAGAAGTTCAGGTGTGAAAAGTGCCAAATAAGACAATGTGGAGCCAAAGATGTGCAAACAGATATGAATGAGGTGAGGTTACCAGAGTTTAGCAGGTGGCTTGTGATAGATGAGGCGGGATCTTTGTGTCTCATCGGCTTCATAGGATTTCCAGAATATTCTTTCACTTTCTCATCTACCCATATTGGTAAGTGTTCTGCTACATCTCCCAATGCGAAGGAATTGGCATGTGGATTGTTTTAACTCTGAGAAGAGATTGCTTCTGTTGGAGTCAGGGTGGCTTGGAAACTTGTCTCCCAACCTGGTACCAGAGTACCATCTTCAAAGGGGCTGTGTTGCAGAGCTGGCCTTCCCCTCTCCATGGTTAGAAAACTGTGGGGTGTGCAAGACAGGTACTGGAACTTCACATCTGTGGAGAATCATATTATGATGTCACCAGGTCATTATTCGGCACAGCTCAAACAGGCTGGCGGATTTGATCTGTTTTGGTAATGCTTCCTGTCGGCTCTGTGGCAAAGGCGTTACGGGCACAATTTGTAATCCCACATACCACGTTTGAAACACAGTTGCAGGTGATTTAGTAGCAGACCACCTTGCATTGGTTTTCACAAAATAGAATGAGTGCCGGTCATTCAGAAAGCCAAGGCAAACTATTGAACGTAAACTTGCCAAGAAATCACAAATAGCCCAACAATTCTAGGGTTGACTGTGACGTCCTGTGAAGGATACACTATTAACTGCACAGGTTTTTGGTATCACATTGTCAGCAGACTCCAACTCTATGCCCAGAGGGAACATTTCACCTCCTAACTGATCAAGTACCTTGTTACGATTAATCCAACAGAAGCAATCCCTTCTAACGACTTCCCATATCTGCCTTATATACAGTAGTTTTCCTCATGCAAGCCCCTTTAATTTTATATTTAATACGACATTTCTGCTACCATATTAACAACTTTTAAGTCATGATTGTGATAAATCCCTGCTTCCAATTTTCCGCCATCTATTTTTGTTTAGTCCAAACCTATGTTTTTTTTAGCGCTGAATCTGTTAAACATCATTCATCATCATCATCATCAAGTGCCATGCCGGCTGGCGTAGGCGTTCATGGCTCTCCACAGATCTCGGTCTTTGGTTTTCTGGATCAACTCTGCTGCTGATATTCCTCCATGCCACCGTCTCAGCAATTGGAAATCGTAAAAGTAGGCTGTGAGACCAGGGCCTTGGCAAAGAAGATAAAAACATGTATCCAGAAGAGAATATTTGTAGAATATGTAAAAACATGAGAGTAACTTTAAAAAAAAATGTTTTGTAAATTTAGTGGTAGGCTGTGACCCTGGGAAAGAAAATATAAACATATCCAGAGGAGAATATTTATAGTATGTGTAAAAACATGAGAGTATCTTTAAACATAAAGTTTTGTAAATTTGGTGTTAGGCTGTGGCAGGGCCAAAGAAAACCTGGCAAAGAAAATTTAAACATATAATCAGAAGAGAATATTTGTAATATATGTAAAAGCATGACAGTTACTTTAAAAATAAAGTTGTGTAAATTTTGTGTTTTCTTGAATCATTCACAGATTTTGGACTGCGGTTGAGAAATTGAAAACAACGGCAAAGGTACATTATAAAAAGGGCTAATATTGAGTGTGTAAATATGTGTGTATAAAAAACATGATACTGGAGGAAAGTCAAAGCCAAACAAGCAAGTAAGATGTAAATAGTGATATGAGTGAGAAGATCAGACAAGAGATGGACGACCAGCAGTCAGTAAGAGTGTACAACTAGAGCAGATGTCAGAAAGTATCCATGGCAACCAACGGTCATTGTGAAGACAGCACTTGATGCTTGTGGTAAACACACACTTGAAGTCATGATGGTGAAGTGTACAAGTAAAGGAACAGACCCCTTCACACAGCATGAGATTGTTGGGTATATGGTGCTAACTCCATATTTGGAAGAGACCAGTCAGCGCTTGATGGCTGATGTGGTCAGTATCATATAGGCCACCTTTACTTCTCTGGACATTTTCTGGTACCTATATTTAGACTGGGTTGACCTTGAAGCCCAAATCAGTGGGGGGGGGGGGGGGGGGAGTCCCTGTATAAAGGGATTTGATCACATGACCACTGAGCTGTTAGACAAGCATGCTAGCCTTGACACAATTAGGTCATGCAGCAAATTTTGTTCCTTGTTACCTTTCCTTCTCAGATACTTCAATGAAAATTGTCTGTTTTATGAGGCTGGGGGGAATCCCAGAGCCATGGTCAGAAAACACAATCCTGCCTCTTCTGGGGATTGAACCTGAACCACTGTCTTGACAGGCAAACCCTCTGACCAACTGCTCCTGACAGGCAAACCCTCTAACCAACTGTGCCCCTGCAATTTCTTCACTATCATCATCATGTGCCATGCTGCTAAGCATAGGTAGTCATAGTTCGCCATCTCAGACGGTCAAGTCTGGGATCAGCTCTGTGTTCTTGTCCCGACCATGCCTTGTGGCCAAACCAGATAAGTATTTATCTCTCTGCCTCCTCTTTGCCCTTTTCCCATCAAGTTTGCTGATTATCACTAAGTTTGTTTACTATTTCTTGTGTATGCTTTAGACTGAAAAAAATGGGTACTAATTGGTTTGTTTCTAAAGTCTGTCCAGAAATGAATGCCTTGATTCATGAACAATTATTTTGAAAACTGTTGCATCGTTATGAAATTTTTTCTGCCGTCTTATATTTACCCCCACCCAAGAAATATGTCTTTGATAGGTCCAAAAGCAACTTAAATCATGGGAAGTGGCAACATTTGTTTGATGTTTTGGTGAAAAACTAGTGATTTCTCGCTAACAAACTTGTTTTACAGTAATGCCCCGTTCCACTACGCGAGGCTCTTGTCATAAGGCCAATCCCATGTCCCACGTAAAAATTAACTATTCAACGCTAATATTTCCGTGTGAAGACGTAATACATCTAATAATGTGCATTTAATCTCTGACCTGTAAATTATATACCGCATATAAACAAACTTTGAAATCTGCTCAACAATCTCCAGAACAACATTTTTTTGTTGGGTGGACATAATGATAAGGTTATATGCTAAATCTCATCATTTTCCCTCAGTTGTTTACTGAGATATGGAATTTTATATTGGGGCAGACAAAAGTAAACAGACTATAGCAAACTATAGTTGATTGGTGTAATACTAATCTTATTGTACCTTAGGAGGAAGCCGCCATGATCGTGTTACATGGAGCGCAAAGATCATGAATGGAATAAAGACAAAGGAGAAAATGATTGCAGATAGGTCACACACTGAGCGTGTGAGATGTCAGTTGGTGCATGATAGTGAAAATGACCATGTGTTCACATGCATCCATTGTGGACGAACATTTACAACATGAATTTATCTGATCAGTCACATTTGCTACTGCCATGGGTTGTAGTTACTATACCTTTTTTTTTAAACACAATGTAAACATCGTCTGTCACGGCGGCCTGCATATGCTCTCTTGGCCATTTTTTCAAGTCTTAGTATTGGACTCTTTGCTGGCTGTTGAAGATGAGAACGTAGCATGTATGGGAATGTCCCTAGTGCTATGATGTTGGTTCTTGACTCAACTCAACACAACGCAACTCAACTAAACTAAACTCAACTCAACTCAAGTCTTAGAATGTAGCCAGGCTAGGAATTCAGGCAAGCCCTCTCCAACTTCTGAGGTATTTGTAATTTACGTTCCCCAAGTCAAGGATGAGAAGTCAATATTTTAGTCCATTTGACCAGTGTAGGGGTTGGGTTGGCCTAAATTTGTGTAGCAGTTTCATGTGGAATTATTGTTGCCTCCTGTACAGGAAGAGCAGCACCACCTGGCCAGTGAAGTGTACCAACAGTACATTGCCAGCAGTTCATCCCAGGTCAGGTTCGACAAAACTCTGCTGAAGGGGATGGAGGAGTTCCTACGAGGAGATAAGGTTTGTTCTTGTCTTCATTTCTATGAGGAGATAAGGTTTGTTCTTGTCTTCATTTCTGGGATGAGATAAAGTTTGTTCTTGTCTTCATTTCTGTGAGGAGATATGGTTTGTTCTTATCTTCATTTCTGTAAGGAGATAAGGTTTGTTCTTCTGTTCATTTCTGTAAGGAGATAAGGTTTGTTCTTCTGGTCATTTCTGTAAGAAGATCAGGTTTGTTCTTCTGTTCATTTCTGTAAGGAGATAAGGTTGATAAGGTTTGTTCTTCTGTATTTCTGTAAGGAGATCAGGTTTGTACTTCTGTTAATTTCTGTGAGGAGATCAGGTTTGTTCTTGTCTTCATTACTGTGAGGAGATCAGGTTTGTTCTTGTCTTCATTTCTGTTAGCAGATCAGGTTTGTTCTTCTGTTCAGTTATGAAGCTGGTTTTATTTAAAAGTGAAATTATTCTTTTGTACACACACACACTCATACACCCACCCACCGACTTGTGAAATGCAGGCACACACATACATATGTGTGTGTGTATGCATATTAAATCTGTGTTATGTGTGTGTATATGCATAGTATATGTGTGTGATTGTATATGTATATATCTATACATATGCAGATGTTCTTATACACATGTATCTATCCTCTATTGTTTTTTATGTGCACGTTTCTTCCCCAATTTTATTTTTTCCATTGATCAGCTCACCAGTGTCATTTCAGTTGCATATTTTTACTTCCCAGGCTAAGAACTTTGTTTTCCCTATTCATTGGTTGCAAAGTGTGAATTATTTGTCTGTGATTGTGATTGTTCTGTTTTCCAGCTAAGTATTCTTTTTCTTGTTGTTTGTTCATTAATAAAGACTTGTTGAAACATTTGTTTGTATCTGTGATCTGTGTATGTGTTTCCTATTTCCTTCCTTGGTGCTTTATAGCGATAGTGTGTGTTCATTCAGTTTCCAGGTCAGTCAAGCTGGCCAATAGATTAGCTAGATCTGCACCGTTCAGTGGGGTATACTGGTACCATTAGGATTGGGACTCTTCACAGGCTGTGGAAGATGAGGACGGAGCATGTATGGGAATGTTCCAAGTTCTGTGATGTCAGTTCTTGACTGAACTTGGTCTAGAATCATAGACCCAGTACTAAGAAGCTATTCTATAATGGTTTGTGATGGGTATAGCATCAGACATGTCTTGGGAAGTAAAGGCAGCTTTGGTGCTTGATAAGGCAGATGTGTTCGGGGCCCCTTGGGCTCGTGTATAGTGCAGAAGGATAGATAGATCATCACGGCCTGGAGAGAATGGTGCTGTGGAGAGTGGCCAGAGGATCTGGCTGACACTCAGGGCTCCGAGGAAAGGCAGGACGGATACATAATCAAACTACTAATAGGATTGGGACTCTTTGCTGGCTGTTGAAGTTGAGAGCGGAGCATGTATGTGAATGTTCTGAGTGCTGTGATGTTGGTTCTTAACTCATCTCAACTCAACTTATCTTGGTCTAAAATAAAAAGTACATGTCTAGCACCAAAGGCCCAACACGCTTTGAGGCATGTAAACAAGCCTTTGCTTACCTTCAACAGCACCTGAAAGGACTAGGTCTTGTTTACCCAGATTCTGCCTCAAACACTCTCATCCCATTGGATGTTCCTTGTGCTTACAGTGTCAGTGCTGTGCTGCATGAATGACAACAGTCACCTCATTGTGTCTTGTCATCCTAGAAGTAAGCTGACACTACAGGAGGGAATCCTGCAACTGAGTGGTTACACCACCTGCCTTGTGCTTCGATAGTCTTGGATCCCATACCAGGCTACAGCATTCCGTTCATGAGTGCAATTTTCTCTGAGACTTCTGGAGGTCATCGCTGGAGCTACGGAGTGTGCTTTGTGCGATGCTTTCGCAGGTCGACTTGTGGAACGAACGAACGAACAAACAAACTTTATTTTCAAAGGGTAACAAACTGGGCACGCAGGCCCGTCTTACATTCGGCCCTTCCAATCACTCATCTTACGTTCATCAATACTGCATGATACATTCACATAGAAACAAAAACATTGTCAAATGAATGTTGTAAACGTAAACAGTGCATTTTACCACGTTATGACACATCCCCCACCTATCCACACATCCTCCACCCACCACAAATTCCCCACACACACACACATCCCCTACCCACCCACACATCCCCCCAGGTCACACATACATGACCCCACCCACACACTTCCAACCACACACAACGCCTACCCACCCACACACACACAACCCAGGCACCCATACATGCATCAGCCCACCCATCCCTCACCTACACACATCCCCCGACCTACAGACATCTCCCCACCTACACACATCTCCCAACCCATCCCATACCCACACACACACTCACCCACCCACATATCTCCCACCACCCAGCCAAGCACACATCCCCCACCCATACACACATCTCCCCATCAATCCACACCTACACACACACACTTGCCGCACCCACCCACATATCCCCACTTACACACATTCCACCACCCACACAATCTCCCCCACCCACACACATCCCGCACTCCCACCCACTCACACCCAGCCCCACCCATTCACACATCCCATGGAAAGAGGCTGAGGATCAAACCCAGTGCAATGAGGTAAATCTTCTTACCCTCATCACACTACAGGAACCCCCCCCCCCCCCCCCCCATCCCACCCAAATCAAATATGACTATGATTCGTGTGTCTAGCCTGCAGTGCTGACAACAATCTCTACTCCTACTATGCTTACAATAGCCCATTTAACGTAGTTGATCAGTTGGTTGGTGAGTTGGTTGTAAATCCTCTGAGTTTTAACCCTTTTACCTCTGAGTTTTAACTCTTTTACCACCATTGCATTGCATTCAGGACATTAGGACACTGAAGTGGCTTGCATCTGTCAGTGTGATGTTGGTGTTTAGAATCTGTTTCCGACCCACTAGCATCTCCACTGTTGCAGAGCTCTCCTCCCCCTCTTCAAGCTCTGAAACCAGCAAGACCAGTACTGGAACTTCACATCTGCCGAGACACACATTAGAATGTAACCAGGTCGTGGTTCAGCCCAGCATGTATGGGCTGGCTGGGATTAGGCCTAAGATGGTGGTGTTTCCTTCGTGGGTTTAAGTTTTTTCATTATCAACAGAAAATACAAAAAGATGTGTGTAGTTCCTGCGAAAAGATGAGACATACTAAACATGGACACAGTGAACATACCTTACAGTGGACTCTATAAAGGTGAACATAAATCACTGATTGAAAATCTCCCCAAAAAATAGACAATCCAAATAATATGTAATAATAAAATAAAAATAAAGATTCTAGGGCACAACAAATGACGTTTTGATTATATAAATCTTCATCAGAGATGGGACAACACAAACAGATCTAGAGAAAAAACATAAAATTATAAAACAATATTAACCCTACCAGACAGCTGTACCGATTTTTCGGTAATTTTCGAATCTGCTGCTGTACCGCTATACTTAATTTTCGGTACTTTGCCCAGAACGTGAAAAAAATGCGTCACAAACTAAAAATAACCAACCAATTGTGGTCAAACTTCATGGTTAGCCATTACAAATGTCTGCCCCCATGTGTTTGAATTGACTTTGTGTGGTTTAACGTGAAAAAATTCTGAAAATTCACAATGAAACAAGCGGCTGATGAACCAAGCACTTCAACAATAAAGCGAAGTAGTTCTAGGCTATTCACAGTCCAACAGGTGATCGATACTTTGGTTGATTCAGGCTCTGAGGAGTCAGAATTTCATCAAGAATACGTTTCCAGTTCAAGTGACACAGACAGTGAGAGCTCGAGTGATGAGGAGAATCTTGAACCTTATAGATCTAGAGCTAGATCGATAGTTCCATCTGATTCTAACCAATTGCTTGCATATAACTAACATTTTTCTATATCATGTTGGTTTTTTTTCTCTTTAATGCTCAGGAGCCCAGGTATAGAGGACAGTTAGGTTCAGGGCCTCAGGTCTGGTCGGGTTAATACCCAACTCCTTCCTTGTCAAGAAGACACAAAAGTTGAGTTCAGTTCAGTTTTGAAAGATGTTTGTATTTTCTAGTGTTATATACAGCTGCAGCCGTTGCTCCTCTTATTGTCAACAGACTCCAGTCTAATATCCAATGTTGTCCTTGAAACTGTCTGCAGGGACCTGAAGCTTTTATACTGGCTCAGAAGCAGGTGCAGCATCTTCTGGAGGAACAGTATTACCCATCATTCATTGTGAGTGACACTTACTTCCTGTTGACCTCTGACACAAGAGGACGGGTTACGTCTGATGAGGAGAGTGCCATATCAGGTAGGTAGTGGTATATGACCATACCATCAAAGCTGTAAAACATAAAATCAATGATTGACTGTTTTTCAAGTGTACCACCAAACAAGCCATGTGTGATTGGCTATTATTCATGTGTACCACTAAACAAATCATGTGTAATTGGCTATTCTTCATGTGTACCAATCAGAAAGTCATGTGTGATTGGTTGTTCTTCATCTGTAGCAGTCAGCAAGTCATTTGTGATTGGTTGTTCCTCATGTGTACCAAGATAATGGTCATGTGTGATTGGCTATTCTTCATCTGTACCAGTCTACAAGTTAAGTGTGATTGGCTATTCTTCATGGGTACTAAGAAACAAGTCTCTGATTGGCTATTCTTCATCTTTACCAATCATCAAGGCATTCATGATTCTACTTCTGTGTTTAGCATGCTAAAGAATCTGACAATATATTTGTTTTATAGAGCATGTATATATGTTATTTGGACACTGTATGAGAAGAAATAAATTGGAGAACTTGGTGACAACTGGCAAGATTAAGAGGGAAAATACAAGGGGAAGGCAGAGAAGTAAATAACTGGAGGGCCTAGCCATGTGGTATGGTCGAGACAAGAACACAGAGCTAATCCATGACTGGTGATTGTGTAAGATGGTGAAACATGACTGCCCATGCTTATCGGAACAGCACATGATGATGTAGTAATACACTTATGATCTTGTTTTTATCGCTGTTTCCTTAATTGAGCAGCTGCCTTAACCTTCCTGGATTGAAAAGAGTTAACAAATGTGTCTATTTAATGAGTTCATTGTTATGTTATAGCTGTCAATGTAATCTTATTTTTATTCAACTAATGCCACAACAGTTTTCATTTTGAGTTTGTTTCATTGTAAAATGTATCCTTAAAGAAAAAGAAAGTCCTATGCAATAAATCCCTGCCATTTGAGGTTAGAAAAAGAATGCCTATTTTATGTTAAAGCAATTTTAACTGATTGCCTGCCAAACAAAAAAGTGGTCCTGACCAAACAGAAATTCATTGCAGAAAATGGAAAGTAGGGGTGTGTGACATTAATGTTGTGAAAATGGTTAAAATTGTAGCAGATATACTGCATGATATATCAAATTAAAGGAGATTGCACAGGGCACATGACAGTGTTAATAATTAATTTATAGGTTAGAAATATTATAACAATAATGAGAGGTTTAGTAATAACAATTTAAATTATAGGGGTGACAGTTATGACAAATTTCCACTTACCAAGGCGTTATTTTGTATCCGCTGCAGATAATCCAGTTAAATTTACTGAATAATGTTAAATACACCACTTGTCTTCAATAATATCACAAGAACTGCTCCATAACACCAATAAAACACTATTAAAACATAATATTTTGAAGCACATAGTTTTCACACAAAATAGAAAATGTTCGGGACACACTAAGCAGATTGTACTGAGAAACAATAAAAACACTATTTCCATTTATTTATAGTTATTATTCTTTTAAATTTAATTATTTAAATACTCCTTTGTGATAGGCAAAGCAAATTTAGTAGCACAAGTGTGGCCCATTAGCGCAAGCATAAGTCTGCATGTGCCATAATATTATGAGGAACTTTCACTGTTAGTTTTCTTTTAAATTATGACCGTCTTCTAAATAATTAACTGAATACTGCACATGGTATTAGTTTTAGAATCTTTCACAAAGTCCTTTCAATCATAATAACCATAATATAAAATTCTTTAAAACAGTAATTTTATGAAAATATATGATGTCCAGAACCAAAAGGGATTGTCATTTCGAAGTTCGAATCACAACAATCATTTCGAATCACAACAAACTCGTTTTCTGCTAAAAAAAAAGTTGATCCTAGCACCTTATTTCACACTGGCATAAGCAAAATCTTTCTGTGTAAATTTTAATTTACCAGAGCACTAAACATTGCAGAAAAATAAAAGAACTGGAACAAATAACGCACTATCTATACCCAACCGACCTATCGGTTCACTGGTGCCAAAAACCATTCCATTGAACCAACCTATCGGTTCACGGCAGAGAATTAGTTAACATATGGCTGTGAATCCTCATCACTCACACCTCATTGGCACCTTGCCACCTTGACACGCAATAGTTTGTTACATTGTACTTCAAAAAAGGCATAATAACTACATCCCATAGGGATGGAGTTACACTTCTACATAACACAAGCCTGGGCTGAATTGTACAGACCATGTGTTGTCCATGCTGTATGATCCCTCTCTCGGCCTGCCTAGTTTTCTCCAGATGAAAGGTAACACCAATACATCTGGGGCAAAACAAGCTGCCGGATCAGCAAAGCTATGTTCTAACTGTCCGCCTATTGGAGCTTCCATTCTAGACCAGTTGCCAACCATGGCTTAGAGCCTCATCTGCCCTGCCTTGACATTTTGTCTCCAGGTTGCATTTCCTCACACCATGATTACGGCTTGTACCCTCCCATTTATGCTCCTCAACACAAAGCTGTTGGCACAATGTGAGGTGTCGAAATTGGTGTGCGCCCCTCAACATTCTCTGACAGAAAGCGGGTAGTACCATCTACTGATATACGGTAACTTATTTATATCTAACTTAGACCTGATAACAATCCTGTAAATCTTGGACAATTAGTAAATAAGTTGAAAAAATGTCTCTTGAGTCCTCGGGGATGTGGTTTTACAGAAGAATGCTGAGAATTCCTTGGACATTCAAACTGAGTAACCTGAATATTTTGAAAGAGGCTGAAACACAAAGGCATCTTTTCACAAATGTTACAAAAAGACGGCTGTCATTTTTTGATAAAAACTGGAACATGTTGTAATAACTAGAAAGAGTTATGGAAAAGGGGATACAAGAAGACAATGAGAGAAGATTCATAAAGCTTTTTGTCATGGCACAAACATTTCAACATATGAATTGATAGATTCTGTTGAAGACCAAAAATATGGAAACCATGGTCACCTATGCAAGTCGGCACAGCACTTGATGATGATGTATCATTAAATTATCTCCATGAAGTCCTTATTTTTAATGAATATATTTTAACAATCTTTTCTTTTAAATTTGTCCAGTTGCCATGATTCTTGTGGGTCTGTGATCTGTTAGTGCCAGCACATTTTGTAGGCCTGAGAGCAAGGCTGAATAGGTGGCCAATCTTTCTCTTTATTTTAATGAATCATCATGAAATTAGTTCCGTGAAAGTTAAAGGGTCATGAACACATTTCTCATCATCATCATGTGCCATGTCGATATCGTGAATGTTCATGTTTCACCATCTCATATGATCACCATAGTCGTGGATCAGCTCTGTGTTTTGTCTTAATTATGCCATGAGATCAAGCCCTCTAGATATTCCCCTCTCTGCCTTCTCCTTATTTTTTTCCCCACCATCTTGCCAGTTGTCACCAAGTTCTCCGGTTTATTCTTCTCATAATGTGTCCTAAATTTCTTGATTGTCTACATCTAATTTCTTTAATCAGTTTACTGTTTTCATTTGTTTCTTATACGACTTGCTCATTAATGTTTCTGGTAGAACTTGCTCATTGGTGTTTCTGGTAGGACTTGCTCATTGATGTTTCTGGTAGGACTTGCTCATTGATGTTTCTGGTATTACTTGATCAATGGTGTTTCTGGTAGGACTTGCTCATTGATGTTTCTGGTATTACTTGATCAATGGTGTTTCTGGTAGGACTTGCTCATTGATGTTTCTGGTAGAACTTGCTCATTGGTGTTTCTGGTAGGACTTGCTCATTGATGTTTCTGGTAGAACTTGCTCATTGGTGTTTCTGGTAGGACTTGCTCATTGATGTTTCTGGTAGAACTTGCTCATTGGTGTTTCTGGTAGGACTTGCTCATTGATGTTTCTGGTAGAACTTGCTCATTGGTGTTTCTGGTAGAACTTGCTCATTGATGTTTCTGGTAGAACTTGCTCATTGATGTTTCTGGTATTACTTGATCAATGGTGTTTCTGGTAGGACTTGCTCATTGATGTTTCTGGTATTACTTGATCAATGGTGTTTCTGGTAGAACTTGCTCATTGGTGTTTCTGGTATTACTTGATCAATGGTGTTTCTGGTAGAACTTGCTCATTGGTGTTTCTGGTAGGACTTGCTCATTAATGTTTCTGGTATTACTTGATCAATGGTGTTTCTGGTAGAACTTGCTCATTGGTGTTTCTGGTAGGACTTGCTCATTGATGTTTCTGGTAGAACTTGCTCATTGATGTTTCTGGTATTACTTGATCAATGGTGTTTCTGGTAGGACTTGCTCATTGATGTTTCTGGTATTACTTGATCAATGGTGTTTCTGGTAGAACTTGCTCATTGGTGTTTCTGGTATTACTTGATCAATGGTGTTTCTGGTAGGACTTGCTCATTGATGTTTCTGGTATTACTTGATCAGTGGTGTTTCTGGTAGGACTTGCTCATTGATGTTTCTGGTATTACTTGATCAATGGTGTTTCTGGTAGTACTTGCTCATTGATGTTTCTGGTATTACTTGATCAATGGTGTTTCTGGTAGGACTTGCTCATTGATGTTTCTGGTAGGACTTGCTCATTGATGTTTCTGGTAGAACTTGCTCACTGGTGTTTCTGGTAGGACTTGCTCATTGGTGTTTCTGGTAGGACTTGCTCACTGGTGTTTCTGGTAGGACTTGCTCATTGATGTTTCTGGTAGAACTTGCTCACTGATGTTTCTTGTATTACTTGATCAATGGTGTTTCTGGTAGGACTTGCTCATTGATGTTTCTGGTATTACTTGATCAATGGTGTTTCTGGTAGGACTTGCTCATTGATGTTTCTGGTATTACTTGATCAATGGTGTTTCTGGTAGGACTTGCTCATTGATGTTTCTGGTATTACTTGATCAATGGTGTTTCTGGTAGGACTTGCTCATTTGTGTTTCTGGTATTACTTGATCAATGGTGTTTCTGGTAGGACTTGCTCACTGGTGTTTCTGGTATTACTTGATCAATGGTGTTTCTGGTAGGACTTGCTCATTGATGTTTCTGGCAGAACTTGCTCACTGATGTTTCTTGTATTACTTGCTCATTGATGTTTCTGGTAGAACTTGCTCATTGATGTTTCTGGTATTACTTGATCAATGGTGTTTCTGGTAGGACTTGCTCATTGATGTTTCTGGTATTACTTGATCAATGGTGTTTCTGGTAGGACTTGCTCATTGGTGTTTCTGGTATTACTTGATCAATGGTGTTTCTGGTAGGACTTGCTCACTGGTGTTTCTGGTATTACTTGATCAATGGTGTTTCTGGTAGGACTTACTCATTGGTGTTTCTGGTAGGACTTGCGCATTGGTGTTTCTGGTATTACTTGATCAATGGTGTTTCTGGTAGGACTTGCGCATTGATGTTTCTGGTATTACTTGATCAATGGTGTTTCTGGTAGGACTTGCTCATTGATGTTTCTGGTATTACTTGATCAATGGTGTTTCTGGTAGGACTTGCTCATTGATGTTTCTGGTATTACTTGATCAATGGTGTTTCTGGTAGAACTTGCTCATTGGTGTTTCTGGTATTACTTGATCAATGGTGTTTCTGGTAGGACTTGCTCATTGATGTTTCTGGTATTACTTGATCAGTGGTGTTTCTGGTAGGACTTGCTCATTGATGTTTCTGGTATTACTTGATCAATGGTGTTTCTGGTAGTACTTGCTCATTGATGTTTCTGGTATTACTTGATCAATGGTGTTTCTGGTAGGACTTGCTCATTGGTGTTTCTGGTATTACTTGATCAATGGTGTTTCTGGTAGGACTTGCTCACTGGTGTTTCTGGTATTACTTGATCAATGGTGTTTCTGGTAGGACTTGCTCATTGGTGTTTCTGGTATTACTTGATCAATGGTGTTTCTGGTAGGACTTGCTCATTGATGTTTCTGGTAGAACTTGCTCACTGATGTTTCTTGTATTACTTGATCAATGGTGTTTCTGGTAGGACTTGCTCATTGATGTTTATGGTATTACTTGATCAATGGTGTTTCTGGTAGGACTTGCTCATTGATGTTTCTGGTATTACTTGATCAATGGTGTTTCTGGTAGGACTTGCTCATTGGTGTTTCTGGTATTACTTGATCAATGGTGTTTCTGGTAGGACTTGCTCACTGGTGTTTCTGGTATTACTTGATCAATGGTGTTTCTGGTAGGACTTACTCATTGGTGTTTCTGGTAGGACTTGCGCATTGGTGTTTCTGGTATTACTTGATCAATGGTGTTTCTGGTAGGACTTGCTCATTGGTGTTTCTGGTATTACTTGATCAATGGTGTTTCTGGTAGGACTTGCTCACTGGTGTTTCTGGTATTACTTGATCAATGGTGTTTCTGGTAGGACTTGCTCATTGGTGTTTCCGCAGGACTTGCTCATTGGTGTTTCTGTCTGTCCATTTCTAGATGAGCTGTTTCTGGATTCAACTGACATGTTTGAGGATGGCGAGGACAGTTTGATAGCAGGACAGTCATATCATGCCCAACAGTTGCTCCGGGCTCTGGACAGCAAAATCACCAACAAAGCCAGGGCACTCCGGGCTCAGAAGACATCTCAGAAGGTTGATGGGGGATCAAAGGTTAGTGCTTGTGTATGTCCTACAGGCGTGTGGTTTAATTCGTGTCGTATATCATTACGCGAGGGTGCAGTCACTTGTGAAGCAGCCAGGACTGCAAGAGCTGTGAAGAAAAGGCTGGACAGAAAAACCACTGCAGGAGATCCTCCTCCTGGAACATCAAGCATTCTTTGCCCACATTGTCAAAGAACATTTCGAGCCAAAATAGGCCTTATCAGCCTTCTTAGAACTCACGGCTCCATACTTTCAACCCCACTGGATGAAATGAATGGTCATCATCATTCTTGATGGACAAACAACATGGTTAAATCCCCATTGTAGATCAATTTATTTTTGTTTGTTACCATCTATCTGTTCTGGTTAGTGGAGTTGTTAGTTTTTGCCTGATCTGATAAGTGGAGTCATTAGTTTTGCTTTTGCCTCATCTGGTAAGTAGAGTCATTAGTTTAACATCTGCCTCATCTGGAGTGTAGAGTCAGTGGCACATAACCTAAATTAATTAAAGTAAAACAATGAGAGCCATAGTGGCTAGGATGCTTGTCCGTTGGTCCGATGGTCATCAGTTCAAATCCCAATGAGCTTCTCTGCATCATGTCAGGAGTAGACATCAGGTGACACAGAGGTATCTGTGCAACAGCTGGTATGTGACAACTCACGCCCAAGTTATATGATAATATATGCGGATGGTCTGGGGTGAGAGGTATACTGAGTGGATGGATCTTCATTGTAAAAGTTAGGAACGCTGTGTAAAAAAGGAGAACGTGATGTATGATTCATGCATTTGTTGTGTAGCTGCTATGTTCGGTTGATTCTGTGACTGTGAAGTATTCAAAAAATATAATGTGTGTACTTCACCGTTGATTCTGGGACATTAAAGTATTCAACAAATATAATGTGTGTAACTTCACTGTTGATTCTGTGACTGTGAAGTATTCAAAGAATATAATGTGTGTACTTCACTGTTGATTCTGTGACTGTGAAGTATTCAAAGAATATAATGTGTGTAACTTCACTGTTGATTCTGTGACTGTGAAGTATTCAAAGAATATAATGTGTGTACTTCACTGTTGATTCTGTGACTGTGAAGTATTCAAAGAATATAATGTGTGTACTTCACTGTTGATTCTGTGACTGTGAAGTATTCAAAGAATATAATGTGTGTAACTTCACTGTTGATTCTGTGACTGTGAAGTATTCAAAGAATATAATGTGTGTACTTCACCGTTGATTCTGGGACATTAAAGTATTCAAAGGATATAAAGTGTGTACTTGACTGTTATTATGTTTTTTGTTGTTTTTTTGTTTTGCATTCTCTCACTTTGAACTCAAGCATAGTCCATATACATACCACAACTTCTAGTGCACTAGACTGATTATTGCAAGTAGATTAGCTTTCCCTATTACCAGTGTCCCCTATCATCAGGCCAACCCACTCTGACTTCTGAGGTACTTGTTATTAACGTCCCCAAGTCAAGGATGAGAAGTCAACATGTTAGTCCAACTGACCGATGTATGGATAGAACCTGCTAACTCAGCATCAGCACACCGGAAGTTTAAAAGCAAGTGCTGTTATCCACTCGGCCACATTGACCTCCGCTATTATGTTATTCTTCGCACAGTTTGCTGTTCTTGTTGGAGATATCGTATTTATTCTGTAGTGTGGTTGGAATGATTAGACTATGAGAGAGTCAAGAGGTAGGATGGTGAGTCGTGGTCAAACAGTGAATGTTTCCTATAAAGGAAGGTACCAGCCAACTCTGTAACAAACCCTGTGCTGTTGTGTTGTTTTTTCAGCTCAAGAAAGTGCATGAGGACATGGAGCAGGAGCTGGAGAACCTCAAGCAGGAGAGGCTGTTGCTGGAGATGCACATCGCTCGCACACAGAAGTGGATTGACAATATCGGCCAATGGAATGCCCAGATCTACGATGCTTCTGTGAGTCATATTTGTAACTTAATGATTATGAACAAACAAACTTTATGTTCAGAGGGTTAAAAATTGGGCACGCAAGCCTGGCTATTCTTCCCTCTTTCTTACATTCATTATTTCATACATGCATCTCTTATAAGGGCAATCTTAAACAACAACAATAATATGTGTGGGACACATATGCAATTAGTTTGACAGAATAATAGGCAAAGACACTGGGAAACTGGCCAGGCTGACTCACCACAAACCTCCTATGTCATCGGTAGGACGGCACATTTTAGAAACTGCCATGTGATTGATAGGGACAATGCGTTTTGCATGTTGTTTAAAATGGTCGCTTGTTAAACGTTACTGAAACCAGAAGCCAGTTTTGTGCAAACAGAAAGACATGATAGTCAGTTTAAAATTACTGTGGTAGATAATTGAAATTACTATATTGTATATTTCAGCTTGAAGGATTTATCTAATCACTTTAGTTTATGTTGTATGATTTCTGCAGTATGTATCTGACAAGATGCAATGAAATATGCCAGGCAATAATAAATCATGCAATATATTGTTTGTGTCCAGAAGATTTATTCTGGGACAACAGGGTCAATAAACCAACATTGTATAATACCCAAGATGGACCAAACATATTAAAGGCTGAAGTAGAGAAGGCTATTAACAAGATGAAAGAAGGAAAGGCTGCAGGTCCTGACAAGATAACAACAGAGATGATAAAATCCTTACCCAACTTTGGCATTGATACTATTACAGAATTATGTAATGATATATATATATATAATACTGGGTATATCCCCAAGGATTTGAAAACATCCATTTTCATCACACTGCCGAAGAAGCCAAGAGCTGTTGATTATGAGGATTACAGAACTATTAGCTTAATGAGCCACATAACTAAGATACTACTCAAGGTCATACAAGAAAGAATTCAACATAAAATAGATGAGGAAGTAACTAAAGAACAATGTGGGTTCCGCAAAAACATCAGCACCAGAGAAGCAATTGTCTGTTTGATAATGTTAATTGAAAAATATATACAAGTTCAGAAAAGTATATATGTTTATTTTATAGACTACAAGAAAGCTTTTGATAGAGTACAACATGAACGACTAATTACATGTCTTCAAATATAGGAGTAGACCGAAAGGACATCAGACTTATTAGTAACTTGTACTGGGAACAAGTGGTGTCTATTAGATGCTGAAATAACTATCCATTACCTATAGAGATAAAAAGAGGAGTACGGCAGGGATGTGTACTGTCCTCAAGCCTCTTCAACCTATACACAGAAAGAGTTTATAAACAAGTTGAACTGCCTGGACTTAACATCAATGGAAGAAACAAATTAGGTATGCTGATGATACCATTTTACTAGCAGAAAGCGAGCAAGAGTTACAAGACCTAGTGGAACAAGTAAACAGTCATAGTGCAGAATTTGGCTTAGATATTAACATCCAAAACCAAAAACTATGATAGAGGAAAGGAAAGGTCATCAATGAACATCATAGTAAATGGGGAGATACTAGAAGAAGTAACAAGTTTCTCCTATCTTGGACATATAATAACAGATGAAGGTAGAAGTGAAATAGAAATCAAAAAGAGAATAGCTATGTCAAAAATGGAGATGTGGATATACAGACGAATATGTCATATTTCATGGAAACAAAAACAATCAAATGCAAAGGTTCTAGAAAAACTGGGAATGAAAAGAGAGTTGATGAAAGAAATAAAGAGAAGGCAAGTGGGCACGTTAAAAGACATGATAATTTTATAAAAACCATACTGGAGGGCAAGATTGAGGGCAAGCAAGCAAGAGGTAGACAACGATACAAGTGGGAAGATAGCATCAAGAGATGGATGAACATCAGCCTGACAGAATGTACAGTCAGGGCGAGAGATAGACAGTGTTGGAGATCCATTGCAGCCAACCTTCATTGTGGAGACGACACCTGATTGATTGATTGAATTCAAAATAATTTGCACATTATAAACAAATGACGAGGGTATAAAAATCATTACTAAATTACTAATTAAAACAAAATGTTGTGAATATTGTAATAAAGCTTAGAGAAATTAACATTAAAACAAAATAGAAGAATGCTTAGTATACTATAATTCTTTTCAGGGAGTATGCTCCTATCCACCACTTCAAGTTGTTTGAATTCTGAGGCTAAAACGACTGGTTGTATTTTTTAAGTTATTTCAAATGGGCTTCATCAAAACGTTAAAAGTGTGATAGAAATTACAATAACCATGCCATTGTCTTGTTGTTAAGGATAGCAAGAGAGTTAAGCACATGACATCACAATGCAGACGAACACGTGATCGTAAAAACTGTCATCTACTGCCTCTTGCGGTGTATGACAGGGGCCTGAGGAATTAAGGCCGCCTGGCTAGTGCAGTCACCGCGAACTGTGCAGGTTAGGATTTTCTTTTTTTCCCCTACAGAAAAAAAATCTGCACCTTACAGAGGAATCAAACCCAGGTCTAGCCACTCGGCCAGCCGCTCCTCCTTGATAAATTCAGCTATTGATCATCTTCTGTAGCACCCTATAACCCATTCAGCATCTTCTGTCTCTGTCATCCTCTGTTTCTAACACCTTCTTCCCAGTTGTCACATTATTCAGATGCTCTTGTCTTATAACGTGTCCAGAAATGGTGACTGTCTTGTCTTGGTGTGGATAATCTAATATCGTTTGTGAGTTGGTCACTTGCTGTACTTGGTTATTTGTTTTCTTGGCTGTCCTTGAGATTAATAACATTCTATGGAGAAACCACACCACTGTGGCTACCAGATTCTTTCTGCTCTCTTTATTCAGTCTCCATGATTCACAGGCATATTGTAGGTAGTAGCATTATCATCAAGTGCCTGTCAAGAATGTTCTCTCACTGTCTTCCTCTTTCTCTCCATAAATCTTTCCAGTTGTCACATGTTTTAGATGTGGTGATGTAGTGTTAGTTCACTAGTCTGTAAGTGATCATAACAAAAATCCAAGCTTGAGAAGAATCAGAACCAGGATCTTCAAGATCATGGTTCTGATTCCTCTCAAGCTGGGATTTTTGTTATGACCACATACATGGTTCAGCCACATAACTAGACAACCAACTGACAGGATACCACAATAAGCAACGATGTACAGACCAAATGGAACCAGAAGAAGGGCAGACCGTCTAAACGGTCGACAGAGAGAATAACAGTCCATGGTAACTTCGATATATGAAGCCCATAAACAGGCACTCTCCTGCTGTTTATGTTTCACCTCGACGCCACAAGGAACAAGATGAGATGAGATGATGATACATAGCTCCGGGATTGACCCAGCCTATGACACATGTGCCAAGAAATGTTGTGATAGTTAAGGGAGTTGGTGCGATAATGACTGCATGACACATTGAGAAAATACAGACCTAGCATGATCATCTCAACATGCCACAGTAAGTAAACAAAGGTCCCTTTTACACATCTTAAGGTGCGTTGGGCATATGTTGCTAGATCCATCATTTTATAAACCAACCAGCACTCGTGGCTGATGTGGTCAGTGTCACACAACCCACCTTTACTTCCCAAGACATTTCCTGGTACATTCTTAAGCTGAGTGGACTTGGGAGCCCGGGTCAATTGTAAACATTTGCATCCACCCCAGTGTTGATCACATTCATGACTACTGGGACGGCAAGCCAGTATTTAGCCACTACACTACCATGGCATGTGTGGCATGGAAATCAACTTTCCCTTGTCTACACAAACCTTTCTTTGTTGTTTTATCTGCAAGTTGCCACCTTCAACTCCAGTCTATGATGACAGTATGGTTCTCTTCAGCACTGATGAACAAACAACACAACACATCACTCATTTAACTCTTACAGATTGTGACAGGTGCAAGATTGTTCTGTCTGTTGGAGATTAAGGGTTAATTATTTCCATGGTTATCAAAACTAAATTGACATTATTAGTGGTAATATCATCATCATCATCATCATCATCATCATCATCATCATCATCATTATCATCATCATCATCATCCATTGTGTGCAAAACTTTGATCTCATGCCAGCCTTTCTTCATATCTTTGACTGCTATAGTTTCTAGGTGTCTCTAAGGAAGGTAGTCTGTTATTGCTTTCCTTCATGGCAGTGACCGTACTGGTCGGTGGCCATAACCATTGTCTCTGTCAACAGATCCTCTATCTGCCATCGCAAACTCGAGACCATAACCAACATCTAACTACCTGCCAGATGTTCTTAGGCTCAGTCCGCGACCTCCTCTTATGGTTTCACATTATCCCCCTTGGGGGGTTAAATTGGTATTCCACTTTGCCAAAGGATGTCCCGTAGGTTAGAAGAGAAAAGGAGGTAATACAGAAGATGTTAAGATTTATAACCAGAATAAAAATAAAACAAAAAGAAAGTTCGTTAAAATTATCTCATCACGAATGCCTGGGAATATCTATCTCAGATACTGGCTTTCAATCTTTAAGAGTTAATTCCACTCAGTTTCAAATAAGCTTGATTCTCCCCTTTTTAAAATCTGTATTGATATTATATATGAGGACAAAATGTTTATAATATGTTTATAGAACCACTCAGAATCAGAACACCCAGGCTACACCAGAAAGATGGTGCTTATTACCAGCTCAGCCCAAGAGAACAGGTTCCAACATTCAGACTCCATACAAGATACAACAGGTTGAGATACATTAGTTTAGACAATTAAAGATAGGAGATACTGATGAATGTAACTGTGGAACTTTTAAAATGATAACTAAACATGTGCCACAAGTGTGTCTAACATATACAGAACAGAAAAAGTTATTCTGGCCTATACCCACTACATTTGAGGAAAATCTCTATGGAGATGTCGACAAAGTAAAGTTGACTTCAGCTGTCTTTAAATTTATTCAGGTGTACAAACGAGAAAAATATTAATTGTTTTCTTGTGTTTGTTAGTTAGCTACATTTATTGTTATAAAGTCTTCTGGTTTTCTTCGTGTAATCTGCATCACGATTAACCTTTTAAATGATGTAATTAATCTGTATCGCTAGATCGTGACTGAAGATGACCGCAAGATACCCCAGTTTGTGGTGCTGGTGTCTCTGTCCTCTGAGGACCAGACGAGCCCTGACCAGATCAGCAGTTCTAGTGAGGGATGGGCCATCTCTAGGACCCTCGAAGACTTCCATGTCTTGCATGAAAAGTTGGCTCCAGTAAGTGTGTATTCATTGCTTTTTTGGGTGTTCCTTCCGGTATATTGTTCTTGTTTGTTATATAGGAAATGCCAGCTGTCATGACTTCCTTTCCTCCTGTCATGACTCCCATTCCACCTGTCATGCCTCCCATTCCACCTATCATGCCTCCCATTCCACCTGTCATGACTCCCATTCCACCTATCATGACTCCCATTCCACCTGTCATGCCTCCCATTCCACCTGTCGTGCCTCCCATTCCACCTGTCGTGACTCCCATTCCTCCTGTCGTGACTCCCATTCCCCCTGTCATGCCTCCCATTCCACCTGTCATGCCTCCCATTCCACCTGTCATGCCTCCCATTCCTCCTGTCATAACTCCCATTCCACGTGTCATGCCTCCCTTTCCACCTATCATGCCTCCCATTCCACCTATCATGACTCCCATTCCACCTGTCATGCCTCCCATTCCACCTGTCATGCCTCCCATTCCTCCTGTCATGCCTCCCATTCCTCCTGTCATGCCTCCCATTCCACCTGTCATGACTCCCATTCCTCCTGTCGTGACTCCCATTCCACCTGTCATGCCTCCCTTTCCACCTGTCATGCCTCCCATTCCACCTGTCATGCCTCCCATTCCTCCTGTCATGACTCCCATTCCACCTGTCATGCCTCCCTTTCCACCTATCATGCCTCCCTTTCCACCTGTCATGACTCCCTTTCCACCTGTCATGACTCCCATTCCACCTGTCATGACTCCCATTCCAACTGTCATGACTTCTTGTCCAAAATGATACTCCTGATAACAGTTGAGTTAAACAAGTAAAGGGTCCAAAAACATGCTGCTGGGCCCTCAAGGGAAGACCAAGAGCATTCCCCGCCATCCAAGGAGACTTCCATAATTGCAAAGCCAACACAAAGCGTTCAAGTACTGGGCTCACCCAATGAATCGTCAAGTCCTACATGTGGCTGCCTAGCCTCACTTTTGCATATTGGGCTTTCCTTTCACCACATGCTACTACTGTGGAGACCATGTTGTAGACAGGTTTGACATTTTTAAAAGTCTGAACTTTACCGAGAATTGAACACATGTCCTATACAGTGGATGGTGGACAATCTGACCCTTGAGCCACCCAGTATCTTAGTGGCCTCAAAATATGTCAATGTTCTTTTACCTTTTGTTTTTTACTTAGCTGCATTACAGAATGTCCTAGTGGTACAGTTAGCTGTAGTATAGAATGTCCTAGTGGCACAGTTAGCTTTAGTATAGAATGTCCTAGAGGCACATTAGAACATTCTAATGGTACAGTTAGCTGTAGTATAGAATGTACTAGTGGCACAGTTAGCTGTAGTATAGAATGTATTAGTGGTACAGTTAGCTGTAGTATAGAATGTCCTAGTGGCACAGTTAGCTGTAGTATAGAATGTATTAGTGGTACGGTTAGCTGTAGTAAAGAATGTCCTAGTGGTACAGTTAGCTGTAGTAAAGAATGTTCTAGTGGTACAGTTAGCTGTATTATAGAATGTCCTAGTGGCACAGTTAGCTGTAGTATAGAATGTATTAGTGGTACGGTTAGCTGTAGTAAAGAATGTCCTAGTGGTACAGTTAGCTGTAGTAAAGAATGTCCTAGTATTACAGTTAGCTGTATTATAGAATGTCCTAGTGGCACAGTTAGCTGTAGTATAGAATGTATTAGTGGTACGGTTAGCTGTAGTAAAGAATGTATTAGTGGTACAATTAGCTGTAGTAAAGAATGTCCTAGTGGTACAGTTAGCTGTAGTATAGAATGTCCTAGTAGCAGTTAGCTGTAGTATAGAATTTATTAGTGGTACAATTAGCTGTAGTAATGAATGTCCTAGTGGTACAGTTAGCTGCAGTATAGAATGTCCTAGTGGCAGTTAGCTGTAGTATAGAATGTCCAAGTAGCAGTTAGCTGTAGTATAGAATGTCCTAGTGGCACAGTTAGCTGTAGTATAGAATGTCCTAGTGGTACAGTTAGCTGTAGTATAGAATGTCCTAGTGGCAGTTAGCTGTAGTATAAAATGTCCTAATGGCACAGTTAGCTGTAGTATAGAATGTATTAGTGGTACAATTAGCTGTAGTAAAGAATGTCCTAGTGGTACAGTTAGCTGTAGTATAGAATGTCCTAGTGGCAGTTAGCTGTAGTATAGAATGTCCTAGTGGCAGTTAGCTGTAGTATCAAATGTCCTAGTGGCACAGTTAGCTGTAGTATAGAATGTCCTAGTGGTACAGTTAGCTGTAGTATAGAATGTCCTAGTGGCAGTTAGCTGTAGTATAAAATGTCCTAATGACACAGCTAGCTGTAGTATAGAACGTCCTAGTGGCACAGTTAGCTGTAGTATAGATGTCCTAGTGGTACATTTGACTGTATATTTTTCAGATCAGCAAGTGGGCTCAGAAGAAAGAGCTGCCATCATGCAGCAAGTTCAAGTCTGTGGACAGTGCCTTCATGCAGAAGTCGTGGGCTGTGCTCAACGAATACCTGGCAGTGCGTTTGTTTATCACAATACATATACGTATATATATAGTGTGTGTGAGTGAGTGAGCGGGCTTTCTGGGGGTGCAAAGACGGTTCTTCCATGTTTGTTTGCTTGTTTTTTACCAGGTTACTGGATGAATGTTCATAAATAAACACTCATATTTTGTTTGGCGCTCACTGAAGTAGAAGAAAAAAGTAGAGGCTTGAGGACGCACTAGACATAAAAATGGAAAGCTATAGTTACCGACCGGGATTTAAACCTGTCAACTCCAAATTAGACAGCGCCTCGCTGCAGGAACAAGTGTACTTCAACACATGACTAATGTCTTCATTAGCCAGGTCAATCATCCAAATGAACCCAAAACTACAGAATATGGACAGAATTTGTATCTAACCATTGAAATAACACCATAGGTCTCAGAATTTTACATTAAACCAGAATAGGTCAAATAACAAACACATGGACCATAATGCTGTGTCCAGAACAGTAATGAACATTTAAACAAGAGAAATGATTGGTCGGTTCCAATGTACATGTATTACACAGAAATATCCGGAAATACTGGGTCTTGGGCAGGCTGCATGGCCATGAACTTGAAGCGTTTGAAGTTCTGGTGCCCTGATGGCAGGGTAGGGGATTGTTTCCTACACTGGTTTGTTGAACTAAAGTTGACTTCCTGTCAATGTTGATAGATATTATTTTGAGAAATCAAGAGAAAATGACAACATAATAATAATTGATGTTCCAGCTCGTGTCTAATTGATCATTTTATTAATAGTCATTTGTAACTTATATATAGACTTTCGTTAGTATTTTAGAGTGATGCTTCGTTGTTCCACTCTACCTTAGACTTTTTCAGATAGATATCTCGTGTTTCTGCGTTTACCCTCGTATTTCAGGTAGTTGGCTAGTTACCTCAATCTCTCTGCTTTTATCCCAATCCCTTGTCTTTACATCTGTCTCATTATCTGTACCCATGTTTCTCTGTATTGACTTGTCAGCCTAGCTCTGCTTTTGTCATTCTGCATTTACCTCTCTACCTCCTCCTCTTCCTCATCTCTCTGTGTCTTTTTTCTTCTGCCTAGTAAATCAACCTGGGGTTGGGGTTGATCACAAAGAACATGCAACGTTTGTTTTGGTGGATGTAGTTGTGGCGTGTTTATTCAGCAACATGTTATTCTCTCTCTCTCTCTCTCTCTCTCTCTCTCTCTCTGTCTCTGTCTCTGTCCTTCTCTCTCTCTCTCTTCCTCTCTCCCTTTTTCTTTCTTTCTTTCTTTCTGTCTCTGAGGTGCAAGCCACTTCTAGTGGCTCACATTGTATGCCTAATTGAGCCCGCTGTTTTATTTGCAGACAGTGATGAAGGATGAGAAGATGGTTCACAGCGAGGCTCTGTATGCCTTTCTCTCTCCAACTCCTGAGTTTGTCTACCAGGCTTATGCTGCGGAGAAGAAGAACAAGTTTTCACTGGCTGCGGTCATTAGGAGGTCTGTCTTTAGAGTGTGTTTATCATTTGGGAGATGATCACTTTTATCATTGAGTAGATTCTTGAAGTGTCTCATTTGGAAGATTAGCACTAGTATCATCGATGTGTCTCAGTTCGGAGATTATCATTAAGTAGATAATTGATATCCCTCAGGTGGGAGAATATCACTGAGTAGAATTTTGGTGTCCTTTCATTGGGGGATTATATCATTGAGTAGATAATTAATGCTGCTCAATTGGTAGATTATCATCTTTATCACTGAGTAGATTGTGGATGTCTCTCAGTTAGGAGATTATCACTTTAGATCATTGATGTGGAAGAATATCTCTTTTATCACTAAATATATTAAGCATGTGGGAGATTATCACTTTTATCACTAAATACATCATTGATGTGGAAAAATATCACTTTCATTACTAAATATGTCAATGATGTGGGAGAAATACATTTTTATCAATGACTAGAACATTGATGCCTCTCATTTGAGAAATTATCACTTTTATCACTAAACAAATCATTGATGCCCGTAAAAATCCTATCCACACCCTTGTCACAAGGTGTGAGCAGCTAAGTAAGACTTGCATAGAAGGTCAAAGGATTTATGCTATGGGGAAACTAACAAGAGCTATTACGGCCATTCTGAATAACCCTGGAAGTCATTCATGTAGGGGGTTTTGTACATGCCAGGACTGACCTAGTGTGCATGTGATCAAGCCCAAAAACACACAAAGAAAACCATTATGGAAAACTTGCTGTGAACTGTGATGTTTATTGATAGTATTCATGGTGACAGTTGAGAATGTTGAGAAGATGAAGAATGTGATCTACTTATTGATGCATGTTAGTGTATTCATTAAAAAACTTAGTTGCATATCCTTTAAAGGATGTAGCAGTCAACCCCAACATTTTTTGACTGTTTGTGATCTCTTGACAAGTTTACATTCAATAGTTTGCCATTGCTTTTTGAACGACCAACACCAATACCATTTTATTAAAACAAAAACATCGCAAGGTGGTCTGCTACCAAATCGGCTGCAGCTATATTTCGATCACGGTATGCGGCATTACGAATTGTGTCCGTAACCCCTTCCCCATGGAGCCAGAGGTAGACGATTAAACCCTTACACCAGCATTAAGTTGGACTCAGACGACAATGTTCCGTTCAAAAAGAATTGGCAAACTACTGAATGCCCAATTGCCTAAAAACCAACCTGGGGTTGATTGCAGTGTCCTGAAAGTAAAATGCCACAGTTAGTGTTAGTTAGTTATCACCGTTGCTAATTGTGTATATTATGATTGCAGTTTGCCAACAATGAGGTCAGACAACCCAGAAAGTGATGATGACTTCATGTTTGGTGGCGATGATAGGTATGTAGAACATTTTATTGGCTTTTGTTTCCAGTAAATAGTTCATCTGCTCATAAAGAATATTTGGGAATTGTCACAGATTTCTTAAACTGGAACCTGCAGAGGAGGAGACAAAAAAACATAATAAACTGCTTTTGTCACACAAAATAGAGGTCAAAAAAATTTAAATGATACAGGTACAGTTGTGGAAGATAATCTAATGTAGCAAAAGATGGGGTAATGCAGTCTAAAATAGAAGTTAGTGGCAGAAGATAGTTAACAATCACAGAGGCCCAGTTGCCTAACTGGGTATTTTGTCTTGAGCTCGAAGAAAGATAAGAGAAGAACTATACCCTGAAGCCAAACTTGATATTTTGACTTCAGCTCAGAGAAAGATAATTGAAGAACTATACCCTGAAGCCAAGCTTGATATTTTGACTTCAGCTCAGAGAAAGATCATTTAAGAACTATACCCTGTAGCCAAACTTGATATTTTGTTCTCAGCTCTAAAAATAAGAGAATACATCAGACTTTGTAACTAAATTTGATATTTTATTCTTGGATCTGATCACAGTGAGATGAAGACACTATAGTCAATCCTGGATATTTTGACCTAACTTCTGAGAGCTATAAGAACACAGACTCTGTGACCACACTTGATATTATAACTTTAGTTCAGAGAAAGTTAAGTTTACAGACTCATCTCATCTTGTTCGCCTTGTACCTTGCAGTGTCGAGGTGAAGCATAAACAGTGGGAGAGTGCCCGTTTATGGGCTTATTGTATTAAGATTCCCATGGACTCCGCTATTCCATATGTTCATAATTTACGTGGCCAGCCTCTTCTGCTTCCATTTGTCTGTACATCATTGCTTGTAGTGGTATACTATTAGTTTTTCAAATCTAGTTACATTGCCAAATCATTTGACTTGCTGCTTTCTGATAAAATCTAGCGCTGCTATAACCCCCACTTTAGTCTTGATTTCTTCATTTCTGATTTTCTCTCTTCTTGATATATTGAGTATTCTTCTCAGGAATCTCATTTCTGTTGTTGTGATTTTTCTTTTGTCTTTTTCTGTCATTGTCCAGGTTTGGCATTGGTAGCATAGAGTTGGTAGAAAGATTGTGTCATAGAGTGCTTTCTTATTAGCTATTGATACGTGTTTGTTGTGTAGTATTGGTGCCATTTGTCCAGTGAGTTGATTTGCCTTATTGCATCAACAGTTTACAGACTGTTTAGCCAAATATGATCACTGTCCTCAGCTCAGAGAAGGACAAGAACACAGACTCTATAGCCAAACCGTTGTACAGGCTGGTGGGGGAAGTGTTTGAGCTGCAAGGAATGTTCCGGTTCTTCAGGAGAAGCCTCATGAGTTTTGTAGAGCTGACATTTGGACGCTCTATAGACAGGTAACCATAGCTCTGTGCAGTAGCAGGTATGGATTGAATTATAGACAGGTAACCATGGCTCTGTGCAGTAATGGGTATGGATTGAACTATAGTCAGGTAACCATGGCTCTGTGCAGTAGTAGGTATAGTATTGAACTATAGACAGGTAACCATGGCTTTGTGCAGTAGTAGGTATGTAATAAACTATAGACAGGTAACCATGGCTCTGTGCAGTAGTAGGTATGGATTGAACTATAGACAGGTAACCATGGCTCTGTGCAATAGTAGGCATGGATTGAACTATAGATATGTAACCATGGCTCTGTGCAGTAGTAGGTATAGTATTGAACTCAAGAGCAGAGGGGGGGGGGGGGGGAGAGAAGAGAGAGAGAGAAATTGTAGGAAGTATTGAGATATTAGATACATAAATGACAATAGAAATGTTGAGATATTAGATACATAAAAGACAATAGAAATGTTGAGATGTTAGATACATACAAGACAATAGAATTGTTGAGATATTAGATATATAAAAGGCAATAGAAATGTTGAGATATTAGATACATAAATGACGATAGAAATGTTGAGATATTAGATGCATACAAGACAATAGAATTGTTGAGATATTAGATACATAAAAGGCAGCAGAAATGTTGAGATATTAGATAAATAAATGACAATAGAAATGTTGAGATATTAGATACATAAAAGACAATACAACAACAACAACAACAACCAAATTTTATTTTCTAAGGGTTAAGAATTGGGCACGCAGGCCTGTCTTACATTCTACCCTTCTATCACTCTCTTTCATACATTATATCATTCACCCATCATTCAAGGCTAACTGAAAACGGCAACAATAGAACAATAGAAATGTTGAGATATTAGATACATAAAAGACAATAGAAATGTTGAGATATTAGATACATAAAAGACAATAGAAATGTTGAGATATTAGATACATAAAAGACAATAGAAATGTTGAGATATTAGATACATAAAAGACAATAGAAATATTGAGTAAATCAACAAAAACAGAAAGTGGAGTTGGTCAGTTTTACAAGAACACAATCACAAGTGACAGAATGGTTGGTGTGGCTAGACAACTTTCATCAGCACACAAAAAACAAAAAGGCGCTGATACAACTAAATTTTAAAAATTGCACAAAAATCACTTGGCCGAGGTCTCAGTCCTAGGGTACAAGAATCAAGTTGAATCCTAGGGCACACAAATCTCTACTGAGGGCCACAAGCTCCATAGATCAGCTGACCGGATGAGACTTAGTAAATAAAGTGTAAATAAGCATGGAGGGAAGGTCTATATTGACAGGAAGACACGAGTGGGATTGGCACAGTTCTTAAAAAGGAGAGAGTACACAAATAGAGAAGTAGGATTGAAGTATAGGGGTGGGGAAAAGTCAATCTTTACAGGAAGACATGAGTGAGATGGGCACAGATCTAAGATAGTGGAAAGACATGGAAATGACAGGCGAGTGAGGGGTGCGAGAATCAGATTTCTGTGTTGAATATTTCACAGTAAGATTAAATGATACTGTGTTAGACATTGAGGCCTGCAGTGAAAGAGACCCCAACTGAAAAATGAGGTGGTTTTCAAGAGTCTTGCAATCTCTTTCATGAGAGGTGCAAGACTTAATGGCCAGGACCTAGATATCAGACATATCACAGTGTACTGGAAAATCTGCTATAATTCCAGTAAGAGTGAGTGACCATGGGCCTTCATCTCAAGAGATAGCCAAGAGTCCTGGATTAGGTCTGTATTCTTTTTCAAAGATGCTATTTGACCAAGCCATCCTGATGTTTATCTCTTACTTTGGCCCTTTTTCCATTGTTTGCCAGTTGTCATAATTTCAAAAGTGTTAACTGATTCAGTGTCAAACAAAATGTAGGTAGGGACATGGAAAAATGGATGGTGGGAAATGGGAAGTAGCGGTGTTTCACAGTTATGATTTAAAAGTTGTTAATGTGGTAGCAGACATGCAGTATTATATATACACTTAAAGGGGTTTGTATAGGGAAAACTACTATATTGATATTTTAACTATAGTGTGATTTATAAGCCCATGGCAGTTATGGGAAGTATTTATCATCCCATGGCACTTAATCAGTTTAAGGACATCAAATTGTTTTTTTTTTTTTTTTATGTATGAATTAATTTGCTTCTACTGATACGCTTGGTATAGAAAGATATTACAACCTTAAATTGATTTCACATGAAGTAATTGATGTCTTCTGATTTTCTTGGGATAGGAGGAGAATAATTACCTGAAATTGTTTTCATGTGTAAACTAATCTCTGTCTGCTGATAATCTTAGCATTGAAAGAAATAAAGACCTGAAATTGTTCTTGTGTGTGAACTAATCTTTGTCTGCTAAGTTGCTTGGCATAGAAAGAGAATTACATGACAGCATTGGTTTCTTGCTGCAGACAGCTGAAGGCCACTGTAGATTGGTTGGTCTGTGAACAGATGTTGATCTACTACACTCAGACATTCAAGGACAGCTTTTGGCCCGATGGAGAGTGGGCCAAGCCATCCCCACCCAGAAGTGACCAGCAGAAGCTAGAGGACAGGATTCAAGCCAAAACCAAGTTACTTGAGAACATGCCAGGTTGGCATTCTTTTGTTTTAAATCATCATTGTCATGCGTCTATGCTGATAAGTATGTGCAGTCATGGTTGCTGTCTCATGTTATAACCAGTCTCCGATCAGGTCTGCATTCTTGTTCCAAGCTATCTAGGTATTTATCTGTGTCATTCTCTTGTTCATTTCCCATCATGTTTGCCAGTTATCACAAAGTTGATACATTTGTTTGTCCCTATAGCTTGCCCAAAATAGCTTGATGTCTTCTTCTTTCAGCTTTCATCTCTCATGGAGCATAGACCTCTCAACCAACACACTCCAAGCTATCCTATCCTTGGCTTCCCATCCAGCTCCCTCCATGTCTTCTCATATTGTTCATTCGTGTCTCTACTATGGGCGTGAGAGACAGAGGAGAGAGGGAGAAAGAGAAAGTATGTATGTATGTATAAGTAAACTTTTGTTAGCGAGATTGTGAGTGAGTATATGTGTATGGGAGGGAGGGTGTTTTCGTGTGGTGTATTTATTGAGTAGGTGCATAACTGCGAGAGTTTGTGTAAATGATGTAAGTATGTGTCCAGGTATGTATGTGTTTATGCATGCAAGTCGAGTCTGGCTGCCTGCCTGTTTCCTAGCATTGTTTATTTTCACAACTCTCATTTGACAATGTTGTTTTTCCCCAATGTGAATGTAACATGCATGACAGTTAGTTGATGTACAAGAGATGAATGATTGGATGGTCCGAATGTAAGACGGGCCTGCATGCTCAATTTGTCACCCTTTGAAAATAAAGTTTCTTCGTTTGTTCATTCGTTCCCCAGGTGTTTTTCTTTTGGATTCCAGACAAATGCCTTTCTAGTTGTACTATTGTCAGATATTCCCAGTGTATGTCCTGTCCAGCATCAGCATCTTTACCTCACCTCTTGGTTCACTACTATTTGCCCAGCTTTCTCCATGAGCTCCACATTAGTGATTCTGTCATACTATTTTATTCCTTCTGTATTGCACTGGCACCAGTTAATAAATGTTTGTAGTTTATTAGTAATTGTTTTAGTCGTTTTTGTTTACAGAAAATTGTCTTGGCTGTCTGTGTCTAATTAGTCTAATTAGTCTAATCAGTTTACAGCTTTCAACTGTTTCTTGGACATTGTTTTATAGTTGCAGAAAATTTATATTTTTGTTCTCTGTTTTGTCCCTTTAATTATGTATGCATATTTAGTTTTCTCTGTTTCTGAAATGCATATCATTCATTTGGGAAGAAACAAAAGATTCTACAAAACAGCAAGAAGACATGGGCATTTCTGTAACTGAAAAACAGAGGTACAGATACAATTATGTACATAGAAGTATAAAGCAACTATGAGATAGAAAGAAATCTGCACTATTATGTCAGTTATTGTATGTTTTATAGATTTCATCAAATATTTCTGGACATGCCATCCACCTGCTAGCTGTCTGTGTTCACTATTCTCATGTTCTCTGTGTTTGGTTTTGTCATGTTACTTATCTGCTTGTGGTATTCTCATGTTAGTTCTCTGTGTTTGGTTTTGTCATGTGACTTATCTGCTTGTGGTATTCTTATGTTAGTTCTCAGTTCATGTTAAACTTGTTAATCTCCTGTTCTCTGTGCATGCGTGCTGTTAGTTCTCTCTACATGGTATTTCTAATCATGGCTGTTAAACTCGCAATCATGGCTGTTGAACTTGCAATCGTGGCTGTTGAACTCCCAATCATGGCTGTTGAACTCCTAATCATGGCTGTTGAACTCGCAATTGTGGCTGTTGAACTCACAACCATGGCTGTTGAACTCGCAACCATGGCTGTTGAACTCACAATTGTGGCTGTTTAACTCACAACCATGGCTGTTTAACTCACAATTGTGGCTGTTTAACTCACAACCATGGCTGTTGAACTCGCAATTGTGGCTGTTTAACTCACAACCATGGCTGTTGAACTCGCAATTGTGGCTGTTTAACTCACAACCATGGCTGTTGAACTCGCAATTGTGGCTGTTGAACTCGCAATTGTGGCTGTTTAACTCACAACCATGGCTGTTGAACTCGCAATTGTGGCTGTTGAACTCGCAATTGTGGCTGTTTAACTCACAACCATGGCTGTTGAACTCGCAATTGTGGCTGTTTAACTCACAACCATGGCTGTTGAACTCGCAATTGTGGCTGTTTAACTCACAACCATGGCTGTTGAACTCCCAATTTTGGCTGTTTAACTCACAAACATGGCTGTTGAACTCGCAATTGTGACTGTTTAACTCACAACCATGGCTGTTGAACTCGCAATTGTGGCTGTTTAACTCACAACCATGGCTGTTGAACTCGCAATTGTGGCTGTTTAACTCACAACCATGGCTGTTGAACTCGCAATTGTGGCTGTTGAACTCGCAATTGTGGCTGTTTAACTCACAACCATGGCTGTTGAACTCGCAATTGTGGCTGTTGAACTCGCAATTGTGGCTGTTTAACTCACAACCATGGCTGTTGAACTCGCAATTGTGGCTGTTTAACTCACAACCATGGCTGTTGAACTCGCAATTGTGGCTGTTTAACTCACAACCATGGCTGTTGAACTCCCAATTTTGGCTGTTTAACTCACAAACATGGCTGTTGAACTCGCAATTGTGACTGTTTAACTCACAACCATGGCTGTTGAACTCGCAATTGTGGCTGTTTAACTCACAACCATGGCTGTTGAACTCCCAATTGTGGCTGTTTAACTCACAACCGTGGCTGTTTAACTCACAACCATGGCTGTTTAACTCACAACCAAGGCTGTTTAACTCACAACCAAGGCTGTTTAACTCACAACCATGGCTGTTGAACTCGCAACCATGGCTGTTGAACTCCCAATCATGGCTGTTGAACTTGCTATCACGGTGTTCATGAGCCAGTGCAATTAGACAATGTAGTGTGAGCATGTGACAAAATGAAGCCAGTGCAATTAGGCAATGTAGTATGCGCATGTGACAAAATGAAGCCAGTGCAATTAGACAATGTAGTGTGAGCATGTGACAAAATGAAGCCAGTACAATTAGACAATGTAGTGTGAGCATGTGACAAAATGAAGCCAGTGCAATTAGGCAATGTAGTATGCGCATGTGACAAAATGAAGCCAGTGCAATTAGACAATGTAGTGTGAGTATGTGACAAAATGAAGCCAGTGCAATTAGACAATGTAGTGTGAGCATGTGACAAAATGAAACCAGTGCAATTAGACAATGTAGTGTGAGCATGTGACAAAATGAAGCCAGTGCAATTAGACAATGTAGTGTGAGCATGTGACAAAATGAAACCAGTGCAATTAGGCAATGTAGTGTGAGCATGTGACAAAATGAAACCAACAAAAATGTCAAATTCCTGTGGAGAAACAACAGTATAAACTCATATGTTGTTTGTCCATCAAGAATGATGATGACCATTCATTTCATCCAGTGGGGTTGAAGGTGTGGAGCCGTGGGTTCTAAGATGGCTGATAAGGCCTATTTTGGCTCGAAATGTTCTTTGACAATGTGGGCAAAGAATGCTTGACGTCTCTGGAGGAGGATTTCCTGCAGTGGTTTTTCTGTCCTGCCTTTTCTTCACAGCTCTTGCAGTCCTGGTTGCCTCACATATGACTGCACCTTTGCGCAATGATGCACGCCACGAATTTCGGTCTCTGGCTGCAGCCTCCCAGGTGTCATGATGAATTCCAAAAGCATTCAGTGAAATTTTCAGAGTGTCTTTAAAACGTTTCCTCTGGCCACCTTGGGAGCGTTTACCACAACGCAGTTCGCTGTAGAAAATTCGTTTAGGGAGCCTGTGATCTGGCATGCGGGTCAAGTGACCAGCCCAGCGAATCTGATTCTTCATCAGTAGAGTGTGGATACTGGGCATGGATGCTCTTTCTAGGACTTCAGTGTCTGGAATCTTGTCTTGCCATTTAATCTTCAGTAGCTTCCTTAGGCAGACTGTGTGGAAGTGGTTTAATTTCCTAGCGTGTCGCTGATAAACAGTCCAGGTTTCACAAGCATATAGCAGTGTGGATAATACAACTGCTTTGTAGACTTTTAGCCTTGTTTGCAGGCTTATTCCAGTTCTGTCCCATACATTCTTGTACAGTCTGCCAAAGGCTGCACTGGCCTTGGAGATTCTTGCATTCACTTCGTCATCGATTGTGGCAGCTTGTGACACAGTGCTGCCAAGATAGGTGAATTTGTCCACAACACTTAGTCTATGATCATTCACTTTGATATTCGGCACAGTGTGATTATTCCCTGGAGCTGGCTGGTACATAACTACAGTCTTCTCCAAGTTGATATTGAGCCCAAAGTTGGCACAGGCATTTGAGAAAGCTGAAACATTATGTTGCATGTCCGCCTCTGAGTTGGCGTATAGAGCGCAATCATCAGCAAACAGGAGCTCTCTGACGGTGCCGCTGTCAATTTTGGTTTTAGCTTTCAGCCTTCTGAGATTGAATAACTTTCCATCCATACGGTAGTTGATGTCTATTCCAATGTCGTCGTTCTCGAAGGCATTCATCAGCATGGCTGAAAACATGAGGCTGAACAGTGTTGGTGCCAGGACACATCCTTGCTTCACTCCATTGGTTACAGGAAAGGGTTCAGACAGTTCACCATTTTCCTGTACTCTTGCCTGCATGCCGTCATGAAATAGCCGCACTATTTGGACAAACTTTCGTGGACAGCCATATTTTGCCATAATCTTCCACAATCCATCTCTGCTGACTGTATCAAAAGCCTTGGTAAGGTCAATGAAAGTGGAGAACATTTCGCAGTTCTGTTCCTGACATTTCTCTTGCAGCTGCCTTGCAGCGAAAATCATGTCAACAGTTCCACGTTCTTTTCTGAAGCCACATTGACTCTCAGGAAGAAGACCTTGATCGAGATGGGCTGTGAGGCGATTGAGAAGAATTCTGGCGAGTATCTTCCCTGCAATTGAAAGCAAGGAGATGCCTCGGTGGTTGTCACAGGATTGGCGGTTTCCTTTACGTTTGTAAAGGTGGACTATTGACGCGTCCTTAAAATCTTGTGGCATGGTCTCGTTCATCCATATGTTTGTGAAGACTTGGTGAAGCTGCTCTGTTAGGACCGGCCCACCTGCCTTGTATATCTCTGCTGGGATGGAGTCAGGACCAGGTGCCTTGCCGCTGGAGAGTTGCTGGATGGCTTTGTTTATTTCCACTATGGTTGGCAGGTCACCAAGTGTCTCATTGGTGGGAACTTGAGGAAGGCAGTTGATGGTTTCATCATCGAAGAAGGAAGTTGCATTTAAGATTTTGCTGAAATGCTCTGCCCAGCGTTGGAGGATTTCTTTCTTATCGGTGACCAATGTTCCCCCGTCTGCACTGAGGAGGGGAACTATGCCTGGTGATGAAGGACCATAGACCGCTTTCAGTGAGTCGTAGAAGTTTTTCATATCATGTCTGTCAGCAAAGCCCTGAATTTCATCAGCTTTGCTGCTCAGCCAGGAGTCCCGCATGTGCCGAAGTTTCTGCTGCACTACTCTCTGAATGTTCTTGAAAGCATCTTTTTTTGATGTTGACTTTGGGTCATTCAAATGTGACTTGAGGAGAAGATGTTTCTCGGCCAGCAATTGGTTGATGTCTTCGGAATTTTCATCAAACCAGTCTTTATGCTTTCGGGGGGCTGGACCCAGGATTTCCATAGCAGTGTTGTAAATTGTGTCCTTTAGGGCTCTCCATTCTGTTTCTGTATCCTGTTTAGCTTCAGCATTGGGCTTGAGGCGGTCTTCCAGCATATTTTCAAACGACTGCTGCATTTTCTTGCTGTTTAGGCGGGTGACATTTAGCTTTGTTTGCATTTTCGCCCCTTGAGGACGCCGTGGTGGCCTGATGTGGATGTTCATTTTCGAGACAATGAGACGATGGTCTGTCCAACATTCGGCACCACACATGGATTTTGTCACTCGAACGTCTTGTCTGTCACTCCTCCTGATGATGACATAGTCAATGAGGTGCCAGTGTTTCGAGCGAGGGTGCATCCACGATGTCCTATTTCTCATGGGGAGACGGAAAATTGTGTTCGTAATCACGAGATCATGTTCGGCACATGTCTGAAGGAGGCGGAGTCCATTGCTGTTACAATTTCCGACTCCATGCTTTCCAATAATGCCACTCCAAGAGGTGGTGTCCGTGCCTACTCTGGCATTGAAATCCCCAAGGAGTATAAGTTTGTCTCCTTTGGGAACAGATGTTAATACACTGTGCAGGTCCTCATAGAACTTGTTCTTGACATCATCTTCGTTGGTCATAGTTGGTGCGTAGACACTCACAATGGTTGCGTGCTTCCTTCCATTCAGCAGAGGCAACTTCATGGTCATGAGCCTGTCGTTTATAGCCTTTGGAAATCCAGCTAATTTGCCGACCAGGGCCGACTTAATGGCAAATCCCACACCGGATTGGCGTCTTTCCTCGCTTTTCCTTCCAATCCAGAAAAATGTGTAGCCGGCACCAATTTCACAGATTTGGCCTTCTTCTGCAAGTCGTGTCTCGCTCAAGGCTGCAATTTCGATGTTGTACCTGCCCAGCTCTCTCCCAATCAGTGCTGTTCGTCTCTCTGGACCCGACGCGCCGTCTCTGTCAAGTAGGGTGCGTACATTCCAAGTTCCAATTGTTAAGGGAATATGGTTTACTCTTTTAGCTTTGCTTGTTTTATCTTTCTTTGTATGTCGACCGCAGTTAAGGGTACCCACCAACCGCGGCTAGCTGGTTAGGTAGTGATGAAGCAGACAATGTTTAGGGCACCTTTTCTAGCCCCTTCCTCATGCTATGGAGGTGAGCAGTGTGTTCCTATAGAGGGCTGCTCAGTCGCTCAGGGGGCTGCCGAATCCCACTGCTGCTCCGGTCAGTAGAAGACGACCATATGGCCAGAGCCGCCTGTGTGCAGGTCTGCGACTACGGCTGCCATCGTACCCACGCCTGCCGCTTTGCCGCTCGCCCATCGCCACAGGGCTTGAAGGTGATATGTGACGTTGGATGAAGAATGACTTGCGCGATGACTTGGATTAAAGTGAGGAAGAGTTGCGCAATTCGTCGACCTCACTCTCTCGCCTGAGTCCATCTGAGTCCAGTGGCAAGACAAGTCGAGACGATTGGAGACGAATACAGGTGCAGTGGATGACCAGGGCGCTCTACGTGCCTTGCCGTGCTCATTACGTTCCACAACGCTTTGCAGGTAAACGCCGTCTTGCCCGTTGAATCAGGAATGATTTCTTCCGCGCAGTCTGCCGAATCCTGTCTTCACATGCTGGGTAGGCATACCCTAGTTTATCTCTTGGTTTGACACCAAATCGGATACCCATGCCTGGTTTAGCCAGCCTCTCACAGCTGTTGCCCGGGGGGTGGCCGCTGTCGCATGCTGACAGCTACTAGGAGCCACAGGCACGAGCTGGGTGTCAGACTTGGACCAGAGGGGGATGGGTCCTGAAAGGACATGAGAGCCATCCTTACCAAAGGTGCTACCAATGCCTGACACCCCGTACCCCCCCCCCCCCCCCCCCCCCACGTACTTACACAGACATGCAGGCCAGTGAATAGAAAAGACAGTAGCACAACTTTCATATGTCAGTCAATTGAAAATTTGTTTTCAAATATACTTTAAAATATATAAAAATATATAACAACACAAACAGAATAGAAAGCAGCAGGCATAATCTTTTGGCAACATCATGAGAAGAGAAAAACAGGAACATGTTGTGACAACTGGGAAGACTTGAGGAAAGAAAGAAGGAGAAAGACAGTGAGAAAAGATTCTTGACAGCACGGAAAGAGGTCAGCCCATGAATTGATATATGCTGTTGTAGATAGCAAGCTGTGGAGGGGCATGATCGCCTACACCAGTCAGCAAGGCATTTTATTGTGTTGATAACAATACAGAAGTTAAGTAACAATCATCATCATGTGCCATGACGATAAGCATGAGTGGCCACGTTTCACCATTTCCCACGATCACCAGAGTTCAGCTCTGTGTTTTTGTTTAAATTACGCCGTGTGGCCAGGCCTTCCAGATATTTACATCTCTGCCTTCTCATGTTCTTTTCCCCTTAATCTTGCCAGTTATCACCAAGTTCTCCAGTTTATTTCTTCTCATAACATGCCCAAAAAAGTTTGACTGTCTTCATCTAATTTGTCTGATCAGTTTACGTTTTTCATCTGTCTCTTCTATGACTTGGTCATTGGTTATTTGGTCTGTTCATGGTATTCTTTACATTTTCCCCAGAAACCACATCTCCACTGCCGTTAGATGTTTTTCAGCTTGTCTGCTTATTGTCCACGTAACATTACATCCCTTAAATCATGCCACATACATGTCTGTCATTTAAGCTATCACAACCTGAGTCAACAACAGCACAAACACTACTACAGCAAACATATCACAGAAAACATAGCCATGTTGTTCACGTTTTCTGTTGCAGACACTCTGAAGACTCTGGTGGGAGAGGACAATGGTCGGCGAGGGATGATCAAAATATTTGAGGTTCTTCAAAATAAAAACCTGAACAAACATCTTCTTTATGTGAGTGTTTGACACTTGTGGGTGTTAGTTTAGATTGTAATACTTCAGTTGTGTTAATTTGAGAAGTAACTTTAGATTGTAGTACTTCAGTTGTGCTAAATTGAGAATGTAACTTCAGATTGTAATACTTCACTTGCGTTTGTTTGAGAATGTAGCTTTAGAATGTAATACTTTGATAGTGTTAGTTTGAGAATGTAGCTTTAGATTGTAGTACTTTGGTTGTGTTAATGTGAGAATGTAGCTTTAGATTGTAGTACTTTGGTTGTGTTAATGTGAGAATGTAGCTTTAGATTGTAGTACTTTGGTTGTGAGAATGTAGCTTTAGATTGTAGTACTTTGGTTGTGTTAATATGTGAATGTAGCTTTAGATTGTAGTACTTTGGTTGTGTTAATGTGTGAATGTAGCTTTAGATTGTAGTACTTTGGTTGTGTTAATGTGAGAGTGTAGCTTTAGATTGTAGTACTTTGGTTGTGTTAATGTGAGAATGTAGCTTTAGAGTGTAGTACTTTGGTTGTGTTAATGTGAGGATGTAGCTTTAGATTGTAGTACTTTGGTTGTGTTAATGTGAGAGTGTAGCTTTAGATTGTAGAACTTTGGTTGTGAGAATGTAGCTTTAGAGTGTAGTACTTTGGTTGTGTTAATGTGAGGATGTAGCTTTAGATTGTAGTACTTTGGTTGTGTTAATGTGAGAATGTAGCTTTAGATTGTAGTACTTTGGTTGTGTTAATGTGAGGATGTAGCTTTAGATTGTAGTACTTTGGTTGTGTTAATGTGAGAATGTAGCTTTAGATTGTAGTACTTTGGTTGTGTTAATGTGAGGATGTAGCTTTAGATTGTAGTACTTTGGTTGTGTTAATGTGAGAATGTAGCTTTAGATTGTAGTACTTTGGTTGTGTTAATGTGAGGATGTAGCTTTAGATTGTAGTACTTTGGTTGTGTTAATGTGAGAATGTAGCCTTAGTAGGGCTTCAGTTGTTTTAATCTGAAAATAAAACTTCAGGTTGTACTACTTCATCATCAACATTATCATCTAGCAGGTTGTTTACAGAATGCCACTCTCATCATGGCAGGCCAGAAAGACTCTTAATCTGTCATCAGTTGCCCTGCCAAACACATCTTCATGCCCCGGGTGTCTTCCATGCCCTGTGTTTATTCACCCTAGCCTCTTCTCCCTGAAAACATGCCTTCCATTATTTGTTTTTCCTGAGCCACTGTGATGTTTAATATGGCTCATGGCGTATGAGAAATGGCAAGAGATTGAGAAACAATATCGGCTGTGATGAGATTGATGTGCTGCAAGGACTTGCTTGAAGATGAGATTGATGTGCTGCAAGGATCTGCTTGATGATGATGAGATTGATCTGCTGCAAGGATTTGCTTTGTGATAATGAGAATTATGTGCTACAACTAAATGATGAGATGGATGTGCTGTAAGCATCTGCTTCATGATGATGAGATTGATGTGCTGCAAAGGATCTGCCTGATGATAAGATTATTGTGCTGTAAGGATCTGCTTCATGATTATGAGTTTGATGTGCTGCAAATGATCTGCCTGATGATAAGATTGATGTGCTGCAAGGATCTGCTTCATGAAGATGGGGTTGATGTGCTGCAAAGGATCTGCCTGATGATAAGGTTGATGTGCTGTTAAGAATCTTCTTCATGATGGTAAGGCAAATGTTTGCATGTTTTTTGTAAGCATCACCCTCACTGTTAAGAGAGCTGTTGACTAACAACATCCATTCACATCTGCAGAACCTTCTGGAGATCATCCTGCTAGAGCTTCTGCCTGAGTTGAAGAAAGCCAGGGACACAGTTTTGAGCAGGCACAAAATCCCACGGCTCTCTCAGGAGCAGGAGACTGACTTTTGATGTTGATTGTTGATTGGCTTGTGTAGATCAACTGGTTACAGATGACAGTTACAGTAAGTGCTTCAGTGATGGAGATGACTGTGTGGACAAAATGGTTTCATCAATATGGAGCCTGCTTACAAGAAAAGTGTCCAAAAATGAGGTTTCCAACTGTATAAATAGCCAAGCAGTGATAACTTTCTGAACACAGCTTGTGAATGCTGAAGATAACTTTCTGAACACAGCCCATGTCTGGTGAATTTGTGCAATAACAATGATACTTCACGTTTGTATTCCCTGCCTCTCCTCCACCCATCAACTCTTCCTCATTGTCTCTCTTCATGTTTTCAATTCTTCCCTCCCATTCTGCTTCCTTCATTGTCTCTTTCCATCCTTCATTCGTTGCTCTTCTTTAATCTATATTTTCTCTACCTTTCTTCCTATATTGCCATCCCTCTCTATGTTTTTTTTCTTCTGATCATGTCTTACTTCTTTTCCTTCCTCACTTTATTTTATTTCCTCACTTCGCCCATTTATTTTCTTTCCTTCTTCTCTTTTCTTTCCTTATCCCCTTCTTTTCATATTTACTCCTCTTCTTTTTCCTTCTACCCTTCACTTTAATCTCAACAATTGCCTGTTGTTTGTCTCATTCTGATTTATCTGTGAAGACTACCTCAGTCTTTACTACTGCAGAGTCTGTGTCTGTTTCATCACTGTCTCATGAATGTCTGTTTCATCACTGTCTGATGAATGTCTGTTTCATCACTGTCTGATGAAGTTACTTGTGGTTAAATTGTTACCTTGGTCTCCTAGTCTGTGTCTGTTTCACCACTGTCTGATGAAGTTACTTGTGGTTAAATTGTTACCTTGGTCTCCTAGTCTGTGTCTGTTTCACCACTGTCTGATGAAGTTACTTGTGGTTAAATTGTTACCTTGGTCTCCTAGTCTGTGTCTGTTTCATCACTGTCTCATGAATGTCTGTTTCATCACTGTCTCATGAAGTTACTTGTGGTTAAATTGTTACCTTGGTCTCCTAGTCTGTGTCTGTTTCATCACTGTCTGATGAAGTTACTTGTGGTTAAATTGTTACCTTGGTCTCCTAGTCTGTGTCTGTTTCATCACTGTCTCATGAAGTTACTTGTGGTTAAATTGTTACCTTGGTCTCCTAGTCTGTGTCTGTTTCACCACTGTCTGATGAAGTTACTTGTGGTTAAATTGTTACCTTGGTCTCCTAGTCTGTGTCTGTTTCACCACTGTCTGATGAAGTTACTTGTGGTTAAATTGTTACCTTGGTCTCCTAGTCTGTGTCTGTTTCACCACTGTCTGATGAAGTTACTTGTGGTTAATTTGTTACCTTGGTCTCCTAGTCTGTGTCTGTTTCATCACTGTCTCATGAATGTCTGTTTCATCACTGTCTCATGAAGTTACTTGTGGTTAAATTGTTACCTTGGTCTCCTAGTCTGTGTCTGTTTCATCACTGTCTGATGAAGTTACTTGTGGTTAAATTGTTACCTTGGTCTCCTAGTTTGTGTCTGTTTCATCACTGTCTCATGAAGTTACTTGTGGTTAAATTGTTACCTTGGTCTCCTAGTCTGTGTCTGTTTCATCACTGTCTGATGAAGTTACTTGTGGTTAAATTGTTACCTTGGTCTCCTAGTCTGTGTCTGTTTCATCACTGTCTCATGAAGTTACTTGTGGTTAAATTGTTACCTTGGTCTCCTAGTCTGTGTCTGTTTCATCACTGTCTGATGAAGTTACTTGTGGTTAAATTGTTACCTTGGTCTCCTAGTCTGTAAGGTTATTATAAGCTCATTATTGGCAATATATATTGCTTGTGAATATTAAATATTGTTTATGATTTTACTGTTGGTATTTCTTAATTGTATACTTGTTGTTACAGACAAAAGTGTGTTTGTCTGATACATTTCAGATATATGCTACAGTATGTTGATTTTGAGTATTGTTGACTTTAAGTAATATTGATTGTGAGAACTGTTAAATTTCTGCACTGTTGAGCTTGAGTTGCTGTCTTTATGTCCTGCTATATTTGAATCATTACTTGTCCGAACTGTTGCCTTTGAGTTGTTGTCTTTCTGTACAGTTGTCTTTGAGCTGTTCTTTCTGTACAGTTGTCTTGGAGCTGTTGTCTTTATGTACTGTTGTCTTTCTATCCTGTTATCTTTCTATCCTGTTATCTTTGAGTTATCATATTTCTGCACTGTTGTCTTTGAGCTGTTATCTTTCTGTACTTTTTTTGTTTGTCTTCCACAACGTTTTTCTCTGTGTATTGAAGTCTTTAAGTTATGTTGTTTTTCTGTACTGTTGTCTTTCTCTACTGTTATTTGTCTGAACTATTATCTGTCTGAACTGTTGCCTTTGAGTTATGTTGTCTTACTATACTATTATCTGTCTGTACTGTTGCCTTTGAGTTAGGTTGTCTGTCTGAACTATTGCTTCTGAGTTATGTTGTCTTTCTAAACTGTTGCCTCTGAGTTATGTTGTCTTTCTGAACTGTGGCCTCTGAGTTATGTTGTCTTTCTGAACTGTTGCCTCTGAGTTATTGTGTCTTTCTGAACTGTCGCCTCTGTGTTATGTTGTCTTTTTGAACTGTTGCCTCTGAGTTATGTTGTCTGTCTGAACTGTTGCTTCTGAGTTATGTTGTCTTTCTGAACTGTTGCCTTTAGTTATGTTGTCTTTCTGAACTGTTGCCTCTGAGTTGGGTTGCCTGTCTAAACTGTTGCCTCTGAGTTAGGTTGTCTTTCTGTACTGATATCTACCTGAACTCTTGTCTCTGATATATTGTGTCATTCTGAACTGTTGCCTTTGAATTACATTATCTGTTTGAACTGTTGCCTTTGAATTACATTATCTGTTTGAACTGTTGCCTTTGAATTACATTATCTGTTTGAACTGTTGCCTCTGGGTTAATTGCCTTTCTGAACTGTTGCCTCTGAGTTATGTTGTCTTTCTGTACTTTCCTACCCCATGTCCACACTGTATCTATGGCGACGGAACACTTATCAACCTTCCAGAAGAAAATAGGAACTAACCTTCCTTGTAACCATGGACAGTAAACAATGAGACGGTGACAATTGGGTTGCCTTCTCCTTCCAATACAATTTTTTTTTTTAAACTGATAATGTGTCTCATTGTTTTAGCAGTTATGGTCGCTTGGCCACAGTTTAGTGTATCATTTGCAGCAAACTTAAACCAACAAGATTTCAACATTACGCAGGCAAAAGTTTGTGTAGAAGCATTGTTGTACTCCTCTTCTTCTTCTCAATGGAGAATTGGCTCTTGGCCAACTTACACCAACTCTCCTATCCATGGCTGTCTTGTAGCTCCTATGTTCTCCCCATTATATTCATCTGTCTCTGATTCTCTTCTACATGTGTTTTTCAGGTCTCCATCTATTTCTTTTTCCCTGTGGGTTCCAAAGGAAGACTTTCAAGTGTTACTATTAACAAGATTTCTCAACGTATGTCCTGTCCAGAACCTGTTTCCCTGTGGGTTCCAAAGGAAGACTTTCAAGTGTTACTATTAACAAGATTTCTCAACGTATGTCCTGTCCAGAACCTGTTTCCCTGTGGGTTCCAAAGGAAGATTTTCAAGTGTTACTATTAACAAGATTTCTCAACGTATGTCCTATCCAGAACCTGTTTCCCTGTGGGTTCCAAAGGAAGACTTTCAAGTGTTACTATTAACAAGATTTCTCAACGTATGTCCTATCCAGAACCTGTTTCCCTGTGGGTTCCAAAGGAAGACTTTCAAGTGTTACTATTAACAAGATTTCTCAACGTATGTCCTATCCAGAACCTGTTTCCCTGTGGGTTCCAAAGGAAGACTTTCAAGTGTTACTATTAACAAGATTTCTCAACGTATGTCCTATCCAGAACCTGTTTCCCTGTGGGTTCCAAAGGAAGACTTTCAAGTGTTACTATTAACAAGATTTCTCAACGTATGTCCTATCCAGAACCTGTTTCCCTGTGGGTTCCAAAGGAAGACTTTCAAGTGTTACTATTAACAAGATTTCTCAACGTATGTCCTATCCAGAACCTGTTTCCCTGTGGGTTCCAAAGGAAGACTTTCAAGTGTTACTATTAACAAGATTTCTCAACGTATGTCCTATCCAGAACCTGTTTCCCTGTGGGTTCCAAAGGAAGACTTTCAAGTGTTACTATTAACAAGATTTCTCAACGTATGTCCTATCCAGAACCTGTTTCCCTGTGGGTTCCAAAGGAAGACTTTCAAGTGTTACTATTAACAAGATTTCTCAACGTATGTCCTATCCAGAACCTGTTTCCCTGTGGGTTCCAAAGGAAGACTTTCAAGTGTTACTATTAACAAGATTTCTCAACGTATGTCCTATCCAGAACCTGTTTCCCTGTGGGTTCCAAAGGAAGACTTTCAAGTGTTACTATTAACAAGATTTCTCAACGTATGTCCTATCCAGAACCTGTTTCCCTGTGGGTTCCAAAGGAAGACTTTCAAGTGTTACTATTAACAAGATTTCTCAACGTATGTCCTGTCCAGAACCTGTTTCCCTGTGGGTTCCAAAGGAAGACTTTCAAGTGTTACTATTAACAAGATTTCTCAACGTATGTCCTATCCAGAACCTGTTTCCCTGTGGGTTCCAAAGGAAGACTTTCAAGTGTTACTATTAACAAGATTTCTCAACGTATGTCCTATCCAGAACCTGTTTCCCTGTGGGTTCCAAAGGAAGACTTTCAAGTGTTACTATTAACAAGATTTCTCAACGTATGTCCTATCCAGAACCTGTTTCCCTGTGGGTTCCAAAGGAAGACTTTCAAGTGTTACTATTAACAAGATTTCTCAACGTATGTCCTGTCCAGAACCTGTTTCCCTGTGGGTTCCAAAGGAAGACTTTCAAGTGTTACTATTAACAAGATTTCTCAACGTATGTCCTATCCAGAACCTGTTTCCCTGTGGGTTCCAAAGGAAGACTTTCAAGTGTTACTATTAACAAGATTTCTCAACGTATGTCCTATCCAGAACCTGTTTCCCTGTGGGTTCCAAAGGAAGACTTTCAAGTGTTACTATTAACAAGATTTCTCAACGTATGTCCTATCCAGAACCTGTTTCCCTGTGGGTTCCAAAGGAAGACTTTCAAGTGTTACTATTAACAAGATTTCTCAACGTATGTCCTATCCAGAACCTGTTTCCCTGTGGGTTCCAAAGGAAGACTTTCAAGTGTTACTATTAACAAGATTTCTCAACGTATGTCCTGTCCAGAACCTGTTTCCCTGTGGGTTCCAAAGGAAGACTTTCAAGTGTTACTATTAACAAGATTTCTCAACGTATGTCCTATCCAGAACCTGTTTCCCTGTGGGTTCCAAAGGAAGACTTTCAAGTGTTACTATTAACAAGATTTCTCAACGTATGTCCTATCCAGAACCTGTTTCCCTGTGGGTTCCAAAGGAAGACTTTCAAGTGTTACTATTAACAAGATTTCTCAACGTATGTCCTATCCAGAACCTGTTTCCCTGTGGGTTCCAAAGGAAGACTTTCAAGTGTTACTATTAACAAGATTTCTCAACGTATGTCCTGTCCAGAACCTGTTTCCCTGTGGGTTCCAAAGGAAGACTTTCAAGTGTTACTATTAACAAGATTTCTCAACGTATGTCCTATCCAGAACCTGTTTCCCTGTGGGTTCCAAAGGAAGACTTTCAAGTGTTACTATTAACAAGATTTCTCAACGTATGTCCTGTCCAGAACCTGTTTCCCTGTGGGTTCCAAAGGAAGACTTTCAAGTGTTACTATTAACAAGATTTCTCAACGTATGTCCTGTCCAGAACCTGTTTCCCTGTGGGTTCCAAAGGAAGACTTTCAAGTGTTACTATTAACAAGATTTCTCAACGTATGTCCTATCCAGAACCTGTTTCCCTGTGGGTTCCAAAGGAAGACTTTCAAGTGTTACTATTAACAAGATTTCTCAACGTATGTCCTGTCCAGAACCTGTGTCTTTTGCTCACCTCTTGATTCACATGAATTTGTTTAGCTCTCTCCATGAGCTCTACTTTGGTGATTCTGTCATACTATTTTAGTCCTTCTAATCTGCATTGGCATTTAGAGAATTTTTTCAAATTAATAACTATTAATTAGACAAAGTATAATTTTATTATCTGGCCAAAAGAATTTTAATGAAAGATTGAGGTACACTTCTGGTGCCCATGGCATAATACAGTTTGAGATCACTGGTGTATGCAGAAGTTCTCAAACTGAACGGCACACAAGTATATAAACTGTCAAAAAAGTAATGTTATTTTGGACAGCATGTGTCTTCATTGTAGCATATTGTCACATCTACTGAATAACTGTAGCACGTATCAATCAATCAGGTGCCATCTCCACAATGAAGGTTGGCTGCAATGGATCTCCAACACACTCTCTCTCACCTTTGTTGTACACACTGAAGATGGCTGTTTGTCCACTTCTTGATGTTATCTTTCCACTTGTATCTCTGTATTCCTCTTGCTCATGTTCCTTCAACTTTTTCCCTGGTGTGGAACAGGGGCGGAGTTTTGAGCCTGAGAAATTAAGACCGCCTGGCTAGTGCAGTTGCCATGAGCTGTCCTGGTTAGGGCACAACCCCCCCCCCCCCCCCCCCCCCCCCCCCCCACAGAAAAAAATATTAATCACCTTACCAAGGATTTCAACCCAGGTCTCCCAAATGGCAACCCTTCATTCTAGCCACTCAACCTGCCACTCTTGATGGTATAATTATATAATTACACTAAAACATATCAATGCACATGAGAATCCCATGAATTGCTAACACAACTTATGATCCATGTTAATTTACAGCTGCACTAAAATGCACCGGCACAAAAATATTCAGCTCTTTTCACATATTTTTGGCTAATTGCAGAAGCTGATACACAACAATGAAATGTATGTCATGGTGAAAGATGTAGTCTCGCTCACAACTTTCATGCTAGTAGATCATGAAAGTGCAATTTTTGCTGACAATATTATATAGCTTAGAGGGTGGTAGGAGTCGCTGTGCTGAAGTGGTTACATTTCCTGCCTCACGCTACGAAGGTTGTGGGTTCGATTCCCGGTAACATCGTTCTGTTCATGAGTGCAATTTTCTCAGTCTCCTAGGGGTCGTTGCTGTAACGTATATTAATAAAGAGTCTGTGTTTTACTATATATTAAAGAGGTTGTGTTATGAATATTAGAGAGGCTGTGTTACGTATTTGAAAGAAACTGTTACTTATATTACAGAGGCTATGCTACGTATATTAAAGAGGCTGTGTTAAGTATATTAAAGAGGCCGTGTTAAGTATATTAAAGAGACTGTTACTTATATTACAGATGCTATGCTACGTATATTAAAGAGGCTGTGTTAAGTATATTAAAGAGGCTGTGTTAAGTATATTAAAGAGGCTGTGTTAAGTATATTAAAGAGGCTGTGTTAAGTATATTAAAGAGGCTGTGTTAAGTATATTAAAGAGGCTGTGTTAAGTATATTAAAGAGACTGTTACTTATATTACAGAGCCTATGCTACGTATATTAAAGAGGCTGTGTTAAGTATATTAAAGAGACTGTTACTTATATTACAGAGGCTATGCTACGTATATTAAAGAGGCTGTGTTAAGTATATTAAAGAGACTGTTACTTATATTACAGAGGCTGTGCTACGTATATTAAAGAGACTGTGTTAAGTATATTAAAGAGACTGTTACTTATATTACAGAGGCTATGCTATGTATATTAAAGAGGCTGTGTTAAGTATATTAAAGAGACTGTTACTTATATTACAGAGGCTATGCTACGTATATTACAGAGGCTGTGTTAAGTATATTAAAGAGGCTGTGTTAAGTATATTAAAGAGACTGTTACTTATATTACAAGGCTGTGCTACGTATATTAAAGAGGCTATGTTAAGTATATTAAAGAGGCTATGTTAAATATATTAAAGAGGCTGTGTTACTTATATTACAGAGGCTGTGCAGCGTATATTAAAGAGGCTGTGTTAAGTATATTAAAGAGGCTGTGTTACTTATATTACAGAGGCTGTGCTAAGTATATTAAAGAGGCTGTGTTACATACATATATTATAGAGGCTGTGTTAAGTAGATTAAAGAGGCTGTGTTACGTAAATTAAAGAGACTGTGTTATGTATATTAAAGGGGCTGTGTTACTTATATTACAGAGGCTGTGTTACTTATATTAAATAGGCTGTGTTAAGTATATTACAGAGACTGTGTTATGTATACCAAAGAGGCTGTGTTACATATATTAAAGAGACTGTGTTAAGTATATTAAAATGACTGTGTTACGTATATTAAAGAGGCTGTAGCATTATGTAACTGGGTCATTCTTGCTGCTTCATATCTTCTGATGCATGGAATGAAGATATGCTGTATTGCTATTCAGGTTTGATGTCCCTGGTTGCTTTAGTAAAAGATGTCATCTGTCTAGTGAAGTGGCTGTGGTGTTATGAAGGTACTATTGTTTGAGTAAAAGATGTGAAGCATTCACTGAAAAGGCTGTAGTGGTCTAGGTTGAAAATGCTTGCTGGTTGCTTCAGTAAACGTGTTCCTTGACAACTAAGAGGTTGTATTTTGTGGAGGCTGGGTGAAATCTTCGGGTATCTTCAGTAGAAAATGCCTGGGGAAATAAAAAAAAATGATGTATATCTATCCATTCCTACACTGAAATTTAGTGTATTCTTGTACAATAATCTGTCATCATCATCATTTAGGGCTTGTTCTGTGTTGAACTATTCCCCCATAAGTCTGTCCTAATGTCTCTCTATCATAGGCCAGTCAGCATGTGTGGAGTAGGGGCAGTGAACATGTTTCACAATCCAGCATACCAGGTTTGAAATCAGTTGCAGGTGATTTGGAAGCAGACCACCTTGCATTGAATTTTAATAGTGGTATGAGCCATCCATCATGTGCCATGCCGATAAGTGTGGGCAATCATGTTTTGTCATCTCACTCGATTACCAGAGTCGTATATCAGCGCCGTGTTTCTGACTTGACCATGCCACATGGCCAAGCCATCCAGGTATTTACTTCTTGGTCTCTTGCCTTTGATCTTGCCAGTTGTCACCAAGTTCTCCAATTCATTTCTTCTCATAACATGCCCAAAAAATTTGGACTGTCTACGTCTAATGTCTTTAATCAGTATACGATCTTCATTTGTTTCTTGAAGGACTTGTTCATTGGTTTTTCTGTCTGTATGTGGTATCCTTTGCATTTTTCTCAGAAACCACATTTCCACAGCCATCAGATATTTTTCAACTTGTCTACTCATTGTCCACGCTTCACATCCATACAAAAGTACAGGTTCTATGTAGCACTTCAACACTCTTTTTCTCGTTTTAACTGATATATTTTTATTGGTCAGTATGTTTTTCATCTTGCAAAAGGCTACCTTCACAATGGAAATTCTTGTTCTAATTTCTTCAAGGCATCTCCCATCAGATGTTATGACTGTTCCGAGATAACTGTACCAATTCACTTGTTTAAGAATATGCCCATTTACTTGTATATTACATTGTGGTATTTCCTTCATCACAGTGACGACCATAATCTGTGTCTTCTTACAATTCAATTCTAACCCTAGTTGTTCACTGTGTGCAACAACCACATCTGCTAAATGTTGCAGATCCTGTTCATTGTTTGCAATCAAGACTATCATCTGCATATCTAATGTTATTGATGCATCGTCTGAAATGTTGATTCCTTCCATATCTATATTTCTGAAAATATTTTCACTGTACAGGGAAAAAAGATCTGGAGACATTATACATCCCTGTCTCACACCCCTTTTTATAGGCTGATATCGACCTACTTCATTATCAATTCTTATGGAAGCTTGTTGTTTCCAATATATGTTTTTTACAAGTCTAAGGTCTTTTCCATCAATTTGTAGATCTTCAAGCATCCTTATCATGTTGACATGTCTCACTTTATTGAAAGCCTTTGTGTAATCAATGAAGCAAAGGTGTAGATCTTTGTTTACTTCTATAGAACATTCAATTACTGTTCTCAGTATATACACAGCATTTACTGTACCATTGCCTTCTACAAACCTACATTGTTCTTCTCCTATTTCAGGTTGTATTTTCTTCCTAACTCTTTGCATGATAATTCTTAGCAAAATCTTCGTGATATGACTCATTATACTAATTGTTCAATGTCGATCACATTCCAAGGCTCCTGATTTCTTTGGGATTGCAATAAATACAGAGTTACATAATTCATGAGGTATATTTCCAGTATCATATATTGTATTCAGCAGTCTGGTAACTTTGTCTATTCCATATTCTTCTAAAGCATTAATCATTTCTGTTGTGATGCTGTCTGAACCGGGGGTCTTGCAAATATTTCATATGGTTAGAGAATTCTGAACCTCCATCTTCAAAATTGATGGTCCTTTATTATTATTTTGAATATATACTGTTCTTCTCTGTTATCATCATAAAGGTTTTTCACATAATCTGACCATACATGTAAAATCTGATCTTTTTCTATTATGATGTTTCCATCTTTTGTCTTCAGGTAGCCTGCCGATGTATGTGTTCTTTGATTAGTAAGCTCCTGAATTCTTTTGTGCATTAGTTTGGTATTTTGGTATTTTTACTGTTGTGTTGTTTTTCAATTTCTATGCAGTTTTTCTCAAGCCATGCTTATTTTGCCTCCTTACATAATATTTTGACTTTTCTTTGAATTTTTTCATATTTGGCAGGATTATTTTTGTTCTGTCTTCTTGTTTACATTAACTGTAAAATTTCTTAACTCATCCATGTCTTACGACCCACATTCTTTAATTTTGGAATGTTTTTTCTGCAGCACAACTGATTGAATTCTTCAATATTTCCCATTGATCATCCATATCTTGAAATATGATCTCTAGATCAGACAATATATCAAATTTGTTCTTTACTTCTATGTTAAAATTATCTTGTATTTCTTTGTCAGTTTTCAATTTCCAGAAATCATATTTAGGGTTTCCTGTTGTATACTTGACTTTCTTTAACTTTACCCTCAATGTGCCTGTAATTAATCTGTGATAACTGTAACAGTCTACATTGGGGACTGTTCTTACGACTGTTAACGCATTTTGAAACCTTCTGCTAATCAGGATGTAATCTATCTGGTTTTTAATCCTGCTGTCTGGACTCTTCCATGTCCATAATCTTCTAGGATGCTGTTTAAACCAGGTGTTTGCTACAACCATTTCTTGTTCTTTTGCCCATTCTACAAGTGGTATGAGCATTGATCATTTAAAGCAATGGCAATCTACTGAACGTAAAATAGCCTAGAAAATCACAAACATTCACTAATGCTGGGATAGATCAGGACATCCTGTAAAGGACATCAGCTAACTTAACATAAGCCAGATGGCCCGCCTGTGTGGCTGTCAAGTGTAAATTATCTACCACATCTTGTATACATCTTCAGTGTAGTCTTTCTCTTCTCCTCTTCTCCGGTGCACTACCCTCCATAATTATCTTTTTCAGACGTTCATGTCTTTTTCATCATCATCCAGTGCCTTGCAGGGTGGCGTGGGTGATATGCCTTTCCTTGAATTATGATCTCCGACGTCATGGATCAATTCATGTTTTGATTCCCTCCCGTACCATGACACTATACTGTCAAGAATCTGTCTTCCTCTATCTCTCTTTCCACAAATCTTTCTGGTTGTTACAGCATGTTCCAGTTTTTGCTTTCTCATAACGTGGCTAAAATACGACGACTACCTCTTTCACTCTTTCTGATGTTTGTGATATCTTTGCGGCTCAGCTTCCTTTAAAATGTCCTGATTGCTCGTTTTGGCTGAACAATTAATTTTCAGCATGTCTTTCTACATGCCCAAAATATTTCATGTTCTTACATTTTATTTTCCTTAATAACCATTTCACTTCTGTAACACTTATATTCACTAAAACAGTTACAAATAAACTACAACCATACATAAATGGTGTACATCCAAAACAGAAAGACTAAACTGCAAATTTAGAACCACCCACGTGGAGTTAATTCAATCAATCAATCATGTGCCATGCTGGAAAGCGTGGGTGGTCATGACTCACCATTTCACTCGATCACCAGCGTCATAGATCAGCTCAGTGTTCCTGTCTCGTCCATGCCATGTCGCCAATCCATTCAGGTATTTTCCTCTCGGTCTTCCTCTTGGTCTGTTCCCATCGATCTTGCCAGTTGTCACTAAGTTCTCCAATCCATTTCTTCTCATAACATGTTCAAAAAATTTTGACTGTCTACGTCTAATTTCTCTAATCAATTTACGATTTTCATTTGTCTCCTGTAGTACTTGGTCATTGGTTTTTCTGTCTGTCCATGGTATTCTTTGCATTTTAATTAGTGATAAAATTTCCACCGTGGAGCTAGCATGACGGGGCATTCTGATTGACAAAAGGGGTCTCCCCCCCCCCCCCCCCCCCCCCACTCCCACCCAGAATGTTTTGGCCCTTTCCCTTCTTGACACTCCCTGGGGGTGGGCCCGCCCTCGACTTGACTCTGGGTGTCTTACGCCTGCCATGCTTCTGAGACATTCTGAACATGCGTTGTTCCGTGTTCTATACCTGTGAAATGTCTACTCCCAAGCCACCTCTCCCTTGGGGAGAGCCTTGTGCACCCGGTGCTTCATGACTTCACACAAATCTTGGCACCTGCAGTGCGCTCGAGCACCCATCCGATAGTCCCAGTGTGAAGATCAAGTTGCTCCTGTCACCAAAAAGGCAGCATGGGCACGACTAGATAAGATTTTATGATAGTAGGTGGTACTACCTGTTTTCTGTTAGCACCGAATGTTGGGCATTGTTCATCAAACCCGACACCCCACATTGTGCTAACGGCTTCGTGCGGAGAAGCGCAATTTGAAGGATACAAGCTTTATTCTAGTGCGAGAAAATGCACCTAAGACTAAATATCATGGCAGGGCAGACTAGGCAGTCCTAAGCCTTCGTTAGCAACTGGTCTTTGGATCGAAGCTCCAACAGGCAGACAGAGCATTGCTTTGCTGATCCGGCAGCTTCATGTTCAAGGGCCTTTCTCATTCAGAAAGCAATGGCAAACTACTGAGCGTAAGAGTGCAAAGAAAATCAACCAGGCGTTGATCGCAATGACCTGGAAAGGACATGCAATTGTTGTTTTAAATCTTACTTGCAAAACATCCGGTCATACAGTTGGCCACATTGCCAGCAATGAGACAGGCCAGCGACACCTTGGAGATCCAGGCCTTTCTGTTCGGCACCAAGGTGAACATGATGCCAATCGTGATGGCTACGGACAGGCAGCTTGAAAACCCACACAAGCAGTACGTAATGATAGCTTCTGAGCGATCCTGGAATAGGTTGAAATAAGAGGATTAGCCTGTAAATAACAGTATTTAAAATTTTTTTTTTACAAAAACTATACGAGATGTGAACTTAACAACTTTCTATATTTATATTTACATTACTCCAGATTTCTGAACATAATCTCCATGAACACTGATGCATTTATTCCATCGTTTAACCAGTCCCCTGATACCTGCATCAGAGAAGTCTTTTGGTTGCTGCCTTAGCCACGTTCGTACTCACAATCAACATCTTCGTCTTCAATAAATCATTATCCACCAAGTCGTGTACCTTTTTTACGACAAACACTTGCTGCAGTAGATAGGCAACCTTTCCTTGTTAATATTCCTCGCAGTAAGGTCTCTGCCCTGCTCCCCCCCCCCCCCATCCCCCCCAAAAAAAAACTTAAAACAGCACGCTGTTCTTTAGTGGTGCAATCTTCAGGTATGTCAGACATTATCAACACCACGTGCTTGTGACAATATGAATGAGCACACCACAAGTGGCAATTATTGTCTGCCACTTAGAGCTGTAGTAACATAGTGATCAGATGCTTGCCTGCCGGTCCAGTGGTCATGAGTTCGAGTTCGCATTAACCTGGGCTCCAAGATCGACCCGCTTAAGATGGGCACCAGAAAATGTCTTGGAAAATGAAGGTGGTCGGCGGGATATTGACCACACCACCCATGGAGTGCTGATTGGTCTATACAAAATATGGGTAGAGCAACATATGCCCAATACGCCTTAATGTTGTAAAGGCAGCTTTTGGAGTTTCCGTGGTGAAGTGATCAAGCCTTCTGACTCAGGCTCCTAAGGATGTGGGTTTGATTCCGAGCCGCGACCTTCGGTTCATGAGTGCATTTTTTTTTAGACCCCCGAGGGTCGTAGCTGGAGCTACGAAGCTCATGCTTTGTGTGACGCTTTCGGCAAGAGACCGAGCCATATGGGATAAAATCCCAGTGCAATGAAGTCGACCCTGTCGACTTTTAAGCGACTTTTTATTTCAGCTGTGAAGGGGACCTTTACTTAAACACAGACATCAAGCTAGATGAATATGACACCTTTATAAAATACCAACAACCATTGCTCTACTGTCTTATATCAGTTTGTGACTTAGTGACCTACTCTTGTATTACCATTTATTGAGATCAGTTACTAATATGTGTATTATGTTTTTGTGTTATTTTCTTTCGACATGTGGATTACTTATTTGTAATGGGATCTTTCAATCAGTTATCAGTTCAGTCAATTGTCTTGCTAAGTATTCTTGTTTTCTTTTCATTGGTGAACAAATAACTGTAAAAATAATGCAATAACAATAACAAAGACCATCATGTGGTGTATTAATTATGGAAGTATAGATTGCCTACCGTACTTACCGTAATAAATCCACCCTTGAGAGTGTCATTCCACAAACCTAAGACAATGTCATCCCCGTCGCCGAAGACCGGCCCCGTTCCATTGGTTACCAGCATATACTGTGTGAACTTGGCTTTGTTGATTTTCAGTTCAGTTAACTGCAGACAGAAGATTCATAGACAAGATGGACGGATTCAGAGCATCAAATGGGCCAGGCTGACACTGCGAGCGCCTTCGGGAAAGTAGGATCAGTAAATAATTCAAGGGATGGATGAGGGGTTAGGATGGTGGACTGGATAAGAGCGTTCGTTCTTAAACTTCCGGTGTGCCGATGATGAGGTAGTAGGTTCACCTCCTATACCGGTTAGTTGGACTAAAATGTTGACTTCTCATCCTTGTCATGGGGATGTAAATTACAAGTACCTCAGAAGTTGGAATGGGTGAAAGCTAACCCACACGTAAAAAATCAATCCACAGCGCACTAGAAGTAGTAGCACGCTTATGGACTAAGCTTGAGTTCAAGCTCTGTATTCTTAGGTAGAAGAGAGACACCGCTCTGTGTTGAGGGGTAGAAGGGAGTCAACTCTCTGTACTGTGGGGTAGAAGAGAGACACCGCTCTGTGTTGAGGGGTAGAAGGGAGTCAACTCTCTGTACTGTGGGGTAGAAGAGAGACACCGCTCTGTGTTGAGGGGTAGAAGGGAGTCAACTCTCTGTACTGTGGGGTAGAAGAGAGACACCGCTCTGTGTTGAGGGGTAGAAGAGAGACAACTCTCTGTACTGTGGGGTAGAAGAGAGACACCGCTCTGTGTTGAGGGGTAGAAGAGAGACAACTCTCTGTACTGTGGGGTAGAAGAGAGACACCACTCTGTGTTGAGGGGTAGAAGAGAGTCAACTCTCTGTATTCTTAGGTAGAAGAGAGACAACTCTTTGTATTGGGTAGAAAAGAGACACTGCTCTGTATTGCGGGCTCAGAAGAGAGACAACTCTCTGTATGTCTAGGTAGAAGAGAGACAACTCTCTATATTCCTAGGTTGAAGAGAGACAACTTTATATGTAAAAAGAGACAGAAAGACAACTCTCTATACATGTGCCTAAAAGAGAGATAACTCAATAACTTCATCATTGTAAGAGTGATAACTTTCGAAACCCATTTTTTCTTTTCTTTAAATATACTCAATATGACTAGAAATCTGTATCAAATAAATAGAAAATAGAAAGCTCTCTGATCTCTACACCAACACACACATTAAGGTACAAAAACTAAACAGTGGATAGCAGGCTATTGATAAGAACCATCTGCTTTCTTACCTTGAAGAATGCAATAATGTTGTTGACGCCAATCCTGTAACCTAGCAACATGGCCACATTCCGGCAGTCGTCTGGCTCTATGCCCATCATCAGAGCCACTGGGTAAAGTACGTAGGATGAGATCACCTGCAAATACAATAGGTAGCTTCCTTTGAGCCTATTGTCTGTTGTGTAAAATAAGTTAATTTGTGGTAAAGCTGAAGAAATGTAAACAATATAAGACAAATAAGAAGTATAGGACTGCTTTACAAAGCACAATTACGCCAAAAAAGGCGTTGCGGCGATGAGCCTTCTTCAGCAAACAAACACGAGAAAATACAACAACATATAAACCACGGAGAAGACACTTTTAAAAAAAAATTGCATATCCCTTGCAGGACATTGCAGTCAACATCAGCATTTTCCAGCTGCTGTTGATGTACTAGGCAAGATTACGCTTAGTAGTTTGCCACTGCTTTCTGAGCGACCGGCTCACATACCCTGTAAGTTATTAACGCAGCGAGAACAGCTACTGATTCTCGCGCAGGTTACGTTACTCACGAGAATATACAGGATTACGGAGAAAGACGTTTATCTCTAGGCCAGGGAGACCGACATTAGAGAAGACACTACAGTGGTTATATTAAAGCATAATAACTGAATGTGAGTAGACGAAATAGAAATGGCGATGCATGTTTCTGCAGTGTCCGGTCTTTTGCCACCGAGAACAATGAATAACTTTGGGTGTCTAGCATACTGGCAGCAGTGGCCTCTTGTTCATCATCACGTTGGTAGGCAACTTGTTCATCATCACGTTGCTGGGCAACTTGTTCATCATCACGTTGGTGGGCAACTTGTTCATCATCACGTTGCTGGGCAACTTGTTCATCATCACGTTGGTAGGCAACACGTTCCCTTCCGTTGTTACCGCTGTGATTTATTGATTTATTTGGTTGTTTCGAGATTTAAGGTTTGAAGATTGAGCACAACCCACTACTGGCAATGATGTTCTCTAACCTGCACAGTTGGCGGCAACTGCAATAGCCAGTCGGCCTTAATTCCTCTGGCTCAAGACAACAACACCCCCTTCCCCTCCCCGCCATACACCGCAAAGTACTATATTGGCAGTAAATGACAGTTTCTTGACAAACATTTCGTGTTCTGGTACGACTACTGCGATGTTATGGGTTGTTGGCATATGTCAACAGCCGCTCGACCTGTTTTATTTGTATGTGGGGGTTTTCTTGCTGCAGCTGTTCCTGTATTTAGTAATTTGTTAACTCCGCTTTGACACGTTTAATCACCTGCCTTCTTTCAGACCTGTGGATGGTGGCTTCCATGACAACGTTGTGTGGCAGCTGCAACTCCCTGTTGCCTTTATCGGGTAGTATATGTGATGTCTCGGTGAAGCTGACTGTACCAGCCACTATGCCTTCGTGTGTTTCCTCCAGGTGAGCCACACTTCTCTTACCTAGGACACTTTCCGGGAGTACTGTGACCTTGTCCGTTTGTAGTCCTTTTGTTTTGGTTCGCTCGCTTTGAATTCAAGAGTAGTTCATACATGTGCTTCTACTTCCAGTGCACTAGACTGATTTCTGCGTGTCTCTTCCAATCATAATGTTAGTTGCAAATCCCTTACAGGACGTTGCAGTCAACTCCAGCATTTTTTGGCTGTTTGTGATATCTAGCCAAGTTTACGTTCAGTAGTTTGCCATAGATTTCTGAACAGCACATTCATGATGTCTTTTAAAACACCAGTTATCGCGACAACACTTAATCCTCCTGCTCACAGGATTGTGAGCTTAGCTCTCGATAGTTAAAAAACATGACAGATCTGACAGGGGGGTTGAGCCATGGTCACACACCGTGACCTAACTAACCCACAGTCTGCCACTTTCTTCGAATAAACACAGACATTCCGTTGTCCTGTAAGCTGAATTTTTTGTTGTCGAACGTGTGACCTCTTAAATGGTTTATTCCACCTGACTGTGTCTGTCCGCCTGTCTTTAATTATCGGTCGGTCTGTCTGTCTATCTTTCAATTTATCTATCTATCTATTTTTATGTATGTCTATCTACAAACCTACACATCCACCAACCCCCCCCCCCTCTCTCTCTCTCTCTCTCTCTCTCTCTCTCTCTCTCTCTCTCTCTCTCTCTCTCTCTCTCTCTCTCTCTGTGTATATATATATATAACTGTTTTGTCTGTATTTCAGAAAAAGTGTATCGCTAGCTTTAGATAAGTAGCTTATGTGTGTGCGGAGAGAGAGAGAGAGAGAGAGAGAGAGAGAGAGAGAGAGAGAGAGGGGGGGGAGAGAGAGGGGAGAGAGAGAGAGAGGGGGGAGAGACATAGGGAATTGGGAGAGATGGCTGAAATAGAGAGAGGGGGGAGAGAGGGGAGACAGAGGAAGCGTGGAACTGAATAGAGGGAGGAGAAGGGGAGCGGAGGAAGAAAGAAAAGGACGGAGAGAATGAAAGAGAGAGAATGAACGAACGAACGAACGAAAGTCTTTATTTTCAAAGGGTTAAGAATTGGGCACGCAGGCCCGTCTGACATTCTGCCCTTCTTCTCTATTTCCTCTCATACATTCTTTCATTCAACATCACGTATGAAGCAAATTTTGACAACAAAAGAACAATAGCATTAAAACGCATGAAAAATAATCAATAACAAATGACTCACTGAGGCAGTGTTTAACATGGGCATTACAAATACCTAAGGAGGGCGTAACGTGCCATCCATAAGGGAATGTATTTTGGCTAGTTGTCGTTTGAGATAAGTTACCATTATTGTCTTTTTGTTTCTTTGTTTAGTGGGGAATGTAGTCTGTACTGAGGTAGTGTTCAAACAGTTTGCGAATGTATGTATAATGATTGGTGGTGTCTTTGATTTCTTGTGGAAGATTGTTCCACAACTGAGCGGCAGAATATGCTAAGCGTGTTTTATATAAGTCTATCCTAGGTTTAGGGACATGAAGTATATTTAGTCGTTCGCTATGTCTAGTGTTATATTTAAACAATGACCAAAGGTAGCTTGGAGCATTTTGAAATAGGATTTTGTGAATTAATTTGGCCTTATTAAAAAGTAGGCGTTTATGGAGTGGCAGTAACCGAAGACGTTTAAGTAGGTTAGAATTGTCGATAAGCTTTTCACCATTAATTAAACGCACTGCCCTTTTCTGGAGTGAATATAGGCGTTTTGTTATAGATTTGGAGCATCCATCCCAGACTGTGGAGCAGTAATAATATGTGTTTGTATATGGGAAGTATAGAATATCTTTCTTGTGTTTTCGTCAAGGAAATTTTTAATTTTGGCAATTTAGTATACTTTTTTTTTTAGCTATTTGTTTAACGAGAGCATGAACATGTGAGTTAAAGGTTAGATTTTGATCTATGATAAGACCCAGCGCCTTATGCTCTGTTACACTTTCTATAGGTGTGCTACCAATGTGCAGCTGTAGACTTCTCTGCGAGTTTAGCGTGTGAAGTCTTTGCCTGGTTCCTATTAACATAGACTTTGTTTTAGAAATGTTAATTTGCATGCGGTTTGCATGACTCCAGTTAACTACACTATTTATTTCCTGTTGCAAGGATAATTCTAGCACATTACGATCAATAGCGTTTGTATAAGAGAGAGAGAGAGAGAGAGAGAGAGAGAGAGAGAGAGAGAGAGAGAGAGAGAGAGAGAGAGAGAGAGAGAGAGAGAGAGAGAGAGAGAGAGAGAGAGACTGACTAATAATACATTAACCCTATATTTCCATAAATTGACCCTTCTTCATTCTGAGCTCATCATATCTCAGATGTCGACGACTGCGGCAAAGATGCTGGTGAAACAGCTTCACAATTCCTCGACATACAGCATCGAAGGTTCGAAAACAGCCGCAAGCAATCTGGAAGCGGATCGCTTTGCGTTGCTTTCGATGACACGAGGCGTCTGCCGTCCAGAAAGCCATATCAAACTACTGAAGGAACAAGTGCCTTAATAAATCACAAACAGTCAATAAATGCTGGGGTTGATTACAACCTCCAGTAAAGGACGTACAATTAACTAACTGACCTCAATACTCAAATTGTCAATTCCCACTCTGTCACCAAACCAGGTCAAGGTCTTGTTAATCCAGGCGATGTAAGAGAAGAAGGCGAAGGCCACAGTGGCCACGTTGCCCACCAGTGACAGCATGGACGTGGCTCCGGTCTGCGCGGCGTCCAGCACGTTGGCGTACTTGCTGGACAGATCAAACATTCCGTTAGTTTACAAATAGCAAATTATTATAGCTGTATCCTGTTTTCTTTTTAGGGCTGACGGAGGCTTTCTAACTGTGACGTCCAAAATATCATTTGCGATTGTGTTATGGAAAAGCTAACCAATTCAACTTTAACAAAGAGGATGATGATGATTATGATTACTACTACTACTACTACTACTACTACTACTACTACTACTACTACTACTACTACTACTACTACTACTACTACTACTACTACTACTACTACTACTACTACTATCCGGGTTCTTAGACAGCATTTTTCAACCGTTGGTTGGTGATCTCCCGTCATATTTGAAAGACACCGACCACGCGATAGCGACGTTTGAATCTATTACATTCACGTCTGACAACCAGTATCTTATCTTCACCCTTGATGTAGCCTCACTGTACACTTCGATCCCACACAAGGATGGTCTCTCAGCTTTAAAATTCTTCCTTGATAGGCGCCCGAACCCCACTATTGCCACGGATCCTATTCTACGCCTGGCCGCACTGGTCTTTACTCTCAACTCATTTGAGTTTAACGGCCAGTACTTCAATCAGATCAGTGGGGTTGCAATGGGTACCAAAATAGGCCCTAGCTATGCATGCCTCTTCATGGGCCATCTTGAGCACCAGATATGGCAACTCTACAACGGCAGAGTCCCTGAACTATACAGGCGGTACATTGATGATGGTGTTGCCGTCACATGTATGCCTTTAGTGCAGGGGGTGGGCAAACTATGGCCCGCGGGCCGCATGCGGCCCGCCAAGTGATTTTATGCGGTGGGGAGGAATAATTTGCGTTCCAGCGCCCGGTGGGCGGCACTGGATAGTGTCATTCCGTGTGGTTGTACAATGTCTCTGATGTCGTCAATCCATTTTCTTCTTGGACGTCCTCGTGGTCTCGTCGCAGATGATCTTTGATGTAAGGCCAGTGATGATAGCTGCTGATGTTGCATTCTAACGACATGGCCAAACCACTTGATTTTCTGTCTTTCAATAAATGTGGCACAATGTGTTGATCCCAGTCTGTCTGATAGTAGCATTTCTTACTCGGTCTCGGGTTGTTAAGTTGGCAGCTCTCCTCGGACATCTCATAGTTATAATGCCACTTATAATTATATCCTATTGCAGCCGTGACTTCTCTGATCTAAGTTTACGCTAGGGCAGGGGTGGGCAAACTACGGCCCGCGGGCCGCATGCGGCCCGCCAAGTGATTTTATGCGACCCGAGAGGGCATTTAGAAATAAAAATTTTTAATCCGTTTTTAAGTTATTTTGTTGAATTTTACAGAATTTCATGTACCGTTATGATGAGTGTCAATAGCAAACGTAAGATTGAAGATGAATGCCGTGTTTCTAATGATGAATGGACAACTAAGTACTGTTTTATAAAAGTTGGTAGCAAATCAGTTTGCTTGTTGTGTCGTGAGTCAGTGGCTATCTTCAAGGAGTACAATTTAAAAAGACATTATCAAACAAAACATTCCGATTTCAGATACAATTTAACGACCGAAGAGAAGGAAAGGAAATGCCTTGAGTTGGTGAAAAATTTGGAGAAAGAGAAAAACTATTTTCATTAAACAGTGGTGAAAAATTTGGAGAAAGAGAAAAACTATTTTCATTAAACAGTCTTCAATTCAAGATGCTGCAACTGAAGCTAGTCTTGTGCTGTCACACAGAATTGTAAAACAGAACAAGCCATTTTCTGTCATTACTTTATCAAAGAGAACTGTGGCCAGACGTGTTGACAAGATAAGTGACAATTTGATACATAAACTTCAAGATGCAAGTAAACAATTTTTGTGGTACTCTCTTGCATTGGATGAGAGTACCGATGTACATGATACTGCTCAATTATTGATATTTATACGTGGAATAAACACTTCTTTCAAACTCACTGAAGAGTTAGTGATTGTTGAGTCACTCAAAGACACAACCATAGGCCATGATATATTCAATGCTGTTACTAACTGTTTTGAAAGAACTGGGTTGGTTTGGAACAAGATGGCAAGTGTTACAACTCACGGAGCTCGTGCTTTGACTGGAAAAAAATGTAGGGCTGGTAAAGTTGATAAGTGATAAGATTAAAGCAGAATATCCAGACCACACATTATTACCACTTCACTGTGTGATTCATCAAGAAAGTCTGTGTAAAACTGTTTTGAATATCAAGCATATTATTGACCCAGTTGTCAGTGTCATCAACCTCATCATATCAAGAGGACTTAATCACAGGCAGTTCAAGTCATTACTTGATGATTTGGAAACTGAACATTCCGATGTCCTGAACCACACCAATGTTCGATGGCTGAGTCTCGGCAAGGTGTTGAGGCGAGTGTGGGAACTCAGAGAAGAAATAGTGATGTTCCTAGAGATGAAGGGCATTGCATGTGACTTTAATACTAACATTGTCAATATAGAGTGGCAGTTAGACTTTATGTTTGCCATTGAAATTATGGAAAAGTTAAATGAACTGAATGTCAAACGTCAGGGCAATGGTGTGTTTGCACATGAATTGTATGTATATGTAAAATCATTTCAGGCAAAACTCTCACTGTTCTCCAGACAAGCAAGTGAAAAAAGATTTTGTCACTTCACTTTGCTGAACAAAAGAAACCATTTCTGGTGAAATGACTGTAAAATACAAAGCCCAATTAGATGCATTGATTGAAGAATTTGGATGGAGATTCCAAGATTTCAAGAAATTAGAGCCATAGTTCAAATATTCTCAGTTCAACTTTTAGTGCAGAGGCTGATACAGCCACAGAGGACACACAGTTGGAGATGCTTGACTTACAAGCAGATCATGACCTGAAAGAGAAATTCAAGACAGATGGTTTGCTGGATTTCTATGGATCTTTATCACAAGAATCATTTACCAACTTGAAAAACTTTGCAGCTAAACTTTTATCATTATTTGGATCAACATACATTTGCGAACGAGCATTCTCTTGCTTGAAGATCAACAAATCTAAGAAGTCTTTATTGTCGGACTGCAACTTGCATGCTGTCATTCGAATTTCAACAAGTAAACTTGCTCCAGATTTCAAGAATATTGTCAAAAATTGCAAGCAGTTACATACATCTCATTAGAAATCAACAATTGTAGTGACAATGTAGTTGCTGTGTGTCTAAATTAAAGCCATTGATAGATAATAAAGAATATTTGATATAATAACAAGTTGTAAAATCGTGTTAACAAATTAGTAAAAGTTTTTGTCCATATTGTCAAATATAATGTATAAGTGTATAAGTAAAATAAAATTGCAATAATTAGTTATTTATAATGATTAATATCCTATAAACAATTAATAATTACTTATTGTGATAGGTTGCTGTAAACAAAATGGATATATATATATATATATATATATATATATATATATATATATATATATATATATATATATGTGTGTGTGTGTGTGTGTGTGTGTGTGTGTGTGTATGCGGCCCGCCAATAGCTTTACATTTGTCAATGCGGCCCTCCACACGAAAAGTTTGCCCACCCATGCTTTAGTGGATCTCGAAACATTCATAGACTTCTCCAATTTTCATCCTACTATCAAACTCACTTCCCATATTTCTTCGACGTCCGTCAACTTATCAGACCTTACGGTTTCCACTGGGACCCATGGTCTCACCACGACGGTCTACTACAAACCGACTGACTCTCACGCCTTTCTACTCTACACCTCTTCTCAACCTCCGTTCTGTAAAGACGCAATTCCTTATTCTCAAATTCTGCGTCTTCGACGACTATGCCAAGATGATGAGGATTTTCCCCGAAGGGCCCAGGAGATGTTGGACTTCTTCAGACTCCGTGGCTATCCTGATAATGTCCTATCGTCAGCCTTCCGCCGTGCTCTACCTATTAGCCGCGGGAGAGGGAAAGTAGTGGGAGGGAGGATGGGAGGAGGTGGAGGGGTGGGAGGAGGGGGAGGAGTGGGAAGAGGAGTGGGAGGAGGGGGTGAGTAGTGAGAGGAGGGGGTGAGTAGTGGGAGGAGGGTGGAATGAGGGGAGGAGGGATGGGAGGAGGAGATGAATAGTGGGAGGAGGCATGGGAGAAGGGGGGGAGTAGTGGGAGGAGGAGAGGGAGGAGTATTGGAATGAGGGGTGGGAGGTGGGTGGGAGGAGTAGTGGGAGGTGGGATGGGAGGAGGGGTCCATGGCTTATGGGCCACTGTGAATGGAAACAAATGTGTATGTGTTGATCTTACCTTTTCTCATCGGCCGCTATCTCCAAGTTGTCCATTATTTGATGTCCAGCTTTGTAATGCGTTTCCGGTACCATGAGCTTGCAGACGGCAAATGTGGCGGGGGCAGACACCAGCATGGCGGGAATGAGGTACTCTAGCGAGACCTGAGACAGAGTTAAAAACTAAAACTGCAGTCAGTGTAAACTAAAATTACAGTTAGAGTAAACTAAAAGTACAGTCTTAGTAAACTAAATGTGTAATCAGAGTAAACTAAAATTACAGTCAGAGTAAACTAAAATTACAGTCTTAGTAAACTAAAAGTACAGTCTTAGTAGACTAAAAGTACAGTCAGCGTAAACTAAAATTAGTCAGAGTAAACTTAAAGTGCAGTCTTAGTAAACTAAAAGTACAGTCTTAGTAAACTAAAAGTACAGTCTTAGTAGACTAAAAGTACAGTCAGCGTAAACTAAAATTAGTCAGAGTAAACTTAAAGTGCAGTTTTAGTAAACTAAAAGTACAGTCTTAGTAGACTAAAAGTACAGTCAGCGTAAACTAAAATTAGTCAGAGTAAACTTAAAGTGCAGTCTTAGTAAACTAAAAGTACAGTCTTAGTAGACTAAAAGTACAGTCAGCGTAAACTAAAAGTACAGTCTTAGTAGACTAAAAGTACAGTCAGCGTAAACTAAAATTAGTCAGAGTAAACTTAAAGTGCAGTCTTAGTAAACTAAAAGTACAGTCTTAGTAAACTAAAAGGATAGTCTTAGTCAACAAAAAGTAAAGTCATAGTAAACTAAAAGTACAGTCATAGTAAACTAACAGTACAGTCGTTGTAAACTAAAAGTACAGTCAGGGTTAACTAAAAGTAAAATCAAAGTAAACTAAAAGTACAGTCATTGTAAATTAAAAGTACAATCATAGTAAACTTAAAGAACAATCATAATAAACTAAAAGTACAATCATTGTAAACTACAAGTACAATCATAGGAAACTAAAAGTACAATCATTGTAAACTAAAAGTGCAATCATTGTAAATTAAAAGTACAGTCATTGTTAACTAAAAGTTACATTGGCACCTTTCCGTCTTGACAGACGATAGTTTGGTACATTGCGCTTCAAAAAGGCTTAATAACTACGATCCATGGCGGTGGCGAGTGTGGCTGGTAAGGCCAATTCTTGCTGAAAATGTTTGCCCACAGTAGGTGCATGTGAGAAAACATGGTCATTGCCACCATTTTGCACCATCTTACGTCTCTCACGCTCTGTGTGTGCTTTATCTGCAATCATTTTCTCCTTTGTCTTTATTCCATTTCTGATAGTTGCCCTCCACGCAACACGTTCAGCGGCGACTTGCTCCCAATGTGCATTATCAATGCCTGTATCAATCATGTCCCGCTTACACACATCTTTGTATCGTAGTAGAGGCCGACCCTGAGATCTCCTACCCGTCTGTAATTCACCAAAAAAGATGTCCTTTGGTATTCTACCATCATCCATCCTCCTAACGTGTCATATCCATCTAAGTCTACGAAGACTGAGCATGGAATACACCGTCACACAACCTGATCAATACTTCAGTATTTGTGATTTTAAGACCAAGGATGGAGTTAATGAATCTCCATAGCACAAAGCCTGGACTAAAATAAAGAAACCATGTGTTGCCCATGCAGCATGATCCCTCTCTCGGCCTGCCTAGTTCACACCAGAGGAAAGTTAACACCTATACATCTGGAACAAGACAAGCTGCAGAAGCTGCCGGATCAGCAAAGCAATGCTCTAACTGTCCGCCTGTCGGAGCTTCGATCCTAGACCAGCTGCCAACCAAGGCTTAGGGCCTGGTCTGCCCTGCCGTGACTTATTTTGTCTTTGGGTTGCATTTCCTCGCACCAGGATAAGGCTAGTACCCTCCCAATTGCGCTCTTCCGCCCGAAGCCGTTGGCACAATGTGGGGTGTCGGGTTTGGTAAGCGCCGCCCAACATTCGGCGCTGACATAAAGCAGGTAGTACCGTCTACTGTCATACGGTAGCTCAGTAATATCTGACTAAGACCTGACATTAAAACTAAAAACTGTAAACTGTAACTCTAGTAACTAAAAGTACAGTCAGGGTTAATTAACTAAATGTACAGAAAATGAGTTACCCCTAGCGAGGACAGAATGGCCAGGTAAGCTCCCCCCAGAGATGCAAAAACTGAGGTTATCATGAGAAACAACTGTGACTTGGACATATATGGCAAGTATGGTCTCAGCGTCAGTATCGCCGTGATCTGGAGGAAGACAATTCAACATCCGGCTCACATACCCCGTAAGTTATCGATGCGATTCGAACCACCGCTGATTCTTACCGTCATCACGTTAGCCCACGAGAGTATACGAGATTACGGAGAAAAGTCATAACCTCTAAGCCACGAAGCCGGCGATAGGTAAATTACTATCTGCAAATTCAAATTGTTAATATGCTGGATACATTCCAATTGACTAGTGAACATGTAAAATATATAACTATCTGCAAGTCTAAGTGTTAACATTCTGGATACATTACAATCTGCTAGTATAATTGTTAACATGCTGCATACATTACTATCAGCAAGAATAATTGTTAACATTCTGTATACATTACAATCTGCTAGCCTAAATATTAACATTCTAGATACATTACTATCTCCTAGTCTACATGTTAAAATTCTGGATACATTGCTGCCTGCTAGCCTAATCATTAAAATTCTTAATGCATGTATATCTGAGTCTCATTGTTAACATTCTGAATACATCACAATCGGCTAGTATAAATGTTAACACTCTGGATACATTACAATCTGTTAGTCTAAATGTTAACATTCTAGATACATTACAATCTGCTAATCTAAATGTTAACATTCTGGATACATTACAATCTGCTATTCTAAATGATAACATACTGCTTACATTACAATCTGTTAGTCTAAATGTTAACATTCTGGATACATTACAATTTGCTAGTCTAAATGTTGACATTCCTGATACATTACTATCAGCTTGTCTAAATATTAACATTCTGGATACATTAATATCGGCTAGTCTAAATGTTAACATTCTGGATACATTACTATCAGCAAGTCTAATTGTTAACGTAAAGATACATATGGTATGTGGGGAAGAAGATTTATACAACACAGATCCCCGTGGAGATGCTGCTTTGGCAGCGGGAAAAGAGCCAAGTCTCTCCACCAAACTCCTTCTGACGGATTCACGTCGGTTCCATCGTTCATTAAACGCCAATGGATCGAGCTTAATAGTTACATTTTTTACTCCTCGTCAATCCACATATTTCCAGCTATCGAGCCAAGAATGACCCCAAGGATGTACAGTACCCCACAGATATACAATACCCCACAGATGTACTCTACCCCACAGATCTACAGTACCCCACAGATCTACAGTAACCCACAGGTGTACAGCACCCCACAGGAGTACAGTACCCCACAGATGTATAATACCCCATAGATCTACAGTACCCCACAGATCTACAGTACCCCACAGATCTACAGTACCCCACAGATCTACAATACCCCACAGGTGTACAGTACCCCACAGATGTATAATACCCCATAGATCTACAGTACCCCACAGATCTACAGTACCCAACAGATCTACAGTATCCCACAGATCTACAATACCCCACAGGTTTACAGCACCCCACAGGTGTACAGTACCCCACAGATGTACAATACCCCACAGATCTGCAGTACCCCACAGATCTACAGCACCCCACAGATCTACAGTACCCCACAGATCTACAGTACCCCACAGATGTATAATACCCCATAGATCTACAGTACCCCACAGATCTACAGTACCCCACAGATCTACAGTATCCCACAGAACCCCACAGGTGTACAGCACCCCACAGGTGTACAATACCCCACAGATCTACAATACCCCACAGATCTACAGCACCCCACAGGTGTACAGCACCCCACAGATCTACAGTACCCCACAGGTGTACAGTACCCCATAGGTGTACAGTACCCCACAGATCTACAGTACCCCACAGGTGTACAGCACCCCACAGGTGTACAGCACCCCACAGGTGTACGGTACCCCACAGATCTACAGTACCCCACAGATCTACAGCACCCCACAGGTGTACAGCACCCCACAGATCTACAGTACCCCACAGATCTACAGTACCCCACAGGTGTACAGTACCCCACAGGTGTACAGCACCCCACAGGTGTACAGTACCCCACAGATCTATAGTACCCACAGGTGTACAGCACCCCACAGGTGTACAGTACCCCACAGGTGTACAGTACCCCACAGATGTACGGTACCCCACAGATCTACAGCACCCCACAGATCTACAGTACCCCACAGGTGTACAGAACCCCACAGGTGTACAGTACCCCACAGATGTACGGTACCCCACAGATGTACAGTACCCCACAGACGTACAGTACCCCACAGACGTACAGTACCCCACAGGTGTACAGTAGCCCACAGGTGTACAGTAACCCACAGGTGTACAGTACCCCACAGACGTACAGTTTGGAAACCAGATCCTGCCACTTGTGAATCTCAAACCTCTGACCACCGTATTAGTTGAGTTAGGTCAAGAATTGATGTCACACAGCACTCGGGACATTCCCTTAGGCTCCCCGTCCTCTTCTTCAACAGTCAGCGAAGAGTCCCAATATTAATGGTACCACTTGCAGTTTCCGTCGGGCGTTTCCCCGGAGTACTGAGTGTCGGCCAGAGCCTCTGGTTGCCGTATTAGTGAACTGAACGCTCATGCTCTCGATTGGTGACGTGTCCAGGCTACTACCACACTTCATTACTCCAATGGTTGTCATTATGTTCTATACACGAAAACACAGGAGAGGGCGATGCAGTGCTGTTTATGGATGGCTCGGCAGTCTAGGACAAGCGGAGTGCATAGGCGTTCTCAGCAAGCTCAAGCTGCACAACTGTCAAGGAAGCAAGTGGTATTTTTGTCGTGACAACAAGAGCCTTACAATGAAAACAGTGGCTGTAATCAGCGCCTTGAACTGGCTCGACAAACAAAAGTATTCACACACGTGCATACTGAGCGATTCAATGAACATGCTCAAGAAGGTCCAGGTTGGCCTCATACGACATGAGTGGTTCGACTCACTTGGCACATCACACGCAGTGTAGCTAACTTTCATCTATGCGCCAGGGCACTCCGGCGTTAAAGGCCACGAGCCAGCCTATCGGTTGATGCACATGGCGATACTCGAGATGGTCAGAGCAATGGGTGGGACAAGCATCACCAGCGCCATAAGAGATGTTGGACGAACAGATGGCTTTAGGTACGCATGGGAATCTGCTGCCTAGTCCATAGTAAGGGAGATGGAAGTGAAGTGGGGAATCGCCAGACATGAACATTTTGTCAAGAGCACAAGACATTTGATTAACCAACACAGAACTGGCACGATCCGTTTATTTAGGCTGGAGGAGGTGTTGAGGAGGAGGTGGAGCACCCACGGACCTGTCCGGAGTGAGATGACGATGATCCTCACTATCACTAATCACCTAGCATTAAGACATATATGGACGCCAGTTATCAGGATGAATACATTGATGGACAGGATTAACGAACTCACCCCCTCCAGGAAGATTCCAGCAGCCACGCTCATGCTCTCGATTGGAGACGTGTCCAGGACAAAACTAAGGAATGTACCGATGACCTTGATGATGAACTGCATGGCTCCCAGGTAGTACAGGATGGTCAGGGTCGCGTTTGTCAGAAATACTATTGGCAGAGCCTGGAGAGGGGAAACAAGACAGTTGTTCAGTTTATCACACATTTACAAAGCATACTCCACAATAGTGAGTTCGACTACTCCACAATTATGGGTTCAGCTACTCCACAATTGTGCGTTATGCAAGTCCACAATTGTGGGTTCTGTAGGTCCACAATTGTCAGTTCAGCAGGTCTATAATGTTGGGCTCGGCACGCCTACAATTGTTGGTTCTTGCGCTCCACAATTGTGTGTTCTTGCGTTCCACAATTGCGGCTTCTTGCGCTCCACAATTGTGGTTTCGGCGGGACCACAATTATGGACTCAGAAGGATGATTACCTTGTCTAATAATGATACACTTACAGCTTTTGTCTAGTTCACCGTGCACAATTTACCAATCATCACAGAATAGACCCTTTGCGGAACGTGTATTCCATCATGGCCGACCGTATAAAAACTCTCGGTATGCGGCCATGTCCCCTGCCTCGCTTATTTCCATGCCAACAGTGGCTTGAATGTCTTATGTCCACCACTGTGCTGATTAACCTCTCCCTCTTCTACCAGAACCCATCCCTTCCAATATGGCCAAAGTATTTTAGTTTCCGAGACATGACATTCTATATGTTTGAGTATTTTAGTTTCCGAGACATAACACTGTATATGTATGAGTGTTTTAGTTTCCGAGACATAACACTGTATATGTATGAGTTGGTTTGTTTTAGTTTCCGAGACATGACATTGCATATGTATGAGTATTTTAGTTTCCGAGACATGACACTGTATATGTATGAGTATTTTAGTTTCCGAGACATGACATAGTAAATGTATGAGTATTTTAGTTTCCGAGACACGACACTGTATATGTATGAGTATTTTAGTTTCCGAGACATAACACTGTATATGTATGAGTATTTTAGTTTCCAAGACATAACACTGTATATGTATGAATTAGTTTATTTTAGTTTTCGAGACATGACACTGTGTATGTATGAGTTAGTTTATTTCGATGTTCATGTCTGTTAGAATGTCTTTTTTGCTTGTCTTCGTGGTCTACGGTATTCTAATAATTGTTTGCTACAGAGTTCGTGCACTGAGCTGTTAATCTCCTTGTGTGCTCTATGGAAGGAAACTAGCGATTAAGGAGTTATCTCAGTGGGCTATGAAATTGGTGCATTACAAAACAAATCAAACCAATATTGAGAATGTTTTGTTTGGCTCTCAAATATCTTCTATGGTCGGGATTGATTGGGTGGATGCTGATCTGTCACTGTCGGGATTTATACCGGCCTTGACCTTTCTTCACCTCTGCATGGGTCAGGTCATGATGATAAAGGTAATGATATTGATGATGATGATGATGATGATGATGATGATGATGATGATGATGATGATAGTGATGATGATGATAGTGATGATGAAGGTAATGATAATGGTAATGATAAGAGATGATGATGATGACGGCGATGACTAGGATGAGAATAACCAGCATGCTACTGCTGTTGATGATGATGACGACGGCGACGGCATGATTCCTGGAAGACGAGACAAGGGTCGCCTAGACCGAAGGTGGAGATAAGACATTAGAGGCAACTAGTCAAGTGTCCAGCATTTGTTTCCAGCCAGCCGAGATGAGGGCGATGTTCTACTAAGGACCAATTACAGCATGGTGATGATGATGATGATGACGATGATGACGATGATGATTCCGATAGGTACACTTACAGATCCTCATCGTTGCTAATGAGTTTGTGCACTGTCCGGGGAATCTGTGTGTATGTGTGCTCTGTTGGAAAAGTCTGGAGCATGTAATGAGGTATCCGTGTGAACTGATAGTAATCAACGACAAACTAATTATAATAATAATAAACAGATTTATTATTTGACTATGAAACTGTATTCAATTATGAGAACACTATGGTCGGAGATAAAGAAGCAATGAAGAAATCGAGAAGGACGTTAACTCACAAAGAGAACTAGTTACACACATCAGAAGAAGACAGTCCACATTCTTTGGGCATGTCGTGACTAGAGGAACGCTGAAGTGTGTCGTCACGACACAAAGTTGGAGGAAGAGGAGAGAGGCAGGGGAGAACAGGAGAAAAGATGCTGGACAGTTTGACATTATGGCAAGAAGGAACATCAGTGGCAGGAATGTTTGGCAGCGCATGAGACAGAAGGGATGATTAATCGTCTTAACTTAAAAGTCTTAAGCATACTTCCGTATCTGCCATTGGATTTTGAACCGTTGTGTTCTTATGCAACCTCCTTTAATTTTGATATAAAAATACAACAAGTCTACTACCATATTAATAACTTTTAAGTCATAACTTTGACACACTCCTACTTCGCATTTGCCGCCATCCATTTTTGTAAGCTCCAGATCTTGTTTTTGTTTGTTTGTTCGCACTTAATTTGTTAATCAGTTACAACTCTACATGAGAACTAACCCCAAAGATCATGTAGTGATCCCTGTAGGATTCTCCAAAGAGCAGCTTGGAACCTTCAGCGGCGTTGGCGAAGAACTCGTCTAGTCTCGATTGCGTCCACATGATTGCGTCCTTTCCCCATTCCCACTTGAGGACAAAGAGTGCGGCCAGAAACTGCATCTCGAAGCTCCAGTAGATCGTGTGCCAGTTTATCTGGGAGTGTTTAAGTCAACCGTGAGCCAATACAGTTGTCACAGAAACATATTGAGTGCACTAAACATGGCAGAGAAATTCATACAAGCGACAACGTAGCAGATATAGACAAACATAAAGCGAACGAAAGAAGAAGAAGAAGAAGAAGAAGAAGAAGAAGAAGAAGAAGAAGAAGAAGAAGAAGAAGAAGAAGAAGAAGAAGAAGAAGAAGAAGAAGAAGAAACATACCGTGTATACAATGACAAATACATTGGCTAGTACTAACATTGAGACAGTAGTTGACATAGCCAAAAGGAAAGGAGCGCTCGCTCTTAAATTTCCGGTGCGCGTATGGTGGGTTGGACGTTCAACCCCTACACGGGCATTAAGTTTGACTTAAACGTTGACTTCTCGTTCAGAAAGCAATGGCAAACTACTGAACGTAAATGTTCCTATAAAATTAACCTGATGGTCTTTTGCAAAGGAAATCACTGTTTTAAAGTGGAGATTCGAACATGGAAGAAAATAACGTCATAAGCATAATCATGTCAGGGAAATTGAAATAAACTGGCCATGTTTGACGTCACAGTGACCACGAATCTTCTTTCTCTCATGATCTTCTTTTATCTCCCTATCCACAAACATGTGCAGTTGTCGGCGTGTGTTCCATTTGTTTCTTCTCATAATGTGGACAAAAATGATGACGGCGATAAGTTGTCTTTATGTCTTTCAAAACGTTTAGATTACTCCTTGCATGTTCAGCAATGTTTATATAGGGTTATTTTTAATGACTGTGCAGTGTTTGAAAATATTGCCGTTCAAAGTTTTGTATTTACCTATTATGTTGCATAACTTTACAGAGGGTGAATACAAAACTTGGATCGGCAATATTTTCAAACACTGCACAGTCATTAAAAATACAGCCTATATATATAGATTAATACATATTGCTAGAGATCAGCTTGGTGAGTGGATAAGAGCGTTCGTGCTTAAACTTCCCGTGTGCTGATGCCGATTTAGCGGGTTCAGCTCCTACACTGGTCAGTTGGACTAACATGTTGACGTCTCGCCCTTGGAGTGGGGACGTAAATTACAAGTACTTCAGAAGTCGGAGTGGGTTCGTGTGATGGCGCGGGATACTGTTATAAGGCCAGCAAATTCACACACAAAATTCAGTCCAGTGCATTAGAAGTAGTAGCGTGTGTATGGACCACGCTTGAGTTCAAAGCTCGGAAACGAAAAAAAAAATATTGCTGAAAACAAGGGGCAGCGGAAAACTTGGCTTTTAACACATCCACCCATCACAACACCCACGAGACCCACTGATGGGATCATGCAGAAGAAGACGACTGTGGCCTCGCCTGTCAATAACTAAGCTAAACATGGGTGCATGCATGCCAAGCGGGATGTTAGTTTGTCGAGACTGCTATCTGTTCCATTTTTTCACATGGGAAAGTGAGGAGCATTTTATGTGATATTCACTGACCCAGGAACAGAGCATTAAGGAGTGACCCTTTGCCGTGAAGTTGGAACCTTGACTAACTCTGAGCTAACACACCTTACCTTGGCTGGGTGGGTCGACATCAGAAGGCAGAGGAGGAGGAAGATGAAAAGACCGGGGAGAGATCGCAGATTTCTGAGATCCTTTCTGCCTTGGTCAACCAATGTCCAGATGGTTAAAGCTGCCAGGAGTCCATAGATGAGCCTGTGTTGACCAATGGATAATCAACGGATAATCAAATAATAATCAACGGATAATCAAGAGATAATTAATGGTTTCATTAATTATGATTTGGCATCAATAACAATGCACAAAAGTGTTAACTATTGGATTAGTAAATGAAGCGTGTCTCCGTGACGAAGTGGGTTGGCCGTCTGCCGGACTGCGTCACTTGGTTCACGAGCGTAGGTTTCTCGGCGCCTGCTGACGTCGTCGTTGGAGCTGTGGAGTTGGTGCTTTGTGCGACGCCCTCGGCAGGTTGCCCTGCGGAAAGAGACCCAGCCATATGGGATAAACCCGGCGCAATGAAGTCGATTATTTCGACTTTAAACCTTTTCAGTAAACTAAAGGATACTTTTACACGCCTCAAGGCGTAGTTGGTATATGGTGCTAATCCCATAATTGTGCGTGGAAGTCTCCGTGGCGAAGTGGTCAATCCGTCTGTCTCAGGCTCCGAAGGTTGCAGGTTCGATTCTAGGCCGCGTCCTTCGGTTCACGGGTGCATTTTTTCGGGGACTCCTGGAGGTCGTTGCTGGAGCTACGGAGTTAGTGCTTTGTGCGACGCTTTAGGCAGTCGGCGCAGCGGAAAAAGACTGAGCCAGATGAGATAAAACCCGGTACAATTAAGTCGACCCTGTCGACTTTTAAGCGACATTTTAATCCAATAATTTATAAAGCAATGGGCAATCAAGGGGTGATGTGGTCAATGTCACACGACCGCCTTTATTTCTCGAGATATTTCTTGGTACCCATTTAGGTGAGATCACCATGGAGCCTGGTGTAAGTCTACAACTGTAAATAATGACTACCACATATTTATGATGTAACCTCTACAACTATTATAACTACCACACATTTATGATGTAACGTCTACATTTGTAAGTAATAACTACCACACATTTATGATGTAACTTCAACGATTGTTATAACTACCACACATTTATGATGTACGTTCTACAATTGTAAGTAATAACTACCACACATTTATGATGTAACTTTTACAACTGTTATAACTACCACACATTTATGATGTAACTTCTACATTTGTTATTAACTCCTAAACATTTATTATTTCAATAATTGTAATAAATACCACACATTTCTAATGTAAATTAACGATTGTAATTACAACCTCACCTTTCTGATGTAAATTGTGCAAACATTTCTAACGTAAATTCTACACTTTTAATAATAACCACACATTTCTGGTGTAAATTCTATAATAATAATAATAATTACCAATCACAATCATCTTGGTCGAAAAATGCAACCTCATATCATCATCATTATCATCATCATCTCTCTATCTCTAACTCACCCCCTCTATGTCTCTGTCTCTCTTCCTCTCCGTCTCTATTGCCATCTATCTCTCCCCCCTCTCTCTGTCTTTCTATCTCCCTCTTTGTCTGTCTCTCTCCCTCTCTTTTCCTCCCTCCCTACCTCCCCTTTCCTCTCTCCAACTTACCATCTGGTAAAGAACCGAGCGACAGAAAGTCTGTGTTTATGAATAGGAGACAACTTGTCAGCCCCGTATAGTTTCCTCACGGCCCACACAATGGCCCGAGATATGTAATGTCTTGTGGCGATGAACACACCCAGAATTGTACATACTAGCAAACGCACGGAAGCCTCGCTGCCAAACCTGAAATCAATATAATTCATTTATAACCTCTCCACTTCTAGAAATATGTGTCAGTCTTTGGTGAATGTTTTGTTCAGATAATTACAATCGCTTGTTTCACCGGTGAACTAATACAAGTGTGAGCCCTCGTGTGCACCACATAACCACGGTGGCGGTAAATTAATTGACAAATCCAGTGACTGAGAAAGAAATATTCCTCTCTAGTCGGTCACATACCTATTCATACATGCCATTCTTGAATTCGTTCAGCCTAATAAATACCAGTTCATCCATACAGTGGCTCTACTGAACGAAACTTTGGAATATTCTTAAATAAGTGAATCGGTACAATTACCTCGGGACATTCATAACATCTGATAGGAGATGCGGACTTCAGGTCCACAGCATGGCGTTTAGGCATTGAACCGCTACGGCCTCTGGAGTATTTATCCTTGTGGCTGAGGTTTGCATTTCGCATTTTCCTCATGTTGGACTCGTAGTATATGATTCCGTCGCCCTGCTACTGAGTGAGTGCGTGGCGCGACTCTTTGAGCTGTGATATTCATGTGGAATGCTTTTACATGTCCGCTTTTGTTTGTACAGTGACCTGCATGTTCGGAACAATGGCTACCGACTGTTGCTGAATTGACTTATTTGCCTTTTCGGTTCACGAGTGCATTTTTCAGGAGCGCTGGAGCTACGGAGTTCGTGCTTAATGCGACGCTTTCGGCGGGTCGCCCTGCGGATAGAAACAGAGCCATGTGAGAAAACCCGGGTTAATGAGGTCTTTTTGGTGACTGCCGATTCCATCAACAATGAACTGTGGTTTTCGTGGAGGCCTTTTCTGTTGGCATTCTGGCGGCGGCATTATGCACAGTGTACCTATGCGTATGCGGGCTGTTGGATTGCTGAGACTCCTGTCTGTTCCACTTTTCACATTGGACAGTGGGGAGCATGTTGTGTTATATAATGGGGACGACCCGCTGCCGTGAAGTTGGAACCTCGGCTAACTAACTAACAGATGGGATTTTCCTTGAAGAGATTAGAACAAGAATCGCCATGGTGACGGCAGCCTATTGCTAGATGGAAAACATAATGACCAATTTTTAAAACAAATAATGTTGAAGTGCTACATAACACCTGTACTTTTGTATGGGTGCGAAACGTGGACAATAAGCAGACAAGCCGAAAGACATCTAATGGCTGTGGAAATGTGGTTTCTGAGAGAAATGAAAATAATTCCATGGACGTGTCGAAAAACCAATGAGCAAGTTCTACAAGAAACAAATGGAAACCATAAACTGATTAGAGAAATTAGATGTAGACAATTAACATTTTTGACACTTTATAAGAATAAATAAATTAGAGAACTTAGTGACAATTGGCAAGACTGAGGGTACAAAACATGGGGGAGGCAGAGAAGTAAATACCTGGATGGCCTGACCACGTCGTATAGCCGAGACAAGAATATAGAGCTGATCCACGACTTTGATAATCGTGCGAGATGGGGATACATGACCGCCTACGCTTATCGGCATGTCAGATGATGATGATGATACAGTGGCTAGGCTATGTGTCCATTTTCAACTACAACCACTTATTCGTTCAATTGCTGAAATTCTTCACTAAGATACACACATTTAACCCACACACTCACCCATCTATAACTAACCTACCAACCTAACAACCAGTCTTCACACCTATCAACAAAACCACCCACAGATCAATATCATCTCTTACACAAACTCTGATCAACATCACTAAATGACAAACACAACAAACCTATTTTATAAATCACTCACTTATCAAACTCATCTGCTGTACAAACCACTCAACACACCTACCTACTAAAGCATATACACAATAAACCCACTTCCTAAATCTCCCACTTCTCGTATTAAACCAACCTATTATTGATGTATGTAAGAATGAGGATATATAGGCCTAAGACAGACAGACAGACAGACAGTGATGAAGAAAGAGAAAGAATAGTGTGTGTGTGTGTGTGTGCGCGCGCGCGCGTGTGTGCACGTAGATGTATGTATGCATGCATGCATGTACGTATGTATAAGTAAACCTTTGTTAATGGGTGTGTGATTGTGAGTGAGTCTATGTGTATGAAAAGGGGTGTGTATTTGTGTGTTATTGAGTAGGTGCACAACCGTGAGAGAGTATGTAAATGATGTAAGTATATATACAGGTATGGTTATATGTGTTTATGCATGTGCATGAGTATGTGTGTCTGGCTGCCTGCATGTCTCATAATAAGGTAATATGCATTGTTTATGTTCACAACTTTCATTTCACAATGTCTTTTTCCCTATGTGAGTGTAACATGCACAATAGATAATTGGTGTACGAAAGTTGAGTCATTGGAAGGGCTGAATGTAAGACAGGCCTGTATGCCCAGTTTGTGACTACAGACTAAACAAGCTGTACCAACCCCACTCATCAAAATCATCTATTACCCCAACCACTCAGCACGTTCAGTTACTTCATCAACCACTCATTAAATTCAAGTACTACACCAACCACTCATCAAATTCACGTATTACACCAATCACTCATCAAATTCACGTATTACACCAATCACTTATCAAAATTCAAGTACTAAACTAACCTCTCATCAAATTTAGTTACTACACCAACCACCTATCTTATTAAAATGTTACACCAACCACACATAAAACCCATATTCTATATTAAAACCCACGCAATACAGCAACCACTGACCACGACTACCTATTACACCAGCCACTCATAAGATCCACCTATTAGATAACCCACTCATCAAACCCAACTACTCAACAACCCACTCATCAAACCTACTATTAAACAACCTTCTCCTCAAAAACACCTTCTAAACAACCCATTCATATCCCACCTACTAAACAACCCATTCATCAAACCCACCTACTAAACAACCCATTAATCAAACCCACCTACTAAACAATCCATTCATCAAACTCACCAACTAAACAACCCACTAATCAAATATCACACCTAAACCCACGTAATAAAGCATCTACTGACCAAGACTACCTATTGCACCAGCCACTCATGAAACCCACTTACAAACCCACCCACTCACCAAATCTACGTACTGAACTACCCATTCATAACACTCACATTATAAACAACCCACTCACCAAATCTACTGTATGTGTGTGTATGTGTGTATGAGTGTATATGTGAGTGTATGTGCACATGTGTGTTTGTGTGTATGTGTGTATTTGAGTGTATATGGGTGTGAATGATTGTGTGTATGATTGTGTGTATGTGTGTATATGTGTGTATGTGTGTATGCGTGTGTGTGTGCTTGTGGGTGTATGTATGTGTATGTGTGAGTATGTGAGTGTGTGTGTATGTGGTTGTATGTGTGTATGTGTGTGCATGTGTGTATGTGTGTATGAGTATGAATGTGTGTATGTGTGTGTATGTGTGTGTATGTGTGCACGTGTGTGTATATATGTATATGTGTATGTGTGTGCTTGTGTGTATGTGTATGTGTGAGTATGTGTGTATGTGTGCTTATGTGTGTGTACGTGACTGTGTATGTGTGTATGGGTAAGTGTATGTGTGTGTGTGGGTGTGTGTGTGTGTGTGTGTGTGTGGGTGTGTGTACTCCATTCATCACAGATTATATCAACATACTACAGCAATCATTTATTATACCAACATACTAAAATAATCACTGGTTATACCAACATAAGCCATCAATCACTAATTATATCAACATGCTACACCAATCATTGATTATAATTACACCAACATACTCCATCAATCACTGATTATATCAACATACTACACCAATAATTGATTATACCAACATGCTAAACTAATCACTGATTATATCAACATACGCCATCAATCACTGATTATGTCAACATACTCCATCAATCACTGATTATATCAACGTACTACACCAATCACTGATTATATCAACACACTACATCAATCATTGATTATACCAACATACTCCACCAATCACTGATTATATCAACATACGCCATCAATAACTGATAATGTCAAAATACTACACCAATCACTGATTATATCAACATACTCCACCAGTCACTGATTATACCAACATACTACACCAATCACTGATTATATCAACATACTCCACCAGTCACTGATTATTCCAACATGCTACACCAATCACTGATTATATCAACATTTCTCCACCAGTCACTGATTATACCAACATACTACATCAATCACTGATTATAATTATACTAACATACTACATGAATCATTGATTATACCAACATCCTTCACCAATCACTGATTATACCAACATACTACATCAATCACTGATTATAATTATACTAACATACTACACCAATCATTGATTATACCAACATACCTCACCAATAATTGATTATACCAATATACCTCACCAATCACTGATTATACCAACATACAAAATGACTATAATTTACTCATAAACCATGGCCAAGATGACCACATCAACTTACTCATAAATCATTGCCAAGATGACTAGATCAACTTACGCATAAATCATTGCCAATATGACAAGATCAACTTACTCATAAATCATTGCCAAGATGACTAGATCAACTTACTCATAAATCATTGCCAAGATGAAATACACAAAGTAGCCAATGAGCAGGACAGCGGGCACAAGAAGACCTTTGGTGATAGAGGACAATTTCCTGAAGATGAACTTTGCCTGTTCCTGGAGTGTGATGACGATTTTTGAGACGATGTTGGTCTTCTTCTTCTGCTGATCTTCATCTTCGTCAGTGTCCGACCAGTTCTCGTCGCAGCTCTCCTTGCTGGCCGCCACTTGCTCCAGGGGGATCTCTATACCCTGGGGACGGGAGGTGGCATTCTTACTATATGAGCAAATAAGAGATGATGATGATGAGGTGATACAGATATTAGATAATAGGATAATAGTGGTGGTGGTGATGGTAGTGGTGGTGGTGGTGGTGGTGGTGGGGGTTGTGGTGATGGTGGTGGTGGTGGTGGTAGTGTGGTAGTGGTGGTGGTGGTTGTGGTGGTAGTAGTGTGGTAGTGGTAGTAGTAGTATTAGTAGCAGCAGCAGTAGTAGTAGTAGTAGTAGTAGTAGTAGTAGTAGTAGTAGTAGTAGTAGTAGTAGTAGTAGTAGTAGTAGTAGTAGTTGTAGTAGTAGTAGTAGTAGTTGTTGTTGTAGTAGTAGTACTTGTTGTTGTTGTTGCTGTTGTCGCCGCTGATGTTCTTGTTGTTGTTGTTATTAATGTTGTTGTTATTAATGTTGTTGTTATTAATGTTGTTGTTATTAATGTTGTTCATGTTGTTGTCGCTGTTGTAGCTACTGTTGTTATTCAGTCACACCCTTAGGTAAAAGAGAAGGACAACATAATAATATTAAGAAAGCAGACATGCGGCAAGCAGATAAACAACACTGACTGACTTACTGACTGTCTGACTGACTGCTTGACTGACTGACTGAATGACTGTTTGTCTGTCTGACTGACTGACAAAGAGATGCACTGGCGGGTAGTTTGGTAGAGATACGTAGCTAGGTAAAAGAGTAGGTAGGCAGGTAGGTAGGCAGACAGGTAGGTAGGCAGGTAGGTAGGAAAATGAATGGATAGCTAAGTAAGTATGTATATGGGTGGGTAGATAGGTAGATTAGGTGGGTAAGTTGGTAGACAATAATATACGTATGAATGTATGCATCTATGTTGCATGGTAGGTAGGTAGGTAGGTAGGTAGGTGGGTGGGTATGTGTGTATGTGTGTGTATGTATGTAGGTAGGTAAGTAGATGCGTAGGTAGGGGGGGGGGGGTAGATGAGTAGACAGATAAGTAGGTAGATAGATAGTAGGTGGATGGGTATGTAGGTATATAGGTAGGTAGGTAAGTAGGCATGCAGCCAGGTAGGTAGGTAGGCAGGCAGGCAGGCAGGCAGGTATATAGATTGACACATTTAAACTTACTTTGGCTTAATAATTTTTGTAGCCTGATCTCTCTTACATCCTTATTTGACTTCATGTTTGTATTTACACGCCCAGCTCACTGAGGTATCTACTTTGCCGGCACAAACCACTGTTCACAATCAGCCCAGTTAGCTAGCACAGTGTACAAAGTTATTTAAGCAAATCAGCGACATTCGATATGATACTTTTGTAAACTATTTTCAGCTCTTGAACAACTGTTGCTATATATTACTCAGATGAGACTCGTGTTTTTTATGAAGTTATTGACACTTAAATAAAATGGGGGAGATAATTAGATATGAATGTATAGATTACACAATCAAACAAGTAAAAACTATCAGCTAGCGCCGGATTCGATCTCGTAACCTGCAATAACACGGTTGCCTGGTTGAAGAGATAATTTTACTTCCATTCTTAACTATCTGTATGTCTGTTCTTAATAGTCCATGCTGTATTGCGTTGATGATCATGTCTATCCACAGCTTATGTCTCGTGAGCTGTCAATCATTTCTGATCATGAACTTCCTCCATACCCTGATGTCAAACTGTCGACCATCTTCTCTCTTGGCCTCTGCTTCTTTGTCCACCCCCCTCACACTTGCCCGTTGCGATGACATACTCCAGCGTTCCCGTTCTCATGACACGCCCAAAGAACGTGGCCTGTCTTCTTCTGATACAAGTAACAAGTTCTCTTTGTGAGTTAACCTTTATTAATATATCTTCATTGCTCTTTCTATCTACTCATGGCGATCTCATAATTCTACTATAAAACCACATCTCCACAGCTTCCACGTCATTCGATTCGATTCGATTTTGAAAAAAAAATAAAAAATTCAAATTCGGTCTCTTCAGCTTTGGTTATTGTTGAGATCCGTGGTTGTGTGGACTGTTAGTCCTAATTTATGCTGGATCCACATCATTCCTCACATGTCTTCTAATAGCCTATGATTCGCTTCTGTACAGCAGGATTACCTAAATCTAGCTCTTCAGAACGTTTTTCCTCACCCTTATTGACAAAGATAATTGCAGAGAATATTCTTCATTCTGTGATATGCTGCCTTTGCTTGCGCCATTCTCCATCTTGTGAAATGCTGCCTTCGCTTGGGCCATTCTTCAAGCTGGTTTGCTTGAAAGACAATGTGTCATCCATTGCTTGGGCTATTATACAAACTAGTTTACTTGAAAGACAATGTGTCATCCATTGCTTGGGCTATTATACAAGCTACTTTACTTGAAAGACAATGTGTCATCCATTGCTTGGGCTATTATACAAGCTAGTTTACTTGAAAGACAATGTGTCATCCATTGCTTGGGCTATTATACAAACTAGTTTACTTGAAAGACAATGTGTCATCCATTGCTTGGGCTATTATACAAGCTACTTTACTTGAAAGACAATGTGTCATCCATTGCTTGGGCTATTTTACAAACTAGTTTACTTGAAAGACAATGTGTCATCCATTGCTTGGGCTATTATACAAACTAGTTTACTTGAACGACAATGTGTCATCCATTGCTTGGGCTATTATACAAACTAGTTTACTTGAAAGACAATGTGTCATCCATTGCTTGGGCTATTATACAAACTAGTTTACTTGAAAGACAATGTGTCATCCAATTCTTGGGCTATTATACAAACTAGTTTACTTGAAAGACAATGTGTCATCCATTGCTTGGGCTATTATACAAACTAGTTTACTTGAAAGACAATGTGTCATCCATTGCTTGGGCTATTATACAAACTAGTTTACTTGAAAGACAATGTGTCATCCATTGCTTGGGCTATTATACAAACTAGTTTACTTGAAAGACAATGTGTCATCCATTGCTTGGGCTATTATACAAACTAGTTTACTTGAAAGACAATGTGTCATCCATTGCTTGGGCTATTCTACAAACTAGTTTACTTGAAAGAAAATGTGTCATCGTTAGCGTGACGTCTGTCATCCATCTGAACAAATGAATTGGGAATTAGACATTGCAGATCTGAAACGTTAGAATTATGTACCTTACACGTCTCAATTATGTGCCTTACACGTCCCAATTATGTACCTTACACGTCCCAATTGTGTACCTTACACGTCCCGATTATCTACCTTGCACATCCCCAATTATGTACCTTACACGTCTCAATGTACCTTATGCACCGCACACGTCCCAATTATGTACCTTACACGTCCCAATTATGTATCTTACACGTCCCAATTTTGTACCTTACACGTCCCGATTATCAACCTTGCACATCCCCAATTATGTATCTTACACGTCACAATTGTGTACCTTACACGTCCCAATTATGTACCTTACACGTCCCGATTATGAACCTTACATATGTCAATTTTGTTTGTGTCCAGTATTATTCATATATGTCAATTATGTACCTTACACGTGACAATTATGTACCTTACATGTCCCAATTATGTACCTTACACGTCCCAATTATGAACCTTACACGTCCCGATTATGAACCTTACATATGTCAATTATGTACCTTACACGTGACAATTATGTACCTTAGACGTCCCAATTATGTACCTTACACGTCCCGATTATGAACCTTACATATGTCAATTATGTACCTTACATGTCCCAATTATGTACCTTCCACGTCCCAATTGTTGTAGCTTACACGTCCCGATTATGTACCTTACGCGTCCCGATTATGTACCTTACACGTCCCAATTATGTACCTTACACGTCCCGATTATGTACCTTACATATGTCAATTATGTACCTTACATATGTCAATTATGTACCTTACACGTGACAATTATGTACCTTACACGTCCCGATTATGTACCTTACGCGTCCCGATTATGTACCTTACACGTCCCAATTATGTACCTTACACGTCCCGATTATGAACCTTACACGTCCCGATTATGTACCTTACATATGTCAATTATGTACCTTACATATGTCAATTATGTACCTTACACGTGACAATTATGTACCTTACACGTCCCGATTATGTACCTTACGCGTCCCGATTATGTACCTTACACGTCCCGATTATGTACCTTACACGTCCCGATTATGTACCTTACACGTCCCGATTATGTACCTTACATATGTCAATTATGTACCTTACATATGTCAATTATGTACCTTACACGTGACAATTATGTACCTTACACGTCCCGATTATGTACCTTACGCGTCCCGATTATGTACCTTACACGTCCCAATTATGTACCTTACACGTCCCGATTATGAACCTTACATATGTCAATTATGTACCTTACATATGTCAATTATGTACCTTACACGTGACAATTATGTACCTTACATGTCCCAATTATGTACCTTACACGTCCCAATTATGTACCTTACACGTCCCGATTATGTACCTTACACGTCCCGATTATGAACCTTACATATGTCAATTATGTACCTTACACGTGACAATTATGTACCTTACATGTCCCAATTATGTACCTTACACGTCCCAATTATGTACCTTCCACGTCCCAATTGTTGTAGCTTACACGTCCCGATTATGTACCTTACGCGTCCCGATTATGTACCTTACACGTCCCGATTATGTACCTTACACGTCCCGATTATAAACCTTACAGGTGTCAATTATGTACCTTTCACGTCCCAATTATGTAACTTTCACGGGCCAATTATGTACCTTAAACGTCCCAATTATGTACCTTATATGTCTCAATTATGTACCCTACACGTCTCAATTATGTAACTTTCACGTGCCAATTATGTACCTTGTACGTTCCAATAATGTTCCTTACACATCCCAATTATGTACCTTTCACGTAACAATTATGTACCTTACACGTGCCAATTATGCACCTATCACGTCTCAATTATGTAACTTTCACGTGCCAATTATGTACTTTGCACGACCCAATATTGTAACTTACACGTCCCAATTATGTACCTTTCATGTAACAATTATGTAACTTTCACGTGACATTTTTGTAACTTACACGTCACGATAATGTACCATACACGTCCCAATTATGTACCTTACACGTCCCAGTTATGTACTTTACACGTCCCAAGAATTAGACATGGCAATGTCTCAAATTAAATTACAAGCTATAAAAATAATATTAGGTGATTTTAATGTAAAAGTAGGAAAAGGAAAAATGGCGGATGGATGAGATTCCAGTAGGTATCAGTCTGTCCGGAGTGCAGTTAAGATGTTCAGTCAGTATTGCTATCAAGAGCCCTGCCGAAGGCGTAGCCGTTAACGCTTCTCCACATTTTACCATCTCCAACAGCAGGTATCATTTCCTTTCCTTGCCACGAATGACACTGTCAAGAATGTTCTCTCGCTGTCTTCCTCTATCTCTCCACAATTGTTTCTTGTTGTCACAATACGTTCTAGTTTTAGTCTTCTCATGAGGTGGCCAGTACTTCTTTTAGGGTGTTAAATGTTAGGTTTTTCACATATACTAGATCATGATATATGAGGTGCTTCCGACATGTAACTGACCAGTTCGCGTCTGAGACAATTCATATCCACTGCCTGTATTGTTTGCTGGGAGAAGGCCGATCATCCAATGGCTTTTACCTTGTACAGTGATGTAGATGCTTCATCGTGAATCACGAATCTGTCTGATGTCTGACATATGAGATGTGGTTGCCATTTACCTTCTTGGTCGTCTTACCTCTCTGGTCAATTGCCAGAACATTCTAGAAACAGACTGGTACCCATGTTTACAAAGCAGGGACGACCACAGAGCCGAACTGGTGGACTCACTAATCCTACCGCCGCTGGGCGTTGTACCCGGACCACTTTCTTGGCAGGCCAATCACTAGCATCATCACTTGCCGTGTGGATAAGCGTGAAATGTCATGTTTAGCCATCTCAGACGATCACCAGAGTTGTCGATCAGTTCTGTGTTTTTGTCTCGATTATGCCATGTGGCCAAGCCATCAGGATATGTATCCCTCTGCATTCCCCTTGTTTGTTTGTTTGTTCGTTTTTTGCCCAGTTTTTTGCCAGTTTTCATCAAGTTTTCTAGTTTATTTCTTCTCATAACGTGCCCCAAAAAAATTGTGCGTGTCTTTGTCTAATTTCTCAAACCACTTTACGGTTTTATTTGCTTTTTGAATGACTTGCTCATTGGTTTTTCTGCCTGTAGATGGTATTCTTTGCATTTTCCTCAGAAAACACACTTCTGCGGCCATTAGATATTTTTTAGCTTGACTGCTCATTTTCCACGTTTCACATGTAGCACCTCACCACTCTTTTTCTTGGTGCAGTTGAAATCATTTTACTGGTTAGTATGTTTTCCGTCTTGCAAAAGTTTTGTTCTAATCTGTTCAGGTACATCTCGTCAGATGTTACGACTGTTCCCAGATAGTTGTACCGATTCTTGTTCTAATCTCTTCAAGGCTCCTCCCAGCAGACGTTATAACTGTTCCGAGATTGTTCGACGATTCACTTATCCCGAGATTGTTCGACGATTCACTTGTTTCTTCTTCTTTTCGTTCATCCGGAGTGTTTTTTCAGATGTGATTGCGGTGTGTCTGTTATGCGCCCTTGGGCCGAAACCCGTAGGCCAACACATCGACTTTAGCGTGCATTTTTGACCAGGTAGCATTCCTGGGAGACTCTCACTTTTGTGGCGCCATCTGCAACCATGCTGGCCAAGGTGGAACGGTCGAAGACAACGGTCATCCCTCAAAGGAAGGCAGGGACAGTCCATAGCATTTTCCGCCATCCAAGGTTGCTTCCATAGTTGCAGGGCCGACACATAACGCCCTGGATCTGGGCTCACCGAGGGAGATCGTCACGTCCTGCTCATGGCTGCTTTAAATCCTCACTTCAATATATTGGTCATTTCGTTTCCCCGGGTCATTCCCGCACAAACCAGACAGGTTTGCAGACGGCATCCACTCAGCGAGTTTTCGGACATGTGCTTGTCGTTGCGCCCATCAGAGCTTTTCCAGGCTCAACAGACATTCGGAAAACTACCCAGTCAGAGCTGTTCCGAACAAGAGCGGCATTCGGAAACTAGGTAGTCAGAGCTGTTCCTAGCACGAGAGACATTCGGACGAGACATTTCACTCGGACGTAATTGCGTAGTGTCAATTTTTAGTTTGCCACCCGTAGGACGACACTTCCGACTTCCAGCGGGCATTTTTTAATGAGGTTAGCCATCCTCTGGTTTCGAGGCACGTTGGACTGTTGTGATGTCGCTAACATCTCAGCTGGTCAAGATAGAACGACGAACGACATCGTGGTCGGCCCTCAAGGGAAGGCAGGGGCAGACCAAGAGAATTCCCTCGCTATCCAAGGAGGCTTCCATAATTGCAGAGCCGGCACATATTGCTCTGTGACTGGGCTCACCCGAGGAGTTGCCACGTCCTGCTCATGGCTGCTTTAGTTCCTCACTTCCATGTGTTGGGCAACTCGTTTGCCACTGATCGCTCAAGCACACACCAGGGACGGTCAGACTGCAAGCGACACCCAAGCTTTTGACTTCGGACCACGCAATAGGTTCGCTCGCCGTGCGTTCCATTTTGCGGCATTGGGACGTTCTTCCACTTTTGTCTACACTCTCTATGAGTTAGAGTTTTCGCAGCCACTTTCTTCGACTGGGGCACTTTTTGACTTTTTTTTGTACTCGCTCACGAGGTAGGCTACTTGTGCTGCCGGATCAGCACCTTACCTTCGTTCAGCAGTGAACGAGAAACGGCCTGGCCTCTCATCCGGGAATCTCTCATATCCCCCAGCTGAGAGCCTTCGAACTTCTATCAGACCTGAGCATGTAGCTTGCTCAGTATCACGCCTTTATTTTTCGAGAGGTGGCTATCGGCCCGGCTCTCAGGTCCGAGGGTTTGTGGCTTAGAGGCGTTCAGCCACAGCCCTCGACAGGGAGCCTTTAGTGTTTTGTCCGAACCAAGAACTTCTGCCTTCGTGCGCCTGATTTAAATTTTGGACTGCTATCCTCAGTCTCACCTGCAGAGCAGCAGGTTGTGTCTCTCTTAGTCTGGTCCCTATCCCATATGCTGTCCGATATGTAGTTTTTCACCCATCGGCAAGCACATGGGGTCGATGGGACACGCAAGCTCCCCCACCACGGCAAGGTGGAGACACATCGGGGGAGGATTCACTTGTTTAAGAATCTAATGACGATACGACCGTGATATAAGATATTCAATACTGAACGGAATAAATATTTATTGCAGGAGTGTGCAACATATGCTGACCAGAGATTACTATTACGGCCAGCACCCGCTCCATTTGAAGGCAACCTCTAGAGATGTCAACAAGCTTAAGTTGACTGCTGCTTTCTTTGATTTACACATATTGACGTCTGAAGGCACAAGAAGAAGAAGAAGCCCGAATAATACTGGACACAAACAAGTACATCAGACAGTTCAAGGGTTTCAAACAGAACCGAATAATACTGGACACAAACAAATACATCAGACAGTTCAAGGGTTTCAAACAGAACCGAATAATACTGGACACAAACAAATACATCAGACAGTTCAAGGGTTTCAAACAGAACCGAATAATACTGGACACAAACAAATACATCAGACAGTTCAAGGGTTTCAAACAGAAACGAATAATACTGGACACAAACAAATACATCAGACAGTTCAAGGGTTTCAAACAGAACCGAATAATACTGGACACAAACAAATACATCAGACAGTTCAAGGGTTTCAAACAGAACCGAATAATACTGTACACAAACAAATACATCAGACGTCAAGGGTTTCAAACAGAACCGAATAATACTGGACACAAACAAATACATCAGACAGTTCAAGGGTTTCAAACAGAACCGAATAATACTGGACACAAACAAATACATCAGACAGTTCAAGGGTTTCAAACAGAACCGAATAATACTGGACACAAACAAATACATCAGACAGTTCAAGGGTTTCAAACAGAACCGAATAATACTGGACACAAACAAATACATCAGACAGTTCAAGGGTTTCAAACAGAACCGAATAATACTGGACACAAACAAATACATCAGACAGTTCAAGGGTTTCAAACAGAACCGAATAATACTGGACACAAACAAATACATCAGACAGTTCAAGGGTTTCAAACAGAAACGAATAATACTGGACACAAACAAATACATCAGACAGTTCAAGGGTTTCAAACAGAACCGAATAATACTGGACACAAACAAATACATCAGACAGTTCAAGGGTTTCAAACAGAACCGAATAATACTGTACACAAACAAATACATCAGACGTCAAGGGTTTCAAACAGAACCGAATAATACTGGACACAAACAAATACATCAGACAGTTCAAGGGTTTCAAACAGAACCGAATAATACTGGACACAAACAAATACATCAGACAGTTCAAGGGTTTCAAACAGAACCGAATAATACTGGACACAAACAAATACATCAGACAGTTCAAGGGTTTCAAACAGAACCGAATAATACTGGACACAAACAAATACATCAGACAGTTCAAGGGTTTCAAACAGAACCGAATAATACTGGACACAAACAAATACATCAGACAGTTCAAGGGTTTCAAACAGAACCGAATAATACTGGACACAAACAAATACATCAGACAGTTCAAGGGTTTCAAACAGAACCGAATAATACTGGACACAAACAAATACATCAGACAGTTCAAGGGTTTCAAACAGAACCGAATAATACTGGACACAAACAAATACATCAGACAGTTCAAGGGTTTCAAACAGAACCGAATAATACTGGACACAAACAAATACATCAGACAGTTCAAGGGTTTCAAACAGAACCGAATAATACTGGACACAAACAAATACATCAGACAGTTCAAGGGTTTCAAACAGAACCGAATAATACTGGACACAAACAAATACATCAGACAGTTCAAGGGTTTCAAACAGAACCGAATAATACTGGACACAAACAAATACATCAGACAGTTCAAGGGTTTCAAACAGAACCGAATAATACTGGACACAAACAAATACATCAGACAGTTCAAGGGTTTCAAACAGAACCGAATAATACTGGACACAAACAAATACATCAGACAGTTCAAGGGTTTCAAACAGAACCGAATAATACTGGACACAAACAAATACATCAGACAGTTCAAGGGTTTCAAACAGAACCGAATAATACTGGACACAAACAAATACATCAGACAGTTCAAGGGTTTCAAACAGAACCGAATAATACTGGACACAAACAAATACATCAGACAGTTCAAGGGTTTCAAACAGAACCGAATAATACTGGACACAAACAAATACATCAGACAGTTCAAGGGTTTCAAACAGAACCGAATAATACTGGACACAAACAAATACATCAGACAGTTCAAGGGTTTCAAACAGAACCGAATAATACTGGACACAAACAAATACATCAGACAGTTCAAGGGTTTCAAACAGAACCGAATAATACTGGACACAAACAAATACATCAGACAGTTCAAGGGTTTCAAACAGAACCGAATAATACTGGACACAAACAAATACATCAGACAGTTCAAGGGTTTCAAACAGAACCGAATAATACTGGACACAAACAAATACATCAGACAGTTCAAGGGTTTCAAACAGAACCGAATAATACTGGACACAAACAAATACATCAGACAGTTCAAGGGTTTCAAACAGAACCGAATAATACTGGACACAAACAAATACATCAGACAGTTCAAGGGTTTCAAACAGAACCGAATAATACTGGACACAAACAAATACATCAGACAGTTCAAGGGTTTCAAACAGAACCGAATAATACTGGACACAAACAAATACATCAGACAGTTCAAGGGTTTCAAACAGAACCGAATAATACTGGACACAAACAAATACATCAGACAGTTCAAGGGTTTCAAACAGAACCGAATAATACTGGACACAAACAAATACATCAGACAGTTCAAGGGTTTCAAACAGAACCGAATAATACTGGACACAAACAAATACATCAGACAGTTCAAGGGTTTCAAACAGAACCGAATAATACTGGACACAAACAAATACATCAGACAGTTCAAGGGTTTCAAACAGAACCGAATAATACTGGACACAAACAAATACATCAGACAGTTCAAGGGTTTCAAACAGAACCGAATAATACTGGACACAAACAAATACATCAGACAGTTCAAGGGTTTCAAACAGAACCGAATAATACTGGACACAAACAAATACATCAGACAGTTCAAGGGTTTCAAACAGAACCGAATAATACTGGACACAAACAAATACATCAGACAGTTCAAGGGTTTCAAACAGAACCGAATAATACTGGACACAAACAAATACATCAGACAGTTCAAGGGTTTCAAACAGAACCGAATAATACTGGACACAAACAAATACATCAGACAGTTCAAGGGTTTCAAACAGAACCGAATAATACTGGACACAAACAAATACATCAGACAGTTCAAGGGTTTCAAACAGAACCGAATAATACTGGACACAAACAAATACATCAGACAGTTCAAGGGTTTCAAACAGAACCGAATAATACTGGACACAAACAAATACATCAGACAGTTCAAGGGTTTCAAACAGAACCGAATAATACTGGACACAAACAAATACATCAGACAGTTCAAGGGTTTCAAACAGAACCGAATAATACTGGACACAAACAAATACATCAGACAGTTCAAGGGTTTCAAACAGAACCGAATAATACTGGACACAAACAAATACATCAGACAGTTCAAGGGTTTCAAACAGAACCGAATAATACTGGACACAAACAAATACATCAGACAGTTCAAGGGTTTCAAACAGAACCGAATAATACTGGACACAAACAAATACATCAGACAGTTCAAGGGTTTCAAACAGAACCGAATAATACTGGACACAAACAAATACATCAGACAGTTCAAGGGTTTCAAACAGAACCGAATAATACTGGACACAAACAAATACATCAGACAGTTCAAGGGTTTCAAACAGAACCGAATAATACTGGACACAAACAAATACATCAGACAGTTCAAGGGTTTCAAACAGAACCGAATAATACTGGACACAAACAAATACATCAGACAGTTCAAGGGTTTCAAACAGAACCGAATAATACTGGACACAAACAAATACATCAGACAGTTCAAGGGTTTCAAACAGAACCGAATAATACTGGACACAAACAAATACATCAGACAGTTCAAGGGTTTCAAACAGAACCGAATAATACTGGACACAAACAAATACATCAGACAGTTCAAGGGTTTCAAACAGAACCGAATAATACTGGACACAAACAAATACATCAGACAGTTCAAGGGTTTCAAACAGAACCGAATAATACTGGACACAAACAAATACATCAGACAGTTCAAGGGTTTCAAACAGAACCGAATAATACTGGACACAAACAAATACATCAGACAGTTCAAGGGTTTCAAACAGAACCGAATAATACTGGACACAAACAAATACATCAGACAGTTCAAGGGTTTCAAACAGAACCGAATAATACTGGACACAAACAAATACATCAGACAGTTCAAGGGTTTCAAACAGAACCGAATAATACTGGACACAAACAAATACATCAGACAGTTCAAGGGTTTCAAACAGAACCGAATAATACTGGACACAAACAAATACATCAGACAGTTCAAGGGTTTCAAACAGAACCGAATAATACTGGACACAAACAAATACATCAGACAGTTCAAGGGTTTCAAACAGAACCGAATAATACTGGACACAAACAAATACATCAGACAGTTCAAGGGTTTCAAACAGAACCGAATAATACTGGACACAAACAAATACATCAGACAGTTCAAGGGTTTCAAACAGAACCGAATAATACTGGACACAAACAAATACATCAGACAGTTCAAGGGTTTCAAACAGAACCGAATAATACTGGACACAAACAAATACATCAGACAGTTCAAGGGTTTCAAACAGAACCGAATAATACTGGACACAAACAAATACATCAGACAGTTCAAGGGTTTCAAACAGAACCGAATAATACTGGACACAAACAAATACATCAGACAGTTCAAGGGTTTCAAACAGAACCGAATAATACTGGACACAAACAAATACATCAGACAGTTCAAGGGTTTCAAACAGAACCGAATAATACTGGACACAAACAAATACATCAGACAGTTCAAGGGTTTCAAACAGAACCGAATAATACTGGACACAAACAAATACATCAGACAGTTCAAGGGTTTCAAACAGAACCGAATAATACTGGACACAAACAAATACATCAGACAGTTCAAGGGTTTCAAACAGAACCGAATAATACTGGACACAAACAAATACATCAGACAGTTCAAGGGTTTCAAACAGAACCGAATAATACTGGACACAAACAAATACATCAGACAGTTCAAGGGTTTCAAACAGAACCGAATAATACTGGACACAAACAAATACATCAGACAGTTCAAGGGTTTCAAACAGAACCGAATAATACTGGACACAAACAAATACATCAGACAGTTCAAGGGTTTCAAACAGAACCGAATAATACTGCACACAAACAAATACATCAGACAGTTCAAGGGTTTCAAACAGAACCGAATAATACTGGACACAAACAAATACATCAGACAGTTCAAGGGTTTCAAACAGAACCGAATAATACTGGACACAAACAAATACATCAGACAGTTCAAGGGTTTCAAACAGAACCGAATAATACTGGACACAAACAAATACATCAGACAGTTCAAGGGTTTCAAACAGAACCGAATAATACTGGACACAAACAAATACATCAGACAGTTCAAGGGTTTCAAACAGAACCGAATAATACTGGACACAAACAAATACATCAGACAGTTCACGGGTTTCAAACAGAACCGAATAATACTGGACACAAACAAATACATCAGACAGTTCAAGGGTTTCAAACAGAACCGAATAATACTGGACACAAACAAATACATCAGACAGTTCAAGGGTTTCAAACAGAACCGAATAATACTGGACACAAACAAATACATCAGACAGTTCAAGGGTTTCAAACAGAACCGAATAATACTGGACACAAACAAATACATCAGACAGTTCAAGGGTTTCAAACAGAACCTAATAATACTGGACACAATCAAATACATCAGACAGTTCAAGGGTTTCAAACAGAACCGAATAATACTGGACACAAACAAATACATCAGACAGTTCAAGGGTTTCAAACAGAACCGAATAATACTGGACACAAACAAATACATCAGACAGTTCAAGGGTTTCAAACAGAACCGAATAATACTGGACACAAACAAATACATCAGACAGTTCAAGGGTTTCAAACAGAACCGAATAATACTGGACACAAACAAATACATCAGACAGTTCAAGGGTTTCAAACAGAACCGAATAATACTGGACACAAACAAATACATCAGACAGTTCAAGGGTTTCAAACAGAACCGAATAATACTGGACACAAACAAATACATCAGACAGTTCAAGGGTTTCAAACAGAACCGAATAATACTGGACACAAACAAATACATCAGACAGTTCAAGGGTTTCAAACAGAACCGAATAATACTGGACACAAACAAATACATCAGACAGTTCAAGGGTTTCAAACAGAACCGAATAATACTGGACACAAACAAATACATCAGACAGTTCAAGGGTTTCAAACAGAACCGAATAATACTGGACACAAACAAATACATCAGACAGTTCAAGGGTTTCAAACAGAACCGAATAATACTGGACACAAACAAATACATCAGACAGTTCAAGGGTTTCAAACAGAACCGAATAATACTGGACACAAACAAATACATCAGACAGTTCAAGGGTTTCAAACAGAACCGAATAATACTGGACACAAACAAATACATCAGACAGTTCAAGGGTTTCAAACAGAACCGAATAATACTGGACACAAACAAATACATCAGACAGTTCAAGGGTTTCAAACAGAACCGAATAATACTGGACACAAACAAATACATCAGACAGTTCAAGGGTTTCAAACAGAACCGAATAATACTGCACACAAACAAATACATCAGACAGTTCAAGGGTTTCAAACAGAACCGAATAATACTGGACACAAACAAATACATCTGTCACCGCCTCACGTATATATCTAGTAAAGGGCTGCAACTCCAGCCCAAGGGAAACCATTGAGTCGAGCAGGACCCAAGTAAGCTAGAACCTTCTAGATAGAAATGGTCACCAAGTCCATGATTCCGTGGACACTGATGTGGCCCGCCTAATGCGGGGTCCACGAGGAACTCGGACAGAGTTACCGCCCGTGTCGGGTTAGGACACGCGGAGACCGGCAGAGGACGAATGGACTTGAGAGAGGCAACAGGGCCTGCCTTTGAGGGACTCTATAGATATCAATAGATATATAGACATAGGCTAGATAGTTTGCTAGACTGTTAAATGATACTTATGTGTGTGATGTTTCCTATTTGACAGATGTAATATAGCGCGGGTCTGTTTACCCACTGCGCCAACGCATACTGTATATGTAAATACAATAAATATCGATCTCATAAAGGAAAGATTTATTGTTGCCTGTGTGAACCCAAGTTTAGTTATCTAGCTACGAGCAAGACTATGACAGGCTTTTTGGGGGCTAGTTTTCCGGTTTTGGCATAGAATGTTTTCTTAAAAACCTGTTAAATGCCATGTAAAAGTAATTATTTACGCATATCACATTGATTTTTGAAAACACATTGATTTGTTAAATCAAAGAAATTGTTAACGTTGTAAGTTTACATAGAACTAGTAGCTATCTAGCTATAAAATAGAAGTAATCTGAGTCCCTCGGCAATGTCTCAACATTGCCTCCACAGCGCCTCTTTATTTTGATTCTGTAAACATTTTTTTTTTACATGTTACTATTTTGACATTTTTTTTTGTGACAGTCACTAATGTTTTCTCGCTCCACGAGCAGATTGTTCCGCAACAAGTGCCGCGTCCAACCGATGAAACCTTTCCCACAGTAACGAGAGTGCAAGATAACATCGAGGAGCTTCAAAAATTCAGAGCTAAGTTTCACCTCATACTCATTGTACTTCTAAGCTGTACTTCTCATGTTTCATCAATGTATTATGTTGTTTCATATTGATTTGGTTGCATATTCATGAACTTTTCACCAACATAACCTTGCATTTTGATTTACACATTAATAAGTAAGGGAGTTAACCAAATTTTCGACTACACTACATTTTTTCTAAGGGATTTAATTTTAGGAATATTACAAACGAGTGAAACACAAAATGTCTACCTTAGATAAATGCATTGAGCAAGGAATAAAGCTAGGTTATAAAGAAGAGAAATTGTCAGAATGGGCACAGAAAACGCACGCAGAAAACATTGCCCGTGAAGAAAGAGCGATAGAACGAGAGGAAAAGAAATCGCAGATGGAGGCCGAAGAAAAGAAACTGCAGATCCAGGCAGAGGAAAAGAAAATGCAGATGCAGGCAGAGGAAAAGAAAATGCAGATGCAGATGGAGGCAGAAGAAAAGAAAATGCAGATGCAGGCAGAGGAAAAGAACGCGCAGATGCAGGCAGAGGAAAAGAAAATGCAGATGCAGATGGAGGCAGAAGAAAAGAAAATGCAGATGCAAGCAGAGGAAAAGAAAATGCAGATGCAGATGCAGGCTCAGGAAAAACAGCTGGAGCTCGAGGCGGCGGCCAAACAGGCCCAATTGAATGCCGAAACACAAATAAAATTAAAACAGATGGAGCTTGAGTCTAACGCAGAAATATCTATAAATAAGCTAAGAAGCAAAGAGGAAGAACAAAAATATAATAAATATAAAGGTCTCGTTAAGGCTTTCTGTTCTGGAGATTCCATCTCCGCTTACTTAGAAAATTTTGAATGCCTCATGTCTCATCATAAAATCATTAAAGCAGATTGGGCATTTATTCTAATGAGGAATTTGGCTCTTGAACCACTGAAAGTAATAGAAACAATACCACAGGAAATGCGAAAAGACTATGAGTACCTAAAACAACGCATTCTCCAACATTTTTCTTTAGACACTGCAGGCTACCAACAACAATTTGCCAAATTATCTCCACAACCAAACCAAACCTTCATAGATTATGTCAGCACAGTCCAAGACATATGCACAAAATGGATTAACTCGGCTAAAACCAACAATAGCCATGATAAACTTAAAGAACTAATTATAATAGATAAAATAGTTAGTGAACAAAAGACATTGGAAATATTGACTCACTTAAAGGAAAAAGCCCAACAGATGGGGCTGGTTATCAACCAAGATAAGACAGAATATATGGTAATTTCAAGAGACGGAATGGCTAGAAACCCTGGCCACATACAAATAGATAATATGACCATTAAAAGAACGGAAACATACAAATACCTGGGTACAATCTTCAACTGCTCCAACATCATAAGGGAAGAAATACAAACTAGAATCAACTCTGGAAATAAGATATACTATGCACTACAACATCTACTAAAATCAAAGGCGCTATCTCGTAACATCAAAATCACAATTTATAAAACACTGATCAGACCAGTTGTGCTGTATGGCTCTGAAACCTGGAGTACAACGAAAGGAGACGAAGCCTTGTTACAAACCTTTGAGAACAAAATTTTAAGACGCATCTTTGGACCCATTAGGGATACACAAATTGGAGAGTGGAAAAGAAGAAGTAACAAAGACATTTATGATCTGTTTAAGTCCCCGCTAATCACTGGTATCATGAAGGCTAATAGACTACAATGGCTGGGGCATATAGAAAGAATGGAAGATAATAGGGAAACAAAACTCGCTTACACTCAGGAAATAAATGACCGTAGACCCCGAGGTAGACCAAGAAGGCGGTGGAGAGATAATACATGTACAGACCTACAAGCACTTGGAATCAACGACTGGCAAGAGAAGGTCCACCAGAGAGACGAATGGAGACGGATTGTATTTGCAGCAAAGAACCTCAATGGCTCGGAACGCTGAAGAAGAAGAAGAAGAAGAAGAAAATAGTTAGCACCATCCCCACACCTTTTGCCAAGTTCTTAAAACAAATGGATTGTAAGAGCATTCAGGAAATCGAGGCGAAAGGGAATGCATTTTTTACAGCAAATAGGGATATTTTTCAACATAATATAAGTCACAATGATACAGCAGCTGCAGTGGTGAACACCAAATACTCCAAACAATCACAGAGCAGATTTAAACCACGATCCAATGTCGGTAAAGTAGTAAGGTGCCAATATTGCAATGCTCATCACGACATTTACGGTATGTGTGACAAGTCACCCTCCTACCCTGAACACCTCAAAAAGATGGTAGAGAAGCAAACAGCTAAACGCATGGCTTACCACAGAGTAGTTAAATGTTATTTCTGCAATAGCTGGGGTCACTATAATAAAGATTGTCAAGGCCGAAAGTTATTGAAACAGGCCAATGCGGCATTAGTAGAAACGTCGACTGACGAAGAGCTTGAGTCACTAAATGAATGTGAAAATCAACACGACAATGAGAGCGAGCTTGGGAATGCTGTACACGTCATAAACACCATAACAGACAGTAAGTGCAACACCTGTACAAAGTTCCAACTGGACACAACACTACATTGTGGTCACATTATCCCAATTGCAAATGAAATAGCTAACGCTGCCTTATCATCCACAGGCAAGCTAGTTTTTTATACAGGGTTTGTTAACAACAAAAAGGGCACGTTAATTCGTGATTCCGGCGCAACTCTCTGTGGGGTGAGGAGAACATTAATAGACACTAAAGACTACACAGACAAACATGTCACATGTCGCACATTTTCAGGTACAATAGAGAAATACCCCCTTGCTTTGGTCGAAATTCAGACACCGTTCATATCGGGGAAAGTATTGTGTGCTATCCTTGAAAATCCCGTCGCGGATATTATACTTGGTAATTTACCCAACATACTTCCATGCTCTGAAACAGAAATAAAAAGGTGGGAGCAAAAACACGGTATCCAACACAGAAATAGCAACACAAAAGAGAAACACCATTCTTGCTTGTCTCAAACTGCCAAAATACCAAGGGAGACAACCACTGAGGTAATTCAGGAAGAATTTACCGAGGTGTACAATGCAGGGGCGGTCGAATCAAGAAACGATACGACCGAATTAAAACCTCGAATTGAGGATGCGACCAAACTACCAAATACCGAACCTGTAAATGTGCAACAAAACACACAACACACAAACGCAATAACACGACAGACAACCCACAAAACCAACACCGACCAACTACAGGAATCATTAGAAATAGTAGCGCCAAACTCAACTAACATCAATTTTGGAAATGAACAGAAAAATGACCCTACACTAGCACCATACTTTAAGTTAGTAGGCCTTAAGCCAAAATTAACAAAGAACGCATCGTGGACATTTAGGCTACAAAATAACATCTTAACGAGATTTTACACAACAAACCAGACCACGACACAGCAAATAGTGTTACCACAAGCACACCGAGACAAAGTGCTAAAATTAGCCCATGACTCCCCTTTTGGAGGTCACATGGGGTATGAAAAGACCAGGGCTAGAGTCCTCACCCAATTTTATTGGCCAAAGTTTTGCCAACATATAAAAACTTTCTGTAGAGCTTGTGATGTATGTCAAAGACTGGGGAAAAAGGGAAAAAACCCTACAGCAGAAGTCCAATCAACGACAACTGCCTCGAGGCCTTTCCAAATCGTGGCAGTTGACCTAGTAGGTCCGTTGAATCACATATCGAATAAGGGGAATAGGTACATTTTTACTCTCGTGGATTTATGTACAAGGTGGCCCGAAATGTTGCCATTAAGATCTATCTCCTCTAAGGATGTGATGGACATATTACTAAATATTTTCTCCCGTTTTGGCTTCCCGGAGAAAATCATTTCAGATAGAGGTACCCAGTTCATATCTAATGCCACCCAATCAGTAACTAAGTTACTAGGCATCAAGCAGTGTTTCACCAGTCCCTATCGACCAGCCGCAAACGGTATCTGCGAAAAGCTTAATGGGGACCTGAAACATATGCTATCCAAAGTGACAGCTGAAAATCCAGCCGATTGGGACATACTTCTCCCAACGGTGCTGTTCGCATACAGAGAAGTCCCTCAATCAAGTACAGGGTTCTCTCCCTTCGAATTGATGTATGGAGCGAACCCAAGAGGACCTCTCACCATTTATAAAGAGATCATCTCAGAACCTGTAGATAGCCAACTTCCCATTTCCACCTATGATTTGGTCACTGATACCAGAGACAAAATCATACGTTCGTGTATATTGGCCAGAACATCACTACAGGAGAAAGGTTTTAAATACAGGCAGTACGCCAATAGAAGTGCAAAAACCATTGTCCTACATCCAGGTCAGGATATTTTACTTCTACTACCTGACAAAAGAGATTTACTGTCAACCTCCTGGCAGGGACCTTTTAAGATCATTAGAAGAATTTCAGAAGTGGATTACGAAATCTCTTTAAATGGAAAACTGAAAATATTCCATATAAATATGTTGAAACCATATTATGTTAGACAGGACAATGAGACAAATGAACTGACTCAACGAACTGGTGACGGAGACAAAACGACAATTTCTCAACGAACTGACACCTCAACAAACGAAGCATCGTTAACGACACACTCGTACGACGACGAAAACGACGAAGACATATGGACATTACCGACAATCTGTGATATAGACATCGACAACAAATTTGACGACATATTGACAACTATTGATCTCGACGACGACGACAATGACATTGAAGACAATTTCCAAACAGTGGCATCTGTGGTAAATCAGACAGACGTGGACAACACTGAAATCCCTGTACCAATCATGACTGACGACGGAAGTATAAATGACATACATATCTCTGACACTTTGACACAACAACAGCGACAAGACATTTTGACTATCCTTGACGAATATAAATCTATCTTTTCTAACAAACCTGGACGCACTGATAAAATAACACATTCAATTGTGTTGACAGATCTAAGACCGGTCAAATGTAGACCATATTCTATTCCTCTCCATTACAGATCTAATTTAGATAAAGAAATTTTAGACTTAGAGAAGAATGGCATTATTCAAAAATCGATGTCTCAATATTCGTCACCGATTGTTCTGGTGAAGAAAAAGGACCAGACAATTCGTTTATGCATTGACTATCGAGTATTAAATACAAGAACAACAACAGATGCAGAGCCAATGAACAGCTGTGAGGATCTTATCTTAAATATGGCTCAATCATCCTTATTTTCTAAGACCGATTTAGCTAAAGGATATTGGCAAGTTCCATTACACCCTTCTTGTAGACATATAACAGCATTCGCAACACCTCTTGGCTTGTACGAATGGCTATATCTTCCGTTTGGGCTCAAGAACGCACCGGCCACATTTGTAAGACTAACAAGATTGTTATTACACGGAATTAATGACGTAGTTGCTTATATTGATGATATATGCATCCATTCTTCTGATATGACTTCTCACTTACTCACCCTTAAACAAGTCTTCCACCAAATCTCTCTTTTTGGACTTACTATCAAACCTTCCAAGGTTGAAATAGGTTATACACAAATAGACTTCCTTGGACATAGAATTTCTGAAGGAAAATTGTTGACTGATGATAAAATTGTTTCCAAGATCCTTAAGCTAGAAGTACCTACCACAAAGAAGCAAGTTAGAAGTTTACTAGGTCTGATTAACTATTATTCGAAATTTATTCCACATTGGGCAGAATTAACCTCAGTCTTTTCTGATATGTTAACTAAACATCATCCATCAAAAATTTGTAAAAGTACCAGCTTAGATGATGCAATGTGTAAATTGAAACATATTTTTGCTAATCCACCAGTCTTACGATTACCCAACATAAATTTACCCTTTATTTTGACCACAGATGCGAGCGCTATCGCAATAGGAGGATGCCTGATGCAGGAAATGGATGGCATAAAACACCCAATTCTCTATGTAAGCCGCAAACTAAAGCAGGCTGAGACTCGGTATGCCACAGTTGAATTAGAGTGTTTGAGCCTAGTGTTTTGTATATTGAGATTATCGAAGTTCCTCTTAGGGAGTCACTTTGTGGTCCTCACTGACAGTTCGCCATTATTAGTCCTTAACCAGGGGTCACCTAAAAACCATCGGCTACAAAGATGGTGTCTTCTACTGCAAGATTTCGACTTCGAAATCCGCCACATCAAAGGCACCGACAACATTGTGGCTGACCTTTTGTCACGGCAAGTGAATGCGCCAGTAGAATGACTCTGATCACATCGACCATTGGCCATACTATAAACTGTGATACTTTTAGTCGGTTGCATATTACAGTGGAACTCTACACCTGCTAGAGTACTCTCAGTGATTAGTTAAATTACGACACCCAAGAACATGATACGTTACTTTAAGAACTATACCATCAAGTGCCTAAGCGCTAGAACGATTCCAGCAAGAAACAGTAACTGTGTTTGGGTCAACCAATAAGATCAACCAACGAACTAACTCCGAATTCTGTACGAACTCGTTATATAGGACATTAAGAACATGCCATACTTGCTGTTACTACGTAACTTTACAAACAGCCGAAACAGAACCCCATCGACTACGACACTCAAGAGACAGCCATATTAGCTTTACCATTCATGGCATAACACGCTAGCGACAGGAGAACGACGCGCACATCATCTTGGGATTTAATTAATTAATTAGTTTAGGATTAAATATGTATTATATTTCCATTATTGTTGTATATAAATTGTATTCACCTGTAATTTGTACATATTCGACATTAATATTACAGGCGGTATCATTCCTAAGCTAAAGAACCGTCCTATACAATTGTCTCTATCTAAATTGTAACCCATTTGTCATTCATCGTACAAGAAGTACGTATTTACTTAAAGGGCAAATATCGCCTAGCCCATTTTTTCTAAGGGCAATAACACTTACCTCAACTTTAATTATATATTTTAACCAAATACTATTTTTAATCAAAAGTGAGTGAATGACTGTGTGAATGGATTAAATGAGAGAACGATACACTTGGCGGACAAATTGTACGCAAACCGTATTTATTTTAATTTGTCTGCGTCTTTCATGTAAATTGTATGACTTGTCTAATTTGTGAATACATGTGTAGTACTTAGTTTAATAGTGAGTTAATATACTTAGCTTAGCAGTTAGGATACATCTAAGCACCACTACTTGGAATGCCTTTTCATGTATTGCACACAGTGCAGTAGTTCATGATTGAGGTTATCCCAACTCGTGACGCTTGGAAATACGCCACACATTCAGCATACACAGTACACAAACCTTAAAACTCAACACTATCAAGTTAAAATACAGTCACTTTATTAGAAACATCAACTTATTAGTCAAAACACACTAACAAGCCAACAGGGACACTTGTAGTATGAGGGGGATAAAAGAACAAGGTAACTACATATTTAGCATTATATAACATACGGGAGTAAAAGTGTATAGAAATACACACTCAGATCAAGATTTGAAGGTGTACTTATTTAGCCAAGACTTCGGTCTTGTTAACCCTCTATTATATAGGGGTTATTTGTCTGGGTACCATTTTGGGTACTATGAGAAGGGCAAGTTGTAAATACAACTACTAAAATGCCACGTAACTTCGGTCTGATAAGCACATTTAAGCACACGAGAGACAGGGATCTCTGCACCAAATCAGACAAGTGTTGTATGGTAGAATACATGAGTTTTTAGTGCTAATAGGTAGGTTGCCAGGTTACTATCCGCCAAACTACAACACCAACTGTAGGTGAGTCGGTGACAGAATTAGAACGGATCTAATTCCCAACAACAAATCACGTCACGGGGGAGGGGGGATCCTGTCACCGCCTCACGTATATATCTAGTAAAGGGCTGCAACTCCAGCCCAAGGGAAACCATTGAGTCGAGCAGGACCCAAGTAAGCTAGAACCTTCTAGATAGAAATGGTCACCAAGTCCATGATTCCGTGGACACTGATGTGGCCCGCCTAATGTGGGGTCCACGAGGAACTCGGACAGAGTTACCGCCCGTGTCGGGTTAGGACACGCGGAGACCGGCAGAGGACGAATGGACTTGAGAGAGGCAACAGGGCCTGCCTTTGAGGGACTCTATAGATATCAATAGATATATAGACATAGGCTAGATAGTTTGCTAGACTGTTAAATGATACTTATGTGTGTGATGTTTCCTATTTGACAGATGTAATATAGCGCGGGTCTGTTTACCCACTGCGCCAACGCATACTGTATATGTAAATACAATAAATATCGATCTCATAAAGGAAAGATTTATTGTTGCCTGTATGAACCCAAGTTTAGTTATCTAGCTACGAGCAAGACTATGACAACATCAGACAGTTCAAGGGTTTCAAACAGAACCGAATAATACTGGACACAAACAAATACATCAGACAGTTCAAGGGTTTCAAACAGAACCGAATAATACTGGACACAAACAAATACATCAGACAGTTCAAGGGTTTCAAACAGAACCGAATAATACTGGACACAAACAAATACATCAGACAGTTCAAGGGTTTCAAACAGAACCGAATAATACTGGACACAAACAAATACATCAGACAGTTCAAGGGTTTCAAACAGAACCGAATAATACTGGACACAAACAAATACATCAGACAGTTCAAGGGTTTCAAACAGAACCGAATAATACTGGACACAAACAAATACATAAGACAGTTCAAGGGTTTCAAACATAACCGAATAATACTGGACACAAACAAATACATCAAACAGTTCAAGGGTTTCAAACAGAACCGAATAATACTGGACACAAACAAATACATCAGACAGTTCAAAGGTTTCAAACAGAACCGAATAATACTGCACACAAACAAATACATCAGACAGTTCAAGGGTTTCAAACAGAACCGAATAATACTGGACACAAACAAATACATCAGACAGTTCAAGGGTTTCAAACAGAACCCAATAATACTGGACACAAACAAATACATCAGACAGTTCAAGGGTTTCAAACAGAAACGAATAATACTGGACACAAACAAATACATCAGACAGTTCAAGGGTTTCAAACAGAACCGAATAATACTGGACACAAACAAATACATCAGACAGTTCAAGGGTTTCAAACAGAACCGAATAATACTGGACACAAACAAATACATCAGACAGTTCAAGGGTTTCAAACAGAACCGAATAATACTGCACACAAACAAATACATCAGACAGTTCAAGGGTTTCAAACAGAACCGAATAATACTGGACACAAACAAATACATCAGACAGTTCAAGGGTTTCAAACAGAACCGAATAATACTGGACACAAACAAATACATCAGACAGTTCAAGGGTTTCAAACAGAACCGAATAATACTGGACACAAACAAATACATCAGACAGTTCAAGGGTTTCAAACAGAACCCAATAATACTGGACACAAACAAATACATCAGACAGTTCAAGGGTTTCAAACAGAACCGAATAATACTGGACACAAACAAATACATCAGACAGTCAAGGGTTTCAAACAGAACCGAATAATACTGGACACAAACAAATACATCAGACAGTCAAGGGTTTCAAACAGAACCGAATAATACTGGACACAAACAAATACATCAGACAGTTCAAGGGTTTCAAACAGAACCGAATAATACTGGACACAAACAAATACATGAGACAGTCAAGGGTTTCAAACAGAACCGAATAATACTGGACACAAACAAATACATCAGACAGTTCAAGGGTTTCAAACAGAACCGAATAATACTGGACACAAACAAATACCTCAGACAGTTCAAGGGTTTCAAACAGAACCGAATAATACTGGACACAAACAAATACATCAGACAGTCAAGGGTTTCAAACAGAACCGAATAATACTGGACACAAACAAATACATCAGACAGTTCAAGGGTTTCAAACACAACCGAATAATACTGGACACAAACAAATACATCAGACAGTTCAAGGGTTTCAAACAGAACCGAATAATACTGGACACAAAACAATAAATCAGATAGTTCAAGGGTTTCAAACAGAACCGAATACTACTGGACACAAACAAATACATCAGACAGTTCAAGGGTTTCAAACAGAACCGAATAATACTGGACACAAACAAATACATCAGACAGTTCAAGGGTTTCAAACAGAACCGAATAATACTGGACACAAACAAATACATCAAACAGTTCAAGGGTTTCATACACAACCGAATAATACTGGACACAAACAAATACATCAGACAATCAAGGGTTTCAAACAGAACCGAATAATACTGGACACAAACAAATACATCAGACAGTTCAAGGGTTTCAAACAGAACCGAATAATACTGGACACAAACAAATACATCAGACAGTTCAAGGGTTTCAAACAGAACCGAATAATACTGGACACAAACAAATACATCAGACAGTTCAAGGGTTTCAAACAGAACCGAATAATACTGGACACAAACAAATACATCAGACAGTTCAAGGGTTTCAAACAGAACCGAATAATACTGGACACAAACAAATACATCAGACAGTTCAAGGGTTTCAAACAGAACCGAATAATACTGGACACAAACAAATACATCAGACAGTTCAAGGGTTTCAAACAGAACCGAATAATACTGGACACAAACAAATACATCAGACAGTTCAAGGGTTTCAAACAGAACCGAATAATACTGGACACAAACAAATACATCAGACAGTTCAAGGGTTTCAAACAGAACCGAATAATACTGGACACAAACAAATACATCAGACAGTTCAAGGGTTTCAAACAGAACCGAATAATACTGGACACAAACATATACATCAGACAGTTCAAGGGTTTCAAACAGAACCGAATAATACTGGACACAAACAAATACATCAGACAGTTCAAGGGTTTCAAACAGTGTTCATAAGCAAAGAGGACCGACGTCATTGTACCAGGTTTTATCCGACATGGCTCGGTCTCTTTCCGCAGGGCAACCTCCCGAATGCGTCGCACAAAGTACGAACTCCATATCGCCAGTGACGACCCCCATGACTCTCCGAGAAAATTACCAGCGTGAACCGAGTGACGGAGCCCGGAGATGAACCCACGACGTAACCACTTCGCCACGGAGACTCCCATATATCAGACAACTAAGATAATCAAAGTTACTGAATTTATAGAATGTGTTCTGTTCCACTGATTTCACGTTTTTTCTTCCTCCTCATCTCATCTGGTTCTTCTTGTACCTCGCGGTGTTGCGGTGAAGCATAAACAGCGGGAGAGTGCCCGTTTATGAGTTAAAAATATGGAGATTTCCATGAGTTGACGTTCATGACCTTGATATTCTCTGACTTTCACCTTTTGTTGTATAAAACATTGGTACAATGCTGAACTTATAGTGTGCACAGTTCCATATACTGAATGAACTCTTCTAATTCCACCGACTATACTTATATTCATTGCAATGAATAGACCAACACATGCGGAAAGTGGGAAATGGAAGGGATCAGATTTACAAGAACACCCTTGAGAAATCAGCCTGTCCACTTTCCACTTTGCTTGAGTTATTCATCATATTTTTAATGCTTTATTCATTATATTTTAAATGCTTCGCCATAGTTCATGTCATTTTATTATTTGTATAGCAGACGGGAATCGTTAAATATTCTTCTCGTTTGTTAATCTAAGTATTGAATAAACACAGACACAAATTCTATTTGAATCTGTGTGTAGATTTTGACAAATTCATGGCGGAGAAGAGGAGATTAGACAAGACAACTAGTTTTATCCCTTATCTGCGGCAGCTGCGTGAGATTTGGAAACTGACCGCCTTATTATATTTTTCATACAGTGGTATGGCTGCCGGTCGTTCAGACAGCAATAGCAAACTACTGAACATAAACTTGTCAAGAAGTCACCACAAAAATGATAGGTTTGGCTGCGATGTCCTGTAAAGGATACGCAACAAACTTTGTATTCCACAAATCACTGACCTGATGTGACAAGGAGTCATTCAGGAAGGCTTGGGCTGTATCATTCCGATCAGTACCAGGGAATGATTTACTCCCGACAACAGTGTTTGGGTAGTCAAGAGGGATAATATGCGCGTTGTATCATAAGATATGGAGTCATATGCATTATTAAATCTCTCCTGCCATCCGGTGGCCATGGGTTGGATCCGTATCGGTGCAGATTCGAATGTTTGAAAATGGACCTAGGCTCTCAGGTCGACCTAGTCTGAAATGGATATCAGGATTTGTCTTGGGAAGTAAAAGCGGCTGATGTGATGCTGACCACATCAGTCATTCCGACTCGTTCATTCGTTTCACGAGTACAGTTTTCTCTGGGATACCTGGGGGTCGTCGCCGGAGCTACGGAGTTCGTGCTTTGTGCGATGCTTTCTGCAGTTCACCCTGCAAAAAGAGACCGAGCCATATGGGATAAAACCCGAGGCAATATAGTCGATCCTTTCGACTTTTAAGACTTTTTTATGAAGGAGTCGAATCCACGACCTTCTAGACACGAGGCAGACGACTTAAACACTTAACCAGGGAAACTCCTCCCACCCCCCTCTCCTCTCCCCTCGTTCCCCTCCACATTAATACGTACGAGTGTGGATAACTCGATTTGACGGAAGTCGACAAAAGCACCGACAACAGCAGCAGCAGCGGCACCTAAGTAACAATAACAGCAATAACTTTACAGCAACCAAATAAATACATCATTCTCATATGTATTCCACCCTGCAGACAATGACCGGACTATAGTACAGGAAAGCTCGTAAGTTTAGTGACAGGAAGAAGTGGAGAACAAAGTTGTTTGTGCACTATCGTCTGACCTCCGAGCTTCGAGATCTCAGTCTCCCTGGTGAGTTAGGTCACGTTTCTATTTTAAGACAAACATAACTAGCATGCTGCTTGTGTTATATTATATTATCTTACCTTAATCTACAAAAAGAATTTCAAGATCCTCGCCGGTGCCACGAAGTTCTTGCACTGAGCTGAGATTCTCCGGACTCGGGCTTGAGTTAGGAGGAGAACGGAGCTCTTATGGGTTACACCCGTGTGCCGTGATGTTGATCCGTCGACTAAACTAATCTACACCTTACCTTAGGTTTTGTTTTGTTAAGTGGAAAGACGTTACTGTTCAATAAGCACTCCAGTTCGTGCCTCAGTCCTCCAATGCAGCAGCCATCTCAAAGAATTTCTCCTCCCTGTTCCCTCGAGGAGTTGGTTATGATATCTCCTCTACCTCCAGTAGACACCAGCAACGGTACACAAATACTTCCAGTTGACACTAACAACTGTAAACAAATACTTCAGTAGACACTAACAACTGTAAACAAATACTTCAGTAGACACCAGCAACGGTACACAAATACTTCCAGTTGACAGCAGCAACGGTAAACAAATACTTGAGTAGACAGAAGCAATGGTACACAAATACTTCAGTAGACACTAACAACTGTACACAAATACTTCAGTAGATAGCAGCAGCGGTACACAAATACTTCAGTAGACACTAACAACTGTACACAAATACTTCAGTAATCACCAGCAACGGTAAACAAATACTTGAGTAGACAGAAGCAATAGTACACAAATACTTCAGTAGACACCAGCAATGGTACACAAATACTTCAGTAGACACCAGCAACGGTAGAGAAATACTTTAATAGACACTAACAACTGTACACAAATACTTTCAGTAGACACCAGCAACGGTAGAGAAATACTTTAATAGACACTAACAACTGTACACAAATACTTTCAGTAGACACCAGCAACGGTAGAGAAATACTTTAATAGACACTAACAACTGTACACAAATACTTTCAGTAGTCACCAGCAACGGTACACAAATACTTTCAGTAGACACCAGCAACGGTACACAAATACTTTCAGTAGACACCAGCAATGGTACACAAATACTTTCAGTAGACACCAGCAACGGTACACAAATACTTCAGTAGACACAAACAACGGTACACAAATACTTTCCAATACGATAAACGTTGTTTTAATATGCGAAATAATAAAATGTGGATACACACTGACTCTTTCAATAAGGATATATAACAAACCGTTACCTTGGCAGATTTCTCTGGTGCAGAAAGAAAAGCTTTGGACACTTCTTGGTCAAACTGCGACGTCAGTTTTTGGTTATCGGCCACCTCTTCTTTGCCGTTTTCTGCCATGGTGCCAGCTGGCAGTATGTTTTGTTGCCACTCACAGCAACCAAGGTTTACACAGGCTGTGCGCAACTGTACAGGCCCTGGACAGCCGTTTCTGCAATCGAACCAAAAGAGAATTCACTACTCTTTTATCTGGTCAGCAAACGTAGTAAAGGAATCGTGTACACGCCTTACGGGTATATGGTGCCAGACCCATGTTTTCATAGAACAATCGGCACTCAGTGGGTGATGTGGTCTGTATCCCGCCGGCCAACTTAACTTCTCAAACCAATTCTCTTTATTTATCCATTTATAAATGGATCTCTCTGAAAGCCCTTGTCAAGTTTTAAAAACTCGAATCCGCCTCGATACGAAACAGACATGTGACTAAGGCACGGCGAGCGAGCGTCTAGCTATTGTTGTACTACCGCTGCTCTCTTATCAGCCCCCCCCCCCCCCCTAATATGAATAAAATTACTGGAACTGCAGTAAAGCTGGGGACATGTGAACAATGCTCAATAACACGAAGTAATGCAGCTTTACAGAACACAGTTACTGAAAACATTGGGCGTTGCGGCGACTAGTCTTCATCAGCAAACAAATAAAGAAAACACAACATATAATAATATAATCACGGGGAAGACACTACGGTGATTACATTAAGGCGTAAGAAGGGGATGAGAAGAATGAAAAGATGAACAAAAAAATAATGAGAACTATGAAAATAAAATGAAAAAATGAAAACGAAATGGTCCTTATCTTGATGTGCCAAGCATTATCAGCCGCGACGTGTGTCGTTTTGTTCACATAAAATCTCGACTCTTTTTAATTACATGATTAAATGTCATGGGATGATTAATCGCCTTAAACAACTTCCCGTATCTGCTATGGTATATATAGTAGTTTTCCCTAGCGACTCTCTTTAATTTGATATATAAAACAACATTACTACTACTATATGAATAACCTTTCAGTCATAACTGTGAAACACGCCTACTTTCTACTTTCCGCCCTCTACTTTTGTTTCGTTCAAACTTTTTCTTTGGCACTGAATCTGTTAAGAATGGGATTGAGTTGAGCAACTATTTACTTGTGGTACTAGATCTTTGATGTGTCCTTTAGACGCTCTTTTGCTAAACCATCTGAACAGCGTCTTGTATCCGCTTTCTAACTTCTTTATTAGATTCTGTTACTTTTTGATGTTTTCAGTCTTCTCTTTTTTTTTTCTTCCTTTCTTTCATAGTTTAAGGTCTCGGGAGTTATCGGCGTTTCTATTCCCCTTGTCCAAAGACTTCTATACAAGATTCGTTCCAAATACTTGTAACTCGCAGCCAACAGCTTTGTGTACTCAGCTAATCTTTTAACTGTTGCATGACACTTGGTACTTTATTGACACTATGATCATAAATTGTTTCTTGGAGTTTTTTATTTCTAACATATCCTATATTACAACGATTTTCATGCTTGTAAGATGTGATGTGACTCTTGTGGTTCAACATACCTTTACATAGCAGCAGATGGTGATCTGAATCTACATATACATATATAAATAGATTTGCGTCAAGCAGAGATGATCTAAATGGCTTGTTAATGCAAAGATGATCAGTGTGATTCTATATATTGTGTCATGGTGACACGCGGTTTCTGCTTTATGTATTCTTTAATGCGCAGAAACACTTCTCTCTATGACATGCTTATTTACTACACATTCTTCATTCTCGTTCATTATCCCAAGCCCGTGTTTCCCCGGGGCCTCTTTATGTCTCGTGTTAACTAAGCTTATCTCGGTTGTTATGTCACCCATCAAAATTGTGGTATTGTCCTTTCTTTGATTACCTATAGTGATTTAAAACTTATGTAAAAGTCGTATTATCTTATGCAACAAGTCACTATCATTGAATGTAAGAAAGAGAGTGCCGAAGTGCTATATAGAACCTGTTTTGCTGTGTGGCAGTGAATCTTGGAAGGTAAATTAACAAATTAGGAAGAACTGTGAAGCAACAGAGATGTGGTTCCTGAGACGAGTGTTGCGAATTCCTTGGACTGCCAGAGTAACTAACAACAATTGCTTGAAAGACGCTAATGAAACTAGGACATTATAAACACAAATAAGACAGAGACAAACATCTTTCTTCGGTCATGTGATGAGAAGAGAGGCATTGGAGAACATCGTGACGACTGGAAAGATTGAGGGGAAGAGAGATAGAGGATGACGAAGAGAAATGATGCTGGATGGATTGAGACGGTGGCATGGAGGAATATCATCAACAGAGTTGATCCAGAACACCAGGGACCGAGATCTGTGGAGAACCATGAACGCCTACGCCAGCCGGCAGGGCACTCGATGATGATGTCGATTATGTAACAGTCAGGCTTAATATACACAAATGACCCCCATTTGCGCGTGATCTTAGCATTGTGGGTAAATGATGATTGACTCATATTTTCCTGACCAAACGATACTTGATGGCTGATGTGGTCAGTATCAAGCCATCCGTATGTCTCTGAGAACATGTTCTTGCACACATTAGGTGCAGTATCCATAATATGACGGTTAGTGTTCATCCTAGGACGCAGAGGTGTTTCCAAGGCACCAGGGCCGGGTTATATACTGGCCAAGACCTATTGACGCGTCCTCGTCGAGCGTCCTGGGCAACAGGTCCCTTCGGGGTCCTGGCTAAGGTCAGTAGGATCGCCGATTCCTCCGAAGTCGGAGAGTGTCTGCCTGTACGGCGAGGAACCACCAGTCTGCACACCAATAAGCCAGACATGGGACAACGGATACTCACGCAAACCTCAAGTCCTGTATGACATCACACTGATGTTGGACAACAGGATGCCTTCATCCGACATACAGGACTTCGTGTTGGAGCGCAAGCCAACGAACACAAGCAAGCAAGCAGTGTTCATCCTGCAAGACGGAAGTCCGGGTTCATTCACCAGTAATGGTAGAACACTTTCTCCCACCAGTACATCCTCTGGGATCAACTCAGTGTCGTAAAATGGCTACAAGACAATGTTCACAATTTTCAGGACAGGAAAGCCGGCGAGGAAGTGAACTGGCCACCTCAACTCTTTATGCGGAGACGTAGAACAGTATACGGTCTGATATGTAACACAAGTATCTGGCATGGCGTTACCTTGAACTTTATTGTACTAGGTTGTGACCCTGAGATTAGAGTCTTCGCGTTTCGATTACTTTTTTGGACTCCTTGTCCTGTTCAATTGTCCAGTATGTACTTGTTCATTGATCACTTTATCCGGGAGTCTCCAGGCGCGTGGTTACGTAGCCTACCTCGAGCTCCGAAGGTTATGGGTTCGATTCCAGGTTCCGTCGTTCGGTTCACGAGTGCAGTTTATCTTAGGCTCCCGGGGGGTTCATCGTTGAAGCTACGGAGTCCGTGCTCTGTCCGACGCTGTCCAAACCTGCTCTGTGTTAAAGAGGTTACAGACGCAATGCATAATCCAACCTATCGCTTTCAAAGCACAGCTGTGGGCGAATTAGTAGCAGAGCGCCTTGCCTAGATTTTCATGTAATGCTATGAGTGCCGGTCGTTCAGAAAGCAATGATAAAACGATGGGATAAGTGCATCAATGTTGGTGGAAATTATGTTGAGAAAAAAAGGGACAATGTACGTATAAAAATAAACTGATTTCAACTTGTTATCATATTTAGTTATTTTTCTACAGCCATTTGTGACTTACTTATTAACTTACCCCCGTAATTTGTTTTCAGCTGGCCGCGGTGCGAAAACAGACCGAGTCATGTGGGATAGAACTCGGTGCAATCAAGTCGATTCTCTTGTCTTTTTAATCACCCATTCCCACCCCCTTTTTATATTTAAATCGGTTTTTCATTTCAGCCAGTTCTTGGCATTTATGATAGCACCATATCCAGAATGCGTCTATGCGGCCCCCCCCCCCCTTTCCCTAATTAACTAACATTATGTTAGTTTATATCCTTTACAGTACTTAGCAATCACCTCCTACATTTTTGGCTGTTTGAGATTTAATAGACAATTTTACGTGCAGTAGTTTGCCATCGCTTTCTGAAATACCGACGTGCATACTTTCGAAATCAACACAAGACAGTCCGTTTCTAAATCGTCTGCAGCAAATTTCGAGCCCTCGACTTCATTACGTTTATTCATTGTTCAGCTTTCAAATCGCATAATGGGTGGCCGTGAGCGCTGGCGCCATTGCCCGCGCGTGTATGTGTGTGTAAGTGTTTTCCCCCCTTAAGTTAACCACCCTGTGTCAACTCTTTGAGCGTATCGTCATTCACAGTGGCAAAGGACCCTTTTACTCGTCTGAAGACCCACTGGGCATATGGTGCTAGGCCCATATCTTTCATGGTTCGCCCGGCACTGGGTGGGTGGTGTAGTCGGTATCACACCGGTCGTCTTTGCTTCCCAAGCCATTCTTGGTATCCATTTTAGGCGGGGTCGCGACCTGGGAGTCCAGATTAATTTGAAAAATCCGAATCTGCCCTATCGCAGATCGAACCCAGGTCCAGTGGGTAGGCAGGCGAGTGTCTAGCCACTACGCTGCCACGGCTTCCAGGTTGCGAACAGCGAGCAAGATGGTTTAGTGACTTACTCTCAGACGTCGTCTCTATGACAGCCCAAATCGTCGTCGCTATGACAACACAAATCGTGGTCTTTATGACAACACAAATCGTGGTCTCTATGACAACACAGATCGTCGTCTCTATGACAACACAAATCGTCGTCCCTATGACAACACAGATCGCCATTTCTATGACAGCGCAAATCGTTGTCTCTATAACAACACAAATCGGTCGTCTCTATAACAACACAAATCGTTGTCTCTATAACAACACAAATCGTTGTCTCTATAAGAACACAAATCGTGTGCCTATAAGAACACAAATCGTTGTCTCTATAACAACACAAATCGGTCGTCTCTATAACAACACAAATCGTGTGCCTATAAGAACACAAATCGTTGTCTCTATAACAACACAAATCGTTGTCTCTATAACAACACAAATCGTTGTCTCTATAACAACACAAATCGTTGTCTCTATAACAACACAAATCGTTGTCTCTATAACAACACAAATCGGTCGTCTCTATAACAACACAAATCGGTCGTCTCTATAACAACACAAATCGTTGTCTCTATAACAACACAAATCGTTGTCTCTATAACAACACAAAATCGGTCGTCTCTATAACAACACAAATCGGTCGTCTCTATAACAACACAAATCGGTCGTCTCTATAACAACACAAATCGTTGTCTCTATAACAACACAAATCGTTGTCTCTATAACAACACAAATCGTTGTCTCTATAACAACACAAATCGTTGTCTCTATAACAACACAAATCGTTGTCTCTATAACAACACAAATCGGTCGTCTCTATAACAACACAAATCGTTGTCTCTATAACAACACAAATCGGTCGTCTCTATAACAACACAAATCGGTCGTCTCTATAAGAACACAAATCGTTGTCTCTATAAGAACACAAATCGTTGTCTCTATGACAACACAAATCGTTGTCTCTATAACAACACAAATCGGTTGTCTCTATAACAACACAAATCGTTGTCTCTATAACAACACAAATCGGTCGTCTCTATAACAACACAAATCGTGTCCCTAAAAGAACACAAATCGTTGTCTCTATAACAACACAAATCGTGTCCCTATAAGAACACAAATCGTTGTCTCTATAACAACACAAATCGTTGTCTCTATAACAACACAAATCGTGTCCCTATAAGAACACAAATCGTTGTCTCTATAACAACACAAATCGTGTCCCTATAAGAACACAAATCGTTGTCTCTATAACAACACAAATCGTTGTCTCTATAACAACACAAATCGTTGTCTCTATAACAACACAAATCGTTGTCTCTATAACAACACAAATCGGTCGTCTCTATAACAACACAAATCGTTGTCTCTATAACAACACAAATCGGTCGTCTCTATAACAACATAAATCGTTGTCTCTATAACAACACAAATCGGTCGTCTCTATAACAACACAAATCGTGTCCCTATAAGAACACAAATCGTTGTCTCTATGACAACACAAATTCCAGCCACCGAGAAGTCTCCAAGACACCCGGTGTGAAAGTTGCTATACTTGTACCAGAAAAGTATCGAAGACACCCTGTGGAAAGTCGGTATACTTGTACCAGATATGTCTCCAAAACTCCCGGTGGAAAGTCGGTATACTTGTACCAGAAAAGTCTCCAAGACATCCGGTGGAAAGTATGTACATTTGTACCAGTAAAGTCTCCAAGACTCCTGTGGAAAGTCGGTATACTTGTACCAAAAAGGTCTCGAAGACACCCGGTGGAAAGTCGGTATACCTGTACCAGAAAAGTCTCGAAGACACCCGGTGGAAAGTCGGTATACTTGTACCAGAAAAGTCTCCAAAAACACCCGGTGGAAAGTCGGTATACTTGTACCAGAAAAGTCTCCAAGATACCCGGTAGAAAGTTTGTATACTTGTACCAGAGTCACAAAGACTCGTGTGGAAAGTCGGTATACTTGTACCAGAAAAGTCTCTAAGACACCCGTTGGAAAATCGGTATACTTGTACGAGAAAAGTCTCCAAGACACCCGGTAGAATACTAATACCAGAAAAAAAAGCTTGCAACGACACCAATACATGGGCACTATCAGACCAAGCAGAGAGTGGTGAGATATGTGCGTCCCTACAAGCTCAGTGCTTTGAGAAGCCCCAGAAGACAGTTACTCGATTGAAAGGCCTAATGTAAGACGGGCCTGCGTGCCCAATTTGTGAACCTTTGAAAATAAAGTGCATTCGTTTGTTCTCTGTACCACAAGGATATCAGAGAACGAATCATTCATGCTTTCCTCAATCAGGAGCAGAAAGTTGTAGCGAGACTTCTCAAGGCACAAGCGGCTAGCAAGAGACGTTTAGACTTCTAAACACAGAAGCTGCAAACAATATATTGCACGATTTGTTGCCTGGCATATTTCGATGCATCGCGTCCTGTGTATACTGCACAGTTATATATCATATGAAGTGAATAAATGAATAATACTAAAACTAAAACAATTAAAATACATAGTCACAGATATTTTTTAACATGTGAAATATCCGTTATCCCCACGGTAATTTTCACGGTAATCGCCAAGGTAATTTCGAGTAATTTCACGGTAATCCCCGCGGTGACCAAGACTTCTGTTGATTCAAACTACATTATTGAACATCTAGAAATGTTCAAAGAAAAAGAAATAAAAATGGTGGTGCCACCCTCACACTTGTATAGGCATCCATCACTCGACAGGCGGTAAGGCCAATACCAAGCCAGCCGCCTCTACTTCCAGTGACATCTTCTGGACCCCATTATTTTGTAGTTCTGGTCGACCTGGTCAATTTACAATCGGTTCTCTGTGGAGATTAGAACTCATGACTGTAGAGCCGGCAGGCGAGTGAGGTACGTACTATGCCACGATGCCTACCACACACATACAACCACAGCGCGTGCACACATACAGCGCGCGCGCACATACGTTAGTGCCGTAAGTCTTGGCAAAGAAAGTACGAAGACCTTACCTCTAGGATACCATATTCTGGATCTGCGGACTAGAAAAGTTGTGCATGCGTGTACAATAGGCGGACGACTACAGCATATTTCACAAATGTTCTTCTTTATCATGACTGCAGACACTCCAACACACACACACACACACACACACACACACACACACACACACACTCACACACACACACACACACTCACGCACAAGCAGACACTCCAACACACAGACACACACACGCACAAGCAGATACTCCAACACACAGACACACAGGCACGCACAAGCAGACACTAACGCCACTTAAGACATATAGAAACTTGACCTTCTATTATTCCCTAACTCGAGATGGGGAGACAATTGTATAAAACAAGGTATATGTTGTACAGTACTTTTCGTATTATCTCCCTTCTTCTTATCGGCGCCATGGGTGGTTTTAATTCATCCAAAACCAGAACATTTGTGTTTAATCTGTTATTTGGCAAACCGACTTTTTAAACAAGAAACTAAAGAGCAAACACACCAGTCAGAGAAGTGCAGCAACTATAATCTGACAAGACTATGTTGAGGTTTGTGTGCAGATAAGTTAATGTTGGGTTCGAAACTGAGTAAGTTCTAATAGTTTGAATCTTGGAGTTGACCCACGTGCAAGTTCCAGAAGCGAAACAAAGTGTATTTCGGGATTAACTCTTTTCGTGTCTATTTTCTCTGTTTCTCTGCATTGTTCTTCTTTCTTCATGTGATATTGTTTCTGGTGGATGTTCTTCTTCCTCACTAGAACATAGGCCAACAATCAACAGGCATCAAGGCTTTGCTATGTCTTCAGGTTTCCTCGGGTATTCCCCATAATAATAATATTAATTTGACTTTATTTCTCTTCTCAGCGTGTTTTAGGTCTCCGACTTTTTCGTTGGTCCCGTGTGTATTTCCGCTTAGACCATGAACATGAAAGTACTATTTATTATAACATGTAATAGGAAGAGCCATGACTCTTAAGAGAAACAGCATTGTTCCCAATAGCTATTCCATAAGGATTGGCAACGAATGGTTAACACATGGTTCAATCAGCCCATAAGAAAGAAGCGGAGGCACGCAGCTCGAGCCAAGGCAGTCGCAGAAATCGCATCAAGAACAGTAGCCGGTCATCTGAGACGTTGTTAGATGTCCTACGTTTAAATCAATCAATCAATCATGTGTCATGCCGGAAAGCGTGGGCGGTCATGACTCGCCATTTCACTCAATCACCAGTGTCGTGGATCAGCTCAGTGTTCCTGCCTCGTCTATGCCATGTGGCCAAGCCATCCAGGTATTTTCTTCTCGGTCTTCCTCTTAGTCTGTTCTCTTCGATCTTGCCAGTTGTCACCAAGTTCTCCAATCCATTTCTTCTCATAACATGTCCAAAAACTTTTGACTGTCTACGTCTAATCTCTCCAATCAGCTTACGATGTTCATTTGTCTCCTGTAGTACTTGGTCATTGGTTTTTCTGTCTGTCCATGGTATTCTTTGCATTTTCCTCAGAAACCACATTTCTGCAGCCATCAGATGTTTTTCAGCTTGACTGCTCATTGTCCAAGTTTCACATTTATCCAAAAGAACAGGCTCTATGTATCCCCTCAACACTCTTTTTCTCGTTTCAATTGACATCTTTTTATTGGTCAGAATGTTTTTCATCTTGCTAAAGGCTACTTTCGCCATGGCAATTCTTGTTCTAATCTCTTCAAGGCATCTCCCATCAGATGTTATGACTGTTCCAAGATAATTGTACCGATTCACTTGTTGAAGAATATTTCCATTTACTTGTATATTACATTGTGGCTCTTCTTTCTTCCTAGTGACGACCACAACCTGAGTCTTTTTACAATTTAATTCTGACCCCAGTTGCTCACTGTGTACAACAACCGCATCTACTAATTGTTGCAGGTCCTGCGCATTGTCTGCAATTAATACTATATCATCTGCATATCTAATGTTATTGATGTTTCTTCCACTAATGCTGATTATATTTATATCCTCTACATTTCTGAAAATATTTTCACTGTATAGGGAAAAAAGATCTGGAGACATCATACATCACTGCCTAACACCTCTCTTAATTGGCTGATACTGTCCCACTTCATTATCAATCCTTATTGCAGCTTGTTGTTTACAATATATGTTTTTTTATAATTCTAATGTCTTTCCCATCAATTTGTAGATCTGCAAGCATATCCACCATGTTGACATGTCTAACTCTATCAAAAGCCTTTGTATAGTCAAGAAAGCAAAGATGTATATCCTTGTTTACTTCTATAGCACGTTCAATAACTGTTCGCAGCATATACACTGCATTTACTGTACCATTTCCTTCTACAAACCCGCATTGTTCTTCCCCTATTTCAGGTTGTATCTTCTTCCTCACTCTTTGCATGATAATTCTTAGCAAAATCTTTGTGATGTGACTCATTATACTAATTGTTCTATGTTGATCACATTCCAAGGCTCCTGATTTCTTTGGGATTGCAATAAATACAGAGTTACATAATTCAGGAGGTATATCTCCAGTATCATATAATGTGTTCAGCAGTCTGGAAATTTTTAATTACGTTTAAATACAACACTAAAATCAGGCTTGGGCGTGGATTCACTTTGGGTGAATTGAAGACTGCGGATGTCAACACAAAAAGCTGCACACACCATTGGCATCTCCTTCAATTACCGCAGACGTAACCTTTCTATTGAGTCACTCCAGCAGAACGTTCAGCGACTGAAGGAGTACAAAACCAAATTGGTTGTCTTCCCACGCAAGGAGGGAAAACATGGCAAGAGAGATGCTTCACTTGAAGAATTGAAACTGGTGAAACAGGTGACAGGACCCATTGTGCTGCGAGTATGACCCTTCGGGCCTTCTGCTCTGTCACGTTTAAAGAAATACAGCCCAGTGGATGATGGCGTGGCTTCACTTCAGACACAACCACCATGGACACCATAACCGTCTGTCCCATCGTTTAACCCACACTAAGGGCATTCAGAGAGTAACGGAATAGATTCCAGGTCAGGCGAGCCACAACACATCGCAGAACTCCACCGCTGGAACTAGACAGAGCGACTTATGACAACTTAAGACAGGGTGTTCTGTTTGTATTTAACCCAATTCACAGTAGCAATGCAAACACATACACACACACACACACACACACACACAGAGAGAGAGAGAGAGAGAGAGAGAGAGAGAGAGAGAGAGAGAGAGAGAGAGAGAGAGAGAGAGAGAGAGAGAGATGTATGTCGGTCTTTGGTTTTCTGGATCGACTCTGCTGATTATTCCTCCATGACGCCGTCTCAATCCATCCAGCATCATTTCTCTTTGTCTGCCTCTGCCTCTCTTCCCTTTGTCTTCCCAGTCGTCACGATATTCTCCAATGCCTATCTTCTCATCACATGACCAAAGAAAACTGTTTTTATCTTTCTTATTGTTGTATATGATGTTCTAGTTTCATTATCCTCCTTCAGGCAGTTGTCGTTAGTTACTCTGGCAGTCAAAATAATTCGCAATATTCGTCTCAGGAACGACATCACTGTTGCTTCACAATTCTTCCTAATTTGTTCATTTACATTTCAAGATTTATAATGGGTTCTATACGGCATTTGAGCACTCTCTTTCTTACATTCAATGCTAGTGATTTATTGTATAAAATACCTTTCATTTTCTGAAATTCAGCGTTTACTTACCCTACTCTGGTTTTAATCTATGTTGCCTATCTTCCATCTGATGTTATAATTACCCCTAAGTATTTAAAATTATTCACCTGGTTAAGAATTTTTCCTTCCATTTCCATTTCACATTTTGGTGTCACTACATTCTTTGATAACACCATTGTTACTGCTTTCTTTATAATCAAGGAGCGTCCTTTAAGTGCACCCATCATATATATTCATCAATGGCTTCAGGCTCGCGACACTCTTATTTCACTCGCAGTGACTGAAAAGTAGAGATGTTTGCCCCCCCCCCCCCCCAAAAAAAAAAGCTAAAACACACAGCTGACAATATAAATGCTCATAATAGATAAAAGAATGATTAACTTTTAATTAACTGTCTTAATTTCACGATTTTTTTAAATCTGTTTTTATTGTTCCTGAGAAGATCACTAAAATCGAAACGACGATTCGTTGTACTGTAGTGTAACTTATTTTGTATCTTATTTTTACGTTATTATTATCATTGTTATTTTTACCCTGTGAGTCCCGTTTGCAGGATTTGCGTTCGTTGTAAGGTGTTTACACTGTGTCCGTGTTTATGATCTCTCACTATTACACAGGAGTCACACAAACCTAACTGTTCTCAGTTTGTAATATCAATGCCTGTTTGGCATCGGTTATTAGCTGATTACGTCCCATAGGGGGGGGGGGGGGGGGGGGGAAGTAATCGCCTTAAGCGATATGCCATGGGCTTATATATTGCCGAAATCTTGCCATCCCATTATAATACAACATGTCTGCTATTATATTAACAACGTTGAAGCCATAACTGTGACACACCCCTACTTCCCATTTTCCATCTTTCATTTTCGTTTGGTCCAAACCTACTTTATCTTTGGCACAGCATCTGTAAAGTCTGGCAACACTGTCTTGGGCTACAAGCAGACACTGAGAGCCGGCAAGGCTTAGCTGGTCAACATTGCCAACAACATTGGGCTACAAGCAGACACTGAAGACACTGAAGACACTGAGAGCCGGCAAGGCTAAGCTGGCTTGAGCTACAAGCAGACACTGAAGACACTGAGAGCCGGCAAGGCTAAGCTGGTCAGCATTGCCAACAACATTGGGCTACAAGCAGACACTGAAGACACTGAGAGCCGGCAAGGCTAAGCTGGCTTGAGCTACAAGCAGACACTGAAGACACTGAGAGCCGGCAAGGCTAAGCTGGCTTGAGCTACAAGCAGACACTGAAGACACTGAGAGCCGGCAAGGCTAAGCTGGCTTGAGCTACAAGCAGACACTGAAGACACTGAGAGCCGGCAAGGCTAAGCTGGCTTGAGCTACAAGCAGACACTGAAGACACTGAGAGCCGGCAAGGCTAAGCTGGTCAGCATTGCCAACAACATTGGGCTACAAGCAGACACTGAAGACACTGAGAGCAGGCAAGGTTAAGCTGGTCAGCATTGCCAACAACATTGGGCTACAAGCAGACACTGAAGACACTGAGAGCCGGCAAGGCTAAGCTGGCTTGGGCTACAAGCAGACACTGAAGACACTGAGAGCAGGCAAGGTTAAGCTGGTCAGCATTGCCAACAACATTGGGCTACAAGCAGACACTGAAGACACTGAGAGCAGGCAAGGTTAAGCTGGTCAGCATTGCCAACAACATTGGGCTACAAGCAGACACTGAAGACACTGAGAGCAGGCAAGGTTAAGCTGGTCAGCATTGCCAACAACAACCCTTCCTCTGAAGGAATCTGGAACTGAATACTACGCCATGGCCAAGACTGGTGTCTATCACTACACTGGAATTAACAATGAGCTGGGTACAGTCTGCTGGAAGCACTTCAGAAGCTGCGCGCTCTGTCACAGATCCAGGTGATTCTATCATTATCTGCAATATGCCCCAAGAACAACAACCAGCAGCATTGATTGACACTAATAAACGTTTCACAAACTATAAAGACCTCGAAAAAGTGGATAATCATTTTCTTCTACTACTGGGGAGAACCGCAGAAGAAGTAGGATGAAGTTCAACAACACTGTACCAGGACCAGGAATGTAAAATAGGATAAGACCTTTTTCTTATTGCGCTCGCTCGCTTTGTACTCAAGCATAGTCCACATATGCTTCTTCTAGTAGCACTGGACTGAATCTTGTGCATGGAATAGCTTTACCTATCACCTGTGTTCCTCATCATCAGGCGAACCCACTCCGACAAGGCACTTCAATAACAACCTGGACAACATGAGCTCACTCCCCTCAAAAGAACTGATCCAGAAATGTCATGTCAGAAGTATGCCCATAAGAAAAGATGAAGTTACGGGTTTCTCGTGAACACTAGAGGGGACAACAGACAGGGAAGGCAACCCAAGTCTACAGAAGGAATTGTGTGAATTTATTTAACGAATTTAGCATGTAAGTGCTTGCGCCCGTGCTGATCATCACCCCTCTAAGGTTGTCATTGTTAAGCTGAAGCTGGACAAGAATCGCGAGAAGGTTCTGGAAAGAAGAGCAACAAACAGAGCTAAGGCACTGGCAAAGAAGGAACACAAAGGAAACTATGGAAAGGCTAAATTGGTTGTTCATTATTAAAGTGTATGCATTTTTTTTTTAAATTAAAAGCTTAAGCTCAACCTTTCAAATAAGTCATTATCATCATCTTCTTCATCTTCCACTTTTGCCGTCAAAAGTCGTGGAAAAGGATAGTTGACGTTCCAGTGCCCGATGGATGGCACTGGATAGTCTCATGCCGTGTGATTGTACAATGTCTTTGATGTCGCCAATCAATTTTCTTCACGGACGAACCCTTGCTCCCGTATCAGATCTTCTTTGGTGTGGTGTCAGTGCTGGTAGCTAATGGTGTTACATTCTAACCAGATGGTTGAACTATTTTTGTCTTTCAATATATGTGGCACAAGGTGTTGATATCACGTCTTATCGGTATGGCATACGATGATGATGATGATGATAGTAAAAGGGCACACTGAGACTGACTCTGTGGAAAGGTCGTAACACGGAGAACTGCCCCAAGGTTTCGGCCACGATGAGATCTCGTCTGTGTCTTGTGACTTCATATTTAGGATCATAGACATGATTTAGAAATTACCACGATGTAATACACAGCAATGCTTTGTTGATCCGGCAGCTTCTGCAGTTTGTCTTTTTCCAGATGTGCTGGTGTTACTTTTCATCTGAAGTAAACTAGGCAGGCCGAGGGAAGGATCAAACTGCATGGGTAACACATGGTCTCTAAGTTCAGCCTAGGCTTTGTGCTAAGGAGAGGTATAACTCAATTGTACTAACTGTTGTCTGTCAAGACGGCCAGGTGTCAGTCAATGCACCAAAGTATCAACTGGAGAAACATGTGTGGCCATAAATAGATTGCCATGTATTGTTTAGCGTCTATAGAAGTAGAAGACAGAATGAGAGTACCAGCATGCTAGTGTGAGGGTGTTGACTCAAGAATATAACTGCTGACAATGTAATGGCTCGTACACTCAGACGAAATGATCAAGACAGACTCACAGTGGTAGCTGGTATAACATTTATTGCCAGAGGATGTGCATCCAGCATGCTTCTACAACAGGCTAAGATACTTTAGTCACAACAGACAGTCGTGCTTATCATCATCATGTGCCAAGCCGACAGCCGTGAGTGTCATGTTTCGCCATTTCACACGATCACCAGAGTCGTGGATCAGCTCTGTGTTCTTGTCTCGATCCTACCACATGGCCAAGCCATCCAGTATTTACTTCTTCGCCCTCCCCTTGTTCTTTTCCCCTCGATCTAGCCAGTTGTCACCAAATTCTCCAATTTATTTCCTCCCACAGAGCGACCAAAAACATGTGACTGTCTACGTCCAATTTCTCTATTCAGTTTACGATTTTCACTTGTTTCCCATAGAACTTGGTCATTGGTTCCCCTGTCTCCCCACTGTATTGCCCGCATTTTCCCCAGAATCACATCTCCACAGCCATCAGATGTTTTTCAACCTTTTTCCTCTTTGTCCACGTTCACATTCATACAAAAGCACAGGTTCCATGTAGCACCCTAACACACTTTTTCTCGTTGCAAATGACATCCCCATAATGGTCAGCATGTCCATCTTGCAAAAGGCTAACCCCTGTCATGACGACCCTTTGTTCCAATCTCTTCAAGGTATCTCCCATCGGATACCATGACCGTTCCCAGACAACTGTACCGATTCACTTGTTTAAGAATATTCCCATGCACTTGTATATTACAATATATTATTTCCCTCTTTCCAGTGGACAACCTCAATCGCGGACAGAACACTTGAGGCCCTTGTGCAGCTCAATAGATCAGCTTATTACTCTGTCTTGTACACTGTGAACGGGAATTCACTCTTAGTACAAGCTGCTTACACTCGATGCCATTCGGTCCCCAGCATGGCGATTAGGCATTGAACCGCTACGGCCTCTGGAATATTTATCTTTGTGGCTGCGGTTTGCATTTCCCATTTTCCTCATGTTGGACTGGTAGTATATGGTTCCGTCGCCCTGCTACTGAGTGAGTGCGTGGCGCGACTCTGTGAGCTGTGATATTTACGTGGAATGCTTTTACATGTCCGCTTTTGTTTGTAAAATGACCTGCATGTTCGGAACAATGGCTACCCGGTGTTGCTGAATTGACTGATTTGCCTTTTCGGTTCACGAGTGCATTTTTCAGGAGACTCCTGGGAGTCTGCGCTGGAGCTACGGAATTCGTGCTTTATGCGACGCTTTCGGCGGGTCGTCCTGCGGAAAGAGACCGAGCCATGTGAGAGAACCCGGGTCAATGAAGTATTTCTGGTGACTGTCGATTCCATCGACGATGAACTGTGGTTTTCGTTGGTGACTTTTGTGTTGGCATTCTGGGGCGGAATTATGCACAGTGTACCTGTGCGGGCTGTTGGATCGCCGGGACTCCGGTCTGTTCCACTTTTCACATTGGACAGTGGGGAGCATTTTGTGTGATATTCTCTGGCACAGGAGTTGAGCATAATGGGGACGACCCGTTGCCGTGAAGTTGGAATCTCGACCAACTAACTAACTAGATGCCATAAACTACTTGAACTTTCCATCGTTAATTCTAGATTGCAGTTGCACACACTTAATATTACCAGAATGTTACTTGCGAATCACCGTAAGATGTAGTTACATAAATAAACACACATAGTATTGTTTGGCGCTCAAAGAAGGAGAAGAAGGAAGTAGAGACTAGAGGACGCACTAGACAACATACAATTTGAAAGCTATAGTTACCGACCAGGATTCGAACATGTCACCTCCAAATGGCCGAATATTGATTTCCTATGATGGTAAGACATAGGACGTTGGTTGATAGTGTCAAGTGTGAGTAGTATACGAGTTGATGACCGAGTTTCGCTGATCTAGTGTTATGTGCTCTCCATCCAAGTTGCGTCTACTATATAACTGGTCGCTAAGCTTGTATGACCTGTTGCTAAGTTGCCTTACTCTTGAGTGAGGGGTTCTTTCTTTAGAGATCGCAACGACAGCTATGGTCGTGAGCTTTCCTCGTGCTAACTCGAGTTTTTGTCACTAGAGCTCACTGACTAGCTATTTGACTGGCTTTCTGGGCATGACACTTATTTATGCCTTGTTATAGTCTGTTTCTGTTGAACTGTTGTGTAATTGTCTTTAATTTTTTAAGTCTCGCCTTTCTTTAACCCTTTCTTTACTGACGGTACTTTTAAGTACCACTCACTTCAAATGGCTATATGTTTACAATCTGATCACGAATCCTGACGGTACTTAAAGGTCTATCTAAAATAACATTGCTTGTTTCCCAGGTAGGTGGCGTGAATGTTTGGAAGCGATCTGGGCATGCGCAATACATTTTCTTTGCGTTTGTACAAAGTTATAGATAAAATAATTCAGGATACAAAGGGTTAATAATTAACTCTATATAAACAACCAACAGAGAGACTAGACACTATAGTTAATCATGCGTCAAAGTACACTTGTTCCTGCAGCGAAGCGACGTCGTCATTTGGGGGAAACAGGTTCGAATCCCGGCGAGATAACCACAGCTTTCAATTTTTATGTTGTCTAGTGTGTCTTCTAATCTCTCTATCATTTGTTTCTACTTATATGAGCACCAAACAATACATTTGAAATTATATAGAAATTATAATAGACATTATATGGAAATTATAATAGACATTATATGGAAATTATAGGATATTAAATATCCGAAACAAGAAACGGCGTCAAAGAAAGAACATTAACATAATATAAAGAAGGAGACTTACATATGTGTTAAAACATTCTCAACAATATTATAATCGTTTCTCATATTCTACCTAAGCACCTCTAAGTCACGTCCTATCTCTAGAAACATGCTGTACATTAGATTCACAGCATATCTCTAAGTCGATTCAATTATCCGAAACATGCTGTAACTTAAGGCACACCTTCAGGTAACGTCACATCTGTAAGTCACGTCCTACTCTATAAGTAACATTAAACCTCTAAGTTACACAATACAAGGACGCACAGTAGCTCTAAATTAAGCCATGCTTCTAAGTCAGGTCTTCCCTCTAGGTTAGGACACATCTGTAAAGCAATATATTTAGGTCACACCATACCTCTAGGTCACGTCACACCACTAGGTCACGTCATATCTCTAGGTCTCGCCACGCCTCTAGGTCACGTCATACTACTAGGTCACACGCCATGGCATTAGGTCATGTCATAACATTATATCGCGCCACACCTCTCAGTCACACCATACTATTATGTCACACCATGCTACTAGGTCACGTCATACCACTAGGTCTCGCCACACCTCTAAGTTACGCCATATCACTAGGTCTTGCCATACCAATAGGTCACACCACAACTCTAGGCCACACCCTGACTCTAGGTCGCGCCACGCCTCTACGTCACGCCAACCATTAGGTCGTGCCATACCTCTAATTCACATTGAGCACTGAAGTCTTGAGAAGAGAAGCTCTGGAAAACGTTACTGCTGAACAGATCAGAGGTAGAAGAAGCAGGGGCAGACCGAGAGACCCGTTCCTAGATAGCCTGGCACTGTGTCATAAAGGAATATCAATAGAAAGATCCAGAACAGCAAGGACCGAGATACTGAACGATGCATAAATGACTACGTCAGTTGACTTGACTGATGATGATGATGATGATGATGATGTGGTGGTGGTGGTGGTGATGATGATGATGATGATGATGATGATGATGATGATGATGATGATGATGATGGTGGTGGTGGTGGTGGTGGTGGTGGTGGTGGTGGTGGTGGTGGTGGCGATGATGATGATGGTGGCGATGATGATGATGGTAGTGGTGGTGGCGATGATGATGATCATGATGATGATGATGATGATGATCATCATCATCATCATCATCATCATCATCATCATCATCATCATCATGATCATGATCATGATGATGATCTGTCGAAAAGCAAAGTTCCATTTTTCTGTTGTGGAGGGGACAGACAGAACTACAGAACTTAGATTTTTAAGAGCATGCATACTTCCTATTGCAATATAGTCCAGTGAGACCTGGACACTTACTTACCAAGCTGAACAGCGCATAAACTCCTTTGAATATAAAAGGTATAATCGTGTTTTAAGAAAAGAACGAATGAATCCATTCGACAAGATCTGAATATTGAAGAAAGTTGGCTACTAAAGACGATAAAGCAAAAAAAAAAAAACACACAATTGAAATATTTTGGTCAATTGAAACGTAATGAAAGTTCGAAGAGAACAACCATGGCGGGGTATATGCCCGGGAAGAGAGGAAGAGGAAGGCCAAAGAGAAGATGGGAGCAGGATGTGGCAGATGATCTCCAGATGGGTGTATCGGACGTGGGACATCTTACTTATGACCAAGAAGTTTTCCGGACGGTTGTTATGATATCGAGGTTCTGCAAGGGACATGATACTTAATTAATGAATGTGTGCGTTCCCTGACTTCTACCTTCTTCTTCTCACTGTATATGAGTACGAATCAATACCTATTAATTTATTTCACTCGCTAGTTCTGTCTTATTGTCTTTTCCAGCGACTGCTATTTCTCCTTCGCAGACATAGGAGCGTCAATATATGACTAGACATTGTAGGGCCGACAGAAAAATGTGTCCAAGCTGGACTCAGATGATAAGCCAAGAATCCAAGCAATGCAATACAAAATCCCGCGTTTGTGACATGTTATAGTGGCATAACATTTATTACAAATAAGACTGCTGTTTGTAATATCTGACTTAGGCAAGCTTTCATTCACTCGCATTTATTGATCACGGACAGCCTTACGATTTCTACAATAAACTTCTTCGGGCTAAACGCCACGATATATGCCATGACGTCAAACTGTATGTAGATGGTACTATGGTAGTGAGAGGGAAGACACGACCACGTCTACCTCACTCCGACAGGTGCGAGCACTTTTGAGTGTGCAGACCACTGAATGTCCCTGTGTCGGACTCCAGAGATAAGACTGGCAGTTGCGATACACATTCTGCCTTTGTTGTTATTGGAATAACCCAGACACAAACAGACATGAAACATGGTGGAGGAGGGTGACAGAATATCCAGGGCTGTGAGATATAATCCAAATGCAAGTCATCAGCAGCTGTTCCTGCAGACTCGGCTTCAGAGATTCCAGAGATGTACAGTGACAACAGTTACAAGTGCTGCGCTGAGCCATTCCTTGTGATCAATATAGTTTGATCCACTTGAAAAGTCGTACTTGTCTTCGAAAATGAACTCATCTGAAAGTTTCTTGTTTGTACAAATTCCCTTTTCGCAAACGCCCAACATGCATGGTGAGCCATTTGGCTTGTATCCTCCCAAGTTGAGGCACCCACTGTTAGTTTCTGGGTTCCAACAGCATTTATTGCACATCGTTGAGCGGTCTTTGTCACATATACAATCAACCAGACGACGAGCGGGGGTAGAGGTCATTCCTAAGAGCTCACAAAACGACAGGCATTTTCCGTGCCAGCATTTCCCGTCACTTTGACAAGTAGAGTTGTTTGGCAGAAGTTTTGGCTGAGGACAAGAATGGGAATCAGTCCCCGTACAAAACGCTAACTCGTGGCAGTCTTGAAGATCGGTGAAGCATTTCTGCGTTGGGGCAGCTATCTGGCACGATTTGGTGCAGCATGGTTGATTGAAAGGGGAGCAGACTGCCTGGCCTTGGAACCTGCAGTTGCTGGAACAGCAGGAGTCGTTAATGGCGAATCCAACATCGCAGTCTTCGCCAGGGTCGATGACGTTGTTCCCACAGATTTGCTTAGCAAGACTTCGAGGCATGAAACACATGTGAGCCTTTGCCTACAGATCGGGTTATGAGAGTTAGGTTATTAAATAGAGCAAAGATAATTGTATAATTGCAAAATATCATAATATACAATGAAATCATTTTTTTAATACAAGATGCAAATATTTACTTATTCCTTTTCGTTATTATTATTTAATCCCATAGTACTGGGTTCGTTCCTTTTCCTTCTTCTTACAGTCAGTGACGCGTGGTGTTGGCAAGCATGTCTGTCCACAGCCTTCTGTCTCCTCTAGTGCCAAAAAATGTGATTACCTATGTTCCTCTATGCCATGATATAAAATTGTCCTGCATCTGTTTTCTTGGTCTCCCTCTGCCTCTCCTGCCCTCCAATTTGCCCGTTGTCACGAGGCTCTCCAGATGTTCCTTGCCCATGACGTTTCCAAAGAATGTGGACTGTCTTCTTCTGATACCAATAAACAGTTCACTTTGAGTTAGAGCATGTGGACAATCGTCATCATTATCTTCTTCCACTTTTGCCGCGAAGCGTCGTGAGGAAGTATAGTTGAGGTTTCAGCGCCCCATGGGCGGCACTAGATAGTGTCAATATATATGATTGTACAATGTCTTTGGTGTCATCAACCCATTGTCTTCTCGGGCGTCCTCTTGCTCCCGTATCAGATCTTCTTGTTGCAGGACCATTGCTAGTAGTTGATGGTGTTTTATTCTAACAAGACAGCAGAACCATTTTATTTTCTGCCTGTCAATGCATGTGGCACAATGTGTTGATCGCACTGTCTGTCTGATAACATCATTTCTTACTCGGTCTCGGAAAGTCAAGTTGGCTCCTCTCCTCAAGCATCTCATCTAGCAGTGTTGATTTTGCTTAGTCCAAAGTTTGACACTAATAGCATAGGGTTGGTGTGAATATGCCATTTATCTATTATCACCTGTCGTTTGCGGACATTGGTATAGTTGGATTACACACCTCTAGCCTGTAAAGAAACCATGACAACCTTGGCCTGATCTCAGACAGCTCTTGTGCCCTGTACTTAATCATGACCTGGCTGCATCCTGACATGACAACCTTGGTCCAATCCCAGACAATCCGCGTGCCCTGTACTTATTCATGACTTGGCTGAATCCTGACATAAAAACCTTGGCATAATCCCAGACAGCCCATGAGTCCTGTGCTCAATCATGACCTGACTGCATCCTAACATGCCTCTCCGCAGATGTGACGCCCCAGTAACTTTCTGACACACTCCGCTGGTGTCTGGGCTTGGACAGGGGAAGAAGAGCTCTGTAACACAGCTCCCGTGGAGATGGTACTATGGTAGTGGGCGGGAAGAAACGACCACACCCACCTCACTCCGACAGGTGCTAGCACCTTGGAGTGTCCAGACCACCTGAATGTCCGTGCGTCGGACCCCAGCGATAAGGCTGGCAGTTTGGCATACGATACCACCCGCCATTGTTTTTATTAGAATAACCCAGGCACACACAGATATGCAACATCTCTCTCTCTCTCTCTCTCTCTCTCTCTCTCTCTCTCTCTCTCTCCCTCTCTCTTCCTCTGTGTTTGTGTGTGTGTGCGCGCGCGCATGTGTATATGCGTGTACATGAGAGAGAGAAAGAGCGGGAGAGATAGAGTGATATATATATATATATATAGAGGTATCTGATGAAGAAAGAGAACACTAACTACAAACAAGTAACATAGAAGGTAATACCATTAAAACTAAAAGAAAACACTGATGCTATTAAACATATGAAGAAAGGAAATAGGAAGGAATCACGACAGAGGAATAAGAATTACAAGGAGAGTGTGGAGTAGAATAATTAACTAAAATTTCGGAGACTATTAAAATGGATTGGAAAGATCTCAGAAAAATACACAAATATATATATATACTAGAAACACATTGCAGCGATTAAATTGGGAACTTCGGGCGCAGCTATGAACAGATAAATACAGGGCTAGGAAAAGAGTGTGGTTTGTAACCAGATCTCTCTGTCTCTCTGTCTCTCTCTCTCTTTCACTCTATGACCCTCTCGATTTCTTTCTCTTTTTCTCTCTCACTCACTCTCTCTCTCTCTCTCTCTCGCTCTCTCTCACTCTCTCCACTCTCTCACTCAATCTCTTTCTCTCACTCACTCTCTCCACTCTCGCTCTCTCTTTCTGTCTCTAGCGAACATAACGAAGAAAGAATATGAGCCCAAAGTTAGACCAGGACTGTGAATTGAAGGTGACAATATAAACAGTCTGAATTATGAAGATCACACAGTTAAGTATACAAACTGTGAAAGTTAATCCACGAGAAAAATTCAGCCCAGTACACTAGAAGTAGCAGCATGTGAATATACTACGCCTGAGTTCAAAACGAGCGAACGCAACAACAACAACAACAACAACAACAACAACAACATGACTCACATTGAGTGTTCTGGCGATCTCCCGCCGGGAACAAGGTGAGAACTTCCTTGAGTTGAAGGACTCCGAGTGACCCGAGTAGGCCCACATGATGTACTTGCCGCCGTTGGCGCTGGAAGGGCTGCATTCAGCATCCACCGTGGGGTCATGGTGCGACCCCCAGTTGTGCCCAATCTCATGAGCTATCACCAGCAGGTATATCTGAGAGACAATTTTGAAAACGTGAAATCACCCAAGCAATCAACCAACCAACCAAAAAAAATCGACCAATCAACCAAGCAACCGAGAAAACACTACTACCACACTTAGCGATATCGTCCATGATCTTCCATAGGATTCGCACCCAAAAAAAAAAAAAAATCCAACCAACCAACTACCCAACCAAACAAACAATGAAGCAACTATCCAAACAATCAACCAACCATCAAAGCAACCAACCAACCAAACAACCATCCAAGCAACCAACGTAGCAACCAACCAACTAACCAACCAAGCTAACAATGAAGCAATCAACCAACCATCCAACCAAGCAAACAATGAAGCAACCAACAAAGCAAATATTAAAGCAACCATTAAACCAATCAACTAACCAACCAATCAAGCAACCATCCGATCAACTAACCAATCAAGCAAATAATGAAGCAACCAACCAACCAATGAAGCAACCAATCAAGCAACCATCTAACCAACCAACTAACCAACCAATCAAACAGCCATCCAACCAACTAACCAACCAAGCAAACAATGAAGCAACCAACCAACCAATGAAGCAACCAATCAAGCAACCATCCAACCAACTAACCAACCAAGCAAACAATGAAGCAACCAACCAACCAATGTTGCAACCAACCACGCAAACGGCCAAGCAAACAACACCACCACCACACTTACAACTACAGGCAGGGTTCTGCTTTCTGCGTTGACCGCCGTGCTGATTCCGATGTTTCGAGCATCCCTCATATACCTGGCGCAAATACCGTTGCCCCAGATCATACCATTACCCTCGGCTGTGGTGGCTATTCCCAGAGTTCCACCGAAGTTTTTCTGAGTGGTTACATGCACGAGGCAATAGTTGCTGAAGTTGGATACCGTAGTCAGTGCGTACAGTGTCTTTACTGCGGTCATTGTGTTGTTGGGCATGTTATAGTGATACTTCATATCGGTGTAATTGGTGTGTACAATTATTTTGGCCAGGCCAATTCCAAAGTTTGTGAAAGCATCAAAGAAAGTTTCTCTGTATATTCGATCTATTGACTGGTAGAGAAAGATGAGGATCGATACCATCCTGAAGATATTGCCGCGTCCTATACCTCTGTACGCTTCAAAGTCTGCAATGACAAGCATTTCACACGTATCGAATTTACGTAGTAAATGTGTATTATCTGATCGTCTCCAACGATCATGATTTTCCATGTTTTGCATTTTAAAATGAATATCTTTGGAGAAGTATTTTCCTGAATTGGAATGGTCTCTAAACACATTATTTGTTATATGATTGTCAAAGCTCTTTTTATTTCTAAACTTTCTTTTGTATTGATGTGTTTTGATTGAATTATTCTTGATGTTAGAGCGCCTTTGCCTAACTCGCTCCGAGTGTGAAAACGGATGTTGCTTAAACTGCACTTCTTCACAGAACGGCTGTAAGGTGGCATTCTCGTTGCTGTGGTTGTTGAGGATTGAATTATTAATATCCCGAAGTCTAAAGACAATCATTGAAGTGGTAGGCGAGTCTGGTAGGTGATGAGTGAGAGGCTCAATGGAATACTCATCGTCTGGGCCACGAATCTGGGCTATCCACACGTTGTCCATGTGTACAGCATCCACACTATATTGCGGATTGCCGTTAAGATAACCTGTATAGAATAGTTGATGGTCAATGTGTACTCGTGTCATTCTCCCATTAGCGTCCACCGCGTTTGCCTCAAAATCTTCTCGTAGCACCGGCGACCCGGGGACAAGATGCAACACAAAATGCCTTCTGAGGGCGAAGAAAGTCACTATTTTAAAATGTACTTGCCCCGACATGGCATCTCTTTTTATAACTATTGTAAAGTTATCTGGCGTGAGCTCGTCGAATTCCTTAAACTTTGAATACAGATTACAACATGCCAGTTTCAAAACTGACTGAATCCACAGACACGAACAGAACAATCTAGCAATCATTCTGGTTAAGTTTTTATAAGATTTCCAATGATATGTGACAAGAACGTCGCCATCTTGTCGTGTAAGGTGCTGTGTTATTCGTAATATGTTTTCTTGCGTCTAAACGGCACCGTTAACCATCTAATATGTAGTAGCCTGTCTAATAAGACATTGTACGTGTTCACGGTTCAAGCGTTACACAATTAGCATAAAGAATATGCCTACAATAGCCAACAAACTGCTTATTTACACAAACTGCGAAAACAATATTTGTTCAGGGTAACGTTAATTGCGTCACATCATAGGATATCCGCTAGACACAATAAAGCACCGTCCCAACTATCAGCTGGAAAACTACATTTGGTGCGCATGTTAGATGGTAGTTGAGAGAAAGGATGACACACAGCTAATGTAATGGCAATGGAGGTGTGGTTTCTGAGGAAACTGCAAAGAAAACCATGGACAGACAGAAAAACCAGCCAGCAAGCACTACGAAGATCAGTCGAGAACTAATTAGAGAAATTAGTGGACGTAGACAGTCAAATATTTTGGACACATTATCATCATCATCATCAAGTGCCATGCCAGCTGGCGGAGGCGTTCATGACCATCCACAGATCTCGGTTCTTGGTTTTCTGGATCACCTCTACTGATGATATTCCTCCATGCCACCGTCTCAATCTAGCCAGCATCATTTCTCTTGGTCTTCCTCTGCCTCTCTTCCCCTCGATCCTTTCAGATGTCACGATGTTCTCCAATGCCTCTCTTCCCATGGGCACTTTATAAGAAGAAATACATTAGAGAACTTGGTGACAACTGGCAAGATTAAAAAGGAAAGAACAGAGGGAAGGCAGAAAGGTAAATATCTGGATCTGAAGATTGAACACAACCCACTGCTGGCAACGCTGATCGTATTCCAGCACAAACCTTTAGCCTTGTCCACGTCAGATTGGACAAGGCTTAAGGTTCTCGCCGGAATGCGATCAGCGTTGCCAGTAGTGGGTTGTGCTCAGTCGTTAAACCTCAAATCTCGAAACAACCAAATGCATCAAATATCAGGATGTCTTGGCCACGTGACATGGTGGAGACAAGAATACGGAGCTGATTACGTGCGAGATGGCGAAACAAGACCGTCCACGCGATATCTGCACGGCACATTGTAATGATGATGATTGTTGTCTTCAAGAAGAAAATTAACAAGAGATTGATTGATTGCACAAGTCTTGACTGCTCCGCTGGCACTCTGACCCACTCCTCTCCTCGCCTAATGTTCTCCAAGATGCACAACCGTCTGACCGTATCCTCCGCCTGAGCCATCCATGATTTCCCTCATCAGTCTCTGACCCTTAACTGCGTCCAGCGCCTCATGCAACTGGTGATCTGTGTCTGCAGCTACTCTGAGGTATGCCTTCGCCTGCATCACCTTGCGCCTACCAGCAACAGTCAGCAGACCAAGGATGTAACGCATACACACTACTGGGGTGTCTCTAGTGCAGGGGTGGCCAACCTTTTCAGCAGGAGGGCTACAGTTTCCACCACATCGTCGCTTCCCACTCATGTTGGCCACCTCTGCTCTAGTGCATCCCAGAATGACCCGCATAGCTTTGTTCTCATCCCTCTCCCAAAACCATTCAAGGATCATTCAAAGCTTAGCAGCTTTAGGATCATCACCCTTCAAAATACATTTGGGAAGGTTCTAGAGAAGATAGTCGCTGTCAAGCTGCAAGAGTTTTTGGAAAGGGGGAAGCTTCTTCCAAGAAGCCTGGGGAGCTACAGGCCAGGAAAAGATACCTGGTCAAATGCAGCCACTTTTGCCTTTGACGTTTATGAGGGGTTCCAGAGTAGACCGGAAACGATGGCGGCAGCGCTTGATCTCGAGGATGCATACAACAGAGTTAGATATGATATTTTAATTACCGCACTGATTGAGAAGGGGGTTAATCACTGGTTGGTGAACTGGATAGCAGCCGTCCTGTATTCTCGTCGGTTTGCTCTCCGTCTGGGTGCATGGACCTCAGAGTCACATATTTTAACCCCGGGACTTCTACAGGGATCTGCAATCTCGCCGGTGCGCTTTAACGTGTATACGAGCAAGATTGCAAACCTAGAAGCACCAGGGGTTGGAAGGATACTAACATTTGCAGATGATATTCTTGCATATATACAGGGGAGAGATAGGGGGCAAACAGATCAGGAGCTACAGGCGACAGTATACAAAGTGATTGATTGGTGCACTGAAATTAGTGCTGTCATCCACCCGGAAAAGGCGGCTGTTTTGTGGTGCTCTCTGGACAACAGGATTGTGAGAACTGATGTCCCAAGCCTCACGATAGATGGTAGAAGCGTCAACAGAGAGAACAAACTGAAGTATCTGGGAATCACATTTGACATGAGTCTGTACTCCAAGGACCATGTGGAGACTGTGACAAGATCTCAAAAGGAACTCAATGCACTTAAAACTATGGCTGCAATGGACACAGAGCAGAGAATGCTTTTCACACTATACCAGCACTTGATCCTTGCAGTAACTGATTATGGACTAGGACTGCTCACTGTCTCAAAGAGTCAGCTGGTGAAATTAGAGCGCATGAACAAGAGATCACACTTATTAATCTTATTCTCTTTCTTCTTCTCTCCCTTCAAGATCGTTTATGCGCTATTCCTAATTCTCTTTGTAAGTTGGTATTTATTCATTTCTCTATGGTTGTTCTTGCCGGTCTCCCTGGTCTAGAGGTTACACGACTTTCTCCGTAATCCCGTATACTCTCATAACGTGACGTGCGCGAGAATTGGTAGCGATTCCCTCCACGTCGGTAACTTAGGGGTATGTGGGCCTTTGAGCCAGTCGCTCAGAAAGCAATGGCAAAGTACTGAGCGTAATCTTGCCAAGAAATCAACAATCAGCTGAAATATACTGATATTGACAGCGATGTCGAGTAAAGGATATGCGGGAGAAAAAATGGTTGTTCTTGATACCATCACTCCATGTTTTACATGGTCCTCTATTTGCTCTGTATCAATTATATTTTTTCAGTGTGGCTGTTTGTGGCAGATGGTACTAGGGAATTCTTGTGAGGTGGACAAACCGTTTATCTGTTGTTCTTTAACGAAGAGACCACTCTAACCTTATTAAACAATATCTTTCTAGGCAAGTTCAGACCACCATATTTTTAGATTACGAACGGGTTACAATATATTTGAAGTATTGTCTATATTACAAGTTGAAGGTTGCGTCGTCAGAATTCTGTGTTTGGGGGAGAGGGGACCGTGGCCTACGTGCGGGTCTATTACATTCTACAGTGCTGTCCAGTGTGCAGCAATGGGTCTGCCCCGAGGATCACCAGTTACCGGTTCTTTTCATGTGTTCTTTTCATAAACGGGCATGTTCCTGCTGGTTATGCTTCACCTCGACACCGCAAGGTACAAGAAGAACAAGGTGAGATGAGATGAAATGAGAGCAGGCGTTACCAAGACACAGACAATAGGCCAGGAGGAAACAATATCACACGGAGACGATACCTGTGTTTATCGAGGAGGGAAAAACACAGGGATAAGATCTCAACAATGGTGCGATCTGAACTCGGTGTGTCGTTCTAGGAATCAAAGGTACACGTGAATCCAACACACGCTTCCTTGGCGTGGTTCTACCTGAATATAGTTAAAGCACCCACGCCAGTCATTACTGACGGTATAGACATCGATAGAACGAACACAGTGAAGTGCCTGGGCATCATCTTTGACATAAGCGTGTCATGCAAGTATCACATCGACAGAACGAACACATTGAAGTGTCTGGGCATCATCTTTGAGAGAAGCTTGTCATACAAGTATCACATCGACAGAACGAACATAGTGAAGTGTCTGGGCATCATCTTTGACAGAAGCTTGTCATACAAATATCACATTGACAGAACGAACACAGTGAAGTGTCTGGGCATCATCTTTGACAGAAGTGTGTCATACAAGTATCAGATCAACAGAACGAATGAACCTTGTCATACAAGTATCACTGTCACGGGACTACTGTAGTTAACGATAAGATGATAGACTAACAGAGACAGTCTGTACTCACAGCTGCAATTGTTTGTTACTAGTGGGGAAACACGTCGGATCAAACGAAACTACCAGTCTTTGAGATTTCCCTAGGAAACGGGAAATTTGTCGGCATTGTTTGATGTGTCGTCGTTCGAGAGGAAAAGACTGTTGTGTCAGTTGTAGAAGGGGTGACAACTATTCTTGTGAAGATGGGAACAGATTGTCTGCCGCTGGGGCTACCTGTTGTTGACATCGAATGACGTCACTCGGACAATCCCCGACTTATGAAAACATAACTTGTTGCCGCTAGTGTGAACAATGGAGTTGACCTAGGCTGAAGTGTTTGACTAGCTCTGCTCTAATATAGAAAAGAATCTATTGTGTTCTGTATCAATTAACGTTGATGAACATGTGTCTTTCATGGCAAAGTGTAGATTCGATTCAGGATAGAGCTGAGTTTTCATAAGGTATTCACTAAATAGCATTTAGATGTAAATAATGTAGAACCGTCTAGTGATAGATAGAGTTTAGGACTTGAGCATAGTGTTGTTGCTTTGTGGTTAGGTATTCAAGGAGTGTCGGCGACAGTGGGCAATCGCATTGTTAAAACTAACTAGTGTGAGAGGTCAATTAGCTCAGCTGGTTGGGAATAGTGAAGTGGGATGATATGTAGAAAGATTGAGGATGGTTGGGGGATAGGGGAAATGTCCAATGGTGGGATCTTCCAGTGGGGTGTCTACTGGGGTTCTGCACTTTACATTTGGTCTTTCCTTGTCTTGCCCTAACTCAGACCGATGTGATGAGCTCCTCTGCCCCATGACAGAGTTTGGTTCACTATTATATATCTGAGTGAGGCCGTCGGCCTACACTCATCTAATAGGGTTCAGTATACGGTTGCTCTCACCAGGTGTGTTCTCTCTTTCACAGGTTCCCCTCAGGTTATGAAGAAAACAAGCTGAAACATCACTATTTCAGATCATGGATAAATTAGTGCGGGAAGATTTATTCAGCGGCTTTTGCACTGGGCCCATGATAAAAATGGTCTGAAGGAACATGGCTTGGTTAAGCCGAATCATATAAGTATCGGGCAGAAGACTTCTTAGTGATAGGGATCACGGAAGTTGATAGTGAGATTATTTTCCATACCACATGGAACAAGAACAATAGTGAGATTATTTTCCATACCACATGGAACAAGAACAATAGTGAGATTATTTTCCATACCACATGGAACAAGAACAATAGTGATTAACTATGTAGAAAGAACAATAGTGATTATCTATGTAGAAAGAACAATAGTGATTATCTAGGGAACAGGAACAATGAACCTGGCGTTTTTACTAAATTATTAGATTCCTGTGAGACTGTAAACAATAACTGTGTAATGGTGAAACTCTAGGACATTTAGAAATGAACCATGTTATTACAAGGGACAGTGTTGCGTGTTTTCACGATGCAAGGATTGTTAAGTCTCAGAACTTTAAGGACATTTGGTAACATTGTGTAGGATCGATTCAGGATAAGTATCGGACTATATCCGTGATTGGCGACCAGGTATCGGGGTTATCAAAAAGCTACCGGAGGAAGTCAACATCTAGCAGGAGGGACACATCGTTTTGGTGATGTCATTTTGTGCTGAACTATGGTAATGTTGTGTGGTCCTTACCGGGATGATCAGACTTTGCTCCTGAGCTGTTCGGTCTGATTCTGCAGACACACTAGAGTATACGACATACATTCTACACATACACTTCTCACATACATACACTTTTCTTCATTAAATTAATATGTTATTGATTTTTAGAAGCTAGAGTTGTTTAGTATGTTGTTTTGGGGAAGTGGGAGAGGGGGCATGATCCAGTGGTGAGAGGGGGAGAGAAGAAGAAGTATCCAGTGACTGACGGAGTGTTGTGGACGGAATCTAGTGGATTCTCCAGAATAATGATATGGGGTTAAAAATAATGTGTGTGTTGATTCCCCTCACTCCAGGGACGACACTATAAAGGAAAACACGACAATCACATATCGACAGAATAAACCAAGCTTGTTATATAAGTATCACATCGACAGAACGAACGGAGCTTGTCATACAAGTATCACATCGACAGAACGATCGAAGCTTGTCATACAAGTATCACACATCAACTTTGACAGATGCGTTTCATACAAGTATCTCGGCATCACTTTTGACAGATGCATGTCATACCAGTATCACGTTGACAATTTCATTGTAAGGAAATACTTAACGTTGAACGTGATGGCAGCAGACGACATCTAACAATGCCTGCTCTTTTCTTTCTACCAGTAACGTGTGCGAAGCATCATCATAATCATCATACTCCTGACAGGTCATAGGTGACCCGATCTCCTCCTTAACATCTCCACCAGAGTACATAGACTGATCGTGCCAGTTCTGTGTTGGTTAATTAAATGTCTTGTGTCTTGACACAATATTCATGTCTGGTGGCTCCCCGCTTCACTCCCACCTCCCTCACTCTGGACAAGGAAGAAGATTCCCAGGCTTCATTAAAGTCATCTGTTCGCCCAGCATCTCTAATAGCGTTGATGATATCTGGTTGATCCATTGCTCTTCCCACTTCGATCATCGCCATGTCCTCCAAGCGACGCCTCGCTCATTGTCTTTCACGCCTGAGTGTCCCGGTACATTGATGAAAGTTAGTTTAACTAACTGTGGTGTGTTCAGTGTGCCATTACGCGAGAGAGATGCTACAGTGGCCAGTATCCCGTCAGGGTTGGCACTGAGATATGGACATTGGTAGAAGAGCATCCACTGACACGAATAGAACATTCTTGTTAAGTGTGTGTACGTTTATACGTATCAGTCTAAGGTGTCAGGTCTTAGTCAGATATGACTGAGCTATCGTATGACAGTAGACGGTTCTACCTGCTTTATGTTAGTGCCAAATGTTGGATGGCGCTCACCAAACCCGACACCCCACATTGTGCCAACAGCTTCGAGCGCAGGAGCGCAATTGGGAGGTTTCAAATGTTATGCTAGTGTGAGGAAATGTAATCTAAAGATTAAATGTCATGGCAGGGCAGACCAGGTCCTACGCCTTGGTCGGCAACTGGTCTAGGATCGAAGCTCCGATAGGTGGAAAGCTAAACACTGCTTTGCTGATCAGGCAGCTTCTGCAGCTTGTCTTGTTCTAGATGTATTGGTGTTACCTTTCCTCTGGAGTAAACTAGGCAATAGAGGGATCATGCAGCATAAGCAACACATGGTCTCTACAATTCAGCCCGGGCATTGTGCTATGAAGAAGTATAACAATCGCTACCTCCACGCGTTGCCTTGTTAGAAACACGCTGTAACAAAGTATCTTTTGTCAAGATGGCAAACTGCTAGTGACGTATTAGTCTAAAGAAGTCCTTGGCATAGAAGAAAAGATATCGGCCGGCATGAGTTATTAAATATCTCTCTTTAGTCGTTGACATCAAGTACACACCACGAAGCACAAAAAGATTTGGGTAGACTCGCGATAATGCGCCAGTATCTGGTTCAACCTCTACACCGGTCAGATGAACTAAAATATTGACCTTTCGTCCTTGACTTAGGGACGTAAATTACAAGTACCTCTGAAGTCGGAGTGGGTTCGCCTGATGGCGACGGACACTGGTAATTGGGAAAGTTAATCCACAAGCAAACATCAGTCCAGTGTACTAGCGACAGAAGCACGTGGATGGACAACACTTGAGTTGAAAGCGTATGAACGAAAGAAAACACAATTTGGAGACAATGATTTTTATAGAAGAGAATCCTCAGTCATCTGCAGGATCGAACAAGGTAGTTTCTTAGCACAGGAGGAGGGGGAAGGGGGGGGGGACACAGTTAGCCATTAGATAGGTGTCTTCCTAGCACAGGGGAGACACAGTTAGCTGTCAGCTAGGTGTCTTCCCAGCACAGGGGGGACACAGTTAGCCGTTAGCTAGGTGTCTTCCCAGCACAGGGGGGACACAGTTAGCCGTTAACTAGGTGTCTTCCTAGCACAGGGGGGACACAATTAGCCGTTAGCTAGGTGTCTTCCTAGCACAGGGGGGACACAATTAGCCGTAAGCTAGGTGTCTTCCTAGCACAGGGGGGACACAGCCGTTAGCTAGGTGTCTTCCTAGCACAGGGGGGACACAGTTAGCCGTTAGCTAGGTGTCTTCCTAGCACAGGGGGGACACGGTTAGCCGTTAGCTAGGTGTCTTCCTAGCACAGGGGGGACACGGTTAGCCGTTAGCTAGATGTCTTCCTAGCACAGGGGGGGGGGGCAGAGTTAACCGTTAGCTAGGTGTCTTCCTAGCACAGGGGGACACAGTTAGCCGTTAGCTAGGTGTCTTCCTAGCACAGGGGGGACACAGTTAGCCGTTAGCAAGGTATCATCCTAGCACAGGGGGGACACAGTTAGCCGTTAGCTAGGTGTCTTCCTAGCACAGGGGGGGCACAGTTAGCCGTTAGCTAGGTGTCTTCCTAGCACAGGGGGAGGGGGCACAGTTAGCCGATAGCTAGGTGTCTTCCTAGCACAGGGGGAGGGGGCACAGTTAGCCGATAGCTAGGTGTCTTCCTAGCACAGGGGGGGGGGGCACAGTTAGCCGTTAGCTAGGTGTCTTCCTAGCACAGGGGGAGGGGGCACAGTTAGCCGATAGCTAGGTGTCTTCCTAGCACAGAGGGGACACAGTTAGTCGTTAGCTAGGTGCCTTCCTAGCACAGGAGGGGGGGGGGGACACAGTTAGCCGTCAGCTAAGTGTCTCCGAAGACGATCCCCTTACTACACTTACCTTAAATGGCATGACGTGACCTTCAGTAGTGTTGGGAGTGCTGAGGCCAATGTTCCGCGCTTCCTGCAGGCTCGAGGCACATATTCCATTCCCCCAAGCATCACTTGGAATTTCAGCCGTGGCCGCCACGCCCAAGGTCCCCCCGAACTGTCTCTCGGTGGTAAGATGCACAAGGCAGTAGTTGCTGAAGTTTGATACAGTGGACATTGCTATCAGTGTTTCTACTCCAGTCATGGCATTTTCGCGCATGTTGTAGTGGCCTGTGGCATTGGTGTAATCGGTGTGTACCATCACTTTGGCAAGAACGATTCCAAGGTTTGTGAAAGTATCAAAATAAGTTTCTCTGTATATTCGATCGATTATCTGGTAGAGATAGACGAAGATCGCTATCACCCTGAAGACACTACTGCGTCCAATACCTTTATAAGTTTCAAAATCAGCAACAGCAAGCATTTCACAAGTATCGAACGTAAGCTGTATCCTTGAGATCTCTGAACGTTTCCAACGATTGTGATTTTCCGTGTGCTTCATTTTAAAATGAGCATCTTTGGACGAATATGTGTCAGGCTTTACATGTTCCTTAAATAAAATATTTGTTACATGACTCTCGGTGTCCTTATCATTATTTATAATGTTCCTATTATATAGATTTGTTTTAGAAGCTTTCGTATTCTTATTGCGTTTTTGCCTAACTCGCTTCGAATGTGAAAATGGATGTCGTTTAAACTGCACTTGCTCACAGAAAGAATGTAAGGTGGCATTCCCATTTCTAAGGTTGTTGAGGATTGAACTATTAATATCTCGATGTCTAAAGACAATCATCGAAGTGGTAGGCGAGTCTGATAAGTGATGAGTGAGTGGCTCAACGGAATACTCATCGTCTGGGCCACGAATCTGGGCTATCCACACGTTGTCCATGTGTACAGCATCCACGCTATATTGTGGATTGCCGTTAAGATAACCTGTATAGAATAGTTGATGGTCAACGTGTACTCGTGTCATTCTCCCGTTAGCGTCCACCGCATTCGCCTCAAAATCTTCTCGTAGCACCGGCGACCCGGGGACAAGATGCAACACAAAATGCCTTCTGAGCGCGAAGAAAGTCACTATTTTAAAATGTACTTGCCCCGACATGGCATCTCTTTTTATAACTACGGTAAAGTTGCCTTGCGTAAGCTCGTCAAATTCCTTAAATTTTGAATGCAGATTACAGCATGCCAGTTTCAAAACTGACTGAATCCACAGACACGAACAGAACAATCTAGCAATCATTCTTGTTTAGCTTTTGTACATATGCCGACGAGACGTGAAGATTATGCCGCCACAGATGTACGCATACACGAAATGTTTATTGCTCGCATCAAGAAGATATGCAAACTTGTCGTGATTTGTCCATTTTGACACAGGAGTAGATAATGTTGCTTGACTTGATAGTTAGCTTGCAAATGTTAGTCCGTTTATGACAGCTTTGTGTTCGATATTTGATGCTGCAGCGAGTGTAAATACTGGCTTGTTGACAATATATTAACTAAGCAATAGCACACTAACGCATGCACAAAACGCACCTACTGCATAATATATGGTGCGCAAAGTGGGTACTGGAGACATGTCTGGTTGGCTCTTCTTGTTTCTTTCACCCTAAATCTCCTATTGGGGCATAGGTCCTCAACATCTAACTCTTAACCGTTCTGTCCTCGTCTATCCGATGCAGTTGTGTCCTTGTCCTCCCCCCCCCCCCCCCCTCCATATTATTCATTCCTATCTTTAATTCTATTCCCCGTGCGATATTAGGTCTTTTTCTTTTTCTTTTGCTCTGCGGATTTCAGACAAAGAGAGGCCTTTCTAGTTAAACTATTCTCAGCTTTGCTCAACGATGTGCAATCTAGCGCCAGCATCGATTCGATTTTTTTGTGGTTGATTGCATGTCCGTCAATCCTCCAGAAGACTGAGTTTAAACTCTAACGTCCGGTGTGTTGGCATTCAAGTTGTAAAGATCCTTAAAAGGGCTTGCATCTGTCGTCCAGTGCGTTGGCATTCAAATTGTAAAGATCATGAAAACGGCTTGCATCTGTCGGAGTGAAGTTGTAAGGATCCTGAAAAAGGCTTGCATCTGTCGGAGTGAAGTTGTAAAGATCCTGAAAAAGGCTTGCATCTGTCGGAGTGAAGTTGTAAAGATCCTGAAAAAGGCTTGCATCTGTCGGAGTGAAGTTGTAAAGATCCTGAAAAGGCTTGCATCTGTCGGAGTCAAGTTGGCTTGGAGACTTTTATCCCGACCCAGTACCGAAGCACCCTCTAAACGGCGCCTGTGGTACAGAGCTCTCATTTCCCTCCCCAAGCCCAGAAACCAGTGGGGTGTGTACAACCGGTACTGGAACACCACATCAGCAGAGAGACATATTAGGATATGTCCAGGTCATTATTCAGCACCTGGGAACAATTCGCCGCTGATCGTGTTGCATGGAGAGAAAAGATCGAGAATGGACTAAAGACAAAGGAGAAAATGATCACAGATAGGTCACACACTGATCGTGTGAGACGTAAGATGGTGTGTGATGGTGGAAATGACCATGTATTCACATGCATCCATTGTGGACGAACATTTACCGCGCAAATTGGTCTGATCAATCACATTCGCTACCGCCATGGGTTTTTTTTTAATGTCACAATGAACCAAACTATTGTCTGTCAAGACGGCAGAGTGTCAGTATATATAATAATATAATTAATAAATCACCACCCCCTCCCTGCCCCACCCCCGAGAAATAGACGGTAAGCTTTTCTAGAAGACGATCACAAGTAACGACAAGGACGTTGCGGCCAAAGCCTTCGTCGTCACAGAATTTAAAAACCACACACAAACAGACACAACTACATGAAAAACACTACATGGAAATATACATATAAAAGTTACTCAACTTATTGCAGTGTACAGTAAAGTATGATTCACTATAGTATAGTGCATTTAAATTTGGTTGCCTCCGTATAAAAATCGACATCTCAGTAACCAACTGAGGGAAAATTATGAGATTTAGCATATAACCTTATCATTATGTCCACCCAACAAAAAAAATTTTGTTCTGGAGATTGTACAGCAGATTTCAATGTTTGTTTATATGCGGTATATAATTTACGGGTCAGTGATTTTAAGTCCATAATTTTAAATGTATTACACCTTCAGCCAGAAAATCAGCGTTCAATGTTGAATATTCTCCGAGGTTCACTGGTTTGGCCGTATAGCAAGAACCCCGCGCTGTTTAAACTGGGAGTGTTCGGAGGTGTCGTCAATGTGGGTTCTTTCATGAAACCTGATTATTATTATTTTTTTTAAATCTTACCACTTATCACTAACACTGGAAAGTGTGAATATTGTTCAATGGGACTGAATGTGAAATTTTGTACACTTCAAATCATCACTATGAAGTTATGCACATATTTTTGTCAAGAAGCTGATCGCAGGAAACTGTTTCATACTAATATAAAATAAAAATGTAGTTTCATATCCTTCACATGACGTAGAAGTCAACCCCAGCATTTTTGCTGTTCGTGAATCAAGGGCAAATTTTACGTTCAGTAGTTTGCCATTGCTTTCTGAACGACTGGCACCTATACCTTTTTCGAAAAACCAGCACCGCTATGTTTCGAACCCGGGTATACGGGCTCACAAACCGCGTTCATAAGACCTTAGCCACGGCGACCCGCCGTACTATTTTATAGTTACTATTCTATTATACTATTGCACTATTATACTATTACTATTCGTACTATTCATACTATTACAAATTCCGAAAAAAGAACAGTGCATGCATTGGGTTTGAGTAAACGGTCATTTCGTCGATGGGTGCATGAATCTGGAATTAAACCAACACGCGATAAGCAAACCGTAGGTAGAAAAGCAATTGTAGATAGCTTTGACAAGGATGTCATAAGGCGAGTTATTATAAAAATGATGGATGCCAAAGAAATAGTGACTGTAAGAAAACTTAGGGTTTGATTGAGAAAGAACAATAACATAGAGCTATCCAAAACAACTTTGTGGAAAAAATTATAAGGACATTAGGCTTCACTTTTAGAAAGTACAAGGGGGGGGGGGGGTAGAAATATCCTTTGCGAGCAACCGCATTTGGGAGCCATGAGAAGCAGATACCTACGTGAAATAAAGGAAATGCGCAAAGAAAATTATGGCATAGTGTATTTGGATGAAATGTGGATCAATGCGCACCATACAAGTGATAAGGAATGGCAATCAGTAGATGGAAAGATAAAGCGATATGTGCCCAATAGTATAGGACAGCATTTGGTCATGGCCCATCCTGGTAATACGCATAATGGCTTACAACAGAATGCTGGACTCGTGTTCGTATGAAAGCATGCAGTCAAAGCAAGAGACAGACAGTGTTGGAGATCCATTGCAGCCAACCTTCATTGCGGAGATGGCACCTGATTGATTGATTGATTGATTGATTGATTGATTGATTGATTGATTGATTGATTGATTGATTGATTGATTGATTGATTGATACAGACAATAGGGATTATCTTAATAAGATGAATGGTAATGTATTTAGAGATTGGCTCGAGAATACGGTGCTTCCAACCCTAGATAGACCGTCGTGTCCAATTATGGACAATGCTTGATATCAATGCTGTTGCCCAAGAAGACAAAATACCTACAGCATCGAGCACAAAGGGAGCAATAAAGATATGACTCCGAATGGAAAACATACCATTTCCAGAAACGTATTTCTAGCTAGAATTGTTGTCCCTTGTAAAACAGACGCCAAAACGCAAGAATTATCTAATCGACAAGTTGATAGAAGAGCATCCTCATGGGTGCTTGAGAATTCCGTCGTACCATTCTCATTTTAACCCATAGATAGAACTTGTGTGGGCTAAAATTAAAGGACAGGTGGCAGCTGACAATACTATATTCAAATTGTCTGACGTCAAGATACTAACCCAGTCCACGCTATTAAATATCGATAAAACATAAGTTAGTGGGAAAAATGTGAGGACCCTTTGTTGAAAGAGAAGGATGACTATTGGAGAAAGGATGGATTGAATTTTATGCAACCGAGAGCAGTCATCAACCTGCTGGAATCGTGCGACACAGATTAAGGTCTGGGCAGATCACTGACATTAATCCACATGCACACCAACTATTCAGAAGAAGAATTGCAGGCCCTTAATATGACAGCATCGGAACAAACAATACAACTTGTCAATAGCAACAGTTTGTATTCCACAATGGTGAATTTTCAATTCCGTAAGCCCTCGACGGTGACAAACAACTGGCATTGAAAACAAAAAAGCTCTAGACGCAATGAATACCAACCGAAGAGTAATATTGTTGTGGGAACTGACATATTGTGGCATAACAAGAAACGTGAGAAGAAACGCGCTGTCAAATGAGGAGACAACACACGAACATACGAATAATTCTATAAACTTCTATGAAAAGAGGACCAACATCTTGACCGTTATGAAGGAAGCCCACTACAGAGACATTCACAGCTATATTCGCCGTGCAAAACAGGTAATCATGTTCCGTCTCAGCAGAGTAGACACTGCACCCACTCCCAAACGAATCTTGATACGCCTTGTATCGTCATCTGAATTGGTAGGGCATTCATTACTGTAAAACAAGTTTGTTAGCGAGAAATCACTAGTTTTTCACCAATACTTCAAAGAAATGTCGCCGCTTTCTATGATTTAAGTTGCTTTTGGACCTATCAAAGACATATTCCTTGGGTGGCGGTAAATATAAGACGGCAGGAAAAATTTCATAACGATGCAACAGACAGTTTTCAAAATAATTGATCGTGAATGACGGCATTCATTTCTGGACAGACTATAGATAAGGTGTGGAGTTTGTTCTGTCGGTGACAAAAAGAAGATCCTTACCAGTACAGCTCGCGGCGACTGCACTAGCCAGGCGTCATAAATCCCTCATGCTCGTGACCCCCCCCCCCCCTTCCCAACCGCAAGGTACTATAGGCAGTAATGACATTGTTGGCAGTCAATATTTTATATAATGTTTCCCTGTTCCTGGTCCATCCATACCTTAGTACTGCTTTAACGTTGGGGGGAGGGGGGGGGAGAGAGAGAGAGAGAGAGAGAGAGAGAGAGAGAGAGAGAGAGAGAGAGAGAGAGAGAGAGAGAGAGATTTTAACCTTGGTGCTAAGTTAACTTTGTTTATTTGTTACGCTTCCAGATTTCTAAGTGTTACTCTTAGGAAAAGCCAGAAGGCGGACACATAATCAGACTGCTACTGGCACCATAAGTATTAAGACTCTTCGCTGGTTGTTGAAGATGAGGATGGTGCACGTATGGGAATGTCCCGAGTGCTGTGATGTCGGTTTCTTGACTCAACTCAACTGTTATCTGTTGGGGTATCATCCTTGCACTCCGGACAAGTCCATAGCTGTTCAAACAACCCCCCCCCCCCCTCTTCCTCAACCCTTACATGCGCATCAGCAGTCCGGTGGCTAATTAGTGCCAGTTCTGTATTGGTTAACGAGGCCCCTCATTTGTCCGATGTGCCTCTCGTGTCTGGCCGTGCCAATTTTTACTCAGGTGCCATGAAGTGTTATGGATGTAATATCTCCGTATATTCCCACCATCTTTGTCTGCGTTGCTATTTAAAAAGATGAATAATTCAGCCTCTAGAATCCACTTTCTATTGGTTAGATTAGATTTATAACAATTATTGCAACTCATGTACGCCCGAGCTCGTGGCTTGCCAAATTGAAGGAAAGACTGGCTACCTATGCCCCCTTGCTCTCAGACTTATAACATGCAATAGCGCTATTACATCACAGACAACCTCTGAAGTGGGAGTGGGCTCGCCTGATTGGCGAGGGACACCGGTAAAAGGGAAAGCAAGCCCACACGCAAAACTCATTCCTTTACTACTTTAAACAGTAAGGACTACGCTCGAGTTTAAGCGAGCGAACAAGAAGAAGAAGAAGAAGATCACAGACACAGACCAGGGATTGCATCGGGTCACATGTTTATGTACCTATTAATGCCCTTATCTTAGCTCGCTCTGTGGCGACGGTGTTACGGACGCAGTTCGTAACTTCGCAAACCGCGTGCGAAACACAGCTGCGAGTAATTTGACAGCAGATTGCCTTGTGTTGGTTTTTTCATACAATGCTATGCGTGTCGATCGTTCAGAAAGCAATGGCAAACTTTTTTTTAATGCTGCAAGTCCCTTACATGACGTTGCAGTCAACGCCAGCATTTTCAGCTGCTGTTGATGTACTAGGCAAGATTACGCTCAGTAGTTTGCCATTGCTTTCTGAGGCTCACATACCCCTAAGTTACCAACCCGGCGAGAACCGCTACCGATTCTCGCGTAGGTTACGTTCCTCACTTGGATATACGGGATTACGGAGAAAGACGCTAACACCTAGGCCAGGGAGACCGACGATGGCAAACTATTAAATGTAAATTTGCTAATACATCCCAAACATGAAAAAATGATGGTGTTGACTGCGACGTCCTGTAAAGTATATGCAACTAACTTAGCCGTCAGTCGTTCTGTAACCCAATATACGGTTTGCCTCAGGTTTTCTGTGTTAACCTGGCTCAATCTTCCAACTTCAAGCAACATCATTAAAGTAAAGCCAATGAGCCAGATTACGAAATTATTGTTTAATTACATAATATCATATGTTCATATTTTCACAGAACAGATCTCATTTATATTAAAGGAATAGAAAATAAATTACTCCAGTTGGTTTGGTCATTGGCAAAAGCTGTTTTCTGTTGATAGACAAGGCGCGATGTCTCATTTACAAGACAGATGGTCGTTAGTCGTGGTCCCAACTTCACGGTGAAGAGTCACCCCATAATTCTCCATTCCTATGTCATTAATAAATATCATACAAAATGCTCCTTACTGTGGCATGTGAAAAGTAGAACAGACAACAGCCCCGACAAACCAACAGCACGCACAGGGATTTAGGCAGCATAAGGCAGCTGCCAGAATGACAACACAACAGTCCCCAAATAAAATTACAATTCATCCTGGATGAAAGCAGCAGTCACTTGAAAACCAGCAGTTTCACACACATTACTGCTTAAGGTAAAACTAGCTTGTTCAGCAACCGGCCGACTTCCATTTTTTTAATCACAATACAAACCACCACGAACATATGTAAATCATTCCACATGAAATCCACAGCTCACATTGTCGCTCCCCGCACATAACTCGGTAGTTGGGCAACAGAACCATAGTTGTTTGGTGTATTATAATGAACATTAAAATATTGCATGCCCTTCGCAAGACGCTGTTATCAACCCGAGGTCGATTTGATTTACTGGGCAATTTTACATTCAGTAGTTTGCCACAGCTTTCTGAACGAGAATTCAACGTTTAAGTCCAACTGACTGACCGATGTGTGGATTGAACCCACAACTCTGCCGTCAGCGCACCGGCAGTTTAATTGCACGCGAATGAAACCCCCACTGACCTCTATGATGGACATAAGAACAGCATATTTTAGGACAGAGTTCTTCACAAACTAAGCATCCGAGGGGGTATGAAGCGAGTCTGTGCAGGGTTCAACATAATCTGCCGGTGACGGAGATTATTAATGTGGCCATGATGAGTTCATGTATTGAAGCTACATGATTTTAGTCCTACACATCAAAGTTTCTTAAGCTTCTTTCATTGTGACCCATTTTAAAAATATTGTTCTTATGCCCCCCCCCACCCACACACACACACACACACACACATTTCCTGTTCTAGGAAGCCATTTTTTCTTTTTTTTAATAACCATTTTTGGTTAGTTTTAATTCGTTGCTCGTATATGTTTACTTGTTTAGTTTTAATTAGTTGCTCGGTATATGTTTAGTCTTAATTAGTTGCTCGGTATGGTTAAGTTTTATTTCGTTGTTCGGTATACGTTTATTTTTAATTCGTTGCTCGATATATGTTTAGTTTTAATTAGTTGCTCGGTATATGTTTAGTTTTAATTAGTTGCTCGGTGTATGTATAGTTTTAATTAGTTGCTCGGTATATTTTCTAATACTGATATTTTCCAGTAAGCGTAACTGTGCAAAACTACTATTCAATACATTGGGTTTTATATGATTTATTTTATCTTACTATCAGTGTTAATTAAATTTTTTTGTAAATGAACATTGTTTTTGTGTCAATAAATAGGTTCAGTAAATGCTTTCGTTTCAATAAAGTAGCCTTTCAGTTTTTCCTTTGATTTCCACTTTCTTCCAGACCAACCCACTCCTTTATTAAGGTGATATTCGCGCTCTCTCTCTCTCTCTCTCTCTCTCTCACACACACACACACACACACACTCTCTCTCTCTCTTTCTCTCTCTCTCTAAGACAGACTGATGACAGACAGACATACGCCATTTTTTAAGGTAATTTTCCTAAAACAGGGTGCCATAGATGCGTCCTACAGGTTGAAAATAACTGACATAAACAAGAAAACAAATAGTTACATAGAACAATATTAAATTTTGTTGAATTTTCATCACAAAAGCTGCCCCCTACAAGTTGCAGGAAGTGTCTGTCAGCATTTTATGCCAACAAGGCGCACCACTACAACTGGCTCATTAATAATTAGCTGATATGACCATTAAAGTAAATACAAATGACTAAATAAATGGAACTTTAGCCACAGGTGGTTCTTTCATAGAGCAGTAACCCACACCTATCTTGAGATAAAAGATAACAGTAGTTCAATAACCCAGTGGGTGACCCTCTATCTACCTCTGTCAAGTGTAAGAAGTGTGTGAATGGTGTCTCCAGCCTTCTTCTGTTTCCCCTTGCGATCACTTCACTGATGATAACAATAATATAGTCAGACAAGTTCTCACAGTGAACATAACTGCTTTAAGAGCTCCTGTGTTGTGTTGCATACGGCGTGGATTGCAGTGTTGATTCAGTTTAGAGGTTCGCCTGCCATACCGATGGTCATGGGTTCGATCCGTGACAGGGTGATTTCGAATTTTTAAAATTGATCAACCTAAAATGAGAACAGAGATTGTTTTGGGAAGTAAAGGCGGCCGCCCTGACACCGACCACGTCACCCACTTTGTGTTGTTTGGTCTATAACAATACGGGTCAAGATTTGTTTAATAGGTGTAGTTCCATTTGCCCAATGCATCTTAGGCGTGTAAAAGGGATATTAACTTACAGTGGGCCAATATATGTTTCTGAACTCCCTTGCAGAACACATTTGGTCGTCTGTTTGCTTAGTCCTCGCAAGCAAGCTTATGCATGTGTTTATTCTTCAGAAGATGAAAAGTATGTAATAGTAATAGGTTACTCTCATTGAATGTCAGCAAGAGAGTACAGGGAAGCCCTGGTTAACATCAGGGTTACGTTCTTGGAAAACGCGACTTTAAGTGAAACGACCTATCGCAAAATACTATTTCCCATAGAATTAAATTAAATAGTGTATTATGTAATGTTTATTTTGATGGTTGTTGATATTTATTGGCTAAACAGAGGTGGGATGGAGGGAGAATGGTAAAGTTATTGGGACGCAGAGGCATTAAATTCTGCCTCTTCAAATGAGGACGAAACTGTAACCTCTTCTCTGCTTGAATAAAAAATGTGTCCAATGTCTGCTATACAGCATTTTTCCTTTACCTTAAGTAAAGCTCCATTTAACAGTTGATGGCGCTTGTTACTGCCCTCGACACTTTGGAGCTCCGTTCTCTGTTTGGGTCGTCCTCATTTATAATGTCCATTGCCACATCAATCAATTGAAAAATTGTGACAAACGTTCAGCTGTCAACATTCGAGGTGGGGGGGGGGGGTGTTGCAACAGGGTGCTCCTCTCTGCACGTCGAGTTGCATTAGGTCCTCATTAGACAAATCTTCTCCATGTGATGCAAGCAACTCGTCAATGTCAGCTTCCTCCATCCCTTCAAAGCCAGCTTTAGTGGCTAAGTTAGCGATCTGTCGTCGAATAGCATGAACGTCGTCACATTCACAAAAGTCGTACACACATTCTGGTCACAGTTTTCGCCACACAGCATTCATGCATGCTGAGGTTACCTCACTCCATGAATCCGCAATGTTGTCAGTGGCCTTGAGGATATTATAATCTCACCAGAATCCCTTAATGGTAGGCTTACGTTTACCTTCCGTAGCCTCGATGAACTGTGAGAAGGTGCGATGCAAATAATAACTTTTGAAAGCTGCAATTACACCTTGGTCCATTAGCTGGATCAATGAAGTTGTGTTAGCTGGCATGAATACAAACTTGACGTTCTCGGACAAGTCTTCCAGATTGACTGGATGACCAGGGGCGTTATCCTATAGCAGCAATGCAATATCTTAAATGCTAGGTGTTTTCTCTAGCACAGTGTTCCCTTAGAGCAGGAATAGCATAAACAGTTACCCATTCCAGGAATAACATTCGTGTTATCCGAACCTTTTTGTTGGCACCCCATGTAACGCCGATGTGTTCCTTTGAGTAGCCCTTCAGAGCCCTTGGTGTCTCTGAGTGGTTCACCAGTAAGGGCTTGAACTTTTTCAGCGTTGCCACCTAGAAGAATAGTAAGCCTATCTTTGGCAGCTTTAAAGCCAGGCGCAGTCTTCTCATCTTTCGAAATATAAGTCCTTGGGGACAGTCTTTTCCAATAAGCCCTGTCTCATCAACGTTGATGACAACAAAGGTGATGACGTTACAGTGGAACGTAGCGACGTAAAGTGAAGTTATGTCCCGTATGTGACAACGACGTTATAGCGAAACGACGAAAATCAAGACCTCCCTGTACTGTAATACTATATAGAAACTGTTATGCTATATAGCAGTGAATCATGGAATGTGAATGAATATATTAGGAAGAGCTTGGAAGTTGTTCCTGAGATGAATGTTGCGAATATCTTGGACTGCCAGAGCAACAAACAGCGAGTGTCTAGAAAAGGATAATGAAAGCAGAACATTATATACAACTATAAGAAGAGATCAATAATATGTTTTGGTTATAGAAAGATAAGCTTCTTCTTCGTTCTTCTTTAGAATGAAATGCATCACACCTAGATATGCACCTCGCAGGTCAGTGTGTCCAACTTCCGCTTGCATTTATGTCAGGTTCCACTAGACATATTCCACCCAGGGTAATGAACTCTAACTACCCATGGGTAGGTTTTCTATCCTAAGAATTTCACAAAGAAAAACGAGGCTTTAGAAAACATTGTGACGACTGGAAAGATCCTAAATGAATTTTTACGGTGAGTTGCGTTGTGGTAAATGCTCTCAGGGCGGCCAAAGGAAACACCTTAAAGACTCTGAAGAACTCACTAAATGCTTTTGGAATTCATCCTGACACTTTGGAGACTGCTGCCAAGGATCAAAATTTGTGGCGTACATCATTACGCAAGGGTGTAGTCACTTGTGAAGCAAACAGGACTGCAAGAGCTGTGAAAAATAGGCTGGACCAAAAACCACTGCAGGAAATCCTCCTCCTGGAACATCAAGCATTCTTTGCCCACATTGTCAAAGAACATTTCCAACCAAAATAGGCCTTACCAGCCATCTCAGAACTCAAGGCTCCAAACTTCCAATCCCACTGAATGAAATGAATGGTCATCATTATTCTTGATGGACAAACACCATAGAACAGGCAGTCAGACAGAGAAATAATCATGGATGACCTAAGGCAGTGACATAGAGGACTGACATCAATACAACAGCTAACAGCAGGGATTGAGATCTGTGGAGATACCTGAACATCCCTGCCATTCAGTCATGAACATGATGATGATGTCCATTATGTCCAACCAGAAGCTGTACCTTCCCTGCACATGTAGATGTGCTCTGGTCTGTGCCCACTGATCACACAAGCATTCTTGAGGGCCCCCTTGCATATGCCAGAATCCATCATCATAAGCTATCAGGTCCCTTGTAGAAGGTTGTTCTCACAACAGCAAGCCCGTTAACGTGATGGAAAGGATAAGAGCACTCACTTTTACACTTTCAGTGTGCTGGTGGCGGGTTCAACTCCTATGCCGGTCAGTTAGATTAAAATTATGACCTCGGGTCCTTGACTTGGGGGCATAACTTACAAGTACCTCAGAAGTCAGAGTGGGTTTGCCTAATGGCTGGGGACACTGTTTACAAGGAAAGCTAATCTGCACGCTAAAATCAATCCACTGCACTTCCCAGTAGCAACAAGACTAGCATTAGTAGCATGTGTATGGACTACACTCAACTTCAAAACAAATGAAAAGCGGCAAAAAATCATAACAGCCAGCCAAAAATACTTGGTCCTGCACTAGTTACTCTGCTCATACATGTTTATGCCCCGTATGTCTTTAATGTTGTGCCCATCGTCGTGCTGTCACACTCTGCCTGTGCTTCCAGAAACCACGCCTTCAATCACTGTGGCATTTGACGTAACCAACTGTAGTTAGTCTCTGAGACGTGATACTGCTTATGGGGCAGTGTTCTTCCTAGTTCAGATCTGGTAGAATGTCAGTACTTTGTTTTTATTTTGACCCACTGTACTATTTATTTTTCTTTTCAGTAAAATTGAAGTTGAAAGGCTTCAGCTTTGCTCACTACTGATCTGCCCATCCATCTATCTACCTGCCCACCCATCTATCCTTCCATCCATCCACTAGTTTCATTCACTGATTAAACTGCCTTTGTTGCCACAGGAAACAACAGATGCATGCTCTCAAAACGTGTGCTTGTGTTCGCCACGTGCTGTTGTGCTTCAGGCTTTCAATGCTGTTTAACCTTGGGCAGTCTTCACTAGAACTGCCGTGCCCTCACCACCAGAATCCACTGTAGTAAAAGGTAGTCCCGCAGCTGATGCTGCCGCTGGGGTGTGAAGTGTTAGTTCTTCACATATTCTAGGTCATGACATATAAGGTGGGGTGGCCTACTCCCTCCCTCATGACCTTTCTTTCCCAGAGACTTGTCTGGCACCCCATATTTAAGAGGCTGGGTTGACCCCACAGACAAACTGGTCGGGAAGGAACTTCCTCCCTCTGCTGGGGAATCAACTTGGACCTCTGTCTTGGCAGGCCAGTGTACTAACCACTCTATCCCCTGCATACAGAACCCATGCATGCTATAACTATTCCGCTGTGAGTACGCTTTCTAATTGTTATCTATATGAGAGCTGTGACCTATATTGTAAAGGACCCTTTCTCCCGCCTTGAAGCATATTGGGTATATGGTGTCAACCCATATTTGTATAGACACGCTGGCACTCAGTGTATGAGGTGGTTAATATCACTGGCCATTTTACTTCCCCAAACATTTCCCAGTACCAATGTTAGGCTGCGTCAACCTGGGAACACAGCTCAGTCTTGTAAAAATGTCCGTCTCAAAGGGGATTTGAACACATGACAACCGGGCTGGCAGGCAGAGAAGCGTGCTAAACACTGCATCACTGTGGCTCCAGTTGCTTATTTGGCCTACTGTTTATGACTTTCAAAAGCCAAGGGATTTTTAACGTGAGAAACTACTCAAAGATCCTGAACTGTTTCTCTCTTCTATAAGACAGCTCATCTGAAGCTAGCCTGATGGTGTGCCTACCTTGAGAAATGAAGACAATAACATGGATATAGAAGAATATGAAGAATATCATGGAGAGAGATGAATGTTGAGAATATTGTGGGCAGAGAAGAATGTGGACAGAGAAAAATGCTACAAAGAAGTTAAAATACTGTGGACGAAGAAAAAAAAATACTAACATTCCACAAGATCTAAGGAAAACTGGCTTATAAACAGCATCTTGTCTTGGAAACGGAATTACTCTGGCCATATTAAACACTACTCTGGCCATATTAAACACTACTCTGACAATGCAATGATCACCGTTGAATGAGGATTCATTGTGAGCTCTCAATGTTCACTAAGGGAGGGAAAGACTGACCACCTATTCCCCCGTGCACTCAGGCCTATAAGAAGTGATGGTCCTAATGCATCACATATCCAGGGCAGGTAGAGGACTTGCTGGCTTATATTCTTCATGCTCCCATACTAAAGGCACCAGTGGCAGCCTGGCTCAATGTCTGCCTGCATTTTTCTCTATGGATTGAGTGTCGTCCAGTCACTGTGCTCAGTTCCCGCTGAATCAGCCTCTCCACATGTTATTTTGCTACTCTCCACTGGATCCCAGAGAGCCTTCACCACATCAGCCTTACATAATCTAGCTCACCGCCAAAAGTAGTGCCAGCAGCCAGTCTATCAGCCTGTTCATATGTACGCACACCCTCGCATAAGAGTAGAGTCGAAAGATCAAATAAGCTGTACATAAACAGCTGTACAACAGGAAACCACTGCAATCATCCCACAAGATGAATTCAAGATGGCTCAAAAACAACTCAATGCAAATACCTATTACAACTCCATGCTCTGCAGGCAGAACTAAATGTTTATGTAACAATGCTGCATCAACAACTGAACACTGACAATACCAGACAAAAGGCATGCAAGTTTAGCACCAATAGACGCATTAAAACAAGGCACTAAAGAGATGAAGACACATTCAACGATGTCACTCCAAGATCTCCACAAATTCAGCTGGGAACATTCCTCTCTTTCCATCCAGAACTCCCCATCTCCAGTGTTTATTTACGTCTGCGAAGTCTTCCACCTCAATTATGTCACCTTCCTGTAATAGCACAAGAGCACATACGTGAAGTACATAGCACACAATACGTGAACATAATCACAACATTGATGTCTCTGTTGTGTGAAGTACATAGCCCATAATATGTGAATACATTACAACATTCATGTCTCTGTCTGTTGTGTGAAGTACATAATACATAATATGTTAATATATCACAACATTCATGTCACTGTCTGATCTATACAACATTAATTAATGTCGCTGTCTGATCTATCTAAAACAACAAACACGATTATAATTAGAAGAAAACACAGTTCTGTGAGCACTATATCATAAATAAATATACACGCATTGTTTGGTGCTCATAGTAGTAGAGGTAAGAATTGGACATGGAGGACGCACTTGACAACATAAAAATTCTTACCGCTTCTTCTATGAGCAAACAATAAGTGTGTATTTATTTATTTATTTATTGTCTTGATGGCCTCAAAGGATTCCCCAATTGATAACTATATCATAAGAATGATCAAGTATTACATTCACTCTGCATTGCTGTATGGTGCAGAAACATGGACAATGAACTAACACTGTAAGGGTAAAATTTAAGCTTTCAGAATGTGCTTAAATAAAAACATTTCACAGATGGGGAAGAAACCAAGTAAAGAATAAAGAAGTATTACAAAAACTGATATTGCAGAAAACATCACTAAATAAGATTAAGATTAGACAATTAAGGTACTTTGGCCACATAAATAAATACAGCTTTTTGATAAAAACAAGCTGAGAAACATCAAAAGGAGGTGGAAAGGTGGTTTCTGAGTAAAATGACAAGAATATCATGGACAGACAGAAAAACAAGTGAGAAAGTTCAAAAAAATTAATTAAAACAAAAACTTTAATGAAAATTGAAAACCGATTAGAGAAATTAGACTAGACTCTGCTCTCCTTCCATCCTCTTTACTCTACTCCACTCCACCCTTACACTGCTCTACTCCACTCCCATTCACATTTCATCACTACACTATTCTATTCTCTTCTCTTCTATTCCCTAGACCCAGGTGGATGATACCCCTTATCCTAATGCACACTTGCCAATAAGTGTAGTGATGGGCGTAAGCCTAAGCTTGCATTCCAAGGCCTGATGTATGGCTCTGTTTCTGATATGTCCATGTCTATGTGGTTATCCAACTTTCATATAAATACTATAGCACAGTGCTATCTAAGATGTAATTCATAGACCAATAGCCCCAATATACATAAACAAAAATGAAGTTGGTAGAAGTGCAGTAACGCTGTAAAACACATGAGTGTTAGTTGTTTAGTCAAGGCTCCAACTTCATGCAAAGGGTCTCCTCATAATGCTCCATTCCTGTGCCAGTTAATATCACAAATAATAATAATAATAATAATAATAATAATAATAGCTAAACATCAGCTAAATTACTTGTGTATTTATTTTATGTAGTTATATTAGTGTCTATTTAGTTGTTTGTGTGCTGCCAAAGGCTCTAGTCACGAAGTCCATTCTGTCACTTGTGATTGTATTCCAGTAGAGCTGACCAACTCCACTTCATGTTTTTATTTATTTAGTTATAATATACAAAGAAAACAGCAGGTGCATTACCATAGCTCGTCGTCTCACAAAGTGAGGCAAAGACTGGCCACCTATTCCTCCGTGCATCCAGGCCTATAAAATGGGAAGATCCTAACTCATCACAGACCCATGGCAAGAAACTGCTTCAGGACACATTTATTATTTTCTTCTTCTTCTTTGTTATCTGGAATGTTGTTTTAGACGTAATTGTGTTGTGCCTGATTACAGCATAGCTGCGATATTTGCACCCTTTGGCCGACACATCCAACTTCTTCAGGCATTTGTTGACCAGGTTAACCTTCCCGGAATTTATAATTTTTATACATAAAGGCAGCTGTCCCATAACATACACTGCTGCTGGGGTGTGGGGTGTTCTCCTTCCTCCTGTCATCTTCCAATGAAACACAGGCCCTCAGCCAACTCAAGCAAAGTCCCTTGTCGATTTGTTCATAACTGGGTGTATTTGCAGCTAAGGTTTTCAATCGGATGAGATAGCCAGGCTCACACCAACCCTCCTAACTCACCTCTTATGACATGAATGGTAGGTTACAGTGTTACTACTCTCTGCATGTTCAGAAAATGGCGGCAGCCGTTTGCTGAACTAGCTAGTTTTGCATTAAACAGTAATGTGAATGAAGCTGCCGTATTTCTAGTGACTGCCGCTTCCATCTACGATGAACTGTAATTTTCAGGGTGGACTGTTATGTTAGCATTTTGGCAGTGGCCTTATGCATGAACTTGCCTGTGCATGCTGTTGGGTTGTCGGTACTGCTGTCTGTTCCACTCTTCACATGAGACAGTGAGAGGCATTTTGTGTGATATTCACTGGCACAGGAATGGACTATTATGTGGGTGACCCTTTGCCGTGAAGTTGAAACCGCGACTAACTAACTTTGCTTCCTGTATGTACTCCGCTAACATACAGACAGTGACGTGTTAGGTCTTCACATAATATAGGCCACAGCATAATGAGGTGTGGTGGGCAGTTCCATTTCTTGTGGCTGTCATTCCTAGAACATTCTGTAACTATAGCGCACCCATGTGATTAGGGTCAATCCTGACTGGCACCTGGTCGTCTTGACAGACGATAGTTTGTAAAATGGAGTTATATCTCTCCAAAACACAAAGCCTGGGTTAAATTTAATTGTTGCCTATGCAGCATGATCACTCTCGCAGCCTGCCTAGTTTACTCCAGAGGAAAGGTAACACCAATACATCTGGAACAAGACCAACTGCAGAAGCTGCCAGATCAGAAAAACAATGCTCTAACTGTCCGCCTGTCTGAGCTTCGATCCTAGACCAGTTGCTGACCAAGACTTAGGGCCTGGTCTGCCCTGCCATGACATTTAGTCTTTAGGTTTTATTTCCTCACACAATGGTAAGTATTGTACCCTCCAAATTGTGCTCCTCCACTCAAATCTTAATACTCATACGTAACCTACTTGACAGAATCAGTCTTCAAGTGTTTGATGACTCATACTGAGTCTTCAAATGTGTAACTCACCTTAATCATCAGATCATCAGGGGTTTCTCCATCAAAGTCATGCAACACTTTCCCAAATACTTTCTTAACCACTTCTGGTTCTGAAAAATCACCAGAAATTATCAGCATTATCATCATTTTCAATATCATGACTATTTTCATCATCATTTCTTCATTATTATAATTTTCATCAGCATCATCATCATTTTCATTATCTCATCATTACCATCTCAACCATCCACCCATAATCAATCCATCCAACCCTCCACTTATAATCAATCCATCCATCAACCATCCATCAATCAATCCACTCAACCATCCACCTATTAATCAATCAATCAGTATTTCTAGTAATAATCAAACACAGCTTATACTAACCTGGAGTCCTGGGAGGACTGTTCACCTCCTCAGCAACAAATCTTAAAGGAAACATCCCTTCTCTGCGTCCCAGTCGTCCTCGAGCCCAGTCCTCCCCAACAAATTCTACAATCTCAATCCGGTCACCCTTTCTGAATTCAAGGTCACCAGGTGTGGGGTCAATGTAATCAAACATGGCTCGGCAGAAACCCAGGACATCCTGGTCAGTTCAACAATGAAAACCATTCAAAATAAGTTATAACAAGGTACCCTATAAAGTCTTAAGGAAGTTTTTTCTGAAAGTAGGGATTGAACCCAGGCTGCATATCTGGTAAGCTAGTGGGCTATCTGCTACATTTCACCAGTTCTTATGAAAATCACAGCTGATTAATTTAAATAAGCAATACCCAGGAAAAGTAACTACAAAAATCATATCTGGAAAATTAACTACAACAATCATATCTGGAAAATTAACTACAAAAATCACATCTGGGAAATTAACTACAGACATCATGTCAAAGGAAATGATTTACAAATATATCTGTGAAAATGAACTAAACATTATATCTAGGGGAAATTAACTACAACAATCATATCTGGGAAATTAACTACAAAAATTATTGGGTAATTATTTTTAAAACATCAAATATGAGAAAATTAGCTATAAAAATTATATCTGGAAAATTAACTACAAATATCATACCTGGGAAATTAACTACAAAAATTATATCCAGAGAATTAATTATAATCAAATATGAGAAATATTTGGAGAAAACTTAATACTGAAAATTACATGTAACAAAATTAACTACAAAGATCATATATGTTGTAAGCAACTAAATAAATTATATCTGGGGGAATTATCTATGAAAATCATTGCTGGACAATTAAACTGAAAAATTAAAGATTTTTTTGTTATCATCAGATGCTATTTATTTTCTCAAGTAGCATAATAAAGCCTGCATCTGTTACATCTGACAAAGCGTTGATTCTCACAAGAGAAGGAATCCTCTAGCCGTATAGTCTGGCATTCCTTTCAGTAGGCTCTTTTCTCCACAGCTTCTAGGAGAAGTCAGTCAAGAATTTTCTCTCGTGGTCTTCCTCTATCTCTCATTCCACAAATCTTTCCAGCTGTCACAATATGTTCCAGTTTTGCCTTCTCATAATGTGGCTAAAACATGATGACTGCCTCTCTCTGTTTGTGTTTATTATAAGTTGACTTTGCGTCTCACCCGCTTTCAAAATTATTACTCATTTTGGCGGTCCAAGGAATTATTCTATAAAACATCTCTTAAGCTTCTATGAATTAAAATCATTGACTCTAAATCACTATTTCTTTACGTCTGCTAAAAAACATTGACAACAGAATGTTTAGAGTTACCTCTCTTGACTCCCAGAACTCATCCCCTGGTACCGGGGAATCTTGATGTTTTTTGGCCTGCTGAACTTGTTCAGACTGTGGCGTCTGTTTCAACTTGTGTGCAGAATGACCTGGCTTGTGCTGAGGAAGGTCTGGTGGGACATGACTTACAAAGGATACCGGGAACTGGCCCTCTTGTCCGTGGCAAGCCCCAAAAAGCCATTCTGAATTCACTTCCCCGAGAACCGTGATCTGGTCTCCAGCCTGGTTGAAGGATGAAGAGTCACTTTAAATATGACCTTGGTCATCTCATGACAAGTTAATTATTTGCATATCCTTTACAGGATATGTCACAGTCAACCCCAGCATTTTTTGGCTGTCTGTGATTTCTTGGCACATTTACATTCAGTAGTTTGCCATTACTTTCTGAACAGTCGACACTCATAGCTTTATATGGGAATCAACTCAAGGCGGTCTGCTTCCAAATCACCTACATTTGTGCTTCAAAGGCATTCTGAATTGCGTCCATAACCCCATCACCACAGAGCTAGCTCTCATGACAAAGCCGGGACGCAGAAGTGTTTCCAAGGCACCAGGGCCGGGTTATATACTGGCCAAGACCTATTGACGCGTCCTCGTCGAGCGTACTGGGCAACAGGTCCCTTCAGGGTCCTGGCTAAAGTCAGTAGGATCGTCGATTCCTCTGAAGTCGGAGAGTGTCTGCCTGTACGGCGAGGAACCACCAGTCTGTACACCAATAAGCCAGACATGGGACAACGGATACTCACGCAAACCTCAGGTCCTGTATGACATCACACTGATGTTGGACAACAGGATGCCATCATCCGACATACAGGACTTCGCGTTGGAGCTCAAGCCAACGAACACAAGCAAGCAAGCAAGCATGACAAAGCCTTTAAAAACGGTAAAAGGCAATCCCAAGGCAGATACTGTCTTAGAGGTGTTAGATCTTCACATATACTAGATCATCACAGTATAATAAAGTAGGGTGACCAGCTTTCCACTGTAAAGAATATCTATTTATTGTATATATCTTAAACAATTCATCACCATGTAACAAGTTGTTTGCAGAAAGTGGCTCTCATCACGGATTGACAGAAAGCCTCTCCATCTCAGGCCATTTCTCCTGTTTCATGCACCCTCATGCCTAAGGTGTCTGCTATGTGCTATTCGTGCTGGTTGACCCCGGTCTCTTCTACCAGAAACCAAGCCCTCCATCACTGATCTCTCCCAGCCACTGTGATGTTTAATATGGCCAATGTAATAATTTCCTAGATGTGATACTGATTATAAGTCAGGTTTCTTCAATGTTCACATCTTGTAGACTTTCAGTACTTGTCTTCTTCATGGTCCATGATATTCTAAGAACTTTGTAGCACTTAAGCTCAAAAGCCCCAATTTTCTTCTTTAGTGATTGAGAAACTGCCCATGCCTCATATCCACATGTTGCCACAGGATAGATGCCTATCCTCAAACATTGTATTGTCACCTGTTTGCCGGTGTTGTGCCATAAGTTCTTCATACTGTTTCATCCCTATGGCCATCCTGTGTCTAATTTCTTTTGAACAGTTCCCACAGTTGTTGATTATGATATTAAGACATTTAAAGTTTGTGATATTTTCAATGTCTTTATTGTTAATTGTGATCTTTGGTTGGAATGTGATTTATGTCTGTGAACATTATTTTTGTTTCTCCCAAGTCCAAAAAATAGATTCTGACTTTCACTGTGTCTCTTCACAGAAGATAAGCTCTTCTAATTCTTTAACAATTGCTTAGTTCTGTTAACCGATTGAATTGACAAATGTCAAAGAGAATGGAGAGCAGTGAAAGGCCTTGGCTATAAATGTATCCACTGTTCTTTAAAACAGCTTTAACCTGGATCTCTTTATGGAGATAACTGCTGCAGCCACCAAATAGTATGGTTGCTACCAAGAGAAAACAATGGTAGACCACCTTTCTACAGAGGCCTAGTGCATTATAAACAGCCTACTGACAATGGTCTTGTAACAAATTGACGCATATTGTTTATTAAGAGTTAACGGAGTTGTAACAAATTATGAGGATGAAAAATCAGTTTCCATGCAATATTCATATATACAGTAAGTCGGAGATAAATATAACACAAATAGAAGAAAGTCAAAAAAAGGTATTATATTAAATTATAATGTATCTATTGTAAACATGAATACAATAGGCCAATCAATAATATATTATTATATTCTTTGAAAGTAAGTAATCATTTAGGATGAAACAGTATGTAAACATTAAAATATTTAAACAGAAACAAACAAACATAGGATAAGTACATGATAAAATGGGAAAACCTACAAACAAAAAATCGACATTGAAATAAAAAGGATACTTATAAATAGCATCTACAAAAATTATATAAAAACAAGAAAATAAAATACACTGATTATATACCCTTAGACAAACATGTTTCACGGGGAAGAAATTTATGTAAAGGACAAACCACGAGATTTAAGAAACATAGAATGTGACTGTTAAAAACCTGGTCACTTTATAACAAAAATAAAAGTCCCAACGCAGGAGAGCCTGCTATCGGTCTGTGATGTGCTAGGACAATCACATTTTGTAGCTCAAAGGGCATGGAGGTAGTGGTGGCCTGTCTGTCCCTCCCATAGCGAGCGGTGAGCCCAGGAAGACTGACTTACATCTGGTTTAATTTTTGTGCCAGGGAAATGAATGAGCAGATTGGCTTGCAGGCTTGGCTGCTGTGGCTAGGAGACAAGCAATGGACCAGGCTGATAACCTGAACTCCCTCAGGGAGACAGGATAAGTAAATAACTCCAGGGATGGATGTTATTCTGCAAATTTGACCAGACTGCAGGAACATCAAGTCAAAGTGGGGTCAAGCTGGACTAGAATCCAATGCTAAGAAGAATAGTCAACCAACACAGAATTTGTGTTGTGTGACAACACCGAACTGGTGTCGTCAGTCACTACATGCTGAGGGAGATTTTTAGGAAAGGATAAAAGCATTTAAGGGCTAATAGTCTGATAGGCAGTGAGCATGATCTATTCATTAACTAACTGAAAATAATGAAGGGTAAGATCCTAGGCAAGAGAAAAAGAGAATATCTCTGGAAAACTTGCACTACACATGCATGCAAGGACACTGAGCTACAGACTTAATGCTGAGCTAAAGAGAGCTGCTGGGAACAGTGGAGGCAAATGATCAGACAACTTCAACACTAATCCTCGTACTGACTGATCTAATTAAAGAATCTTGCACAAAATAACCACATGTTATGCATAAATTACCTTAAAGATCAGTTCTCCATCTTTACCATCAAAATCAAATAGGGCAGATACAACATTGGACAAAATGTGCTCAAAGGTGCTGCTATCTGGTGGCAGATCCTCCATAATTTCCACAAAAGAGGAAGGGAATATCCCCTGGCGCCCTCGGTGCTGCCCTCTCAACCACTCGTTGCCAACTCTTTCTACAATTTGGACCACATCACCATCTTCTAATGCTAACTCTCCTTCACCATCACCTGCAGCATCAAATGAAACGTACAACCAGTATTATAGGCACAACAGTAACAGTAAACTACTACTTCACAATCACCTGCAGCATCAAATGAAACGTACAACCAGCATTATAGGCACAACAGTAACAGCAAAGTACACTACTCCTTCCCAGGCCTTGATGTCCATTGGGTATATGGTCCATCCATCATGTGCCATGCCGGTAAGCGTGGGCGGTCATGTTCTGCCATCTCACTCGATCACCAGAGTCGTGGATCAGCTCTGTGTTCCTGTCTCGACCATGCCATGTGGCCAATCCATCCAGGTCTCCCCCTTGGTCTCATCCCTTCGATCTTGCCAGTTGTCACCAAGTTCTCCAAGTCTAGCCCTATATTTTAAGTTGTCACCAAGTTCTCCAAGTCTAGCCCTATATTTTAAAGCACAATCAGCACTCAATGTATGATGTGGTCAATATCAAGCCTGCCGCCTTTATTTGTCATAACATTTCCTGGTACCTATTTTAGCTTGGGTCATGCCATATAGCTACTTAGAAAAAGCACACCTTGCATGGAACCAAAAGATAAACACAAGGCGAACTGCACTGGACAGTGTAGTGGACAGCGCACGACCACTAGGACGTCACGGCCACGTTCACCGGACAACGGGAACTTGACAACAAAAGATACGTTGTGTGAATTCAGAAGGAAACAGACGTGTTTGTGGTTTTCTAAGGACGAAGTATTTTGGTTACAAGAAATTGAAGGATGGCAGCGGACTTATTCGGAACTACGAATATCTAACAACAGTTACTGGAAACGCCATGGATAAATGAGCGACCGGCAACCTCTAGACGAATTGATTCGGCACAAGTGATAACACCAGAGATAAGATTGATTCAGTAAAGGAAATATTGTGGAGATGATAATGGTAAGACAGAGGACATGCGAAGGTCAGTAAGTACCCGTAGTAACTTAGGCCGCTCCCCGAATACCTCGGGACACTAAGACGTGTGCTATTACCTATGTATATAATCTCTGGACAACCAGAATAAATCTCACGTGTGTATTTCGTTTCACGCTGTGTCGGCAATTTGTTTCTCAAGTTATCTTTATGGCCTATTGTTAATGAGCCAACGATACCATAGTGTAAGTCAATGAAATAAGACATGGCTGTAAATTAAGAGGACTTGCATTATGGCAGGTCAATCTTTTATAAAATCCCGGCCTCAAATGAGATTCAAACACAGTATCACGACAAATAATAACTGAATAATAATCGACAATACTGAACCTTTCTATTGTTTAGCCCACGGTGAATTATGACTCTTTTTCTCATCCAAGTTTGTTATTTAGCATGTGGATAGGAGGAGCTTAACCTTGTGTTTCAAGGACAGATGTGTTGACTGGGTTGCGTCATTACTCCTTTCTCTCATTTGTCCACTTACTTTTTCTAGTTTTTTTTCTATGATCCTTTTAAATGTAATTTTTCATCTATCTCTTTCTCATATCCTTTCAAATGTAATTTTTCATTTATCTCTTTCTCATATCCCTCCAAATATAATTTTATATCTATCTCTTTCTTATATCCTTCCAAATGTAATTTTTCATCTTTATCTTTTTCTCATATCCTTCCAAGTGTAATTTTTCATCTATCTATTTCTCATACCCTTCCAAATAATATATTTCTTTGTACTTTTATCTTATGCCTTTCCTTAATCTGCATCTGTTTCAGCTTTGTGGTCAATATCCCTGTCTGTTGTTTTCCCTTCTGTCCTTTGTCAACCTGCTGTTGTTTTATCTAGAATTTGTCAGCATCATTCTATTTTAGTAGGTATTAAACTCACTTATTTAGAAGTGTACATTATCATGTAGCAAGCCCTTTGCAGAATATCACTCTCAAAACAGCCCGCCAAAAAGTCTCTTAATCTCCTGCCCTCTCTCCCCTCTCAAGCACCCTCATATCCAATATATACAATGACCTGTGTCCATCTTCAAGCTGGCCGACCCCCCTCTTCTTCCAGGAACCATGCCTTCCATCACTGTTCATTCCAAGCTACCATTTGCTGTTTAATACATCCAAAGTATTTCGTTTTCTGAGACACAATACTGTTTATGAGTCACTTTTCTTCGATGTTCAGATTTTGTAACTAGAAGTATAGTCTGTCACATTTCATATCAATGATTATTTATAGCTGATAAGTATACAATACAATTGTAGACAAAAGAAACAGAATCCCAAAACAAATATATATTATTGATTGATTGATTGATTGATTGATTGATTTAGAAACCGACATTACAGCATTCGGGGCATTCCCATAAGTGCTCCGTCCCCATCCTCAGCAGCCAGCGAAGAGTTCCAACACCAATAGTACCAGTAGCAATCTGATTATATGTCCGTCTCGCCTTTCCTCTGAGCGTCGAGCGTCAACCAGATCCCCTCGTCACTCCTTGCTGTCTCATTCTTGCCAGACCATGGTGATTCATTTGCTCCTCTGAGGTGTACACGTGCTCCCACAAGGCCGCAACCACGTCTGCCTTATCATGCATCAATACTCCATCAAGTTTTGCAGAGCCAGCCAATCTGTCCGCCTGTTCATTCCCCAACACACTGACTGTGTATATATATATATATATATATATATATATATATATATATATATATATATATATATATATATATATATATATATATATATTGTAATAGTGATGTTCCTTCAATATATATATATATGTATATATATTGTAATAATGTATAATATATTGTAATAACGTGTATAGGGTCAACGTGTATACAGTGCCGATCACTGAACAACAGTTGGATGGGAGGGGTAGGACTCTATCATTCGTTGACGACATCCTCGTGTATCGACAGGGTCGAGATAGACAGGCGGTTGCCAACTATATGCAGGGCGAACTAGATCGAATTTCCTCATGGTGTGCTGATGCCGATGCCCTTGTCAACCCTGCAAAGGCAACGGTTACATGGTTCTCACTAAACAACCATATTGTGAAAACAGACCTGCCGGCAGTAAGAATGGATGGGAGCATTCTGAGTAGAACCCAGTCAATGACATATCTTGGCGTGAGGCTTGATCGTAGCCTGTCCTTCAGAGATCATGTCGATTATGTCATAACGAAGGCTCGGAAAGGTTTGGCAGCAATGAGAGTCATGGCGACTGCCAATATCGAGCAAAGACTGCTATTACTTCTGTTCCAAGGACTTGTGCTTTCACGCATCGAGTATGCCCTGGCCATCCTCACTGTCAGCCCTACACAGATTGGAAGACTTGAAAAGGTACAAAACGAAGCCACGCGCATCATTTTGGGCTGCACGAGAGACACCAGCTGTGTAGCAATGAGATACCTCCTTGACTTCCCGACAATGGAACACAGGATCAAGATCTGGAGAGCTCGTGCATACTTAAAAATAAGTGCAGATGAGCAGCACCCTCTGCATGACGCTGTATTCAGAGAAAAGGGTGACAGGCTAAAGAGGGGCAAATCATGGATGGGTCGGGCGGAAGATGTCGTCGGACAGGTCTGCAGTCTTACCAGTATCAACCCCGGCAAGGAATGGGTGCCGGTGCCTCCAGCTTTTAAGTGTACCTTCTCCTGCATTATCACACTCGACAGACGGTGCAGAGAGCAGAACCCTGCCGCTGTCAATGCAGAGGTTAACGCGCTCATCTATGATCACTCAGATAGCCCCGAAGTGCTCATCTATACAGATGGATCTGTTGTAAAGCAGCAGAGAAGTGCGTGGGCATTTACAGCCCGTTCAGCGGGCCGAACCGTTCAAGAATCCAGTGGTGCCCACTCTATGACCACGAGCAGCATGACGATGGAGGTGATGGCAGTTACACAGGCTTTCATATGGCTGGAATCACAGCATTATACCAACGTGTGTGTACTAAGTGATTCAATGAGCATGATTCAGAAGGTCGAAGCTGGATCTGTACGTAGACAGTGGACTGAGTCGCTGCGGAAGTCTGTTGTCCGCAAAGTCACCTTCATCTTCGTCCCGGGACATGCGGGAGTCGAGGGAAATGAACGAGCTGATAAATTGGCTGGCTCTGCACCCCCTGTAGATGGCCAGCCCATGGATCATGCCGATGTTATTAACGCCCTTAAAGATATGGCGAGAACAAAGGACTTTGACGCCAGTGATTCCACATCGCTTTCCAGGATGAAAGACCTGGGAGTAAGAATCGGCACAGCCAGACGCGAGAGGTACATCGGGAAAACAAAGCGCCTCGTCAACCAACACAGAACTGGCACTATTAGCCACCGGACGCTGATGCATATGCTGGGGGGAGGATCTGAGCACCTATGGACATGTCCGGAGTGCAACGAAGATACCCCAACTGATAACTAACTAACTAACTAAATATTGTAATAGTGATGTTCCTTCAGTCTGGTAATTTTTGCAGAGCCAATCTGTCCGCCTGTTCATTCCCAAGCACACTGACTATATATTATTACAATAAATAAGCTGGAGTGTTTGTTAACTTCTGATTTAAAAGAACTAAACTGTACCAAGGAAATAAATTAACAAACAATAAGAAAACAAATTAACAGACACCATCAACATACTCATGCTATCAAAGCATAAACTCAAACTTAGATGCATATCCTTTACAGGACATCGCAATTAACCCAAGAATTTTTTGACTGATTATGATTTCTTGGCAAGTTTACGTTCAGTAGTTTGCCATTGCTTTTTGAACTACCAGCACTCATACCATTTTTTAAAAACCAACACAAGCCAGTCTGCTGGCAAATTGCAACTGCCTTTCCAACATGGTATACGGGATTAAAAACTGCATCCGTAAAACCCTTCGCCACAGAGCAAGCAAACTCAAACTATCAACATAAAATAGCCCACTTCAGGAAAATAAATGAACATACGATCAGAAAACAAATTAACAGACATCATCAACATCAATTTACCCACACTATCAGAGCATAAACTCAAACAATATAAAACCCACTTCATGAAAACAACTTACATTAGCTAAACAAAAACAAAACAAGTCATGTAGCAGGAACCTGCTGTGGCTATGTAACATGCTAGGACTATCACATGTTGTAGACCTGAGTGCAGGGTGGAGGAATAGGTGGTCAGTCTTTGCCTCCCATAGTGAATGATGAGTGTCAGCTAACCCTCGTTCAACCACACTCAAACCACTGTCATCGTAATGTCATAACCATTACACCAACATGCCAGATATTTTAGCCACACAATCAAAATAAATAAACCATTACCATCAAAGTAAATTCATCCATGCCCTCAAAATAAATTAACCCTGACTTTTCAGCTATAAGAAATTAAACTATATCAATTCACCTATTTCACTAAAATAGTTCATTTAAACCCCACATCAGCAATGTGAATTAATCTGCACCATATACATCAAATGAAATGGTATAATTCAAATTAAATTAACCCTTACCTTCAAAATCAAATCTGGCCTTGCATCGTGGGCCAGTCAAAATATCTGGCTTTTGTCCCTTGCCGTCTAACACCGACCAAGAATCCATACCAACTACGGAGCTATTTAGTTTCTGAAACATCAAATCACAGTATCTAACATATGAAAGCAACCTAAATATGAGGAAATCTGACCTATTCAATTACAATAAAATTAAATTAGCTTGCAGTATTGAAGCTCATCACCAGCTGTGAAAAGTTATCTAAAGAATAAATTAGAAAAGCTGTCAAACTCCTGAAGGGTGGGAAAGCTGCTAGACCAGATGGTATCCCAGCAGAAGCAATTAAAGCCAATATAAACACTTAAACTGAATTACTGCAATGAAATTCAGCAACCACTGACAGAACAGCTTGATGAGCTGGATTTCACTCATGACATTGCCCTCCTGTCCCACACATGAAATCAGATGCAAGATAAAATGGATACACAGAAAGATAGGACACACAGTAAGAACATTTATTAATAGCATAACTAGAAAGATAAATGAGTAAACACACTTGGAGGAGACCGTTTGAGATAGAGATGAATAATATGGGGTGGACATGGAAGAAACTACAGGAGACAGCAAAGGATGGGACAGCTTAGCGTGGATTGATAAAGGGACTATGCTCCATTCAGGAGTAAAAGATAGCAGAAGAAAAGGACAATTTAAATAACTAACATTATTATATTAAATGTTTTTGCAATATTTTTATTAATGAATATTATTCTTAATTATTATAACATTATGTTATGTCTCCACCTTGTAGTGGGAGAGGAGCTTGTCTAATCCCATGTCTCCACCTTGTAGTGGTGGAGAAGCTTTGTATTCCCATGTGTCAACGTCTCGCACACAACACAGGCATCCTTAGTTCCTTCACATGCATTCAAGAATATCAAACGTTGCATGTGGATTCATACATTTAATTAGCATAACCGCAATATCATCAAGATGCACACATATGGCGATTAATTCATTACATCACTTTTATATACATAAATGCTAGTTAATACTCAGCCATGGCAATCATGCAATCACACAAAAACCCTGCACTCAATACTCGCTATCTTGCTTGGCAAAACTAGCTCGCACTCCCACAATCAATACACTCGCTTCTAGAACACATGCATCTTTCCCCTAACGAGTCCAGTCCTAGTCTGCCCTTCCTGACGTTGGGCCTGCTGGTCACGTGGTGCTTGGCCTCGTATGTCTCGGGATAGTCGGGCTGTATCAGCAGTCACGCCGTACTGCTGTCCGGTCTTGTTGTGTCGGGTCCTTCAGTGCAAAGCTGTCCTGTCAATCAAGAATGTAGTCTCGTCTAAGTCCTTGTGTCCTGTTTACAACCTTGTGTCCTGTTTATAACTGGATCTTGTTGTCCCGTCTATATCATGTCTATGATATCTCTATTGTCCTGTCTATGTCATATCTCTATTCCCCAACACGCTGACATCATGTCTCCTCACTTTGTAGTGGTAGGACAGCTTGTGTGTCTCCTAACCTTGTAATGGTAGAGGACCCGTGTGTACGCGTCTCCACTTTGTATTGGTAAAGGAGCTTTAGGGTCATAATCATCATCATCATGTGCCATGCTGATAACTGATTATGTTTTGCCATCTCACTCGATCACCAGAGTTGTGGATCAGCTCAGTGCTCCTCTCTGGACCAAGCCATGTGGCCAAGCCATCCAGGTATTTACTTCTCTGCTTTCCCATTGTTCTCTTCCCCTCGATCTTGCCAGTTATCACCAAGTTCTCCAATTTATTTCTTCTCATAACGTGACCAAAAATTGTTGACTGTCTATGTCTAATTTCTCTAATCATTTTACAATTTTCATTTGTTTCTTGTAGGACTTGGTCATTGGTTTTTCTGTCTGTCCATGGTATTCTTTGCATTTTCCTAAAAATCCCATTTCCACAGCCATCAGATGTTTTTCAGCTTGTTTGCACATTGTCCACGCTTCACATCCATACAAAAGCACAGGTTCTATGTAACACCTCAACACTCTTTTTCTCATTGCAAATGACATCTTTTTATTGGTATGTTTTCCATCTTGCAAAAGGCTACCTTTGCCATGGCGATTCTTGTTCTAATCTCTTCAAGGCATCTCCCATCAGATGTTATGACTGTTCCGAGATAATTGTACTGATTCACTTCTTATAGTGATGGAGGCACTTGCGGCTTCACCATGTAGTGCAAGAAGAGACTATGTTCCCATGTCTCCACTTTGTAGTGATAAAAAAGACTATGTTCCCATGTCTCCACTTTGTAGTGGTCTTGTGTCCTCTTGTCTCCACATTGTAGTGGTAGAGGGGCTTGTCTACCCATAACTCAAAGAGCTATGAAGGTGGTAGCAACAAACCACTGGCAGTGTCTCACAAGATGAACAGGACAAAATGCAGAAACCAGCCTAACCGACACCTTTGCCTAGTTAAGTAGACTATAAACTAAAACCAGCCAAGGCTAGGGCAGGCAGATCTAACAAATTGTGTGCACAAATATGTTGGACTGGACCAGATGTTTCATGAAGTGTATGATGAAATAACAAGACAAAAATCTACCTTCATGATGATCTGTTACTTACCTCTTTGTTGAGCGGACACCTTATGTCAATAAATGCTCCTGGAAACATGCCTTCGTTGTCTCCTGTCCTGCCAATCATCCACTGCTCATCGATTTCTTTTACTAATATCACAGTGTCTCCTTTCTAGAGTTTGAGATAATGATGATAGAATAAGCTTGAGAACTGAGCACACAAGAAAAAATCAGAACTGAGAACACAAGGGTTAAGAACGGAAAACACAAGAAGGATTGCGATCTCAACACACAAGAAGGATTGAGTACTGAGCACACAAGGGTTGAGTATTTAGCACACAGGGATTGAGTATTGAGCACATAAGGATTCAGTATTGAGCACATAAAGATTGAGTATCTAGTTTTGGCACACAAGGGTTGAGTATTTAACACACAAGGATTGATTATTAAGTACACAAGGATTGAGTATTAAGCACACAAGGATTGAGTACTGAGCACACAAAGATCTGAGCACACAAAGATTGAGAACTGAGCACATAAGGGTTGAAAATTGAGCACACAAGGATCGAGTATTGAGCACAAAAGGGTTGAGATTTGAGTCCACAAGAGTTGAGAGTTGAGCACACAAGGGTTGAATATTGAGCACACAAGAATAATTGAGAACTAAGTATTAAGCACACACACACCAATCAAATAATCAACCCTTCTTATCTGTCATCTTTCATACTTTACCCAATTCTCATTGATAACATTAAGTATAAACATATAATTGCACATTATCCAGTCTGATGACATGTAAAGATTTGGAACCATCTTATTCATCATTTCCACTGGTGGAAGGCAAAGGTGTTTATGTGGACTGCATTCGTACTGACCAACACCCTTTTCTCCACCTCCACGTGGGGCATCTTGGGCAGACACTAGTCTCGCTATGGAAGTATTTATCATTGATAGTATATACAGTAATGAACCCAGACAAGGTCTAAAAAGTTTGCAGGCCATGACACTCATTGTCAATCCCTAAGATCTTATTTTTGTTCATGTGTGACGCCACCATAAAGCTAATTACATTGCACTGCTTCATCAAGCCTGTGGCCCAGCACATCCAATTTCTACAGTATTTTTTTCCAAATTTGCTTCCCCTAGTCTTTGACTATCCCCAGTCTACATACCCACCCCCATCAGACAAACTTGTTGGTAACAACTATGTCACCATGCTTCATCATCTTATTCTCCTTCTTGTCTTCTTACTCAGATGTCCAACCAAGATTCAGCCTTACACTTTACTATTGTCCTAATGGCTGTTACACCTCCGTACAGCATACCAAGGACCATAACAAATAAGGACCATAACGTCATTAGCCCATCATCCAGTTCCATATTCACAGCTGATTTGATGGTTCTCATGTGTTATGTTCTTTGATAAGCTGTATAGTGCTGCGAGGTCTCAATGTATGGCATGTACATAACGCATACTTGAAGGATTTTTATTTTTTAAATTTTGTCCCAAAGCAGTTTCCTGCCAAAGGTTAGTGATGTGATAAGGCTATTACATTGTGTAGGCCTGAACGCATGAAGGAATATCAGCTCTTGAAGTATATGCTTGACTGTAATTTATGGTCCTCATTTGTTATAGTCCTTGATGAACTGTATGGAGGGTCAGGGTCTCAAATATATATATGCATAACGCATTCCTGAAGGATATAACTGACTGTCATTAACATCCTTATTTGTTATATATGTGCATATTTGTGTATATGTTATTTGTTGTATATGTGCATAACACATTCCTGAAGGATATAACTGACTGTCATTAACGTCCTCATTTGTTATGGTCCTTGATGAACTGTATCGAGGGTTGGGGACTCAAATGTAACAAACTAGTGTCTCTTAAGACTTCAAACTGCCAGTACAGTATGTTTTTATACATCCTAATGTTATTCACGTTAATCTCTTGTAAATTTGTTACTCACGGAAAAAGAGAGCTCATCATGCTGGGTGGCAGTGTAGTCATGCTTTGCGATGCCATGAGGCTGCCCCGACATGTAATGATACAATGGGTGGCCAGGACCTGGCCGCTTGGGTACCGGGGGATGTTCTGGAAATATTTATAAAACAATTTTGCTGGTGTTAATCAACAAGCATCCGAACCATTCTTGACTAGGTGGTTGAGGAGAGCGTGGAAAAAGGATTGTCATACAAAGTTAGCAAAACTGAATGTATGGTTAGATAGTTTACAGGACACTGCAATCAACCCTGGCGTTTATTGGCTGTTTGTGAGTTAGTAAGCAATTTTTGTTCAGTAGTTTGCCATTGGTAGTTTGCATAATAGTTCCCCCCAGACACTGCTCTTACAGAAAACCTGTTCACTGTCCATTATGCGGCCATGAATTAGTAGCTGCATTAATTTCAGAGAATGTAACAGGTCAGGTCTTAGACATGACTGAGCTACCGTATGACAGTAGATGGTACTACCTGCTTTCTGTTAGCGCTGAATGTTGGGCAGAGCTCATCAAACCCAACACGCCACATTGTGCCATCCTAGTGCGAGGTAATGCAACCTAAACACTAAATGTCATGGCAGGGAAGACCAGGCCCTACACCTTGGTTGGCTAGGTCTATGGTCTAGAATGTAAGCTCCTAGACAGGAAGACAGAGTATTGTTTTGCTGATCTGGCAGCTTCTGCAGCTTGTCTTGTTCAAGATGTATTGGTGTTACCTTTCCTCTGGAGTAAACTATGCAGGCTGAGAGAGGAATCACGCTGCATGGGAAACACATGGTCTCTACAATTCAGCCTAGACTTTGTGCTATGAAGAGGTATAACTCCATCCCTAGTCCCCACCATGGGTTGAAGTTATGGTGCCTTGTTTGAAAGCACAATGTAACAAACAATCGTCTGTCAAGACGGCCAGATGCCAGTAGTAGTAGCATTATTTCAGAGACAGAAAAAGTCTCACCTGCAGATGTTTTCTGACTTCTAGAAGCTGCAGGATGTGATGGCTTTCTGGTGTCAACTTTCTTCACATTGGATGAGCTGGCAAAGAAAAAATTTGAAACATGCTGAACAGTACATTATACACAAGCATGTCAATTGCCAGGAACTCTGGAGGTCATTAAAATAACATGAGAGTTACATCATAGGCATTGAACAGCACTCACTGTAGGTATAGGAAAGAAATAGCAACATGTTTCCTTAGTGACAATGAGTATGCTCAGGAAGATAGAGATGGGGTGGATCTGGAGACAGTGATTGTTGTCTCTGAAGTGGTCACAGCTGGCAAAGATTAGTTGCATGTGGGTGTACAAGGAAATGAGCGGGCTGACAGGCTTGCAGTTAAGGCTACTGTGGACGGCAGACGAGCCATGAACCAGGCTGATATACTGAATGCTCTACGAGAAGTAAGTTGTTTGTGAGAACCAAGTGATGACTGTGAATCTACAACCGTGGTCAGACTGCAAGAACAGCAAGTTATAAGAGGTGTGGCCAGACAAGAACACTATGCAGGAAGCCAGAGAAGATTAATAAAACAACATAGAACTGGTGTAGTGAGCCGCTCCACGCTGCGGGATTTACTGAGGAGGGGATCTGAGCACTTGTGGACTGACTGGTTTGATATACAATGAGGATGATATGTCGACTAACTAATGGTAGCATGTCTTATATAAATGCTAGCCATTACCTGTGAGTTAATTTCTCATAAATAGTAGGGACGTTCATTTGAAACCCGTTCCAATGGCTTTATTACAAAAGCATCAAAGAAACATTAACAGGTGTGGTAGAATTAAACAAAGCATTCATTTTGAATGAATTATGCACCATGGGTTGGTCAGAAGTGGTCGCTGTAGGCATTCAGGCAAGCATCCCATTGCTTACTTAGGCGGTGAATGCCGTCCGCAAATAAGGATTGTGGTTGCTCACTGAACCAAGTGTTTACCGCGTTCATTTTGTCTGCATCTGTGTAAAATCGTTGCCCCTTGAGAGATTTTTTTAGAGGTCTGAACAAATGAAAATCACATGGTGACAAATCAGGACTATAGGCTGGATATTGCAGAATTTCCCACTTCTTCCTTGCTAATGCTTCCTACACAATCTTTGAGACATGCGGACGAACATTATCGTGCAACAAAATCACACCGTGAGAAAGCATGCCGGGTCATTTATTCTTGATGGCTTTTTGCAGCTTGTCTAGTGTTTGCATGTAGTGGGTAGAGTTGATGTTGACACCAGGTTCTTTAAAGTCGTCCAACAATAGCCCTTCATGGTCAAAAAATGCGCCCAGCGGAAACCTGTAACTTGAATTTTTTGGCTTTTGGTGATCCAGCATGCTTCCATTGCATGCTCTCGCTTTTGCTGCTCGGCTCAAAGTGGTGACACCATGATTCATCGCCTGCCACTATGCAGAAGAGAAATGCATCACTCTCCACTCTGTAATGCAGCAAGTGGTTCAAATACCATCCCATGTGATCCTCTTTTTGGTGGTCGGTCAACATCCGTGGTACCCACTGTGAACACATCTTCTGATATTGCAGTTTCTTATGAACGACCTATTGAATTGTCCCAATTGACACATCAAATTCTTTCGCTAGCGAACGTATGCTTCGACAACAGTTCATCTGTACTGCTGCGTCAATTTTGGCGATGGTTTTTACTGTTGCAACAATATGCGCTTGACCCGGCCGTCGAAGATCTGTCATGAACTGACGTCCTTTCTGAAACATTCGTGCCCAGTCTGTCACTGTTGTCTTCGACACACATTTGTTACCGTACGCTGCCTGCATTCTTTGATGAATGTCCACTGGTCGACATCTTTCAAATGAAAGAACTGAATCACGGCTCCTTGAGCTTCTTTGGACAGATTTTGGATCAACCCTGCCATTTTCTCAACGGTCAGAAACATAACCTATGCATCATGGGATGATAAGCACGTGCTTTCATTCATTGGTCAGTACTTATCACATGACTATGACAACATACGCAATTACACGCGGTGCAGCACAAACGGATTTCAAATGAACGCCCCTTATATTACAAGAATGTTAACTTGTTATTGAAAACTTGTTAAAATGATGTGTAAGATGTCATGTCAAGCTACTGAGTCCAAAGAGTGGTGATCATAAAGTGCCTTGCTGACTCACATGGGCAATTATGCTTATCCTCATCTTGTGATCTTCAACAATGTGTCTCAGTTTGTGTATTGGCGGCACCTTTCATGCCATGAAAACAAAAGCTGTCAAGAATATTCTCTTGCTGTTTTTCTTGATCTCTCTTTCCACAAATCTTTCTGGCTGTCACATTTTCCTGTTGTTCTTTTCTCGTAATGTGGCCAAAAAATCTCAACTGCCTTTCTGATGTTTGTGACAACTTGTCTACCTAGGTGCATCCATTGGGTGGGAGATGGTGGTGTGGTATTTTGATACAGAAGTTTATTATGAATATGTTAAATAAATGGCTATGAACCAAAACAGATAGAGGTACATCTTCTCACCAACAGACATGGAAGTCCATCTTACCTTGAAATGCTTTCAGACAGATGGAATCTTCCACTAACAGATACGGATGTCCATCTTACCTTGAAATGCTATCAGAGATAGATGGAATCTTCCACTAACAGATACGGATGTCAATCTTACCTTGAAATGCTATCAGAGATAGATGGAATCTTCCACTAACAGATACGGATGTCCATCTTACCTTGAAATGCTATCAGAGATAGATGGAATCTTCCACTAACAGATACGGATGTCCATCTTACCTTGAAATGCTATCAGAGATAGATGGAATCTTCCACTACACTAACAGACATGAATGTCCTTCCTACCTTGAAACGCTATCAGAGATAGATGGAATCTTTCACTAACAGACATGGATGTCCATCTGATCTTGAAATGCTATCAGAGATAGATGGAATATGCCACTAACATATACAGATGTCCATCTTACCTTGGAATGCTATCAGAGATAGATGAAATCTTTCACTAACAGACATGGATGTCCATCTGATCTTGAAATGCTATCAGAGATAGATGGAATATGCCACTAACATATACAGATGTCCATCTTACCTTGGAATGCTATCAGAGATAGATGGAATCTTTCACTAACAGACATGGATGTCCATCTGATCTTGAAATGCTATCAGAGATAGATGGAATATGCCACTAACATATACAGATGTCCATCTTACCTTGGAATGCTATCAGAAATAGATGGAATCTTCCACTAACAGACATGGATGTCCATCTTACCTTGAAATGCTATCAGAGATAGATGGAATATGCCACTAACATATACAGATGTCCATCTTACCTTGGAATGCTATCAGAGATAGATGGAATCTTCCACTAACAGACATGGATGTCCATCTTATCTTGAAATGCTATCAGAGATAGATGGAAGATGCCACTAACATATACAGATGTCCATCTTACCTTGGAATGCTATCAGAGATAGATGGAATCTTCCACTAACAGACATGGATGTCCATCTTACCTTGAAATGCTATCAGAGATAGATGGAATCTTCCACTAACAGACATGGATGTCCATCTTACCTTGAAATGCTATCAGAGATAGATGGAATCTTCCACTAACAGACATGGATGTCCATCTTACCTTGAAATGCTATCAGAGATAGATGGAATCTTCCACTAACAGACATGGATGTCCATCTTACCTTGAAATGCTATCAGAGATAGATGGAATCTTCCACTAACAGACATGGATGTCCATCTTACCTTGAAATGCTATCAGAGATAGATGGAATCTTCCACTAACAGACATGGATGTCCATCTTACCTTGAAATGCTATCAGAGATAGATGGAATCTTCCACTAACAGACATGGATGTCCATCTTACCTTGAAATGCTATCAGAGATAGATGGAATCTTCCACTAACAGACATGGATGTCCATCTTACCTTGAAATGCTATCAGGCACAGGTGAATTCTTTTCACCAATGGCCATGGACTTTCCTCTAGCTGGAGCTGACATTACTGGTCGCGCTGGTGGCATTTTCTGGTTATTTGATGATGCTTCATTAGAAATGAAAGAAAAAAAATAACTGTATGATTAGAGATACAAAAGGAAGAGATCTTACATAGAAGCATTTCACAGCAAATCTCTGTTGATATTTCAGTCATGAATGTTGATCAAGATATTAATTTTCACAGGAAGCATGGCTTATCTGAGAGGGGCAAGAGGAGGACAATGTTACTACATGTGGGTGGATAATTTCAAGAAATGGACTACAAGAAGCTGGTATGAATGCATGTGAGAGCTGGTCTGGTTCGCAAGATCAGTCCCTCATCTAGCGTTTAGTTTAGTTTAGTTTAGTTTAGTTTAGTTTAGTAAACTAAACTAAACTAAACTGAACGCTAGCCAGACGTGAGCCAGACCAGTTTAGTTTTGTTTTACAAAGTTTTACAACTAAATTAAACTGGTCTGGCTCGCAACATCGGTCCCGCATCTAGCGTTCGTTGTCTCGTATAGCCGTGTGAGGTGCACCCAGTCGGGATCTTCCCAGCCGACGCAAGTTAGCGAGGCAGGCATTTCAAGAATGTAACTGCATCGTGAAGCCTGAGTCGTGGTTTGAGCGGGCGAAAGAGCAAATTTGTATGACCGTTCGACAAAGTCTCGATAAGTGCCCACCCTCTCTCGATGAGCAGTGGGCCTGCAGTCAGTAAGATGGTATAGCCTTTTGGTCAGTCCTGCAGGCGAAGCTTAGAAGCTCGTCGTGGTTTTACATGTATCACCGGGTACCGGGAGGGTGTGCTTTAGCGATGCACCTCTGGGCTTGCATGTGCGTGAATGGTCTGTCTGTCCGATAGATATCTGGTTGATCCTGCCAGTAGTCATATGCTTGTCTCAAAGATTAAGCCATGCATGTCTTAGTTCACACTGTCTCATGGTGAAACCGTGAATGGCTCATTAAATCAGTCGAGGTTCCTTAGATGACACGATCCTACTTGGATAACTGTGGCAATTCTAGAGCTCCAATAGCGTATGTTAAAGTTGTTGCAGTTAAAAAGCTCGTAGTTGGATCTCAGGTGCAGGCAGGCAGTCCGGCTCTCGCCGGTTCGCTCCCCGTTGTTGCTGTCCTACCGTCTGCCGGTTTTCTCCCGTGGGTGCCCTTCACTGAGCGTCCTGGGTGTCCGGCGTGGTTACTTTGAAATGAAGAAATGAATGTTCAAAGCAGGCCTCGGCTGCCTGAATAATGGTGCATGGAATAATGGAATAGGACTTCGGTTCTATTTTGTTGGTTTTCAGAACTGGAGGTAACGATTAACAGGAACAAACGGGGGCATTCGTATTGTGGTGTTAGAGGTGAAATTCATCCCAATTACCCCAAGAGCTCTGCCGATGGAAGCACAACTACATGTCGGACAGGCCTTGGGATAGGGACCAGACCAAGAGAGGCACAACCTGGTGCTCTGCAGGTAGACTGAGGATAGGCAGTCAAAGACCGAATCAAGCGCACGATGCCACTAATTCTTGGTCCGGACACATACTCTAAGGTTCTCCGCTGAGGGATATGACTGAACGCCTCTAAATCAACATCCCCCAGATGTGAGAGCCGGACCGATACTCACCCACTGCAAAATGGTGGTGAGATGCTATGCCTGCTACATGCTTTGTCCAGATACCTGTTCGAAGGCTTTCATCCGAGGGATAAGAGGGATCCCCGGATGAGAGAGCGTGGTCGTTACTTGCTCTCTGCTGCATGGAGGTAAGGTGCTGAGCTGGCAACACATGTAGCCTACCTCGAGAGTGTTACTAAAGGTGGAAAAGCGTCCCAATCGCACGTAGTGGTTACGATGCAAGTTTGTACTAGAGCTTACTGAGCGAGCGTAGACAAAGGTGGAAGAACGTCTCATAAACATGAAATGGAACACTTGGCTAGCGAATCCATTACGTGGAAGTACGATGTGAAAAACTGCAGAGTGAATGTCATCTGCATACTAAGGTAGAAAAATGTCTCATTAACATGAAATGGAATGCTGGGCTAGCAAATCAATTATGTGGAAGTCTGATGTGAAAGCTTGCTGAGTGGATATCGTCTGCAGACTGATCGTTCCTGGTCAGTGCAGGGGAGCGGCCAGGGGCAAACGAAATGCCCACTATATGGAAGTGAGAAATTAAAGCAGCCATGAGCAGGACGTGGCATTTCCTTGTGTGAGCCCAGTCTCATAACACTATGTGCTGGCTCTGCAATTATGGAAGCCTCCTTGGATAGCGGGGAATTCCCATGGACTGTCCCTGCCTTTCATTGAGGGCTGATCGTGAAGTCTTCGACCGTTCTAACTTGACCAGCTAGGGTATGGACGGCACCACAACAGTGAGAGTCCCCCAGGAATGCTAACCTGGTAAAAAATGCACGCTTAAGTCGGATGTGTTGGCCTAAGGGCTTCAACCCAAGGGGGCCTAACTAGACACACCTCAATTACATCTGAAAACACACTCCGGAAGAACACAGAAGAAGAAGAAGAAGAAGAAGAAGAAGAAGAAGAAGAAGAAGAAGAAGAAGAAGAAGAAGAAGAAGAAGAAGAAGAAGAAGAAGAAGAAGAAGAAGAAGAAGAAGAAGAAGAAGAAGAAGAAGAAGAAGAAGAAGAAGAATGAGTGCATTATACTAGACACACCTCAATTACATCTGAAAACACACTCCGGAAGAACACAGAAGAAGAAGAAGAAGAAGAAGAAGAAGAAGAAGAAGAAGAAGAAGAAGAAGAAGAAGAAGAAGAAGAAGAAGAAGAAGAAGAAGAAGAAGAAGAAGAAGAAGAAGAAGAAGAAGAAGAAGTATGAGTGCATTATACTGATGCAGGACAGAGGGTGTAGGAAATTCATTGGCGATTGCCTTTAGTTGACAGATGGCACTTGATAGTGATGATAATGATCTGAGGGATGAGAAAATGAAGAGAGCAGAGATGAATCAAAGTATTTAGTCACAACCATAGTGAACAAAAGATATAGTTACTGTGATGAATGAAAGAATACAATCTGACGGAAGAAAAGAAACTGTTAGAGTGGTGAATGAAAGAATACAGTCTGAGGGAAGAAAAGAAACTGAGTGGTGAATGAAAGAATACAGTTTGAAGGAAAGAAAAGAAACAGAGTGGTGAATGACAGAATACAGTCTGAGGGAAGAAAATAAACGGTTAGAGTGCTGAATGAAAGAATACAGACTGAGCGAAGAAAAGAAACTGTTAAGAGTGCTGAATGAAAGAATACAGACTAATGGAAGAAAAGAGACCTGTTAGAGTGCTGAATGAAAGATACAAGAGTTTAAAAAGTTAGTTGCATGTCCTTTAGAGGACACTGCAGCCAACCTTAGTATTTATTAGCTGCTTGTGATTTACCAAACAATTTTCATTAAGTAGTTTTCCATTGCTTTCTGAAAGGCCAATGCCCATACCACTCAAATCAACGCATAGCTGTCGACTTCAAAATCACACGCGGCTGATTTCAAACCCTGGACTCAGTATGTTGGGGAATTATGAAACTGTCCCATCTCAGCAACCTGTAAGCCACAGTGCCAGAAAGATGGATGAAAACAAGTCGGTGTAGTAAGAAAGTCAAAATTAGAAAACACTGAAAAATACGATCAAAGAGAAGGCTGAAAGATGCAATAATAACATTAGCAAGAGGACATATTGAGGCACATACCTGATTTGTGATCAATATGAGTACTTGTATTTGATGAAGTGTCTGGTTTTCTGACAGCTATAGGTGATGGTTTAGAACCAGATGTATGAGACATTGGAGGTACTGCTGGTGGGGGTTTATGTACTGCTGGCCTAAAGAAGAAACAAATGCAATTAAATACTTTCTCAAGTGATGCAATCGAATGATGTGCTAATAGTCAAGAAAATCTTACAGCAAATATAGGGTGTATTTTTAATGACTGTGCAGTGTTTGAAAATATTGCCAGTCCATGTTTTGTATTTACCCTCTGTAAAGTTCATGTAACATAATAGGTAAATACAAAACTTGGACCGGCAATATTTTTAAACACTGCACAGTCATTAAAAATACACCCTATACAAATAGAGGGGTGTGAAGTGTTAGACGTTTATTTATACTGGGTGACTAAATTATGAAATGGGGTAACCAGCCTCTTTCATCATTCCATTTCTTTGCCAGCTAATGATACTCTGTTTATGAGGTTGGGTTAACCTTGGAGATGTGGTTTTATAGAGGAATGCTGAAAATTCATTGGGCAGCCAAAATGAGCAATCTGGACATTTTGGCATGGGTTGGCTGTGGGCCTAGGCTTCAACAGGATATAAAGAGCTGAAGAAGAAGAAAAGGTGGAAGAAGAAGAAGAAGAAGAAGAAGAAGAAGAAGAAGAAGAAGAAGAAGAAGAAGAAGAAGAAGAAGAAGAAGAAGAAGAAGAAGAAGAAGAAGAAGAAGAAGAAGAAGAAGAAGAAGAAGAAGAAGAAGAAGAAGAGGAGCAGGAGGAGGAGAAAAAAGTAGACATGATTTTGATACTTCCTTCACCAAGCAGCTGCTATGATCTGTTGGAAATACAAGAGTTTAAACACCACTCACAATTGAACAGCCACTTTGCTAATCAACAATCACTTACAGCTGCTCTTGCGGACTGTTTCTCCGACCAACATCAGTAGTATTGTCTTGCTTGACTGTCTTTTCTGAGATATCTGTCGTAGGCACTGTCTCAGGTTTATGTGTACTTTCTGTTAGTCGTGGCGGCTTTCTTAGAGGGACAGGAGCTAATGAAAGTCGCTGATTTTGACCTGTTTTCTCATCGTTTGTGACCGGTGACCACTGTGACGTTTGACTTTTAATTTCTTCCTGTGTGTCATGTGATGGACTGGACAGATCTGGAGGACAAGTTTTCGTATTAACATCCTTATTTACAATGTTTTCAGAGGTCATGTCTGCTTTTAATCTCGGCGACATGACAGATACCGGTCTTGGTTTGGGCGTGGGTTTTGGCTTTGGTAATGCTGGTTCGGTTTTTGGGCTCCCTGCATCATGACTCTTATTCTTCATTGGAGTCTCCTTTGGCGATGACTGGATCTCAGAGTCTGCGCCTAGCTTTGGACTTGTCTCTTGAACGTTGGCTGTTGTTTTACGCCCATGCAAACCAGAAGATGGCAAGCGTGGTGGTCTCTTAGGAGCCTGATGTGAAACTGGAGACTGTGCAGGTGCTTGATTGATTGTGGCTGGTGTGTTAGATGACTCGAGCAAGCTAAACTGAGCTTGTAGTTGTTGCTGTGGTGAAATTTGAATTCCTTGTACAGAAGTTGACTTCCGCAATGAGGGATCTGATTTTGGAGTGGCAGCTGGCCTAGGTGGCGGTGCTGACAACGGTTTATCCTCACCTGTGGAATAATAAGACTATAAACAATAGGCTAAACATAATCAGGCCATAAATTTTTAAAAAGTAAATAATACAAGCATAAATATTCATTCATTCATTCATTCAGATGACATTCTCTATAGGGGCGCTGAGAGGTCTCGAGGTGTGGTGTCCGCCTCAAGTGCTGGAGGTCCCGGGTTCAGGCCCCGGTGAGGACCAGGAATTATTTAAAAAATCCACCTGGACTTCCAGTAACAAAATTTGCCCTGGTCTCTGGGTAGTGAGATCGGATGCCCGTGTGTATTGTTGCACACGTAAAAAATCCCTTGGCAGTTGGAAATCGAAAAAGAGTAGCCTAACGGCGCTGCCCGGGCAAAATTTCGAGTTAAAAATCTACCCAAAGTACTTCAGGATCCTCGCCGATGCAACGGAGTTCATGCATTGAGCTGAGTTTCTCCAGACTCAGGTTTGAGTTAGGAGGAAAACGGAGCACTTATGGGTTAAACCGTGTGCCGTGATGTTGATCCAACGACTAAACGACTAAATGACTATTCATTCATTCATTCAGTAGCATGTCCTTTGCAGAACTTTGCTCCCATAACAACCTTCCGGAAAATTTTTCGGTCATAAGCATGCTCATCTTCTGGCCCAGTCTTCATGGGTTCAATCCGCATTGAAGCAGATTCACATTTTTTAAATTGAACTCCCAGAATGACCCAGCATAAAATGGGTACCAGGAAATATCTTGAGAAGTAAAGGTGGCCCACGTGATACTAACCACATCACCCACTGTGTGCTGATTGGACTATTAAGATCATGGGTCTGGCACCATATGTCCAATGCGCTTTATAGCACGTAAAAGCGTCCTTAACATTCCTCTTTTAATGTTCCCTCTCTTATCAGATGATGAGAGCTGACGACAAACCCTCATGTGATCGCACTCATGCCATAATAAGCGTTCCCCTCTAAACATTACACCAATGTGGCCACAAACTACTAAGAATATAAGCACAAAATAACTCAATTTCAATAAGATTCCTGTTCTCAGCATTTTTTTTTACAACATAGATGCATCATCATCAACATGTGCTTTACCGACAGGTGTAAGTGACATGTCTCTCTACAACTCTCATTCTCTAGAGCTGTATCCTTTCACGTGTCCACATTAATCCATGCCAACATGCAAAATTGCAAGCGAGTTAGCAAAGTTGACAGGGAACTGGGCTGGTAATGTCATGAGTGAGGTCAGATGTTGCTTCCACACCTGGGCTTGTCACCTGCTAAAGTGAGGGAAGTAAAACTGAACGTAAAATTCCCTAGAAAATTAAAAACAGCCAATAAATACTGCGGTTGACTGTGATGTCCTGTAGAGGATGGCTCAGATGCTGGTTCGACACCTGAGCTTGTCACCTGCTAAAGTAAAGGAAGTAAAACTGAATATAAAATTGCCTTGAAACTCACAAACAGCCAATAAATGCTGGGGTTGATTGTGATGTCCTGTAGGGGACATACAACTAACTAACTTATACCTGTAACTGGTTGCGCTCTGGAACCTGGTCGTATTATGGTTGGCTTGATTGACTTGGGTGGAGCAGAAGGCTTCTGGGAGATTCTGCTATTATGTTCATTGTCCTGTACGCTTTCAGCATCTGGAGCTAACAGATAGAAATATATTGTTATTATTACTCAGTCCATTCAATATTACAGTATTAATAGTGTCGTAAAGTTTCTAATTTACATTCCACCATGAGCTTGAGTTTCTCAATGACCCTGAGAGCTATGCCGGCGGTAGCGTAGCTACCAGCAGGGCCTCCCAAGCCGGACAGGTCAAAGGGTAGAGAACAGACAAAGAGAAACACCCTGGTCCTCCAGGTTGGGGGTTGAAGCGTGGGGTTAACATCCCCACCTTTGTAAAAAAAAATTTTTGTTACGAAACAGATACATGAGCCTCGATATCGGACTGACTTATCTGGACAACGACCTTGGAACGTTAAAGGAGATTTGGAACATGAAATGTACGGACACTATATCGAGCTGGAGCGGCCGAAGAACTAACCCGGGAGCTGGTTGAATATCAAATGGATATAACAGCAATTCAAGAAATAAGGTGGCCAGGAGAGGGTACTTTAGAGCAAAATGGAATGAGGAAACACCCAAAATAAACATGAATTAGGAACAGGATTGTCATCAAAAAAGAGTTATGGGGGAACGTTTTAAACTTTAAAGCTGTTAATGATAGGATTAGTAAATTACGAATAAAAGGTAAATGGAAAAATATAACGATGATTAATGTACATGCACCTACTGAAGAGAAAGAATATGATATTAAAGAAGACTTTTATAATGATCTGGAAGATGTCATAGAAGAAACCCCCAAACAGGACATCCTGATTGTGCTGGGAGACTTCAATGCAAAAATAGGTAGAGAGCAAACTAATAAAAAAGTGGCCGGTATGGAAAGCCTACATACAACTTCAAATGATAATGGATGGAGAGTCATCAACCTGGCAGAAGCCAAAGGACTGCAGATTAGCAGTACCAGACTACAAAGAAAGGATATACACAAACAAACTTGGAAATCATATGACAAGAGAACCTATAATCAAATAGATTACATTTTAATTAACAACAGAAATGCATCAAACATACAGCAAGTTAGAAGTTTTAGAGGAGCTGAGTGCCATAGTGACCACTTCCTCGTTGGAGCAAAATTTAAAATAAAACTTAAGAGAGCTTTCTATACTAAATTACATAGATTACACCCAACATATAACAGAGAAAAACTACAAGAAATTACAGTCAAAGAGAAATTTACAGATGAAATAAAATGTAAACTTGAAACTCTGCAAAACCCTTTGGAGGAAAGCATTGACCAAACTTGGTTGAACATCAAGAATACAATTCAATCTACCGCAGAAGAATGTCTCGGTGTGTTAACCACGCATAGAAAGAACAGATGGTTCAATAAAAAATATGAAGAAGCAGTCATTAGGAAAAAAAATGCCAGACATTTATGGTTAAATGACATCAACAACATCCAAAAGGAAGAGCATTATAGAAATGAATGTAAAGAGGCTACAAAAATAGTCCGACAGCAGAAGCGAGAATATATGAGTAATATAATCAAAGATATGGAAACTAATCACCAGAAAAATGAATCCAGAAAATTTTTTAAAGAACTGAAGTCAATTAAACGAGGGCACCAACAAAACACATATGGTTTAAAAGACAAAAATGGGAATATGATAAATACCAATGAGGAAATGTGCAACACATGGAAAGAATATTTTGTTGAATTACTAAATTGTGAAGCTCCAAGTAACATTTTCCCACAGGAAGAGGTTCTAACATGCGAACCACAAATTGAAGAACCTACATTTGAAGAAATCCTATATGTAATCACACGACTTAAAAACAATAAGGCAACTGGGACTGATGGAATTGCTGCTGAATTTATAAAGGCAGGTGGCCATGCATTACATCTAAAGCTATACGAACTAATAATAAAAATCTGGAGGACAGAAAAATTACCCCATGACTGGAAAGAGTCATTATTGATACCTATCTTTAAGAAAGGAGACAAGTTCCAATGTGGAAATTATAGAGGAATATCACTACTGTCCACAAGCTATAACATACTATCCGCAGTATTACTAAATAGACTAAAACCATATTCAGAAGACATATTAGGTGACTACCAGGCGGGTTTTAGACAAAACAGATCAACAATAGGTCAGATATTTATCTTATGACAAGTAGCTGAGAAAAATTGGGAATATAAAAGAGATCTCCATAACATTTTTGTGGATTTTAAAAAGGCTTATGATAGTGTCCATAGGAATAGTCTATGGAATGCTATGCAGGAATTTGGAATACCAAGGAAGTTAATCAACATGACCAGACTATGCATGGAAGATACTTATAATATAGTAACATATAAAGGCAGGAAATCAGACCCCTTCCAAATAACATCTGGCTTAAAACAGGGTGATGCACTATCGCCGCTACTCTTCAATCTGGCTCTAGAGAAAGTTGTAAGGAAGGTAAAGGAGGAATGTGATATTGGAGGAACATCCAAGCTGCTTGGTTATGCAGATGATATAGATATTATAGGGCAAAGTGAACAAAAGACATTGGAAATATTGACTCACTTAAAGGAAAAAGCCCAATAGATGGGGCTGGTTATCAACCAAGATAAGACAGAATATATGGTAATTTCAAGAGATGGAATGGCTAAAAACTCTGGCCACATACAAATAGATAATATGACCATTAAAAGAACGGAAACATACAAATACCTGGGTACAATCTTCAACTGCTCCAACATCATAAGGGAAGAAATACAAACTAGAATCAACTCTGGAAATAAGATATACTATGCACTACAACATCTACTAAAATCAAAGGCGCTATCTCGTAACACCAAAATCACAATATACAAAACACTGATCAGACCAGTTGTGCTGTATGGCTCTGAAACCTGGAGTACAACGAAAGGAGACGAAGCCTTGTTACAAACCTTTGAGAACAAAATTTTAAGACGCATCTTTGGACCCATTAGAGATACACAAAGTGGAGAGTGGAAAAGAAGAAGTAACAAAGACATTTATGATCTGTTTAAGTCCCCGCTAATCACTGGTATCTTCTTCTTCTTCTGCGATCATCCGGAGTTTTTTTTTCCGGATGTGATTGCGTTGTGCCTGTTTACAGCAGAGCTGCGTTCTTGCGCCGTTAGGCCGACACATCCGACTTCTGCGGGCATTTGTTGACCGGGTTAACCTTCCCGGGGTAATCACTGGTATCATGAAGGCTAATAGACTACAATGGCTGGAGCATATAGAAAGAATGGAAGATAATAGGGAAACAAAACTCGCTTACACTCAGGAAATAAATGACCATAGACCCCGAGGTAGACCAAGAAGGCGGTGGAGAGATAATACATATATAGACCTACAAGCACTTGGAATCAACAACTGGCAAGAGAAGGTCCACCAGAGAGACGAATGGAGACGGATTGTATCTGCAGCAAAGAACCTCAATGGCTCGGAACGCTGAAGAAGAAAAAGAAGAAGATACCACTAAAATTGTTTAGCTCAAATCCTACAGGAAAGTTTTTAGAATATCGCGGACCAAGAAGAAGAAAATACTTGAAATTCTACAAAATCTTAACATTGAAGAAAGCTGGCTACATGATGAGGAAAGTATCTATAAGGAGCGTTCATTTGAAATCCGTTCGTGCTGCACTGCGCGTAATTGCGTACGTTTAACATGATCATGTCACAGTCATGTGATAAGTACTGACCAATGAATAAAAGAGCAAATGCTTATCGTCCCATGATGGATAGGTTCTTTTCTGACCATTGAGAAAATGGCCTGGTTGATCTAAAATCAGTCCAAAGAAGCTCAAAGAGCGGTGATTCAGTTTCTTTCTTTTGAAGGATGTCGACCAGTGGACATTCATCGAAGAATGCTGGCAGTGTATGGTAACAAATGTGTGTCGAAGACAACAGTGACAGACCGGGCACAAATGTTTTGGAAAGGACGTCAGTTTACAACAGATCTTCAACGGCCGGGTCAAGCGCATATTGTTGCAACAGAAAAAACCATCGCCAAAGTTGATACAGCAGTACAGATGAACTGTTGTCGAAGCATACGTTCGCTAGCGAAAGAATTTGATGTGTCAATTGGGACAATTCAATTGGTCGTTCGTAAGAAACTGCAATATCAGAAGATGTGTTCACAGTGGATACCACAGAAGTTGACCGACCACCAAAAAGAGGAACGCATGGGATGGTGTTTGAACAACTTGCTGCATTACAGAGTGGAGGGTGATGCATTGCTCTTCTGCATAGTGGCAGGCGATGAATCATGGTGTCACCACTTTGAGCCGAGCAGCAAAAGAGAGAGCATGCAATGGAAACATGCTGGATCACCAAAAGCCAAAAAATTCAAGTTACAGGTTTCCGCTGGTAAGGTTATGCAAAGCGCATTTTTTTTTACCATGAAGGGCTATTGTTGGCCGACTTTAAAGAACCTGGTGTCAACATCAACTCTACCCACTACTTGCAAACACTAGACAAGCTGCAAAAAGCCATCATGAATAAACGACACAGCATGCTTTCTCACGGTGTGATTTTGTTGCATGATAATGCTCGTCCGCAAGTCGCAAAGATTGTGCAGGAAGCATTAGCAAGGAAGAAGTGGGAAATTCTGCAACATCCAGCCTATAGTCTTGATTTATCACCATGTGATTTTCATTTGTTCGGACATTTTAAAAAAGCTCTCAAGGGGCAACGATTTCACACAGATGCAGACGTAATGAACGCTGTAAACACTTGGTCCAGTGAGCAACCATAATCCTTTTTTGCGGACGGCATTCGCCGCCTACCTAAGCAATGGGATGCTTGCCTGAATGCCTACGGCAACTTCTTCTGACCAACCCATGGTGCATAATTCATTCAAAATGAGTGCTTTGTTTAATTCTACCACACCTGTTAATGTTTCTTTCATGCTTTTGTAATAAAGCCATTGGAACAGGTTTCGAATGAATGCCCCTAATAGTATACATCCCAACACTGTTTTAAAGATTTAGTATAGTTTCTAGTTTACATACCACAATTATTTCAAGGATTTAGTATAGCTTCTAGTTTACATCCCACAACTACTTATGGATTTAGTATAGTTTCTAATTTATATAACAATTATTTCAAGGATTTATTATGCTTTCTAATTAATCAATCAATCAATCAATCATGTGCCATGCCGGAAAGTGTGGGCGGTCATGACTCATCATTTCACTTGATCACCAGAGTCGTGGATCAGCTCAGTGTTCCTGTCTCGTCCATGCCATGTGGCCAAGCCATCCAGGTATTATACTCTCTGTCCTCATCTTGGTCTGTTCCCTTCGATCTTGCCAGTTGTCACTAAGTTCTCCAGTTCATTTCTTCTCATAACATGTCCAAAAAATGTGACTGTCTGCGTCTAATTTCTCTAATCAATTTACGATTTTCATTTGTCTCCTGTAGTACTTGGTCATTGGTTTTTCTGTCTGTCCATGGTATTCTTTGCATTGTCCTCAGAAACCACATTTCTGCAGCCATCAGATGCTTTTCCGCTTGACTGCTCATTGTCCAAGTTTCACATCTATACAAAAGAACAGGCTCTATGTATCCCCTCAAAACTCTTTTTCTCGTTTCAATTGACATCTTTTTAGTAGTCAGAATGTTATTCATTTTGCTAAAGGTTACTTTCGCCATGGCAATTCTTGTTCTAATCTCTTCAATGCATCTCCCATCAGATGTTATGACTGTTCCGAGATGATTGTACCGATTCACTTGTTGAAGAATATTCCCATTTACTTGACGACCATAACCTGTGTCTTTTTACAATTTAATTCTAACCTCAGTTGCTCACTGTGTACAATAACCGCATCTACTAAATGTTGCAGATCTTGCGCATTGTCTGCAATCAATACTGTATCGTCTGCATATCTAATGTTATTGATGTTGCGTCCTCCAATGCTGATTCCATTTATATCTTCTACATTTCTGAAAATATTTTCACTGTACAGGGATAAAAGATCTGGAGACATTACACATCCCTGCCTAACACCTCTCTTAATAGGCTGATATTGTCCCACTTCATTATCAATCCTTATGGCAGCTTGTTGTTTCCAATATACATTTTTTATAAGTCTAATGTCTTGCCCATCAATTTGTAGATCTGCAAGCATATCCACCATGTTGACATGTCTAACTCTATCAAAAGCCTTTGTGTAGTCAATAAAGCAAAGATGTATATCCTTGTTTACTTCTATAGCACGTTCAATAACTGTTTGCAGCTTATACACAGCATTTACTGTACCCTTTCCTTCTACAAACCCACATTGTTCTTCCCCTATTTCAGGTTGTAATTTCTTCCTCACTCTTTGCATGATAATTCATAGCAAAATCTTTGTGATGTGACTCATTATACTAATTGTTCTATGTTGATCACATTCTAAGGCTCCTGATTTCTTTGGGATTGCAATAAATACAGAGTTACATAATTCAGAAGGCATTTCTCCAGTATCATATAATGTGTTCAGCAGTCTGGTGACTTGATCTAATCCATATTCTTCTAAGCTTTAATCATTTCTGTTGTGATGTTACCTGCACCAGGGGCTTTGCCAGCTTTCATATGCTTAAGAACATTTCGAACCTCCATCTTCAAAACTGGCGGTCCTTCATTATTAAATCTAATATCATACTGTTCCTCTCTGTTATCCTCATAAAGGTTTTTCACATAATCTGATCTTTTTCTATTATGATTTTGCCATCTTTAATTTTTAGACAGCCTGTTGATGTACTTGTTCTTTTATTAGTAAGTTCCTGAATTCTTTTGTGCACTAATTTGGTATTTTGACCGTTGTGTTGTTTTTCAATTTCTAAGCACTTATCCTCAAGCGATGCTTCTTTTGCCTCCTTACGTAATATTCTGACTTGTCTGTGAATTTCTTCATATTTGGTAGAATTATTTTTGTTGTGTCTTCTTGTTTCCATTAGGTGTAAAATTTCTTCAGTCATCCATTTCTTACAACCCACCTTCTTTAATTTTGGAATAGTTGTTTCTGCAGCCAAACTGATTGAATTCTTTAACATTTCCCATAGATCATCCACATCCTGGAATAGGATCTCTAGATCAGACAATATATCATATCTGCTATGTACTTCTATGTTGAATTTGTTTTGTATTTCCTTACTCAATATCATTACACAAATCATATTTAGTATTTCTTCAACTTTATCCTCAATGTTCCTGTAAGTAATCTGTGGTCACTATAACAAACAGCACTGGGAACTGTTTTTGCTATTGTTAACGCGTTTCTAAATCTTCTGCTAATCAGAATGTAGTGAATCTTGTTTCCAATCCTATTATCAGGACTTCTCCATGTCCATAATCTTCTAGGGTGTTGCTTAAACCATATGTTTCCTACAATCATTTCCTGTTATTTTGCCCACTCTACGAGTCTGTATTCTCTTTCATTTCTTTCTCCTAAACCATAGTTTCCTACTGTGTATCTATCACCTTGATTTCCTACTTTTGCATTGAAGTCCCCTATTATGATGTTTATTTCTGAATTTTTACATTTCTTTTAGGCAGACTCTATGTCATTATAAAATTCCTCTACACTATCTTCACTGGATTCTCCTGTTGGGGCATATACTTGAATAACATTTATGCTAAAAGATCTGCCACTTAATTTAACTAGTAGAACTCTGTCCAACACGGCCCAATATCCTTGAACAGATTTTTATGTTTTCCGGTCCAAAATAATTGTCACTCCCCTTTATCGATATTCACCTCCAGAATAAATAATCTTAAAATCTTCATCTATCTTGATGCCTGCTCCTGTCCATCTCGTTTCGCACATCCCTAAAATATTAATTTTTTCTTTCTAGTTCTTGTTTTATGTTCTCTAATTTGTCGTCGTCATTTAACATCCTAACATTCCATGTTGCTAATTTTAATGTCTCTATCCTTGACTTGCGATGATCAGTCGTTAGGCAAATCATAATATACTAGGCACTTTTAAAGAGGTAGTTTGCCGTTGCTTTCCTCTATGGCAGTGACCATACTGGTCAGATGACCGCAACCATTGTCTCTCGAAAGAGATCCTCTGCCTGCCGTCGCGAAACTTGAGACCATAACCAACAAATATCTGTCGGCTGCCCTCAGTTTCATCCACCATCTGCTTTCCGTGGCTTCTTTTGAACACTTCCAATAAACGAATACGAAATGACACCACATAATCCACAGGAAAACACTAAACAGCGTCTCCCGAAGAATAAACGCATCACGTCGTCGCCATTTGTACCTCACCATATCAAAAATTTCTAAGTTAATTCAGGATTATATCAATCAAGAGGTGAGAAAAAAAACACTGGTGCTGGATAAGACACACCCTGAGAAAACATGAGGATAACATACTAGACATTTTCTCTTGTCTGGAACAAACAAGGCAAATGAAACAGTGGGTTGACCTAAAAACACATGGAGAAGAGAATTACAGAGATGAATAGTATTGGGAGGACATGGAGGAAGCAGCTGCAGATAGCGAAAGATAGGACAGCCTGGCATGGTTTGGTTGAGGGTCTATGTACCAATCAGGCTCCCTAAATGAATTTTTTATGGCGAGCTGTGTTGTCGTAAATGCTCCCAAGGCGGCCAGAGGAAACCCTTTAAAGACACTCTGAAAATCTCACTGAAAGCTTTTGGAATTCATCTTGACACCTGGGAGACTGCTGCCAAAGACCAACATTCGTGGCGTACATCATTACACAAAGGTGCAGTCACTTTGTGAAGCAACCAGGACTGCAAGAGCTGTGAAGAAAAGGCTAGACAGAAAAACCACTGCAGAAGATCCTCCTCCTGGAACGTCAAGCATTCTTTGTCCACATTGTCAAAGAATATTTTGAGCCAAAATAGGCCTTATCAGCCATCTTAGAACTCACGGCTCCATACTTTCAATCCCACTGGATGAAATGAATGGTTATCATCATTTTTGATGGACAAACATGTACCAATGGGGGAAAAAGGGCAGAAAAAGAAAAAGAAGCATAATATCAAGCAATTGTTTCTAGGTTATAATTCACCATGATACGAATTAATGGTTTCTAGTTTATAATTCACCTATCAATAATATCTAGGTTATAATTCACCATAATTCCAATCAATGGTGTCTAGCTTATAATTCACCTATCAATGATATCTAGGTTATAATTCACCATCTTACCAATCAATGGTTTGTAAATTATATTGATATCTTTGGTTTAAAATGGTTTCTAGACTTGCTTTCTTCACAACATCCCAGAATTACAATCATTAGATAATTTGTCATTATGAATAAAATACATCTATATCACTCTTTTATTTAACCTCCGCACTGGGAAGAATATGTGTCTCATTTGTTAAGTTAACAACTTACCTTGTGTTGAAACTTGGCCACCTTCAGGATGACTTCTAAGCTGTGTACTTTCCATTGACGTCCCACCAGTAGACTCACTATTACAAGCTGGCAAGGAAGCGGCAACATTGCTAGCTGAGCTTTTCATGTCTCTGATTCCCGATTCAATCATTGGTTTGGCATCAATGACAGTAATTTCTGGTTTTCTGAAAGTAATACCAAATTATTTGAAGGTATAGTTGGAAGCAGTACCATAGATAAAATAACAGAATGTCAACACTATAACGTTATTGCCAAACTCATCAAAGAAAAGTATCTTCACGTTGAATGTTTAAAATATGTTAGTACTTCTTGTATGCTTTTTCACAATTGTTTACAATAACTGTTTCAATTCACTAATTACAAGTATCATTTTCTAATATAATTTAGATCAGAGGTTCCCAAACCACGACCCGCGGACCACTTGTGGCCCGCCAACTGTCAAAAAGTGGCACGCGAGGCCTCATTATTTAATATAATATATTTTAATAATTTCAAAAATGGACTCGGAGCGTCCCGTTAGTGTGCAATAATTTACTCTGCTCGTGGTTGTTATGCTCAGATATTATCGAATGCACCTGTTCAGTACGCAACAAAACGTTATGTTGTCATCTGTTACAATTGTTTAGCAGAGTCTGTAGTATTATTTTGAAATTAGTTTTATTCAAATACAAATTTACCGTTAAAGCCTATAAACATGAGTGTGGAAAATCTACAATCAAACAATGGTAAAAAGCGAAAATGTGAAGACGTTACTTGTCATGAATTCAACAAAGATTGGACGAAGACATTTATGTTTATGCCTAGCCGTTGTGGTAAACCAGTTTGCTTAATCCGCAGATTTTGTGTTTCTGTTACAAAACAATTTAATCTGGAACGACACTTCACTACCACACATTCAGACATAAATACTCAATATCCGATTAATTCGGAGTTAAGAAAAGATTTCATAGCAAAAAAATGAGTTCTCTGATCAGGCAGCAGTAATTTTTCACCACGGCTAACGAACAGAGCAAGAGTGCTGTTGTTGCGTCATACAAAGTCGATCTTCTGTTGGCTCGCAAAAAGAAGCCGTTCACCGATACAGAAGAAATAATCAAGCCTTCCTTTAAATTGCTGCTAGAATTCTTGGCAATAAAAAGTGTGAAACAAAATCTGATCAGATTCCTTTGTCTAATAATATTATGGCCAGGCGAGTTGAAGAATTAGCCAACGATGTTCATAGTCAAGTAGCAGCACATATCAAATATTGTAAATTTTCACTGGCAATGGATGAATCCACTGACATTTCTGACACAGCTCAGGTCACAGTTTTTGTTCGAGCAATAAACAATAATTTTGAAGTCATTGAAGAACTTCTAAGACTTGAATTGATGCATGCGCTACCAAAGGAAGTGATCTGTTTGAAACTCTGAAGTTGTGTGTAGAGGAAAACAACATAGAATGAACCAAATTGGACAGTGTATGCACCGATGGTGCTCCGGCTTTGACGGGTAAAAAGTATGGATGCCTAGCATTATTGGAATAGTTTCTTGGCCACACTATATTAAAATATCATTGTATCATTCACCAAGAAGCTCTGTGTGGAAAGACATTAAATCTGAAACATGTCATGGATGTTGTTCTGAGATGTGTGAACAAACTTTGCAGTAAGGCGCTGAACAGGCATGAGTTCAGACAGTTTCTATCAGATCTGAACGAGAAATACGGTGAGCTACTGTTACACTGTGATGTCAGATATCTAAAGGGGAAGTTCTGTCACATTTCTGGGCACTGAAAAATAGTGTCTGAAATAAATGAATTGCCTACAGAACGGGAATGCCTACAGAACGGGAATGTCTGCTGAACAAGGACCTGGCATTTTTGGTGGACATCACGTCTCATTTAAACTCTTTAAATGTGAGGATCCAGCAGAAAAAACAAAACTATTCACAAATTTGTGCTATGACATTTCTTCATTTAAAATGAGACTACGACTGTTTATTGGACAGCTGACTGGGGGACTTTAGAGGCGTTTCCAACTCTGAAGACACTTGAGGTGGAAAAGAAATGTGACTTGTTACAGTACAAAATAAAAGTTGAAAGTCTTATGGATATCTTTCAATTGAGATTTCAAGAGTTCACAATAGTGGAGGATAATGTTGCCCTCTTCATAACTCTGTTCGTATTTCCTGATGCCAGACTCTTTCAATTACAGCAAAACCTTCAGCAAAAAGTAATTGATTTGAAATGCAAATCTGCACTGAGATGTAAATTTCTGGAGCTGCCTGCTTCACCTTCAGCTGATCATATGATTTCATTCTGGCGATAATTGCCTGCCAAACAATTTGAACACATGCGTTCATTCGCCCAGAGATACATTTGTCGTTTTGGTTCGACTTACAGATGCGAGCAGTCATTTTCCGCAATGACCGTTACAAAAAAACAAGCAACGTTCCAGGCTCATCGACAGTAACCTAGCTGCGCTTATGACTTTGGGCATGACAGATTTGTGCCCAGACATTGATAAACCGGCATCTGAACTTAAGTAACTGGTTATGAAGAAGTTACAATTGTAAATTAATTACATTAATAGCGATTTTCAAAAGTGATTAAAAATTTATTGTTAAATGAACTTTTGATTTTAAGCCCAAAAAATGACCGCAGAGTAGTACTGACACTGACTGGTTTTAAAGTTTTAGAATTTTGTTGACAAAAGTTAAAGGAAAGAATGATATTGCACAAATTGTATAATTTTGTAATGTTGTGGCCCGCTTAACTACTAAAAATAGTAGATTTGGCCCTCTGCTTAAAAAGCTAGGGAACTACTGATTTAGATGTATTCTTTTCAAGTGTATATTCTCAGTAAGCACTTTTTGCCCTTATTTACATTTTAAGTGTTGCATGTGCTTTCATTGAAAGCAATGGTAAAGTATTAAACTAAAATTGCCTATTAGGGAAGCAAAAGAACAGTAACACTACACACTATCAGGCATGTCGTAAGAAGCGGCAAAGGAAGGGTTGTGCTTAGGGCTGGCTTCTCCATCACGTAGAAGAATTCATCTACAAAATCCAACTAACCATGAACAAGTCACATAAAGAAAACAGAACTATGCAGCCAATCAAGAGGAAAGAAAGCTCTTATAGAAGAGATAAGATGCGTGTCAGGGAAAGTCGCAAGGAGTCCGGGGAGCTTATTAAATTTCTTTCACCTAGGACAATCTCCAGGAATTTTTTTTTTTTTTGTCCGCGTTTCCATCCTGTTTCAGGATATTGCGGTCAACACCAGCATCTTTCAGCTGTATGTTGATTCCTAGGCTAGATTACGCTCATCAGCACGCCACGACTTTCTGAGCGACCGGCTCCATACTCTCATAAGTCACTTTTGCAATTCGAACCACTGCTAATTCTCGTCGCGTCACGTGACGAGAGTATTCGGGGTTAGCGGAGAAAGCTGCTAACCCCTCGGCCATGGAGCCGGCAATCTCCAGGAATGGGACTTGGAATGTTAAAACTATGTATGCAGGTCAGCATGGGCGAATGGGTAAGAATACATGTCCTTAAACAACCATTGTGTTGATTCTGAAGTAAGCGGTTCAACCCTTTCACCAGACAGCTGGACTAAAATATTGACCTGTCGTCCTTGACTTGGGGACATAAACTACAAGTACCTGTGAAGTCAGAGTGGGTTCGCCTGATGGCGAGGGACAATGTTAATAGGGAAAGCTAATCCACAGTAAAATTCAGTCAATCACTACTGTAAATAGTGTGTTTGGGCCACGCTTGAGTTCAAAGCAAGCGAGCGCCAAAAAAAAAAAAAAACTATGTATGAATGAGGACAGACAGCACAGGTGGCAACAGAAATGAAATATTATATTAGAATTTTGGGATTGAGCGAAGCAAGGTGGACCAGAACAGGTAAACAGCATTGCAGTGCAGGTGAAACAGTGATGTATTGAGGCCATATAGAGGGAATTCCCCTCCCCCCATCCACAGTAAAGCAGTGGCCCTATTGTTATCCAAAGAAGTAAAGGAAGCATTGCTAGAATCGGAAGCTGTGAGCTCTAGAATAACAACTGTGTGGGTGAACATCTAGGAAACATTCAGATAGGAAAATGACAGCCGATTCCATCAGAGATGAACTGGGTGTTTTGTGGGGGACTGGTGTGTTGACATTCTGGTGGCGGCATTATGCACAGTGTATTTGTGCGGGCTGTTGTTTGTCGAGACTCCTGTCCTTTCCACTTTTTATATTGGGCAGTGGGGAGCGTTTTGTGTGATATTCACTGGCACAGGAACGGAGCATAATGGGGACGACCCGTTGCAGTGAAGTTGGAACTGCGACTAACTAACTAACTAACTAACTAACTAACTAACAGCAAGATTTAGAACTATAAAAAAGAATGTAAACATAGATGTGATCCAGTGTTACACGCAAGGGAATGATAAAGAGGAATCAGTTAAGGAGAAATTTTCACAAAGCTTCAAAATATAATTGGCAATCTAAGAAATGGCAAAATCAAAATGTTTATGGGTGGTCTAAATGCCTAAATTATCTAATTATCTCGGAACAGTCATAACATCTGATGGCAGATGCCTTGAAGAGATTAGAACAAGAATCGCCATTGCGAAAGTAGCCTTTAGCAAGATGAAAAACATTCTGACCAATAAAATGATGTCAATTGAAACGAGAAAAAGAGTGTTGAGGGGATACATAGAGCCTGTTCTTTTGTATGGATGTGAAACTTGGACAATGTGCAGTCAAGCTGAAAAACATCTGATGGCTGCAGAAATGTGGTTTCTGAGGAAAATGCAAAGAATACCATGGACAGATAGAAAAACCAATGACCAAGTACTACAAGAGACAAATGAAAATCGTAGATTGATTAGAGAAATTAGACGTAGACAGTCAAAATTTTTTGGACATGTTATGAGAAGAAATGGACTGGAGAACTTAGTGACAGCTGGCAAGATCGAAGGGAACAGACCAAGAGGAAGACCGAGAGGAAAATACCTGGATGGCTTGGCCACATGGCATGGACGAGACAGGAACACTGAGCTGATCCACGACTCTGGTGATCGAGTGAAATGGCGAATCATGACCGCCCACGCTTTCCGGCATGGCACATGATTGATTGATTGAAATGCCTAAATAGGATTGGTTAACACTGGTTACAAAGATGTCATGGGGAAACATAGACTAGGTGTAATGAATGAAAATGGTGAATTATTCAACAGTTTTGTGCAGTGAATCAATGTGTCATAGGCGGGAGTGTTTTTCCTCATAAAAGAATCGATAAAGCCACTTGGGCATCACCCGGCTACAGAACAGAAAACCAAATTTATCATATATGTATTAATAAGAAATTTAGATCATCTCTACTTGATGGATAACGCCAGAAGCCCTCAAGAAAAGAGAAGAAAGGAAAAATCAAAAGGCAGACTTAATTAACATCAAACCCAGAGCTGTAAAAATCAGAGCCCAAGGAAAATATACAATAGCTAACAAAGAGAGGCAGACGATGCAGCAGCAAAGGGAAACTTCTGAGACCAACAGCACCAAAGGAAATTGGTAGTGGTAGAAAATATAATCGAGGGGGGGGGGGGGGGGAGAAGAGAAGAGAGAAGAAGAAAAAAAGGGGGGGGGGCTGGTCAATTGTTCAATGTCCTTGTCACATGCCTGTGTTCAGTGGCATTAAGGTGAGTGGCCGTACAATATAAACAGTTCACGAGGTGAAAGGGCATTCACCGGAAAGAAAATATAAGGAGATAAACGGGGAAGGGTGTAAGGTAGAGGGGCTGCAAGAAGAGGCAGACAGTTGAAGAAGTGAGGTGGGGTTTGTGTGGATCATTGTGAGGAGGCATAGAATTGTTTAAAAAGACAGGGACAAAGATTGACGGTGCAGTTGATGTGTAGACTCCGAGCTGAGAGGAGTTGAGTGTAGACCAGACCAGGAGAAGGTCGTGGTCTGATAAAGTGAAGAATTGTGACGGAGTTTGGAAGATAACTCCGCACTGTGGGTTCCAGGGATAGTGAGTGGAATTCGAGACCCATAGTGGGTTACTTTGAGTCGGGCCTAGAGAGAGGCTAGTATACCTGTCGTGTGGGACGATATTTTGTAGGCCGTGAGAGGCAGTGTTATTCGAAGTGTTCCATTGGGATGGAGATATATTCTTAGAGAATTATTGTTCCTGGATTTATATGTTACATGTGTCTGTGTTAATTCAGAATTAAAGGAATATTATGTGCGCAAATTAACGCTTGTTCACTGACTGGTGTTTGGTTGGGATACATCTTGGTTAATCTGTTGTTTAACATCACATTTACAAGGACATACCCTAGACACAACCATAGCCACTCTGTCACTTAGTCAACATTCACTTTGTGTCAGTCCTTCCTGATGGGGATTTGAACACATGACAACCAGACTGGTCCTAGCCACTGTGCTGCCATGGCTCCCATACATTTTGTATTACATTTGATATACACATTTTAAACTATACATTACATATATATTTCCTGTCACACCTACTATTGTAAGCCACATGTATTTTGAACACAAAACATATAACACTTTCTATACTTCACCATTCACATACGAGTTTTCTATCCCACTGTACAATAGACAGCTCCTACAATGTCTAGTAAAGGAGAGCTTGGTATATGACACCACAACCTCAAGTCTGAGAATGGAGGTGGAGGCGGTTACTGCAGCTTTCCGCTGGTTGAAGAACAAACTGTATACACATGTTGTGATTGTAACTGATTCACAAAGCATGCTGACAAAGGTGAAGACTGCCTGCCATGCTTCGTGCAGAAGGCTTGCATCGATTCAGGGGAATCGGGTTGTGAGCATTCACTTGATCTTTTCTCCAGGACACTCTTATGTGGTTGGAAATTAACAGGCAGACAGATTGGCTGGTGTTGCATCATTAAGGGGTGATTTGATGCATGATAGGGCAGATCTGGTGAAGGCCCTCTGTAAAAATGTGATTAATGCAGAAGAACAAATAGACTATCATGGTTTAGAGGGCATACAGCAGAAAGGGGTGGACAGAGGACCTGGTCGACAGTCGTCACTCAGAGGTAAAGCAAGACGGACATATAATTGGATTACAATGGGCACCACTGATATCGGAACACTGTGCTGGCTGTTGAAGGTGAGGACTGAGCGCTTATGGGAATGCCCTGAGTGCAATGATGTCGGTTCTAGACTCAAATCAACTCAACAAACGTAGCTCCTATCACAATTTACAAACACATTTTTATTATTCACATTTTACAAACACATTTTTATTATTCACATTTTACAAACACATTTTCTATTATCCCCACAAAACATACACAACTAGCTATTCTCTACATTTCACATACTTTTTGCCAGGTAAGCCTCCTTCGCCTTTCTGTGAATTATTGAAACTAATCACATTGTTTGGTCTGCTCACTGGTCTTGGAGGGGGTTCTGACAAGGATAATCATGAACAATAAATAAAAACAAAACTTAAAACAAGATTTAACAAGGAAGACAAGAGAAACCATATGACGATCGGATATGTAACTAACTCAAAATAATTATATTCAGAACAGAAAACGGGGTTATAAACAATACAATTTACAAACAGGTATTCAGTTAACAATGAAGAAACCTTTTTTTCATAATGACAATATAATTGTCAACAAAAAATTAGCTCATACTGGAGTCAGGATAGCATAGTGACTTGTACATTCACTTGCCAACAAGGAATTCCTTCTTCTTCTTCTTTATTTCTCTTTTGAGGGGAGTCCATCATGCCCATTTATGCATCTCAAGGATTAGTGTGTCTGACATCGGCATGCAATTGTGTAAGGTTTCCTTCCTCTAGGCAGATTCTACCCATGGGTAGGTTTTCTTTCCTAACAATTTTGCCAAGGTAGCTAGTTTGCAGCCTACTCTGTGATATTCAACTGCTGTGTGATTTTCAATGTGTACAACTGGCAAACTGGACACTATTTTTCACCCATATCTGAAATGAATATGTAGCTGATCTCACTACCAAGGGGTGGTGCGATACTATTAGATACCAACAGTTCTTGTAAACATGCCCTGCCTTTGCTGGGATCAAACCTGTACCTTCTGAACCTGAGGCAGACACTGTACCCTCTCAGTCATCCTTTCCCCCATAACTTTTGTGTACTGTTTTTCTTATCTGACCCTTTGGGGACATGATCATTCAAATGTCTGTAGATATTTGTGCTGCTTAGCGATGGGCTATTTATAATGCATGTAAAGATTATTAGTATTTGCTGTACTAAGAGTGCTTGAAGTGAGCGAAGTTGATAGTGAAATACATTGATGTCAAGAGTATAATTAGATGTGGGTTTGATGCCTGGGCTTGTTGTCTGCAAAAGTGAGATAAAGACTGGCCATTTTCTGCTCCCTCATGGGAACCGAGTAGTTGTGCTTTTTGTTTTTTATATTTTGTTTTTCATTGTTTTATCTATCTGTGTTGCCCTGTCCTTGACAAAGATTCTGAGAATCGAAACGTCGGCCGTCCTGTGTGTTGTATTGAACGTATTTGTGTGTTTTTTATTTTAATATTTCATTTTATATATTTATTGATTGCTTCTGATTTTGGATTTTCACCGGCATACGATGGATCTCCTTGTAAGGTATGTGCAACATGTTTGTGTTTAGTAAGTTCTTCTCGCAGGAGCTAAATATACCTATTTGTTTCCAATTCATATTGTTATATCCTGCTGAAGCCGCTGCTTTTTCTTTTATTCCATAACACCAAGATCACAATATACAAAACACTGATTAGACCAGTTGTGCTGTATGGCTCTGAAACCTGGAATACAACTAAAGGAGACGAAGCCTTGTTACAAACCTTTGAGAACAAAGTCTTAGGACGCATCTTTGGGCCCATTAGGGATACACAAAGTGGAGAGTGGAAAAGAAGAAGCAACAAAGACATTTATGATCTGTTTAAGTCCCCGCTAATCACTGGTATCATGAAGGCTAATAGACTGCAATGGCTGGGGCATATAGAAAGAATGGAAGATAATAGGGAAACAAAACTTGCTTACACTCAGGAAATAAATGATCGTTAACTCTGAGGTAGACCAAGAAGAAGGTGAAGAGATAATATACAAACAGACCTACAAGCACTTGGAATCAGTGACTGGCAAGAGAAGGTCAACCAGAGAGACGAATGAGACGGCTTGTATCTGCAACAAAGAACCTAGTAAATGGCTCGGAATGCTGAAGAAGAAGAAGAAAAAGAAGAAGATAGCTAAGTTAATGTTAGTATTGTTAGTTAGTCTTCGGGGCATAAGAGAAACTCAAAAAATTTAAATAAAAATGCATAAAAGTTAAAGACTAATCATAAAACAATTTAAAATTACGCCGTCGGTAACTACCAACCTGCTGGAGATACTTTAGAAGCCGGTCTGATAATGGTCGGCCTCTTAGGACGAGGAAGTGAAGTACCACCCCCTTGACTAGCAGAAGTTGTAGAAGTCTCCCCGTCCTGTTCATCCATTGCTGCTAACTATCAGATACTTGTTGTGCCAACTTCCGCGTTAGATAATGGAATATGAGTGAGTCATGGGTTTGGAGACATGTGATTCATGGGATGAAAGGGATAAAATCAGTGAGATTCAAAAAGCCAACAGTTCAAAGGCCAGCCTCGGGTGAAACTCGGGTCTGCCGTCTGCTGTTTACATGACAAAGTGTTGCCAGGCAATTGCCCCATTTGTCATCCAATATTGATTTAATAATCGGAAAAGATGTTAAACTTAATTGCATATCCATTACCGGACGTTGCAATCAGCATCGGCATTTTTTGCTGTTGTGATTTCTTGACAAGTTTACGTTCAGTAATTTGCCTTTGCATTTTGAACCACTGACACCCATACCATTTCGTAAAAAACCAACGTAAGGTGGTTTGCTGCCAAACTGTCCGCACCTGTGCGGGAAAGATGTCTAAAGCAATATATATATCAAAACATCCTCCCCCCCCCCCCCCCCCCCCCGAAGCAGGTTCCTGCTATGGTCTGTGATGTTATATCGCTATCACTTTTGCAAGTTTAAGAACATGGATGAATTGGTGGCCAATTGTTCCCTCACTTAGATATGCAACGAGCCCAGGCGTTGCACTCATGTCCGACCGTGCTCAGGACATTACCACCTATTACTAGCGCAGTTCGCTATCAACTTTGCCCACCCAAGCAATATATCACAAGAACAAGACTGTATTTATAGGTGGTTAATATTGCACAGTATCATACCAATAATTTAAGTCACTTATTTAACAACGGTTGTAAATATACTAATAGTACTAATAGAACTGGAGGCATGAAGATATATAGCAGGATATATAATAATATTGCAACTGTCTGAAAGACATTATTATATATATAATTGGAGGTGGTGGAAAATTTTGAATATCTTGGATCATTGATCACCAACAATGGTGACACAATGAAGGAAATTAAACGACGACTATCAAGTGCTCTTCAAAGACTAAATCAACTAAATAAATTATGGAGTGGGACAGACAGAACTAAAAAAAATTAGATTTTTAAGAGCATGCATCTTTCCCATTGCAACATAGCCTGTGAGACCTGGACACTTACTAAACAAGCTGATCAGCACATAAATGCACTTGAATATAAATGTTATAGACGAGTTTTAAGAATATCTTGGGTAAAGAAAAGAACACTTCGTTTAAACCATTTGTGTGAGCTTGTAATTCTGCTTCTGATTTTGCTATTAGTGCTTGGTCGTACGCAAATAGTTCTTTAATGGTGTAATTTGCCGTTGGTTCGTCTTATGTGTTCAGACACTATTTGTGCAAATTATATCCCTGAAGGATTGAACGGAATATTATCCAAATACAATACACTATTTTAGAATAATTATCAAGGCTTTTTAAAACATAAATTTCACAAGTATAAACGTTCGTTTGCTGAAAAATTGTCTATGGCCATATCTTTTGTACGGCTGCCAGTGCTCGATAATGAGTAAAGAAATCAACATGCTGTTGGAGATTGTAATATGTGCAGAAGCATGATCGTCCACGCCAATCGGCGGCGATGGTGATGATGATGATGATGATGATGATGATGATGATGATGATGATGATGATGATGATGATGATAATGATGATGATGATGATGATGATGATGATGATGATGATGATGATGATGATGATGAAATCGGATATGTGGGTTGTTTTTTTTTAAGAAGAGTGTCGAGAATGTCGTGGGCAGAGAATAAACCAATCGCGGTATTGAGAGCTGCATGATTTTTTTTTTTTAAATTGCATATCCATTACAGGACGCTGCAGTCAACACCAGCATTTTACTCCCGTTGTTGATGTCTTGGTAAGTTTCTACGTTCAGTAATTTGCCATTGCTTTCTAAACGACCGGCTCCCATACCAACACGTTAAAACCAGCGCGACACTGTCTGCTGCCAAATCGGTCGTCAATGTGTTTCGAGCGCGGGTAAGCGGCATTACGAATCGCGTCGGTAACGCCATCGCCGCGGAGCCGGAATTGCATATGTTACAAGATCATTGATCAAAACCATAAGGAACAGACACATAAAATGTGTTCGGACAAATTACAGAGAAACTGGCATACATTAGGGTTTGGTGGGGATACTAGACAGGAGAGATAGAGACAAGCAAAGCTGTGGGCGGGGGAACTCATGGCGAAGTGGTTAAACCCTCTGCCCGGTGCTTTGAAGATTGTGTTTTTTTTTTTCTTTTTCAGTTTTAGTCGTAGGATCAACATCACGGCACACGGTTTAACCTATAAGTGCTCCGTTTTCCTCCTAACTCAAATCTGAGTTTTGGAGAAACTCAGCTCAATGCACGAACTCTGTTGCATCGGCGAGGATTCTGAAATGCTTTGGGTAGCTTTTTAACTCGAAATTTTGCCCGGGCAGCGCCGTTAGGCTACTCTTTTTCGATTTCCAACTGCCAAGGGATTTTTTACGTGCGCAACAATACACACGGGCGTCCGATCTCACTACCAAGAGACCAGGGGAAATTACTGGAAGTCCCGGTGGATTCTTTAAATAAATCCTGGTCCTCACCGGGGCCTGAACCCGGGACCTCCAGTACTCGAGGCGGACACCATACCTCGAGACCACTCAGCCCCTAAGATTGTGGGTGCGTTCCGGGACTGCGTTGTTCAGACCACTTGTGAATTTTCTTTTTATGAGATCCCTGGGAATAATCACCTGGAGCTGAGAGGTCGGTGCGTTGTGCGGTGATCTTGACAAACGGCATGTCGTTGTGCGGTGATCTTGGTCATCGGCTTGTCCTTGTGCGGAGAGTGGCAGAGCCAGATGTAAAGTCAACAAAGTCGTTTCTAACTTTTAAAGAAAGGTGTAATGATATTGAAATGGGAAACCGTCTCATCTCATCATGTTCGTCTTGTACCTTGTGGTGTCGAGGTGATGTATAAATAGCGGGAGAGTGTCCGCTTATGGGCTTCATATATCGATATTCCCATGGACTCTGTTATTCCCTCCATCCATCGTTTGCGCGGTCGGCCTCTTCCTCTGCTTCCCTCTGGTCTGTACATCATTGCTTGTTGTGGTATACTGTTAGTTGGTAACCTACTTGCATGGCCAAACCATTTGACTTGCTGCCTTCTAATAAAATCTAGTGCAGCTATAACCACCACTTTAGTCCTGATTTCTTCATTTCTGATCTGATCTCTTCTTGATACATTGAGTATTCTTCTCAGGAATCTCATTTCTGTTGTTGTGATTTTTCTTTTAAAATTTTTCTGTCATTGTCCAGGTTTGGCATTGGTAACAGTTGGTAGGAAGATTGTATTGTAAAGTGCTTTCTTAGTAATTATTGATACATGTTTGTTCTTTAGTATTGGTGCCATTTGTCCAATGAGTTGGTTTGCCTTATTGCATCTATTTTCGATCTCGTCTTCTGATTTGCCATTTGATGATATTATACTTCCTAGGTACTTGAAACTCTTTACTTGTTTCAAGGGATGTTCGTTTAGGTGAATCGTTGTTGCTTTTTCTTCTTTATTTATAGTCAATACCTCTGTTTTACTTGTGCTAATTTTCATGTTATGTTCCCTACACATTTCGTTTAGACTATTCATGTGGTCTTGTAATTTAGCTTCTGATTTTGCTATTAGTGCTTGGTCGTCCACAAACAGGAGTTCTCTAATGGTTAGATTTGCAGATGGTTCTTCTTCTGTGTTCTCGTCATGCGGTGTTCTTGCGGTTTCTGTTTGGCTGGTTTCTTTACATATGTTGTCTATATATGTTATAAACAAGAGAGGGGACAGGACACAACCTTTCGAACTCCGGATCTTATGGGGAAGGGTTCTGAGTGTCCTCCAGTTGCTCTCACTATGCATTCACTGTTGCTGTATAACCTTCTACATAGGTTTGTTAGATGTGTACTCACTCCATATTGTTTAAGAATTTCCCACAGCTTGTTTCTATCTACTCTATCAAATGCCTTTTCTTGGTCGACAAAGGCTAAGTAGAGTGTTTCACTGAATTCGATTGATTTTTCTATAAGTTGTCTAAGAGCAAAAATGGCATCTGTGCATCCTTTGTTTTTCCTAAATCCAAGTTGTGTTTCACTTAGTTGGGGTTCTATAATAGTTCGTAATCTTTTCTCAAGAATTTAGCAAAATATTTTTCCAGTATGACTCAACAGTGAAATGCATTGTATGCAGTCTCTTTTGCTGCCTTTGTTTTTCCAAATTGGGACAATTATGGCGTTCCCCCAGTCTCGTGGTGTCTGTTGTTCTACCCAAACGTGGTTGAATAGTCTATGTAGCCATGCTGTTCCATGGGAAACGTGAAGCTAATAAAACGGCAGTGCTGATTATAACAAAGTCCATGGGAAACGTGAGTAAAGAAAACATTAAACTTCTCTGAATGTTTGGACCTCCCGTCAAATGTGTTTAATTGATAGTGTATCTGATTTCGTGTGTGGGACAGGAGGGCAGTGTTTTCGGCGAAGTCCAGATCACCAAACTGCTCTGACAGGTTATGTTGATTGTAGTTAATTCAGAATACAAGAGTTCTATTTCGTTCACAGCACGACATTGAATATATCAACAAGTACATAACACCAAATCGCAGGTGTGTTACTAGGGCATTATACTGAAAGCACGGAATAGTAGCACTGTAACCTACCATGCATGTCGTAAAAGTCGACTCAGCGGTAGTGGGGTGGGGTGGGGGGGGGTGTTGGCGTGAGCCTGGCTACCTCAAACCGCAGAACACTTTAGCTGCAACTAATCATCAATAAGTCTATAAAGTGCTTGTCGTGAGTTGTTCCGTTGGGAGGAGACAGACCCCAAATAACAGAAGGCGAAGGCCTGATACGTAATATTATAGTAACGTTAAATCAAATCCCATAATTTCTGTCAGAGAGCTGGCAGATTCTTGAATAGTGGTACAATGTGTCACATCTTGTCATTCACTTCGTAGGACAGCGTATCTCGTCATCCACCTCATGATGCAGTGTGTCTCGTCATCCACCTCAAAAAGACGTGTCTCGTCATCCACCTCAAAAAGACGTGACTCGTCATCCATTTCATGAGACAGTGTGTCGCGTCATCTATATCATAGACAGTGTGTCCATTATCCACCTCATAGAGACAGTGTGTCTAGGTATCCACCTCACGAGATATGTTGTCATACCTCGTTATCCACCTCACGGGACAGTGTGTCATACATCGTTATTCACCTCATGGGACATTTTGTCACTCCTCGTTATCCACCTCACGGGACATTTTGTCAAACCTCCATATCCACCCCACGGGACATTTTGTCACTCCTCGTTATCCGCCTCACGAGACATTTTGTCACTCCTCGTTATTCACCTCATGGGACATTTTGTCACTCCTCGTTATCCACCTCACGGGACATTTTGTCAAACCTCCATATCCACCCCACGGGACATTTTGTCACTCCTCGTTATCCGCCTCACGAGACATTTTGTCACTCCTCGTTATCCACCTCATGGGACATTTTGTTATACCTCGTTATCCACCTCACGAGACATTTTGTCATACATTGTTATCCACCTCACGGGGCATTTTGTCATTCCTCGTTGTTCACCTCACGGGACATTTTGTCATTCCTCGTTATCCACCTCATGGGACATTTTGTCATTCCTCGTTGTTCACCTCACGGGACAGTGTGTCTCCTTATCCACCTCACGGAGCAGTGTCTAGTTATCCACCTCACGCGACATTTTGTCTCATTACTCACCTCATGGGATTGTGTGACACCACGCCCCTTTTATATGTTGTCCCTTTGGCCGTCCATGGGGCTGAGCATTCAACTGTGAAATACTATGGCCTCAAGTTCCTTTCTGTTCTCTTTATTGTGTCCATGATTCACGTGCATACAGTAGAAAGGTTATATTAACAACAACAACAACAAACAACAACAACAATAATAATAATAATAATAATAATAATAATAATAATAACAATAACAACAATATTATCACTAACAATTTTTTTTTTAGCATATCCTTTTACAGGACTTAGCTGACAACACCAGCATCTTTCAGCTGTATGTTGATCTCTTGGTAAGATTACGCTCAGTAGTTTGCCATTGCATTGAGCGGCCGGCTCACATACCCCGTAAGTTACCGATGCGATTCGAACCACTGCTGATTTGAACCGTCATCACGTTACCTGACGAGAGTATACGAGATTACGGAGAAAAGTCATAACCTCTAAGCCATGAAGCCGGCACTAACAAATTGCCACACACACACACACACACACACAAACATGTTATTTCAACAAAGATTTTATTAATTCATGTTTCTATGAAAGTTGATGTTACGTCAAAAAAATGTGCATCTGCAGTTATGAGTACACTCTGTGGACGATGATCTGCTGCCAATGTCGCTTTAGCCGGGTCTCGGGGGACTAACAACGACGCCGTCTTCATCAACAAACACCCTTATTCTGTCAGGATTGAAATCCATGGTTACGGCAGAACCTTCTGGTACTTTGAATATCTGGCAAGCGAAGGTGATATCATTAATCACAATATTATAATGAGAATTGGGTGACTGCAGTCAAGCTAAGATTGCATGATTAATAAATTCATAGTTATTGAATGACACTCATTGAAGTAATGTTAAGTTTTGTTACGTCGAACATTGACACTGCACATTGGGCATTCCCGTTGGTGCTCAGTCAGTCATCCGATGCAGCAGTTATCCCAAAGTATTTCTGCTTACTGTTCTCATAAGGGGTTGGCTATGGTATCTCCCCTCTTTCCCTCTAAGGCGGCATTAACATATCTGACCAGGCTTCACCTCCAGTTCATGTAATCAGGATAGCGTCGGAGTCTCATCAGTATCCGTCAGCCGAATCCGCACTGCATTGATTATATCACAGGTTCAACCTCTACAACGTTCAGCTATACTAAAATGTTGATTTCTCTTCCTTGACTTGGGGATGTAAATTACAAGTACCTCAAAAGTTGGAGTGGGTTCGCCTGATAGCGGGGAATCTGGTAAAAGGGAAAGCTAAACCAGACGTAAACATTAGTGAACTCACTAATATCATAAACTACTAGCAGTGGTATCACGTATATACACTACGCTCGAGATCAAAGAGCGTGAAGGAAAACAAACAAACAAATACTCTGCGGGAAGTAAATTAGGATATTTTTCATTGCTTCTGGTCTAGTACATCGAGGTTTCATTGGCACCTTGCCGTCTTGACAGACGATAGTTTGTTACATTATGCTTCAAAAAGGCTTAATAACTAAAAACTATGACGGTAGCGAATGCGACTGATCAGACCAATTCGCGCTGTAAATGTTTGTCCACAATGGATGCATGTGAACGCATAGCCATTTCCACCATCACGCACCATCTTACGTCTCACACGCTCAGTCTGTGACCTATCTGCAATCACTGAGGTAAAGTAAAAGTAAAGGATTGAGGTAAAGTAAAAGTACTGTAAAGGATCGAGGTAAAGTAAAGAATTGAGGTAAAGTGAAGAGCTGAGGTGAAGTAAAGGATTGAAGCAAAATAAAGGATTGAATGGCGTTACGGACGAGATTCGTAATGCTGCTTACCCGCGTTCGAAACTCAGCGGTGTCCGATTTGGCAGCAGACCGTGTCGCGCTGGGGTTTTAATGTGTTGGTATGGGAGCCGGTCGTTCAGAAAGCAATGTAAACTAATGAACGTAAAACTTGCCAAGACATCAACAACGGCAGTAAAATTCTGGTGTTGACTGCAACGTCCTGTAAAGGATATGCAACTTTAAAAAAAAAGGATTGAGGTGAAGTAAAGGATTGAAGTAAGGTAAACGTAAAATTAAGAATTGAGGTAAAGTAAAGGATTGAGGAGAAGTAAAAGTAAAGTTAAAGAATGGAGGTGAAGTAACGGATTGAGGTGAAGTACAGGTAAAGTACAGGGTTGAGGTAACGTAAAAATACAACAAAGGACCCTTTTACTAGCTGTGAGATGCGTGGGGTCTTGTGATGAGTTAAGTTGAGATGTGTGGGGTCTTGTGATGAGTTAAGTTGAGATGAGTTGAGTCAAGACCGTCATCATAGCACTCGGGATATTCTCATCTGTGCTCCGCCCTCATCATCAACAACCAGCGAAGAGTCCCGATACTAATGGTACCAATAGCAGTCTGATAATGTGTCTGTTTCCTCGGAGTCCTGAGTGTCGGCCAGATTATCGTCTCACCCCCTGCAGCACCATTTTCCCCAGGCCGTGATGATCTTCTGCACGATACACATGATGCCAAAGGGTCCGGACCTTGTCTGCCTTATCATGAAAACTAATACCACACTGAGCGGGGCAGACCCAGCCACTCTGTCTGCCTTATCATGAAAACTAATGCCGCACTGAGCGGGGCAGACCCAGCCACTCTGTCTGCCTTATCATGAAAACTAATACCACACTGAGCGGGGCAGACCCAGCCACTCTGTCTGCCTTATCATGAAAACTAATGCCGCACTGAGCGGGGCAGACCCAGCCACTCTGTCTGCCTTATCATGAAAACTAATACCGCACTGAGCGGGGCAGACCCAGCCACTCTGTCTGCCTTATCATGAAAACTAATACCACACTGAGCGGGGCAGACCCAGCCACTCTGTCTGCCTTATCATGAAAACTAATGCCGCACTGAGCGGGGCAGACCCAGCCACTCTGTCTGCCTTATCATGAAAACTAATACCACACTGAGCGGGGCAGACCCAGCCACTCTGTCTGCCTTATCATGAAAACTAATGCCGCACTGAGCGGGGCAGACCCAGCCACTCTGTCTGCCTTATCATGAAAACTAATACCGCACTGAGCGGGGCAGACCCAGCCACTCTGTCTGCCTTATTATGAAAACTAATACCACACTGAGCGGGGCAGACCCAGCCACTCTGTCTGCCTTATCATGAAAACTAATACCACACTGAGCGGGGCAGACCAAGCCACTCTGTCTGCCTTATCATGAAAACTAATACCGCACTGAGCGGGGCAGACCCAGCCACTCTGTCTGCCTTATCATGAAAACTAATACCACACTGAGCGGGGCAGACCCAGCCACTCTGTCTGCCTTATCATGAAAACTAATACCACACTGAGCGGGGCAGACCCAGCCACTCTGTCTGCCTTATCATGAAAACTAATGCCGCACTGAGCGGGGCAGACCCAGCCACTCTGTCTGCCTTATCATGAAAACTAATACCGCACTGAGCGGGGCAGACCCAGCCACTCTGTCTGCCTTATCATGAAAACTAATACCACACTGAGCGGGGCAGACCCAGCCACTCTGTCTGCCTTATCATGAAAACTAATACCACACTGAGCGGGGCAGACCCAGCCACTCTGTCTGACTTATCATGAAAACTAATACCGCACTGAGCGGGGCAGACCCAGCCACTCTGTCTGCCTTATCATGAAAACTAATACCGCACTGAGCGGGGCAGACCCAGCCACTCTGTCTGCCTTATCATGAAAACTAATACCACACTGAGCGGGGCAGACCCAGCCACTCTGTCTGCCTTATCATGAAAACTAATACCGCACTGAGCGGGGCAGACCCAGCCACTCTGTCTGCCTTATCATGAAAACTAATACCGCACTGAGCGGGGCAGACCCAGCCACTCTGTCTGCCTTATCATGAAAACTAATACCGCACTGAGCGGGGCAGACCCAGCCACCCTGTCTGCCTTATCATGAAAACTAATACCGCACTGAGCGGGGCAGACCCAGCCACCCTGTCTGCCTTATCATGAAAACTAATACCGCACTGAGCGGGGCAGACCCAGCCACTCTGTCTGCCTTATCATGAAAACTAATACCACACTGAGCGGGGCAGACCCAGCCACTCTGTCTGCCTTATCATGAAAACTAATACCGCACTGAGCGGGGCAGACCCAGCCACTCTGTCTGCCTTATCATGAAAACTAATACCGCACTGAGCGGGGCAGACCCAGCCACTCTGTCTGCCTGCTCGTTTCCCACCACACCAGCTTGTCCGGCGGGGGTGTTTAAAAAAAGGGGGGAAAGAGGCTGTGGGGGGGGGGGGGGGTCCAAAAGATGCTCTATAATTTTGATTGGTGAAATGAAACCTGTCACTCTGCTCGTGAGTCCGTTACAATTACGACATGCGTGTGCTGACACTCGTGAATCAAGGGGTGTATGTGTTTATATTTAGTGTGTCTTAATGCTGGACTCTGTTGCTGTCAGTGTGTGTATGTATGTTTGTGCGCGCGCGCTTGTGTGTGTCTGTGTGTGGTTACTGTACTTAACTGATACAATGCCGAAGGATAATATACCGCCAACATGTGACCTCCCATTTAGACAGAAGGACGATATATCTCCATACTAGGGTCATCGTGCTATTTGTTTCGTTTCGCTGTGTCTTCCGCAATTTGATGCTCAGCGACTGGGAGTTTACATGATAATACTTGTTCAATTGATTGTGGTTAGTGAATGCCTACTTTTTGTTTGGGGCGAATCAGTGAAGAGGCATACAAATGTATGACATAAACATTAAATTACTTTCAGATGTGGAAACGCCTCCTTTATCTTCTTTTCAGCTTCGTCATATGTCTGCGGAGTACATAAAAAAATACGGATGTTATTAATGCAGCACGCATTGAACTAATATTTGTAAACACCTGGTTATAACAAACACAATAAAACAAACAAGATATGTTTATATTCTGGTGAAAAACAATAAAAACACACGTGTGTGTGTGTGTGTGTGTGTGTGTGTGTGTGTGTGTGTGTGTGTGTGTGTGTGTTCAGCACTAATATGGCGCAGAAACCTGCACAATGAACATGTAATTTGAAACCACAAAAATGTCGATATATAGAAGACTAGATCGTATTCATGAAAGCGAAGACAATGGAATACACAAGTTCTAGATAAGCTGGGAATAAAAATAGAACTGATGGAACAAATATAAAAAAAGAGACAAGAGAAATATTTCGCCATAAGCGTATCTTTTATAAAATCCATAATGTGGAGAAAAATCGAAGGCAGACGAGCAAGAGGTAGATATCGATACAAGTAGGAAAATAGTAGTGACTGATTCAGTGTCAATGGATAATATTAATACATCATCAATTGTGACCTGCCATTTGGACACAAGGGCGATATATCGTCACACCGTGGTCATTGTGTTACCTATTTGTCGCTTTAAAAAAAAACATTTTTTTTCTTTTGCTCGGTGAACGGAAATTTACATTATAATGCTTGTTCGTTTGATTCTGTACCATGTTCGGTCCAAACCTACTTTTTGTGTGCACTGAATCAGTGAAGAGACGGGCGAATAACAGTCTGTCAGAGTGTACAGAGCAGCGACAGAGAGAGTTCGAGATCCATTATAGACAATATTCATTGTGGAGATGGCTCTTGACTGAATAAAGGCGCGCGAGTGTGTATTTATTCTGTTTCCACAGACCTGTGAAGATAAGTGGCTGAGAAACCGCACCATGTCTCAGAAATTGAAATACTTTGGCCATTTTACACGTCACAATGGCTTGGAGAGAACAGGAGAGAAGGTTCAAAGGTCAAGAGGCTAAGGGTCGACCAGCACAAAAATGAACACTGGACATTACAGACACCTTGGGGCATGGCGGTCAATTAAAAACACATTTTTATGCCGGTCCTTTTCAGGACGTTGCAATCAGCCTAAACCCCAAATTGATTGACTAGGCAATTTTACGTTCAGTAGTTTTAATTGTTTTTGGACGAAAAGTCAACGTTGTCCCACTGATCGGTGTAGAGATTGGGCCCGCTAGCAGGCCATCAGAGCACCGTTTAATCCCCGCGACAACCACAACCTCCTGACTGTGCGAAGGGCAGGAGAAATGGCAAGCGATCCAGAAGCGTTTCAACGGGCCGAGATTTTTTATTTTTTTTTGGCGCTCGCTTGCTTTGAACTCACGCGTAGTCCATACACACTTCTAGTAGTGCTGGACTGAATTTTGCGTGTGGATTAGCTTTCACTATTACCAGTATCCCTCGCCATCCGGCCAACCCACTCCGACTTCAAAGGTACTTGTAATTTACGTCCCCAAGTCAAGCACGAGAGGCCAACATTTTGGTCCAAGTGTCCGGTCTAGGGGTTGAACCCCTTACCTCGGCATCAGCAAACCGGATGTTTAAGAACACATGTTCTCATCCATTCGACCATGCTGACCTCCCATCGGGCCGTGATGAGAGCGACGTTATGCAACATGATGATGATTGATGTGGAGTTGAAGGTAGTATATGTGTAGGCCTACCACTTCACGTCTGTACTGTAGTATATGTGTAGACCTACCACTTCACGTCTGTACTGTAGTATATGTATAGCTCTACCACTTCACGTCTGTACTGTAGTATATGTAGACCTACCACTTCACGTCTGTACTGTAGTATATGTGTAGGCCTACCACTTCACGTCTGTACTGTAGTATATGTGTAGGCCTACCACTTCACGTATGTACTGTAGTATATGTATAGCTCTACCACTTCACGTCTGTACTGTAGTATATGTAGACCTACCACTTCACGTCTGTACTGTAGTATATGTAGGCCTACCACTTCACGTCTGTACTGTAGTATATGTGTAGGCCTACCACTTCACGTATGTACTGTAGTATATGTGTAGGCCTACCACTTCACGTATGTACTGTAGTATATGTATAGCTCTACCACTTCACGTCTGTACTGTAGTATATGTAGGCCTACCACTTCACGTCTGTACTGTAGTATATGTGTAGACCTACCACTTCACGTATGTACTGTAGTATATGTATAGCTCTACCACTTCACGTCTGTACTGTAGTATATGTAGGCCTACCACTTCACGTCTGTACTGTAGTATATGTGTAGGCCTACCACTTCACGTATGTACTGTAGTATATGTGTAGGCCTACAACTTCACGTATGTACTGTAGTATATGTATAGCTCTACCACTTCACGTCTGTACTGTAGTATATGTAGACCTACCACTTCACGTCTGTACTGTAGTATATGTAGGCCTACCACTTCACGTCTATACTGTAGTATATGTGTAGGCCTACCACTTCACGTATGTACTGTAGTATATGTGTAGGCCTACCACTTCACGTCTGTACTGTAGTATATGTGTAACCCTACCACTTCGCGTCTGTACTGTAGTATATGTGTAGTCCTACCACTTCACGTCTGTACTGTAGTATATGTGTAGGCCTACCACTTCACGTATGTACTGTAGTATATGTGTAGGCCTACCACTTCACGTATGTACTGTAGTATATGTGTAGGCCTACCACTTCACGTCTGTACTGTAGTATATGTGTAGACCTACCACTTCACGTCTGTACTGTAGTATATGTATAGCTCTACCACTTCACGTCTGTACTGTAGTATATGTAGACCTACCACTTCACGTCTGTACTGTAGTATATGTAGGCCTACCACTTCACGTCTGTACTGTAGTATATGTGTAGGCCTACCACTTCACGTATGTACTGTAGTATATGTGTAGGCCTACCACTTCACGTATGTACGGTAGTATATGTATAGCTCTACCACTTCACGTCTGTACTGTAGTATATGTAGACCTACCACTTCACGACTGTACTGTAGTATATATAGGCCTACCACTTCACGTCTGTACTGTAGTATATGTGTAGGCCTACCACTTCACGTATGTACTGTAGTATATGTGTAGGCCTACCACTTCACGTCTGTACTGTAGTATATGTGTAACCCTACCACTTCGCGTCTGTACTGTAGTATATGTGTAGGCCTACCACTTCACGTCTGTACTGTAGTATATGTGTAGTCCTACCACTTCACGTCTGTACTGTAGTATATGTGTAACCCTACCACTTCGCGTCTGTACTGTAGTATATGTGTAGTCCTACCACTTCACGTCTGTACTGTAGTATATGTGTAGGCCTACCACTTCACGTATGTACTGTAGTATATGTGTAGGCCTACCACTTCACGTATGTACTGTAGTATATGTGTAGGCCTACCACTTCACGTCTGTACTGTAGTATATGTGTAGGCCTACCACTTCACGTATGTACTGTAGTATATGTGTAGGCCTACCACTTCGCGTCTGTACTGTAGTATATGTGTAGGCCTACCACTTCACGTATGTACTGTAGTATATGTGTAGGCCTACCACTTCGCGTCTGTACTGTAGTATATGTGTAGGCCTACCACTTCACGTATGTACTGTGGTATATGTGTAGGCCTACCACTTCACGTCTGTACTGTAGTATATGTGTAGGCCTACCACTTCACGTCTATACTGTAGTATATGTGTAGGCCTACCACTTCACGTCTATACTGTAGTATATGTGTAGGCCTACCACTTCACGTATGTACTGTAGAATATGTGTGGGCCTACCAATTTACGTCTGTACTGTAGTATATGTGTAGGCCTACCACTTCACGTATGTACTGTAGAATATGTGTGGGCCTACCAATTTACGTCTGTACTGTAGTATATGTGTAGGCCTACCAATTTACGTCTGTACTGTAGAATATGTGTGGGCCTACCAATTTACGTCTGTACTGTAGTATATGTGTGGGCCTACCAATTTACGTCTGTACTGTAGTATATGTGTAGGCCTACCAATTTACGTCTATACTGCGATATCTGGCACCGGGCTCCATCGACCATATGTGTATCCGTAAATAGGGAGTCTCTGTGGCGAAGTGGTTACGCCGCTTGCCTCGCGCTCCGAAGATTGTGGGTTCGATTCCGGGCTACGTCATTCGGTTCACGTCATTGCATGTCCAAGATAGGAGAAACGTGTTACTTATTTTAGTGTCTCCCCGTTTACTGTGAAGTTCATTAGTGACCTTTCCTTTCCACTGCTAATTATCATAGTTTTCGTATTTTGAATGTTAATATCTAAGCCACATTCTGCACTATGCCTGTTTTCTTGTTCCACTAGTGTTTGTACCTCTTGCTCACTTTCTGCTAGTAACACGTATCGTCAGCTTACCTGATTATTGCATTGATGTTAAGTCCGGATAGTTCGACTAGTTTAAAAATACTTTCTGTGTATAGCTATAACTATGTCCTATTTACCATCAATCGATAAACTAGCGACGTCAATCGTAAACATGTCTAAACTAATACCTAACAGAGATTTAGCGACCCCTTCTTTCATTTTAAACTGTTTTTTTTTTTTTTATAGCTCTAAATAATAAATGCAAAATTTTAAAGAAGTTTTTTTAACAACATGTGAAGGTAACAACATGTACAGCCTTTGATTTGCCGATCATTCAAACGTGTCATTAAATTCAGGCTGACATTATGTTGTCTTTAGAATTGTGAATCGAAACGATGTTTTCCAGTTGAATGAATCAACATCAAACGTTAGGGAGCCAAAGTTCGGACTGAAGATGGTGTGGCCAGATATAGCATCATACCAAGTGCACAAGCTGGCAGTTAGTCGGTGTACGGTGATATATTTATAATACATTGTAGTTTTTGTAGCACTTATGGACATGATCGGGTGCAGTGGTGATAACCCTAACTAACTGGCTGAATTTCACCCAAACACAGAAATATCTACATGCTCGCTATTTTTAATAGCATCGTATATCGGTATAATGTGTTTAAAGTAAGTGCATTAGATATGTTTGCCTTCACTCGCTTTTGAACTCAAGCGTAGTCCATACACATGCTGATACATCTAGTGGACAGATCTGAATTTTGCGTGTGGATTAGCTTTCAATATTGCCAGTGTCCCTCGCTATCCGGCGAACCCACTTTGACTTCTGAGGTACTTGTAATTTACGTCCCCAAGACAAGTATGAGAAGTCAACATGTCAGTCCAACTGACCACACAAGGGGTTGAACCAGCTACCTCGGCATCAGCACGCCGGATGTTTAAGAACAGGAATACCAATTGATGGGCATAATATAAATAACCTGCGATATATTGATGACACTGTAGCCAAAAATTAATCGCGGTTACAAGAAATGACAGAAATATTTGTAAGAGAAATTCAAAACAAAGGTTGTAAACCTAATAACGGAAAAACAATAGTAATGATAATTACAAAGGAAAAATATCTTCCCAAATGCAACATCAAACAGAATGGAACTAGTATGAAGCATGCAATGTACAGGATGCATTTTTTAAAATGATTGTGCAGTGTTTGAAAATATTGCCGGTCCAATTTTTGTGTTTAACTATTATGTTGCATGAACTTTCATTTATGCATTCATTCATTCAGTAGCATGTCCTTTGCAGAACCTCGCTCCCATAACAGCCTTCTGGAAAGCTTTCGACCATAAGCAAGATGTTCCGCGTCCGATACACCCATCTGGAGATCATGCGCCACATCCTGCACCCATCTTCTCTTTGGCCGTCCCCTTCCTCTCTTCCCAGGCATATACCCCTCCATTAGCCTATTCTTCTCTCCAAACTTTTGTGACGTTTGAAGTGACCAAAATATTTCAATGTTCGTTGTTTCATTATCTTTAATAGTCAACCTTCTTCAATATTCAGCTCTTGAAGTATGGATGTATTTGTTCTTTTCTTTATTCAAGATATTCTTAGAACTCGTCTATTTATAGAGGGTAAATACAAAACTTGGACGGTAATATTTTCACAACTGAACAGTCATTAAAACTACACCCTATGTATTTGTACTTTGATAACAGCAGATGGGAGATGCAATAACTGATTCAGTGTCGAAGGATAATATATCGTCACATGTGACCACCCATTTGGATAGAAGGATGATATATCGCCGTACTAGGGTCACCCCGTGTTATGTGTTTTGTTTTGTGGTATCTTAAGCAATTTCAGTGCTCATTGAATGGAAATATACATGATAATACGTGTTCATGTGATTGTGTACTGTGTTTGGTCCAAACCTACTTGTTGTTTAGCACTGAATCAGTTAAAGACGTTAATGTTAGAATAGCTGAAGCATAGACAACGTTTCACAAGATGAAGATATAGTAGATATTCTCTACTATATTTCTTTGCCAATTTAGGTAAGGAAAAGAGTTTTTAAGAGCTACATTGACCATTCCTTACGCAAGGAAGTGAATCATGGACAATTAATAGACTGGTGAGGAATTATCTGGAAGCTGCAGAGATTTAGTATTACAGAAGAATGATGAGAACACCCTGGGGACAAATACAGAACAATGAAGATATCGTGAAAGAAGTTAACTCATAAAGAGAACTGGATACTCGCATCAGAAGTAGACAGCCCGCATTCTTTGGGAACGCCTTGAGAAGCTGAAAACTGGAGTATTTCATGACAACAGGAAATTTGGGGGGGATGAGGCAGGGGAAAACCGAAAGAGAAGATGCTAGACAGTTTAACATCATGGCATGGAGGAACATCGAAATCAGAAATGATTGCCAGACACGAAATAGAAGGCTGTGGGCAGACATGATCACCAACGCAACGCGGTTTGGACTATAAGAAGAAAAACCATTGGCGTAAATTCTCTAAGACGTTTAGCAGACAATGTTTATTGAAACTGCTAAATTGGAGCCATAAAGTGTACAAAGCAAAAGCGTTTCGTATATAGTATTCGACGAATAATAATCAGTTACTCAAATACACCGAAGTTTCAATAATTAGGTGTCTAAACACGGTATTATGCAGACAGAAAGACTTCACAACGACTTTACGATTAACGTGGGGATAACGAATGCCCCACATTTGAACAGCGTCTGTGACTTTGTGTGTTATATATTTCAGCCAGAATATGTTTCATCCATTCACTTCATATGATTTGTAACTCTGAATTATGCACCTAGCTTGAAGCGGCGAAATATGCCAGGCAATAAATTGTGCAACCTATTGTTTGTGGAATTAAATTCCATTAAAGATACAAAAAATATGCACAGACAAATCAGTGAGCTTACAGGAAGAAAAATAAGTATAAATACGGGGTGTTTGAAATCAAAAACAGGAAAGATAATATTAGAAGAAGATGCTATAATGAAGAGGTGGAATGAGTATATAAGAGAATTATATGTAGGAGAAAGGGAAGAATTAACAGAAGATAGTAACTTAGAAGGTCCACCTATTCTGAAAGAAGAAGTCGCTGACGCTATGAAACGTATGAAGAAAGGAAAAACAGCTGGGCCAGATGACATCACAATAGAAGAATTAGAAGTATTGGGAGAATTTGGAGTAGATATATTAACCAAAATGTTGAATAATATTTACAGCAGTGGATATTTACCCAGTGATATGCTGAAATCTGTATTTATAGCTATACCAAAAAGACCAGGAGCAATTGATTGTGAAGATTTTCGTACAATTAACCTTATAAACCATATCACTAAGCTTCTACTCAGAATCATAATGAGAAGAACCAAAAATAAAATAAAAATGGAAATTAGTGAAGAACAGTATGGATTTGTGGAAGGAAATGGCACAAACAATGCAATTTATACATTACGGACACTAATAGAAAGGTCAATAGAGAAACAGAGAGACATATATTTGTGCTTCATAGATTATACTAAGGCATTTGATAAAGTAAAACATGATGAACTGATTAAAATGTTAGAAGATATCAACATTGATGGAAAAGATTTAAGAATAATAAAGAATGTTTACTGGAACCAAGTAGCAGCAATTAAAATGGGAAATAAAGAGGGTAGTTACGAACAGATAAAACTAGGAGTACGACAGGGGTGTGTCTTGTCACCAGATCTGTTCTCCCTGTATAGCGAAGTAATAATGAGAGAGATCAAAGAGATGCCAGGAATACTAGTTGGAGGTTATAATATAAATAATATACGCTATGCAGATGACACAGTATTGGTGGCGGATAATTCAACAGACCTACAACAATTATTAGACGTTGTAGTAACAGAGAGTGCAAGGAAAGGACTCTCCTTGAATATCAAGAAAACAGTAACAATGGTAATATCAAAGAAAATGGTGACACCAAAATGTGACATAGAAATAGAAGGGAAAATCCTTAACCAAGTTGATAATTTTAGATACCTAGGGGCATTTATAACATCAGATGGAAGATGTACAACAGAGATTAGGAGCAGAATAGGGCAGGCAAAAGCCGCATTTCAGAAAATGAAGAGTATCTTATGCAATAAGTCACTATCACTGAATGTAAGAAAGAGAGTGCTGAAATGCTATGTGGAACCAGTTTTGCTGTATGGCAGTGAATCTTGGAATGTAAATGAACAAATTAAGAAGAAATTAGAAGCAACAGAGATGTGGTTCCTGAGACGAATGTTGCGAATTCCTTGGACTGCCAGAGTAACTAATGACGACTGCCTGAAACAGGCTAATGAAACTAGAACATTATATACAACAATAAGACAGAGACAAACAGCTTTCTTCGGTCATGTGATGAGAAGAGAGGCATTGGAGAACATCGTAACAACTGGAAAGATCGAGGGGAAGAGAGGCAGAGGTAGACCAAGAGAAGTGATGCTGGATGGATTGAGACGGTGGCATGGAGGAATATCAGCAGCAGAGTTGATCCAGAAAACCAAAGACCGAGATCTGTGGAGAGCCATGAACGCCTACGCCAGCCGGCACGGCACTTGATGATGATGATGATTGTTTGTGGCTTGTGTGCTGAAAGACACTATTTGGTTTATACAACCGGTATGCAGCGATTTGTTTTGTATTCAGTGATGAATGACACTATTTGATTTATACAACCGGTATGCAGCGATTTGTTTTCTGTTCAGTGATGAAAGACACTATTTGATTTATACAACCGGTATGCAGCGATTTGTTTTGTACTCAGTGCCGAAAGACACAATTTGATGTACACAATCGGTATGCAGCGATTTGTTTTGTATTCAGAAGTTGTAATAACTACAAGCGTACGTGCCTTTTCATGGATTAGATACTTCAATTAGCCGGGGCTGTGAAGAAGGGGTTGCGAACGCAATTGGCAATCCCACATACCGTGTTCAAAACACAGCTGTAGGCGATTTGGAAGCAGACCGTCTTGCGCGGGTTTCTTCTTCTGCGTTCATCCGGAGTTGTTTTTTTTTTCGGACGTGATTGCGTTGTGCTTGTTTACAGCAGAGCTGCGTTCTGGCGCCGTAAGGCCGACACATCCGACTTCTGCGGGCATTTGTTGACCGGGTTAACCTTCCCGGGTTGCGCGGGTTTAAATACAATGGTAAGAATACCGGTCGTTCAGAAAGCAAATACCACAATACCAGTTAAACAAACTGCTGTAACATAAAATAACATTACCTTCCCCACCAACTCAGGCCAGGACCGTCCTGCATCTTGGGATAAACCTTGCTCCATGGTGCAGACTGAAGAATGAACTGTGGATTTATCTTTCAAAATAGGTTCGACGTCGGGTAACGCCCCTTGATAATTTTGTCAAATAAATTACAACCGGAATACTAAAACAATAAACCAAAGAGTCTTCTTCCAGCTCTGACTGTGAGAAACACACCAAACGTTGGCTGTATATCAATATGACAAGCTAGTACACTTCAAGCCGGAAGTTTTATTGCTAGAATACAAATAAAATTCTGCACATAGAAGGAATGCTATATTTAGTATCTTATGCGCCCGACAACTACAGTTTCCGACTGACAACTAGGTCAGAGATTCTCAAGTTATAATTTCTGCGGAATATAGGATGAAAACGTACTCACCTCGAACCCAACGTCCTGTATGTGCCACACGATAACCAGAATCGTGGATCAGCTCTGTGTTCTTGCATGTAACGCGTGATGTATAGATGACCCTTCTGAATGTGTCCCAACTATCGCTCCATGCGTTATCTTACCGTTTAAAGATTCATCAATATATATTTAGTCTCAGGAACAGCCTCACTTGGAGGAAACAAAGTCCACCTCTGGTTCGTGCAGTTCTGATTTGTTCCTCAGACCGGACCGTTAATATTTTAAGAAAATCATTACATGAAAGAAAAGGTTACACAACACCCCCACCCCCCAATCCTGATCCTGGGATCGTCGATCGGACGTCTAGCCTACTCAGACAAGTGAGAAAGGCACTGGGGACCTATATGCGCGTTAAACCTCTCCTTCCTCACCCCCTCCTCTGCGTACATCAGCCATTGCAAATTGAATGAACAGGCCGAATAATCTGATGTCCATGCTTAATGTCAAAATCAGAAAATTCCTCATCATCGTCATGTATCATACCAATAAAGGTAGGCGGTCATGTTTCGCCATCTCACACAATAACCAGAATCGTGGATCAGCTCAGTCACGTGGTCAAGCCATCAAGAAATTTATTTCTCTACCTTCCCCTTGACAGCTGAAAGATGCTGCTGTTGACAGCGATGTCCTGTAAAGGATATGCAAAACATTTATTTACCTTCCCCTTGTATTTTCCCTTCAATCTTGCCAGTTGTCACCAAGTTCTCTTATTTTTTTATTCTTATAATGTGTCCAAAACATTATGAATGTCTACGTCTAACTTCTCCGGTTTACAGTTTTGATTTGCTTCTTGTAGGACTTGCTCATTGGATTTTCTGTCTGTCCATGGTGTTCTATGCATTTTCCTCGGAAACCACATCTCCACTGCAATTATATGTTTTTCAGCTTGTCTGCTCAATGTCCGCGTTTCACATCCATACAAATGTACAGGTTCTGGGCTGGTTACTTGACTCGCATGCCAGATCACAGGCTCCCTAAACGAATTTTTTAGGGCGAGTTGCATTGTGGTAAACGCTCCCAAGGCGGCCAGAGGAAACGCTTTAAAGACACTCTGAAAATCTCACTGAATGCTTTTGGAATTAATCATGACACCTGGGAGACTGCAGCCAGATACCGAAATTCGTGGCGTGCATCATTACTCAAGGGTTCAGTCACTTGTGAGGCAACCAGGACTGCAAGAGCTGTGACGAAAAGACAGAACAGAAAAACCGCTGCAGTAAATCCTCCTCCAGAAACGTCAAGCATTCTTTGTCCACATTGTCAAAGAACATTTCGAGCCAAAATAGGCCTTATCAGCCATCTTAGAACTCACGGCTCCATACTTTCAACCCCATTGGATGAAATGAATGGTCATCATCATTCTTGATGGACAAACATCAACAACAATCACTGAATATTAGAATGAAGTTTATTCCAGATCTGCCAAATCCCAGTTAGACAACTCCTCTTCAGTTTCTGTAGCTATTTCCTGCTGTGTTTGCTCCTGTGATGATGATGATGATGATGATGATGATGATGATGATGATGATGATGATGATGATGATGATGATGATGATGATGATTGAAAGAAACGTGTATATGCCTCCTGTGATCAAATTTTTCGTAGAATATCCGTAGGTAGTTTATAATCATGACAGCATTTGCCATATCTTTTTTATTTCATATCTAATAGTCAAAACAGCTGTCAAACTCTTGCTGCTCAGTTTGTTCCGCAATTTGATTTTATAACACATCTGACTGAAAATACGCTCCACTCTGCATTAGAATGAGATAAAATGAGCACAGTTAAAGCTAACTGTAAGATCTTGGAAAGGATTTTCACCGGTGGCATCCCTGTATGAGGCTATTTCTGCCCACAGTCCAAGTGTGTCAGAGGTCTGTGTCTACTGCATACGAATGAAGTTTACTCCACTGGAAATCGATGCGGGTGAGAGTAGCTGCATCTTCTACAAACATTTTAGCAAGATCCAATATACAGGGCTTCATTGGCTGTAGACATTCACTTCCACTAAGACAGTGGTTCTCAACCAGTGGGGAATTCCCCCAGGGGGGAATTTAGATCATTTTTAGATTGCGTTACTACAAGAAACGATTACTTGATATTGTTTTTCCCTTCATACTTTACGGTTCTGTACGTATCACCCTTCTGAAATTTATTTTATAGCGTAAGTAGATCCGAAAATCACGTTTCATGTAGATGTCTAGACTTGTTTTAGTATGTGCTATTGAATTTAGCTTCAATTATTACGTAAACTGGGGAAAATATTTAGGGAGGAAATAAGAAAGGGGGGAAAGGACGTTCTAAAAATATGGTGAGGGGGGAATGACATCCTAAAAATATGGTGGGGGGGGGGGGGGATGACGTCCTAAAAATATGGTGAAGGGGGCACGGGTCAAAAAAGGTTGAGAACCACTGCACTAAGACATGACATGGACTGCAACACTCGACCGTTATCGAACAAACGTAAACGCAGCTGTGTCAACAGCTATATTAAAAAGTGGATGCACCTTCCACTAATTTCTTTCTCATCGGGAAACTGGCAGCCTGCTATTTCTTTCTCAAACTCATAATCTAGTTCGGATTAGGATCTAAATAATCTTGAATGGCATCACTTTCTGTTATCCCCCCCCCCCCCCCCCGGAATAGCAATCTTTGAACTGACAGAATCAGTTAGTTGGACAAGATCGCTGAGTAGTTTTGTTGGATCCTGTATATCTGCTTCAAATTCCTTATTCACACTTTGAACTTCTCCGAGAATATGCTTGAGAAATATGAGAAACACATAGTTTTTCATGTTGCTAAACATAGAATGTAGAAGTTCTGCTGTATAACAGCTATCGTTGAGTCTTGCTATATAAAAATGAGTTCTGAGTTCGACCCACTGCTGCAATATTCTGACAATGGCAGATTGAATGGACATCCATCGTGTCTGGCTTAATTGAACAACCTTCAGCGGATGTTGTCCATCATTTATTGAAGCATAAAGCTCCTTGTACTTTGTTTGACGAAGACTTGAGTCAGAAAACCAATTATATGTTTCTCTAATCATGAACTCTATGTTCCTGGGTAGACAAGCAGCTGCAGCCTGTGACACTGCTAGCTGAAGGGAATGACATACACACCTAATTAGTACCAGATGAGGAACTTCGGATTTTAATTTTGTATATACTCCATTGTTTACACTTGTCATGATAGGTGCATTGTCAGTGCCGAGTGCAACTAGTCTTTGCAACTCATGTCCATTCTTGTTTAAACAATCTTTTAATGCATTGCATATTGCCTGCGCGTTGCAGTCACTCACTTCAGCTAAGTCTAAGTAAGTAACCACAAACTGCTTTCTTGTCTCTGAATAGTACCTAAGCTACTCCAAGCAGCTTAGTTTCAGAAATGTCATTGCTCCCATCAATCAATAACCCGTTGCTGTGAAGTTGGAACTGCGACTAACTAACTAACTAACTAACTAATCAATAAGCTGTATTTACTTTTGCCAATATCAGCTATCAAGTCTGTTGTGAAATATGGTGCAAGTACATTTGAAATAACTGCTCTGCGCTTATTTCTCCTAAGCTTAAAGTTCTTGCAACCTTTGCCGTCACCAAAGTGTACCTTGCAGAGTTCACTTAAATGGTCAACAACGCGCAGCAAACAATGGCCAGCTATGAACAAAGACATGCATACTTCTGTTTCTTTGACATCATCAAATTTGTCAAATGCAGTTGTTGTTTTTCATTGTGTACTGAATGGTTGTTCGACTTTCTGATGTTTCGTTGTATTCTTGTGCCTCTCAAAATCACTTAACCTGGCTGCCATTGAACATTTGCAGTATTTGCAAAGACACTTAGTATTATCCACTTCTACTTTTAACAACAATTTTTTGAAATCTCGTGCCACTGTTCTCTGAAATGTTGAGAATATTTCTTGCTCAAGGTGAAACAAAAATAAGCGTAAAGGAAAGGATAATGTAGACATCACAAAATTACGAACTCGATAACAAGCTAATATATTGACGTGTGGACTTGTCTTGTCTGCAAGATGGCGTTCGCTTTTAGCTAAGTAGTTTTAGTTTAGTTTAATCGTTGGATCAACATCACGGCATATGGATTTAACCCATAAGTGCTCCGTTTTCCTCCTAACTCAAATCTGAGTCTGGAGAAACTCAGCTCAATGCACGAACTCCGTAGCATCGGCGAGGATCCTGAAATACTTTGGGTAGATTTTTAACTCGAAATTTTGCCCGGGCAGCGCCGTTAGGTTACTCTTTCGATTTCCAACTGCCAAGTGATTTTTTACAAGCGCAACAATACACACGGGCGTCCGATCTCACTACCACGAGACCAGGGGAAATTTTATTACTGGAAGTCCACGTGAAAAGATCCCCGTCCTCACCGGGGCTTGAACCTGGGACCTCCAGCATCGAGGCGGACACCACACCTCGAGACCACTCAGTCCCCCCACCCCCTAAATCGTTTTAAAGGGAGTTAAATTAGTTGAATATTGCGCGGCAAAGTACTAAGACTATTTTACTCCCTCGCTTCAGTTCAAATTCAGCTTTTTAGTGTTCCCAAAATAATTTTTAAAGTAATTCTTAACCACCCAAAGAAAGCACCAAAAAGCACCCCCCCCCCCCCCTTGCCTTCCTTCCCCCCCCCCCCCAAAAAAAAACACCAGAAAAACAAATTGTGGAGCAACAAATTCTCGCGGCCACGCCACCTGCAACAATTTGGCACCAAATGACTTGAAAAAGCACCAAATTTGGTGCGAAAAGCGTCAAAATAGCAACACTGGTCCTTAATCTGCAATTAGCAATGCGTTAGTATAGTATGTCCCGAAAAGAATGCCTTCATTCACGATCAATTATTTTGAAAACTGTCTGTTGCATCGTTATGAAATTTTTCCAGCCGTCTTATATTTACCCCCACCCAAGGAATATGTCTTTGATAGGTCCAAAAACAACTTAAATCATCGAAAGCTGCGACATTTCTTTGATGTTTTGCTGAAAAACTAGTGATTTCTCGGTAACAAATTTATGTTTACAGTAATGAAAGCCCCGCCAATTCAGATGACACACAAGGCGTATCCGGATTCGTATGGGAGTGGGTGCAATGAAAGAAGTAGCTTATAATCGACAGGGTCGGCTGCATTGCACCGGGTTTTTATCCCATATGGCTCAGTTTCTTTCCGCAGCGCGGAAAGCGTCGTACAAAGCGCGAACTCCGTATCTCCAGCGACGACCCTCGGGAGTCTCCGAAAAATGCACTCGTGAAATGAAGGACGCGGCCCGGAATCGAACATACTACCTTTGGAGCCCGAGTCAGACGGCTTGACCACTTCACCACGGAGAATCCCGAGAGGGGTGCAATGTGTAATATTAGTAAAGACAGAGAATTTACAGAGGCATGGGGTAAATAATTTGTAAATTGACAGAAAAGTAGAAGGAATATATTTCTTACCTTACTTTTCATTTCCTTCTTGTTTCTTCAGCTGCTGGTTAATAATGTGTACACAAGTATTCGTGTTAGCTTTTTATATTGAGTTCGTGAAAGCTTCCAAATAGCTGTGCGTTAATGTGCGTATGGAGTGACCAGAAATGATACCGCAATTTAGTCATCATGTTTCCATTTTTAAGGATCTGTTCAGCTGTCTGTGTAGTTTGTTCACACGTACACATGGGTGACAGACCCGCTTTGAGTCTTCGTGAAAGATTGTCTACTCTGCTGTTTACCGTTCAGAGACGGAACATGATTACCTGTTTTGCACTATGAAAATGGTTATCAGTGTCTCTGTAGTGGGATTTCTTCTTAACGACCAAGATGTTGGTCCTCTTTTCATTGAAGTTTATAGATTGATTCGTATGCACGTGTGTTGTCCCCTAATTTGACAACGTGTTTGCTCTCACGTTTCTTGTTATGCCACAATATGTCAGTTTCCACCGCAATATTACTCTTCTGTTGGTATTCAATGCGTTTAATGTGTGTGTCTGTTTTTTTTTTTTTCTTTTTCAATACAGTTGTTTGTCACCACTGAGGGCTTCCGGAATTGAAAATTCATCAATGTGGAATACAAACTGTTGCCATTGACATGCTGATGCTGTAATGTTTAGGGCCTGCAATTCTTCTGAATATTGGTAGCAAAATATCCCAGTAAGTGTGCACGTGGATTATGGTCTGCGATCTGCTCAGACCATAATCTGAGTCGGACGATTCCAGTAGGTTGATGACTGCTCTCGGTTGCATAAAATTCAATCCATCCTTTCTCCAATAATCCTCTTCCTCTTTCAACACATGGTCCTCACATTTTTCCAGTAACTTTTATCAATATTTAATAGCGCGGACTGGATTAGTATCCTGACGTCAGACAATTTGAATATAGTATTGTCAGCTGACACCTGTCCTTTAATTTTAGCCCACACAAGTTCTATAGGGTTAAAATGAGAATGGTACGGCGGAAGTCACAAGCACCCATGACGATGCTCTTCTATCAACTTGTCGATTTGATATTTCTTGCTTTTTGGCAAGCCTTGTTTTACAAGGGACAACAATTCTAGCTAGAAATACTTTTCCGGAAATGGTATGTTTTCCATTCGGAGTCATATCTTTATTGCTACATTTGTGCTCGATGCTGTAGGTATTTTGTCTTCTTGGGTAACAACATTGATATCATGCATTGTCCATAATTGGACACGACGGTCTATCTAGGGAACGAAGCACAGTATTCTCGAGCCAATCTCTAAATACATTATCATTCATCTTATTATGATAATCCCTATTGTCTGTATGCTTTGATACGAACACGAGCCCAGCATTCTGTTGTAAGCCATTATGCGTATTACCAGCATGGGCCATGACCAAATGCTGTCCTAAATTACTGGGCGCATATCGCTTTATCTGTCGATCCACTGATTGCCATTCCTTATCACTTGTGTGGTGCGCATTGATCCACATTTCATCCAAACACACTATGCCATAATTTTCTTTGCGCATTTCCCTTATTTCACGTAGGTATCTGCTTCTCATGGCTCCTAAATGCGGTTGATCGCAAAGATTATTTCTACCGCCCTTGTACTTTCAAATAGTGAAGATAATGTCCTTATAATTTTCCACAAAGTTGTTTTGGATAGCTCTATGTTATTGTTCTTTCTGAACCAAACCCTAAGTTTTCTTACAGTCACTGTTTCTTTGGCATCCAGTATTTTTATAATGCTGGATAATCCTGGATATAAAATCCTAAATTTTTATAATTTTAGGAGTCTCCGTGGCGAAGTGGTCAAGCCTTTTGACTCGGGCTCCAAAGGTCGTGGGTTCGATTCCGGGCCACATCCTTCGGTTCACGAGTTAAATTTTTCGGAGACTTCTGTGGGTCGTCGCTAGAGCTGCGGAGTTCGTGCTTTGTGCGATGCTTTCCGCGCTGCGGAAAGAGACCGAGCCATATGAGATAGAACCCGGTGCAATGAAGTAGACCCTGTCGTATATCAAGCGACTTTTTAAAGCATTTTTATAATAGCTCGCCTTATGACATCTTTGTCAAAGGTGTCTACAATAATCTTTCTACCTATCGTTTGGTTATTGCGTGGCGGTTTAATTCCGGATTCTTGCACCCATCGACGAAATCCCGTTTACTCAAACCCAATGCATGCATTGTTCTTTTTTCGGAATTTGTAATAGTATAAAACAGTTTCCTGCGATCAGCTCCTTGACAATAACATGTGTACAACTTCATGGCGATTCTTTGAAGTGTATAATTTCGCATTCAATCCCATTGAAAAATATTCACACATTTCAATGTTAGCGATAAGTGGTAAGATTTTAAAAAAAAACAAAAAAAAAAAAAAAAAAAAACATATTAATCTGGGTTTCATGAAATAACCCACATTTTGAGACACCTCTGAATGAACAGTCCTAGTTTAAACAACGCGGGGAGTTGGCATAAGGCCAATCCCGTGAAAAAAACGTACAATATTCAACATTGAAGGCTGAATGTTTGGTTACGCTGTAATACATTTAAAATTATGAATTTCATCTCAGACCCGTAAATTATATACCGCATATAAACAAACTTTGAAATCTGCTGTGAAATCTCCAGAACAAAAAAATTTTTGTTGGGTGGACATAATGATAAGGTTACATACTAAATCTCATAATTCCCCCCCCCCCCCCAGTTGGTTACTGAGATATGGGTGTTTATATTGGGACAAAAACAAACAAACAGACTATAGCAGTCACTGACAGTCTAGACATTGTTCCGGGCCAAACAAAAACTGCGTCCTATATTTGGAATCGGTGTACATGCTCATTGAAGCAAGCTTGTTTGCCTATTTGCACAGTGTCATGATATGGCTGGCAGGCGACGATCCCGATAGAGAAAACGGACAGAAACACTTGGGGGAAGAAGTGACGGTCCTGGAATTAAAAAAAAAAAGACAGCCCTCGTGACTTCAAACACTGGTCGTACGTATGGGACACGGAAGCGAAGCCCAACGGAAGAATTGGTTACCGGGAAAGTTCAAAGACAAAACTCCGTATCGGACTTTGCGGAGAATCACCGGGGCCCAGGAACATCGTTTATCTTCGAGAGTTCGGAGCTAAATCAAACAGTAATCGCGTGGAAATACGGTGAAAAGAGTCTTTTGATCTAACGGAGAAACACGATGGAATTGGAGATCGTCTTTATTAAAGAGGGTGATCAGTACTGATGTACGGAGATCAATCAACGCGGAAAGAGAACAAAGGCTGAGGGTTGAGAACAAAACAAGTGACGTAGTCCAGCTAATAACTTTGGACTGAATTTATTGTTTTACAAGGCAGTTGAAGATTGCCTTTACAATAGGCGGGTGTGGAGTTAATTGAGTGCCGAAATTGAATATGTATCACTAAGTCTAGGTTGTGTAAAGTCGACCCGCACTTTTCCTTTATGGAATTAAGTGGTATAATTCTAGGCAGGAATTAGTAAATAAGGTGATGATATAGATATATAGATGTAGAATAAAAAGCTAGCATAGGGATTTTCGTGTGTAAAGGTAGTATAGAGAGTCGACAGCATTAGGCTGAAGAGTGATTTATGTTGTGTAGAGTAAGGTGTCTGTACAGTCATAAGGATAAGTCTATACTAGGATTTATGTGCTTTGCTTTAGCGTGTTTTTCTTTCACTTTGTATAGGGTAGAGTGCTGACTATTCTGTCTTATATAAGAGGATAACTCTAGTATGATCTAGGGAGATTACTTTCTGAATATAGCCAATTACCTACATTCAGATATCATAGGTCGGAGTTGCGTTTCTTTCACAAGCTGTTGTTTTACTCAACAGGTTCCCTGCACTTGACATTGAAAGTGGTTACCAATCTGAACAGAAGTAATTGGTCAGAATAGGATGAAGTAATCAATAATATGAAGCTGTGAACCATGTTCAACACGAATGTCAGTTTAATGTGAATAAAAATGACCAACGAAACTAACTGCATCACTCTACGTGAGATGCTCAATGAAGTGATAAACTGCAGTGGAAAGACTATATATGCTTGAATCGGTGTTTATCTTCTTTAATACCTGGAATATATTACCGACCGTTATATCGGGTGTGAAGAACTAAAGGACCCTAAGTAAGTGAAGAAAACATTGATGATCGGATATTCATTGAACGATAATAATTTCCCATTGAACGGATTTATACATGTGATGTGACTGACAAAAACTTACAAAAACAAATCCGTGGATACTGTATTATTTACGAGTTTCCAGAACAGAGTGGGAAGAAAAATCATCATCAGTCAGAGAAAGACGCAGCCCTTGTTGAGATATTTCCTGTTATGTGAATGGTTACGTTGAACGGCTGTATAATGAGGACAAACTCTGATGCTGATCCGATACTAGATTATGACACACATTTAAGATAGATCACATCACATATATTCACACAACTACATTGCACACTCAACTGACACTTTTCTGCAATAAATGTTTTATCATTTTGTTCGAAACCCGTGTTAGTGGAGGTATGTGCTGAAGGAACATGAAAGGGGGTATTGTCTGTTGGAGAGAGAGAGAGAGAGAGAGAGAGAGAGAGAGAGAGAGAGAGAGAGAGAGAGAGAGAGAGAGAGAGAGAGAGTGATTGGCAGACTGTACAAATAAAAGGGGGTATGTAGACAAAGGTCCACCAGCAGAGGAAAACCTAGACAAGGATAATTAACAGGTGTGCTTGTTGGTTCCACCTTCCCCCCAGGGACGACTAGCTACATTAATGGGTGCTCGTCCGGGATATATATATATGGTGACTTTAAATGAGAACACGTCCAAGATATATATATATATATATATATATATATATATATATATATATATATATATATATATATATATATATATATATATATATGCCTCAATGCTGCTGACTCCCTTATCAAGCCTTATCGCTATCCCGCTGCTTAATATATCTGAATCAACAGTGAGTCAATCTCACGGCTCAACTGATCAACAGCAAATAATCATAAATGAATTGGAGCCGAACGGGTAACGAATGATAAATGAATTCTCGCACTGAAGATCAGAAATTACAGCTGCTTTATTTTCACAGCTGATAAGTTACAGTTACACAATGTCGATGTCTTCTCTAAAGAGCCTGTGACGCCAGGCCGGCAATAGAAGTAATTAACTAACATCTGACATGTTAACATACTATTACTAACCATTTCTTCTCAGCTCTGAATCACCTTCATTCTTCCGTTATTCTGTCCATCATTTCTGACGCTGTTCGATCAATCTGTCTAGGTTTATCAAGCTCTCAGTGAACGGCGACATGCTCTTCCATCAAGCCACTGTTAGCCACCACTTCATCCTTATAATAACCACTTTGCCATTTCTAATCTTAGAATACACTTTGTCCTTGTCAGCTCCATCAAAAAAAAGACCTTTCTTGTTGTCCACCTACGTCAGAGTGACGATTCACCGTTTATCACCAGTCTCCTAGCTATCCATAAGCTTTTGAGTTTCAGGATTCTCTACCTATTATTAATGACGTCAACCGCGAGTATCTGCCTTATAGCATATCGGTTATCTGCCTTATGGCATATGCCCCCCTCACCTTTAAAATGATCTTATCATTTTACCAGACCATAAAGAATAAATCTGCTAATAATGGTGCAGACGAGATATGCTAAAAGCTATGCTCCAAGTACGACTGTATGGTTCCCTATGTATCCCACACAAAATAAAAAAAAAATTATTGACGGGCATGCCCACCTGTCTACTATCCCGCGGTAGACGTCATGTAGTCAGCCCATGGGGAGGCTGTACTAACTAAATATATAAATCTATATCATTTAGTCCCTCATTTGACCATATGGCCAAGCGTCCTAACTCAAGCTAAACTTGAGTAGGGGACGTGTTTGATTCATAGGTACCAAGCTGTCCGTCCTAGTGGTTGTTTTATAACTTTCGCTGCAATATGTCTCTCTTGCTATGATCTTTTCCGTATAGGTGAGGTCCTTTGCCTTGAATGTGGCCGTAGTGGTACTCCGTCATATTTGTAGTCATATGTTGCATCCGTTGACTCTCAACAATGTCCTGGCAATTCATGGTGAAATTAACATGTGTCATACTCTTCGCCTGTGAGATAGCGCGCACATAATGCCAAATCATATCAATCAATATTAATATTAATAAATACATATTTAAATTTGTGAACAACATTAATTGACGACAAACTAATCTAAATTAATCTAACTACTATAATAATAATAGTATCTCAATATCATTATGTTAATAATTAATTATCACTCTATATAAGTGTACATAAGTGTTTTCTTGCTAATAACTAATTAATATAACATGTGTAGCTAATGTGTTCATGACTTCTTAATCACATCACAGTGATCATCTAACTATCACAGTTCACATAAATCACCGAATCGTCCTCAACGCGATTTCGATCTCTCTTGGTCTGGAATAGTTCGACGTCCAGATCATATAGTAAGACATATTATAATCATCGACTCGATCTCATGAACACGATGACTGGCTTCATAATGTCTCTGCCAATAAACGAAAAATTGACAACATATGTATATACCTGATAATATTATGTAAATACTTTGTTGTTTGTTATGTAAATTGTTATCGAATCAGGTGCATTCAAATATATTCAATCGGCCTAACTAATATATAACTAACGTAGATAAACATTCAGAAATTGAACTGATTCCAACGATTAAGACGATTAAGGACATCTTTAAGAATATTCTCATTGATTAGAATTTTTCAGATCTTAAAATTTTGTGAAGAATCATACCTATTAAAGATTCAAGACCTCTAAAATTAAATCAGAAATTAATATACTATTTTGATTCAACAAGAATAAATATCTAAATCGAATAGTTTATTAAGTTCTCCAATAAAGATATAGTTAAGAACCATTATCCAACGAGTAGAGAACTGAAATATTTTCCACACCACTGAGTGTAGAGATATGAGATAGTGTGAACACCTCTGAAAAGTATAGATCTATATCAGTGACACCTGGCATAACCAAGTAATAAGACCTAAGACCCTAATGTGTCTGTAGTGTACTGTACTATGTGTTGATATGAACCTAACACTTTCATCCCATTTTATTTTTCTTTTTATTCTTTTCTTTTATTCTTCCTTTCATTCTATTTCTTCCTCTCTTTCTTTGTTTCAAACCTGTAAAATCTCTCTTCTGCACTCATGCCAATATTTGTACATTGTAACTTTGTTGATTGGAACAATGTCATTGTTTTCAGTCTTGTGTATCCTCTGTAATACATACGTTGTAATGAAGTATGTTTGGTAAATCTGTACCAGAAGTAAGATAAGTAATTATAACTACAGTAAATAAATACAAGTGTAGTTTGTCGTTTGTAGTGTTCTCTGTATTTACCTATCAAGTTCGTAACGTACCCCTTTACCTGTATGCCACAGTTTATAACTTTTGTTTTAATTTGCGTACAAATGTTTGTAGTGTATTTCTTGGTTTCTATTAACCAATCTATCAGTTTCTTTCTGGATTGTGTGTAGCTTCTTTTAACTTGTGAATGGATAGTTGTAATGCCGCAAGTAATATATGTTTTCAATTGTGCGTACATGTTTGTGACATACTTTTTAACTTCAGCGTGCATATGTGTGATGCATCTCCTGACTTCTGCTTGTACGTTTGTGATACACTTTGTGACTCGTGTGTGTATGTATGTAATACATTTCTTGCCTTTTGTGTGTATATTTGTGCTATACTTCTTGCCTTCTGTTTGCATGTCCGCGATATGTCTTTTTGTTCGTAAGAAACTGTTTGTACCATGTTTCTTGAGCTGTGCGTATATGTATGCACTGTTGCTAATAGCATATATTTTTGTACGAAAATACACATTTATGACAACATATTCAACCTGTGTCATGGTTGACTTCGCTAAAGTGATGATCTGAGCAATCATTATTGTTAGCAAATCCCATTGCCGTTGTTTAGGCAACACTTTAGTAGGCTGTCTCTGTTGTTTGTACTGAGTGCGTGTAACCTTTATTCTCTTTTTGGGATGTTTCAAAAAGATGTCATTTAAAGACATATAATCACGTTTTATCTGTTTCTGATATGATGAAGAATGTTCGTTTATCTCGAGCATATCCTGGTTTATACAATTCGTTTCTGTTGCGTTATCACACATTTGTGTTAGCTCATTTTCGTTACCAGTTGGTCTAACTTGTTTTAATTGTGTGTTTTCTTCTTCTTTATTTTCTTCTTCTTCATGCGTCGTTTGAGTTTGGGTACTTGCGAGTGTCTCGTCAGGTTTGCGTTCGACGGTTACATTCTGAACGAAATCTTTGGCATTTGGGATATTACCCACTATTAACCCAACACCGGGGTTTGGTAATATAGCAGCACATACTTTACCTTTGTAATATGGGCAATCAATCATGACCCATGCGGTTTTGTATGTTTCTATGGTACCCCCAAACGTTCTGCACCCAATACTATTGCCTGTGTAATCACCTTTGTTTATTAGCTTGTGATCGACTCCCACAATAACTGAAGAAGTATCTCTAATACAGGTCGTAGATATACCATTGACCCATGCTTGTCGAGTATTAAGAGAGTCTTGTATCTTTTCGTCATCGTCGATGATGAACATTGTGTTAGTTTCAAATATTTGTCCTTGTTTCCTTTTTTGCTCCTTTACCAATTTTTCTAATTTTTCAGTTTTCAGTATTGCATAATTCCTGAGCTCTGAACCGGTCAAACCATTCTTCTTCCCTAATTTCATGTATTCTTGAAATACCGACAACATCTTGTCCTACCTGTGCAATAATTATCTAGCTGAAATATAAGATAGAAAAGTGCAAAAATGCAAAGGAAATCGACAATATGGAAGTATGTTCAATCGAGAGTAAGCCATATAACAAATGTTGAACCAACTGTCAACTTCAACTCAACAATAACTCAACAATAGAACTTTAGCAATCTTAATGCGATAGAATTGTCTTAAGTGTTACTCTATGTAAATACTAGAAAATAGTAATAAAAATATATTCCGTATAACGAATATTATAACAACAGACAAGTAACAGTTATGAGAAAACAAGTGACAAGTGATGTAAATAGATATCTAGTAATCTACTCTTATAAAAGAATACTACTGACTATTGATATATTATGTCTGCACTTGATCAAACAACAATTAACATAATCATCAACCAATTATACTGGCCTTATTTCCCTGTGTGTTGACGTGACATGTAGACCAAGAATTATTGACGTGGGTCTAATATCCGACCAATGGTGGCTTAATGCCGTTTGTGTATGTGAAGGTAAGTATCCGTCCTTTGATAGTCTGCGTGAAGTGTGTTGCTTTTCTAGAACGTGAGGCAGTGAACCGTATTGAATATATGGTCACGGTATATAAATGTGACGTCCGTAGCCCCGTGCTCACTGCTTAAGGTATAGATCTTCCGATGAACCTTGATTTGCCCCGTTCATCTGGTGGTGTGATGTCCAACAACTCTTCATGTCAATTTTCTGAGTAAAGTGGTGTAAATGTAGAACTTTGAGTTGCCACAGCCTTAATGATATAAGTCCTGGCTGAATGGTTAACATGGGTATCTGATTGTATGGTACCCGCAGTGACTGAATGCAGGTGCGTATGTAAAATCCAGAATAAAGTTGACTGATGTGTGAACTGTCTAGTATTCCATGTCCAACTGTATCACGATGTCCTCTTGATATCGATAGTGATAGACATATTGAAACGTTCGTGAGAACTCGGAGTTGCCAAATTGGATAATAGTCCTATCCCGTTAATGTGAAGATAATATCAGAGTCCATCATAGTAATATGTCATAGCAGCTACACAGTGTGCCGGAACACACCAGAGATATAACTTAACTAGCATCCTGTCGAGACACATGCCAAGCAACGACTGTTCCTCGTGTAGCCAATGTCCAGACGACAAGGTACCGGTAGATAAAATAATGTCATCGTGTGTTGTTGACTGACTGCTGTGTATAATAAAGTAATGATGTTCAAGCGTCCAGCATAATTTTCAACTGAAGACTCAATGTGGACTATGCTAGATCTCAACACAGGTCGAAGTCAGTTCCGATGAAATCATAACCATAAGCACTTGTGATACGTCTATGAAAAGTAGACATTTCGGAGATCATTACACTGTGTATAAAATGTACTTACTGCCGATCTGCCACTGAATATTCCTCACATTAACATGAAGAAAAGATTGTTTGCAATTGTGGACATTAAATTTTCCATTGTTCAACGTCTGCTTTACACTGCGGCTTCCGGTTTCCTGTTCAGTATTCTATGGTGCGCACAATTGATAACCGTTGTGCAGCTTTCTCGACCTGCAACTGTCTACATTTAAATGCGGTAGTCATTTCTTTCTTACAAACCCGTTTCTTCTCGTCCACAAATATGTACAGACATCCTATATTTGTACTCCTGGAGTTAAGATGTTATGGCGTATGTATTTCGTGGCCAGAAAAGTGGTTAGAAAAGTGGCTATAAAAGTGGTCAATCGGATCCAAAAATTCCCGGAATCGAGTCTCCACGTGCCTCAATGCTGCTGACTCCCTTATCAAGCCTTATCGCTATCCCGCTGCTTAATATATCTGAATCAACAGTGAGTCAATCTCACGGCTCTACTGATCAACAGCAAATAATCATAAATGAATTGGAGCCGAACGGGTAACGAATGATAAATGAATTCTCGCACTGAAGATCAGAAATTACAGCTGCTTTATTTTCACAGCTGATAAGTTACAGTTACACAATGTCGATGTCTTCTCTAAAGAGCCTGTGACCCCAGGCCGGCAATAGAAGTAATTAACTAACATCTGACATGTTAACATACTATTACTAACCATTTCTTCTCAGCTCTGAATCACCTTCATTCTTCCGTTATTCTGTCCATCATTTCTGACGCTGTTCGATCAATCTGTCTAGGTTTATCAAGCTCTCAGTCAACGGCGACATGCTCTTCCATCAAGCCACTGTTAGCCACCACTTCATCCTTATAATAACCACTTTGCCATTTCTAATCTTAGAATACACTTTGTCCTTGTCAGCTCCATCAAAAAAAAGACCTTTCTTGTTGTCCACCTACGTCAGAGTGACGATTCACCGTTTATCACCAGTCTCCTAGCTATCCATAAGCTTTTGAGTTTCATGATTCTCTACCTATTATTAATGACGTCAACCGCGAGTATCTGCCTTATAGCATATCGGTTATCTGCCTTATGGCAATATACATATATAGGGTGACTTTATGGTAGAGCACGTCTATGGGATATATATATAGTGACTAAATGTGAGCAGGTCCAAGGGATATACAGTGATATTGCATTATATATTTGGGCTACATTACATTGCTGTTGGGGACATTATTGTCGGGAAAATAAAGATCCAGACAGGGTGAATGTGGATAGGTGTTCAGACACAGTACGTACCGGTTCACACTTTACAGTCTATATAAGTCTTTATCCTAAATCTCCTCGTGTGGTTGAGAGATTGGTTGTGGTGTACTGTGTGGTGTCATAGATAAATAATATATATATTGACATAGATAAATAATATATATATATATATATATATATATATATATATATATATATATATATAGACATAGATAAATAAGATATATAGATAGATATTTATTTTAGACATTGAGTAATTACTTACTGCCTTAGGGTCTCTTTACTCAACCTGCTGACTCACCTTCTTTAACTATGGCCACTCCTAAACTAACTACGGCAGAACTAAGGGCAAAAGGAGAAGAAATTGGTTTGTCAGGTTCGGCACTAACCGATTACGTACAGGAGGTGGAGAGGGAACATCGCCAAGCAGAAAGGGAAGATCGAAAGGCCGAGTTGGAATTAAGAAGAATGGAGATGGAGACCAAACGAATGGAAGCTGAACAGACCGCCAAGAGACTGGAAATGGAACAGACCACCAAGAGACTGGAAATGGAACAGGACAACCAGAGGTTGCAAGCTGAAGAGGCCAACAAGATAAGAGAACATGAATACCGCATGCGAGAACTAGAACTCAAAACACAAACTAAGGGAGAAACAGATGGAGCGGAAGGAGGATCATCTACACATGGTTCAACCACCATGAGTGGACATGGTTACCATGCCATGAAGTTTCCCTTAGCTGTTTTTGATGAAAGTAAAGAGAAAATATACAAATTTTTGGATCGTTTTGAGCCATGGCAGTCGCTATGGGACTGGAGAGAGTGTCACAAAATAAACCCTTGCGTTTACCCAGTTGATTATTATAGAGGCTTTCTGATTAAACGGACTATCTGCCAGCGACAACTATTTTAACTAACAGAGAAAACAAATCGGATGTCAAAATCCCAGGACAATATTTGTAGCTGCACGTGTACATCTGGTCGACGGATTGGGAACACTCGGTGGTGAGGGAGACGGATCCCTGCATCGCTTTGATAGTTTATCAACAGGTCGGATTGAAAGCGGAAGTACTCAGCTCGGGAGTAAACAGTCCGTCTGTCATGTAGAATTTCCTGACATAAAACGGAAGGATGGCTGGGATTGTCACCCCTCGACAGCAGATTGGCAGTTTGTTGTGGAAACTGTTGTTGGGATCATACAGTAACTCGCTGGCTTGTTGGGGAGGTCAAAACAAGTGATGACAGCTTTGACGGTAACTATGCCAGGGGGAAGGGATTCTTGACAGTGGATGATATGCCCAAATAACACCTGCAGGACATCAATACTGTCACGTGACCAATTTTAGGTTTTGCTATAAACCATGATTGGAGATGGGGAGTTGACAAAAACCGTGGATTATGATGGACGTGTTTGTGGCAGAGCTCTACAGTGTTAGATTAATTGAATATTAACTAGCATGTGTCGTTATGGCAAAGTGTAGTAGCCATCCCGGAATGAGGCGGTTTTGCCTAAGGTCCCTCTGGTTGGAATGAAGAACCCGGAACCAATAAATATCCGATCCCGGATAAATTATGATGTAGAGAGATGGGCCAGCAACTTTCGCAACGGAAGAAGTTAATACACATTGCTCGGTGGAGCCAAATGGTATATGTATCCTACATGAGTGAATACCAATCGTTAACACACCTGAAGTGATGGATGTTCAGCCCATGAGGAACTAGATCAGTAGGAACTGATGTTCACATTAGATGAAACCAAACATTGAAGTGTAGTTGTTCCACGTATCAAGGAAATCAGAACTTTCAGACTATATCTAGTGAATAAAGCAAGCCATTTTTGTCTAGATACATTGACTGTTTTAGAGTGAAAATACAGAACTAACAGGAACCGTTGTGTTAGGAACAATAATAGTATTTTCCACGGATTATATATTTACATGGGATTCAGATCGCATGGTCATCAGAGCTTCTGGAGGAGGACATGTCTGGAGAGAAGGATACGACTTTGGTGAGGTCTATTGTACTGACTCGTGTGATGTCGTGTAATCCTTGCCATGATGTGTACACTATGATCCTGAACTTTGAGGGCTGACATATACATTTATGTTATTATACACGACACACATTTTTCTTCGCATACACGTCTCATATACGTTACACTTTTCTTTTAATAAATTAATCTTTATTAATTTTTAGAAGCAAGAGTTGTTGAGTATGTTGCGTTGGGGAAGTATGAGAGGGGGCATAGTACGACAGTGAGAGAGAGTGATAGGAAAAGGTGTCCACGGGCTGATGGAGTGTGTTGGACGGAAGCTGGTGGATTCTCCAAGATATTGATAGGAAAGAAAAATTATGATGTGGGTGTTGACTCTCCTCACTCCAGGGACGACACTTTAAAGGAGGACACGACAGAGAGGCAAGTGGAATCTTAAATTGTCCCAGGGCTTACGAAGTTCCGGTTACGAGGTTTACTCACGCCTACCACCAGGACACGAAAACAATTACGAAGAATTGAAAGCCGCCTTGCTGAAACACTATGAAATCACCTCACAGACATATCGAAAGAAGTTTCAATCAGCAAAACGAGAGCCGGGAGAGCTATTCGCCGCCTACAGTCTGCGCCTAAAATCATATCTCCAGAAATGGATGGATTTGGCAGAGTTCAAGAGGGACTATGAGAGTCTGGAAGAGCTGATGGTAGTCGACCAGATGCGAAAGCAAATGTCGAAACCTCTCAGAACCTTCTTGGGAGAACAAGGGGCGGAACGGATGGAAGTGGTGAATAAGTTGGTGGAGAGAGTCGTGGAGGTGCATGGGGAGGCTGCGGAACCAAGTACACAAACCACCAAAGGCCAGGAGAAACACGACCGAAAAAAATCTAAGAAAGGGGAATACAAGAAAGGGGAACCTTATGTGAAGACTTCAACGGAGAGTTCGGAGAAGATGAAGGAAGGAAACAAGAGCACCTCGAATTCTCCACCAAAATAACCGTGGTCTGAGAAGTGGTGTTCGTTCTGCAAGTCACCCTCTCACAACACAAAAGACTGCAGATCGAAACCAAAAAGCTCTCACTTCGCGGCATGCCAAGTGACTCCTAAGGAGGTTGTCACCGACAAGGCTAAGGTCGGCGAAGAAAATCGGAACCCAGAGAGCGCACCGAAGTCAGGAAGGGAAAAACCTTGGACAGGAAAATGGTGCAAACACTGCCGGTCGAAAACTCATAATACAAAAGACTGCAGATTCCAGTCACATGACGCACACTTCACAACATGCCTCGGGGAACCTAAAGAGGATGCCAAGGAAAGGGTCGAGGAGGTGGAAGATGCTCCGGACCAAGGGAGACCACCGGTGGTGGAGTTGATTGAGGTGAATGGCCAACAAGTCCAATGTTTATATGATACTGTACTGGACGGGGAAGCGGTGATTTCTGCTGATCTGGTATACCCAGAACAACTCACAGGGGAGACCATGGAGATACAGCCTGCGACTAAGAGTGCTGTGGCCATGAAGTTACCAATTGCTAAGGTGGAGATTCGGTCAAGATATGTCACGGGCACAATCAAGGCCGCGGTATTGACTGATCCCATATTTTCAGTCATCCTCGGTTATCGATATGTCTTTTTGGGAATTCCCAAGGAACCAATCCACATGGGAGCTATGCAGACACGCTCTCAGAGGAAAAAGGATCAGGCAGAGACAATGGTCTCAAACCCAATGCCAGGGGAGTTGCGAACTGCCCAGAGTGAGGATGATACTTTACGTCCTTGCTATAAGAAGCTGCAGAAAAGTGCTGTTCCGCCCAAACGAGGACATTACTACATGAAGAATCGGCTGCTCTATCGGAGAGCCGGAAGGGGAGACAACGTACATGGTCAATTGGTAGTCCCGAAGGCCTACCGTTCCCAAATTCTTCAAATGGGGCATACCATTTCGTTCAGCGGACACATGGGTATGGCCGCCACCATGCAGCGGATTTCCTGCCATTATTATTGGCCAGGAATGACTGGAGTTGTGCATCGGTATGTAAAATCATGCCCTGAGTGCCAGAGGGTGGCACCGAAACACTGGACAGCGCCGGTGGTGTTGGGTGAAATGCCCATTATGAACACTCCTTTCGAGAGTAGCCACCGACATCGTGGGCCCTCTTCCTAGGACTAAGAAGAGGAACATGTATATCCTCACAATGGTGGATTGCTGTTCGATGTGGGGGGGGGGAGCCATACCATTGCCAACCATTGACTCGAAACGAGTGGCTGATGCACTGATGGAGACCTTTACTAGATTAGGCTTCCCTAATCAGATTCTGACGGATAATGGGTCTCAGTTTTGTGGGAAACTCATGGAGGAGGTTTTTGGTGTGTTCCACTCCAATCATATACATACCAGTCCTTACCACCCTCAAGCTAATGGGCAAGTCGAGCGTTTCAACGTCACGTTAATGACAATGCTCAGGAAATTGGCACAGGAAAAACCTGATAGGTGGGATGAATACATCCCAGCAGCACTTTTCGCCTATCGGGAAGTGCCTCATGGCTCAACAGAATTACCGCCAGCTACCTTGCTGTTTGGTCGTCCAATCAAGGGACCATTGGAAGCTTTGTTGAGGAGTTGGACGGAGGAAGGGACGTCAGAAGAAGTGATCTCCTCGTACAAATACGTGGAGGAACTGAAGGAAAAACTTCACACGGGATGGGCTCTGGCGACTCGAAACTGGAGAAAAGCCAGAAAGAGACATGCGGAGTACTACAACCGTAGGTCTAGAGACAGAGCTCTTGAGGTGGTAGACAAAGTCTTGTTGCTACTCCCAACGGGAACCAACAAACTGGAGATAGGATGGCAGGGACCATTTCCCGTGGAAAGGATGGTATCCAGAACCAACTATCAAATCCGGATCCGGGGAAAGTCGAAGATTTTCCATATTAATCTCTTGAGGAAATATGAAGAGAGAACCTGTGAAGGAGCAGCCCACCTCATGGCAATGGCGGTAGCAGTGGAGACTGAAACCGGAACAGACGAGGGCAGGGAGTATCCTCTAGTGCACCAGGAAACTTATCGGGAAGTACAGGTGAACCCTGATCTGACTCTCCAGGAGAGGGAAAAGATTGTCCAGGTTCTAAAATCCCATAAGCAGATCCTGACGGATAAACCAGGACGGACGGAGCTGGTCGAGTTCGAGATGACCTTAACCACGCAAGAGCCGATCCGCCAAAAAGTCTACCCAGTGCCATTTTCTAAAGAGAAGGCTTTGGAGGAGGAGATACAAAAACTGTTGGAGGATGATGTGATTGCGCCATCCACATCCCCATATAATGCCGGAGAGGTGTTGTTACGAAAACCGAGTGGAGAACACAGGTTGTGTATTGACTATAGACTCTTGAATAGTCATACCCAGTTTCAGGTGGAACCTTTGCCGAATCCAACCCAGTTATTCGCCAGGCTCCATAAAGCTAAGTACTTCTCTAAAGTAGATCTGAGTAGGGGTTATTATCAGATCCCGGTCAAACCGGCAGTTCGACCTCTGCTGGCTTTCAGTACACTAGTGGACACTATGAGTTCAACGTCATGCCTTTTGGACTCAGCAATTCGCCTAGTGTGTTTACTCGCATGATGAGAGCTTTGTTAGATCCTCTACGTTATCCATCCATTATCTCATTCATGGATGATATACTAATTGCCAGTGACAGCTTAGATGACCATTTGGGGTCCTTGGAGAGAGTTTTCAATAGGCTCAGGGAAGCAGGGCTTACCGCGCGCCCAACCAAGTGCATGATTGGTTACCAAACTCTGGAATTTCTAGGTCATACCATCACTCCAGGTAAAATTGTGCCGGAGGAGAAGAACCTGGAAAAAGTCAGACGAGCTTCAAGGCCAAAGATGAAGAAAGATGTGAGATCATTTCTGTCGTTGTGCGGGTTTTATCAGAAGTTCATCCCACATTTTACCGAACTGGGAAATCCATTAACAGAAACCTTAAAAAGGGACTCCCAGATACAATTGTATGGACACCAGAATGCGAGGGGGCCTACAGTCAATTAAAAGAGGCGTTGGTGAATAAATCAGTTCTACAACTCCCAGACCTTTCAAAACCCTTTGTGCTAGAACAGATGCGAGTGGGATTGGAATTGGAGCAGCCTTGTTACAAGAAGGGATAGAAGACGCTTCGGTTTTGAAACCTGTAGCATATGCCAGTAAGAAACTTCTACCGGCTAAAAGAAATTATTCTACCGTTGAAAGAGAATGCTTGTCACTCGTATGGGCCGTACAAAAATTTCAACCATATTTGTATGGAGTACAGTTTACGGTCCAGTCAGATCCTTTGATGTTCCTAGCTACCTCGCAGAAGCTCAACGCACGGTTGATGAGGTGGTCGTTGTTGCTGCAGCCGTACAACTTCACAGTGGAGTATATTCCTGGTAAGGAGAATGTAGGAGCTGATTTCCTATCTAGACACCCAACTTCTGAGGAAGAAGAGTATGTTGAGGAAGACCATCAGGATCGAACCTCCAGGGAGTAAGAGTCGACGCGGTCAACTCTCTTAAGAGGGGGCCTATGTCATGATATGGCTGGCAGGCGACGATCCCGATAGAGAAAACGGACAGAAACACTTGGGGGAAGAAGTGACGGTCCTGGAATTTAAAAAAAAAGACAGCCCTCGTGACTTCAAACACTGGTCGTACGTATGGGACACGGAAGCGAAGCCCAACGGAAGAATTGGTTACCGGGAAAGTTCAAAGACAAAACTCCGTATCGGACTTTGCGGAGAATCACCGGGGCCCAGGAACATCGTTTATCTTCGAGAGTTCGGAGCTAAATCAAACAGTAATCGCGTGGAAATACGGTGAAAAGAGTCTTTTGATCTAACGGAGAAACACGATGGAATTGGAGATCGTCTTTATTAAAGAGGGTGATCAGTACTGATGTACGGAGATCAATCAACGTGGAAAGAGAACAAAGGCTGAGGGTTGAGAACAAAACAAGTGACGTAGTCCAGCTAATAACTTTGGACTGAATTTATTGTTTTACAAGGCAGTTGAAGATTGCCTTTACAATAGGCGGGTGTGGAGTTAATTGAGTGCCGAAATTGAATATATATCACTAAGTCTAGGCTGTGTAAAGTCGACCCGCACTTTTCCTTCATGGAATTAAGTGGTATAATTCTAGGAAGGAATTAGTAAATAAGGTGATGATATAGATATATAGATGTAGAATACAAAACTAGCATAGGGATTTTCGTGTGTAAACGTAGTATAGAGCGTCGACAGCATTAAGCTGAAGAGTGATGTAAGTTGTGTAGAGTAAGGTGTCTGTACAGTCATAAGGATAAGTCTATACTAGGATTTATGTGCTTTGCTTTAGCGTGTTTTTCTTTCACCTTGTATAGGGTAGAGTGCTGACTATTCTGTCTTATATAAGAGGATAACTCTAGTATGATCTAGGGAGATTACTTTCTGAATATAGCCAATTACCTACATTCACATATCATAGGTCGGAGTTGCGTTTCTTTCACAAGCTGTTGTTTTACTCAACAGGTTCCCTGCACTTGACATTGAAAGTGGTTACCAATCTGAACAGAAGTAATTGGTCAGAATAGGATGAAGTAATCAATAATATGAAGCTGTGAACCATGTTCAACACGAATGTCAGTTTAATGTGAATAAAAATGACCAACGAAACTAACTGCATCACTCTACGTGAGATGCTCAATGAAGTGATAAACTGCAGTGGAAAGACTATATGTGCTTGAATCGGTGTTTATCTTCTTTAATACCTGGAATATATTACCGACCGTTATATCGGGTGTGAAGAACTAAAGGACCCTAAGTAAGTGAAGAAAACATTGATGATCGGATATTCATTGAACGATAATAATTTCCCATTGAACGGATTTATACATGTGATGTGACTGACAAAAACTTACAAAAACAAATCCGTGGATACTGTATTATTTACGAGTTTCCAGAACAGAGTGGGAAGAAAAATCATCATCAGTCAGAGAAAGACGCAGCCCTTGGTGAGATATTCCCTGTTATGTGAATGGTTACGTTGAACGGCTGTATAATGAGGACAAACTCTGATGCTGATCCGATACTAGATTATGACACACATTTAAGATAGATCACATCACATATATTCACACAACTACATTGCACACTCAACTGACACTTTTCTGCAATAAATGTTTTATCATTTTGTTCGAAACCCGTGTTAGTGGAGGTATGTGCTGAAGGAACATGAAAGGGGGCATTGTCTGTTGGAGAGAGAGAGAGAGAGAGAGAGAGAGAGAGAGAGAGAGAGAGAGAGAGAGAGAGAGAGAGAGAGAGAGAGAGAGAGAGAGAGAGAGAGAGAGAGAGAGAGTTAGTGATTGGCAGACTGTACAAATAAAAGGGGGGTATGTAGACAAAGGTCCACCAGCAGAGGAAAACCTAGGCAAGGATAATTAACAGGTGTGCTTGTTGGTTCCACCTCCCCCCCCCCCCCCCCCCAGGGACGACTAGCTACACACAGTACAGTACTTGTCCCTGTTTAGGGCCCCTAATAAAGTAATATTTTAATGCGACAGTTCTTGCTACAAGATACATTCGTTAATTAAAATATGAAAAATTATTATTTTTCTTCTGCGATCGCGGGGTATTTGTTTTGTAGTCTTGTATTATACGACGGGGCAGTCATTGTGCATGTTTACAATATAACATGACACGAAGTAATGCAGCTTTACAGAACACAGTTACTGAAAACAGGACGCTGCGGTGACTCCTGCATGAGCAAACAAATCCACAAAACATGATGTATAATCAAGAGAAGACATTGCAGTGACTACATTAAGGCATAATAACCGAATTCGAAGAATGGAAATATGAAACAAATTAGAACAATAAAAAGAACATTACACAAAACATGTGCTACTTACCTCAGAATCCCAGACTGTGATATTCCTGGGATTCTGAAATAAGTAGCACATCGTTGTCATGTTCTTGTTATTGTCTTTTAGCACGAGGCTTAGTGGGTTGGTTGAAGTCCAATACTCCATTGTGAAATGTAAGGCAGAAGAAGGTAATTATGTAAGTAGGTAGGCACGCAGGTAGGAAGACGGGCGGACATGTAGGTATACAAGCAGACAGTCGAGTAGGTAGATAGGTAGGTAGGTAAGCAGACAGTCAGGCAGGTAGGTAGGTGAGTAGGTAGATATGTAGGTAGGTAAACATTCAGACAGTCAGGCAGGTAGCTAGGTGAGAAGGTAGATATGTAGGTAGGTAAACATTCAGGCTAGTAGGTAGGTAGGTAGGTAGGTAGGTAGGTAGGTAGATAGGTAGGTAGATAGGTAGGTAGGTAGATAAGCAGACAGTCAGGCAGGTAGGCAGGTGAGTAGGTAGATATGTAGGTAGGTAAACATTCAGACAGTCAGGCAGGTAGGCAGGTGAGAAGGTAGATATGTAGGTAGGTAAACATTCAGGCTAGTAGGTAGGTAGGTAGGTAGGTAGGTAGGTAGGTAGATAGGTAGGTAGATAGGTAGGTAGGTAGATAAGCAGACAGTCAGGCAGGTAGGCAGGTGAGTAGGTAGATATGTAGGTAGGTAGGTGAGTAGGTAGATATGTAGGTAGGTAAACATTCAGACAGTCAGGCAGGTAGCTAGGTGAGAAGGTAGATATGTAGGTAGGTAAACATTCAGGCTAGTAGGTAGGTAGGTAGGTAGGTAGGTAGGTAGATAGGTAGGTAGATAGGTAGGTAGGTAGGTAGGTAGGTAGATAAGCAGACAGTCAGGCAGGTAGGCAGGTGAGTAGGTAGATATGTAGGTAGGTAAACATTCAGACAGTCAGGCAGGTAGGTAGGTGAGTAGGTAGGTAGGTAGGTAGGTAGGTAGGTAGGTAGGTAGGTAGGTAGATAGATAGGTAGGTAGATAAGCAGACAGTCAGGCAACTAGGTAGGTAGGTAGGTAGGTAGGTAGGTAGGTAGGTAGACAAGCAGATAGTCAAGTAGATAGGCAGACAGCCTGGTAGGTAGGCAGATAAGCAGGTAGGTAGTTAGACAGACAAGAAGGCAGGCAAGTACGTGGGTAGACATGCAGGCAGACAGGTAGGTAGATAGATGATAGACAAACAGGCAGGTGGGTAGGTAGATAAGTAGGAAAACAGGTAGGTACGTAAGTAGTTAGGGAAACAAGCAAGCAGACAGACAGGTAGGTAAGCAGGTAGGTAAGCAGGTAGGTAGTTAGGTAGGTAGGTAGGTAGGTAGGTAGGTAGGTAGGTAGGTAAGCAGGTAGGTAGTAGGAGAGGGGTGGAAGGAGGCGAAAACAAAACCAAAATGTATCCATTACACACTTGAATACAAAACTCGACACTTTCATTATTCGGGGAGCAAATTGTGCTTTATATGTGAACAAATGCCATGATATAAATTCTAAACAATGTTCCATTTATTTCTCTGACATGATATGTCTAAAACATTATAGACCACGAACACTGGCATGTTAACTTTCTACTTGTTTTGGCGGCAATAGCTTGGTAAAACGTTTATGACTTTATTGCCAGTTGGGTTTTCTCCTTGCGTGTTTGGCCAGGCATAAAAACTGTCGTAACAACTTCAAAATAATGTTACGGGCAATGATTAACAACATGCAGAAGGCGTGCTGCGTGAGACCTTTGACAATAGGTATCAAGAACGCAGTAATATCAGCTCGCGATTGGGAAAGTAGAAGTTGTGCTTTTGAATACCAATTTGCAATGCAAACGTTTAAACTTGTTAACTATTTAAATTCCATAAGGTTTGGTACTTTTTTCCGAGAAGGAAAATAATTACTTTGAAAAATCATGAGAGCATTACTTTCAAAGATGCTAAAGCTGTGGCCGAGAGGTTTAGCGATCGCGCTTAAACTTTATCTTGAGACAACGGCGTAGTGAGTTAAATTTACACACCGGTCAGTTGGACTTAAATGTTGAATTTTCGACTTTGACTTTGGGATGTTAATTACAAGTACCTCAGAAGTCAGAGTGGGTTCCCCTGATGCCGATGGACACTGGTAACCCTCACCCAAAAATCAGCCCAGTGCACTCACGAGTGGTTGTAACTGTTAGTAGTAGTAGTTTGTGTGTGGAATATGCTGGAGTCCAAAGCGAGCGAACGTTAAAAACAAGAAAAATACCATCATCTGTCCTAGCAACTGACGTAGGCTTGCATACATCTCAGATCTCAACCCTGTGTGTTATCTGGGCATGCCATACAAGGAGTAAAACTAGAGTATGTCGTCACAACGGGAAAGCTGGAGAGGAGGAGAGGCAGTGGCTGACCAAGAGAGAAGTTACCAGACTGCCTGACACCATAACATGGAGGAACATGAGAATCAGAAATGACTGACAGTACACGAGACAGGAGACAGTGGACAGACATGATCACCAACGCCACAAGGCATGGACTATAAGAAGAAAAAGAAGTAGAAACAACACATTGTAATGCACATAATATCCCTTGCATTGGTTTAATTTCATTGAAGCAGTACGTGCATAATATCTACAATGACATATTTGGGGACCGCAAAATGCCACGTTTTTCTGAAAGACATTTCTTTAGTGTGAATTCTAGTGTGTTTATTTCCCATTCTCTCAAGGGCCTGCTTGTTCTCTCCGGTGGATGTAACACTTGGACGTCTTCCAGTAAGGTTATGCTTCTCTTGTTTGACGAGGTTGACTTGCGTGGGTCAGTGGTACGTGCCGAACGCCATGCGCCTCCTGCCTGGGCAACATACTTTTCAGGCTCTCCAGAAGCTAGAGTAGCTGGTGTCGTCTTTACGATGTTGTTGGATTCAGTGTCCTGGTACGGCTTGTCAGAATTATGTGGGCAAATAAAACATTGATATTAAAAACAAGGTATTATAAAAGAGGACGGGGAATGCTGGAAAGTTTCTCATAGCTATCACAGTGCAGTAAACTATCGTTTATGCTGGCACCTTGCTGTCTTGGCAGACGATAGTTTATTACATTGTGCTTCAAAGAAGGCATAATAACTACAGCCCCATGGCGGTAGCGAATGTGACTTCTCCATAGCACCAAGCCTAGGCTGAATTGTAGAGATCAAGTGTTGCAGCATGATCTCTCTCTCTCTCTCTCTCTCTCTCTCTCTCTCTCTCTCTCTCTCTCTCTCTCTCTCTCTCTCTCTCTCTCTCGACCTGCCTAGTTTACTCCGGAGGAAAAGTAATACCAATACATCTGGAACAAAACCAGCTGCAGAAGCTGCCGGATCAGCAAAGCAATACTCTAACTGCCCGCCTGTCGGACTTCGATTCTAGACCAGTTGCCGACCAAGGCTTATGGCCTGGTCTGCCCATGACATTTAGTCTTTAGATTACATTTCTTCGCATCTGGATACGACTTGTACTATCCCAATCAATTGCCTCCCAAAAAACGACGTTGCTGCAATGTGGGGTCTGGTGAGCACCGCTTTAACAGAAAGCAGGTAGTATCGTCTACTGTTATACGGTAGCTCAGTCATATCTAAGACCTGACTCCGAAACATTCGTTTTAAGTCGATATAACGGCTTTCTGGTTTAATGGACTGTCACAGCCCCATATTACACACGAAACTAAATTAAATATTACACATGAAACTGGGTCAGGTATAGCACATTGGCTGCTAACGCGGTACTCTCTTAGTTTACACACAACTCGGAGCATACGTCAGTGGTGCCCATGCGCTTTGTAAGGGAGAAGACGGAAGCTGTTGTGGTTGTTGACAGTTAGCGTTTAAGATGGCGATAGAGAATGTCGGGTTTTAGAACCATTTAGTTACGGGGTTGTTTTAGATAAGCATTAAATACTTAGAAGGGTTAGCCGGTAATTAGTGATTGTGTGATTCTTTTGGAATAGGGATTTTGATTCATGTTTTGGTGTATCTAACGCTTATAAGCAATAAAAAATTAGTTTAATGTATTATTATCACAACGTTTCTTCTGTTGATTTCCCTTACAGCCAGGCTGAGTCGGTTGGGCTCATTAGTAATATTACTTTCTGTCACAAGCCATAGGTTTATGACATGGGCACATAATAAAGTGGTATATTAATTAATAATGATTTTAACACCTGCCAGGTAAAAAGAAAAGCAAACGATCTTAAGCCCATCGCTGATGGCAGTTCAAGTGGCACTTATTTTGACTAAAGTATGATTAAAATTAAAATTGATGGTGGAACTGCCGTAAAGCTGTGGAAATATAACAATATAAATATTATAAAATAGCACAAGGAAATTGTGACGAAGTCTCCAGCTTCCCCATCATCTTGTGCTTAAATTGGGGATATATCTCTTTAACAACCTTATGTAATTGTATATGATTGTATATTCGTACCTATACCTATATATGTGTAGATATACGGGGCATGTCTGTAGTATAATACTCCTAACAGATAGTTCTAAATTCAGATATAAATATACCACAAGGGGGTAGTGATAGAGTTATTGGGCAGTGGTTCCCGAGCTTTTCAAACAGAGGGCCATATCTACTATTTTCGGTAGTTAAGCAGGCCACAACGTTATAAAATTATGAAAGTCGCGCATTATCATTCTTAACTTTCGTCAACAAAATTCTAAAATTTTTAAGGTAGTCAGCGTCAGTGCTACAATGCGGTCATTTTTTTGTTTAAAATCAAAAGTTCATTTACCAATACATTTTAAATCAGTTTCGAAACCACTATTAATGAATGAATTTACAATTGTAACCTTCCATCATACCAAGTTACTTAAGTTCAGATGCCAGTTTATCAATGTCTGGCACAAATCTGTCGTGCTCAAAGTCATAAGCGCAGCTAAGTTACTGTCGGCGAGTCTGGAACGTTGCTTATTTTTTATAACGATCATTGCGGAAAATGACTGCTCGCATCTGTAAGTCGAGCCAAAACGACAAATGTATCTCTGGACGAATGAATGCAAGTGTTCAAATTGTTCGACAGGCAATAGTCGCCAGAATCAAATCATATGATCAGCTGAAGGTGATGCAGGCAGCTCCAGAAATGTACATCTCAGTGCAGAATTGCATTTCACATCAAATACTCCGTGCTGAAGGTTTTGCTGTAATTGACAGAACTTGGCATCAGGAAATACAAACGGATTTATGAAGAGGGCAACATTATCCTCCTCTGTTGTGAACTCTTAAAATCTCGACTGAAAGATATCCAGAAGACTTTCAACTTTTACTTTGTACTGTAACAAGTCACATTTATTTTCCACCACAAGCCTCTTCAGAGTTGGAAACGCCTCTAAAGTCCCTTCAGTCAGCTGTCCGATATGCAGTTGTAGTCTCATTTTAAATGAAGAAATGTCATCGCACAAATTTGTGAATCGTTTGTTTTTTCCCTGGGTCCTCGCATTTAAAGAGATTAAATGAGACGTGATGTCCACCAAAAATGCCAGGTCATTAAGCCAGTCATTGTTCAGCATACATTCTCGTTGTTTGGGCACTTCATTTATTTCAGACAGAAACAGATAGACACTATTTTCAGTTCAAAGAAATGTGACAGAACTTTTCCTTTAGATAGCCATCTTACATCATATTGTAACAGTAGCTCGCCGTAGTCCTCGTTCAGGTCTGATAGAAACTGTCTGAACTCACGCCTGTTCAGCGCCTAACTTCGAATTTTGTTCACACGTCTCGGAACAACATCCATGACATGTTTCAGATTTAATTTCTTTCCACACAGCTTCTTGATGAATAATACAATGATATTTTAATATAGTGAGGCCAAGAAAATCTACCAATAATGCTAGACACCCAGACGTTTTACCCGTCAAAGCCGGAGTACCGCCGGTGCATATACTGTCCAATTTGGTCCATTCTATGTTGTTTTTCTCTACACACAACTTCAGAGTTTCAAACAGATCAGTCCCTTTAGTAGTTGCATGCATTGATTCAAGTCCTTGAAGTTCTCCAATGACTTCAAAATTATCGTTTATTGCTCGAACAACAACTGCGACCTGAGCTGTGTCAGAAATGACAGTGAATTCATCCATTGCCAATGAAAAAAATTTACCTTTTCGATATGTGCTGCTACTTGACGATGAACGTCGTTCTCTAATTCTTCAACTCGCCTGGCCATAGTGTTATTAGACAAAGGAATCTGATCAAATTTTGTTTCACACATTTTATCGCCAAGCATTCTAGCGGCAATTATTAAGGGAAGGCTTGATTATTTCTTCTGCATCGGTAAACGGCTTCTTTTTGCGAGCCAACAGAAGAGCGACTTCGTACAACGCAACAACAGTACTCTTGCTCTGCTCGTTAGCCTTGGTGAAAAATGAATGCTGCCTGGTCAGAGAACTGTCTTGTTTTGCTATGAAATCTTTTCTTAACTCCGAATTGATCGGATATTGAGCATCTGTGTCTGAATGTGTGGTCGTGAAGTGTCGTTCCAGATTAGATTTCTTAGTAACATAAACACAAAATCCGCAGATTAAGCAAACTGGTTTACCACTACGACTAGGCATAAACATAAATTTCTCCGTCCAATCTTCATTGAATTCACGACAAACAACATCTTCAAAGTTTCGCATGTTACCATTGTTTGATTTTGGATATTCCACTCTCATGTTTATAGCCTTTAGCGGCAAATTTTTATTTGAAAAAAAATCTAATTTCAACACAATACTATTGACTCTGTTAAATAGTTGTAACAGACGACAACATGGCCACCTTTGCGCAATCTGATTGGTCGACAAGGCTGTGATATGGGAACTTCATAACGTTTCGTTGCGAACTGAACAGGCACATTCGATAATATCTTAGCATAACAACCACGAGCAGAATAAATTATCGCACACTGACAGGGCGCTCCGAGTGCATTTTTCAAATTATTAAAATATTTTATATTAATTAACGAGACATCGCGTGCCACTTTCTGACATCTGGTGGCCACAAGTGGCCCGCAGGCCATGATTTGGGAACCTCTGATTCCATCCATCATGTGCCATGCCGGTAAGCGTGGGCGGTCATGTTCTGCCATCTCACTCGATCAACAGAGTCGTGGATCAGTTCCGTGTTTTTGTCTCGACCATGCCACAAGGCCAAGCCATCCAGATACTTGTTTCTAGGTCTTCCCCTTGGTCTGTTCCCCTCGATCTTACCAGTTGTCACCAAGTTCTCCAAATCATTTCTTCTCATAACATGCCCAAAAAATTGTGACTGTCTACGTCTAATGTCTCTGATCAGTTTACGATCTTCATTTGTTTCTTGAAGGACTTGTTCATTGGTCTTTCTGGCTGTCCATGGTATTCTTTGCATTTTCCTCAGAAACCACATTTCTACAGCCATCAGATATTTTTCAGCCTGGCTGCTCATTGTCCAAGTTTCACATCCATATAAAAGTACAGGTTCTATGTAGCATCTCAACACTCTTTTTCTCGTTTCAATTGACATCTTTTTATTGGTCAGTATGTTTTTCATCTTGCTAAAGGCTACTTTTGCCATGGCGATTCTTGTTCTAATCTTTTCAAGGCATCTCCCATCAGATGTTATTACTGTTCCGAGGTAATTGTACCTATTCACTTGTTGAAGAGTATTCCCATTTACTTGTATATTACACTGTGGTATTTCGTTCTTCTTAGTGACGACCATAATCTGTGTCTTTTTACAATTTAATTCTAACCCTTGTTGTTCACTATGTGTAACAACCGCATCTACTAAATTTTGCAGGTCCTGTTCATTGTACAACATGATTTTCTTGGCATGTGTAAAGAAGGTAGTTTGCCATTGCTTTCCTTCCCAGCAGTGACCATACTGGTCAGTGACCGTAGCCATTGTCTCCTCAAAAAAGGAGATCCTCTGCCTACCGTCGTGAAGGTGTAGACCATAACCTACAACTATCTGTCGGCTGCTCTACATCTTCATCCACCACCTGCACCCATGGCTTCACGTAACCCTGATCGGGGGGCTAAACGGGTACTCCACCTTGCCCAAGGGTGTCCCGTAGGCTAGCGGAGGGAAGGAGGCGCCTTACTTCTCCTTTGATAGGGGATACCCCTACCCCCGCTACCCGCTTTTTTCAACCTCTGATTATTGGGTACAAATTAGTGAACCTCGCAAAAACCTACAAATTTGGCAACGGCATTTTCTGTTCGGTCTGAGAAACTAGTGAACACGAACTCCCTGGCACGGCCACTTCCGGTCAGGGAAAACATAGGCAGAAACTTTTTTTGTGCTAGAACGTCGGGTGAGAAGCATGTGCGAGTAGACTAGGCTCTTAGAATACTTACAGAGTGTTAAGAGATTTTCTGTGGCAAATAGTACGCCTATATATTAGAAAATAATGTATACAAAGAACCCTAGCGAGTGTGGCTCCAACCCCGACAAGTGTGGTCTGATTTTAGGAAGGATTTGACACCTTCAGAGCCAAAGCTTTGGATGAGCCAAACTGTGGGACTGACTCTTTGTGAAGCACCACCTACCACCACAGCACTTATAATAATCTACAAACTAGGGTTAACAACCCCTATGTAACCAAAGGATATATTTGCAGCAAAGAACCTCAATGGCTCGGAAAGCTGAAGAAGAAGAAGAAGATATATATATATATATATAATCTTATGAATAATTTTATACAATAAAAGAAAGACTTTATGATCTAGGAAAGTTGTGTAGGTCAATTCACCCGGAGAGGAGAAACTGACGGGAGAGCTGCCCAACCGATTGCCAAACCCAAAGGACCAGATACGGAAGATATGTCGCCAAACTTACCATTGGCCAACACCACACACTCAGCAACTATACCATTCCTTGTCCTGGAAGTTATCTATGATTTAAAGATTACAGCTGAAGTATCAGGGGTAGAAGGAGGATTTTGTTTAAAAGGGTAACCCCCTTTTTTTATGTAGAGGGCTGCCTCCCGTGGAGCACCTAAAGTGTGATATCAGATTAAACTGTAACATTGTTACTTTCAAAATTTACAAACTCTAGTTTGTTACCTTACTAAGTAACCTTAGTCATAGTAGAGTGAGAAGATACGAAAGTTTGTCTCTTTATATATCTTAATCGGTCTTCCTCCGTGTCTGTGAGAGTGGATTAGTTTAAGTGGGGGTTTATTCTTTATTTCAGGCGAAGTAGCTGGAGAATCCTTGAAATACAGTCTTATTCATAGTACTATTGGTCATCATCCCTTTCCTGCCTGTCACTGTCAGAAGATCAGATCAGTTCTGGGACCTTTATTCAGCCTAGAATTACGAGCCTTTTGGTCTCGTCTTCTCCAGTGTATAGTCTTTCTATTTTTGGGAAGTATATTGGTATCTGCCGGTCTCTCTGGCTGTGGGATTACAACACTTTCTCCGTAATCCCGTTTGTCACGCAGAGTCTCGTCGCGGGAGCCGAACTGGGAGCGGCTCGTCCCCCGCTGGTGACTTGCGGGACACTGAGCCGGCCGCTCAGAAAGCAATGGCAAACTACTGAGCGTAATCTTGCCAAGAAATCAACATACAGCTGAAAGATGCTGGTGTTGACAGCGAGGTCCTGTAAAGGATATGCTAAAAAAAAAATTAATTAAAAAATAAATAAATATTGGTATCTACTTTGATATATTTCCTATCATCGTAGCATACGCTACTATACAGTGATGCAGCTTTACAGAATAGGTTTTCCGTAATTGTGTTCTGTAAATCTGCAGTCATTTGTGTTGTTTTATATTGTTTATTTTGAATAGTGCGGAATAAAATTGCTTTGTTTGGTTCTCAGCGTACATCTAGCCATTCCTCGTCTTCATTCGTATGCTTTAAATGCGTCTATAACTGCAATGTTGTCTCTTGTATGGATTTAACTTCTATGTTAGTTCACTATGTGGCATATAGAGCTTATCTGCCATTGTTTCTCTAAGCAAGAAGGTTTACCTTGGTATGTAGTATTTTGGACAGTCTTAGGGTGTGTGATCTGCTGTCTGCGACGCCAATCCACATGTGCACATGGCTGATTCGTCAATCTTGAATTTTGTATACATGTGGTTGTGTAATCTATTGTGTCTTATTCTGAGGTGCAGAATAATTATTTGTTCTGGTCTGTCCAAAAAGTGCTAATTGTCTTGAGCTATTGTTGATGGCTTTTTGATTGATTCGATAATTCTTTTCTTATACATCGTGTACATCAGGCTGTTCTCCTATTGCCCCTTCCTTAGCCAATCGATCAGCTCACTTATTTCCGGGTACTCCACATTGAGATGGTATCCACTGTATGGTGTCCTTGCGCTGGCTGCCAAGTTCAGAAAGTAGTATCCGTAGCACTGGCAATTTCCCAGAAGGAGAACCTCAAGAACTGATTTTGCATCTGTCAATAGCACCACGGGCTGTCTACCATGGTTGGTATCTTGCCATTGTGTGGTATGATTGTTTACATAGAATTTCCGTGACTATGCTACATTAGTTAGTTAATATTTAGTAAATATGTTTTTAATCCTCACACTTCCATATAACCATTCAACATTATATTATATAGTACAGTTAGTTGCGTAGGTCAGAATGGCCGAATGGAAAATAATGCGTGTTTTTAATCATCCGGTGTGCTCAAGCCGACGTAAGTGGTTCAATCCCTACACCGCACAGTTGGACTAAACTGTTCACCTATTGTCCTTGACTTGGAGACATACATTACAAGTACCTCTGAAGTCGGAGTGGGTTCGCCTGATGACGAAGGACACTGTTAATAGGGAAAGCAAATCCACACGCAAAATTCAGTCCAGCACTATAGAAGTAGTATTATGGACTATGCTTGGGCTCAAAGAGAGCACAAATAAAACGTTAGTTGCATGTTAGTTGAACGTTCCAAACAACCCCTGCATTAATTGACTGTTTGTGATTTACCAGGCAATTTTACGTCCAATAGTTTGCCATTTGTTTCTGAACAGCCTCGAGATGAAAGCGAAATTATCTGCTCCTAAATTGTCTGTGGCTGATTTCAAACCCTCGAGCCGGTATGTTGAGGAATTGTGAGACTGCTGTCATTAACCCCCAAGCCTTAGACGCCGATATAGGGTACAGCATATTGCATTTAAAGTTGTATGTACACACATTTTACAAAATGGTGGAACTTGGTCTTCACTGCTCGAGGTCAAGAAATCTGTGATGTGTGCAACACTGGTTCTGCAACTTTACATCTGTTAAAAGTAAACTTTGAAATAAAGATCGCAGTTATTAACAGATACAGTAGGGGTCGGCATGGCCGAATGAATAAGAGAGCTCGCTCTTAAACTTCCGATGTGCTGATGCTGATGTAGCGGTTTCAACCCCTATACCGGTCAGTTGGACTAAAATATTGACTTCTCGTCCTTGACCCAGGGACGTAAATTACAAGTACTTCAGAAGTCGGAATGGGTTCGCTTAAAAGTCAACAACTTCTACTTCAATGCATCGGGTTTTATCCCATAAGGTTCAGTATCTTTTCGCAGCGAACTGCCGAAATGGTCGCACAAAGCACGAACTCCGTAGCTCCAGCGACGACCCCCAGGAGTCTGGGGGGGGGGACACCGAAGGGCGCTGCCCGGAATCGAACCCACAACCTTCGGAGCCCGAAGTATGAACTACTTAGCAATGTACACCTCAGAAGTTGACAAGACATTTTACTCACAAACTCCGCGTCAGTATCGCCCAGTAATCCCACTTTCACGGGGTTCTTTTCGGTTTCGTTTTCTCCAGTAGGCCTACAGCTTGAATGTGGACTTTGGTCACCTTCCGTGGAATTCGGCAACAGTGAAGGAACCAGTGTATTGTCCGCCGAGTTTCTGTTGACAACCAGTTTGCTTCTATGTTTCTCGCTTCTTGAAATCCATATTCTTTTAGGTTTTTGATTGTTGGTATAACAAAGATTCGAGTTTAGGTAATCCGTTAATTTTCGGCAAGAGCACGGTTTGCCGTAAAGACCAGTCACTCGTTGGTGGCATCTGGGGCAATCTAGGTATCCGACTTTCTCCAGAAAGTCGTTGGTAACGGTTTTTGTTTCCTGAAAAATGACATGATTCTGTAAATTTTGCTTGAGTCTTTCGAGTTTTTTATATAAGAAGGAAAAAGGTCTCCCCAAATTATTATAATATATATATACTGCAGCGCTCCGCTGGCTGGAGGACAAACAGTACACACATATCGAACTGACACACTGCGCACGCTGGAAAGGGTGAACACAGGCACGCTTCGTGAAAGGTGGCATACTTAAAACACCAAAGATATGGTGCATCCGTTGGATATTTTCCCCGCGACATGCTGGTGTGTTTGGAAACGAGTAGACGGGCAGATTGGCTGGGTTTTGCAGCGCTGGGTGAGGTGTCGGTGATTAATAAGGCAGACGTAGTTATGGCCTTGGGGTCGTGGGTATAGTAAGACAAACAGCTACACCATCTTCAGCAGGAGAGATTGATGCGGCAGGAAATTATCAAAGGATCTAGCTCAATTCTCCGAGGAGAGACGAGACGGACACTTAATCAGATTGCAACTGGTACTTTTAGTATCGGGATTCTTCGCTGGTTGTTGAAGATGAAGGCGGGCAGATATGGGAATGTCCCGATTGCTGGGATATCGGTTCTTCTCTTCTTCTTCTACTTTCATCCTGAGTGCATGGCTGCTTCACTTCCTCACTTCCGTATATTGGGCATTTCGTTCGCTGCTGACCGCTCCCTATGCAAACCAGAAACGGTCAGTCTGCAGACGACATCCACTCAGCGAGCTTTAGGTTTGGACTTTCCATGAAATGCAGAGGCTGCCGGCTCAGCATTTCACTTCCATTCAGCAGATGGTGAGTAACGGTCAGGCCCTCACATCCGGGGGATATTGACTTAGAAGCGTTCAGCCATATCTCTCAGCTGAGAGCCGTAGAACAAGTGTCTAGACAAAGCATGAAGCAGGCTCAACATCTCACCTCCATTCAGCAGATGGTGAGTAGCGGTCAGGCCCTCACATGCGGCGCAATTTGACTTAGAGGCCTTCAGCCATATCCCTCAGCTGAAGGCCGTAGAACAAGTGTCAGGACCAAGCAATTTAATTAGCCATTCACGGTTTCATCGCCATCGACATTTGATAGTGCAGACATTTGAAAGATGCGTTGCCGGCACATAAGGCCGTGCGATCAGCACAAAGTTATCCAGAGTCACCATTGGAAAAGCCCCCCCCCCCCCCCCAAGGGCAACAACGATTGGTTTTGAACTAATAAAAGCGATCTTTCTGCGAGGGTCGGAGCTTGGTAAGCATGTATTAGCTCTAGAATTGCCAAATTTATCCAAGTAGGATCGTGTCATCTAAGGAACGTCGACTGATTTAATGAGCCATTCGCGGTTTCACCATGAGACAGTATGAACTAAGACATGCATGGCTTAATCTTTGAGACAAGCATATGACAACTGGCAGGATCAACCAGATAAATTTCGCACAGACGGACTATTCACGCACACGGAAGCCAAAAGTTGCAATCGCTCAGCGCAATCCCTCGGTACCCAGTGATACATGCAAAACCACAGGACGCCTACCAATGAGCTTTCAAGCTACGCCAGGCAGGACTGACCGAAAAGCTGTGTCAGCTTACTGACTGCAGGCCCACTGATCTGAGAGAGAGAGAGAGAGAGAGAGAGAGAGAGAGAGAGAGAGAGAGAGAGAGAGAGAGAGAGAGAGAGAGAGAGAGAGAGAGAGAGAGAGAGAGAGAGACCTTGTCGAACTGTCCGTACAAATATTGCTGTTTCGCCCGCTCAAACTACGACTCCGGCTTCGCGCTGTGGTCACATTTTCTCGAAACGACTGCCTCTCTAACTTGCGTCTGCTAGGAAGTTCCCGATTGGGTGCACCTCACATAGCCATCCGAGACAACGAACGCCAGATGCCGAACTGATCATGCAAACCAGACCAGCACTCGCGGATGTCGGTTCTTGACTCAACTCAACTAAAGAAAGAGAATAACACGACATCCACACTTTAAAAAAAAACTTATTAAGTGCCATGGGATGATTAATCGTCTTAAGAGACTTCCTGTATCTGCCATGGGCTTATACATCGCCGAAATTTCATTGCGTTATGGTATAGCATATCTACAGTCATATTAACAACTTTTAAGTCATAACTGTGAACCTAGAATTGAGCTAGATATTTCCCATTTTCCGCGCTCCATTTTTGTTCGATCCAAACCTACGTTTTGTTTTGCACTGAATCTGTTGAATTTAAATTGTGGGGACAGACAAACCTACAAAAATTAGATTTTTAAGAGCATGCATTTTTCCCATTGCAACATACGCCTGTGAGCCCTGGACACTTACTAAACAAGCTGAACAGCGAATAAATGCCTTTGAATATAAATGCTATAAACGGGTTCTAAGAATATCTTGGATACAGAAAAGAATAAATGCATCCATACGAAAAGTGCTGAATATTGAAGAAGGTTGGCTACTAATGACGAAGAAAATTGAAATATGTTGGTCACTTGAAACGTCATGAAAGTTTGGAGAGATCAATCATGGAGGGATATATACCCGGGAAGAGAGGGAGATGAAGACCAAAGAGAAGATGGAAGCAGGATGTGGCAGATGATCTCCAGGTGGGTGTATCGGACGCATCTTGCTTATGACCGAGAAGTTTTCCGGAAGGTTGTTATGGGAGCGAGGTTCTGCAAAGGACATGCTACTGAATGAATGCATTGAATCTTTTCAGGCAGTCAGTAAAGGACAATTCCACGCGCCTTGAGACGCACTGTGTACATGTTAGCTCCATATGTCTATACACCATATTCCCCCCCCCCCCCCCCATGAGTGACGTAGTCAAGATCCCAAGATATTTTCTCGTACCTATTTTAGGCTGAGTCGACTTGGAAGCCCAGTTCAATTCTAAAAACACCCACCTCTATATTTTAGCGCAGTGGCTAGCACGGTTGCCTGTTGGCTCAGTGGCTATGTTTGAATCCCCATCGAGCCAAATTTATTTCATTGACCGGAGCTCCTGGGTCTACCCAGTCTAAAATAGGTACCAGCATACCGTCTGGGAAGTCAAAACGGCCAGTGCGCTATTTGATCACATCGAATGCCGATTGGTATATAAACATATGGGTGTAGCACCATGTACCTAAATATGCCTCAGACAGTGTAAAATGATCGTTTACTTTTACTTAGCACGAACGGACAGAACAACAAACCTGGCATCTGTTCAAGAATTAGATTAAAACCGTAAATGGATAACAGATATGAAATGTAGTAGTCAGGATTTTGCATGCATGTTAATGGAGTGTCGGTGGGACTGTATGGCTTCGTCTGTTCACATGTTATGGAGTGTCGGTGGGATTGTATGGCTTCGACTGTTCACATGTTATGGAGTGTCGGTGGGATTGTATGGCTTCGTCTGTTCACATGATATGGAATGTCGGTGGGACTGTATAGTTTCGTCTGTTCCCATGATATGGAGTGTCGGTGGAACTGTATGGCTTCGTCTGTTCACATGATATGGAGTGTCCGTGGGACTGTATGGCTTCGTCTGTTCACATGATATGGAGTGTCGGTAGGATTGTATGGCTTCGTCTATTCACATGATTTGGAGAGTCGGTGTGACTGTATGGTTTAATCTGTGCACATGATATGGAGTGTCGGTGGGATTTTATGGCTTCGTCTGTTCACATGATATGGAGTGTCCGTGGGACTGTATGGCTTCGTCTGTTCACATGATATGGAGTGTCGGTAGGATTGTATGGCTTCGTCTATTTACATGATTTGGAGAGTCGGTGTGACTGTATGGTTTAATCTGTGCACATGATATGGAGTGTCGGTGGGATTTTATGGCTTCGTCTGTTTGTTTACATGTTATGAAGTGTCGGTGGGACTGTATGGCTTCGTCTGTTCACATGTTATGGAGTGTCGGTGGGATTTTATGGCTTCGTCTGTTTGTTTACATGTTATGGAGTGTCGGTGGGACTGTATGGCTTAGTCTATTCGCATGTTATAGGGTGTGGGTTTGACTGTATGGTGCCTTCATGCCTCTTTCGAAAGAAGTGTCTCGAACTCAGTTATACACCTCGAAGATCACTGTGTCCCACTTCGATGTGTATTTGTGCGAGGTTTGCTTCCTCTAGAACAGTAGTTCCCAAGCTTTTAAAGTAGAGGGCCATATCTACTATTGACGGTAGTTAACAGGGCAACAAAGTTATAAAATTATAAAAGTCGTGCAATATCATTCTCACTTTTCTTAACTTTCGTCAACAAAACTTTTAAGGCAGTCAGTGTCCGTACTACACAGCGGTCATTTTTTGTTATAAAATCAAAAGTTCGTTTAACAATAAATGTTAAATCAGTTTCCAAAATCGCTGTTAATGTAATTAATTTACAATTGTAACTGTTCTTCATAACCAGTTACTTAAGTTCGAATGCCAGCTTATGACTGTCTGGGCACAAATCTGTCGTGCTCAAAGTCATAAGCGCAGGTTCTAATCCCGGTACGGTAAATATAGCTTTCAATGTTTATGTTGTCTAGCGTGTCGTCTAATCTATACTTCTATGAGCGTCAGTCAACACTTGTGAATTTGTTTATAAGCTGTTTGAATCAGACGGGAGAAACCGACGTAGCAGTTGGGGTTTCATCGCGACGGCTAATGGACGATGCTTGAAAAGGAGAGTCTGGCAAATGAGTCCACGACCTCCAGCGTGAGAATGGAGATGGAAGCAGTAACAGCGGCATTCCGTTGGTTAGAGGAGACCACTGCAACACGCATTGCTTTCATTGCGAACTCAAAGAGTATGCTTAGTAAGGTAGAGAAAGGAACGTTTCGCTTCAGAGGTCACAGATTGTGAGAATTGTATGAATTTTTTTTTGCCCTGGCCATGCGGGAGTGCAGGGGAATGAACAAGCCTTAAAGGCTAGCAGGGAATACACCCCCGCAGGTAGATTGCCTATGGACAATGGAGAGGTGGTCAAGCGCCTGTGGGACCAGGTGGAGAAATGTGAAAAGAATGGTACGGCTGGGGATCAGCGGGAGTTCTGACAGAATCTCAAAACTGAGATGGAAGACCAGGAGAACTTTTAATCAGAGTGCGGTGGGAACGATTAGAAGTATGACTCTTCGCTGGCTGTTGAACAAGAGGATGGAGCGCGTATGGGAATTTCCTGAGTGCAGTGATGTCGGTTCTTAGCCCAGATCAACTCAACTTAGTGGTCTCAAAGGGTTCCCTAATTGATAATTTATGTGGTACATACTAACTATGATAGATTTGCTCGAAATGAGCCGATATTAACATCAACATCCAACCTCGTTTGGCTCCTGAACTTGACCTGCGGTGACCGATATCTCGGACTTCCAATCGTTGAACGACCGCCTGCGCACCTCGGCCATCACCTGACGGTACTTGAGGTGAAGGTAGCTTCTTGTTGTGTGAGCAAATCTGAGAACGATATTTAGTAATTAAGAAGGTGTGTGCGTGTTTGCGTGCATGTGTGTTATGTTTACTTTCTCTGCGTAATATTGAATATTCATTTATTGTGTGAAAGGTGAGTTGTTGAAAGATTCAAATGCTAGGCAGGCCTGCATGCCTAATTTGTGACCCTTTGAAAATAAACTTCGCTCTTTTTTTTTAAATTTTTTTTCTCTCTCTGCCTCTCTCTTTCTGTTTATCTCCTTCCGTCTCTCTGTCTGTGTGTGTATGTTTCTCTGTCTTCCTGTCTATGTCTCTATAGCTGTGTGTGTATGTGCGTGTGTGTGTGCGTGTGCGCGTGAATATGAAATCAAGAAGCTACATCATAGCACTCCAGACATTCCCACTCTGGCGATACCATTGCCAGTCTCATTGAACGTCCGCTTGCGCTTTCCTCTACGCCAAGAGTGTCGTCCGGCTCACCCTAAATCAGCCCTCCCACTCCCCACCATGTGTGGTGCTTTTTATTTTGCTGCACGTTCCACTCGATCCCATAGATTCTTCCCCACACCAGCCTTGTCATAACCTAGCTGACTGCACACAGGAGCGGCAGCAGCCAGTCTATCAGGCTGTTCGTTTCCCCGCACCCCCGCATGCCCTGGACGGAATATCCATCTTATGTTCGTGACCTTCGTCTTTTCGAGCGACGGAAGCCACTCAACGCCGAACAAAGCAGATTCTGTTGAAACCAGCATGCTTTGCGAATCAGTCACAAACACAGTCCTTCTCTACCATTCTCACATACCGCCATTACACCCCCGACTTGTGCCTGTATCTCTCTGTGGATGTCTATTTAATTATCTCTGTCTTTCCATTTCCCCTCCTCTCTCTCTCTCTCTCTCTCTCTCTCTCTCTCTCTCTCTCTCTGTGAATATGTTTTGAGAGAGAGAGAGAGAGAGAGAGAGAGAGAGACAGAGAGAGACAGAGAGAGAGAGAGAGAGACCATTACGTAATTAGTCAAGAAGAAATATTGGGCGGTTGAGCATATTTGTTACAGACAAGTTGGTTAGAATACCATGGATCAAGAAGAAGACTAACACTGACATGCTACAAGATCTGGACATGGATGACAACTGGCCCATGGACAACACCGTGAATGAGAAACTGACATACGTTGGCCATGTTAAACATCACAGAGGCTGGGAGAGAACGGGGTGGAGGGTGGTTCCTGGTAGAAGAGGCCGGGGTCGTTCAGCAGAGGATGGACACGTGACACATTGCGGAGACCTTACGCATGAAGGTGCTTGAGGCATGAGAACTGACAAGAGATCGAGGATATTTTCAGCCGTAGTAATGAGAGCGACGTTCTGATGATGAAAGTCGACAGAGAAGCCTCTACACCATCTTCGCTCTGATAGACTGAAGGGACTCATGCGATCTGAACGCTAATAGGTCGAATTTCACAGATTCAGTGCTAAGCAAAAAGTCAGTTTGGACCAAACACAAATGGATGGCGGTAAATGGGAAGTAGGAGTGTGTCACAATCATGACTTAAATGTTGTTAACATGGTAGCAGACATGTTGTATTACATATTAAATTAAAGGGTGCTGTATAAGGAAAACTACTTTATATAAGCCCATGGCAGATAATGGAAGTCGCTAAAGACGATTAATAATCCCATGGCAATTAATCAGTTTAGAGTTAAAGCTTAAAACTATCAGTCTTTCATAAGATTCACAGACAAGTACAAGCATAGAACCTTGAATAGTTGGGCCTCAAGTTTTTGTTTAAAGCGAAACCGCCGTCCACTCCCACTTCGCGCCCAGCATAATGTTCACGCCTGTAGTAGGTTTGTTTTCTGGCTTGCATCATGGCTGCCCTCATGTCCTCGGATGTACCAAGTCTGTGTTTGGTAGGGAATACGGAGTCATCGTACGGCAGCTCACAAACTGTATCTCTTACAAGAGGCAGATGATACGCTCGGGGTACATGGGCGTTACTCTTGCACTCCTCGACCACGCCTGGATACGGCCGATGAACAACTATTTGTCCTTGATCACGGTACTGTGAAGTGAAAGGTTCACAACTATCTTCATATTCTAAATGCGATCCGCGTTCAGTGTCAATTCTGTCCGGGGACAAAACGTTAATAGTAACCGGTTTCTTCTGAAGAATTAACGATTCATTCATTTCGCCTTCGTTATTACCCTCTTGATCCTTACCGACCCTGGGATCGAAGAGAACAACCTCATTGTTTGCATCGATTTGCGTGGAACAGATTTCGAGCACTTCATTATACAATGGCTCTTCTGTGGACACCTTTGCCTTATCTTGATCATACAAGTTAACCCTGGGAGATGACAAGTTTTGGCTCAGTGATGCCTCTCTAAGCTGATTCTCTTCCATTGAAAGGTTTAACTGTCCGCTGTTGTCATCAGCATACCTTACCCATTCTTTTTTCTGCGGTATAATGTCATCATGAATTGGCTGCCCAACCGACAAAGACGAATGAGTATCGTTACTGCCAATATATTCTGAACCAGCAGAATGGTGGTTCTTCGCCATCAGGTTAGAGTATTCACTAAAGGTGACATGGCTTTTTTTAAGCTCATTTGGTATTTGTGACCTGAGGAGAAAAGCTGTATCCATCTTTGGGGATGACCTATTTAGCTGTTTGTTGACATTGCTATCAACTGGGGCCATGTTTACAGAAGCTTGTGCTTGTTTGGAAGCCTCGTTGTGTGGTAATAAAGACTTGGCGATAGAGACGACAGCTGTGTCACTCTGCTTCAGTACATTGTCGTCTGTTTGATTCAAGAAGCGTTGCTGAGAATCTGCAGTCTTCGAATTTTGAGCATGAAGGAACTTCATTTGGTGAAATTCTGAAGTTTTTGATAACTTCTGTTTTATTGTCCCTTGACTTGAAGGTGATTTTTTCGACGCCATGTTAACTAACCCTCATATAGCAGTCCAACCAGGAAACATAACTGTGGTTAGATTAAATCCACACCCGCTATAATATTTGAATCTGCTATAACATTTATTATAGACCTTGTTAAATGGGAATTAGTACATACATAATCATTTCTAGTATAAGATATGATACAATGTAAACAGATCGTCCTAGTTAGTACTAATTTCCACAACTACAGCGTTAAATTTGGTTCGTTTTTGGTAGTTTAGACCAAACCGCGCCTCCACTAATATCGGAACAGATCCAATCATAGCAAGACGACATGTCTGCCGGCAGACAACGCTGGCCTTTTCCGTGTTTTCTCTACCAGTCTACACCGGTGCTACATAATACCTAAATGTAACAGAGTACAGACGAATACTAGAAATGCGCAGTAAGCACGGAATCTGTGGGTCTATACTTCTTTCGTATGCACACGGAATCAATGCGTCTGTTCTTCTTTCGTATTCACACGGAATCAATGGGTCTGTTCTTCTTTCGTATTCACACGGAATCGATGGGTCTGTTCATTCGTATTCACACAGAATCAGTGGTCCATTCTTCTTTCGTATTCACACGAAATCGATGGGTCTGTTCTTCTTTCGTATTCATGCGAAATCAATGGGTCTGTTCTTGTCTTGACCAAGTATAAACAAATGACCAAATACTACAGGAAACAAATGAAAATCGTAAATTGATTAGAGAAATTAGACGTAGACAGTCAACATTTTTTGGACATGTTATAAGAAGAAATGAATTGGGAGAACATGGTGACAATTGGCAAGATCAAAGAGAACAGACCAAGGGGAAGACAGAGAAGTAAATACCTGGATGGCTTGGCCACATGGCATCGTCGAGACAGGAACACTGAGCTGATCCACGACTCTGGTGATCGAGTGAAATGGCGAGTCATGACCGCCCATGCTTTCCGGCATGGCACATGATGGATGGATGGTTCTTCTTTCGTATTCACTCGAGAGAAATCTTCTACTCGTTCGCCATTCCGTAAATGTCTACAAAGAATTCAATTTTTTTTAAAATAAAATAACATTGTGCTTTATTGAGAGCTGGTTGGGACTCCTAAATAGCTTTATGTGGATGTCTCTGTGGTCCAATATTCAGTCCGCTGTTAGAGAAGTGGGGGTGAATTTACGGTCTTCTTAGAGTGTCTTAGTGCTGGAGAAGGGACCCAGCGTCCATCAGCCAAGTGGTGTTATTGGAGAAGCACAGCTTGCAGCATATGTAACACCCTATACACCCTCAGGGAGGCGAGACTAGTAAATGACTCAATGGATGGATATATTTTTTTTCGCTCGCTCGCTTTGAACTCCGAGAAGATTCGAAGGCAACCCAAGACGGGGAAATAGGAGGAACACCAGGAGAGACAACAACTCATAAAGCGCCCTGAAGGAATCAGCACCATAGGACGGGGTGGTGCCACAATTACTCCAGGCCTTAACAAGTGCGCGACTCTGACCAGACATGTAAAGCCACAAGGATGAAACGAACACAATTGCAGCAACTCAACCCTTTCAAGGAAGCAGATATACGCATCTATATTTTCGAAAGAAGTCTTAGATACACCATAAAGGCCCCAATTACAACCAATTCGATACACTCGAAGGTTGAATGGGGCCATTCGCCTCAAGCAAAGCGAATTTTGTGTGTGGATTAGCTTTCCCTATTAACAGTGTCCCTCGCCATCAGGCGAACCCACTCCGACTTCAGAGGTACTTGTAATTAACGTCCCCAAGTCAAGGGCGATTGGTCAACATTTTAGTTCAACTGTCCGGTATAGGGTTGAACCCTTTATCTCGGCATCAGCATACCGGATGTTTAAGAACAATCGTTCTTATCCATTAGGCCATACTGACCTACTGGATGGATGTGATTCTGCAACTTTGACCAGATTGCAGGACCATCAAGTCAAACGGAGTCGCGACACGGTAAGAAAGATAGTGAGTACAGTAATACGAGAAGGCTTCAAGTGAAAACATTAAATGTTTATTTTGTTCGTGAATATATTCTGAAAAAGTAAAGAAAAAATATATTATTTTTTGATGTAGTCACTACTGCGTTCAATGCAAGTTCTCCATCGCTGAAAAATGAATATTTTGTACGCATGAGATTTTACATGCATCGTTGGGGTAATTTCCTCTGTAATGTCTGGTATTTTTGTCCTTGCATGGATCAGAAACATGGATAATGACTAAAACAATTACCAATAACCTACAAACATTCAATAACTCATGTCTGCGCAGAATGAAAGGGCTACAGTGATATGACAGAATCGCTCATGTGAAGCTTTTTGAGAGAAGTAAACAAAAATCTCAGTAAATCAAAAGCTAGGGGAAAGAAGCTGCAACTGTATCTTCTTCTTCTTTCGTTCGCTTGAAATATGTCTATAACTGCAATGTTGTCTCTTGTATGAATTTAACAGTCTTTTTTAGTTCACACAGCGGTCCATAGAGTTTATACTGCAACTGTATAAATCAACAATACTGCACTCAAGATCTCCCAAACGGTGCTCCATCTTCAGTAGCCAATGAAAGGTTCGCAAGCAGTGAGTGATAAAAACTCTGCCGCGGAGCAAACACGGCAGAGGTCTTCTGATCGGCAGAAGTCGTCCACCTTCCCCGAATGCTTCGGCCTTTTTACCTTCTTGACATTCTCTAAGGGCGGGCCCGTCCGGGTCATGACTCCGGGCGTCTTTCCTCTGCCGTGCGAGACGTTCGGTCGATTCTGTTGTCCTAATTGTTTGTGCTTGTCCCTTAGCTGTGAACATGCCCCACATGAGAGCCCGTGAAACTGGTGCTTGTGCCCTCACACCACCTTAGCATCTGTGGTCGTGGGGAGTCAGCTTCTTCCCCAGCCACTGCCTCCATTCGCCTTCGTTGCCATGTTCCTTCTGCAAATAGTACCAGAGGAAACATGATTAAACATCTGCCTGCACTTTTCCCCACTCGTTGAGTGTTGTTCAGAACCTCAGAATCGGCCTCTCCAGGTGCCAGTCCTGTTTCGCTGTACTTTACACTTGGTCATAGAGAGCCTTCGCCATCCATAGGAACGACACGAGCCAGTTTATCAGTTCATTTCCTTACACACCTGCATACACTGCGCAGAAAATCAAGACGCTTTTTACCGAGTTTTCTAAGCTGCTGCACGAATGCATATGCCTCACCTTCTGCCCATAGTGACTACCGCTGTATGTAAGGCTGCCTGCTGGGTGGCACCTTGCCCATTCCTATTGTACCAATTTCCCATCCAAAGACTGCCTCTTCAACTTGTGTTACAGTCTCTTGCACAGTTTGTTCCTTTTCTGCTGCGACCCTAGGGTACGAGGGGCGTTCTGAAAGTAATGCACAACATCGTTTTTTCTCAAGAGCTGTTTATTCAAAAATCATAAAATGTATACACAATATAGGGACACAGAGGTCTTTCCAAGGCACAAGGCCAGGTTCTACACTGGCCAAGACCTACTAACCCGTCCTTGTCGTGCGTCCTGGGCAACAGGTCCCTTCGGAGTCCTGGCTAACGTAGCAGGATCGCTGATTCTTCCGAAGTCGGACAGTATCTGCCTGCACGGCGAGGAACCACCAGTCTGCACACCAATAAGCCAGACATGGGACAGCGGATACTCACGCAAACCTCAGTCCGGTGTGACATCACACTGATGTTGGACAACAGGATGTCTTCATCCGACATACAGGACTTCGTGCTGGAGTTCACAGCCAGCGAACGTAAGCAAGCAAGCAGCATACACAATATACATGGATATGTCGTATAAATATCGGTATTATTGAACATTATCTCCATCAACTTATACGTCTTTATGCCAATGCAAAACAAACTCATGTATTCCTTGCCTGAAACAGATTTTGTCTTGATCATGTAGCCACTTCTTCGCGGCATGAATCACTCCTTCATCTTCAATCCTAGTCTCAGGGAGTGCATCTTTACGTGGACCAATCAGAGGGTGCCAAATCGGGACTATAGGGTGGATGGGGTAATACAGATCAAACCAATATGGTGATTGCTTCCCTTGCTGTCGTGAAGGAGAAGCTTCTTCTTCTTCTTCTTTCGTTCGCTTGAAATATGTCTATATCTGCAATGTCGTCTCTTGCATGAATTGAACTGTTTTTTTCAGTTCACACAGTGGTCCATAGAGTTTATCTTCCACTGTCGTCTCTCTAGGCCAGAAGGTTTGCCTAGATATGTTATATTTTGGGCAGTCTTGGAGTATGTGCTCTGCTGTCTGCGACGCCAATCCACATGTGCACATGGCTGTTTCACCAATCTTGAATTTTGTATACATGTGGTTGCGTAATCTATTGTGTCCTGTTCTGAGGCGCAGAATAATGACTTGTTCTGGTCTGTCCATAATGTGGTAGTCATCTTGAGCAGGTTTTGGTGGCTTTCTGACTGATTTGATCATTCTTTTCTTTTGGTGGTATGTAACGGGCACATCAAGCTGTTCCTCTTTGGCTCCTTCCTTAGCCAATTGATCAGCTCTGTCGTTTCCGGGTACTCCACAGTGGGATGGTATCCACTGTATGGTGACTTTATGCTGACTGCTAAGTTCAGAAAGTAGTGTCCTTAGTACTGGCAATTTCCCAGAGAGGAGCGCCTCGAGTACTGATTTTGCATCTGTTAGTAGCACCACAGGTTGTGTACCATTGCTGTTATTTAGTAATTTCTCTGTTGCTATCTTGATTGCCTCAATTTCGGCATCATAGTTATGGCAGTACTTTCCTGTCGGTACTCTGGCTGTGTCCCTAGTATTATTTGGGTATTCTATGTACACTCCCGCTCCTCCATTTCGAACAGCATTTTGTGCTGACCCATCTGTGTAGACTCGGATCCAGAGGTCCTGTGGGTATTCTTCATCAAGGAAGCTGAGAGTGGCTGTTCTGCGCTGCACACTGTTCTGTTCTTCCTTGTCAAATATTCCTCTCACTTTTGTCTGGATTTGTAACGATAGTCTATGCTCATCTTTCAATGGAGTTCGCTCTGGAATAGTTGTTAGGGGGATACCAACTGTGGGCAGATCAGTGGTTTCTCTGCAGAGTCGTTTGGCCTGGTGGATAAAACTACTTCTTTTCAACCGCCCCATAGCTAGGTTTTCAAATCTGTTCTTCATAGGGTGGACTGGCAAGCTGAGGAACTTTTCTGCTTGTATTAGCGTTTTCGTATCTCTGCGCTCACTCAGTGCCTGTGTCCTCCCCATCTTCTCCATTTCCACTATAGGGGTTGATCTCATCCCTCCTGTGGTGACTCTAAGTGCTTGATTTTGCACCTTGTCCAGCTCTTGTAGTGTGGTATTTGATGCTGAACACCACGCAGTTGACCCATATTCCAGGTGTGGTCGTATGCTCTGTTGGTAAACTTTGCTAAGTATTTTCGTACTGGCTCCCCATGTGGTTCCACTTAGCTTTCTCAGGATGGCTATTTTCCTTCTGCTTTTGCTACTGCTTTGTTGATGTGCTTTCTCCATGTCAGCTTGCCATCAAATGTTACTCCAAGGTATGTTGGTTCTTTATCTTCTCTTAGGGGTGTTCCATTTATCTGGATGATCCCTGCCTTTTGTTTTGGAGAGAGGGTAAATAGGGTGGTGCCGCACTTGTCAGTGTTTATGCTGACACACCATCTATTTGCCCATGCAGCAAATGTATCTACAGCTCTTTGTAGCAATCTGGTGGCCACTGATGCATATTCATTTGTGCTCCATAGAACCAGGTCATCGGCGTACATTGCCGCTTTAATTCCATGCGGTAGGTGAGCAACAAGATCATTGATGAAGATTAGAAAAAGTGTGGGGGACAAGACTCCGCCCTGGGGGACACCGTGACGCAGTAGTACTTTCTTGCTCTTGAGTCCGTCTATCTGTACTCGGGCTCTTCTGTTGTGCAAGTATGCTTTCACCCATTTGTACATTCTTCCATTGACTTTGCAGTTTCTCAGTTTCTTCATCAGACCTTCTTTGTCAAAGGCTTTCTTCAGATCTATCCATGCCGCAAGCACCAGCTTCTTCTCTTGGAATGCATCCTCAATTTCTTGAGAGAGGTAGGTTGTCTGATCTTCCGTAGAGTAGCACTGCCTAAAGCCAGGCTGCTGTGGCACAAGGATGTTTTTACTTTCAATGTACCACTGCAGTCTGTGATTGATGATGCGCTCCAGTGTTTTGCAGAGACAGCTGGTGAGGCTAATAGGTCTGTAGCTAGAGGCAATGGAACCATCTTTCCCTGATTTTAGGAGGGGTATCATGATTGCTTCTCTCCAGGCTTGTGGAACACTGCCTAAGGTCCAGCTGTTATTGAAGATCTGCAACAGCTTTGTTTTGGCCTCTGTTCCTAGGTTCCTGATCATTTCATTGGAGATACCATCAGCTCCTGGTGACTTTCTCATTTTCAGTTTTGATATGGCTAGCTCCAGTTCGCTGATTGTGATGGGTGCCTCCAGAACCTCATGTACTATTTCCTTCTGTCCTGTATGTTGTCGTTTCTCTCGAATCTCTTGTTGTTTCTCTGGACTAATTTTGATATTGCTATCTTGTGCGAACGAGTCCGCAAAATGGTCAGCTGCTTGCTTTCTTGTTAAGATTTTTCCATCTTTATGTAGTGCAATTTTTGAGTTTCTCCCTGTGCCCTCGTCATTAAGCTGTTTTATTAGCTTCCACAATTTCCTTGTGTCTCTTTCAAAGTTCAGAGACTCCGTTTTCTCCTGCCAGCTTTTCCGTCTAGCCTTCAGCTTGGCCCTTTGAAATTTGGCTTTTGCATGCTGGAATTTATTGTGGTGCTCTTGGCTGGGTGTGGCCTCTGCTTGCTTTCTACACACTTCAACATCATTATGCAACTGTTCCAGTTCACTACTCCAGTAGGGTTTATATTGTTTACGGGCTCCTCTTGGTACTGTTTCTCGCGCTGCCTGTAGTATGCATTTCCCAAACTCTTCAACTGCTTTATTTATGTCTTTCTCATTGTTCAGGTTTCTAACCAGTATGCTGGTGCGATGCTTGTACAATGCCCAGTCTGCCTTCTTGTAGTTCCACCTCGAGAGGGTGCTGCTTTCACTTACAAGCTCATTTTCTACGGTTAGAAAGACTGGCCGATGGTCACTGCCACCAAGTTGTTTCCCAACAGTTCGTGTAATGTTCCACTCCAGGTCTGGTGAATGAAAAGCCAGGTCAGGTGTAGTTGTAGAGTGCCATGATCTCGAGTAGAAAGTATGTGGGTCGGACGGCTTGTTAATCAACATGAATCTATTCTCATCTTGCCAGTCTTCCAGTCTCTCTCCTCTCTGGTCCATGTGATCATAGCCCCAGCTCTGCGAGTGGCTGTTGAAATCGCCACACACAATCATTTTTTCTTTTAGTGGTAGAGTGTCCAGTGCCTGTGGGCGGTCACTTGGACAGTAGTAATTGATCAGATGTAGATCTGTATTACCTGTCTTAAGTTTAACTGTCTGATACTCAGCCCCTTCCATGTAGACTTTGATTTGGGAAGCCATGATGTTATTTCTTACAAGGGTCAGTATCCCACCTTTTCGCCTGTTCTTTCGGTCAGATCGGTAACACTGGTAGCCTCTGATTTTGAAGGCTATATTTTCATTGAGGTGAGTTTCTTGCAAGCAACATATGCTTACTTTTTCTTGGTCCAAGATTTTTTCTAATTCTATTTTTTTGTTGCTGAGTCCCTCCGCATTCCAGTGCATTATTTTAAGTCTTCGTTTAGTATGGCCAGTCGTCCTATTCTCATGTCCCCTGGCTCCACAGGACATCTGAGAAGGACCTCCAGTAGTTGGGGTTGGACCCTTTCGAGACATAGGGCCCGGCACTGCACCTGCCTGGGGGTCCAAAGCAGGGCGAGCACCATAACGATTAGCAGTAGTCGACATATTCCATTTTGCGTGATTGCGTGGCATCCTGATTTCTGTGGTGCGCCTCTTGGCTGGTTGCCTCCGTCTTCAGCACCTTTCTTTGCTAGAGCAGACTGTGGTCTCACTCGAGTGTAGATGTGTACGCGCGCACACACCTGTCTGCGCGTGCATGTACGTGCATACACATCTAGAGCATACTGGTTATTTTCCGGCGCCAGAGACTCGCCGTCGCCCCTTCTCCTGTTAGTTTAAACAGGCCCGCCACGTGAAGGCCAGGAGTTGGACTTTTGCTGCATAGGTTATGTATTCACGAGCCATTGAGGTATTTGAGCAATGTTGGGCGCTCACCCCAACACCGCGCCTCGGCTACATACAGCAACATTTGGAACCCGAAGGAGAAGCAAGTCTGCTGGATTCTTGTGCGGTCGACAGTTGAACTCTGCGGAAACGTTGATAGAGTTTTTTTTTCAATGCCTTAATGTAAGCTTGCGAATTGATTCTCTCTCCTCTTGGCATAACATCCACGTATCACACCTTGAATATCCCAAAAGACATTGATTATGACTTTTCCAGCTGAAGTTGTCTTGAATTTCTTTTTTCGTGGTGATTGCGGATGATGCCTCCATTGAATGTCCTTTTGTCTCAGGTTCAAAATGATGCACCCAGGTTTCGTCACCTGTAAAGATCTTAGCAAAAAGTTCTCTCCATCAGCATTAAAATGCTCCAACTATTCAGAAAAAATTGCTTTCCTTTGCAATCAGTGGTCATTTGTGAGACTTTTCGCCTATCAGTAAGAATAATGCCCTGCGCACATTTTATTTCTGCGTTGGTGGCTGTGGCAGGACGTCTAAAGTGCGACCGATCAAGCAGCCCTGTATCTACACTTCCAGATCCCCGATCCTTTGATTCTCTTAACCCAGCGACTGTCTGTACTTATGTCGACATGAAAACTCTCATACGTATCACATAGACCTGGGGGTGGGGGGGGGGGGAGAGTAGGAGGAGAGAATTAAGATTATTTCAAGATCGCATCAACACAAGAACCCATTACTTGATATTGTTTTTTCCTTCCATACTTTACAGTACTATACTTCTCGCCCTTCTGAAATTCGTTTGATAACGTAAGTAGATCCGCAAATCACGTTTTGTGTAGACGTCTAGATTTGTTCTAGTATGTGTTATTAAATTTAGCTTCCACTTTTATGCACACTGGGGGTGGGGGAGAAGAAAGCAGCGGAATTTGTAGGGAGGAAATACGAGGGAGGGGGTTGCATTCTGAACATATGGCGAGGGGTGCATGGGCCAAACAAGATTAAGAACCACTGACATAGACGCTTTTGATTGTTCACAAAAGTTCCCGGCTCTGCGACGAGATATTCTATTACAATTTCTTATAAGGCAGGTTGCTAACACGCCCCATTTCAAAGGCATCGGGCAGTCATGTTATTTTGTCGGTTGGGTTGCAATTTGGTACACACAATCAGTAGTCATATTTGAAGTGTGCAAATAATCATGCTTCTCTCTTCATTAGCTCAGAAAAACGATGTGGTGTATTGTTTTCTGAACGACCCTCGTACATCATTCATTCAGTAGCATGTCCTTTGCAGAAACACGCCCCCATAACCTTCTGGAAAACTTCTCGATCACAAGCAAGATGCCCAGAGTCCGATACACTCATCTGAAGATTATCCTGCACCCATCTTCTCCTTAACCTTCCTCTCTTTCCAGGCATATACCCCTCCATTATTGTTCTCTCTACTTTCATATTTCAAGTGACCAAAATATATCAATTTTCTTTGTTTTATCGTCTTTAATAGCCAACCCTCTTCAATATTCAGCTCTTGAAGTATGGGTGCATTTGTTCTTTTCTTTATTAAAGATATTCTTAGAACTCATTATAACATTTATATTCAAAGGCATTTATGCGCTGCTCATCTTGTTTAGTAAGTATCCAGGTCTCACAGCTCGAACATCTGTCTCAAGAATTTTGTGCCTTTCAGATATAGATATTATCTTGCACTTTCGTCGTCAAAGTATCATGGGAGGAATAGTTTATGTTCCACTGCCTGTTAGGTGACACAGGATAGTATCAATACATGTGATTGTACAATGTCTTTGATGTTAATACATTTTCTTCTCAATAGTCCTCTTGCTCTCCTATCAAATCTTTATTAATGTAGTGCCAGTGCTGGTAGTTGATAGTGTTGTATTCTAATGAGATGGCTAAACCATTTGATCTTCTGCCTTTCAATTTTATGTGGGACAAGTTGGTGATGCCACTGTCTGATATTATTTCTGACTCAGTCTTGGAAAGTTCAAACTGGCAGCTCTTCTCAGCATCTAATCTCACAAGTGCTGATCTGCGTACTATTTTGGATAATGCCCAGGTTTTAAACTTGTCACTATGCAGACATAGATATGTATGGATGTTTCAGTATGAGCGATAGCGGATATATAAAAATATAAAAACATTTGCTTTTTAATATCTGATTTTGATTTCTGTCTATTCTAGGTTATTTTGTGATCCTACTTCCTAGATATTTAAATTTTTAACCCGTTTCAGAGGTGTACTATTTATCAGTATATTCAGTGGATGGATATATGTGTGTGGTGGTGGTTGGGGAGGAGAGAGAGAGAGAGAGAGAGAGAGAGAGAGAGAGAGAGAGAGAGAGAGAGAGAGAGAGAGAGAGAGAGAGAGAGAGAGAGAGAGAGAGAGAGAGAGAGAGAGAGAGAGAGAGAGAGAGAGATATGAAAGCAAGCATATGCTGCATGCACATATTGGTGTCCCCCGTAGAACCCAAAATGACTCTTATGGTCCCAAAGCAACTAAGACCCAACAAACAAACAAGTATATTACAAATGAGTTTATTTACACAAACACGTACAAAAATGACAGAGATTGGTCAGTCTTCATAGCAAGAACTACAACCACAACAACAAAAAAAACAAGATGTGTATTGTGTACAAACTGAAGCAGATGTTGAACATGGCCACAGACAAGATAAAACAACAGCCAACAAAAATATGAGTTACGTGAGTACAAGCTGCCTGTTGTCTGAGTACGCTCTCGTCTTTATAAGAGGCCTGCTCCACAGCGATGGTTGGTGGTCGTGGATCTTCAGCACTGTCGATATTGGGACTTCTTTGTACATTTTACTACCACTGGAATCCTGCATCATCTTTTACCATGGGAATCCTGCATCATAATCTTATACCACGGGAATCCTGCATCATAATCATTTACAACGGGGATCCTGCATCATAATCTTTTACCACAGGAATCCTACATCATAATCTTTTACCACGGGTATCCTGCATCATAATCTTTTACCACAGGAATCCTGACCATATCCTCATATTGTCTGTCCATGTACATCTGTGACACCCTCAAATTGTTTGCTTTTCATTTTCCCTATCACTATGGTTTTTATTAGACTGTTGCGGCATTTGATGTGATCAAAGTACCTTGAATACCCACATAATACGCTCCATTTCCAAATTTAGGGTGAAGCAGTGATAAAAGCACTTAGTACCCCAAAGCTTGAATGACTTGCTTCTTGCCAGTTAGAGGCATTGCGGACTGACACCCTAGTGTTGTGAAAATGGAGGTTTCATTCATCCACACTTACTTACCGCCAGCCCAAGCCATGACACCTAAGATACTTTTGATATATCCTTTACGGGACACAGCAGTTAACCGCAGGATTGTTTGCCTGTTTGTGATTTACTGGGCAAGTTTACGTTCAGTATTTTGCCAATGCTTTCCGAACGACGCTCAAACCATTGTATGAAAATCAGCACCCAAATCGCCTGCAGATGTGTTTCAAACACAGTATGCGAATTCCTTTGACATAAACTGACAATATGGAACAATTTTCTTTTTGGTGGGATGAACTCGGAAGAATCTCCATGTGCAATGAATGGCGGAAATGCATTTAATGTCATAAAGCTGGAAATTGCAAATACACACGAACTACTACACAATATTTTTACAATAGACTATAGATCTTCTCAAGATCTACAGAACAAAAGTAATATAGTCATCTATAGAACAAAAGTAATCCCCCCCAATTAAAAAAATCAGTCAGTGAATATCTATGTCTTCTTCTTCTTTCCACTCTGTTTTGTTGGCGTGGCATCGCCTTTCCTCTTCACCCCCTTGGGAGTTGCTTTTCCTTTCTTCTTTCTCTCTGCCTTCTCTTTCTCCTCCAGCTCCATGTTCTCTCGTTCAATAAGTGTGATCAGGGTGTTGCATCTTCTCTGTAGCTCCTGTTAGGAATGATGAAACATTATAATAAATAGTATCTAAGAGTCGGGACAGTCTCAACATTAGAATATCTAAGTCGCTTAAATATACACATATATATGAACATGTGTGTTGTATATTTCAGCTTGAAGAATGTATCTAATTACTTTATGCTGTGTGATTTCGGCTATATGCCTGGCAATAAATCGTGCAATCTATTGTTTGTGTCTTCGTTATTTAAATTCACTACAGGAAAACATTCTAAATTACAATTATTTTGTCCACCATCTATCTCTCCTGTCTATTTTACAAAAAGTATACACCACTGACTACAAACAAAGACAATAAAATTAATAATAACTGCACAAATTAACCAATACTTCAAACTTACCATAGCAGTTCTGGATTTTATAAACCAATCAAAGCGGAACTGAGGTGCCTGCCTCACTGCCTGCCGAAGCTCATCGTAGACATTTTCCTTGTCGAAGCCCAGCTTGTGGAGCATGCACACCAGGAAACGGTCTTCCTCTTCCGTGTAGTTCTTGCCCTTGTTTGTGCCGTACTGAATTCTCAGCTGGTGGAACGGAGCTCTGTATCGTGACATCTGTGTACAACAGAACAGAAAAGACAAGAATTAAAAGGAAAATCTATGTATTACTGTTTAAATTATGCAATACCTTCAAGTGGTTGTTGAGAAAGGTGGTGGTTGGGGTACGTATTTCACAACTCCATCCATCATGTGCCATGCCGGTAAGCATGGGTGGTCATGTTTTGCCATCTCACTTGATCACCAGAGTCGTGGATCAGCTCCATGTTCCTGTCTCGACCGTGCCACAAGGTCAAGCCATCCAGGTATTTGCTTCTAGGTCTTCCTCTTGGTCTGTTCCCTTCGATCTTACCAGTTGTCACCAAGTTCTCCAATCCATTTCTTCTCATAACATGCCCAAAATATTGTGACTGTCTGCGTCTAATGTCTCTAATCAGTTTGTTCATTTGTTTCTTGAAGGACCTGTTCATTGGTCTTTCTGGCTGTCCATGGTATTCTTTGCATTTTCCTCAGAAACCACATTTCTACAGCCATCAGATTATTTTCAGCTTGACCGCTCATTGTCCAAGCTTCACATCCATATATAAGTACAGGTTCTATGTAGCACCTCAACACTCTTTTTCTCGTTTCAATTGACATCTTTTTATTGGTCAATATGTTTTTCATCTTGCTAAAGGCTACCTTTGCCATGGTGATTCTTGTTCTAATCTCTTCAAGGCATCTCCCATCAGATGTTATTACTGTTACGAGATAATTGTACCTATTCACTTGTTGAAGAATATTCCCATCACTTGTATGTTACATTGTGGTATTTCGTTCTTCCTAGTGACGACCATAATCTGTGTCTTTTTACAATTTAATTCTAACCCTCGTTGTTCACTGTGTGTAACAACTGCATCTACTAAATGTTGCAAGTCCTGTTCATTGTCTGCAATCAAGACTGTATCGTCTGCGTATCTAATGTTATTGATGCATCGTCCCCCAATGTTGATTCCTTCCATATCTTCAATATTTCTGAAAATTCTTTCACTGTATAGGGAAAACAGATCTGGAGACATTACACATCCCTGTCTCACACCTCTCTTAATAGGCTGATATTGGTCTACTTCATTATCAACTCTTATGGCAGCTTGTTGTTTCCAATATATGTTTTTTACAAGTCTAAGGTCTTTTCCATCAATTTGTAGATCTTCAAGCATCCTTATCATGTCAACATGTCTCACTTTATCGAAAGCCTTTGTGTAGTCAATAAAGCAAAGATATAGATCTTTGTTTACTTCTATAGAACTCTCAATTACTGTTCTCAGTATATACACAGCATTTACTGTACCCTTTCTTTCTACAAACCCACATTGTTCTTCTCTTATTTCAGGTTGTATTTTCCTCCTAATTCTTTGCATAATTCTTAGCAAAATCTTCGTGATGTGACTCATTATACTAATTGTTCGATGTTGATCACATTCCAAGGCTCCTGATTTCTTTGGGATTGCAATAAATACAGAATTACATAACTCATGAGGTATATTTCCAGTATCATATATTGTATTAAGCAGACTGGTAACTTTATCTATTCCATATTCTTCTAAAGCTTTAATCATTTCTGTTGTGACGCTGTCTGAACCGGGGGTCTTGCCAGATTTCATATGGTTAAGAGCATTCTGAACCTCCATCTTCAAAATTGCTGGTCCTTCATTATTATTTTGAACATCGTAGTGTTCGTCTCTGTTGTCGTCATAAAGGTTTTTCACATAATCTGACCATACATGTAAGATCTGCTCTTTTTCTATTATGACTCTTCCATCTTTTGTCTTTAGGCAGCCTGCTGATGTACGTGTTCTTTGATTAGTAAGCTCCTGGATTCTTTTGAGCATTAGTTTTGCATTTTTACTGTTGTGTTGTTTTTCAATTTCTCCACAGTTTTTCTCAAGCCATGTTTCCTTTGCCTCCCTACCTAAGGTTCTGACTTTTCTGTGAATTTCTTCATATTTGGCAGGATTATTATCTTCTTGTTTCCATTAGTTGTAAAATTTCTTCAGTCTTACGGCCCACTTTCTTTAATTTTGGAAGTTTTTACTTCTGCAGCATTTCCCATTGATCATCTACATCTTGAAATAGGATCTCTAGATCAGACAATAAATCAAATTTGTTCTTTACTTCTATGTTAAAATTATCTTGTATTTCTTTGTCAGTTTTCAATTTGCACAAGTCATATTTAGTTTCCTGCTAAATACTTGACTTTCTTTAACTTTACCCTCAATGTGCCTGTAATTAATCTGTGATCACTGTAACAGTCTGCATTTGGAACTGTTTTTACGACTGTTAACGCATTTCGAAACCTTCTGTTAATCAGGATGTAATCTATCTGGTTTATAATCCTGCTGTCTGGACTCCTCCATGTCCATAATCTTCTAGGATGCTGTTTAAACCAGGTGTTTCCTACAACCATTTCTTGTTCTTTTGCCCATTCTACAAGTCTGTATCCTCTTTCATTTCTCTCTCCCAAACCATGGTTGCCTACACTGCATCCATCGCCTTGCTTTCCTATTTTTGCATTTAAATCACCCATTATGATATTTATTTCTGATTTTTTGCAGTTCTTCAAAGCAGACTCCATGTCATTATAAAATTCCTCTATACTTCACTGCATTCACTTGTTGGGGCATAAACTTGAATGATGTTTATTTTTTTATTTCACAACTAAGTTGTTATATTTACAACTTTCATCTCCTCCTGGGCATTGAGCTGAGTATGTTGACACATTTGTGTGTGTGTGTGGTTTTTGTTGTTGTTGCTCATTCTGAACTCAAGCATTGTCCATACATGTGCTACTACTTCTAGTGCACTTGACTTATTTTTGTGTGTGGATTAGCTTTCCTTATTACCAGACTGAGAGAGAGAGAGAGAGAGAGAGAGAGAGAGAGAGAGAGAGGAGAGAGAGAGAGAGAGAGAGAGAGAGAGAGAGAGAGGAGAGGAGAGAGAGAGAGAGAGAGAGAGAGAGAGAGAGAGGCAACGGGCAGGATAAGACAGAGGAACGCAAAAGATAGGGAGAGTTACGATGCAGCAGATAGGATGAGATGGATGGATACTACATATATAAAGAGAGAAGGTTGCAGCAGACAGGATGAGATGGATGGATACTACATATAGGAAGGGAAATGGTTGCAGCAGACAGAATGAGATGGATGGATACTGCACACAGGAAGGGAGAAAGTGGCAGCAGATGGGATGAGGCACAGGGATACCACATATATAAAGAGAGAAGGTAGCAGCAGACAGGCTGAGATTGACGGATACTGCATACAGGGAGGGAGAAGGTTGCAGCAGACACAATGAGGCACAGGGATACCACATAAAGAGAGAAGGTAGCATCAGACAGGCTGAGATTGACGGATACTGCTTACAGGAAGGGAGAAGGTTGCAGCAGACAGAATGAGGCACAGGGATACCACATATACAAAGAGAGAAGGTAGCAGCAGACAGGCTGAGATGGATGGACACTACATATAGGAAAGGAGATGCTGCAACAGCAGACAGGATGAGAGAGAGAGAGAGAGAGAGAGAGAGAGAGAGAGAGAGAGAGAGAGAGAGAGAAGAGAGAGAGAGAGAGAGAGAGACAGAGAGAGAGAGACAGAGACAGAGAGAGAGAGAGACAGAGAGAGAGAGACAGAGAGAGAGAGACAGAGACAGAGAGAGAGAGACAGAGAGAGAGACAGAGACAGAGAGAGAGAGAGAGACAGTGAGAGAGAGAGAGAGACAGAGAGAGAGAGAGAGACCAGAGAGAGAGAGAGAGACAGAGACAGAGAGAGAGAGAGAGAGAGACAGAGACAGAGAGAGAGAGAGAGAGAGACAGAGAGAGAGAGGGGGGGATGCAGCAGACAGGAAGAGACAGAGAGAGCAAAGCAGTGGGCAGGATAAGAAAGACAGACGCAACAGACAGGAAGGGGAAGGTTGCAGAAGAAAGACATGCAGATGGATACTGCATATAGGAAGAGAGAAGGTTGCAGCAGTCAGGCTGAGAATGAAAGATGTAGCAAAGGATGAGAAAAGGACACACACACTGGGAAGAGAAGGTGCAGCCACAGCAAGCAGATACAGTACCACCAAGTGTCTCTAAACATGTGGCATCACCTGCAACTGCAACAAAGACCCTCCCTTCCCCAAGCTGCAGCAGTGTACTGGTCAAAGAAAATGGATCATAACTGAATGAAAAAACATACCTTTGCATCCAAGGCCTTCTTGATGCTGATCCTGCGCTGGATCCTGGCCTCACCACGCTCAATCTGAGCCATGATCCTCTCAATGTCCTGCAGCTCATTGCAACGCTCCCAAAATACGCTGCTGTACTGGTTGACCTATAAATTAACCAATTGAAATATAATGACCAATTCTAAAACAGGTTAGTTTTTTTACTACAGATTATTAGATATCTTTTAATAATAATTTTAAAAGTTAAACAAAGAATGTTTATTCTTTACTATAGACCGTCAGTGTTTTGTTTGTTGATTGAATTTTTTTTTTGTTTTTAAAATTTCATAGTGTTTATTACTTTAATCTCTTCACAAAATTCACTTCAGGATAGAACAAACATTATGTACAAGTTCTCAGTTACGTCTTATAACTTATGCATGTAATACAACTACAATTAGATAAGATTTCAAGACTTAAAATAAGCATGTAATTACAACTAGATAGATTTCAAGATTGAAAATATGTAGTTTTTAACTAAAATCCATTCAGTATCTTTCTTGGTGTGGAGGTTAGTTATTTGTTTAATGTTTAATATTGAGAACAGATGTTGATTATGCTTTGTTTGTTTTGTGTTGTGTCCCATCAACTCAACACAAGCTACTACAAGTGAGTGCAGTGCACTGTACTGATTTTGCGCTATTACCAGTGTCCCTCGGCATGAGGCGAACCCTTCTCTGACTTCAGAGATACTTGTAATTTAAGCTCCCCACTGTCACAGCCACAGCCAACAAGCAGTGCAGTTTAACCGCAGTACTTACCTCTTCAGGGGTACTTGTAATTTATGCCCCCCACCGTGACATCACAGCCAACATACATTCAAGTTTAACCGCAGTACTTACCTCTTCAGGGGTACTTGTAATTTATGCTACCCACTGTGACATCACAGCCAACATACATTCAAGTTTAACCGCAGTACTTACCTCTTCAGGGGTACTTGTAATTTATGCTACCCACTGTGACATCACAGCCAACATACATTCAAGTTTAACCGCAGTACTTACCTCTTCAGGGGTACTTGTAATTTATGCTACCCACTGTGACATCCCAGCCAACATACATTCAAGTTTAACCGCAGTACTTACCTCTTCAGGGGTACTTGTAATTTATGCTACCCACTGTGACATCACAGCCAACATACATTCAAGTTTAACCGCAGTACTTACCTCTTCAGGGGTACTTGTAATTTATGCTACCCACTGTGACATCACAGCCAACATACATTCAAATTTAACCGCAGTACTTACCTCTTCAGAGGTACTTGTAATTTATGCTCTCCCACTGTGACATCACAGCCAACATACATTCAAATTTAACCGCAGTACTTACCTCTTCAGGGGTACTTGTAATTTATGCTCTCCCACTGTGACATCACAGCCAACATACATTCAAGTTTAACCGCAGTACTTACCTCTTCAGGGGTACTTGTAATTTATGCTACCCACTGTGACATCACAGCCAACATACATTCAAGTTTAACCGCAGTACTTACCTCTTCAGGGGTACTTGTAATTTATGCTACCCACTGTGACATCACAGCCAACATACATTCAAGTTTAACCGCAGTACTTACCTCTTCAGGGGTACTTGTAATTTATGCTCTCCCACTGTGACATCACAGCCAACATACATTCAAATTTAACCGCAGTACTTACCTATTCAGAGGTACTTGTAATTTATGCTCTCCCACTGTGACATCACAGCCAACATACATCAAAGTTTAACCCCAGTACTTACCTCTTCAGAGGTACTTGTACTTTAAGCCCACCACTGTGACATCACAGCCAACATACATCAAAGTTTAACCTCAGTACTTACCTCTTCAGGTGTCTTGCCTTCCACCTCCCTGGCAATGCTTTCAATGTCATCACGGCCAAACTTCTCGTTGGCTTTAATAAACTGTTGGAAGTCTCGCTTGCTCCAGTTGGTGAAACCCTGCAGATCATTGCATAGTAAGGTTTGAAACAGTTCTCTAAGATACTAAACATGACATGACATGGTGTCTCCCCCCCCCCCCTCTCCTTCTTGCACCTGACCCACACAAGCAGGGATTCAAAAGTCTGGAGACACAGATAAGCCACACAAAACAGAAGGTTCTAGTCATCGCCATGCCAGCTGGCGTAGGCATTCAAGACTCTCCACAGATCTCGGTCTTTAGTTTTCTGGGTCAATTCTGCTGATGATATTCCTCCATCTCCATACCACCATCCCAATCCATCCAGCATCATTTCTCTTGATCTGCCTTTCTTCCCCTCGAAGGTTTAGTATAAAATATAAATAACCCTACACCAATGACATTATTTTAAAATGTGTGATCCACTTCAGTGGAAGAGTTCCACCTGATGCCCACCATCTTTCATCATAAACTATCTATGGAAGCAGATCTTTTAACATCATGATTGTCTGTGTCGATGTTGACATCCTCAACATCTTGTCCGTGCTTATGTGTATCGGTGGATGCAAACCTTCCTGTGTGTGGAAACATTTTTAACACCCCCCCCCCCCCCTCTCTCTCTCTCTATGTGCATGCATACAGACCTTTCAAACATCTTTGATTGTGTGTGAGCATGCATGTGTGCAACTGTCAGTTATACCCTCACCATAGATGTACTCATCCCTACAAGACAACTTAATGCATCCTTGACTAGCTACAACACATACAGTCCATACTTAATCCCCCTATCTGTAGCAAACATCTTAGTAGTAGCAATAGGAGAACCCCAAAAGGCACATCCACATGTGCCAGATATGGGGTGCGTTCTGGATGTGGTATGTCAACAGAGATATAAACCAGAAATATTAAGAATAAAAAAGTATATAACATGGCATTACTCTCTTTCGACAAAAATCACCTTCAAATGAATATCCTACGTGTGGCTGACTTCAGTTACAGGATTATTAACCTGAGACAGGCAATGGACCCTAACATAACTTCTCTTCTGAGGTTGAACGGGGTAGGGATAATGGTAGAATCGAATGAAAAAAAAAAAAGTAGCCTTGGATCAAAATGCTGTTCCTAACCATAAAGTTAGGGTGGGATAGCAGGTTGCACTGCTGATCCTACTGAAATACCACATACGTCATTAGCTGAGCACAACATGAACACGAGCCAGCTTTACCTCAAGGCATGACAAAAACATACTTTTTAAACAAGCAAAGATGGCTGCCTTGCAGGGCCATCAGGCGAGGGCAGAGCTGTGGGAAACAACCCACAGTCAGAAGTGCAACGGCCTGGTCAAACAGATCAGATATTGTAGAGTCAGTGGGGAACAAGGACATGCACACATCTACAGAAATCTGCTATTCTCATAAATATATGACAAGTGAGCCACACCAATCTCCAACATGCCGCTGGCTGCATCCCACCAAGAGATCCCAGCTGCCATGGCTAAGACATGTCAGAGAAAAATGCAGAAAGCATGTCAGTCTCTGGAGCGTGACAGCCAGCCAGAACTGGAAACTCTGGTTCCTAGTCACAGTCGGGCTCTGATTTTATCTTCAACTGCTGATTCTATCTTCTAATTTCCTGTTTGTGTCTCTAATATTCTGTTTCTGTCTCTAATAGTCTTTTTCTGTCTCTAATATTCCATTTGTGTCTCTAATATTCCGTTTGTGTCTCCAATATTCTGTTTCTATCTCGAGTTATGCAGACAATGACCAATCCCCCTTAATCACCTCTTTGTACACACTTGCTTGATTAAGTGTTAATATTGACAGTGTGGTTACAATTTCTGTTTCATTGTATTACCTCTTTCAGTAAAGCTTCCTTCTCTGTTAGTTCTTCATCATCGAGTGGTGCAGACTGGTCAATCTTTCCCTGTTCTTCTTTACGGATTCGGTCCGCATCTGCCCCAAACTCTGGATTTTTAGGAACCTAACAGACATACATACAATCAAGTTTACAATATATATATTTAGATAAAGAAAATTGACAGCTGTTAAACAAGAATGAGAGAACAAATGACTGAACAAACTATTTACAAAGAGTTAAGAACTGGGCACGCAGGAAGAGAGACAGATAGATGGGCAGACAGACAATGTGAGTGAGTGAGTGAGAGAGAGAGAGAGAGAGAGAGAGAGAGAGAGAGAGAGAGAGAGAGAGAGAGAGAGAGAGAGAGAGAGAGAGAGAGAGAGAGAGAGAGAGAGAGAGATTATTAAAAGAGTAATTAGTACTACTTCTAAATGCAAGTAATCAAAATATATACATACATACATCTAGTTTGTTAGTCCAAGAGACCAAACATCACTGTAACCATACCCATCCCACAATATAACTATACCAAGAATCTTACCTTGTATCCAATGGTCTTTCTAAAGTAATAGATCTCCTTGTCCAGGAGCTCAAACAGACGAGGTGGGAAGAACTGGAAGTCCTGGATGCTGGGCTGTTTTGGTGGACGAGGTGCCTGGAGAGGAAAGAAAAGTTGTACATATAAAAGCAGATCTCTGGGAAGTTTCAAGTACAAGAAGGAGATGTATGAGAAGTTACAAGTAGAAGATCTTTGAGAAGTTACAAGTAGAAGATCTTTAAGAAGTTACAAGTAGATCTTTGAGAAGTTTCAAGTAGAAGATCTTTGAGAAGTTACAAGTAGAAGATCTTTGAGAAGTTACAAGTAGATCTTTGAGAAGTTTCAAGTAGAAGATCTTTGAGAAGTTTCAAGTAGAAGATCTTTGAGAAGTTACAAGTAGAAGATCTTTGAGAAGTTACAAGTAGAAGATCTTTGAGAAGTTACAAATAGAAGATCTTTGAGAAGTTACAAGTAGAAGACCTATGAGAAGTTACAAGTAGAAGACCTATGAGAAGTTACAAGTAGAAGATCTTTGAGAAGTTACAAGTAGAAGATCTTTGAGAAGTTACAAGTAGAAGATCTTTGAGAAGTTACAAGTAGAAGATCTTTGAGAAGTTACAAGTAGAAGATCTTTGAGAAGTTTCAAGTAGAAGATCTTTGAGAAGTTTCAAGTAGAAGATCTTTGAGAAGTTACAAGTAGAAGATCTTTGAGAAGTTACAAGTAGAAGATCTTTGAGAAGTTACAAGTAGAAGATCTTTGAGAAGTTTCAAGTAGAAGATCTTTGAGAAGTTTCAAGTAGAAGATCTTTGAGAAGTTTCAAGTAGAAGATCTTTGAGAAGTTACAAGTAGAAGATCTATGAAAAGTTACTAGTAGAAGATTTATTAGAAGTTTCAAGTAGAAGATCTATGAGAAGTTACATACAGAACATCTATGAGAAGTTACATAAAGAAGATCTACGAGAAGTTACATACAGAATATCTATGAGAAGTTACATAAAGAAGATCTACGAGAAGTTACATACAGAACATCTATGAGAAGTTACATAAAGAAGATCTATGAGAAGTTACATAAAGAAGATCTATGAGAAGTTACATATAGAAGATCTATGAGAAGTTACAAGAAGAAGAGGCATATCTATGAGAAGTTACAATTATAAGCAGATCTTTGTGAAGTTCCAAAAAGAGACAGACCAATGAAAAATTCCAAGTAAATGAAGCAGACTATGAGAAATTACAACTTTAAGAAGTAGGTATACGAGAAATTACAAGGCCTGTCTCTTTGCTAGCCAAGATGAGAAAAATTTAGTTTGATAATGGCAACAAAACCTTAACACCGCAAGGTACAAGAAGAACAAGATGAGATGAACATAATTAAAAATAAAAACAGACACATATTGATTGCCCTTACTCAAAGGGTCAAAGTAAAAACAAAACCATTGAACACACCAAATCTCAACAAATAAAAATTAACCAACTATAAACATGAAAAATCCCAATTTCATTGGACACACCTAAAAAGGAATAAAGAATGAAAGACCCCAGCTTCATTATACAATCTTTTAACTAAATATAAAACATAAAAAATCCCATTTTCATTAGACAGTGTTATAGAACAAGCCAAGACAAAAATGCCGGTAAGCGCGAGTGGTCAACATTCGCCACTCCACTCGATCACCAGAGTCATGGATCAGCTCCGTGTTCCTGTCTCAACCATGCCATGTGGTCAAGCCATCCGGGTATTTACTTCTCTGTCTTCCCCTTGATCTTGCCAGTTGTCACCAAGTTCTCCGATTGATTTCTTCTCATAGCATGTCGAAACAATGTGACAGTCTACGTCTAATTTCTCTAATCATTTTACTATTTTCATTTGTTTCTTGTAGGACTTGGTCGTTGTTTTTTTTTTTTTTTTTTGGTCTGTCCAGGGTATTCTTTGTATTCTCCTCACAAACCACATTTCCACAGCCATCAGATGTTTTTCAGCTTGACTGTTCATTGTCCACGCTTTATATCATTAGATGAAGATATACACAACGAACAATTTCACTTTTAAAATACACACAATAATAATGAAGGATCCAAACTATAGTGTCAACAAACTATAGCACATGACCTTCACTAAATATAATAGACAAAATATAAAATATCTAAGACTCGTGAGACACTCTCAACAAGATATAAGACATAGAAGATCCAAGTCTAATCAGACACTCAACAACATATAAGACATCCAAGTCTCATCACACACTAGATATAAGACATGAAAGATCCAGGTCTCAAGAGACACTCAACAAGATATAAGACATGAAAGATCCAAGTCTTATGAGACACTCAGCAAGATATAAAACATGAAAGATCAAAATAATTTCAACAAAAACAAATGCAACAAACCTTGGGGGCCTTGGGTTCACTGACACGCAGTGCCTCTCTGAAGTAGGCATCTACGGCATAGTTGGCTTTACGCTCTCTCTTAGGAGGCTCGATCCATGCTCCAATGGTGCCCAGCTTGTGTTTCTCCCTGTAATCTTCACCCTCAAACTGGTACACACTATCTGGGGCATCCATGGTGAATGTCCGCAGACTGCTCTCACCCAGTTGATCCATCTTCTCCTTCAGCTCATTGGTCTGTGTAAAGTCAGATCATGAATACAGATTTGCGTTAGTTTATGCACCGCAATGTGATTTCATATTATTATTGTTATTTTGGCTGTGTGGCGAAGAGGTTATGAAAACTATTCATAATTCCACGTTTTCAGAACACAGATGCAGGCAATTTGGAAGAAGACCGCATGCGCTGGTTTTCATACAAAGGTATGAGTCGCTTAAAAAGTCGACAGGGTCGACTTCATTGCACCGGGTTTTATCCCATATGGCTCGGTCTCTTTCCACAGCACGGGAAGCATCGCACAAAGCACGAGCTCCGTAGCTTTTAGCGACGACCCACAGGGGTCTCAGAACCATTTAACTCGTAAACCAAAGGACGAGGCCCGGTATCGAACCCGCAACCTTCGGAGCACGAGTCAAGCGGCTTAACCACTTCGCCACAGAGACTCCCAATTTCCAGTATGAGTGCCGGTCATTAAGAAAGCAATGGCAAACCATTGAACGTAAACTTGCCAAGAAATCACAAAAAGTCAAAAACTGGTGGGGTTAACTGTCACACCCTGTAATGAACAACTGTCACCTACTGAATGAACACAGCAGTTCTGAGTTTCTGATTGAGTCCGGTATGTTTTATACGATACATGTATGTGTAGTTGTCAGAGTTTGAAGATATGTTTTTTATTTTTACGTTTACGTTTTGAATTCAAGTGTAGTCCATACATGTGCTGCTGCTTCTAGCAGCACTGGACTGATTTTTTCATGTGAATTAGCTTTCCCTATTTCTAGTGCCCCTCGCCATCAGGCGACTTTGGCACCAACTCATTGCCTGGGTTGAGAGAAGCATTCTCAATCTGTCTCCATAAAGATCCTGGATCATTTTCTTTCTTTTCCTTTTCTTGATAATTTTGGAAGACAGCGTTGGGTCTCAACCACCCGCCATGCAACACCTGTCCTCACCTCCCAATTATCCTGCCGTTTTCTTCTGCACTGTTAAAATGTCTTCTTTTTGTATATGTTCTCCCCTATCTCTTGACCATCACCTAAACAATCGCTGTTCACTCTCTCTCTCTCTCTTTATCACTCTCTCTCTCATCCATTTTTTCACACAGACACTCTCTCTCTCTCATGCGCAGAGAGAGAGAGAGAGAGAGAGAGAGAGAGAGAGAGAGAGAGAGAGAGAGAGAGAGAGAGAGAGAGAGAGAGAGAGAGAGAGAGAGAGAGAGATGAGATCCATACAAGACATGCCAAGAATATCAGAAGGTGGGCATAATGTCAGGAACTTGAGTTATCGCAATGAATGGATGAATGAAGAAAAAGAAGATAAGTAAATTCTGATTGCTCCGTGTGTGTGTGTGTGAATGAAGATCTTCCTCAGCACAGCCAGCTCATAAAGTTTTGTGTCTGTCCCATACCTTCTTCTCCCCCCGGGCTAAGATAGCATCAATGTCCTCTTCTGTGATCTCACTCTCCTTGGAGGCAAACACGTGACTGGCTCCGTGCCGAATCATGTTCAGAACTTCATCCTTGCCCAGCTTGCTGGCGTTGTGGTCAACCAGTCGGCCTGTGGAGTAGAAAATGTCTCGCTATCAAACTATGTAGCACACTGAAACAAATCAGAGTAATTAATTTGGCCACCTCTGCTCTCTAACCCTGAGGTATAGGGTACCTTACAGTAGTGTTGAAGTCTGTTCTATTCATCTTAGGCAATGCTCTTTCTAAGCTGTGGAGGGTTATAAGGAAATAATCTACTTCATTAAATGCAAACAATCTGCATCACATGTGTCAAACTTAAGGCCCGCGGGCCACATCCGGCCAGCCGTACAATCGTATCAGGCCCGAGAGGTCTCAACCAACGTACAAATATATTCGGCCCAAGAGAGAATTTTAGGCAAAAATATTTTTTTATGGTTACGATGTAAAGTGCAAATCAAATTCCCCAATTAGCAGCCTTTCTAATGATAGGCTACCTGAGAGCGTTTTCGCTTCGATCAGAATAAGCGAAAATGAAAGTTGTGTAGTGAGTTAAGTGTTCGTCGTTATAGTTACCTAGCAACGTTCAGATGCTCATTTTGGACTGGCGCATAAAAAATAAAAGTAGTGTAATGCCCGAATATTACATCACCTTTTCCCGTCAACTTTATCAGAGCCAAAGGTTTAAATCACCGTCAATTTCAGTCTTTTTTGCAGGAAATAGAGTCGGCGTTCGGCGACATGCCTTACCATACAGAGGTGTGGTGGCTAAGTAGGGGGAAAGTTCTCAGTAGATTTTTCCAGCTGATCGAGGAAATCTGTCAATTCATGGACAGTAAAGGAAAAGATTCCAGAGTTTCGTGATTAAAAGTGGAAATGTGAGTTGGCGTTTCTGTCTGATATAACCACTCATCATAACGACTTGAACCTGCAGCTCCAGGGACGGGATAACATTAACACTGATATGCATGATGCAGTGAAGGCATTTCAAGTGAAGCTGCACTTATTCCTGAAGAGATGCCCCGGCTTCGTCTACATGCAGCTCGAACCTTGAGCATGTTTGGTAGCACATATCTGTGTGAGCAGCTGTTTTCTGTGATGAAGATTAACAAAACATCACACAGGAGTCGTCTCACTGATGAACGCTTGTAGTCCATCGTGAGAATCTCAATGACACAAAACATTACTCCCAACATAAACGAACTTGTAGCCAAGAAAGGATGCCAAAGATCGTGTTCTGACAAATTGACGTAAGAATGAAAATGTGTATACCAATGATGTTTTATTATGAAAACTTTTTTTGTTTTAATTTATAATAATGTTTTAAAAAGGTTTAATTTTCGGCTTATTGAATGTTTATCCTGTCCGGCCCGCAACCTTACGTGTGAGAGTTTTGGCCCACTGAGCGATTGAGTTTGACACGCCTGATCTACACCATTAAATGCAAACAATCTTTGCTATGAACATATAATCAGCAAATTTCGCTATGAGCAAACAATCTTCTTTGCTATGAGCAAACAATCTTCTGTGCTATAAGCAAACAATCTTCTTTGCTATGAGCAAACAATTTTCTTTGCTATGAGCAAACAATCTTCATCACTATGAGCAAAACAATCTTCTTGGCTATAAGAAAGCAATCTTCTTCACTATAAGCAAACCATCTACTTCACAGGCATATAGCATTAGAATGGTCAGTAAGCTTGTACATGGTTACTGCCTCAACTGTCATCATCATATACCTGCTTGTGCACTAAGCTACAAACATCACTAAGCTACAAACATCACTAAGCTACAAACATCACTAAGCTACAAACATCACTAAGCTACAAACATCACTAAGCTACAAACATCACTAAGCTACAAACATCACTAAGCTACAAACATGTGTCTTTGTGCACCGAACTTAAAACTCGCCCCAGTACAAGTTGGCCCAGCTTGGAGGGAACACCTTGGATTTATACAGATTCTGTTTTTGTCTAGTCCTCCCCCATTTCTAGCTTCTGGCATAGATACCTTAAAATCCATTTAATGATCCCCCTTAGTCATTTAGAGGAGACAAGTCCTGCTATGTAGATCACTTTCCCAAGAAATGCCACGATGATTAACTTAACAAGAATGTTTATAGTTCCATGAACGGGCATAATTGGTTGCACAACCACATGTATACAAAATTCAAGACTGGCAATTCAGGCATGCTCGCATGTGGATTGGTGTTTCAGACAGCAGATCATACTCCAAGACTGCCCAAAATATGACATCTAGACAAACTTTCTGGGCCTAGAGAAACAGTGAAGGATAAACTCTATAGACCACTGATTGAACAAACAAGACTGAAGTTTATACAAGGGAAAGAATTGCAGATGTATACAAATTTCAAGCGAATGAAAGAAGAAGATAGTTCCGTCACGGCACCACAATTCATAATTATGGGTTAGGCTAGTTTTTAGAATTTTGGTCAACAAAGGTTCTAGTGGTCTTACCTTGTTGAATGACAACGTTGTCCAGCCGCAGCTTCATCTCTGCTCTTTCCACAATTCTCTCTTCTATCGTGTTCTCAGTGATGAATCTGAACACATGCACTTGCTTCATCTGCCCGATACGATGTGCACGATCCTAGGAAACAAGACATGCATTTTAGTTTCATTTCTAACACAAGGCCACAAACATACATGCTTGCCGAGTGGCTCCATGAATATGCTAAAGAGGATATGGTCCAAATACATGCCCAGGCGTTGGTTTGAGGCAATGCAGAGATCCACGATTAGGATGAAACCTTTTGTTTTTGTGCCAGAGCAAGCTGGTGTCAACGGACAAAAAGACAGATGCTTCGGCTGGTTCTGCGGTTATTGTGAATTGTCCATCTTAAATATCTTGGGGGTGAGCTGTTGTTTTCATTTGCATGTGCGATACAACAGTAGTGCTTAAGATGTGAGATGTTGAGGTCAAGCATGAGGTTTACATCACCTGCATAAAAATTCTGAGCAGCTTTGGCTTGTGCAGCATGTAATGGTGGCTGACATTTCAATGTCTTTGATGTTTATTCTTCTTCTATTCCCGTGGGGTGTGAGATGTGTGGATATAAGTGTAGACATGTCTATGCTGTGTGTGTTCTCTACCCGTCTTCAAATATACTGTTGCATAAAACATGCAGACATGTCGATGGTTGTGTGTGTTCTCTAAGATTGTCCTCAACTCGAATAACATTACTATTACAAATTTATTATTGTAAATAATGTGTACAGTACTTAGTGACGTCACCTTTAATAAATGAACAAGGTAGTACATTCTGATTGAGCTAGATAACACGTATCGTAAAACTTACCATAGCCTGAAGATCCACCTGCGGGTTCCAGTCGGAGTCAAACAAGAGGACGATGTCTGCTGTGGCCAGGTTTATACCCAGACCACCAGCCCTGGTGCTCAGCATGAAGATAAACTTTCGACTTTCTGGGTGATTGAAGTCCAGAATTGATTTCTACAGGAGGATAATGAGACAGTTTACTTATGGTTATATTTCAGGACTCATTTACAAAGCTAGACAAGAAGGCAATGTTAACTTATGCCTGAATTCCAGATTATATTTATAAAGAATCAAGAAACTAAACTTATGGTTATATTTCAGATCAGTTTATAAAGAGAGACAATATTAACTTATGCATGACTTGTAGATTACATTTATAAAGAATCAAGAAACTAACATATGGTTATATTTTGGATCAGTTTATAAAAAGTAGGGCTGTACCGGATTCAAATTTTGGCCGGATTTATGAAGTGAGATCTGGCCGGATTTATGAAGTGAGATCCGGCCGGAGCCGGAGCCGGATTTACAAGTAAAAAAATAAAAATAAAATAACATACTACATCACTTGACTTAGGTGAGTGGAGTCACTCGACTGTTCATTACTGCAGTTCATTACTATAGACATGACAATGATGACATATACTCATATTAAATCATTTAAATGTAAAATAATTACATTCACAGTAGAATAAGTAATTAAGTAATATTAAGTTCCATAAGTTCAAGATGAAACATAATACATAATGCTAATTTAGTAATTTTAATTGTTAGTTTTCAGTTTCAGTTTTTAGTTTTCACATTGTTTTCAGTTGGCAAATTATCAGCTCAGTTACAACTCACAACAACAGTACACTGAACAGATTGAATTTATTGAAATACATTCATTTAGTAATTTCACTATTTCAGTCAGTCTTCATTATGGCTGTGAAGTTGAACTCTGAGTCAAGAAGAGATGAGTTGTATTTCAGGAAAATCAATGTCTCCGCATTTTCTGGTAAAAGGCTACTACGGTGGTCAGTGATAATGTCTCCTGCAGTACTGAACAGCCTTTCCGATGGCACACTTGTAGGTGGTGGTGCAAGAAATACCTGCGCCAGTCTAGCCATGCTTGGAAATCTTTGCTTATTGGCATGCCACCATGAAACTGGATCTGACTGTCGAGTTTGAAGTGGCTCTGACAGGTACTGTATCACCTCAGTGTTAATGCTGTTGCCTTCGGCACTTGCAGAACGCTCTGCGGTGGGATTTTCCTCGACAATTGTGTCAAAACAGCTCCATAGGCTGGACTCGTACTGTGTGGCAGTGCTCACAGAAGTCAAAACACTAGTACTACTACTACTAATAGTAGCTGATGGATCCTGTGGACTGACTGTGTTTGCTGAATCAATAATGGAGTTAGCTGCTAACAGCAGATGGGCTCGTGCATCACTTCTACCACGTTCGGAGAAGAAGCACAGCTTGAATCGAGGATCCAGTAGTGTGGCACAGGTGTAAATACTGTTGGATTCAATGTCCGCAAATCTGCTGCTAACAGCTTCAAGCAGGGCTGCTTTCATAGTTTTGATCCCAGCATCACTACCTTCTTTCTGGAGGAAAGCCATGAGTGTTTTCACTAATGGGATCACAACTGATATTGATGCCTGAGCTGCACTTATTTCACGTGTGATTTCTTCAAATGGTGCCAAAGTAGCTACCACATTCTCCGTGACTGCCCACTGTTGTGCCGTTAGCCCAGTTACAGAATCAATTTCAAAATTTTCAACACAGTACAGGCTGATGCTGCGCCGTTGTTCTAACAGACGTCGTAACATATAGAACGTTGAGTTCCATCGTGTTGTCACGTCCTGGATAAGCTGATGTTGTGGTAGGTTTAATTCATTTTGAAGTTCATGCAAACGACTGGTTGCTGAAGAAGAGTGTTTGAAATGTCCTACCAATTTTCTTCCAGTACTGATGATGCCAGCAACATACTTTTGACTCAAAATACCATCACGCACACACAGCTGCAGTGTGTGTGCAAAACATCCAACACTTGAATAGCTGCCATCACGAAAGCATTTGGCAATGTTGAATGCATTGTCTCTCACAACAACATGGCACTTCTCACGTGCAATTGACCACTCATCCAGCATCATTTCAAAATGTGCAAGCAAGTTTGTGGCCGTGTGATGTTCATCACATGCAGTACAATGGAAGACTACACTGCGGAGAACGAAGGAGTCTGTTAACCAATGGCCAGTGAGGCCCATAAATGACTGAGTGGTGTGTTCAGCTGTCCACGTATCTGTTGTGAATGATATGTAATCAGTGTTAGATATCATTGCTGCAATTTTTACCTTCAGACGTTTACACATGTCAGGAATGATATGTTCAGCAAAGTACTTTCTTGAAGGCAATTCATACCTTTTTTCCATTGTATGCATCAACTCTCTGAAACCTGGTCGTTCCACTACTTGAAAAGGCTCCATATCTATGGCTATCATTCGGGCTACGGCAGCATGAATGCGTTTAGCATTGGGACTGTTGATGTCCCAAATTTTGGCCCGGTCCCATGCCTGCACAATTGACTGCTTTGTACTGCTGCTTGCTTTGTGCAAACATGGTCCCAGATTCATCATAGATGTGGTCGCCAATACACTGGCCTTCAGTGATGCTTTCTTTTCCATCATTTCGTCATAGCTTTTCGTGTGCATCGATCGCAAATGGGTCTGCATTGATGATGTTGAGAAGTCTTTGGGGCGATCTGATCGTCCACGCGATAACTGTTTGTCACACAACTTACATATTACCTTCGCTGAATCATCGTCTTTAACCTTGAAGTAATCCCAAACGGCGCTGTATGACTTAGATTTTGATGCCATTTTATTTTATGGGCAAGACCAAAGAAATTTACGAAAATAAATATTCAAGTCCCACAAACTCATGAAGTAATGCACCATTAAAATTCAAAATGAGTGTTTTTTTCTTAAAATTCTTATTTACATCAGCGAGAAATAGTAAACCGGAAGTGCTACTGTGCTATTGCCTAAAATTCGACGTGGCCTCATGAAACATGTACAGAAAATTCACGTGACTAGGCAACACAAATCCGGCCTAAATCCGGCAAAACTGGACCGGAGCCGGAGCCGAAGCCGGATTTGTAAAAATGGCCGGATTCCGGATTTGCCGGAGCCGGAGCCGAAATCCGGTACACCCCTAATAAAAAGAGACAAGTAGGCAATGCTAACTTATGCATGTATTCTAGATTACATTTATAAAGAATTAAACATTAAACTTATGGTTTAATGACAGGACAAATAATAGTTTCATAAAGTCATATTATGATCACTGTTCGAGTTCGCATCAACATGGATTTTCTACTTTTAATATACCTTAAATTCTAGGTTTAGCCGGACTACAATGGACACCAGAAAACGTCTTGGGAAGTAAAGGTGGAAATGTGATATTGAACACATCACCCCACAAGTACCAGATGGTATATAAAAATGTGATATTGAACACATCACCCCACAAGTACCAGATGGTATATAAAAATGTGATATTGAACACATCACCCCACAAGTACCAGATAGGACATAAAAATGTGATATTGAACACATCACCCTACAAGTACCAGATGGTATATAAAAATGTGATATTGAACACATCACCCCACAAGTAGCAGATGGTATATAAAAATGTGATCTTGAACACATCACCCCACAAGTACCAGATGGTATATAAAAATGTGATATTGAACACATCACCCCACAAGTACCAGATGGGACATAAAAATGTGATATTGAACACATCACCCCACAATACCAGATGGTATATAAAAATGTGATATTGAACACATCACCCCACAATACCAGATGGTATATAAAAATGTGATATTGAACACATCACCCCACAATACCAGATGGTATATAAAAATGTGATATTGAACACATCACCCCACAAGTACCAGATGGTATATAAAAATGTGATATTGAACACATCACCCCACAATACCAGATGGTATATAAAAATGTGATATTGAACACATCACCCCACAAGTACCAGATGGTATTAAAAAAAACAAGGGGCTAACAACCCAGGGTGCATAAAACATAAATTTTTAACTGTTGCTGGATGTATTTGCCGTGTGCCTGTTTCCCGTAATCCTGCTTTATTTGCACACATCAATCAACACAGCTGACCCTTTTCTGGTATTTGTTGGCGAAGTTATCTTTCCATAATATTAAATCAAGGCAACCGATTACACAATTTCTAACAAAACGTTAGATTTTGAATAATGCAGACAAAAAGTATAGGTTGCACAATTTATTGCCAGGTTCATAATGCAAGATATGGAAACTAATCACCAGAAAAATGAATCCAGAAAATTTTTTAAAGAACTGAAGTCAATGAAACGAGGGCACCAACAAAACACATATGGTTTAAAAGACAAAAATGGGAATATGCTAAATACCAATGAGGAAATGTGCAACACATGGACAGAATATTTTATTGAATTACTAAATTGTGAAGCTCCAAGTCACATTTTCCCACAGGAAGAGGTTCTAACATGCGAACCACAAATTGAAGAACCTACATTTGAAGAAATCCTATATGTAATCACACGACTTAAAAACAATAAGGCAACTGGGACTGATGGAATTGCTGCTGAATTTATAAAGGCAGGTGGCCATGCATTACATCTAAAGCTATACGAACTAATAATAAAAATCTGGAGGACAGAAGAATTACCCCATGACTGGAAAGAGTCATTATTGATACCTATCTTTAAGAAAGGAGACAAGTTCCAATGTGGAAATTATAGAGGAATATCACTACTGTCCACAAGCTATAAGATACTATCCGCAGTATTACTAAATAGACTAAAACCATATTCAGAAGACATATTAGGTGACTACCAGGCGGGTTTTAGACAAAACAGATCAACAATAGATCAGATATTTATCTTACGACAAATAGCCGAGAAACATTGGGAATATAAAAGAGATCTCCATAACATTTTTGTGGATTTTAAAAAGGCTTATGATAGTGTCCATAGGAATAGTCTATGGAATGCTATGCAGGAATTTGGAATACCAAGGAAGTTAATCAACATGACCAGACTATGCATGGAAGATACTTATAATATAGTAACATATAAAGGCAGGAAATCAGACCCCTTCCAAATAACATCTGGCTTGAAACAGGGTGATGCACTATCGCCGCTACTCTTCAATCTGGCTCTAGAGAAAGTTGTAAGGAAGGTAAAGGAGGAATGTGATATTGGAGGAACATCCAAGCTGCTTGGTTATGCAGATGATATAGATATTATAGGGCAAAGTGAACAGAAGACATTGGAAATATTGACTCACTTAAAGGGAAAAGCCCAACAGATGGGGCTGGTTATCAACCAAGATAAGACAGAATATATGGTAATTTCAAGAGACGGAATGGCTAGAAACTCTGGCCACATACAAATAGATAATATGACCATTAAAAGAACGGAAACATACAAATACCTGGGTACAATCTTCAACTGCTCCAACATCATAAGGGAAGAAATACAAACTAGAATCAACTCTGGAAATAAGATATACTATGCACTACAACATCTACTAAAATCAAAGGCGCTATCTCGTAACACCAAAATCACAATATACAAAACACTGATCAGACCAGTTGTGCTGTATGGCTCTGAAACCTGGAGTACAACGAAAGGAGACGAAGCCTTGTTACAAACCTTTGAGAACAAAATTTTAAGACGCATCTTTGGACCCATTAGGGATACACAAAGTGGAGAGTGGAAAAGAAGAAGTAACAAAGACATTTATGATCCCCGCTAATCACTGGTATCATGAAGGCTAATAGACTACAATGGCTGGGGCATATAGAAAGAATGGAAGATAATAGGGAAACAAAACTCGCTTACACTCAGGAAATAAATGACCGTAGACCCCGAGGTAGACCAAGAAGGCGGTGGAGAGATAATACATGTACAGACCTACAAGCACTTGGAATCAACGACTGGCAAGAGAAGGTCCACCAGAGAGACGAATGGAGACGGATTGTATTTGCAGCAAAGAACCTCAATGGCTCGGAACGCTGAAGAAGAAGAAGAAGAAGGTTCATAATGCAGAAGTCACTCAATGTAAACCACAGCAAAACATTGAATTTTTCATGTTGAAATATACAACACACATATCCTCACAGTAATTAAACTCTCTACCGTGGTAATTTTAAATTAATTATCATGTCTTTTTGTTTACACAACAATGGCTTGGCCAAAAGTATTGCAACTGCTTCAGCAAATCTCTCTTACTTACATTGAGTGACTTCTGCAGTATGCACCTGATGAGATACAGCAAAATATGTCAGGCAATAAAGTATGCAAATCTATTCATTTTCCATTTTTTCAAATTCGTTAATGGAAAAGGTTTTTAAATATCAGATAACCAGAACTATAGCGAACTAACAAAATACTGATCAATTGATGCTACTATTTCACCTGTCTTTCTTCATGTGGCGTCTGCCCATCCAGCCTACAGTACTCATAGTTCCTCCAGAAGCAGTAATCCTCAAGGATGTCCAGCATTCTCGTCATCTGACTGAAGATCAGAACTCTGGAACCTACAGGAGATGGTTGAGAGCTTGTGTCCAGCAACAAATATAACGTGAAATGGCACAACAGAATTAATCATTAATCATCATTTTTTAATCATGCCGAGCTAAGGGAGAGAATGTGACAGTTTCCAATGAATCAAGAGGTGAAGAACAGGTACTGGTACTGGACTGTATACACTTTAGCAGTAGTAGTAATAGTTAGTAGCAGTAGTACTATAGTAGCAGTAGTAACAGTAGTAATAGTACTAGTAGCAGCAGTAGTAATAGTAGCAGCAGTAGCAGTAGTACTAGTAGTAATAGAAGTAGTAATAATAGCAGTAGTACTAGTAGTTGCAGTAGTAATAGTAGTAGCATTATCAATAGTAGCAGCAGTAGCAATAGTAGCAGTAATAGCAGCAGCAGTAGCAATAGTAGCAGCAGTAGTAATAGTAGCAGCAGTAGTAATAGCAGCAGTAATAATAACAGCAGTAGTACTAGTAGTAGCAGTATCAGCAGCAGTAGCAATAGTAGCAGCAGTAATAGTAGTAGTAATAATAGCAGTAGTACTAGTACTAGTAGTAGCAGTAGTACTAGTAGTAGCAGTATCAATAGTAATAGTAGCAGCAGTAGTAGCAGTAATAATAGCAGCAGCAGTAGCAATAGTAGCAGCAGTAGTAATAGCAGTAGCAATAATAGTAGTAGTAATAATAACAGCAGTAGTACTAGTAGTAGCAGTATCAGCAGCAGTAGTAATAGTAGCAGTAGTAGTAATAATAGCAGCAGTAGTAATAGCAGTAGCAACAGTAGTAGTAGCAATAATAGTAGTAGTAATAATAACAGCAGTAGTACTAGTAGTAGCAGAAGTAATAGTAGTAGTAATAATAGCAGTAATAGTAGGAGGAGGAGGAAGAGAGACAAAATAACGAACAAACTTTGTTTTCAAAAGGTCACAAACCGTCTTACATCCGCCCTTCCAACCACTCAACTTTCTCACATCAATTATTTATTGTGCATGTTACATTCACATAGAAGAAAAACACAGGAAGAGTAGCAGCAGCAGCAGCTTATGTAACTATTAACTAATTATTTTGCTTTATACAAATACAGATCTGTTAAAAATGACAACAAATTTTCACTCCTACCTTCGGCTTTCAATCTTGGCAGCAGTTTATCCAGGATGACCATCTTGCCACAGTTCTCCACCAGGTGGAAGTCTGTGGTGTAAGGGGGACCTGAAAAAAAAAACCCACAGTGGAATTATATATTAGTTCCACAACAGCCAGGGGGCCGATCTTGCAGTATGCATGCAGTTCAACAGAAACACAAAAGAAGATTGATTGAACAGACGGGAACAAGGAACAATGGGCTGAACCCTTTATAGAAATACCACAATCAAAAGCGAATAACAAAAATCAACAACCTTAGCAGAAAAAAACAAAACCAAAGCTTAATTTTTCAGTTTTGAACAGGGCATGCCATAATCAATCGCCATCTAAAATGTATCAATTCCCGACATGCACCCATCATACATTTTTCAAACCCATATGACAGCATCTATTATCTCTTCAAATGCACTAGTACTTTCCAACATCAGGGGAAAGCTACCACAGCCATCCCCCAACAGTTACAAACTCACTCTATGGGTCCCTGGAACTACTCCAGAATACTTGCACCTTCATAGGAATGTCACTGGGCTGCCAAGAGTAGACAACTTCATCTTCACTGGCCATTGTACAGTAAAAGACCATGGGAGTTTAACAGCAACACTGCTATTGGGGTCAAAGTGTTATGCCTTCCATTATTCCAGGCTATGGTGTCACTAGGTGGAGGTTACAGCTCCCTTGCTCAGTCCTTACTTACCAGAAAAGCAAAATATCTGGTATCAATGTTGAGTCTGGTAGATCACAGAGCTGTACTTTTTGGGAAACAGAACCCTGACACAGCTGAGGCTTGGACACTGACACAGCTGAGGATTGAACTCTGACCATTGTTTTGGGAGAAAAGTGCACTAACCACTACCACCATCACGTGCCCTATCAAATGGCCTAAGCTTTCATGTCTCTCCAGTTATTGTCCTTGGTGTTCTGAATCAATTCAGATTTGTAGCGACTGACAACAGTTCTGTGTCGGCTTACTATTCTTCTCTGGTTCCTCGCATGTTTCTCTTGTCTAGCTCCGCCCCATTTGGCAGTAACCACGGCAATGATATAGCTTAGAGAAGGTTGACAAGACAGTAAAAACTTACCTGGCTCCATGCCATCAAACAGGTAAGGGTGGTTGCAACACTTCCTCAGCTGCATCAGAATGTTCAACAGCCTCATCTTGTCAGAGCGTCCAGCCCCATTCACAACATCAATGTCTTTCATCAAGATTTTGGTGTACCTGGAATGATTGCACAAATGATCAACATGAGAAACAGATTATTATGACAACAGAGAAATGTATATCTTTCCAGATCATGACAATAGAGAAACTGATATCTTTCTAGATCATGACAATAGAGAAAATGATAACTTTCCAGATCATGATAGTAGAGAAACTGATAACTTTCCAGATCATGATAGTAGAGAAACTGATAACTTTCCAGATCATGATAATAGAGAAACTGATAACTTTTCAGACATCTTTGAGAATGGTCTATATCATCTAAAGTTAAAGCCGAAAGGATCGACTTCCTTGCACCCTATTGAACCTTATCTAGCTCAGTCTCTCTCTCTCTCTACCCAATGGCAAACAGTTGCCAAAGCAGTGCTCAAAGCACCAACTCCATATCCCCCAAGCAATGACACCGGAAAAATTGTACTCGTGGTCTGAACCAGCCTAAAAGCAAACCCATAACTTTCAGAGCGCTAGGAAGATCACGTTGCCAGAGGCCACTCATCTGTATTATCTTTAGGAAAATGTCTACACATAAAACTTGAGCAAAATTAAAACTACTTACAATTCTCGCTGCATTTTACTCAAGCCAATGAACACTTTGGTTTCTTTCTTTGGCAGCAGCTTTTTCTCCACATCAGATTTTATTCTCCTCAACAAAAATGGCCGCAGCACCTGAAGAAAAGTATGCAATACAATTAAAATAGAAGCAATGTAACTTCACTGAAGTATCAATCAAATATCCCTTATATACAATTATGTATTAATCTTACAAATATTAGAGCAAATGTTTAAAATGATATCACAGAAGTAGACATGATACAGTCTAACCCCATACACAAAGTAGGAAAACTAGCTACACGCACAAAACAGGAATACTAACCACACACAACACTGCAATACCAACCCGACACATAAATAATGGCAAAATTAAGCACTAGGCATAAACTGGAGGAGGATATCTACAAGTCTAATACTGCAGCATGGAATAAAGTGATAAACTGTTAATTCACTGTATCATGAGGTGGGGTAACCAATTCCTTCATCCCCCATGAGAAAGTGACAATTTTACCAAGGTTGGATTACTCAACAACCACAGCACTGGTTGGTGAGCTTTTGTGTTAACCACCATGGTTTCTGACAAATACACACAGACATGCTGTCATGAAGTGTTGTTGTCTTTTACAACTCATGATGTTGGAAAATGTGTCCAGTGTCAGGTGGACACTAATGTCTAGTGGTGAAAAGTGTTAAGCGGTAAAGTGAACTCAACCCACCAAAACTACTCAAGCCATGGTATACACGAGGACTGTTGCCATGGCCTGTTACTGACATAGATGTTGAGAAGTGGAGTGAATATTTTGAAATCCCATGCCATAAATGGATGTTTGACTTGTGTCTCTGGAGTCATGTTCTTGTAACTTTGGACAGAAGTTTGTTGCAACAGAACCCAACACTGTACTTTTCATACATTAGTTAGTTAGTTGCGGTTCCAACTTCACAGCAAAGGGTTGCCCCATAATGCTCCATTCCTGTGCCAGTGAATTTCACACAAAATGCTCCTCACTGCCCCATGTGAAAAGTGGAACAGACAGGAGTCTCGACAAGCCAACAGTCAGCACAGGTATACTATGCAAAATGCGGCTGCCAGAATGCCAACACAAAAGTACGCCACAAAAAATTCAGTTCATTGTTGATGGAAGCGGCAGTCACTAGAAAACCAGCAGCCACACATTTCTGCATAAGGCAAACCTAGTTAGTTTAATAACCGGTGGCCGCCATTTTTCCGAACATGGAGTTCACACAACCGCGGACAGATGTAAAAGCACTCCGCATGAAATCCACAGCTCTCAGTGTTGCTGCACGCACTCAACTCAGTAGCAGGGCGACGGATCCATGGCTTTTCATACATTAAATATACTCAAATTGGAAGGATACAAAGAAGATGTAGCCCCAGTGCAAGAATGCCATGCAAATTCTAAAAGTATTCCAGACGGTGAGGGAGGCAGGGTGAGAGGTTACAGTGTCTGCAATATGTTTGCTTGCGTTCGCTGGCTGTGAACTCCAGCGTGAAGTCCTGTATGTTGGATGATGACATCCTGTTGTCCAACATCAGTGTGATGTCATATCGGACTGAGGTTTGCGCGAGTATTCGTTGTCTCATGTCTGGCTTATTGGTGTGCAGACTGGTGGTTCCTCGCCATGCAGGCAGATACTCTCCGACTTCGGAGAGTCTGTGGCGAAGTGGTCAAGCCGTTTGACTCGTGTTCCGAAGGTTGTGGGTTCGAATCCGGGCCGCGCCCTTCGGTTTACGAGTTAAATGTTTCAGAGACTCCTGTGGGTCGTCGCTAAAAGCTACGGAGTTCGTGCTTTGTGCAACGCTTTCCGTTCTGCGGAAAGAGACCGAGCCATATGAGATAAAACCCGGTGCAATGAAGTCAACCCTGTCGACTTTTAAGCGACTTCGGAGAATGTCTGCACTATAAAATACAGGGTTTAATCACAGCACAAGGCTAGGAATGTTCCAAAGAACCTATGGTACCAAAATGATTTCACACTGATTCCTAGCCTTGTCGGATAAGAGTGAAAACAGGCGGTCCTGCATGCCAGTTGTACTCGCTGCAGCAGTTGAAAATTGCAAAGAGCTGGACTTAAGATGTCCACCCCCAGGAAGGTTAACCTGGTCAACAAACGCCCGTAGAAGTCAGATGTGTCGGCTAAAGGTGCAGTATCGCAGCTCCGCTGTAAACAGGCACAACGCAATCATGACCGAAAAAAAGATTCTGGATGAGCGCAGGAGATGTCCATTCTGGCAAAATTGTTAGAAAAGAAAACCTACCCATAAGTAGATAAGGCCCATTACCTCAGATAGAATCTTTCTAGCAGAAGCAACCCTTACACAAATGCATGTCAAAGTTGGATACATTGACCTTTAGTTAGTTAGTCGACAGATCCTCACTGCACATCGAACCATTCAGTCCATAAGTGCTTGGATCCCCTCCTCAGTAAATCCTGCAGCGTGTAGCGGCTCATAGCACCAGTTCTGTATTGGTTTATTAATCGTCTTTGACTTCCTGTATAGTGTTCTTGTTTGGTTACACCTCTTTTAACTTGCTGTTCTGGCAGTCTGACCATGGTTGCAGATTGACAGTCATCACTTGGTTCTCGCAAACGACTTACTTCTCGCAGTGCATTCAGTATATCAGCCAGGTCAATGGCTCGTCCACCCTCCACAGTTGCCTTACCTGCAAGCCTGTCAGCCTGCTCATTTGAGGTGCATAATTAGGAATGATGCACCCTCAAAATAAGAATGGAAAAAAAAGAAGCCTAAAGCCAGGAGCAACCCCCTGAGTTCTCCCTAACAGATATACAAATGTATACATACAACGTGTGCACAAAAACAGAGAAAAGCTTACATCATGCAATCTCTGCACTAATTCTTGATCCCCGAGGCAACTGTTGGCATTAAACCATGAATCAAAGTCCTGCAAGTGGAAGATCATTTTGCCATGAATACAAACTCAAATAAATGCAATTTAACACATGAACAAACATATCTGTAATATCAAAAGGTTCAGAGCTGGACATCAATCAATCAAGTGCCATCTCTACAATGAAGGAAGACTAATGCATCTTTCTGCATTCTGTAATGCATCTTCCTCCCTTAAGCACTTTCTGTGACCCACACTGGTGGTATTCAATGACAGACTGCTGTCTAGAACTGCTGTTCATCCATCTCAAGACCTAATTCACCCAATTTGTATCGCTGTCTACCTCCCTTCATCTGTTCTCTCCATTGAGGTTTCTACTGCTTGGTTGATTGGGGTTTCCTCTGGAAGACAGATTTAACACTCAAGTCTGGTACATCAGACACTTGAACCCTACAAAAGGCTGGCACCTACCAGGCTGAGGTTGCTGTAAAAGCTGTTCTCTCAGCCCAGTACCCAAGTACAATGTCCCCAGTGACTGAACTGCTGAACTATCCTTTCCTTCTCCAAGTCCAGAAAGCACTGGGGTGTGCACAACCAGTACTGGAACTTCACATCTGCAGAGAGGCATTTTAGAATGTAACCAGGTCACAATTCAGCACAGCACATTCAGATCTGTCTAGACATCGCAACATGTCCCATAATGCCTCTGTTCTCATTACACAACCAGAAAACAAGTCTCCTTCTTATATTTGTATATAGTAACCCACTTTCAAGATTCTATTCCAGGCGCTGGATGTTAGCTACTCCGACAGTCCCAAGGTCTCATAAACCACATCAATGATGCCTCCTACTGAAGCAGGAACAGCTATAAGTGCGTCTCAGTCCCAAGGTCTCATAAACCACAACCATGATGCCCCCTACTGAAGCAGGAACAGCTATAGGTGTGTCTCAGTCCCAAGATCTCATAAACCACAACCATGATGCCTCCTGAAGCAGGAACACTATAAGTGTGTCTCAGTCCCAAGGTCTCATAAACCACACCCATGATGCCCCCTACTGAAGCAGGAACAGCTATAGGTGTGTCTCAGTCCCAAGATCTCATAAACCACAACCATGATGCCTCCTGAAGCAGGAACACTATAAGTGTGTCTCAGTCCCAAGGTCTCATAAACCACAACCATGATGCCCCCTACTGAAGCAGGAACAGCTATAGGTGTGTCTCAGTCCCAAGATCTCATAAACCACAACCATGATGCCTCCTGAAGCAGGAACACTATAAGTGTGTCTCAGTCCCAAGGTCTCATAAACCACACCCATGATGCCCCCTACTGAAGCAGGAACAGCTATAGGTGTGTCTCAGTCCCAAGGTCTCATAAACCACAACCATGATGCCTCCTACTGAAGCAGGAACAGCTATAGGTGTGTCTCAGTCCCAAGATCTCATAAACCACAACCATGATGCCTCCTACTGAAGCAGGAACAGCTATAAGTGCGTCTCAGTCCCAAGGTCTCATAAACCACAACCATGATGCCCCCTACTGAAGCAGGAACACTATAAGTGTGTCTCAGTCCCAAGGTCTCATAAACCACACCCATGATGCCCCCTACTGAAGCAGGAACAGCTATAAGTGCGTCTCAGTCCCAAGATCTCATAAACCACACCCTTGATGCCCCCTACTGAAGCAGTATCAGCTACAGATGTGTGATATGATAGGGCCATCACATTTTAAACCTGCCCAATATGTTGTTGTTGTTGTTAATTTAAGTTTCATTGCCATACAGCAGAACAAGTTCTTTATAATATCTCACAACTCTAACATTCAATGTTAGTGACTCAGTGCATAAGATTCTTTTTGTTTTCTGAAATGTCTGTCTAACTTATGCATGGACTCAACACACACAGTAAGAACATCCTTGTCAAGACAATGGAGAAGAAAGAAGAACGAGGTCTATTATACATTTTTTTTTTCTGCATACCCTTTACAGGACATTGCAGTCAACAGCAGCATTTTTCAGCTGTTGATGTCTTGGCAAGTTTTACATTCAGTAATTTGCAATTGCTTTCTGAACGACTGGCTCACATATCCCCATAAGTAACCAGTGTGACGCGATCCGCTGCCAAATCTCACGCAGCTGCGTTTCGTACGAGAGTATACTGTATTACGAACGTCCTTAATCCCACGCCAGGGAAACCAGCCAATTATACATTAATTGTGCGAATGTGACAATAAATACATAAACACACACGTAGATGGATTTACCAGGACACAATCCCTCTGAGATCAGAAAAACCCACTCACCTTTGAGATAAGAAAACCTACCCACCTCTGAGATGAGAAACCCCACCCACCTCTGAGATGAGAAACCCCACCCACCTCTGAGATAAGAAAACCCACTCACCTTTGAGATAAGAAAACCCACCCACCTCTGAGATGAGAAAACCCACCCACCTCTGAGACGAGAAACTCCACTCACCTCTGAGATAAGAAACCCCACCCACCTCTGAGATGAGAAACCCCACTCACCTCTGAGATGAGAAAACCCACCCACCTCTGAGATGAGAAACCCCACTCACCTCTGAGATGAGAAAACCCACCCACCTCTGAGATGAGAAACCCCACTCACCTCTGAGATGAGAAACTCCACTCACCTCTGAGATAAGAAACCCCACCCACCTCTGAGATGAGAAACCCCACCCACCTCTGAGATGAGAAACCCCACCCACCTCTGAGATGAAAAACCCCACCCACCTCTGAGATGAGAAACCCCACTCACCTCTGAATTGTTGAACACATCAGGTAAGAGGAAGTTCAGCAGAGCCCACAGCTCGTGCAGATTGTTCTGCAGTGGAGTACCCGTCAGCAACAGGCGGTTTGTGGATTTGAACTCTCGGACAATCTCTGACAACTGGTGAAAAGATTAAAAAAATTAATACTCATTGTAAAACATCATATATTTATTTCTTTCCATAACTGACCCTTACACTTATGAGATGGATTGGGAGACACCTATATAACATTCCACGTAGCATGTGAGGATTATTATTATTAATTTATATGGCGGAAATATTTTAATTGCCTGATCTTGATCTCAGCAATGATTTATTCAATCCTGATCTCACTCAGCAATGATTTATTCAATTCTGATCTCACTCAGCAATGATTTATTCAATCCTTGTCCAGCCTTCCATCTCCCAATGACACGCAGGTCTTCAAGCAATTCATACTGAGCGTGGTATAGACTTGCCCATGAATGGCTGGATTTTTCAGCTGTTCCTATAGAATGAGGCAGCCAGTCTCAACTCTTGACATGGATGGTAGGTTACTATTCTTTGCTTCCATTATAGGCCCTGGTTACATATGGAAGATAATCAATCCTAGCTTGTACACAAGTACTTTGTTTTCTTCCCTTGCCATGATATTCCTTTTCATCGATATAACCAGTTTGAAAACATTGTCTCAATGACATTCTACCTGTCTGCTCAGATCATTTTACAACACAGAAACTGGGATAGCATTAGACTATTATTACTATATGTATCAGTAACATAGAGAGTGGTTAAAACAGCCATAACTGCAAAGATTTACTAACTGCTGCTTGTGCAGAAGAGGAGGATTAAAATGTATGACAGAATAACTAATGCGAAACTTAGATTACTGCAAATGAAGAGATGAGGCAAAGACACTGGACAGAACACAAAGAGAAAAACCTGATAACAGTATAACCAAAAAATCTTTTCCCTGGAGCCCACAGGGAGAAAAACAGAGGGAGAAAAAAACACACGAAGAAGAGAATTAGAGATGAATAAATAATATGATGTTATGGAGGCAGCTGCCAGAGAGCAAAAGATAGGACAACTTGGTGTGTGTTGGTCCAGGGCCTACGCTTCACAGGCAGATAAAGGGCAGAAGAGGATGAGACAAAACAAACTTGAAATGTGATTAACAAATGAAACATTTGGAGGGGAAAATCAAGAAGAGAAAGATCTAAATAAAGTTACCTTTACAGAACATTGCAGTCCACCCTGTATTTGTGTGATTTCTAGGCAAGTTTATGTTCAGTAGTTTGCCATTACTTTCTGAGAGACCAGCACTCATACCATTGTATGAAAATGAGCGCAAGGTGGTCTGCTACCAAATTGCCTGCAGTAGTTTTGACTCGGAATTGTGAGTAAAGACCTAACTATCTCAGGTAACACAGAAACTGAAGAACACAGAACTGACCCGCTATTCTGGTTGTTGTGTGAAATGATGACCCATGATTGTCCACGATTATCACTAGCAAATTATGATATTCATGAGCATGTGGACATATATTAGACAGTCACAATTTTTATGGTCACGTTATGAGAAGAAATAAATAGGAGAACTTGGTGACAACTGGCAAGATCGAGGGGAAGAGAACAAGGGGATAGGAGAGAAGTAAATACCTGGATGGCTTGGCCATGTGGTATGGTTTAAACAAGAACACTGAGCTGATCCATGATTCTGGTGATCGAGTGAGATGGCAAAACATGGTAACAGCATGGCACATGATGATGATGATGTACATATGCTAATAGCGTGATTCCTTTACTTTATTTTCATTACTTTTTTTTGTTTGCTCGTTTTGAACTCAAGTGCAGTGCATACAGTGCCACCATCACTCAGTGCAACGGACTGATTTTTGTGTGTGAATTAGCTTTCCCAGTTACCATTGTCCCTTGCTTATTGTCCTTCACCTCCAGGCAAACCCACTCTGACCTCTGAAGCACTTGTAATTTACAAGGAGGGGAAGTAAACATTTCAGTCCATTTCAAGGAGGGGAAGTAAACATTTCAGTCCAACTGACCAGTGATGGGTTGACCCCACTACCTCAGCACAGCGGAAGTTTAAGTGAAAGCGCTCCTACTGATTTAGCCATGCTAACCTCTTCGTGACTTAATAAAACAAAACAGAAATGGTTGGTACAACTTACCTTTGATTTCTCATTCTTGATCCTGTGAGCTTCATCAATGACTATGTATCGCCAGTTGAACTTCTTCATGACAGACTTCTCCCGTATGCACATCTCATATGAGGTTATGCACACATCCCATTCACCTGGTACGAGAATATCTCGTATAAAGGCAGCCTGGATAAATGAAACAAATACAAAGTTGTGTTCATAATGAATCATTAAGATAGGATTGGGTAATTATTGGATGTGAGCATGCAGATCTAATGATAATAAAATATATCAAATGTGAATGTGTGGATCTAAAGACACTATCAGATGTGAGTCTGCATATAATGAAACTGTTTATGAAATGTTGAGTCTTTGGATCTAATGATGACATTGATTATATAACTGAATATATGGATCTAATGATAATGACACTGATTATAAAATGTGACTGTATAGATTTAATGACTCTTTTCATCAGTGTATGTTTGTGGCTAATGATGACACTGATTATAAAATTGAGTCTGTGGATCTAATGATAATGATACGGATTATATCATGCGAGCATAAGATCTAATGATTACCTTTCAGTGTATGTTTGTGGCTAATGACACTGATTATAAAATTGAGTCTGCGTATCTAATGATAATGACACTGATCATAAAACCGAGTCTGCGGATCTAATAACACTGGTTATAAAATTGAGTCTATGAATCTAATGATGACACTGATTATAACATGTGAGATTTTTTTTTTGGGGTACTCGCTTTGAACTCAAGCATAGTCCATATACACTACTTATAGTAGTGCAGTACTGAATTTTGCATGTGGATTAGCTTTCCCTATTAACAGCGTCCCTCGCTATCAGGTGAACCCACTCTGACTTCAGAGGTACTTGTAATTAACATCCCCAAGGATGAGAGGTCAACATTTTAGTCCAACTGACCGGTGTAGGGGTTGAAACTCTGCATCAGCACACCTGATGTTTAAGAACATGTTCTTATCCATGTTGACCTCTGCACAGATCTAATGACACCTTTCATCACGTATGCGCGTGCGTGCGTGTGTGGCTAATGATAATGACACAGATTATAAAATGTGAGCATGCAGATCTAATGACACTTGTTCAGATGGAACTGGTAACTTGGAACTGTTATACCCACCCTTTTCTCTTGATCTCCAGTTAAACAGACTGCCCTGAGAGAGGGACACCAGCGCTTGCACTCGGCCTCCCAGTTAGCCAGCGTGGACTTGGGACATATGACCAGATGAGGCGATGGAATGTTCCGGTAATGCTTCATGTATCCCAGCAATGAAATGGTCTGGAGTGTTTTACCTAAACCCTGGAGAGATGAAATATTAAATATGAAATCAACTTTCTTGCTGATAAATTGCAGTTTACAAAAAAAATGTTTTAATATAATCTTTATTTTTCAAATTATTGGGACACTTAAAAACACTGTACTTTATTTAAATGTGACATAGAATGTGCACCATAATATGAACTCTGTGCACCAAAACCAACATAACAGGTTGGTCCTAACACTTCACTTACTCACAGCTGTCTCCTGATAAAGGACTTGTCATGTAAGTCACACTAACTCATTACATTTACTCTTGTAGTCAAACGTTTCCCTAACACACACACACACACAGAGAGAGAGAGAGAGAGAGAGATAAAGAGAGAGAGAGAGGAGAGAGAGAGGGAGGGAGGGAGAGAGAGAGAGAGAGAGATAGAGAGAGAGAGAGAGAGAGAGAGAGAGAGAGAGAGAGAGAGAGAGAGAGAGAGAGAGAGACAGAAGAGGGTATGGGTGCGTGGACAAAAGACGTGTGTGAGTGGTAAGTGACAAGATGCTCACCTACCCATCATATGTTCAAATTCTCACTGGAGTGGATTTTTTTATCGGCCTGGGCTTCCAGGTCGACCCAGATTCAAATGGGTACCAGGAAATGTCTTGGGAAGTAAAAGGAGTCAGCGCGATACTGACCACTTCACACACCACATGCTGATTGGTCTTTACAGATATCGAGCTAGCACCATACCCCCAATGCACCTTGAAACGTATAAAAGCACCTTTCACTTACTTTACATAAGAGGCGGGATGACCAACTATTTTCTTTGTTGCCTTTTTTCCCAACCCAGAGCTGAACTAGATATCTATGGTCTGCCTAGATGCAACAAAAACAGGATTGCTACTGCCACTTTAGATACACAAGTGATACTGCCTAAAACTTCACCTTGCAGGGCATTCTCAATAGACATTAGCCTGGCTAGCAAAAGTACTGACCATGGTTTGTTTTATGTGACGAAGTCTGCTAAAGATACAAGCATTGCACACTACCAGAAAGTCACAAGAATTCCCCATGGTGGTGGTAGACAATCAGCAATAGAATCTAGCATTCACAGCCAAGAAAGCTTACAAGATTTAGTACTAGAGTTGCACTCACAGACAGGCGAGCTTACAAGATTTAGTACTAGAGCACAAACAGGAGAGCTTACAAGATTTAGCACTGGAGTCTTGCACTCACAGGAGAGCTTACAAGATTTAGTACTAGAGTTGCACTCACAGACAGGCGAGCTTACAAGATTTAGTACTAGAGTTGCACTCACAGACAGGCGAGCTTACAAGATTTAGTACTAGAGTTGCACTCACAGACAGGCGAGCTTACAAGATTTAGTACTAGAGTTGCACTCACAGACAGGCGAGCTTACAAGATTTAGTACTAGAGTTGCACTCACAGACAGGCGAGCTTACAAGATTTAGTACTAGAGTTGCACTCACAGACAGGCGAGCTTACAAGATTTAGTACTAGAGTTGCACTCACAGACAGGCGAGCTTACAAGATTTAGTACTAGAGTTGCACTCACAGACAGGCGAGCTTACAAGATTTAGTACTAGAGCACAAACAGGAGAGCTTACAAGATTTAGTACTGGAATCTTGCACTCACAGGAGAGAGACAGGGGAGTCTCCGTGGCGAAGTGGTCAAGCCGTCTGACTCGGGGTATGAAGGTTGTGGGTTCAATTCTGGGCTGCGTCCTTCGGTTCATGGGTGCATTTTTTGGACTCCTGGGGGTCATTGCCGGAGCTACAAAGTTTGTGCTTTGTGCGACGCTTTCCGCGCAGTGGAAAGAGACTGAGCCATATGGAATAAAAACCCGGTGCAATGAAGTCAACCCTGTCGACTTTTAAGCGACAGGAGAGCGTACAAAATTGGAGTAAGTGTGGTGATGGTAGACAATTAGCACTAGAGCTGTACTCACAGCCATGAGAGCTTTCAATATTGCTCATAATGAATGTGCTGAAGTCCCCCGTTTTTCAAGTTGTACAAGACTGATCAAATTTAATCAACAACATACAACAACATGGATGTTAAACTCTTGATCTCTTAAACTACCTATCTCTAAGCCTCAAATATAATTTTATAACACAATTACTGTCTTAAACACATAAACAATACCATTTCATCTGCCAAAATTCCGTTAATTCCATTTTCATACAACGATATCATCCAGTTAAGACCACGAATCTGATAATCTCTCATCTCGCCTGATTTTACATCTGCAAAGAAAGAAAAAAAAATTCAATGCATCCTCCAAAAACTCATGGTATCTTAAAATTACAATATTAAAAAATGCTGAATGTAACATACACTTGCGATATGCACGAAGGATCAAACACTGGAATGATCACAGATGCTGTCTCTTCATGCAATCAGTAGAAAACCTACTAGTGTGATCTAAATAAGAAATTGGGGCACCAATGGGTAGATTCAAGTCTGCTGAAGATGGCCCTTTAATGCGACAATCGCTGAATCAATACCTTGCAGAATATTTTCTGGTATCCATTTTAGTGGTGCACTAGCCAGTTTGCCTCTAATAAGAATAAGAAGAAGCCAGCAGGCATTTCTAACATTAAAGTTGTGAAAGATGTTGTATATAACATCAATGTTGTGTAAAATGTGATGCACAAGGAATCAAAACTAGCATCAATGTTATGAAAAACGTGACAAGTCAGAAGACAAATCTGACAATGTGAAAAACGTGACATGTCAGAAGACAAATCGTGGAAAATGTGAAATGTTCAAATGTAAACCAATTTTAATGTGAAAAATGTGATGAATCAGTAGCCAAATCTAGCATCTATATGTTGTGAAAAATGTGATGAAACTGCAGACTTACATGTTGGACTAGCTTCAAATCTCACAAGGACATTGTTTGACTTCTTGGACTCTGAGAGAAGCTCTTCATCTTCCTCTTCTTCTGTCCTCCGATGACGATGGCTGAGAAAGGTTACATAAGAAAGTTGCAAATGCAGCAAATTTTCAAGAAAATGATATTACACAAATTTACCTCAATTTATTTCATCACTTCCATTTGTCATAATTGTGCTGTAGCATGCATTATATCATTCATACATCATTTATGAAGCTGGCACGCAGACGTGTTTCCAAGGCACCAGGGCCAGGTTCTGTACTGGCCAAGACCTACTAACACGTCCTAGTCGTGCGTCCTGGGCAACAGGTCCCTTCGGGGTCCTGGCTAAAGTAGTAGGTTCGCTGATTCTTCCGAAGTCTGAGAGTATCTGCCTGCACGGCGAGGAACCACCAGTCTGCACACCAATAAGCCAAACACGAGACAGCGGATACTCACGCAAACCTCAGTCCGGTGTGACATCACACTGATGTTGCACAACAGGATGTCTTCATCCGACATACAGGACTTCGCGCTGGAGTTCACAGCCAGCGAACACAAGCAAGCAACTTATGAAGCTAATATTAGACAACAGAACAATGTGCATTAAAACCCATTGGGAAATGTGCAGTAATCATTAATAACTCACTCAAACTAATCGTTGACATGGCTAATCTTCTTCTTCTGTGTTCATCCGGAGTATTTTTTTTTTCAGACGTGATTGCGTTGTGCCTGTTTACAACAGAGCTGCGTTCTTGCGCCGTTAGGCCGACACATCCGACTTCTGTGGGCATTTGTTGACCAGGTTAACCTTCCCTTGGGTTTCTTAAGACGTTTGACTCTCACTGTTGTGATGTTATTCCTCCATCCCAGCTGGCCCATTTAGAACAGCCACAGACATCCTGGTCAGCCCTCAAGGGAAGGCAGGGGCAGACCATGGGCATTACCCGCCATCCAAGGAGGCTTCCATAATTGCAGAGCCGACACACAGCGCTCTGGTACTGGGCTCACCCAAGGAATCGCCACGTCCTGCACATGGCTGCTTAGCCTCACTTCCGTATATTGGGCCTTCCGTTCACCATAGGCTGTTCTTCCGGAAACCAGAAGAATGCAGTCTGCAGATGACATCCACACAGTGAGCTTTTGATTCGGACTTTCCACGTAATGGATTTGCTATCCAAGCAATATTCCATTTCATGCCTCTGGGACACTTTTGTTGCCGACATACCTGTGGTATGAAGTATGGCAGTCTAAGTGCTTTTTCATGCACCTTTAGATGTCAAACCTGAATGTAGTTAAAGTACGCTGCAGTCAACTTGAGCTTGTTGATATCTCCATAGAGCTTGTCCTCAAATGAAGCAGACGTGGGCCAAAATATCTCTCTGTTCTCCATATATTGGGCACTCCTGCAGCAAATGTTTAGCTGTCATTTTACCAGTTCCAGGGGACGCAGAGGTGTTTCCAAGGCACCAGGGCCGGGTTATATACTGGCCAAGACCTATTGACACGTCCTCGTCGAGCGTCCTGGGCAACAGGTCCCTTCGGGGTCCTGGCTAAAGTCAGCAGGATCGCCGATTCCTCCGAAGTCGGAGAATGTCTGCCTGTACGGCGAGGAACCACCAGTCTGCACACCAATAAGCCAGACATGGGACAACGGATACTCACGCAAACCTCAGGTCCTGTATGACATCACACTCATGTTGGACACCAAGATGCCTTCACCCGATATACAGGACGTGTTGGAGCTCAAGCCAATGAACACAAGCAAGCAAGCCAGTTCCACAATTACATTCATCGGTATCTCCTATCTTTAGTTTAATGAACAAGTGGTATTTCAGCCTGTTATGTCCTGTGTTATGTCCTTGGTCTGTAAGGTGTGGAATGCGCCTGGCCCTGCAGCCAGCAGGGTTAGGATCGGCTAGCCTCTCCCAGGAGGGGTGAAGAGCGAAAATTAGTAGCCTGCCGATGACCCGCAGACTACACAAGTCAACCCCCACCTCCACGTGGTGCAGACCGGGCAACCATGACCGCGAGGTCATGGGCTAACGGGGCTATGGCTCGCCATAGGGGATGGACTCCCTGTGGTCAGATTAGTGTCCTAAACCTGCGACTGGCCTAGCAAGCCGGCAGGGGATCTTCATACTGCTCGTAGAAAAACTAAGAAGTACCAGACATACTAAAAGAAGAAATTATAGAAGCCATCAGATTAGCCCCATTGAACAAATCACCAGGACAGGATGAAATACCAAATGAACTAATTAAAGCAGCAAGGGAAGTAGGAACAGCTTGGCTACATAGACTATTCAACCATGTTTGGGTAGAACAACAGACACCACGAGACTGGGGAAACGCCATAATTATCCCAATTTGGAAAAACAAAGGCAGCAAAAGAGATTGCACACAATACAGAGGCATTTCACTGTTGAGTCATACTGGGAAAATATTTTGCAAAATTCTTGAAAAAAGATTACGAACTACTTTAGAACCCCAGCTAAGCGAAACGCAGCTTGGATTTAGGAAAAACAAAGGATGCACAGACGCCATTTTTGCTCTTAGACAACTTATAGAAAAATCAATTGAATTCAATGAAACACTCTACTTAGCCTTTGTTGACCAAGAAAAGGCATTTGATAGGGTAGATAGAAACAAGCTGTGGGAAATCCTTAAACAATATGGAGTGAGTACACATCTAACAAACCTATGTAGAAGTTTATACGACAACAGTGAATGCATAGTGAGAGCAACTGGAGGACACTCAGAACCCTTCACCATAAGATCTGGAGTACGACAAGGTTGTGTCCTGTCCCCTCTCTTGTTCATAACATATATAGACAACATATGTAAAGAAACCAGCCAAGCAGAGACAGCAAGAATACCGCATGACGAGAACACAGAAGAAGAACCATCTGCAAATCTAACCATTAGAGAACTCCTGTTTGCGGACGACCAAGCACTAATAGCAAAATCAGAAGCTGAATTACAAGACCACATGAATAGTCTAAACGAAATGTGTAGGGAACATAACATGAAAATTAGCACAAGCAAAACAGAGGTAATGACTATAACTAAAGAAGAACAAACAGCAACAATTCACCTAAACGAACATCCCTTGAAACAAGTAAAGAGCTTCAAGTACCTAGGAAGTATAATATCATCAAATGGCAGATCAGAAGACGAGATCGAAAATAGGTGCAATAAGGCAAATCAACTCATTGGACAAATGGCACCAATACTAAAGAACAAACATGTATCAATAACTACTAAGAAAGCACTTTACAACACAATCTTCCTACCAACTCTGTGCTACCAATGCCAGACCTGGACAATGACAGAAAAAGAGAAAAGAAAAATCACAACAACAGAAATGAGGTTCCTGAGAAGAATACTCAACGTATCAAGAAGAGATAAGATCAGAAATGAAGAAATCAGGACTAAAGTGGGGGTTAAAGCTGCTCTAGATTTTATTAGAAAGCAGCAAGTCAAATGGTTTGGCCATGCAAGTAGGCTACCAGTCAACAGCATGCCACAACAGGCAATGACGTACAGACCAGATGGAAACAGAGGAAGAGGCCGACCACGTAAACGCTGGACGGAGGGAATAACAGAATCCATGGGAATGTCGATATACGAAGCCCATAACCGGGCACTCTCACGAAGTTTATACTTCACCTCGACACCGCAAGGTACAAGAGGAACATGATGAGAGAGAGAGATGTCCTGTGCGGAGTCTGAAGATAGCTACTTGTTCTCTTCGGTCGAGTTTGTAATATGCATCATCCTTCTGGTGGCCTGGATGCTCTGATTCCCATTTGGTTCTATAAGTGCATTTTATAAACCTCTTTGCCTCATTATAGGTTATGTCTATGTCAAGCTGTGGTAGTCATCCGCCTTCTTTTGCTAGTCTGTCAGCCTCTTCATTTCCAGGTATACTGCAATGTGATGGGATCCACTGTATTACAACTTTTTTGGATTTCTGGCATAGACCATGGAGTGCCCCTCTTAGGTCAGCTAGTTCTGTGCTGTGTTTGCTCTTCAGTCTTGAGACAGCTAACTTTGCATCTGTGAAGATAGCTATTTGCTTCTCTTTATTTTCCTCCATCAAGAGCATTTCTGCTGCAGTTTTCAAAGCCTCTACCTCCAATTTGAAATTACTTGAAAATTTTCCAGTTGCCACTGACTGTTTTTTCCACTCCATTTTTTAAATTTAGGAGAATTCCTCCTCCTCCATTCTCTATTGAATTTTTGGCTGATCCATCTGTATATGCATGGGTCCAATTGCTGCTTGGGTAATGTTCTTTTATGTAGTTTAGGGTCATTTTTCTTCTTGTGGTTTCATTCTGAGTGTTCTTTTTCTCAATACCAGGAATGTTTTCTATAATCTCAGGCATTTGCTGCTGTCTCCAAGCTGGGAACTTGTGTGCATTGTAAATGGGTTTGACTGTTGATAGGTTAAGTATAGTATCTGCCCTAAACTTTCGTTTTGCAGTTTCTACAAAGTTGCCACGCTTCAGTCTTCCCTTTCCAAAACCATTAAACCTTTTATACATAGGGTGGTCTGTCAATGACATGGCTAATTATAATTACCTAAGGTAGGTGTAACATACACAGCTGATAGAAGAGTAGGGTTATATAACAAAACCTGATGGAATTATGAACAAGTAAACTATTCTAGCAGCAACAAATAAACATGGTATACTGCTGGGTGGGAGCAATGGTAGAAGCATGTGCCTGCCAACTCAGTGGCCATGTGTTTAAACCCCCATCAGCTTGGCTGAATGGATAAATTTGTGCGTTCCTAAACATCTGGTGTGCTGATGCACATACAAAAATTCCCATCAAGAAAGGGATTTCTTGTAAAAACTAACCCGTGCCCAGGTTGGTCCAGCCTAAAATGTTATCCAGGAAATGTTCCGGAAAGTAAAGGCAGTATTTTTTTGTTTTGCACTCGTTCACTTTGAACTCAAGCGCAGTCCATACATACACACCATTTATAGCAGTGATGGACTGAATTTTGCGCGTGGGTTAGCTTTCCCTATTAACGGTGTCCCTCACCATTAGGCGAACACATTCCGACTTCAGGGGTACTTGTAATTTACGTCCCCAAGTCAAGGACGGTAGGTCAACATTTTAGACCAGCTGTCCGGTGTAGGGGGTGAACCCCTTACCTCAGCACATCAGATGTTTAAGAACACGTGTTCATATCCATTTGGCCATGCAGACCTGGCAAACAGCATATTTACATTACACATCAAACGTCCATTGATCTATACAAATATTGGGCCAGCTCATATACCCAATACATTCAAGGTGTTTAACAGGTTCCTCTACATTACCACATTACATAGCATAGAATGAGTTACCCCTCTGCCGTGCGTCCACCTTGACGAGGTAGAGGGGCTTGAGCGTTCCAATGACCCCAAGAGCTATGCCGACGGTAGCACAGCTACTGGTAGGGTCACCCATGTCGGACAGGTCAAGGGAGAGGGACCAGACGAAGTGACGCACAAACCCACAAACCTGCTGCCTTGTAGGTAGACTGGGGACAATCAAAGGCTAGGGAAAGCATCCCGAACAAATGCTTGTCGAAATCGGATGTACTGAGCCACAGGCTTGACAAAGAAGTGCAACGTAACTTTATCATTTCATGATGCCACAGATGAAAGTTAATCGATATGGTGCTAATCCCGTGAAGTCCCATCAGGCGGTGATAGTGCCGGGCCCCCTGCCTCGAGGGGGTCCACCCATGACTACTGGTGGTCACCTTCCCCTGTGCTGTGGAGTCAAGGCACAGAGGAGTAGGTTAAGAGCTATTGACCAAACACCCCGGACACTCAACATACTACAATGGAATGCAGAAGGAGTTTATAACAAGAAAGCCTCCCTAACACATCGTCTTCATAAAGATAGAATAGATGTGGCATGCATTCAAGAGACACACCTCAACGCCAATCGCACATTTTCAGTCGAGCGATATCAGGCCACACGTTTCGACCGCAAAGGACATAAAGGAGGAGTTGTAATACTTACACGAAATACAATACCTTGCAGCGAAGTATCTGTGATCTCTGACAACCAAACGGAAATTATAGGTGTTGATATAATGATAAAGGACGTGAAAATAAGAATTTACAATCTATATAGCCCGGCAGATAAGGATCTTACACTCTCAAACATGGAAATAACTGACACAAATTGCATTGTTGTCGGAGACTTTAATAGCCGTTCAGAAAGATGGGGATACCCAGATACTGACAAAAGAGGAGATGAAGTGGAGGACTGGGAAATAGACTCAAATCTCCATCTACTTAACAAAGCGGATGACACACCGAGCTTCTACTCCAGAAGATGGATTACCACTTCTACTCCAGACTTAGCTTTCTGCACAGGAGACATCCTCCACAAAATCGATCGCCATGTGCTGGACCAATTAGCAGGTAGTGACCACAGACCAATCAAGCTTGTAATAAATATGGAGTATGTTCCACAGGAGCAAAAGCCTTTGCCCCGTTGGAATTACAAACGAGCAGATTGGGACAGATTTGCCATACTAACAGACAAATATTGTGAAAACGTAAACACACGATATGGCAACATGAAGCAAATGGTGGAAAGTCTAAACAGAGCAATAATACAGGCAGCCACTCAGTCTATTCCAAGAGGAGCAAGGAAAAATTACAAACCATACTGGACTGAAGAACTACAATTTTTGGAGGACAAAGTTGAAGATGCTAGGAAGACCGCAGAGAGAGAACAAACAACTGAAGCGAACATCTCTCTCAAAGCCATCTCAGCAAAATATAAAAGAACAGTAAATCAAACAACAAGAGATTGTTGGAGGAAAAAAACAGAAAACCTGAATTTTGACAGGGATGGAAACAAACTATGGAAACTAGTGAAAGCCATGAACAATGAAGGACCTAGAAACAAAAAAAAAAAGGCTGCAAATGCACTAATGGAACACTATGCCAGTGCAAACCACATTGATATTACAGCCGAACAGAAGAAAGCAATCAAAGATAAACAGATGCATCATACATATACAGAGACAGCAGCAGAATATATGATGGCAAATCTAACAATGGAAGAAATGGAACAGGCAATGAATACCCTAAAAAAGAAGACATCACCAGGAAAGGATGGAATCACAAATGAAATGCTAATAGGACTAGGCACTAAGGCAAAAAAGAAACTACTAGCAGTCCTAAATTACAGCTGGAAGAGGGGAATAGTCCCACAGGCATGGAAGGAAGCTATACTAATACCAGTCCCAAAGAAAGGAAAAGACCTGGAAGAACCAAATGGCTATCGACCTATCAGTCTTCTTAGCTGTGTAGGAAAATTAATGGAACGCATTATCAATGGCAGGCTAACATGGCATCTGGAAGAAAACCAACTCTTAACACCTCACCAAGCAGGATTCAGAAAGTACAGATCTACTGAAGATCAAATAACCTATATAGCTCAGGAAATAGAGGATGCCTTCCAAGAGAAAAAGCACACACTAGCAGTCTGGATAGATTTAGAAAAAGCATTTGATAAAGTATGGAAGGAAGGACTGAAAGTAAAACTGCAAAAAATGCATGTTTGCGGGAAAATGTACAAATGGATCAGCCACTACCTTGAGAACAGAACTGCCAGGACAAAAGTACAAGGACAAACCAGCAAAATGATGCTGTTGGAGCAAGGTGTCCCCCAAGGAGGAGTTCTTTCACCAACATTATTCCTAGCATATATAAACGACATCACGGAAAATTTTCCAGCCAGAGTACACACATCATCCTTTGCAGATGACCTAGCCATATGGACATCTGAAGAATATTATTAGTACAGCTAACAGCAGAATACAGCAAGCCCTATTAGCGCTAGAGGACTGGTCAAAATCATGGCTAGTGAAGATAAGTGAGGAGAAAACAACATGCACAGTGTTCTCCCTCTCAACTAAAACTCAGCAACCTAAGCTGGTATTGAATGGAAAAATATTGCGCCATGAAGAAAATCCAAACTATCTAGGAGTCACCTTTGATCGTCGCCTGACATGGAAGACACAGGTTGAGAAAAATCGAACAAGAGCAAGGCAAAGAATGGCAATCATGAAAAAGCTTGCTGGTACAACATGGGGAGCAGATGAGAAAGTTCTCAAGAAGTTATATACTGGGCGGGTGAGGCCAGTACTGGAATATGGCATTGCAGCTTGGGCAACAGCAGCTAAGTCAAACTTTAACAAAATAAGTAGAGTCCAAAATCAAGGAATGCGAATCATAACTGGAAGCCTGAAGACAACGCCTATTAATGAATTAGAAAAGATCACTTGTTTACAACCAATGCAGGATAGAAGAGATAGCAGAGCCCAGCAACAAGCAGAAAAATTTAGAAGATTGACAGACCACCCTATGTACAACAGATTTAATGGTTTTGGAAAGGGAAGACTGAAGCGTAGCAACTTTGTAGAAACTGCAAAACGAAGGATTAGGTCAGATCCTATTCTTAACATATCAACAGTCAAGCCCATACACAATGCACACAAGTTCCCAGCTTGGAGACAGCAGCAACTGCCTGAGATGATAGAAAACATTCCTGGTATTGAGAAAAAGAACACTCAGCATGAAACCGAAAGAAGAGAAATAACCCTAAACTACATAAAAGAACATTACCCAAGCAGGAATTGGACCCATGCATATACAGATGGATCAGCCAAAAATTCAATAGAGAATGGAGGAGGAGGAATTCTCCTAAATTTAAAAAATGGAGCGAAAAAAACACATTCACTGGCAACTGGAAAATTTTCAAGTAACTTCAAAGCGGAGGTAGAGGCTCTGAAAACTGCAGCAGAAATGCTCCTGATGGAGGAAAATAAAGAGAAGCAAATAGCTATCTTCACAGATGCAAAGTCAGCTGTCTCAATACTGAAGAGCAATAACAGCACAGAACTAACTGACCTAAGAGCAGCACTCCATGGTCTATGCCAGAAATCCAAAAAAGTTGTAATACAGTGGATCCCATCACATTGCAGTATACCTGGAAACGAAGAGGCTGACAGACTGGCAAAAGAGGGCGGACGACTACCACAGCCTGACATAGACATAACCTATAATGAGGCAAAGAGGTTGATAAAAAGCACTTATAGAACCAAATGGGAATCAGAGCATCCAGGCCATCAGAAGGATGATGCATATTACAAACTCGACAGAAGAGAACAAGTAGCAGTCTTCAGACTCCGCACAGGACACAACAGGCTGAAATACCACTTGTTCAATAAACTAAAGATAGAAGATACCGATGAATGTAATTGTAGAACTGGAAAAATGACAGCAAAACATTTGCTGCAGGATTGCCCAACGTATGCAGAACAGAGAAAGATATTTTGGCCCACACCTGCTTCATTTGAGGACAAGCTCTATGGAGATATCAACAAGCTAAAGTTGACCGCAGATTACTTTAACTATATACAGGTTGACATTTAAAGGTGCATGAAGACCCAGAGGCATGAAATGGAATATTGCTTGGATAGCAAATCCATTACGTGGAAAGTCCAAATCAAAAGCCCACTGTGTGGGCTTCATAAAAGGTGGAAAAGTGTCCTAGTGGCACGAAATGGAATATTGCTTGGCTAGCAAATCCATTACATGGAAAGTCCGAATCGAAAGCTCACTGTGTGGATGTCATCTGCAGACTGCATACTTCTGGTTTCCGGAAGAACAGCCTATGGTGAACGGAAGGCCCAATATATACGGAAGTGAGGCTAAGCAGCAATGTGCAGGACGTGACGATTCCTTGGGTGAGCCCAGTACCAGAGCGCTATGTATCGGCTCTGCAAGTATGGAAGCCTCCTTGGATGGCGGGGAATGCCCATGGTCTGCCCCTGCCTTCCCTTGAGGGCTGACCAGGATCTTTGGCTGTTCTATATGGACCAGCTGGGATGGGGGATAACACCACAACAGTGAGAGTCAAACGTCCTAAGAAACCCCCGGGAAGGTTAACCCGGTCAACAAATGCCCGCAGAAGTCGGATGTGTCGGCCTAACGGCGCAAGAACGCAGCTCTGCTGTAAACAGGCACAACGCAATCACATCCGAAAAAAAACTCCGGATGAATGAAGAAGAAGAATGAGTTACATGTACAAGAAAATCTTGTCCAATGAAATGTGACAATGTGTACTCACTCTCCTGCTGCAACGAGCTTTGACTTCTCATCGTTCTTGTTCAGTCTCGGCCGACCTTTCATCTTGAGAGGGCTTGTTGGACCGCCCCCTCCTGCCTGTGCTCCGGTCTGCATGAAATGAGCAAACAGCTCCGTCTGCTTCAGCAGGAAGTTGAATCTGTTGCTTCTGTCCTTCTCCTGTGAAAGAAAACAGCCAGATTTTTTTAGTATTTTACAACCAAGTTAATTGATCAGAAAAATAATATCCACTGCTGTATGGAAACATGTTAATTTTTAGCCTCGCTGCATTGAGTTGTCTTGTGTAAACGGATGGATTCAGAAGACTGGTAATGATTTGGTTTCATTGCGGCAGACAAGCAACACATGCATTCTGAGCATGCTTGTGAGTTCATTATGTAGGGTTTGCAAGACGTGGGTAAGTCTCATCTATCATCATCATTATTATCATGGGCCTCACCATGTGGCAGAGACTCATGTCTCTCTGAAGATGCCCTTAGTTGTCTGGGTCAATTGATATTTGATGATATTCCTATTCCTCCAACCATCTTAGACAACCAAGCATCATTTTTCTCGATCTGCCTCGTCTACCGCTGATCTTTCAGCTCCTCATTATAAGACAAAAAAATATTGTCACTTTGCCTCTTCCAGGCAACTGTTGTTAATTACTCTTGTTAGTCCAAGGTATTGGCAGCATTTGTCTCAAGAACTACATCTCCACTGTCTCTGTGCTCTTACTAGTTTGTTTGTTTATTTTTTTTGCGCTCGCTTTGATCTCAAGCGTAGTCCATACACACTACTTCTGATAGTGCTGGACTAAATTTTGCGTGTGGATTAGCTTTCAGTATTAACAGTGTTCCTCGCCATCAGGCGAACCCATTTCGGCTTAAGAGGTACTTGTAATTTATGTCCCCAAGCCAAGGACGATAGGTCAACATTTTAGTCCAACTGTCTGGTGTAGGGGGTGAACCCCTTACCTTGGCATCAGCACACCAGATGTTTAAGAACACACGTTCTTATCCATTCAGTCATGCTGGCCTAAGCTCTTACAAGTTTATTCAGCAGAACATGTTTGACATCACACTTCAGTACTCTCATATAGACATTCTCTGACCATTCAGCATCCCATAAGGAACTGCTAAAAACAGCTCATTAAATAGTGAAATTAAATGTAGATAGTCAAAATCCTTTATGTAATGAGAAGATGCACATTTCAAAATTTAGTGACAACTAGCAAAATTGGTGGGGGGAAAAGCAAAAGACAGAAATAAATTGGATGAATTAGGGGTAAACCAATACCAGAGATTGTTTATCAACTACCACAATGTAATGCTGTTCTCTGACAAACTTTACACTCAAAAACAAGTTAGATGATTAAGAACAAATACAGTCATAGGAATGGCACCTTGCCGTCTTGACAGAAGATAGTAACTCTGTGCTTCAAAAGGCATTATACCTCTCCTTAGCACAAAGCTGGGGCTGAATTGTAGAGACCATATGTTGTCCATGCATCCCTCTCTGCCTGCCTCTGGTGTAAATTAGGCAGTCATAGACCTAAATTGTTAAATAACCTAACAGAGGACAACAGGACAGCATAACAAATTGTCTGCCTAACTACACCCATCAGACGTAGAGTAAAGCAACTAATAAAGTTGGTACACAATCCAACTTGCAAGTTTATCACCACAGTTAAATCACTCACCAATTTCTCCTCATAGGCCTCATCTTTGCCTCCTTTTGGTGGGGACTTCAATAAAATGGACGGTCCACTTACAGGATCAGGCTGGAAAAAAACAAAACATGCTAATCAAATCTGGGGGTAAAAAATGTTTAATTTCTACCAGGCGCCGGAATCTCCAGTCATTTTCTAGCATGTATTTGTAAAAATAAATATGTTGGCTCCTGAAAAAAAAAGGGCTGGCTCCTGAAATACATTTAGTTTTTTCTACCTCTGATCTGTTGTGGGTGTAGGGTGTGATATCATTTTCTTCTGCTTCTTTCATTTGCTTAAAATTGTATTGTCTATATCTGCAATGCTGATGTTTCTCTAGGCCAGAAAGTTTGCCTAGACATATAATCAGGGCAGTCTTCGAGTATGTGATCTGCTCACAACGTCGCCAATCCACATGTAAACATGGCTGATTCACCATCTTGAATTCTGTATACACATGGTTGAGTAATCGATTGTATCCTGTTCTGGGGTGAAGAATAATTGTTCTGGTCTGCCCATAAAAATATAATCTTGTGCTGGCGTTGTTGACTTTCTGAATGATTTGATCCGGGAAGGTTAACCCGATCAACAAATGCCCGCAGAAGTTGGATGTGTCGGCCTAACGGCGCAAGAACGCAGCTCTGCTGTAAACAGGCACAACTCAATCACTTCCGAAAAAAATTCTGGATGAACGCAGCAGAAGAAGAATGACTTGATGATTCTTTTATTTTTGGTGGTATGTGACAGATACATCAGGTTGTTATGTTGCTCCTTCCTTAGCTAGCTTATCAGTTCTCTCATTTCCGGGCACTCAGAGTACCTCAAGTACTGATCTTGTATCGGTCAACAGCACCACAGGCTGTGTACCGTTACTAGTATTCAGTAATTTCTCTGTTGCTATCCTGATTGCCTCAATTTCAGCATCATAGTTATGGCAGTACTTTCCTGTTGGTACTCTGGCCGTGTCCCTAATATTATTTGGGTATTCTATGTAAACTGTTGGCTCCATGGTGAAGGGTATGGACGCAGTTCATGATCCCACATTAAAAACACAGTTTCGAAAATCGCTATTAATATAATTAATTTACAATTGTAACTGTTCTTCATAACCAGTTACCTAAGTTCAGATGCCAGTTTATCAATGTCTGGGCACGAATCTGTCGTGCTCAAAGTCATAAGCGCAGCTAGATTATTGTCGGTGAGTCTGGAACGTTGCTTGTTTTTTTATAACGGTCATTGTGGAAAATGACTGCGAGGCCTCGCGTGCCACTTTCTGACACCTGGCGGGCTACAAGTGGTCCACGGGCCGTGGTTTGGGAACCTCTGACTAGAGTCACCACAGGAGGGATGAGATCAACCCCCATAGTGGAGATGGAGAAGATGGGGAGGACACAAGCACCGAAAGAGCAGCGATACGAAAACGCTAACACACGCAGAAAAGTTCCTCAGCTTGCCAGGTCACCCTATGAAGAACAGATTTGAAAACTTAGCTATGGGGCGGTTAAAAAGAAGCAGTTTTATCCACCAGGCTAAACGACTCTGCAGAGAAACCACCGATCTGCCCACAGTTGGTATCCCCCTGAAAACTATACCAGAGCAAACTCCATGGAAAGATTAACATAGTCTAGCATTACAAATCCAGACAAAAGAGAGGAGTATTTAACAAGAAAGAACAGAACAGTGTGCAGCGCAGAACAGCCACTCTCAGCTTCCTTGATGAAGAATACCCACAGGACCTCTGGATCCGCGTCTACACAGATGGGTCAGCACAAAATGCTGTTCGAAATGGAGGAGCTGGAGTGTACATAGAATACCCAAATAATAATAGGGACACAGCCAGAGTACCAACAGGAAAGTACTGCCATAACTACGATGCTGAAATTGAGGCAATCAAGACAGCAACAGAGAAATTACTAAATACCAGCCATGGTACACAACATGTTGTGCTATTGACAGATGCAAAATCAGTACTCGAGGCGCTCCTGTCTGGGAAGCTGCCAGTACTAAGGACACTACTTTCTGAACTTAGCAGTCAGCATAAGGTCACCATACAGTGGATACCATCCCACTGTGGAGTACCCGGAAACGACAGAGTTGATCGACTGGCTAAGGAAGGAGCAGAAGAAGAACAGCCTGATGTGCCCGTTACATACCACCAAAAGAAAAGAATGATCAAATCAGTCAAAAAGCCACCAAGACCTGCTCAAGATGACTACCACATTATGGACAGACCAGAACAGGACACAATAGATTATGCAACCACATGTATACAAAATTCAAGATTGGTGAATCAGCCATATGCACAAGTGGATTGGCGTCGCAGACAGCAGAGCACATACTCCAAGATTGTCCAAATTACATGTCTAGTCAAACCTTCTGGCCTAGAGAGACGACAGTGGAAGATAAACTCTAAGGTCCGCTGAGTGGACTAAACAAGACAGTTAAATTCATACAAGACAACATTGCAGTTATAGACATATTTCAAGCGAACGAAAGAAGAACACTATTCTGTTCTTCCTTGTCAAATATGCCTTTCAGTGATATCATTAGATACCAGAGGTTCTTCAGATCATCTCCAACCCCATGCTGGGATTGAACCTGGTAGCTTCTGAGTCACAGGAGGACACCATAACCTCTCAGCCATGTCTACCCTGGTTACAGTCTACAACTCCTCTCTCGGCACTGGAACTTCACATCTGCAGAGAGGAGCTGATTTGAAAGGAGTCCAGAATCAACATCACATCGCTTGGGACATTCTCTTGTGCACCCTGTCCTCATCATCAATAACAAACGAAGAGTCCTGATAATGATGGTACCAGCTGCAGTCTGATTATGTGTCTGGCCCTTCCTTGGAGTATTACTTCTTCTTATTATTCATCCGGTATGTTTGTTTTGGGCGTAATTGTGTTGTGTCTGTTTACACCAGAGCTGCGATATTTGCACCTTTCAGCCGACACATCAGACTTCTTCAGGCATTTGTTGACCGGGTTAACCATCCCAGGTGTTTCATAGGATGTTTGACTCTCACTGTTGTGGTGTTATCTCCATCCCAACTGGCCCATTTAAAACAGCTGAACACATTCTGGTCAGCCCTCAAGAAAAGGCAGGGGCAGATCATGGGCATTCCCAACTAATCCAAGGAGGCTTCCATAATTGCAGAGCTGACACAAACCGATCTGGTGCTGGGCTCACCCAAGGAATCGTCATGACCTTCACATTTCTGCTTAGCCTCACGTATATTGGGCCTTCTGTTCACCACATGCTGTTCCTCCGGTAACCAGAAGAATGCAGTCTGCAAATTACATCCACACTGTGAGTGTCTGATTCGGACTTTCTGCATAATACGCGTTTTCTACCTTTGATGACGCCCACACAATGAGCTTTTGATTGGGGAAGTATTACTGTCAGCCAGATCCCCTGGCCACTCCCTGTCAGCCAGATCCCCTGGCCACTCCCTGTCAGCCAGATCCCCTGGCCACTCCCTGTCAGTCAGATCCCCTGGCCACTCCCTGTCGCACCATTTTTCTCCAGGCCAGGATGATTTATCTGTTTTCCCACACTGTACTCATGGCCCCATGTACTCATTTTATCGTTTCTTTACTTATTCAGTCTCTCGGTAGAGATTTGTTCGCAGCAGACGAGCAAATCTCCGGCGGGCCTATTCTCGCTGGTCGCGAGATCCGCACAGTGGAAGTATGGGAGATTTGCTTGCAAATAGACAGGCAATATCTCCTGCGGTAGCTATGGCGGACCTATTCCCGCTGGTCGCGGGGACCGCTATAAGTCAGGTGGGGAGTCTGACGATAGTGCACGCTTTACACAGGTCCGGACACTTGTGATTGACAGATGTGCGCGCCCTCATGGTCCGGGCTCGTACGAGGCCCTCACCTGTGGGACATGGCTGAACGTCTCTAAGCCGTGTCCCTTGGGTGTCAGGGTCTGGCCATAACTCGCCACCGGCTCGTGGTGGTGAGGTCTCGGTGGATTGACGCTGAGCCGCCAGCGTCTGCAGCCTACCTTGTGCCAGACGTATTGGTTACCCATTCCTCTGGAATACACAAGACTAGGCCGAGGGAGGGGTCATGTCGTTTGGGCATCACATGATCTCTGAAGCTCTGCCCAGACATTGTGATGGAATATTGGCCATATTCCACTCACATACTTTAGTCTGTCAAGACTGCAAGGTGTCTACTACTCATGGCCCTCTGAGAAGCTTGGAACCGGTGTGTATTTTATAAATGGGTTTTGCTGTTGATATGCTATATATAAAATATATTCTAATTTTTCTTTATGCAGATTCTACAAAGTTGTTTCATTTTACTCTTCCCCTGTTAAAAGACCATTATCATTAAGCCTCTGATAAACCTTTTTTCTGTTTGCCGATGTGCTCTGTTATCTCTTGCATCCTGCAGTGGTTGCAGATGTGACCTTTTTTTCCAGTTCATTGACTGATTCAGTGTCAAAGGATAATACATCACCAGATGTGACCTACCATATTGCCATACTAGGGTCAGTGTTGCCATCTCCCTTTGATGAAAAAGCACCAAAATCGACCCAAAAAAGCACTAAAAAGCACCAACAATTTTTTAGGAAGCACCAAAATAAAGCACCAACTGTTTTTATTACAAATGTAACAAGGTAGCACAGTATAATTTATTATTATCATTTCATATTACAATGAAGTTTATTCCAGATCCGCCAAATCCCAATCAGAACTACTTTCGAGTCAAAAAAGCACCAAATTGCAATACTATATTTTTGGGAAATCACTAAAACAAGCCCTGGCGGTATTCATTCAAAATGTTATAAAGTAGCACATTATAATTTATTATTATCACTGAATATTAGAATGAAGTTTATTCCAGATCTGCCAAATCCCAGTCAAACAACAACTCTTCAGTTTCTGTAGCTATTTCCTGTTGTGTTTGCTCCTGCGATGATGAGGATGAGGAGGATGATTGAAAGAAACATGTATATGCCTTCTGTGATCCAATTTTTAGCAGAATATCCTTAAGGTAGTTTATAATCATGACAGCATTTGCCATATCTTTTCATTCCATATCTAATAGTCAAAACAGCTGTCAAACTCTTTATGCTAAGTCTATTCCGCAATTTTGATTTTATAACTCCCATCTGACTGAAAATACGCTCCACGTCCGCATTAGAATGAGGTAAAATGAGCAGTTAAAGCTAAATCTGTAAGATCTTGGAAAGGATTTTCACCGGTGGCATCCCTGTATGAGGCTATTTCTGCCCACAGTCCAAGTGTGTCAGAGGTCTGTGTCCACCGCATATGATGAAGTTTTCTCCATTGGAAATCGATGCGGGTGAGAGTAGCTGCATCCTCTACAAACATTTAGCAAGATCCAATATACAGGGCTTCATTGGCTGTAGACATTCACTTCCACTAAGAAATGACATGGACTGTAACACTCAAACGTTATCGGGTGTACGTAAACGCAGCTGTGTCAATAGCTCTATTAAAAACTGGATGCACCTTCCACAAATGTCTTTCTCATCGGGAAACTTGTAGTCTGCTATTAAAGGGAGTTAAATTAGTTGAATATTGCGCGGTAACGTACTAAGACTGTTTTACTCCCTCGCTTCAGTTCAAATTCGGCTTTTTAGTGTTCCCAAAATGAATTTTAAAGTAATTTTTACCCACCCCAAAAGAGCACCAAACAATTTTTGTGAAGCACTAAATTTACGCAGCCGCGCTAAAAGGAAAATTTTCACACTAACTGACTTGAAAAAGCACTAAATTTAGCGCGAAAAGTACTAAAATGGCAACACTGACTAGGGTCATTATGTTATAAGTTATGACCCGTGGTTATCTTCAGTAATTTTAATGTTCAGTGAATGGAAATTTGCATTATAACAGTTTTCCATTTGATTGTGTACCATGTTTGGTCCAAACCTATGACTCTTGTAACTGAATCAGTTAATAGGCGCTGTAGATAAGTAAATACAAGGGCGGCCGGATGCCATGGCTCCTGAAAATTGTTACCAGGCTTCTAAGTTTTCTAATTTTATCTACATTTTATTCATCGTTTTCTTAGCCCATATTTGCAACAATAAAAACTGTGTTGGCTCTTGAGGAAAAGGTGGCCACTTCCATAATTAATCTTTAGTTTTGTCTATCCCTGGGTATTGCCTTTAATTATGACTCACATTCCTTAATTAATTGTAAAAGCTTTATCAAGGAAGATTGTCAAAAATGTTTGTAAAGAAGAGAATTTTAAAAATTAAGACAAATAATATATTGCACAATTTACTGCCTGACATATTTCGCCGTATTTCATCAGGTGCATGCTACAAAGAAAAGGTTTGCCATCTATTCAAGCCCAATGTATCTTCATAACCTGAATACACAAAATGAGAGTTAGAAAAAGCAATTCAGAAGCCAGTCCCTTTTTCTAAGGAGCCTGTTTGTAAACACTGGTAAGAAAATTATTAGTAATTCAGGCGCCAGGTACAAATTACCAGGTGCCATGGTAACTAAGCGTCCTAGATTTTTCTACCCCTGCACAAAACATGGTCATGTTTCGCTGTCACTACTAGTTTTAAAGGGACTCATTTCATTTTGTTTACATACATAATTGTGGTTAATCGGCATGTATAGCTAATGCCTCTGCCGGTCAATAAATTATGTAACATACTGTTTGTGCTTCATTATTCAAGTTCAAAATGGGAAACATTTTGAAAAACAAAAATAAATAAATATTACAATGGCTACAAGTAACCACAGTAGTGTAATGCTAATGTCATCGTCATTGGTGATGTGGTATGTGTGGTTATCATCAACTAATTAAATAGCACTTTGCTGGTGTTTACTATCTTTACCTACTGACCCACTGTATAATAATTGATATCTTCTTCTGCGTTCATCCAGAATTTTTTTTTCGGAAGTGATTATGTTGTGCCTGTTTACAGCAGAGCTGCATTCTTGCGCCGTTAGGCTGACACATCCGACTTCAGCGAGCATTTGTTGACCGGGTTAACCTTCCCGAGGGTTTCTTGAGACATCTGACTCCCACTGTTGTGGTGTTGTTATCCCCCATCTCAGCTGGACCATTTAGAACACCTGAAGCCGAAGACATCCTGGTCAGTCAAGGGAAGGCAGAGGCAGAATATGGGCATTCCCTGCCATCCAAGGAGGCTTCCATAATATTGCAAAGCCAACACATAATAATTGATATCATACTGTATCTTTTTTTTCTTTCATTCAACTTCACATTATCACACACAAAATAAAAAATAATACATCTTTGCTTACATTTTAGCTAAATGAAATGAATAGACACAGCCATTGAGAATTGTATTATTACTATTATATAATTTTGCCAGTTTTATTCAAAATGACTGTTTAATTTTGTTTTATATGTGAACAATTACAATAGTTACAATGAACTGCTGCCATTAGTTGAATCAATGAATCGTGCGGCTGGCGACGATATTCAACAGTCACTATTCCAGCAGTACCCCTGCACGATATCTATCTGAATTATCTGGCGGATTACTAAATTAGTAACCAAGTTCCAATACAGCAAAACACATGTAGACCTTAGAACTCACCGAGTCTTCAGGCTCCGATATGTCCTCTCCTGGGCTGTCTGGTTCCGACTCGGACATGGTTAACGAGAAATATTAATCAAAGAATAGTCAAATAGGAAATTTCCACCTTTGTGTGGTCGTTTGGCGGGGGTAATTTTAGGCCTCCACAAAACGGAAATGAAAGCCATGTGCCCCGGTTCCGGTCGGCAATTTCCGTGAATCTACGTATCTGAGATATTCGGCGCAATAATTGCACAAGTGGGTCGGGTGTCAAAGGGGGTTGGAACCAGTCTCATAAGGCTACCTGCACTAATTATAATTTCTTGTAAATCATAATAGTTTTAGCTTATTGAGGATATGCGTTTTCAAAGGGTGTAGCCTACGTGAAAAGTCCGAATCGAAAGCTCACTGTGTGGGCTTCATAAAAGGTGGAAAAAGTGTCATAGTGGCACGAAATGGAATATTGCTTGGATAGCAAATCCATTATGTGGAAAGTCTGAATCGAAAGCTCACTGTGTGGATGTCATCTGCAGACTGCATTCTTATGGTTTCCGGAGGAACAGCCTATGGTGAACGGAAGGCCCAATATACGGAAGTGAGGCTAAGCAGCCATGTGCAGGACGTGACGATTCCTTGGGTGAGCCCAGTACCAGAGCGCTGTGTGATCTGATGGCTCTGCAAGTATGGAAGCCTCCTTGGATGGCGGGGAATGCCCATGGTCTGCCCCTGCCTTCCCTTGAGGGTTGACCAGGATGTCTTTGGCTGTTCTATATGGGCCAGCTAGGATGGGGGATAACACCACAACAGTGAGATTCAAACGTCCTAAGAAACCCCCGGGAAGGTTAACCCGGTCAACAAATGCCCGCAGAAGTCGGATGTGTCGGCCTGACGGCGCAAGAACGCAGCTCTGCTGTAAACAGGCACAACGCAGTTACATCCGAAAAAAAAATCCGGATGAACGCAGAAGAAGAAAAGGTGTAGCCAGTACATTGGCTAATTTATGCCGGATCAAGTGGACTTTGCCTCAATTCTCGTACATGGAAGTAATACTGTAGTACAGTGGTTCTCAACCGGTGGGGAATTCCCCCCAGGGGGGAATTTTAGGGTTTCCAGGGGGGGGGGGATGAAGACCATTTCAAGATCGCGTTAATACAAGAACCGATTACTTTACAGTTAAGTACGTCTCATCCTTCTAAAATTCATTTTATAAAGTCAGTAGACCCACAAATCATGTTTTATGTGGATGTCTAGACTTGTTTTAGTATGTGCTATTAAATTTACCTTACATTTTTACGTATACTGTGTAGGGGTGGGGGGATTTTTAGATAGGAAATATGAAAGGGGGGAATGACGTTCTGAAAATATGGTGAAGGGGGGCACGGGCCAAAAAAGGTTGAGAACCACTGATGTAGTAGTAATAGGCCTCTTTCAGTCCTGAAGGACTATAGAACTATAGAGTTGTGCCGCTGGGGAGGTACCTGACAGCACCGCTGGTGACCGTATGGTCCTATGCGAGAGTGACAATCTGTGTCAGTTTCCGCATCTGTAAGACGAGGCTGGTCCCGCAGCAAGTGGCTGCATTTTATGCTGGTGCCGCCTATCCTCAGTTTGCTTGATCAAATTGCGCTCATCTCCAGGAAAATCTGTCTGTTGTAAGGGATTGCATATCTTGTTTAGACACATCTTTATGTCGTATTTGGGGTCTTCCGATTGGCCTCTTCCCTGTGGATAGTTCTCCGTATAGGAGATCCAGAAACTGGGTATGTCAAGTTCTAGGGCTAGGAGTGACTAGGACCCATCACATTTTCTAAGCCTGAATGTGGGGGAGAAATAAGGTTTCAAACCCTCGTCAGACAGCGCCCATGCCAGTGTTAGCTTAACACCCTACCTCCTCCTCAACTAAAGCATTCTTTCGAGCAGACTCCAGCTGCGTTGATTTGAGTTGACACAAGAACGGACATTAAAGCATTTGAGACATATGAGTACCGTTCCTATCTTCGACAACCAGCGGCGAGTCCCGATACTATTGATACCAGTTACAGTCTGATTATGTATCCATTTGGTCTTGTCTCTGAGTACTATTAATCACTCAGATTCTCTGACCTCGATTTACGAAAATAATACTCGTTTAGATTTAACTAGTCGGCGTCTGTGGCTTAGAGGTAGGGAATGCAGTTTCTCAATTTCGACATACCGGGTTCAAAGTCAACCGTGAACTATTTAGGGGACAGACAACTTTGTGCTGATTGAAATAATGGTATGAGCATCGGCCATCCACAAAGCTATGGCAAACTACGGAACATAACATTTCTGGGGAAATCAGTCAGTAAATGATGGGGTTTGCAACGTCTTCTAAAGACATGCAACTAACTTTAAACACACAACTTACAAATATTCGAGTCTAGTGCCGATCTTAGAGTTTAAAAAATGCATATTCGTTGTTGACAAGAGACTGGAAGACAGAATGACCACATAAAGTTATTCAACTTAAAGATTAGGTTGGACATAACTACATAATTTACAATACAGTAGTCAATTTAAGGTCAAACCAGGAATAAACAGTAAATTACAAAAAGGCAAATAATATTTTGGGCAATGCACGTGTTCAGTTGAGTTGAGTTAAGAACCAACATCACTGCACTCAGGACATTCCCATACGTGCTCCGTCCCCTCGTTCAACAGCCAGCGAAGATTCATACTACTAATCGTTCCCACTGCTATCTGATTAAAAGTTCTCCTGATCTTCCCTCTCAGTTTTGAAATTCTTCCAGAACCCCTGCCGATCCCCCGCAATCTCATTCTTTACACATATGGGTTCTCTGTTCCTCCGCATTCTCCACCTGGTCCCACAAGCGCACAACCCCCCCCCCCCCCCTTGTCCATAGGAAAACTACCACCAAGAGGTGCATTCCCTGCTAGCCTATCAGCCTGTTCATTCCCCCGTACCCCCGCATGGCCAGGGCAAAATATCCATACAATTCTCACAATCTGTGACCTGTGAAGCGACGAGAGCCATTCCACACGAAACATTTCTTTCTCCACCTTACTAAGCATACTCTTTGAATCCGTAATGAATACAACGTGTGTTGCAGTGGTCTCCTATAGCCACCGGAATGCCGCTGTTACTGCCTCCACCTCCATTCTCATGCTGGAGGTAGTAGTCTCATATGCCAGAATCTCCTTTTTCAAGACTCGTCCATTAGCCTTTGCAATAAAGCCCCAGCCACTACATATGTTTCTCACCACTGACCCATCGGTGTAGATGACTATTTCACCTTGATGTGTGTTGCTCTGGATCAGCTGTTGCACTTCAAACTCAGTGCGGCCCGCTGCCCATTCTATGAACTCACGACCCAGTGTTATTATGACATTGTGCCAGTCAGTAATGTCTTCCGGAACTTCAACCCACTCTCTTTCACGATTGATGGTCTCTAGATCACACACCTGACGTATAGAAAGTACTGCTTGTGCCATCCAGGACCTGCCTTGCCTTAGTCTATGACCCTTGACCATATCCATTGCTGCATGCAGCGGGTGATCCCTGTCTGCGGCCACTCTCAGGTACCATTTGGCCTGAAGGACCCTATGCCTGTCCGTCATTGTTGGTAGCGCCAGGATATGCCTCATGCATATAATTGGTGTGTCCTTTGTGCACCCCAGGATTAACCGCATGGCAGGATTTTGTATGCGCTCCAACCTTTCAAGCTGGCTCTTTGATACTGTCAGCAGCCCCAAACCATACTCAATGATAGAAATTATTAACTGCTGAAAGAGCCTGTACAGCATCCTCTGATCTACCCCGGTTGCTGCCATAGCCCTCAATGCATTGTCCCCTAACAGCCTTCACCACCAAAGCCTCCACTTGACCCTTAAAAGACAAACACATGTCAAAGGTGATACCCAAGTACTTCAATTTACTCTCTCGACTAAGAGGACATCCATTCAACATAATACCTGGGACATATGCCTTGACGATCCGGTTATCCAGGGAGTACCACACAACCGATGCCTTGTCTGGGTGTATAATGGCCCCTGCGTCCCTGCACCACTCCGCTACCCTGTTTACTGCCACCTGTAATTCTTTCGCCAAACTGGCCCTGTCTCTGCCCTGTCTGTATACCAGCACATCAAGTCTGCAAATGTAAAGATTCTACCAACACCTGGAGTCTCAATAGCTGCGATTTTGCTGGTGTAGACATTAAAAAGCGCTGGGGACAAGGCAGATCCCTGCGGCAACCCAGGTGTAATAGTACAGGGATCAGAAGTCCAGGAACCCATGCGCAGTGCAACCTTACGCTCATAAAGGACTGCCGCAACCCATCTAACAAGGCAAGGGCAGACTTCCATGTCCAACAGTGTGTATATTAATGCACGTGATGAACGATAGGTTCAATAAACGAAAGTGAGGCTGGCAGCCATATTCAGGGCATGGTGATTCCTGAGGTGAGCCCGAAGCCAGAGCAACATGTATTGACTCTTTATTAATGGAAGCCTCCCGTCATGGCGGGGAATGAGGTCAGCATGGCCGACTGAATAAGAACGCTTGCTCTTAAACTTTGCGTTGTGCTGATACCGAGGTAGCGGGTTCAACTTCTACACAGGTCAGTTGGCCTAAAATGTTGACATCTCGTCCTTGACTTGGTGATGTAAATTACAAGTATTTCAGAAGTCGAAGTGGATTCACCTAATTGCGAGGGACTCTATTTACTGTCTCCTGCAACTTGTGCGCTATTTGGTCATTTCTCACCTCTGCCTAAAGTAAACACAAGGACTTCAATCCGTCCAATTCCTGGTACTTCAATGCTTACAATCTTGCATGCGTAAACACCGAACAGCGCAGGCGAGATCGCAGATCCGTGTGGTAATATGCTCCGCTGTAATATGTCCAGAGGTCCACGAACTTATATGGAACTTCCTGCGTATGACCATGTATCTTTCCTTGGCCAGCAACTTCCTGGCCCTCTGTTGAGGAGCTCTCTCCTTTCCAAGTATTCAAGCAGCTTAACAGCATCTATCATCTAGAGACTTTTTTTTAAACGTTTATTTCGTACAAAAGCAGTGTGTATTTACAAGTTTTGTTGGGTTTTTTTTTTAACATTTGCGAATACAACATATACATCTTCTAAAGTTTTTTGTTTTTTGTTTTTGTTGTAAATTACTTAATACAAAAATAAGGGCTCACGGTTCCTCAGGGGTCAGAACCGCCTCTTGAGGTGCCATGTTCCTATGTTTCATTCGAAGGGCCGCATCTACTAGTGGCCCTGCAAGATCAAGTGCAAATACTATACTTTGATTTTAGCCAAAAGGCCGAGAAGCGAAAGACTTCTAAATGTTTTCTGTAAAGTGATGAAGTTGCTGAATCCGTCTTTCATGTTGAAGCCTTTCTGGCATACATCCATTCTTTCAGGGGGCTGCGTGGTCTCGAGGTATCGTGTCCGCCTCGAGTGCTGGAGGTCCCTGCTTCGAGCCCCGGTGATGCCGGGTTTTTTTCTCGTGGACTTCTAGTAATAAATTTCCCCAGGTCTCTGGGTATTGAGATCGGACGCCCGTGTGTATTGTTACGCACGTAAAAAAAATCCAACTTGGCAGTTGGAAATCGAAAAAGAGTAGCCTAACGGCGCTGCCCGGGCAAAATTTCGAGTTAAAAATCTACCCAAAAGTATTTCAGGATCCTCGCCGGTGCTACGGAGTTCGTGCACTGAGCTGAGTTTCTCCAGACTCACGTTTGAGTTAGGAGGAGAACGGAGCACTTATGGGTTGCACCCGTGTGCCGTGATGTTGATCCATCGACTAAACTAAACTAAACTATCCATTCTTTCACTTTTGATTATGTTCTTGTAAAACAGACCAGTTCAACCTTCCGCTTTCACTATCGCATTCATTGTATTTTTACAGCTTTACTGCAATTTATCACTATCATCATCTTGTGCAATGCCCACTGGCTTGGGTGATGATACTTCCCCACATCTTGCGATCACCAATGGCATATATCAATTCTCGTGTTAATTCCCTCCTGTGCCATGTCACAATACTGTCAAGAATTATCTCTCCCCGTCTTCCTAATTTATCTCTCATTTCACACATTTCCCCAACTGTCACATGTTACACATTTTTGTCTGCACAGAATGTAGCCCCAAATTATGACCGCCTCTGTGTAGTGTTTGTGATAAATAGTCTTTGCTACTTCTTCTTCTTCTTTCGTTCGCTTGAAATATGTCTATATCTGCAATGTCGTCTCTTGCATGAATTGAACTGTTTTTTTCAGTTCACACAGTGGTCCATAGAGTTTATCTTCCACTGTCGTCTCTCTAGGCCAGAAGGTTTGCCTAGATATGTTATATTTTGGGCAGTCTTGGAGTATGTGCTCTGCTGTCTGCGACGCCAATCCACATGTGCACATGGCTGTTTCACCAATCTTGAATTTTGTATACATGTGGTTGCGTAATCTATTGTGTCCTGTTCTGAGGCGCAGAATAATGACTTGTTCTGGTCTGTCCATAATGTGGTAGTCATCTTGAGCAGGTTTTGGTGGCTTTCTGACTGATTTGATCATTCTTTTCTTTTGGTGGTATGTAACGGGCACATCAGGCTGTTCCTCTTTGGCTCCTTCCTTAGCCAATTGATCAGCTCTGTCGTTTCCGGGTACTCCACAGTGGGATGGTATCCACTGTATGGTGACTTTATGCTGACTGCTAAGTTCAGAAAGTAGTGTCCTTAGTACTGGCAATTTCCCAGAGAGGAGCGCCTCGAGTACTGATTTTGCATCTGTTAGTAGCACCACAGGTTGTGTACCATTGCTGTTATTTAGTAATTTCTCTGTTGCTATCTTGATTGCCTCAATTTCGGCATCATAGTTATGGCAGTACTTTCCTGTCGGTACTCTGGCTGTGTCCCTAGTATTATTTGGGTATTCTATGTACACTCCCGCTCCTCCATTTCGAACAGCATTTTGTGCTGACCCATCTGTGTAGACTCGGATCCAGAGGTCCTGTGGGTATTCTTCATCAAGGAAGCTGAGAGTGGCTGTTCTGCGCTGCACACTGTTCTGTTCTTCCTTGTCAAATATTCCTCTCACTTTTGTCTGGATTTGTAACGATAGTCTATGCTCATCTTTCCATGGAGTTCGCTCTGGAATAGTTGTTAGGGGGATACCAACTGTGGGCAGATCAGTGGTTTCTCTGCAGAGTCGTTTGGCCTGGTGGATAAAACTACTTCTTTTCAACCGCCCCATAGCTAGGTTTTCAAATCTGTTCTTCATAGGGTGGCCTGGCAAGCTGAGGTACTTTTCTGCTTGTATTAGCGTTTTCGTATCTCTGCGCTCACTCAGTGCCTGTGTCCTCCCCATCTTCTCCATTTCCACTATAGGGGTTGATCTCATCCCTCCTGTGGTGACTCTAAGTGCTTGATTTTGCACCTTGTCCAGCTCTTGTAGTGTGGTATTTGATGCTGAACACCACGCAGTTGACCCATATTCCAGGTGTGGTCGTATGCTCTGTTGGTAAACTTTGCTAAGTATTTTCGTACTGGCTCCCCATGTGGTTCCACTTAGCTTTCTCAGGATGGCTATTTTCCTTCTGGCTTTTGCTACTGCTTTGTTGATGTGCTTTCTCCATGTCAGCTTGCCATCAAATGTTACTCCAAGGTATGTTGGTTCTTTATCTTCTCTTAGGGGTGTTCCATTTATCTGGATGATCCCTGCCTTTTGTTTTGGAGAGAGGGTAAATAGGGTGGTGCTGCACTTGTCAGTGTTTATGCTGACACACCATCTATTTGCCCATGCAGCAAATGTATCTACAGCTCTTTGTAGCAATCTGGTGGCCACTGATGCATATTCATTTGTGCTCCATAGAACCAGGTCATCGGCGTACATTGCCGCTTTAATTCCATGCGGTAGGTGAGCAACAAGATCATTGATGAAGATTAGAAAAAGTGTGGGGGACAAGACTCCGCCCTGGGGGACACCGTGACGCAGTAGTACTTTCTTGCTCTTGAGTCCGTCTATCTGTACTCGGGCTCTTCTGTTGTGCAAGTATGCTTTCACCCATTTGTACATTCTTCCATTGACTTTGCAGTTTCTCAGTTTCTTCATCAGACCTTCTTTCCAGACTTTGTCAAAGGCTTTCTTCAGATCTATCCATGCCGCAAGCACCAGCTTCTTCTCTTGGAATGCATCCTCAATTTCTTGAGAGAGGTAGGTTGTCTGATCTTCCGTAGAGTAGCACTGCCTAAAGCCAGCCTGCTGTGGCACAAGGATGTTTTTACTTTCAATGTACCACTGCAGTCTGTGATTGATGATGCGCTCCAGTGTTTTGCAGAGACAGCTGGTGAGGCTAATTGGTCTGTAGCTAGAGGCAATGGAACCATCTTTCCCTGATTTTAGGAGGGGTATCATGATTGCTTCTCTCCAGGCTTGTGGAACACTGCCTAAGGTCCAGCTGTTATTGAAGATCTGCAACAGCTTTGTTTTGGCCTCTGTTCCTAGGTTCCTGATCATTTCATTGGAGATACCATCAGCTCCTGGTGACTTTCTCATTTTCAGTTTTGATATGGCTAGCTCCAGTTCGCTGATTGTGATGGGTGCCTCCAGAACCTCATGTACTATTTCCTTCTGTCCTGTATGTTGTCGTTTCTCTCGAATCTCTTGTTGTTTCTCTGGACTAATTTTGATATTGCTATCTTGTGCGAACGAGTCCGCAAAATGGTCAGCTGCTTGCTTTCTTGTTAAGATTTTTCCATCTTTATGTAGTGCAATTTTTGAGTTTCTCCCTGTGCCCTCGTCATTAAGCTGTTTTATTAGCTTCCACAATTTCCTTGTGTCTCTTTCAAAGTTCAGAGACTCCGTTTTCTCCTGCCAGCTTTTCCGTCTAGCCTGCAGCTTGGCCCTTTGAAATTTGGCTTTTGCATGCTGGAATTTATTGTGGTGCTCTTGGCTGGGTGTGGCCTCTGCTTGCTTTCTACACACTTCAACATCATTATGCAACTGTTCCAGTTCACTACTCCAGTAGGGTTTATATTGTTTACGGGCTCCTCTTGGTACTGTTTCTCGCGCTGACTGTAGTATGCATTTCCCAAACTCTTCAACTGCTTTATTTATGTCTTTCTCAGTGTTCAGGTTTCTAACCAGTATGCTGGTGCGATGCTTGTACATTGCCCAGTCTGCTTTCTTGTAGTTCCACCTCGAGAGGGTGCTGCTTTCACTTACAAGCTCATTTTCTACGGTTAGAAAGACTGGCCGATGGTCACTGCCACCAAGTTGTTTCCCAACAGTTCGTGTAATGTTCCACTCCAGGTCTGGTGAATGAAAAGCCAGGTCAGGTGTAGTTGTAGAGTGCCATGATCTTGAGTAGAAAGTATGTGGATCGGACGGCTTGTTAATCAACATGAATCTATTCTCATCTTGCCAGTCTTCCAGTCTCTCTCCTCTCTGGTCCATGTGATCATAGCCCCAGCTCTGCGAGTGGCTGTTGAAATCGCCACACACAATCATTTTTTCTTTTAGTGGTAGAGTGTCCAGTGCCTGTGGGCGGTCACTTGGACAGTAGTAATTGATCAGATGTAGATCTGTATTACCTGTCTTAAGTTTAAGTGTCTGATACTCAGCCCCTTCCATGTAGACTTTGATTTGGGAAGCCATGATGTTATTTCTTACAAGGGTCAGTATCCCACCTTTTCGCCTGTTCTTTCGGTCAGATCGGTAACACTGGTAGCCTCTGATTTTGAAGGCTATATTTTCATTGAGGTGAGTTTCTTGCAAGCAACATATGCTTACTTTTTCTTGGTCCAAGATTTTTTCTAATTCTATTTTTTTGTTGCTGACTCCCTCCGCATTCCAGTGCATTATTTTAAGTCTTCGTTTAGTATGGCCAGTCGTCCTATTCTCATGTCCCCTGGCTCCACAGGACATCTGAGAAGGACCTCCAGTAGTTGGGGTTGGACCCTTTCGAGACATAGGGCCCGGCACTGCACCTGCCTGGGGGTCCAAAGCAGGGCGAGCACCATAACGATTAGCAGTAGTCGACATATTCCATTTTGCGTGATTGCGTGGCATCCTGATTTCTGTGGTGCGCCTCTTGGCTGGTTGCCTCCGTCTTCAGCACCTTTCTTTGCTAGAGCAGACTGTGGTCTCACTCGAGTGTAGATGTGTACGCGCGCACACACCTGTCTGCGCATGCATGTACGTGCATACACATCTAGAGCATACTGGTTATTTTCCGGCGCCAGAGACTCGCCGTCGCCCCTTCTCCTGTTAGTTTAAACAGGTCCGCCACGTGAAGGCCAGGAGTTGGACTTTTGCTGCATAGGTTATGTATTCACGAGCCATTGAGGTATTTGAGCAATGTTGGGCGCGCACCCCAACACCGCGCCTCGGCTACATACAGCAACATTTGGAACCCGTCTTTGCTACTTAGCCTTCTTCGAAATATTAAGATTACTATTTTCCTAGTCCGAGAAATTTTCAGCATTCGTCTATAGATGACTGTTATGTTATGTTATGTTATGTTATGTTATGTTATGTTATATTATGTTATGACGAAGACTTCACTACTCATTGGGCATTGCCACGCATGCTCAGTCTTCCGATGCAGCAGCCATCCCAAAGCATTCCTGCTGACTGTTCCCATAAGGAGTTCTTCTTCTTTTCGTTCATCCGGAGTGTTTTTTCAGATGTGATTGCGGTGTGTCTGTTATGCGCCCTTGGGCCGAAACCCGTAGGCCAACACATCGACTTTAGCGTGCTTTTTTTGACCAGGTAGCATTCCTGGGAGACTCTTACTTTTGCGGTGCCATCTGCTACACCGCTGGCCAAGTTGGAACGGTCGAAGACAACGGTCATCCCTCAAAGGAAGGCAGGGACAGTCCATAGCATTTTCCGCCATCCAAGGTTGCTTCCATGGTTGCAGGGCCGACACATAGCGCCCTGATGCTGGGCTTACCGAGGGAATCGTCACGTCCTGCTCATGGCTGCTTTGATTCCTCACTTCAATATATTGGGCATTTCGTTCGCCCCGGGCCATTCCTGCACAAACCAGAAAAGTCTGCAGATGGTATCCACTCAGCGAGTTTTCGGACATGTGCTTGTCCTTGTGCCCTTCAGAGCTGTTCCAGGTACGGCGGACATTAGGAAAACTACCTAGTCAGAACTGTTCCGAGCAAGAGCGGCATTCGGAAACTATGTAGTCAGAGCTGTTCCTAGCACGAGAGACATTCGGACGAGACATTTCACTCGGACGTAAATGCGTAGTGCCAGTTTTTATTTTGCCACCCGTAGGCCAGCACTTCCGGCTTCGGCGGGCATTTTTTAATGAGGTTAGCCTTCCTCGGGTTTCGAGGCACGTTAGACTTATTGTTGTGATGCCGCCCGCATCTCAGCTGGTCAGGATAGGACGGTCAACGACATCATGGTCAACCCTCAAGGGAAGGCAGGGGCAGATCATGGGCATTCTCTCGCTATCCAAGGAGGCTTCCATACTTGCAGAGCCGGCACATATTGCTCTGAGACTGGGCTCACCCGAGGAGTTGTCACGTCCTGCTCATGGCTGCTTTAGTTCCTCACTTCCATGTGTTGGGCATCTCGATTGCCACTGCCCGCTCAAGCACACACCAGGATCGGTCAGACTGTGGGCGTCATCCACTCGGTAAGCTTTGCTTTTGACTTCGGACCACGCAATGGGTTCGCTAGCCTTGCGTTCCATTTCGTGTTATTGAGACGTTTTTTCCACTTTTGTCTACTCTCTATGAGTTAGATACAGACAGTTTTCGTAACCATTCCATTCGACTGGGGCACTTCTCTGACTTTTTTGTACTCGCTCAAGAGGTAGGCTACATGTGCTGCCGGCTCAGCACCTTACCTCCGTGCAGCAGTGAACGAGAAACGGCCAGGCCCTCTCTTCCGGGAATCCCTCATATCCCCCAGCTGAGAGCCTTCGAACAAGTATCAGAACTGGGCATGTAGTTTGCACAGTATCTCACCTCTATTTTTCGGAGGGTGGGTATGGGCCCGGCTCTCAGATCCGAGGGTTTGTGGCTTAGAGGCGTTCAGCCTCAACCCTCGACAGAGAGCCTTAGGGTATTGTCCGGACCAGATCTTTTGCCTTCGTGCGCCTGATTTAAATTTTTGACTGCTATCCTCAGTCTAACCTACAGAGCAGCAGGTTGTGTCTCTCTTGGTCTGGTCCCTATCCCATAAGCTGTCCGATATGTAGTTTTTCATCCACCGGCAAGCAAATGGGGTCGACGGGACACGCAAGCTCCCCCACCACGTCAAGGTGGAGACACATCGGGGGAGCCATAAGGAGTTGATTACGTAACTCCACTCTTTCCCACGCAGGCGACATTGATGTTCTTAACCAGGCTTTACTCCCGTTCATGTAATCGGGCTAGCGCTGTTGTCTTATCATTATCTGGATAGTTGAGTCCGTATCAGCACTGTCCATGCTTCTTTCCGTTTGCATTGGTGCATTATTTGCCAGCATGTTTACGCGTTCCATACTTTTACTTTGGCATGTCCGAGTGTGTACATTCAGATGAGTGATGTGAGGAGCGATTTCCAAATGCTGCCTATCCACGCGGAGTGGAGGCTGTCTGTTGAGATTTTCTGTAGCTTGTTCATGGATTGTGATATAATTATCAAGTGTATAATTCCCTGTTCTTCTGTCCATGCTAGTCCTGGGGAGGGGGGGGGGAGGAGTTGTGATCTCCATAGTCAGGCTCGATGTAGTTATCTTAAATGCACCGCTATCCTCTTTGATAAGTGTCTGTGCTACTTCTATTCGCGTCTAAATATTTTTTCTAGAGGTTAGTTGTGAATATGTTGAATAAGCAGCCGTGGACCAACATAGACGGTGGTCATTGAGAGGAGGCGAGATGGTGGGACAGCTATCTCCATAAAATAACTGAAAAATGTGCCATGACTATTATTGGCAGGTAAGAGACGCCATACTTAACCCCACCTCTCTCTCTCTCTCTCTCTCTCTCTCTCTCTCTCTCTCTCTCTCTCTCTCTCTCTCTGCTACCTTGTAAGGTCTGTCTTATTAGACAAATGCTAGTGGAGTCAAATCATACACAAATCTGCGGAAGGTAAGAGGAAACTACCGCTGTTTTCATCCGTTGTTAATTAATCATGCTCCACTCTTTCAGCAGTTAATAATTTCATTCACTGAGTATCGTTTGGGACTGCTGACAGTATCAAAGAACCAGCTTGAAAGGGTTGAGCTCATACAGAATGCGGCCATGCGGATGATCCTGGAGAGCACAAAGGACACACCTATTGTATACATGAGACATATCCTTGCACTACCAACAATTTAGTATAGGCATAGGGTCCTCAGGCCAAATGTACGTGAAAGTAGCTGCAGACAGGGATCACCCTCTGAATGAAGTAATTGATATGATCAAGGATCATAGATTGAGAAGTGGCAGGTTCTGGATGGCATAGGTAGAAATATCATAGTGACATAGAGAACATTAATCGTAAAAAAAAAAAAAGAGTGGGTTAAAGTACCGGAAAGCATATCAGCCTGGCACAAGGTAATAATAGTAACACTGGGCAGCGAGTGCAGAGAATGAGCAGCAGACCGCACAGAGCTTGAGATGCAACGACTGATCCGGGGAGACACACATCAAGGTGACATAGTGATCTACACCGAAGGGTCAGTAGTGAGAAGCCGATGTAGTGGCTGGGGGTTTCATTGCGAAGGCTAATGGACGATGCTTGAAAAAAGAGAGTCTGGCATATGAGACTACGACCAATGTCCTGAGTGCAGTGATGTCGGTTCTTAGCTCATAACTCAGAATCTAAGTTCAACCCCATTTAATTATTCATAGGAATGGGAGTTTCCGAGTGTGTTTGCATGTCTATTTTTAGACTAGTATGACGTTGACAAGTTGTAGAAATCACCCGACGCGTAGCTCGTTTTTGATTGGTGGAAGATTGTGGTGTTACCTTTACCATAAACATGGCGGACCAGCAGAACTGGATGGCAGCTTCTGAAGGTCTTCCTGGAGAAGGAGATTTTCTCAGCACCGATCAGTTTAACGCAATTGAAGGTACGTTAATTTGAAATATAATATAGATACATATATTTTATCATCCAGCGGTGCCAATTTGTCGTGGAGGGAATATTTTAGTCGCATAGAAAAGGCCAGCTAACAAACAACAGTCACTAAGTTAGAACAATCTGAAACTGAATGAGAATCATGAATCAATCTGCCTGAAGGAATGCTGCATGCAATTGCAATTCTTATTCTTATATAGGAAATGGTTATATATGTAGAATTTCATCATACAACATACATCAGCTATCATGTAATATGGCGAGGTTACATAAAAGATATTAAACAGTTACAGACATTAACATCTTCATCTAGTGATCATCTACTAGTTTTTTTTATGGATTATAAGTTGATTCAATCAATGATTGTTTAAGACTCAAACACACACAACCTTCAGCCTTCAACACAACACTGCTTCATCAGCTTAACTTACCAAGTTTGCGCCTAACTGGAGCGTGTTTAATTTTTACTGTAGTCGAGAGCAACTGAAATTAATGATGTATATCAGAATGAACATTGATATTGAACAACCATTACCCATAACATCCTATTATTATTTTTATTGATCAGTGGCTCTTCCATGTCTTCGTATGTGACTCAGTTCATTGACCTGAGTAAAGATGGCTGGTACTGGAGACTTTGTAGAACCTCTTATTAAGAGCTAAATGTCTGCTTATGGCTCTTACAAAGCTCTTTCTTAAGAGCTATGTCTGTTTATGCAGTTTCAACAATCACATATGAAGTGAATCTGTAAATAAAGAGAGAGACTTCTGGTCCCCAACACAACGGATAGGCAATTGAACCGTTATGGCCTCTGGAGTGTTTACGCTTGTGGCTATGGTTTACATTCGCATTTTCCTCATGTTGGACTGGTAGTGCATGACTCTGTCGCCCTGCTACTGAGTGAGTGCGTAGCCGACACTGAGCTGTGAATTTTGTGTGGGATGCTTTTACATCTGTCCGCGGTTGTTTGTAATGTGAACTGCATATTCAGAACGATGGCGGCCAGCTGTTGCTGAATTGACTGGTGTGCCTTTTCGGTTCAGGAGTGCATTTTTTAGGAGACTCCTAGGAGTCATAGCTGGAGCTAGGAGCTTGTGCTTTGTATGACGCTTTCATTGGGTTGCTCTTCAGAAAGAGACCGAGCCATATGGGATAAAACCCGAGTCAATGAAGTCTTTCTGGTAATTGCTGCTTCCATCGACGATGAACTGTATTTTTCGTGGAGGACTTTTGTGTTGGCATTCTGACGGTGGCATTATGCATTGTATACCTGTGCAGGCTGTTGGCTTGCAGAGATTCTTATCTGTTCTACTTTTCACATCGGGCAGTGAGGATCATTTTGTATGATATTCACTGGCACAGGAACGGAGCATAATGGGGATGACCCGTTGCCGTGAAGTTGGAACAGTGATTAACTAACTAACTAATCTGTTAAATAAAATGTCTTTGAGAACATAATTTTGCATTTTCCGTCTCTTAATAATTGTGTTTGACAATATCAGTAAGCACTTCACTACATCTGGCATATAAATAATAGGTATGCTATTAATGATTTTTAAATCGGATATTTACTAATGAGACCACCACAGATAGATAGGCCTTGAAAAACCAAATCTAGAGGTACCTCAATGATGCCTGTATGTCAGTTCTAAGCGGAGATATTCACATTTGAGTGTCTGGATCTTGAACAAAAAATTTCTCATGATTTCGCTGTCTGCACTGCTCTCCATTGTGTCGCAGTCAGTCTCCAACAAAATGTCTCCAACAGACGCTACCATTGACAAATAATAATCAGAGATACAAAAGTACAAGACAAATGCTGCAGATTTTTAAAAAATAGTCATTTAACCGTATTTCCTCTTTTACATTTAATTCTAAAATAAATTGCACTGCCAGTCTGTGCGAGATTAAGGTTGTCTCAAACGGGTCATAGGTGGATATGAAAACTGACTTTAAAAATATGTTCCGTCATGTTAATTGATAACAAATAGTAAAAGTATACAAATAAATTATTAATAATCTTTAAACTTGTATTCTCTTTAACTGTAGTAGTTCGAATTGCACGTTTTGAGCGTAAAAAGTGTGCACGGCCTAGCCGATCGATATCTGTGCTGCCGCCATTTTAGATTTCCATTCACAAAGACAAAACAACATGTCCGCAGACATATTGTTTTCTACTGCAAAGAAAGTGATATAAGCGATGAAACTCAGAATATATGTAAAAATGGATGCAGAATTTGAATATTGATCTAAAAATATGTTAAAATTAAGTAAACAAGCTCTAGGAAATAACATTACTTACTGTAAGGCAAATAAGTAAATTTATTTAGGAGCCATGATAATTTAAACCAATTGCTATGCACGGGGAATGTTAGACGAACAGAAACTATTATGGCGTTTGTTATTGTCACTTGATATTTGAATGAATGAATGTCGGAAGCATGCATGGTAGTTTCATAACCATTTTTGGGGACCCAATGGATCCTTATGCGTAGGCCCGGTTTCTAGTTTCGGATCGGGTTGCGGACGACAATGCCATACTTACTAATACCTCAGAAATCGGAGTGGGTTTGCCTGATGGCATGGGACACTGGTAATCATACAAGTGACCCCAGCAGGAGCAAACATACAACATAGCTATAGGTTGTTCTTTATTTGTTTGATATTTAATAATGTTTCTTTTGCACATCTATTTTGCAAATAGTGGCCCAGGGTTATATTTACTTATTTCATTTACTCAGAAATCCTCAAACTTAAACAGGGAAAACATGCTTGTTTTAAAAAGGAAATTATCTGCTTTTATAAATTGTGTGTCAGTTTGTGTCAGTTTTATTACATAAAATATATTTTTCAATCAACAGATTTGGATATTATTGATTTCATAAATGGAGAACATTCAAATGATCCATTCAGCAGTCCAAACTATGACCTTGGTCTTGATCCATCTCTCGGACTGGAGTCATATCTTGGGTTGGGTCAGACACTGCAGATAGATCCTGCTTTCGTAGTTGATGGTGATGTAACAGGTCAGAACATAATGATTGAGCAGCCCATGCAGATCAGTGACCTGAAGCTGGAAGTCAAGCTGGAGGCTGAGCCCGCGACCACCTGTCAGTTTAATGTGCCGATGGTCAAGAGTGAACTCTCGGGACTGTTGCAACAGGATGTGAAACCTCTAATTCAGCAGGACCTCAAGCCTGCAGCCAAACAAACCACTAGTGGAGGAAATGCACAGGCTAATCAGTTGAATGGCGAGCAGACAGCAGCACTAAAGACATTGCTTCAGTTGAATCGTGAAGCTCAAGCAAAGCAACTGCTAGAGGTGTGTTGTATTTTTCTTATCACTAAATTATATTTGTGTATGCATATTGTTTTATTGTAAGCATTCAAAACAATGAATTCCCTTAGTGAATTTAAGCACAGAAGCCACGAACAATATGTTGCATGATTTATTGCTTGGCATATTTCTCTGCCCATTGAATCATTGGTGCCCAAACTTCAAGTGTTTCTTCATCTGACATTTTGAGGGGATAACGTAATAAAATGAATACACGATGATCTTAAAACAACAGTAAGCCATATGTTCTTTGCTGCTGAACTAATAATCAGATATAAAATCACACTGATACCTACTCCCTCTGTAAAAGAATCATTGTCTGCATACACCAAATCATACTGCATTTATCAATTCCAGTGTGTAGATCAGCATGGGCAAATAGATGAAGAACGCATACTCTTAAACATCCAATGTGCTGATACTGAAGTAAGGGGTTCAACCCCTACAATGGACAGTTGGAGTTCAAAATGAGCAAATGCAAAAAAAAAAAATGTCCAGTGTGAGTGTCTAAACAACTTACATAAATAGAACAGAAAGACAATTAGCCAATTGAGTAGCCAAACATATACCATTGTGGGTGGAAAAGAGAGTTAATCAGGAATTCCTGTGCAGTGTTTTTTTTTTAAAAATGATTTCCCGTACTTTTTCTTGAGACCAATGATTAACTTCCGCTTGTGACCATGTCCATCAAGATGGCAATTAAACGAAAGCAGCGTGGTACGACAAAAGGGGAAACTATTCTGATATTTTCAGTATTGTTCCTTCTGCTGAGCACCAAAGTTTTGATGCCGAGAAACTATTTTCTATTGCAGTTTTGGGAGTATATTCACGAATAGTAAGGTAATTTGACTTATAACTCCTTGTAGATTAAAGAAAACTTAACTATTTATTGCATTTTTGAATTCCCCGTTCAATTTTACATAAATGTGCAGAGTTGCAACATCCCCCTATTCGTCCTTCGTTACTAAAAAAATTTTGTAGTATAGCAGCATAGCCAGTCATATTGAGAATGAATAGGACTAATTAGCGCATCCACTTCACAAAATTCTATCTATGGCGACACCCACGCTATAGTATAGTAATACTATTATACTATTATAGGCGATCCTTTGTTTATTTTATAATTTGAACTGTCAGTTTAATTACTAAAATTAAACAGAATAGATTAGAATTAGAAGTTTAATTCATAGTAGTGTTATGTACCGTTTATAAAGTCTTCTCTTCACCATTTGACATGTCTGAAATTATTTTAAAAGTCAGTTTTCAGACATGTCTATACCAACATGTAAGGATTACTTGAATACTTTTTTTTTTTTCAGGCAGAGCAGTACATAAATAAATAATCAGATTTAAATAAAATACTGTGAGACAGTTTTTTTTTTCTTTTAATTTTTTTTTTGGGTTTAAATTCACAACTAATGTTAATGTAACTTTTATTTTTGTATCTTTCATTTTCTGTTTTATTTACATTATGATAGTCTGTTGGAGACATTTTTTATCTAACCCCACAATAGATGATAGAATGAGAATCAATTTTACTTTTTTTTTTTTTACCTTTGACAATTACAGCCACATTTCCTGAACACAGTAATAGAAGGCAAATAATAAACAATTGGCCATCCATCCATCCATCATGTGCCATGCCGGTAAGCGTGGGCGGTCATGTTCTGCCATCTCACTCGATCAACAGAGTCGTGGATCAGTTCCGTGTTTCTGTCTCGACCATGCCACAAGGCCAAGCCATCCAGATTGGCGGCCATTTTAAATTGTTAATTAGGTCAGGGGCACATCCTATCAAAAAATAAATAATACGTCAAGTTAGGCCTCGCCGCCCCGGACGCAATGATATATGGCACTACATTGTCCGTTTAAAATTAAACAAGCCACAGTAATAGAATTGATTATTTGGTTGTTTCAGGATTTGAGTAATACGTCAAGTTAGGCCTTACTTAGACAGTAATCCATCCATCCATCATGTGCCATGCCGGTAAGCATGGGCGGTCATGTTCTGCCATCTCACTCGATCACCAGAGTCGTGGATCAGCTCCGTGTTTCTGTCTCAACCATGCCACAAGGCCAAGCCATCCATGTACTTGCTTCTAGGTCTTCCCCTTGGTCTGTTCCCCTCGATCTTACCAGTTGTCACCAAATTCTCCAATCCATTTCTTCTCATAACATGCCCAAAAAATTTTGACTGTCTACGTCTAATTTCTCTAATCAATTTACGATCTTCATTTGTTTCTTGAAGGACTTGTTCATTGGTCTTTCTGGCTGTCCATGGTATTCTTTGCATTTTCCTCAGAAACCACATCTCTACAGCCATCAGATGTTTTTCAGCCTGACTGCTCATTGTCCACGCTTCACATCCATACAAAAGTACAGGTTCAATGTAGCATCTCAACACTCTTTTTCTCGTTTCAATTGACATCTTTTTATTGGTCAATATGTTTTTCATCTTGCTAAAGGCTACTTTTGCCATGGCGATTCTTGTTCTAATCTCTTCAAGGCATCTCCCATCAGATGTTATTACTGTTCCGAGATAATTGTACCTGCTCACTTGTAATAGAAGGCAGAATTTCTCAGCTTCCAATTTTAGGGCTGCGATAAAATCTTACTTATCTCTTAGGTCATCATTGCACTTCCTGGTATTAAATTACGTCACTAAAAAATTCATAACTCCGCTTAGAATTAACGTACACTCTTCGTTGAGATACCGTTGGATTCGTCTTGTCAAGCTCTATCTAACTGGTAAGATTTCATAAGTAAAAACCCAATTTTTAAATATTGACCAAAATTGCTAATTAAAACGCCCTCCTCGTTGATTTCTCAACACTTCATAAACTATGGCCATAACATGAGCAAGGAAAAAGCGTTTTGTATACTAGATTCAACAAACAATTAAACAATTTCTCACATATAGAGAGGTGTTAACAATTTAGTGGTTCGAGTCAGTATTATGCAAACAGGAAGAGTTTGTGTTAAATTTGAAATTACCGTTGGGGATAACAGATGTTCCATATTCAAATAATGCCTGTGACTATGTGTTTTAATTGTGTCAGGCAAAGTATTATTCATTTATTCACTTCATATGGTATATAACTCTGCAGTATACACCTGACAAGTTGCAGCAAAATATACCAGGCAATCAATTGTGCAACGTATTATTGTAAGCATGTTGCCAGAAAATTCACTTTTCCTGGCAAAAGAGCGTGAATAGTGGCCATTGGGACATGAAGAGAAACAAAAGGATTAGTTTGAGTCTTAGGTGTTCCTCTTCTTCATCGTTCATCTGAAATGTTTGTTTTGGATGTAATTGCGTTGGGCCTATTTATAGCAGAGCTGCGATATTTGTTTCTTTTGGCTGGAGCATCCAGCTTGCTCAGATAGATGTTTGTTGACCAGGTTAGCTTATCGAGTGCTTTGTAGATTCCATGTTCTCACTGTTATGGTGTTATCTTCATCTCTCATCTACAAGAGGGGCCTCAGCTGGCCTGTCTAGAACAGCTAAACGCATGCCAATTGGCACTCAACAAAAAGTGTGAGCAGACCATGAGCATTCCCCGCCATCCAAGGAGGCTTCCATATTTGCAGAGCCGACACATAGCACTCTGGTACTGGGCTCGACCAAGGAATTGTCATATCCTACACATGGTTGCTTAGCCACTCTTCTGTATATTGGTCCTGCCATTCACCACAGGTTGCACCTCTTGAGACCAGAAGAATGCAGTCTGAAGATGACATCCACACAATCAACTTTCAATTCAAACTTTCCTTGAAATGGATTCGCTAGCCAAGCAATGGAGGGTTTATTCCTTTGGCTATTAGCTGTCTCTGTTGTATAATGAGGAAAAAGCAGTTAATTGGAAAATACTGCAAAAAGGGTTAAAATGTTGGACTTCAAATACTAGGTCATGGCATAATTAGGTGGCATGGCCAATAACTTCCTCTCCATCTGTCCTAAATTTTGATAAATTATCCCGGACCCATTTGACAGTTCTGGGTCAATCCTGTGGCCAGGCTGGTCAGTAACAGTGCTATTTAGTACACCCTTAGTGTCTGCTTATTTCTCTTTATATCATTGTCAACATTCATATCATTTTCGACATGTATCCAGTAATTTATGATTCCATTACAGTTTCAGTGGTCATAATCTACAATGTTTTCTCCACCACTTAACTCTGCTATATGTCACGTTACATCTTCTTTGGTCATTTTCTACATTGTTTTCCCTGTTACATAACTCTGCTGAATGTCATTTTATATTATCCATAGTCATATTCTAACATTGTTTTTGCCACCACTTTACTCTGTTGTATGACATTTTATATTTTCTATGGTCATGTTCCACTGTTTTCTGTACTGCCTAACTCTGTTGTTGGTCACATTTCTTCTTCATTTACTGACGCGTGAAAATAATTAAAATTTGCAGGCATCACAACTAGCAGCCCTGCAGAAGCAACAGCAGCAGCAACAGAAGCAACAGCAGCTGCAACAACTTTTAGCTACCCAGTCTTCTATTCAGGTTTGTGTAGTTTCACATTTTGTTCTGCTTTTGTTTTTATAATACCATTCATACGGTGTAATAATTGTGATTATTAACTTTCATATAACTGCTTTCTTCTTCTTCTTCTTCTTCTTCTTCTTCTTCTTCTTCTTCTTCTTCTTCTTCTTCTTCTTCTTCTTCTTCTTCTTCTTCTTCTTCTTCTTCTTCTTCTTCTTCTTGTAGTTCATGCCATATAGTGTTGGTGACCTTGTCAGTGTCTACATCCTTCTGTCTCATGTACTACCAATTATTTCTTATACTGATGTTCCTCTATGACGTAATGTCAAACTGTCCAGCATCTCTTTTGGTCTCTCCTCTTCTCCTCTTCTCCAATTTACCCATAGTTGTGCTTTTTTTCTTCTCATGACATGCCCAAAAAATATGGACAGTCTTCTGATGCGAGTAACCAGTTGTCTTTGTGACTTCATTCAAGATAATTTCATTACTCTTTCTACGAGGGGAAGTCAATAAGTCAGTCACAAATGACTGTAGAAAAATAACTAAATATGATAACTTGAAACCAGTTTATTTTGATACATACATTGTCCCTTTATTTCTCAACATAATTTCCACCAACATTGATGCACTTATCCCATTGTTTTATCAGTCTTCCCAAACTGGTTGCATAGAACTGCATGCTCTGTTTTCTAAACCACGTTTTCACTTCACATTCAACTTCAGCGTCATTTGCGAAATGTCTCCCGCCAAGGTGGGTTTTCAGTGGACCAAAAATTTGGAAATTGCTATGGGCTAAGTTAGGGCTGTAAGCTGGATGTTCCAGAACTTCCCATCTTAGTTAATTTTCTCTTGAGTTAATCGAACCATATGTGGTCTGGCATTGTCATGAAGAAGCAACGCTCCTCTAATCAGCAGTATGGACGTTTTCTTCGAATTGCATCATGAAGCATCAATAGAACTTCACAGTACGATTCAGAATTCACATTGTCACCTTTCTTCTTGAAATTGGTTAAAAGCACTCCTTGACAATCCCAGAACACTGTTAGCATAACCTTCCCTGCTGATGGCGTGACCTTGAATTTTTGGACACAAGGCGAAGAAGGATGTTACCATTGCATAGAAACTAGCTTTGATTCGGGCTTGTAGTGATGCACCAGTAATTCGTCCCCAGTAACAATCCTGTTCAGCATGTCTTCTCCTTCATCTTCGTATCGACAGAGATGATGCAAGGACATACCAAATCGGTTCATTTTGTATTTCTCCTTCAATTATCTGGGTACCAACCTTGAGCACACTTTCTTAAATTTCAATCGATCATGCATTATGCTGTATGCTGAACCATGTGAGCACCCTATTGCAGATGCTACAGTCTATCGTTGCTCGTCTGTCACCTCTAATCATCTCCTCCACCCGCTGCACGGATGCTTCTGTTGTAATCTCAACAGGACGACCAGATCGGATTTCATCAACAATTTTTGAGCGTCCTTGAGAAAATTTTTCTACCCAGCTATGCACCACTTTACGGGACAAACATTTATCAGCATAAACAGGAAGCATTTCCTTATGAATGTCCTTTGCAGGCAGTTCTTTTGCCCACAAAAAACGCACAACAGCACGTTGCTCTTTGGTTGTACACTCCGTAAGTACAGTCGCCATTTTGTTTAAGCGCTGTGCATGCGCATAAGACACATAGCACCACCTGACGAATGGGAATATAAAGTTAGATATTGCTGTCACATAATGACACCTGTAGAAAACACCAACTACATTTATCTGCCATCCCATAGAACTGTGTGACTTATTGACTCGCCCTCGTATATAATTACTTTAAAACATCAAATTGCTAGAATCTGCCAGAGCTGGTAAACAGGATGTTCTTCCCCTTAACATCACTAAAGGAGTAACAATAGCAAGTACAGTTTGGTATCATATATCATCGTCGTCATCATCATCATGTGCCATGCCGATAAATGTGGGTGGTTATGTTTCGCCATCTCACACAATCACCAGAATCGTGGATCAACTCTGTATTCTTGTCTTGACCATGCCATGTGACCAAGCCACCAAGATATTTGCTTCTCTGCCTTCGCCTTGTTCTTTTTCCCTCAGCCTTGCTAGTTGTCACCAAGTTCTCTAATTTATTTCTACTTATCATGTGTCCAAAAATATTTTGACTGTCTACGTCTAATTTCTCAAATCAGTTTACAGTTCTCATGTGCTTCTTGTAGAACTTGCTCATGGTATTCTTTGCATTTTCCTCAGAAACCATATTTCCACTGTTATAGATGATTTTCAGCTTGTCTGCTCATTGTTCCTGTTGCACTTCCATACAAAAGTACAGGTTCTGTGTAGCACTTAACACTCTTTTTCTCATTGCAATTGAAATCTTTTCATTGATCAGTATGTTTTCCATCTTGCAAAAGGCTACCTTTCGCCATATATATATATATATATATATATATATATATATATATATATATATATATATATATATATATATATATATATATATATATGGTGCATGCTGTCTGGTATGAACAGTCATGCTTTTTCATGTCTTGCAATCTCCAACAGAATGTGTTAATTTGCAAACCTTCTGGCCTAGAGAAACAACAGTGGAGGATAAACTCTATGGACCACTGAGCGAACTAAACAAAGACGACAAGTTTATATAAGAGACAACATCGCAGATGTAGAAAATAAATTTCAAGCGAACGAAAGTAGTATATTAATTTGTGTGCAGACACTTTCCCATGACATAACAAAAGGCTCCAAGAATCTTCTCTTTCTGTCTTCCTGACTCACTTTCCTTAAATATTTCCAGTTGTCAAAACATGTTACAGTTGTTCTCTTCCCATAATGTGGCCTGAAATTATGTTTGTGATATGTTGCCTTTATGTCTTAGCCTTTTTTCAAAACATTTATATTACTCATTTTGGCAGTCTAGGCAATTTTCAACATTCTTCTATAAAGCTACATCTCTTTGGCTTTAGAGATAGTTTGCTTGTTATCTAGGATTCTTCTTCTTCGTTCATCCGGAGTTTTTTTTCGGACGTGATTGCGTTGTGCCTGTCCACAGCAGAGCTGCGTTCTTGCGCCGTTAGGCCGACACATCCGACTTCTGCGGGCATTTGTTGACCGGGTTAACCTTCCCGGGGGTTTCTTAGGACGTTTGGCTCTCACTGTTGTGGTGTTATCCCCCATCCCAGCTGGCCCATATAGAAAAGCCAAAGACATCCTGGTCAGCCCTCAAGGGAAGGCAGGGGCAGACAATGGGCATTCCCCGCCATCCAAGGAGGCTTCCATACTTGCAGAGCCAACACACAGCGCTCTGGTACTGGGCTCATCCAAGGAATCGTCACGTCCTGCACATGGCTGCTTAGCCTCACTTCCGTATATTGGGCCTTCCATTCATCATAGGCTGTTCTTCCGGAAACCAGAAGTATGCAGTCTGCAGATGACATCCACACAGTGAGCTTTCGATTCGGACTTTCCACATAATGGATTTGCTATCCAAGCAATATTCCATTTCGTGCCACTAGGACACTTTTTCCACCTTTTATGAAGCCCACAGAGTGTGCTTTCGATTCGGACTTTCCACATAATGGATTTGCTATCCAAGCAATATTCCATTTTGTGCCACTGGGACACTTTTTCCACCTTTTATGAAGCCCACACAGTGAGCTTTTGGTTCGGACTTTCCACGTAATGGATTTGCTATCCAAGCAATATTCCATTTCATGCCTCTGGGGCGCTTTTGTAACCGACATACCTGTGGTATGAAGTGCGGCAGTCTAAATACTTCTTCATGCACCTTTAAATGTCAACCTGAATGTAGTTAAAGTAAGCTGCAGTCAACTTGAGCTTGTTGATATCTCCATAGAGCTTGTCCTCAAATGAAGCAGGTGTGGGCCAAAATATCTTTCTCTGTTCTGCATATATTGGGCACTCCTGCAGCAAATGTTTAGCTGTCATTTTACCAGTTCCACAATTGCATTCATCGGTATCTCCTATCTTTAGTTTATTGAACAAGTGGTATTTCAGCCTGTTATGTCCTGTGCGGAGTCTGAAGATTGCTACTTGTTCTCTTCGGTCGAGTTTGTAATATGCATCATCCTTCTGGTGACCTGGATGCTCTGATTCCCATTTGGTTCTATAAGTACTTTTTATCAACCTCTTTGCCTCATTATAGGTTATGTCTATGTCAGGCTGTGGTAGTCGTCCGCCCTCTTTTGCCAGTCTGTCAGCCTCTTCATTTCCAGGTATACTGCAATGTGATGGTATCCACTGTATTACAACTTTTTTGGATTTCTGGCATAGACCATGGAGTGCTGCTCTTAGGTCAGCTATTTCTGTGCTGTAATTGCTCTTCAGTATTGAGACAGCTGACTTTGCATCTGTAAAGATAGCTATTTGCGTCTCTTTGTTTTCCTCCATCAAGAGCATTTCTGCTGCAGTTTTCAGAGCCTCTACCTCCGCTTTGAAGTTACTTGAAAACTTTCCAGTTGCCACTGAATGTGTTTTTTTCACTCCATTTTTTAAATTTAGGAGAATTCCTCCTCCTCCATTCTCTACTGAATTTTTGGCTGATCCATCTGTATATGCATGGGTCCAATTGCTGCTTGGGTAATGTTCTTTTATGTAGTTTAGGGTTATTTCTCTTCTTTCGGTTTCATGCTGAGTGTTCTTTTTCTCAATACCAGGAATGTTTTCTATCATCTCAGGCAGTAGCTGCTGTCTCCAAGCTGGGAACTTGTCTGCATTGTAAATGGGTTTGACTGTTGATATGTTAAGTATGGGATCTGCCCTAATCTTTCGTTTTGCAGTTTCTACAAAGTTGCTACGCTTCAGTCTTCCCTTTCCAAAACCACTAAACCTTTTATACATAGGGTGGTCTGTCAATCTTCTAAATTTTTCTGCTTGTTGCTGGGCTCTGCTATCTCTTCTATCCTGCATTGGTTGTAAACAAGTGATCTTTTCTAGTTCATTAATAGGCGTTGTCTTCAGGCTTCCAGTTATGATTCGCATTCCTTGATTTTGGACTCTGCTTATTTTGTTAAAGTTTGACTTAGCTGCTGTTTCCCAAGCTGCAATGCCATATTCCAGTACTGGCCTCACCCGTCCAGTATATAACTTCTTGAGAACTTTCTCATCTGCTCCCCACGTTGTACCAGCAAGCTTTTTCATGATTGCCATTCTTTGCCTTGCTCTTGTTTGATTTTTCTCAACCTGTGTCTTCCATGTCAGGCGACGATCAAAGGTGACTCCTAGATAGTTTGGATTTTCTTCATGGCGCAATATTTTTCCATTCAATACCAGCTTAGGTTGCTGAGTTTTAGTTGAGAGGGAGAACACTGTGCATGTTGTTTTCTCCTCACTTATCTTCACTAGCCATGATTTTGACCAGTCCTCTAGCGCTAATAGGGCTTGCTGTATTCTGCTGTTAGCTGTACTAATATATTCTTCAGATGTCCATATGGCTAGGTCATCTGCAAAGGATGATGTGTGTACTCTGCCTGGAAAATTGTCTGTGATGTCATTTATATATGCTAGGAATAATGTTGGTGAAAGAACTCCTCCTTGGGGGACACCTTGCTCCAACAGCATCATTTTGCTGGTTTGTCCTTGTACTTTTGTCCTGGCAGTTCTGTTCTCAAGGTAGTGGCTGATCCAATTGTACATTTTCCCACAAACATGCATTTTTTGCAGTTTTACTTTCAGTCCTTCCTTCCATACTTTATCAAATGCTTTTTCTAAATCTATCCAGACCGCTAGTGTGTGCTTTTTCTCTTGGAAGGCATCCTCTATTTCCTGAGCTATATAGGTTATTTGATCTTCAGTAGATCTGTACTTTCTGAATCCTGCTTGGTGAGGTGTTAAGAGTTGGTTTTCTTCCAGATGCCATGTTAGCCTGCCATTGATAATGCGTTCCATTAATTTTCCTACACAGCTAAGAAGACTGATAGGTCGATAGCCATTTGGTTCTTCCAGGTCTTTTCCTTTCTTTGGGACTGGTATTAGTATAGCTTCCTTCCATGCCTGTGGGACTATTCCCCTCTTCCAGCTGTAATTTAGGACTGCTAGTAGTTTCTTTTTTGCCTTAGTGCCTAGTCCTATTAGCATTTCATTTGTGATTCCATCCTTTCCTGGTGATGTCTTCTTTTTTAGGGTATTCATTGCCTGTTCCATTTCTTCCATTGTTAGATTTGCCATCATATATTCTGCTGCTGTCTCTGTATATCTATGATGTATCTGTTTATCTTTGATTGCTTTCTTCTGTTCGGCTGTAATATCAATGTGGTTTGCACTGGCATAGTGTTCCATTAGTGCATTTGCAGCCTTTTTTCCTGTAAGCAAGGCATTTCCTTGTTTAATTGTTATTTGTTTGTTTCTAGGTCCTTCATTGTTCATTGCTTTCACTAGTTTCCATAGTTTGTTTCCATCCCTGTCAAAATTCAGGTTTTCTGTTTTTTTCCTCCAACAATCTCTTGTTGTTTGATTTACTGTTCTTTTATATTTTGCTGAGATGGCTTTGAGAGAGATGTTCGCTTCAGTTGTTTGTTCTCTCTCTGCGGTCTTCCTAGCATCTTCAACTTTGTCCTCCAAAATTTGTAGTTCCTCAGTCCAGTATGGTTTGTAATTTTTCCTCGCTCCTCTTGGAATAGACTCAGTGGCCGCCTGTATTTTTGCTCTGTTTAGACTTTCCACCATTTGCTTCATGTTGCCATATCGTGTATTTATGTTTTCACAATATTTGTCTGTTAATATGGAAAATCTGTCCCAATCTGCTCGTTTGTAATTCCAGCGAGGCAAAGGCTTTTGCTCCTGTGGAACATACTCCATATTTATTACAAGCTTGATTGGTCTGTGGTCACTACCTGCTAATTGGTCAAGCACATGGCGATCGATTTTGTGGAGGATGTCTCCTGTGCAGAAAGCTAAGTCTGGAGTAGAAGTGGTAATCCATCTTCTGGAGTAGAAGCTCGGTGTGTCATCCGCTTTGTTGAGTAGATGGAGATTTGAGTCTATTTCCCAGTCCTCCACTTCATCTCCTCTTTTGTCAGTATCTGGGTATCCCCATCTTTCTGAGCGGCTATTAAAGTCTCCGACAACAATGCAATTTGTGTCAGTTATTTCCATGTTTGAGAGTGTAAGATCCTTATCTGCCGGGCTATACAGATTGTAAATTCTTATTTTCATGTCCTTTATCATTATATCAACACCTATAATTTCCGTTTGGTTGTCAGAGATCACAGATACTTCGCTGCAAGGTATTGTATTTCGTGTAAGTATTACAACTCCTCCTTTGTGTCCTTCGCGGTCAAAACGTGTGGCCTGATATCCCTCGACTGAAAATGTGCGATTGGCGTTGAGGTGTGTCTCTTGAATGCATGCCACATCTATTCTATCTTTATGAAGACGCTGTGTTAGGGAGGCTTTCTTGTTATAAACTCCTTCGGCATTCCATTGTAGTATGTTGAGAGTCCGGGGTGTTTGGTCAATAGCTCTTAACCTACTCCTCTGTGCCTTGACTCCACAGCACAGGGGAAGGTGACCACCAGTAGTCATGGGTGGACCCCCTCGAGGCAGGGGGCCCGGCACTATCACCGCCTGATGGGACTTCACGGGATTAGCACCATAACGATTAATTTTCATCTGTGGCATCATGAAATGATAAAGTTACGTTGCACTGCTTTGTCAAGCCTGTGGCTCAGTACATCCGATTTCGACAAGCATATTTTGGGGTGCTTTCCCTAGCCTTTGACTGTCCCCAGTCTACCTACAAGGCAGCAGGTTTGTGCGTCACTTCGTCTGGTCCCTCTCCCTTGACCTGTCCGACATGGGTGACCCTACCAGTAGCTGTGCTACCGTCGGCATAGCTCTTGGGGTCATTGGAACGAGGAAGCCCCTCTACCTCGTCAAGGTGGACGCACGGCAGAGGGGTTATCTAGGATTCAGTGCCATATGTTAGAACTGGTTCTCCCAGAAAGGTTAATTCAGTCAACAAAATGCCTGAAAAAGTCAGATGTGTCAACGGAAAGGTGTAAATATCTCAGCTCTGCTGTAAACAGGCTCAGTGGAATTATGCCCAAAACAAAAATTCCGGACGAACGAAGAACAGCAACTGGTTCTGTGTAAAATACAAGAATCCTTTTTTCTAACCTCCATAACTTTCTCTTTCCTCTCTTCATCCTCTCTCCATGCACACTCTCTCTCTCTCTCTCTCTCTCTCTCTCTCTCTCTCTCTCTCTCTCTCTCTCTCTCTCTCTCTCTCTCTCTCTCTCTCTCTCTCTCTCTCTCTCTCTCTGTCCTGCCTCTTATTTCCTTCTGCCTCAATCTCCCCTCTCTCCATATCTTCCTCTTTCCTATCTGTCTTCATACTCCTTTTCCTCCCTCCCTAACTCTCCTTTCTTTTTCTTAACAACTTTACCTCTATCTTGCCATTGCCCTCCTAATAATAGACCAATTTGCCCAGAATAATATTTGTATACTTTGTTGTTACTTTTCAATAGATAGTTATACCTCATGGTATTGCAGGGTAGAAAATTTGAAATTGACACAGGCATGAAGGGTAACCAGAATTTTTTGTAGTAATCAGCAGGGCCGCAGGGCTTTATGCACTCACTACTAAACTGCTGGTGCACTAATGACGGGATTGTGGGATCATTCCATGCACCGGCCAATTGTACTTAAATGTTGACTTCTCGTTCAGAAAGCAATAGCAAACCCCATCCATTATGTGCCGCGATTCGCTATTTCACTCCATCACCAGAGTCGTGGATCAGCTCAGTGTTCTTGTCTCGACCATGACATGTGGTCATGCCATCCAGGTATTTACTTCTCTATCTTCCCCTTGTTCTCTTCCTCTCGATCTTGCCAGTTGTCACCAAGTTTTCCAATTTATTTCTTCTCATAACATATCCAAAAAATTTTGACTGTCTACGTCTAATGTCTCTAATCAGTTTACGGTTATCATTTGTTTCTTGTAGGACTTGGTCGTTGGTTTTTCTGCCTGTCCATGGTATTCTTTGCATTTTCTTCAGAAACCACATTCCACAGCCATCAGATGTTTTTCAGCTCGGCTGCGCATTGTTCATGCTTCACATCCATACAAAAGTACACACTCTATGTAGCCCCTCAACACTCTTTTTCTCGTAGCAGTTGACATCTTTTTATTGGTCAATATGTTTTTCATCTTGCAAAAGGCTGCCTTTACCATGGAATAGCAAACTACTGAACCTTAAATTACTTCATGATGATGAAATGAAGGTTGGAGTTAATAGTAACATCCTGCAAAGGTTTAATTTTTTTTAAATCCCAACTTGAACTCCATTTCCAGAGGACTGTGGCTGGGGCCTTCCAGGCAAAGCCTGCCAATCAGCAGCACCTGAAGCTGATTCTACAGCAGCCGGTCTCGAGTGTGGCCACCCCGGTGGCCGCGGTGAGGACACAGGAGACTGCCCAGACAGTTGTGCCTCAGGTGCAGCTGGTGCAGTCTGTGCAGCCACAGCCAGTGGCACAGCCCAGGCAGGCATCTGTGCAGATGGGCCAGCTGAGTATACAACAGTTACAGCAGGTATTTGGTTTTGCTTCTGTCTTCTTCATCTTCATCCTTCTCCCCTTCTTCCTCTGTTGCTGCTACAGCCTCTCTCCTCTTCTTCTTCTTCTTCTTCTTCTTCTTCTTCTTCTTCTTCTTCTTCTTCTTCTTCTTCTTCTTCTTCTTCTTCTTCTTCTTCTTCTTCTTCTTCTTCTTCTTCTTCTTCTGCAGCCACTGTCCTATTCTTCTTCTTCTTCTTCTTCTTCTTCTTCTTCTTCTTCTTCTTCTTCTTCTTCTTCTTCTTCTTCTTCTTCTTCTTCTTCTTCTCTTCTCTCTTCTTTCTTCTTCTTCTTCTTCTTCTTCTTCTCTTCTCTTCTTCTTCTTCTTCTTCTTCTTCTCTTCTTCTTCTTCTTCTTCTTCTTCTTCTTGAGCCTTCTCTTCTTCTTCTTCTTCTTCTTCTTCTTCTTCTTCTTCTTCTCTTCTTCTTCTTCTTCTTCTTCTTCTTCTTCTTCTTCTTCTTCTTCTTCTTCTTCTTCTTCTTCTTCTTCTTCTTCTTCTTCTTCTTCTTCTTCTTCTTCTTCTTCTTCTTCTTCTTCTTCTTCTTCTTCTTCTTCTTCTTCTTCTGCAGCCACTGTCCTATTCTTCTTCTTCTTCTTCTTCTTCTTCTTCTTCTTCTTCTTCTTCTTCTTCTTCTTCTTCTTCTTCTTCTTCTTCTGCAGCCACTGTCTTCTTCTTCTTCTTCTTCTTCTTCTTCTTCTTCTTCTTCTTCTTCTTCTTCTTCTTCTTCTTCTTCTTCTTCTTCTTCTTCTTCTTCTTCTTCTTCTTCTTCTTCTGCTGCTGCAGCCACTGTCCTCTTCTTCTTCTTCTTCTTCTTCTTCTTCTTCTTCTTCTTCTTCTTCTTCTTCTTCTTCTTCTTCTTCTTCTTCTTCTTCTTCTTCTTCTTCTTCTTCTTCTTCTGCAGCCACTGTCCTATTCTTCTTCTTCTGCAGCCACTGTCCTATTCTTCTTCTTCTTCTTCTTCTTCTTCTTCTTCTTCTTCTTCTTCTTCTTCTTCTTCTTCTTCTTCTTCTTCTTCTTCTTCTTCTTCTTCTTCTTCTTCTTCTTCTTCTTCTTCCTTCATCTTCTTCTTCTTCTTCTTTTTCTTCTTTCTTCTTCTTCTTCTTCTTCTTCTTCTTCTTCTTCTTCTTCTTCTTCTTCTTCTTCTTCTTCTTCTTCTTCTTCTTCTTCTTCTTCTTCATCTCCTTCTCCTTCTACTTTTTCTTCTTCTTTTTCTTCTTCGTCTTCATCTTTGTCTTCCTCCTCTGTTGCTGCTGCCACTCCCCCTCTTCTATTTCTTCTTCTGTTTTCTTTTTCCATGTTGTAGTCCTCCACCTCTTCTTCTTCTTTTTCTTCTGCTATTGCTGTTTCTTCTCCTCTTCTTCTGCTACCACTGTTTCTTCTTCTCTTCTTCTATTACTGCTATTTCTTCTCCTCTTCTTCTGCTTCCACTGTTTCTTCTTCTTTTCTTCTCTTCTGTTTCTTCTTCTCTTCTTCTGCTACCGCTGTTTCTTCTTCTCTTCTTCTGTTACTGCTGTTTCTTCTCTTATTCTGCTACCACTTTCTCTTCTTCTTTGTCCTGTCACCTCCCAATGGTGCATTAACCCTCAACCAACTCACGCCAAACCAAAGATAGATTTGATCATGTTTTGTTGGATTTCGCTGCTCAAGTTTTCTGTGGAATAAGGTAGCCAACCTCACGACAACCCTCCTTAGCCATTTCTTCATGTGTGACTACCTCAGAAGTCGGAGTGTGTTCCCCTGATGGCGAGGGACACTGGTATGAGGGAAAGCTAATCCACACGCAAAAATCATTCCAGTGCAGTAGAAGAAGTAGTACGTATATGAACCACGCTTGAGCTCAAAACAAGCAAGCGCAACAAACAATCTCTTAGACAAGCATCATGGTAGGTTACAGTGTTACTACTATCTACTTTCCCTAAATGCTGCGGTAAAACATGAATGATATGTCTTATATGCTAATCCAATGTTTCTCTTGTTCCCCTGGTGTCCTCTGCTGACTGAATGTTCTCTTTTATCCACAGCTGCTGCTCCAGCAAGTAGTGAAGAGCTCTCAGTCAGAGCAGCAGAACGTCAGCACCAGTGTCATCACCCTCAACTCCAGCCCAGCACCCCTGAGCACCATGAGCACATCTCTGCAGGCTCTGGTCACTAGTGGCGGGGGCACCATTGTGGCCACCAGCATCCCAGTTCAGGTCAGATCTCATTGCCTGGCTTGTCTTTATGTGTAGTTGATTTTCCATGGGTATTGTAACAGTAGGTGGCCAAGTTGTGTAGATGTGGCCGAGTGGTGTAGATGTTATGTTGTTCGCCTTAAACTCTACCAGACCTGGTTCAGTTGATGGTGTGGACTCTGGATTTTTGTATAATGAGAAAAGGGATTTTTGTATAATGAGAAAAGAGAGGCTATACTCCCTCCTGAAAGAAAACAAATGTAAATAACTGAAAGCTACCAAAGCATGGTTTTTAAATGATTTAAAATTGACATTTCACTGCAATTTAAGATATTAACATTTAGTGTATTTAGTAGCCCAATTCTTGCAGAAGAAAAAGAAGAGGATAACAATTCTCAATAAATAAATTTGTGACTTGGGGAAGTTTTTGCTGAGCGGCTGGTGTCTACTTCAGGCTCAGAAGGTTCAGAGTTCGACCTCAGCACAGGGCTGCGGATGTTCCCAAGAACCACTAGTAAATGTTATCACACGTCTCTTTGATCTCTTGTGCATTGAAATCTGGTACCCAGTCTTCTTAGATAAGGGTGACCCCTCTGCTGTGTGTCCACCATGACGAGGTAGAGGGGCTTGTGCGTCCCAATGACCCCAAGAGCTATGCCGACGGTAGCACAGCTACTGGTAGGGCCACCCATGTCGGACAGGTCAAGGGAGAGGGACCAGACGAAGAGACACACAAACCTGCTGCCTTGTAGGTAGACTGGGGACAGTCAAAGGCTAGGGAAAGCATCCCGAATAAATGCTTGTCGAAATCGGATGTACTGAGCCACAGGCTTGACAAAGCAGTGCAACGTAAAACCTGCTGCCTTGTAGGTAGACTGGGGACAGTCAAAGGCTAGGGAAAGCATCCCGAATAAATGCTTGTCGAAATCGGATGTACTGAGCCACAGGCTTGACAAAGCAGTGCAACGTAACTTAATTCATGATGTCACAAATCAAAATTAATCGATATGGTGCTAACCCCGTGAAGTCCCATCAGGCGGCGATAGTGCCGGGCCCCCTGCCTCGAGGGGGTCCACCCATGACTACTGGTGGTCACCTTCCCCTGTGCTGTGGAGTCAAGGCACAGAGGAGTAGGTTAAGAGCTATTGACCAAATACCCCGGACACTCAACATACTACAGTGGAATGCCGAAGGAGTTTACAAGAAGAAAGACTCCCTAACACAGCGTCTTCATAAAGATAGAATAGATGTGGCATGCATTCAAGAGACACACCTCAACGCCAATCACAAATTCTCAGTCAGAGGATATCAGGCCACACGTTTCGACCGCGAAGGACACAAAGGAGGAGTTCTAATACTTATACGAAATACAATACCTTGCAGCGAAGTATCTGTGATCTCTGACAACCAAACGGAAATTATAGGTGTTGATATAATGATAAAGGACGTGAAAATAAGAATCTACAATCTGTATAGCCCAGCAGATAAGGACCTTACACTCTCAAACATGAAAATAACTGACACAAACTGCATTATTGTCGGAGACTTTAATAGCCGTTCAGAAAGATGGGGATACCCAGATACTGACAAAAGAGGAGATGAATTGGAGGACTGGGAAATAGACTCAAATCTCCATCTACTCAACAAAGCGGATGACACACCGAGCTTCTACTCCAGAAGATGGCTTACCACTTCTACTCCAGACTTAGCTTTCTGCACAGGAGACATCCTCCACAAAATCGATCGCCATGTGCTGGACCAATTAGCAGGTAGTGACCACAGACCAATCAAGCTTGAAATGAATATGGAGTATGTTCCACAGGAGCAAAAGCCCTTGCCCCGCTGGAATTACAAACGAGCAGATTGGGACAGATTTGCCATACTAACAGACAAATATTGTGAAAACATAAATACACGATATGGCAACATAAAGCAAATGGTGGAAAGTCTAAACAGAGCGATAATACAGGCAGCCACTGAGTCCATTCCTAGAGGAGCGAGGAAAAATTACAAACCATACTGGACTGAAGAACTACAAAGTTTGGAGGACAAAGTTGAAGATGCCAGGAAGACAGCAGAGAGAGAACAAACAATTGAAGCGAACATCTCTCTCAAAGCCATCTCAGCAAAATATAAAAGAACAGTAAATCAAACAACAAGAGATTGTTGGAGGGAAAAAACAGAAAACCTGAATTTTGACAGGGATGGAAACAAACTATGGAAACTAGTGAAAGCCATGAACAATGAAGGACCTAGAAACAAACAAATAACAATTAAACAAGGAAATGCCTTGCTTACAGGAAAAAAGGCTGCAAATGCACTAATGGAACACTATGCAAATGCAAACCACATTGATATTACAACCGAACAGAAGAAAGCAATCAAAGACAAACAGATACATCATAGAAATACAGAGACAGCAGCAGAATATATGATGGCAAATCTAACAATGGAAGAAATGGAACAGGCAATGAATACCCTAAAAAAGAAGAAATCACCAGGAAAGGATGGAATCACAAATGAAATGCTAATAGGACTAGGCACCAAGGCAAAGAAGAAACTACTAGCAGTCCTAAATAACAGCTGGAAGAGAGGAATAGTCCCACAGGCATGGAAGGAAGCTATACTAATACCAGTCCCAAAGAAAGGAAAAGACCTGGAAGAACCAAATGGCTATCGACCTATCAGTCTACTTAGCTGTGTAGGAAAATTAATGGAACGCATTATCAATGGCAGGCTAACATGGCATCTGGAAGAAAACAAACTCTTAACACCACACCAAGCAGGATTCAGAAAGTACAGATCCACTGAAGATCAAATAACCTATATAGCTCAGGAAATAGAGGATGCCTTCCAAGAGAAAAAGCACACACTAGCAGTCTGGATAGATTTAGAAAAAGCATTTGATAAAGTATGGAAGGAAGGACTGAAAGTAAAACTGCAAAAAATGCATGTTTGTGGAAAAATGTATAAATGGATCAGCCACTACCTTGAGAACAGAACTGCCAGGACAAAAGTACAAGGACAAACAAGCAAAATGATGCTGTTGGAGCAAGGTGTCCCCCAAGGAGGAGTTCTTTCACCAACATTATTCCTAGCATATATAAATGACATCACAGAAAATTTTCCAGCCAGAGTACACACATCCTCCTTTGCAGATGACCTAGCCATATGGACATCTGAAGAATATATTAGTACAGCTAACAGCAGAATACAGCAAGCCTTATTAGCGCTAGAGGACTGGTCAAAATCATGGCTAGTGAAGATAAGTGAGGAGAAAACAACATGCACAGTGTTCTCCCTCTCAAATAAAACTCAGCAACCTAAGCTGGTATTGAATGGAAAAATATTGCGCCATGAAGAAAATCCAAACTATCTAGGAGTCACCTTTGATCGTCGCCTGACATGGAAGACACAGGTTGAGAAAAATCGAACAAGAGCAAGGCAGAGAATGGCAATCATGAAAAAGCTTGCTGGTACAACATGGGGAGCAGATGAGAAAGTTCTCAAGAAGTTATATACTGGACGGGTGAGGCCAGTACTGGAATATGGCATTGCAGCTTGGGCAACAGCAGCTAAGTCAAACTTTAACAAAATAAGTAGAGTCCAAAACCAAGGAATGCGAATCATAACTGGAAGCCTGAAGACAACGCCTATTAATGAACTAGAAAAGATCACTTGTTTACAACCAATGCAGGATAGAAGAGATAGCAGAGCCCAGCAACAAGCAGAAAAATTCAGAAGATTGACAGACCACCCTATGTACAACCGATTTAATGGTTTTGGAAAGGGAAGACTGAAGCGTACCAACTTTGTAGAAACTGCAAAACGAAGGATTAGGGCAGATCCTATACTTAACATATCAACAGTCAAGCCCATTTACAATGCACACAAGTTCCCAGCTTGGAGACAGCAGCAACTGCCTGAGATGATAGAAAACATTCCTGGTATTGAGAAAAAGAACACTCAGCATGAAACCGAAAGAAGAGAAATAACCCTAAACTACATAAAAGAACATTACCCAAGCAGGAATTGGACCCATGCATATACAGATGGATCAGCCAAAAATTCAATAGAGAATGGAGGAGGAGGAATTCTCCTAAATTTAAAAAATGGAGTGAAAAAAACACATTCAATGGCAACTGGAAAATTTTCAAGTAACTTCAAAGCGGAGGTAGAGGCTCTGAAAACTGCAGCAGAAATGCTCCTGATGGAGGAAAATAAAGAGAAGCAAATAGCTATCTTCACAGATGCAAAGTCAGCTGTCTCAATACTGAAGAGCAATAACAGCACAGAACTAGCTGACCTACGAGCAACACTCCATGGTCTATGCCAGAAATCCAAAAAAGTTGTAATACAGTGGATCCCATCACATTGCAGTATACCTGGAAACGAAGAGGCTGACAGACTGGCAAAAGAGGGCGGACGACTACCACAGCCTGACATAGACATAACCTATAATGAGGCAAAGAGGTTGATAAAAAGCACTTATAGAACCAAATGGGAATCAGAGCATCCAGGCCATCAGAAGGATGATGCATATTACAAACTCGACCGAAGAGAACAAGTAGCAATCTTCAGACTCCGCACAGGACATAACAGGCTGAAATACCACTTGTTCAATAAACTAAAGATAGGAGATACCGATGAATGTAATTGTAGAACTGGAAAAATGACAGCAAAACATTTGCTGCAGGATTGCCCAACGTATGCAGAACAGAGAAAGATATTTTGGCCCACACCTGCTTCATTTGAGGACAAGCTCTATGGAGATATCAACAAGCTCAAGTTGACCGCAGCTTACTTTAACTACATACAGGTTGACATTTAAAGGTGCATGAAGACCCAGAGGCATGAAATGGAATATTGCTTGGATAGCAAATCCATTATGTGGAAAGTCCGAATCAAAAGCCCATTGTGTGGGCTTCATAAAAGGTGGAAAAGTGTCCTAGTGGCATGAAATGGAATATTGCTTGGATAGCAAATCCATTACGTGGAAAGTCTGAATCAAAAGCCCACTGTGTGGGCTTCATAAAAGGTGGAAAAGTGTCCTAGTGGCACGAAATGGAATATTGCTTGGATAGCAAATCCATTACATGGAAAGTCCGAATCGAAAGCTCGCTGTGTGGATGTCATCTGCAGACTGCATACTTCTGGTTTCCGGAAGAACAGCCTATGGTGAACGGAAGGCCCAATATACGGAAATGAGGCTAAGCAGCCATGTGCAGGACATGACGATTCCTTGGGTGAGCCCAGTACCAGAGCGCTATGTATCGGCTCTGCAAGTATGGAAGCCTCCTTGGATGGCGGGGAATGCCCATGGTCTGCCCCTGCCTTCCCTTGAGGGCTGACCAGGATCTTTGGCTGTTCTATATGGGCCAGCTGGGATGGGGGATAACACCACAACAGTGAGAGTCAAACGTCCTAAGAAACCCCCGGGAAGGTTAACCCGGTCAACAAATGCCCGCAGAAGTCGGATGTGTCGGCCTAACGGCGCAAGAACGCAGCTCTGCTGTAAACAGGCACAACGCAATCACATCCGAAAAAAAAACTCCGGATGATCGCAGAAGAAGAAGAAGATAAGGGTGAAAAACAGTGCAAGCTATGCACATTAAAAATACCACGGCAGTGAATAATCATAAAGAGTGGGCAATAAGGCTGCTACCCTGGCAGAATTGTTAGTAAAATAAAGCCTGGTCACGGGTAGATAATGCCTGTTACCTTGGATGGAACCTGTGTAGAGGAAGCAAACCTTACACACATGCATGCTGGAGTCAGACACACTGACCTTGAGGTGGGACACACTTCCCTCAACAGAGATACAAAGAAGTGGGAGAATGTGTCTTATATATTATTTATTGTGCTTAGTTTTATATACTTAATTATTTGGGTGAACCTTTTTCCTTGCAGGTTGTTGATGGGGACAAGATGCCCATAAATCGATTGACCAGTGCCCCCAAGCCCAAATGCCGAGGGGAAAAAAGAACTGCCCACAATGCTATTGAGAAACGCTATCGTCTCAGCATTAATGACAAAATTGTTGAGCTGAAAAACTTGGTCGCTGGTGTGGAAGCTAAGGTAATCATTTGTGCCAATGTGTTCTATAGCAGAATACACAGTTAATTAAATACAAGTTATGTAAAATATACATGTTTCCATACCAATGTGTTCTATAGCAGAATACATAGTTAATTGAATACAAGTTATGTAAAATATAAGTGTTTCCATACCAATGTGTTCTATAGCAGAATACATAGTTAATTAAATACAAGTTATGTAAAATACACGTGTTTCCATACCAATGTGTGTTCTATAGCAGAATACACAGCTTATTAAATAAAAGTTATGTAAAATATACGTTTACATGCCAATGTAGCATGTTTGGTTCATTCGTTGACATACCATTGTATCGGATTGTTCATTGATTGACATACCATTGTATCGGATTGTTCATTGATTGACATACTGTTTATCAGATTGTTCATTGATTGACATACCGTTTTATCGGATTGTTCATTCGATAAGCAGGGATCAAGAGGTCAAGGTTCTGCCTCAGGCTGAGAAGATATCAATCTCTGCATAGAGCTGAGAGTTTTTTCTAAGAACTACTGATATCAAATATATCACACACCTCCCTGATCTCCTGGGTAGTGAGCTACCCCCTCCTCCGCTACCACTTTTTCTTCTTTTTATTTTCTGCTTCTTATTTTCTTCTTCGTCTTCCTCTCTTCCTCCATTATCCTACTTTTTTCTTCTTCATCCTACTTCTCTTCGTCTGCTGCATTCCACTGTTTCAAGCCTCAGACTTTAAGATAGTTTTTTTTTGGGGAATAAAATCACCTGCCCTTTTGCAGATCCCAGTATGTAGCCCATAGTTTAATTTCCTGTGTCACTCCTTGCGGCCAGAGCTGGTGTTGAGCCTCTTAATAGACGGTACAGGTGTGTAGGATGTAGTCTTGAGTTTAGGGGCCTGTCTTTGGGGTATGTCACAGGTTGAGAGGATGCACATGTGCTTGCAGGCACCTGGGAATAGTTTAAAGACTGGTTTACTCATGAAACAGAAGATGTGATATGACGTCTGGTGATGTTGCAAGGTATTACTTCTTCTAGGCCAAAGAAAGAGCAACCAGGGCGGACAGATGGGTGACTTATAACTGAGCTTGATGTTTTTGCATTCTATTGTAGTTGAACAAGTCTGCGATTCTTCGTAAAGCCATCGACATGATTCGGCATCTGAGGAGGGATAATGAAAGACTCAAACAGGAGAACCTGAATCTCAAGATGATCATGAAGAAACAGAGTAAGATATTTGATTCTTTAGACTGCAGAAGTTACTAATCATCACTCTGTTGTTGTCATTGTGTGTGGTTAAGAGTTGTAGTTTCCTAGTTGTCTTTTGTTGATTGGACGTGTTTCATTCATTGATTGGACAACACTGTTGAGTCATTGTGTGGGCATGTGTTCATTGATTGGGCATTTGTTGTTTCACTCAGTGGATAACCGTAACTTCATAGATTGGGCAGCACTGTTGAGTCATTGTTTGGGCATTTGCTGTTTCATTGATTGGACACCGGTTGTTTCATTGATTGGGCATTTGTTGTTTCACTCAGTGGATAACCGTTACTTTATTGATTGGACAGCACTGTTGAGTCATTGTTTGAGCATTTGTTGTTTCAATGATTGGACTCCGGTTGTTTCATTGATCGGACATTTGCTGCTTCATTGTTTGGGCATTTGCTCCTTCATTGATTGGACAGCACTGTTGAATCATTGATTGGACATTTGTTGTTTCATTCAATGGATAACCGTTACTTCTTTAATTGGACAACATTGTTGAGTCATTGTTTGGACATTTGTTGTTTCATTGATTGGACACCTTTTTTCCCCTCTGCTGTGTGTCCACCGTGACGAGGTAGAGGGGCTTGTGCGTCCCAATGACCCCAAGAGCTATGCCGACGGTAGCACAGCTACTGGTAGGGCCACCCATGTCGGACAGGTCAAGGGAGAGGGACCAGACGAAGAGACACACAAACCTGCTGCCTTGTAGGTAGACTGGGGACAGTCAAAGGCTAGGGAAAGCACCCCAAATACATGCTTGTCGAAATCGGATGTACTGAGCCACAGGCTTGACAAAGCAGTGCAACGTAAAACCTGCTGCCTTGTAGGTAGACTGGGGACAGTCAAAGGCTAGGGAAAGCATCCCAAATAAATGCTTGTCGAAATCGGATGTACTGAGCCACAGGCTTGACAAAGCAGTGCAACGTAACTTAATTCATGATGTCACAAATCAAAATTAATCGATATGGTGCTAATCCCGTGAAGTCCCATCAGGCGGTGATAGTGCCGGGCCCCCTGCCTCGAGGGGGTCCACCCATGACTACTGGTGGTCACCTTCCCCTGTGCTGTGGAGTCAAGGCACAGAGGAGTAGGTTAAGAGCTATTGACCAAATACCCCGGACACTCAACATACTACAGTGGAATGCCGAAGGAGTTTACAAGAAGAAAGACTCCCTAACACAGCGTCTTCATAAAGATAGAATAGATGTGGCATGCATTCAAGAGACACATCTCAACGCCAATCACAAATTCTCAGTCAGAGGATATCAGGCCACACGTTTCGACCGCGAAGGACACAAAGGAGGAGTTCTAATACTTACACGAAATACAATACCTTGCAGCGAAGTATCTGTGATCTCTGACAACCAAACGGAAATTATAGGTGTTGATATAATGATAAAGGACGTGAAAATAAGAATCTACAATCTGTATAGCCCAGCAGATAAGGACCTTACACTCTCAAACATGAAAATAACTGACACAAACTGCATTATTGTCGGAGACTTTAATAGCCGTTCAGAAAGATGGGGATACCCAGATACTGACAAAAGAGGAGATGAATTGGAGGACTGGGAAATAGACTCAAATCTCCATTTACTCAACAAAGCGGATGACACACCGAGCTTCTACTCCAGAAGATGGCTTACCACTTCTACTCCAGACTTAGCTTTCTGCACAGGAGACATCCTCCACAAAATCGATCGCCATGTGCTGGACCAATTAGCAGGTAGTGACCACAGACCAATCAAGCTTGAAATGAATATGGAGTATGTTCCACAGGAGCAAAAGCCCTTGCCCCGCTGGAATTACAAACGAGCAGATTGGGACAGATTTGCCATACTAACAGACAAATATTGTGAAAACATAAATACACGATATGGCAACATAAAGCAAATGGTGGAAAGTCTAAACAGAGCGATAATACAGGCAGCCACTGAGTCCATTCCAAGAGGAGCGAGGAAAAATTACAAACCATACTGGACTGAAGAACTACAAAGTTTGGAGGACAAAGTTGAAGATGCCAGGAAGACAGCAGAGAGAGAACAAACAATTGAAGCAAACATCTCTCTCAAAGCCATCTCAGCAAAATATAAAAGAACAGTAAATCAAACAACAAGAGATTGTTGGAGGGAAAAAACAGAAAACCTGAATTTTGACAGGGATGGAAACAAACTATGGAAACTAGTGAAAGCCATGAACAATGAAGGACCTAGAAACAAACAAATAACAATTAAACAAGGAAATGCCTTGCTTACAGGAAAAAAGGCTGCAAATGCACTAATGGAACACTATGCAAATGCAAACCACATTGATATTACAACCGAACAGAAGAAAGCAATCAAAGACAAACAGATACATCATAGAAATACAGAGACAGCAGCAGAATATATGATGGCAAATCTAACAATGGAAGAAATGGAACGGGCAATGAATACCCTAAAAAGGAAGAAATCACCAGGAAAGGATGGAATCACAAATGAAATGCTAATAGGACTAGGCACCAAGGCAAAGAAGAAACTACTAGCAGTTCTAAATAACAGCTGGAAGAGAGGAATAGTCCCACAGGCATGGAAGGAAGCTATACTAATACCAGTCCCAAAGAAAGGAAAAGACCTGGAAGAACCAAATGGCTATCGACCTATCAGTCTACTTAGCTGTGTAGGAAAATTAATGGAACGCATTATCAATGGCAGGCTAACATGGCATCTGGAAGAAAACAAACTCTTAACACCACACCAAGCAGGATTCAGAAAATACAGATCCACTGAAGATCAAATAACCTATATAGCTCAGGAAATAGAGGATGCCTTCCAAGAGAAAAAGCACACACTAGCAGTCTGGATAGATTTAGAAAAAGCATTTGATAAAGTATGGAAGGAAGGACTGAAAGTAAAACTGCAAAACATGCATGTTTGTGGAAAAATGTATAAATGGATCAGCCACTACCTTGAGAACAGAACTGCCAGGACAAAAGTACAAGGACAAACAAGCAAAATGATGCTGCTGGAGCAAGGTGTCCCCCAAGGAGGAGTTCTTTCACCAACATTATTCCTAGCATATATAAATGACATCACAGAAAATTTTCCAGCGAGAGTACACACATCCTCCTTTGCAGATGACCTAGCCATATGGACATCTGAAGAATATATTAGTACAGCTAACAGCAGAATACAGCAAGCCTTATTAGCGCTAGAGGACTGGTCAAAATCATGGCTAGTGAAGATAAGTGAGGAGAAAACAACATGCACAGTGTTCTCCCTCTCAAATAAAACTCAGCAACCTAAGCTGGTATTGAATGGAAAAATATTGCGCCATGAAGAAAATCCAAACTATCTAGGAGTCACCTTTGATCGTCGCCTGACATGGAAGACACAGGTTGAGAAAAATCGAACAAGAGCAAGGCAGAGAATGGCAATCATGAAAAAGCTTGCTGGTACAACGTGGGGAGCAGATGAGAAAGTTCTCAAGAAGTTATATACTGGACGGGTGAGGCCAGTACTGGAATATGGCATTGCAGCTTGGGCAACAGCAGCTAAGTCAAACTTTAACAAAATAAGTAGAGTCCAAAACCAAGGAATGCGAATCATAACTGGAAGCCTGAAGACAACGCCTATTAATGAACTAGAAAAGATCACTTGTTTACAACCAATGCAGGATAGAAGAGATAGCAGAGCCCAGCAACAAGCAGAAAAATTTAGAAGATTGACAGACCACCCTATGTACAACAGATTTAATGGTTTTGGAAAGGGAAGACTGAAGCGTAGCAACTTTGTAGAAACTGCAAAACGAAGGATTAGGGCAGATCCTATACTTAACATATCAACAGTCAAGCCCATACTCAATGCACACAAGTTCCCAGCTTGGAGACAGCAGCAACTGCCTGAGATGATAGAAAACATTCCTGGTATTGAGAAAAAGAACACTCAGCATGAAACCGAAAGAAGAGAAATAACCCTAAACTACATAAAAGAACATTACCCAAGCAGGAATTGGACCCATGCATATACAGATGGATCAGCCAAAAATTCAATAGAGAATGGAGGAGGAGGAATTCTCCTAAATTTAAAAAATGGAGTGAAAAAAACACATTCAATGGCAACTGGAAAATTTTCAAGTAACTTCAAAGCGGAGGTAGAGGCTTTGAAAACTGCAGCAGAAATGCTCCTGATGGAGGAAAATAAAGAGAAGCAAATAGCTATCTTCACAGATGCAAAGTCAGCTGTCTCAATACTGAAGAGCAATAACAGCACAGAACTGACTGACCTAAGAGCAGCACTCCATGGTCTATGCCAGAAATCCAAAAAAGTTGTAATACAGTGGATCCCATCACATTGCAGTATACCTGGAAACGAAGAGGCTGACAGACTAGCAAAAGAGGGCGGACGACTACCACAGCCTGACATAGACATAACCTATAATGAGGCAAAGAGGTTGATAAAAAGCACTTATAGAACCAAATGGGAATCAGAGCATCCAGGCCATCAGAAGGATGATGCATATTACAAACTCGACCGAAGAGAACAAGTAGCAATCTTCAGACTCCGCACAGGACATAACAGGCTGAAATACCACTTGTTCAATAAACTAAAGATAGGAGATACCGATGAATGTAATTGTAGAACTGGAAAAATGACAGCAAAACATTTGCTGCAGGATTGCCCAACGTATGCAGAACAGAGAAAGATATTTTGGCCCACACCTGCTTCATTTGAGGACAAGCTCTATGGAGATATCAACAAGCTCAAGTTGACCGCAGCTTACTTTAACTACATACAGGTTGACATTTAAAGGTGCATGAAGACCCAGAGGCATGAAATGGAATATTGCTTGGATAGCAAATCCATTATGTGGAAAGTCCAAATCGAAAGCTCGCTGTGTGGGCTTTATAAAAGGTGGAAGTGTCCTAGTGGCACGAAATGGAATATTGCTTGGATAGCAAATCCATTACGTGGAAAGTCCGAATCAAAAGCCCATTGTGTGGGCTTCATAAAAGGTGGAAAAGTGTCCTAGTGGCATGAAATGGAATATTGCTTGGATAGCAAATCCATTACGTGGAAAGTCCGAATCGAAAGCTCACCGTGTGGATGTCATCTGCAGACTGCATACTTCTGGTTTCCGGAAGAACAGCCTATGGTGAACGGAAGGCCCAATATACGGAAGTGAGGCTAAGCAGCCATGTGCAGGACGTGACGATTCCTTGGGTGAGCCCAGTACCAGAGCGCTATGTATCGGCTCTGCAAGTATGGAAGCCTCCTTGGATGGCGGGGAATGCCCATGGTCTGCCCCTGCCTTCCCTTGAGGGCTGACCAGGATCTTTGGCTGTTCTATATGGACCAGCTGGGATGGGGGATAACACCACAACAGTGAGAGTCAAACGTCCTAAGAAACCCCCGGGAAGGTTAACCCGGTCAACAAATGCCCGCAGAAGTCGGATGTGTCGGCCTAACGGCGCAAGAACGCAGCTCTGCTGTAAACAGGCACAACGCAATCACATCCGAAAAAAAAAACTCCGGATGAACGAAGAAGAAGAAGAAGAAGACACCTTTTTTTATTATTGAGAAACAATTTGCTACATCATTGATTGGACGTATGTTTCATTTATTGGGTGTTTGTTTTTCATGTATTGGACAAATGTTGTTTAATTGATTATAGATTTATTTCATTGATTGGATATATGTTATTTGAACGAGAGTCAAGTTGGCAGGAAATAAAAATCCCAAATTGAAATAGATTTAAACCCTGGAACACTATTTTAAGGTTTTCAGACATGAATGCCAAAGTAAATATTTTCTTGAATTTTGCAGATCTGCAAGACTTGCTACTTGTGGCAACAGAACAGTCAAATATAATGGAATCGGACACTTCTGCCATGACACCTCCCTACTCCGACAACTCATCGGCAGCCAACAGTCCGTCAGCCTCCGACGATTACTCTAGTCCTAACAGCCCAGGCAATGAAGACTCTCTTAGTGAGTGTTAACTTTTGTGTGCATTCCTTTTGGATAAAAAATATCAGTATCAACAACATTTTAATAGCTTTCTTTCTTTCTTTCTTTCTTTCTTTCTTTCTTTCTTTCTTTCTTTCTTTCTTTCTTTCTTTCTTTCTTTCTTTCTTTCTTTCTTTCTTTCTTTCTTTCTTTCTTTCTTTCTTTCTTTCTTTCTTTCTTTCTGCTGTCTGTCTGTCTGTCTGTCTGTCTGTCTGTCTGTCTGTCTTTCTTTCTTTCCTTTCTTTCTTTCCTTCTTTCTTACATTTTAAAAATTATCTTTTCATCTATTCCTTTCCTTCCTTCTCATCTTTTCCTTTCCTTCCTTCTCTCTCTCCCCTTTCAGTGGCATGTATCAGTTCATGCGCTAACACCCTTCTATGCCATGACCCAAAGACTGCAACAGATGTTAACCTGCTGTCTTCCTTTATCTCTCATTCCACAAATTTTTGCAGTTATTGCAATATTTTCTAGCTTCTCTCAAATTGTTGCCATAAATGATGGCTGCCTCTTTGTGATGTTTGTAATAAAGTTGTCTTTGTGTTTTTTAGCATCTTTCAAAATGTTTAGATTACTTATTTTGACTGTTAGAGGAATTTTCAGCATTCTTCTGTAAAACTGCGTCTCTGTAGCTTCCAGGGATTTTGCCACTAGTTTACTAATTATCCATGATTTGCAGCCATATGTTAAAATTGCTTCTATGTAATGTGCAAGAATGTTTTTTATAGCTTCAGATGATAAGAATTAATTGCATAAAATGTTCTTAATTTTATAAACTACAGTTCTCGCTTTTCCTATTCTGTACTTTATCTATATGATGCTCATTTCTGTGAAGGTATCCATGTGCCTAAATATTTTAATTTCTGTACTTGCTCCAAACTAACACCATTTACTTTAATTGTATATTTAAGCACAATGTGTTTCTTTGTTATTACCATTACTTCTGTTGTCTTATTGTTCAATTTGATGCCAATTTTTTTCAGTTACTACAGCCATTGTATTTATCATTTTCTGTTAGTTAGTTAGTCGCGGTTCCAACTTCACGGTAACCGGTCGTCCCCATTATTCTCCGTTCCTGTGCCAGTGAATATCACACAAAATGCTCCTCACTGTCCAAAGTGGAATAGACAGGAGCCTCGGCAAGCCAACAGCCCGCACAGGTAAGCTGTGCATAATGCCGCCGCCAGAATGCCAACACAAATGTCCTGCACGAAAAATACAGTTCATTGTCGATGGAAATGGTAGTCACCAGAAAGACTTCATTGACCTAGGTTTTATCCAACATGGCTCGGTCTATTTCTTTTCTCTATCATTTTCTGTAGTTCCTTCTAACGTATTGCTATTAAGACGGTTACCAGCATAGCCTAAGTTATTTATATTATGACAATGAACCGTGATTTCTGCCATTTTGTCTGTAGATCTCATTATAAGCTCAATATATAGTGAAAACAAAACCAGGAGACAGTACATTTATTTGTAGATAGTTTTTTAAAAATTTAGTTGCATGTCCTTCACAGGACTTAGCAGTCAACCCCAGCATTTTTGCTTTTCATGATTCCTGGGCAAGTTTTACGCTCAGTAGTTTGCCATTGCTTTCTGAATGACCAGCACCTATACCTTTTTCGAAAAGACTATAGCACCGCTGTGTTTCGAACCCAGGTTTATAGGATTATGAATCGCGTCTGTAACCTCTTCGCCACAGAGACTGGCTTGTAGATAGTATTTTATTTTAATTTGCAGTATTTTTGCAGTGGATGACTTTATTACTATTTTATGTTTGTTTATGTCTTTACAGTGGATAACTTTATTACTGTTTTATATTTGTTTATGTCTTTACAGTGGATGACTCTATATATAGTAGCCACTCTGGCATGCTGGACAGATCTCGTATTGCCCTGTGTACGTTTATGTTCTGCGTGCTGATCTTCAACCCATTCAACTATTTCTTCAACACAAACGAAGGATCTGCAGCAAAGTCTGGTGCTCATACCTCTAGAACTCTTCTTTCGGAGGGAATTGGTGAGATATATTTGTTTGTTAAACATTGACTGTCAGCTGTTTTTTATTTGCTAAATTTGTTGCCTTTGCATAATCAGCAAGGGGTTTGTATCTTTTTTTTTTTAAAAGCCTTACCTAAAGTTGTGTTCCCCATACCTAAAGTTATATTCACCATACCTAAAGTTGTGTTTCCCATACCTAAAGTTGTATTTATGAAACCTAAAGTTGTGATTATGATACCTAAAGTTGTGGGCCTTTTTTATTAAAGTTGTATGGTTCCCCTATCTCTAGAGTTGTGTTTCCCATACCTACAGTTATATTGTGTTTTCCATAACTAAAGTTGTGTTATATTTTCTATAGCTTAAGTTGAAACTGGTGTTTTCCATCATTTCAGAGATATCCCCAAGCTGGTATGACCGCATTTACCCGTCATTGTTTATTTGGCTGATCGATGGAATACTCGTCAGCCTTGTCCTGGCCCGGCTGCTAATATTTGGGGAACCGGTAACTAAGAAAAACAGCACTGAGTCTGTGGCTTTCTGGAGACACCGCAAGCAGGCTGACTTGGATTTGTCAAGGGTGACTATTCTATTTATTACTGCCAATTTGAATGTTAGTTATTCTTCAAATTATCCTGACTGCACATCAAACCATTCAGTCCATAAGTGCTCACATCCATTCCTCAGTATCTCAGAGAGAGAGAGAGAGAATGTGCGTGCGTGAGAGAGAGAGAGAGAGAGAGGGGGGGGGGGGGGGAGGAGAGAGAACTTTTGTAGTGAGTTTGTGATTATAAGTATATGTGTATACGAGGGAGTATATTTGTGTGTTATTGAGTGGGTGCATAACTGAGAGTTTGTGTAAATGATGTAAGTATGTATGCAGGTATTTATGTATGTGTTTATAAATCTACGTGTGTACGTGTGTCTGCCTGCCTGCCTGTCTCATAACATGGTGATGTGCATTGCTTATATTTATAACATTCATTTGACAATGTTTTATCCCGATGTGAATGTAACATGCACAATTGATGAATGAAAGATGAGTGGTCGGAAGGTCCGAATGTAAGACGGGTCTGCATGCCAAATTTGTGACCCTTTCGTTCTCCCTCAGCTTGTAGTGGTTGTCAATAACAGTTCTGTGTTGTCTGACTATTCTTACATTAACATTGTGGTGGATTTTTTAAATTGACCTGGGTTCCTAGGTAGACCCAGCCTAAACTGAGTACCAGTAAATGTCCTGGCAAGAAAAGGAGGCTGGCGTGATAGTTGCTGCATCACCCTAAGAGGTGGACTAGCATCATATGTGAGACAGACATCCTAAAGTCTTATCTCAGTGGCAGTATCAACCATCGGGACTATCTTTTCCCCTTTTTTCTTCTTTTTTTAAATAATTGATTCTGGTTTGATTTCAGGCTGACTACTTATCTGCAATTAAATAATTTATTGATTCTGGTTTGATTTCAGGCTGACTACTTATCTGCAATTAAATAATTAATTGATTCTGGTTTGATTTCAGGCTGACTACTTATCTGCAATTAAATAATTAATTGATTCTGGTTTAATTTCAAGCTGACTACTTATCTGCAATTAAACAATTAATTGATTCTGGTTTGATTTCAGGCTGACTACTTATCTGCAATTAAATAATTTATTGATTCTGGTTTGATTTCAGGCTGACTACTTATCTGCAATTAAATAATTTATTGATTCTGGTTTAATTTCAAGCTGACTACTTATCTGCAATTAAATAATTTATTGATTCTGGTTTGATTTCAGGCTGACTACTTATCTGCAATTAAATAATTAATTGATTCTGGTTTAATTTCAAGCTGACTACTTATCTGCAATTAAATAATTTATTGATTCTGGTTTGATTTCAGGCTGACTACTTATCTGCAATTAAATAATTAATTGATTCTGGTTTAATTTCAAGCTGATTACTTATCTGCAATTAAACAATTAATTGATTCTGGTTTGATTTCAGGCTGACTACTTATCTGCAATTAAATAATTAGTTGATTCTGGTTTGATTTCAAGCTGATTACTTATCTGCAATTAAACAATTAATTGATTCTGGTTTGATTTCAGGCTGACTATTTGTCTGCAAACCACCAACTTCATCAGTGTCTGCTGGCTTTGGGGCGGCCTTTACCAACGTCCAAAGTTGATTTGCTGTCTGGAGTGGCCTGGCAAATACTGCGTCAGTGTTTGAATCGTATATATCTCGGCCGGTGGCTGGCTAGCTGGGCCGGTAGGCTGACAGGGAAAAACAGTGCAGACGTGAAGGAGTCTTCCAAGGATGCTGCCTGTGCCTTCCATGTTTTGAATCAGCTTCATCTGAGTGGTAGGTGCATTGACCGCGTCACTGTATCACATCTGTCCCATCACTGCTTTATATCTGTCCCATTACTACATCATATCTGTCCCATCACTACATTACACCTGTCCCATTGCTACATCTTATCTGTCCCATCACTACATTACACCTGTCCCATTGCTATATCTTATCTGTCCCATCACTACATTACACCTGTCCCATTGCTACATCTTATCTGTCTCATCATACCTGTCCATTTACAAGAAAAGGGGCTATAATCTTCCACTTTTTCCCTCTTGCTTTATCAGTTCATTACTTCTTTATCATTGATGCTGTATCTTTAACTTTCACTTATTAAAACCTCTACATCATGTTCCTTCACTTGTCTACTTCAGGGTTGAAAATGTCATTCCAGTTTTGGTTGGTTTCCTCATGTGTGCTTTTTCTCCAAATCTTTACTGTCGTTTATTTTTCCTTTGTGATTCTGTTCCCTTACTGATTCTGTTCCCTTACTGATTCTGTTCCCTTTTTGATTCTGTTCCCTTATTAATTATTTTCTCTTTTTGATTATGTTGCTTATTTGCTCTGTTCCATTATTGAGTTTGTTCCATTATTGATTCTGTTCCTTTTTTGATCCTGTCCATTATTTATTCTGTTCCATTATTGATTATGTTCCCTTACTGATTCTGTTTACTTTTTGATTCTGCTCCCTTTTTGATTATGTTCTTTATTTATTCTGTTCCATTATTGATTTTGTTCCATTTTTGATCCTGTCCCTTATTGATTCTGTTTTAGGATTTCTTCCTTATTCTTCATTGTCTTTCATGAGTGCATGTCCAGTCCACCCTCATGCTCTGACTTAAATAGTGTTCTGTTTTTTTTTATTGGTACTGTTCCAGTGTTTTATGTTTGAAACTATCCATTGGGACCAAACAGTTGAAACGAGGTATTTACTAGCACATCATCATATTGCCATGGCGATTATATTGCATCACAAATATCTGTCCTGTGTTCTTGATAGGTTGATCAGTTGATTGTCTTCCATTCCACCCTACTGACCCATCCATAATCTTATTGTTTAGTGGTACAGATGTTGCAATAAAAATAATGTACTGTTGCAATTGACATTTAACTAAATCAAAGTGTCTGTTCAAAATTTAAATAGATGGGACAAAAATATGTTTGAGTGCTAACATGTGGTGATGTTTTTCAAAGCATCTTTGTTTGAAAAATGTTACAGGTCATCTTGCAGGCAGTCATTTGTGGGGTCTCAATTTAGCTCTCAGCGCAGTCAACATTGGAGAAGCAGCCAGAGATGCACTACCAAGATTTGAAATGGCTAAGATATATGCCACTGCTGCTCTTCAAATCAAAGCATCCCTGCCAGAAGGGTTCCAGTTTATAGCTGTAAGCATATTGTTATAGTTTGTCTCGTCATCCTTATCTTCATTCTTCTGTCTTTGTGATACAGAGAAGTCTTAGACTAGCTCTTATTTAGTTGTGGTTCCAACTTCACGGCAAAGGGTCAATCCATAATGCTCCGTTCCTGTGCTAGTGAATATCACACAAAATGCTCTAGACTGTCCCATGTGGAAAGTGGAACAGACAGTAGTCCCAGCAAACCAACAGCACACACAGGCATACATGCTTAAGGCTGCTGCCAGAATGCCAACACAATAGTCTGCCACTAAAATTAAAGTTCATCGTCGATGGAAGCTGCAGTCACTAGAAAACCAGCATTTGCACACACATTACTGCATAAGGCAACACCAGCTAGATCATCAACTGGCCGTACATCATTTTACTGAACATGCAGTTCACAGTACAAACCACTGCGGATAGATATAAAAGCATTCCACATGAAATCCACAGCTCAGAGTGTTGCTCCACACGCTTAACTAGCTGGGCATCAGGACCATGTACTACCATACCAAAATGAGAAAAATACTTCAGCAAAGTGCAGTCAGCAGCAAAAACACTCCAAGGCCCTAATTGCTGAATTGCATATCCATTTTGGGACGGAAGTCCAGACCAGCTCTTCTGGTATCCATTCTTACAAGAGACAACTCACTAACTTACATCAGCAAATTTAATTATTTCTCTTAAAAGGGAGCGACCCATTAGCGGAGTTGTTAAGGAACTGCGCAGATAATGTTATGAGCATGGTCTGATGAGGGGTCGGAAGATTGGCCATGCATACCTCCATGTTGGCCACGCATTCCTCCATGTATCCAGGTATACAAACTGATGGCCCTATCAAATCACCTACCTACCCACAGCAGCAGACTTTGGGATACATTTTAAAAAAAATTTTAAGGGTAAAATGTGTTATTTATTGAAGGATTTGTCTGTTTATTCTTCTTCTGCTTTTTATTCTCCAATGGAGAATAGGCCTATAATTATCTCCTACCAGGCTCTCTTACCATTTGTTATGTCTTGTTGCTGTTGCTGGGGGTTTGTTTGCTGGTAGAAGGGTAGGGGGTTGACTGGCACGGAGATGGACACAGGACATGGCAGACACCTTGGGGTGATGAGGCAGAAGAACTCTCAGGGGATCCAGAGCCTTTTCAGTCAGCTGTTATGACAGCAATGTTCTGCCAAGCACCTGCTATATAATGATGATCTCAGACACACATATCAATATAAGTCAAGATTTATTGGACATGTTATGAGGAGAAATGGACTTGAAAATTTAGTGACAACTGGCAAGTTTGATGGGAAGACAGCAAGAGGAAGACAACGGGATAAATACCTTGATGGTTTGGCAGCATGGCATGGTCGGGACAAGAACACAGACCTGATTTGAGACTCTGGTGGCCGTGTGAGATGGTGAACCATGACTGTCCACACCTGTCGGCATGGCACTTTGGTGGTGATGATATAAATGCTTATAGTGTGCTTTAAGTTGGAGACATAAAAGCTGTGAATTATTATTTGTGTATGATTGGACAGCATAGACGACACACCAGGACATCATTGGCTGTGACCTTGGAGCACATCTATGTTCACAGGCTGGTGGATGTTTCAAGGATTGCCATGCCTCTTCACAGATGTGACATTTCAGTTCTGGTGCTAACATTTAGTTTGTTAGTTCAATACAACGACTAGGTCAGAATTTTGTTTTTAATATTAATGTTCATTTCTTGTTGATTTCTCTCGTTAATCACATAGTTGTGTGTGTTGTTTTTTTCAGCGGTATTTTTTAAGTCGGGCACGGCACATTTGCAAGAAGAATGGAGACCAGGTACCAGCCAACATCCAGTGGTTATGCCACCCAGAGGGCCACCGTTTCTTTGTGGACAGTGTTAAATTTGAGGGCACTGAAGATTCAGTCTTTTCTTCAAGAGGCAATGAAGGTAAATCAATCATTTCGATCTATAATCTGGATGTTTTTATTTAATACAAATGGCAAAATCAACACGTCATCGATTGGAAACTGGTCAATGATTGACAGGGACAATGTTTCTTGTGTTCTTTAATACATAAAATGGCCGCATGTTAAAGCTGGCAGAGGCAGTTGCTATTCATTTACAAAAACCAACTTTGTGCAAACAAAAAAGATATGATAGTCAGTTTAAAAATAATGTGGTAGACACTTGACATTACTATGTGAATATGCATGTTGTATACTTCAACTTGAAAGATTGATATTATAGCTTTAGTTTATGTTGCTGGTTCATGCAGTATGTACCTGGCCATCTGCAGCAAAATATGCCAGGCAATAAATCATGCAATCTATTGTGTGTGTCTTCGTTATTCAAATTCACAACGGGAAAACATTGTTGTGAAAATCTATAATTATTAACTTTCTTATGCCTTTTAGTTCCACATTGAATGTTGGGCTTTCAGCTAGCTCACACTAAGCTTTATTATTCTTTGTCATTATTTCAAGCCTGTTTTTAGCATTCTAGCAACTGTTTCATTTTTTTTCTGTGTCTTTATTTACTACAAATGAAAAAGTTTCAAGTTCATTCTATATCTTTATCACTCTCATTATCTTTTCATGTTCATTCTATAAGTTTAACATTCTCATTATCTTTTCAAGTTCATTCTGTATCTTTATCATTCTCATTTCACGTTCATTCTATATCTTTTTCATTCTCATTATCATTCAAAGTTCATTCTATATCTTTATCACTCTCATCTTTTCAGATTCATTCTATATCTTTATCATTCTCATTATCATTTCATGTTCATTCTATATCTTTATCATTCTCATTTTAATTTCAAGTTCATTCTACTGTATATCTTTATCACTCTCATTATCATTTCAAGTTCATTCTGCATCATTAACACTAATTATATTTTCAAGTTACTCTTCTATATCGTTAATATTCCAGCAATCTGTATTTTGTCCCTTGCTTGGTTAACTTGGTCTTACAATTTGTTCCTAAAATTCCTGTTTCTGGTCTGGATATTTAACCCACTCACTTCTACCAAAAATTACACTATTCAACCAGTAGGTCCAGTAGGGCAGTTCTGGGTCCAGTACTCAGTTGTGGCAGTATGCCAGAACACTGCAAGTCTGCGGTTGACCCAGAGTTCATAGAAAGTTCAGGAGAGCTTTATAACACGGTGTTAATTATCTCTTGTGTCCTACCAGGTTATTGAAAGTATTGGCCAAACACTGTGTCAAGCCTTCCTTCTATGGAGTATTGACTCACAACCATCTCATGTCTCAGCCGACTCATGCCAAGTCCTTTCTCCATGGAGTATTGATTTGTGACAATTTCATGCCAGGCCCTTCCTTTCTTGGAGTATTGAACCTCAGTCATTTCATGCCGGGCCCTTCCTTTCATGGAGTATTGACCTTCGACCATTTAATACCAGGCCTTTCCTTTCATGAAGTATTGAACCTCGACCATCTAATGCCAGGTCCCTTGTTTCTGAAGGCTTGTTTGTGATTGGTTGGATCTTACTATGGTTTTTTTTTAAAATTCAGTCTATAGCCACACCCATGCCAACCCTCCGTAGTCGCTTCTTATGACACTCTTGGTAGGTTACGAGTTTACCGTTCTTTGCTTCCTAAATGCTTTTTCACTGACTGTATTTATGATAAAATACAACCACAGGTCTTTCACTGACTGTATTTATGATAAAACACAACCACAGCTCTTTCACTGACTGTATTTATGATAAAATACAACCACAGCTCTTTCACTGACTGTATTTATGATAAAATACAACCACATCTCTTTCACTGACTGTATTTATGATAAAATACAACTACTGCTCTTTCACTGACTGTATTTATGATAAAATACAACCACATCTCTTTCACTGACTGTATTTATGATAAAATACAACTACTGCTCTTTCACTGACTGTATTTATGATGACATACAACCACAGGTCTTTCACTGACTGTATTTATGATGACATACAACCACAGGTCTTTCACTGACTGTATTTATGATAAAATACAACCACAGCTCTTTCACTGACTGTATTTATGATAAAATACAACCACAGGTCTTTCACTGACTGTATTTATGATAAAATACAACCACAGCTCTTTCACTGACTGTATTTATGATAAAATACAACCACAGCTCTTTCACTGACTGTATTTATGATAAAATACAACCACAGGTCTTTCACTGACTGTATTTATGATAAAATACAACCACAGGTCTTTCACTGACTGTATTTGTGATGACATACAATCACAGCTCTTTCACTGACTGTATTTGTGATGACATACAACCACAGCTCTTTCACTGACTGTATTTGTGATGACATACAACCACAGCTCTTTCACTGACTGTATTTATGATAAAATACAACCACAGGTCTTTCACTGACTGTATTTATGATAAAATACAACCACAGGTCTTTCACTGACTGTATTTGTGATGACATACAACCACAGCTCTTTCACTGACTGTATTTATGATAAAATACAATGATAAAATACAACCACAGCTCTTTCACTGACTGTATTTGTGATGACATACAACCACAGGTCTTTCACTGACTGTATTTATGATAAAATACAACCACAGGTCTTTCACTGACTGTATTTGTGATGACATACAACCACAGGTCTTTCACTGACTGTATTTATGATAAAATACAACCACAGGTCTTTCACTGACTGTATTTATGATAAAATATAACCACAGCTCTTTCACTGACTGTATTTATGATAAAATACAACCACAGCTCTTTCACTGACTGTATTTATGATAAAATACAACCACAGCTCTTTCACTGATTATATTTATGATAAAATACAACCACAGGTCTTTCACTGACTGTTTATTTATGATAAAATACAACCACAGCTCTTTCACTGACTGTATTTATGATAAAATACAACCACAGCTCTTTCACTGACTGTATTTATGATAAATTACAACCACAGGTCTTTCACTGACTGTATTTGTGATAAAATACAACCACAGCTCTTTCACTGACTGTATTTATGATAAAATACAACCACAGCTCTTTCACTGACTGTATTTATGATAAAATACAACCACAGCTCTTTCACTGACTGTATTTATGATAAAATACAACCACAGCTCTTTCAATGACAATGAATTGGGTGGGAAGCCTGATGGCTGCTGCTTCAGTGGACTGAATGAATGCTTAATATGCAGTGCAAATGCTTGGTGTGTAGTGACATCGCTCAACATAACATCATCTGGTGATAGTATATTTATGATAATATACAGCCACTGCTCTTTCACTGATGATATATTTGTGATAAAATACACACAACTACGTTCTTTCTGATGGTATATTTATGATAAATCGCAACTGCCACTCTTTCACTAACGATATATTTGTGATAGAATACACACCCCCAGGAAGGTTAACCCGGTCAACAAATGCCAGAAGAAGTCGGATGTGTCAGCCTAACAGCGCAAGAACGCAGCTCTTCTGTAAACAGTCACAACACAATCACGTCCGAAAAAACTCCGGATGAACCCAGAAGAAGAAGAAGAAGAAGTATACGCATAACTACACTTCTTTCTGATGGTATATCTATAATAAAATACAACCAACTTCCTTTCACTGACGATATATTTATGATAAAATATACACAATCACTGCTTGATTTTTGGTTTCAGTTGACCCCCTGGCGAGAGTCACTCAGGCCTTCCGTGAGCATCTGCTGGAGCAGGCGCTGTATTCCCTGGTCTCTGCCCGGGACCCCCTGAAGAAGGCCAAACACAGTGAAGCTTTGATTTATGCTCAGCTGCTTTCTGAATGTTCCTGCCTAAGCTCCAGCACATCCAGCACAGATCACGGAGGCATCAATAAAGTAGCAGGTGAGCACATTCTGCAGTTGTCCATGTGTTTGTAGCAGGTGAGCACACTCTGCAGTTGTCCGTGTGTTTGTAGCAGGTGAGCACATTCTGCAGTTTTCCGTGTGTTTGTATCCTAGTAGTGTGATTGCACATGGTAGCAGCCATTACCTGTAGTGTCATAGGGTTAATGTTCGAATGTTATTGCCATTTTAAATTGTTTTTAATGTAAAAAAAAAAACTGTTTACCCCATGCAGTACATTGTGCAGTAATGTTGAGTATAAAATTATTCATTATTATTATTTTGAAATATTTTGGTCACTTGAAACGTCACGAAAGTTTGGAGAGAACAATAATGGAGGGGTATATGCCTGGGAAGAGAGGAAGAGGAAGGCCAAAGAGAAGATGGGTGCAGGATGTGGCGGATGATCTCCAGATGGGTGTATCAGACGCGGGACATCTTGCTTATGATCGAGAGGTTTTCCGGAAGGTTGTTATGGGAGCGAGGTTCTGCAAAGGACATGCTACTGAATGAATGAATGAATTATTTAATTTTCCTACCCTCTTGTCTTGTAATTGATGCAAAGAAATTTAATAAAATTACAGTTAAGACATCACAGAAATACTTTGTAACCCGACAACACAATAGCTTGAGACAGACTGGGACCTAAACAAAGTGTGTCTGTCCCACACAATCCAAACATGTGTGAAAGTCTGAAAAGTTGAGAGGATCGACTTCATTGCACCTGGTTTTATCCCACATGGCTAGGTCTCTTTCCCGCAGAGCGGCCTGCCAAAAGCATCGAACTCCGCAGCTCCAGTGATGAACCCCTGGTGTCTCCAAGAAAAATGCTCTCGTTAATCGAAAGACGTGGCCTGGAATCGAACCCACAACCTGTGGAGCATGAGGCAAACATCTTGACCACTTTGCCACGGAGACTCCCACCATATCACATGTTCTAGGCTGAAGGCGCGGAGGAATAAGTGGCCAGTCTTTCCCTCACTTAGTGAGACTACGAACACAGGCACCGAACCCTCATCTGACCTGCACATTACATTATCCGTTTAGCTTCTGATCAATTACACTAAAGTATCATTCCACTGAAGTCACTTTCTCTGCTTGCACCAATTAATGAATGTTTGTAGTTTATTAGCAGTTGTTTAGTCATTTTCTGTGTTTCTGATTCACACAGTAGCACTTTTTTTATTTGTTTGGGCGCTCACTCGCTTTGAACTCAAGTGCAGTCCATAACACTACTTCTAGTAGTGCTGGACTGAATTTTGCGTGTAGATTAGCCTTTCCTATTAACAGTGTCCCTCGCCATCAAACGAACCCACTCCGACTTCGGAGGTACTTGCAATTTATATCCCCAAGTCAAGGACGACAGGTCAACATTTTAGTCCAACTGTTCAGTGTAGGGGTTGAACCCCTTACCTCGGCATCAGCACACTGGATGTTTGAGAACACATGTTCTTATCCATTCTGCCATGTTGACCTACGTAGTCCTGATTTAACACCAGAGTTAAACATTCCAACTGTGGTGATTTTCTCTCACTACCCATTTACTCTATGTGTTATCTTGTTATCTGCTGGCTTAATGCAGTTCACTCAATATTTTTTTATAATAAAATGTTGTCACTGTTTTTAAGCTGAGCTATTCAGACATGACCGCTGCAGATCATGTATTAATTTTATTGACCACAAATACAAATCTGTTTCAGAACTGGATGAGATTGCTCTCTGGTGGTCTAATATCATCTCTGTGGGCCATTACTGGCTGTTGGGCGATGACGAGAACGCCTCCAGAAACTACTCAGTCCTGGATGTCTTCCCTAACAAACTACAGGGCATTGAGTGAGTATTTTCTAGAATGTGTGACAGATTTAAGAATAGTAGGTAACTGCCATAGAATCCACGAAGCTTAAAGAGGAATAGATTTGTGTAAGGGATGTAAAATCTATTACACATTATGTATAAAGATATGGAAACATGGCCAAAAGATTGGAAGAGAACTATCTTCATTCTGATACCAGAAAAGGGCAACCTGAAATTATGCACCAACTATAGAACTGTTGCCCTGATCAGTCATGCAAATAACATTCTACTAAAAATCATAATAGGAAGACTTCGTAAGAAAATGGAAGAAGAGAATAATGTAGTTCAAGCTGGATTTAGACAAGGAAGAGAAACAAGAGATCACATACTCATCTCATCTCATCATGTTCCTCTTGTACCTTGCGTTGTCGAGGTGACAGTATAAACAGCGGGAGAGTGCCCGCTTATGGGCTTCATGTATCAATATTCTCATGGACTCTATTATTCTCTGTGTCCATCGTTTACGTGGTCGGCCTCTTCCTCTGCTTCCCTCTGGTCTGTACATCACATAACATGCGTTTAATAACAGAGAAGTGCAGAGAAGTTAATGTAAACATATTCTCATGTTTTGTGGATTATTCAAAAGCATTTGACTGTACATCAGAAACTGGGAAATAATGAGGAATATGGTCTTTCCATCACATGTAGTACAACTCATAAAAATGCTTCATCTAAATCAACAAGCAACGGTTAGAATAGATGAGGAGACATCAGATTGGTTTGACATCAAGCAAAGAGTCCGTCAGGACTGTGTGCTGTCCCCCCTATTTGTTTAACCTGTATGCCAAAAATATAATGAGAAATGTCAGAGATGATATAACCAGGGAGCAGTATGTTGCCCTAAATATTGGTGGTCATGAAATACCAGAGATTCGATATGCTGATGATACAGTATTACTATCCACATCACAGAACGGTATAGAAACCCTAAAAACCTGAACCCCAAAAGAATAGTGACAATCGCAACTTATATCTTAACATAGCAAAAACAAAGATAATGCATACATATAAAACTACTATGAAGAAATAAATATATGTTAATGAGGAAAAATTGGAGATGGTGGAAAATTTTGAATATCTTGGGTCATTGGACAATGGTGACACAATGAAATTAAAAGATGAATATCTATTGCTCTTCAAAGACTAAAACAACTGAATAAATTATGGGGTGAGACTGATCCATCCATCATCCATCATGTGCCATGCCTGGGCGGTCATGTTTTGCCATCTCACTCGATCACCAGAGTTGTGGATCAGCTCCGTGTTCCTGTCTCGACCATGCCATGTGGCCAAGCCATCCAGGTATTTGCTTCTAGGTCTTCCTCTTGGTCTGTTCCCTTCAATCTTGCCAGTTGTCACCAAGTTCTCCAATCCATTTCTTCTCATAACATGCCCAAAAAATTTTGACTGTCTGCATCTAATGTCTCTAATCAGTTTACGATCTTCACTTGTTTCTTGAAGAACTTGTTCATTGGTCTTTCTGGCTGTCCATGGTATTCTTTGCATTTTCCTCAGAAACCACATTTCTACAGCCATCAGATGTTTTTCAGCTTGACTGCTCATAGTCCAAGCTTCACATCCATATAAAAGTACAGGTTCTATGTAGCACCTCAACACTCTTTTTCTCGTTTCAATTGACATCTTTTTATTGGTCAGTATGTTTTTCATCTTGCTAAAGGCTACCTTAGACATGGCGATTCTTGTTCTAATCTCTTCAAGGCATCTCCCATCAGATGTTATTACTGTTCCGAGATAATTGTACCTATTCACTTGTTGAAGAATATTCCCATTTACTTGTATATTACATTGTGGTATTTCTTTCTTCCTAGTGACGACCATAACCTGTGTCTTTTTACAATTTAGTGAGACTGATAGAACTACAAAAATTAGATTTTTAAGAGTGTGCATCTTTCCCATTGCATATACGCCCGTGAGACCTGGACACTTACTAAACAAGCTGAACAGCACATAAATGCCTTTAAATATAAATGTTATAGATGAGTTCTAAGAATATCTTGTATAAAGAAAAGAACAGATGCATCCATACTTTAAGAGCTGAATATTGAAGACGGTTGGCTATAAAAGATGATAAAACAAAGAAAATTGAAATATTTTGGTCACTTGAAACATCACAAAAGTGGAGAGAACAATAATGGAGGGGTATACGCCTGGGAAGAGAGGAAGTGGAAGGCCAAAGGGAAGATGGGTGCAGGATGTGGCAGATGATCCCCAGATGGGTGTATGGGACGCGGACATCTTGCTTATGATCAAGAAGATTTTTGAAAGGTTGTTACGGGAGCAAGGTTCTGCAGAAAACATGCCACTGAATGAATGAATGAATGAAGGAATATAAATTACATTATCCCGGCGGGATTTCTTTTGTCTGCCTCTTCACTGCTTCCAATTCCAATTCTAATTTTCAAAACAAAAATTCCAAATTCGGCCTCGTTCAACCTGCGTCTTCAGCTGTGGTTATTGTTGAGGTCCGTGGTTTTTGTGGGTTTATTCACCCTAACTCTTGTCTTGTGAGTCCTATCTCGGACTGGTTATGTTGGTTTGTGTCTGCGACGTCAGCTGGGGGGTCGTTCGGCGGCTATCCTTTGTGCTCGTCTGCTCTTGTGGTTCTCTTTGTTGGTGTAGGCTTCTGGCTCGTCCGGGTACAGTCCTTATAAGGACTTTTTATTTGGTCTGTTTGTCTCCTTTTTTGTGTAGTTTCTGTAAGATGTTTTCGACGTTTTCATTTTCCTCCTTGCGCCTTTTTTCCTCTTTGAGTTTGAGTTTCTGCTGCCTTTCGATTTTTTCCTCCGTGGTCATCCATAGTTTTCTCTCTCCGTCTTCTATGTAGTACGAGTAGTCAGGATCATAATCAGGTTCATAGCATCTACCTGGGTATTCTACCGGTCTCCTGAGTTTCTTGGGTTTCTTCTTTTCTCTTTCATCCCAGCACCTTTTGAATTCCTCCCCTCTTGCAACTACTTCTCGGAGCTCCTCCTGGTAGGCACTCGGGGTCTCTCCGTGCCGTTATCAGGGTGTTCATCTCGGTTTTCTTTGAATGTCTGGCGGGTTATTGTCGTGGCTGGGCTGCTAGCTTTGTCTTGCGGTTCCGGCTCGGTCTCTTGTTGGATTTCATCTTGCGGTTTCTCTGTGTTCTTCTCTGTTTCTTGTGCTGATTTGATTTGGGTTAGCTCCCTTTCAGTTGTTAGCATTTCTCTTACCGCTTTGATGTCTCGTAGAATCTCTTCATTTATCTTTGTTATCTGCCTCATGTTCTCCACCTCTTGTTTGATGTCCCGCTGGATCTCCTTTATTTCAGCAAGTAGTTTCCCATTGTCGCTGGTTGGTGCCGATGTTTGCAGTAGCTTGACTTGCTTCTTTAACTCATCAATCTGGCTTTGGAGTTGCTCTTTCTTGGCTTGTGAGATGCAGGTTGCTGTCTCACACCTCCACCTTGCTTCGTTGTATGGTGTCTTTGTGTTGATGGCAAACTTTAGCACGTCTCTGTGTTGTTGCAGGTACGGACAGCCCAAGTATCTTGCTCCATGCTTGCCCAGGCAGTTGGCGCACTTTCGTTTGTTATTGGGTGCTCGAAATCCGTGTCAGCTTGGCTAGCGGACACTCCTTGAAGGCATGGTGATCGGCACAGTAACGGCAGATTTCCGTCTTACTGCGACATGCTGCTCTGCTGTGGCTGGCCCTCTGACATCTGGAACATTGTGTGATCTTTGGGATGAATCTCTCTGGCTGCTGCATTCTCTTGTTGATTGATATTGTGGTCGACATCTCGCTGCAGTCTGTCGTTACCACCGCCAAGGTTGTAGGAATCTTGGAGTAGGTGAGGAGCCGCTCCGCCTTCAAGAATCGGATGTGTTGATTCTCTTCTCGAAGTTGCTTCATGATTTCTTCATCTGATAGCTCCACTTGGATACGCTTGACAACCCACTTGCTTGTCGGTGAGTCGGTGTTTCCGACTCTGGTGTCTTTCTCCTTCCTCTTCTTCTCAGTAGGTTTGGCTCTTGTCTGTGGTGGGCTGTCGATCTTCTCCCTCTTGGTAGCTTCAGAAATAGCTGTAGTTTCAGGTACTTTGATGCATCTAGCAGGCATGTTCTCCACGTTCATCTTCTTCGCGGTCTTGTCGGCTCCCACGCTGCACATCTTGGATACCGCGTGTTTCTTGTTGTTGGACTTGCCACGTGACATTTCCCCCGCATATCAGCCTTCTTGACTTGTTAAGGCGATGTAAGGCGATTTCACTGCTTGTCTTTAACTGTCTTCTTATTATGCTGTCTTTCATCATGTATATACTGCAGAAGAACAGATAGATCATTGCCATGACGGCACGCGCCACCAAAAGGAAAAAGGGGTTTTCCCAGATGGACACTAAAGTGGACAAACAAAAGGAGAAACCAATGGGAACGTAAAAACGTCATACGACAACAACGAGAGACGCGCTGGGACCACGACACCAAGGCGCTTGTGTTTTTCTGAGAGCTCCGTATGGAATAAGATCTGGACGAAGCAATGGTTGCGAAGATTCGGCAAGTGAACAGCGAAAGGAGAGGAATGATCTGTTGATGGGAATTCATGCAATGAAAGGGACCGGGCCAAGATCAACCTAGACTATTTTTCGGAAAAAAGGACGACTCAATGATGAATTGGAAAAGACTGAGCGTCAAGGTTAACAGAGTGGAATCGGGTGCTGATTCTAAGATGGATAAATAAACGCGACAGTTTATATCTTTAGATTAGTTGATCCCATGTGATTCTGCAGTGCATTAATAAATGCCTAAACTGTTAGCACGACTGCCGTCAGTTCTTTTGTGTCAAATTCCATATTTGAGGTGAGACTTTTCTATTGTTAAATTTTATTAACGAGCATTGCTTTTGCTATGGATCATCCCTGTTAATCTTATAAGGGGCGACATTGCATCAAGGCAAGTGGGGACTTGTGATCGATCACTGTTTGGGTAACCATAAACAAACATTCCCGCCAGACTACATAGAACTGACGGCAGTCGTGCTAACAGTTTAGGCATTTATTAATGCACTGCAGAATCACATGGGATCAACTAATCTAAAGATATAAACTGTCGCGTTTATTTATCCATCTTAGAATCAGCTCCCGATTCCACTCTGTTAACCTTGACGCTCAGTCTTTTCCAATTCATCATTGAGTCGTCCTTTTTTCCGAAAAATAGTCTAGGTTGATCTTGGCCCGGTCCTTTTCATTGCATGAATTCTCATCAACAGATCATTCCTCTCCTTTCGCTGTTCACTTGCGAATCTTCGCAACCATTGCTTCGTCCAGATCTTATTCCATACGGAGCTCTCAGAAAAACACAAGCGCCTTGGTGTCGTGGTCCCAGCGCGTCTCTCGTTGTTGTCGCATGACGTTTTTACGTTCCCATTGGTTTCTCCTTTTGTTTGTCCACTTTAGTGTCCATCTGGAAAACCCCTTTTTCCTTTTGGTGACACGTGCCGTCATGGCAATCATCTCGGATTGGAGAGAATGGTGCTTCAGGGAGTGACCAGAGGATCTGGCCGACAAACAGGACTCCGAGAGGCCAGACAGACACATAAATCAGACTGCTATTGATACCATTAGTATTGGGACTCTTTGCTGGCTGTTGAAGATGAGGACAGAACATGTTAAGGAATGTCCCGAGTGCTGTGATTTTGGTTCTGGACTCAACTCATCCCTCAGTGGAACATACGCCCTCAACCAGCTCACACCCAGCCTTGTGTAGACTTGTTCATGATTGGTTAGATTTTTCAGCTAGTTTTCCATGGGATGAGGTAGCCAGTCTCACTCCACATCTCCTTAGTTGTCTCCTATGACATGCAGTGTTCCTTTTCTTTGCTTCCCTTGTGGCCTCAACACCTGTGCGACTTTTAGCCATGTCCTGTAGGGTTATTTTCAACAGAAAACATTGATGAGTGGCATGGCCAAACCAGGACAAACAGCAGGACATCAGTGACTTCTGACTGAGGCATGACAAATGAAATGAATGAAGCATAAGCAAAACAGTGATGGACAGGTGTTGATCAGGGGACATTATATTTGTTTGCAATTACACGCTTTCCTTCATTACTTTGGTCTCTCTCTCTCTCTCTCTCTCTCTCTCTCTCTCTCTCTCTCTCTCTCTCTCTCTCTCTCTCTCTCTCTCTCTCTCTCTCTCTCTCTCTCTCTCTCTCTCTCTCTCTCCCTCCCTCCCTCCCTCCCTCCCTCCCTACCTCTGTTCCCTGCCTCCCTCCTAGCTTTCACCAGCTTTTAGCATGCCAAAGGTGGACACACTAACCTTTTGTGTGCATACTTAATGTGTGATGCAAACTCCTCATAAGAAGAATGAAGGACCAGGAGAAACACCAGTAATAATACTAACAACGTGAATGTCTGTGTTGCAGTGATCCTTTGCCTCGAGCCCTGTACTTGGCCTACAAAGCCAGGAAGAATGTGATTGTTCAGCCAGAGGAGAAGATTTTGAGGGCTGCCATACGGCAATGTGATAGGGCAGGGAGATTACTGAGGGAGAGTTTGAAGCTGGCCTATACTGCAGAAAATATCAAAATTGTGCAGGTGGGTTGTTCATCTATGTTCTGTCTGTGGTGTTCTGCCTCATGCTTCGAAGGTTGTGGGTTGAGTTCTGGACTACGTCGTTGGGTTCACGAGTGCCGTATTTTCGGAGACTCCTGGACATCGTCACTGAGTTTGTGCTTTGTGTGCCACTTTTGGCAGGCCACTTTTGGCAGGAAAGAGACTGAGCCATATGGGATAAATGTGGGATAATATGGTTCAGTATGTGGACCCTCTTGTCTTGGACACCCTGTTATGTTTGCTGTTGTTAGTTGTTTTGTGTGTGGTTGTGTCTTTATGTTCTGTGTCACAACATTTTGTCTTCAGTGTCGTGAGCTACATATTATGGGGTGTGCATTGTCTGTAACTAGGTGTGGTGCACTGTTCATGTGTGTTATATGTTTTTGTGTTTATCTAACTAGATGTGGTGCACTGTTCATGTGTGTTGTATATGTTTTTGTGTTTATCTAACTAGGTGTGGTGCACTGTTCATGTGTGTTGTATATGTTGTTGTATTGTCTCTAGCTAGGGGTGGTGTGCTGTTTGTATGTGGTGTGTATGTTTTTGTGTTGTCTCTAGCTAGGCCTGAGACCTCACATCTTTATTTCAGCATCAACCTTGGAGTTTCCTTTTATAGTGTGAGATGGTTCCTGCTAGTCATAGGTAGTTTTATGTCTTAAAGCGCATGTTGGTCATGCGTGCCTTTCTTTCAGGTTTTGTGTATGTTTGTGTGCCCGGCTTTGAAGGAAACAACGCACATGTGTATGTTTGTGTACCAGGCTGTGAAGGAAACAATGCACATCGGCGGTTAGTCAGTCATGGATGTTTGCAGTGGTGCATTGTAGTTGCATTGCATTATGAGAGTAAGGTGCAGTGCTTCTGCAGTGCAATCATTGATTCATCTGCATTACCCTACCAGCAGAGCAGGGCTGCATTGGACAGTTGGAGTTCCTCCTATTCTTCGTTCCTCTTGTGAGGGGAGGGTGTCACCTGGTTATGAAACCTTAACCGTAGAACTACAAGGATTTTTTAGTAACTAATTAACTAACTAACAAACTATTTAACCCTAGAGCTACCAGGATTTTTCAGTAACATTGGTTACCAATGGGGTCCATATGGACCCCACCACTTATTATAGTCAAAGGTAAACAGTTTTTAATGCACATATTAAAACAAATTTAAGAACAGTAGAGAAAGCAAAAGTTGACACTGTGGTCTATTTGGCCCCCATGGTAGTTCTAGGGTTAAAGGTCAGCACGTCAGACTTCCGCATGTATTTGTGTCAGTTTGGCTGCTTCTAGACACTCAGTCCAAGGTCACAGACGCTGTCTACCCACGGGTAGGTGTTTCTTTCCGAACAGTTTGTCCAGGGCTACAGCCTAACATCGGGACCGGAAATGTGGGAAGCAAAGTCAGCTGGTGGGGTATTGACCACATCACCATCCATCAAGTGATGATTGGTCTATACAAATATGGGGCTGTACCTAGAACACATCAAAGCTTGTCAAAGGGTCTACTACTTTACTTTTTATAAGACATGACTTATGTGACTTGGTGTTTGTCACAAGCCTACGCATTGTTAATCTTATAAGCTACTATATACTACTGACTACTGGCACCTTGCTGTCTTGACAGACGATAGTTATTGTGCTTTAAAAGAAAGGCATAATAACCTCTCCATAGACAAAGCCTGGGCTGAATTTTAGAGACCATGTGTTGACCATGCAGCATGATCCCTCTCTCTGCCTGCCTAGTTTACTCCAGAGGAAAAGTTACACTGATACATCTGGAACAAGACAAGCTGCAGAAGCCAGTGGATCAGCAAAGCAATCCCTTAACTGTTCGCCTGTTGGAGCTTCGATCCTAGATCAGTTGCCAACCAAGCTTAGGGCCTGCTCTGTTCTGCCATGATATTTAGTCTTTAGGTTGCATGTCCTCGCCCAAGGGTAAGGCTTGTACCCTCCCAGTTGTGCTCCTCACCGTTCACAAAATGTTGAGTATCGCGTTAGGTGTGTGCTGCCCAACATTTGACTCAGATACTATATATGATAATAAGAAATAGAAAATGCAGATGTCTTAAAATGAACAAAGAACTACTGAAGATATTTGGATCTTAAATAACAATGACAATTTAAAAAGATGACGATAAATAAAGATAGCTATGGCGAGTAATGAAAAATAAAATGTACTTTGAGCTTGATTTTCTCTGGGAATTTCACAATTGGTGGGGTAGTTACAAATCCTTTCAATATCTGCGGAAGACAGTAGATGTAATCCATTCTTCCTTCTGAACATAGAACTACTGGAAACAATCCTTGGATTGGGAATAACAGCGACATCTATAACAAGAAACTAATTGGGAATCGACGAAGAGCAATTGTTACAGCATGTTAGCTTAAAAGTGTGATTTTGACAAAGGTTAAAAGAATATATTTACAGGCAATGAGATTGTTAATTGTGTATTTTTAACACAGAGAATCCAGTTATTATTATGTGACTGGCTGCTTGCGACTCGCACGGACATCTGGGAGCTAGTGAATGATGGAGGAGCTGCCAGAACTGCGTCTCAGACTGAACTGATTGCATTCCAGCAGGACTTGTCAAGTCTTCGGAAGATCTCACATATTACTAAAGCAGCTCTACCAAAAGTAAGTAGCTCTTGTGAGTTTAACCCATTAATCTGCCAAAAGTAAGTTAACTTTTGTGAGATTAACCCAATAATCTACCAAAAGTAACTCACTCTAACCCAATAATCTGCAATAAGTAAGTACATCTTGTGAGATTAACCCAGTAATCTATAAAAGGTAGCTCTTGTGAGATTAACCCAGTAAATTACCAAAAGTAAGTAATTTTACCCAGTAGCTTGCCGATAAGAAACACTCATATGTTATCCTTGTAGTTTAGAATGAGTATTTAAAGGTTATCGTTGAAAACTAACATCACAATTTTCAGAACATACCCATATACTGATCCAGAGTAATACACATCAAGGTGACACAGTGATCTATACTGATGGCTCAGTGGTGAGAAACAGACAAAGTGGTTGGGGTGTCATTGTGAAGGCTATTGGACGATTCTTAAAAAAAAAAACGAGAGTATGGCATATGAGGCTACGACCTCCAACATGAGAATGGAGGTGGAAGCAGTCACATTGGCATTCCGTTGGTTAGAGGAGACCACTGCAACACACATTTTCTTCATCACGGACTCAAGGAGTATGCTTAGTAAGGTGGAGAAAGGAATGTCCTATGTGGAATGGCGCAGCTTACTTCAGAGGTCACAGATTGTGAGAATTGTATGGATTTTTTGCCCTGGCCATGTGGGAGTGCGGGAAGGGGGGGGGGGGCTGATAGGCTGGCAGGGAATGCACCTCTTGGTGGTAGATTACCTATGGATAAGGGAGAGGTGGTCTTGCGCCTATGGGAAGGTGGAGGAACAGATTGAGAACCCGTATGTGAAAAGGATGAGATTGCGGGGAATTGGCAGGGGTTTTGACCAGGAGAACTTTCAATCAGATAGCGGTGGGAATGATTATTAGTGTGACTCTTCACTGGCTGTTGAACGAGGAGAGGGAGCACGTATGGGAATGTTCTGAGTGCAGTGATGTCAGCTCAACAACTCAACTCCGTCTTCATCAGATGTCAGAATATAGATACTGATAGTTCCAGTGGCCAGTTGGTTATGCCTGCCCCTGCTGTACCCTCTACAACTATCCTTCCAGCTAGTTAGTTAGTTAATTAGTTAGTTAGTTAGTCGACAGATCATCCTCATTGCACATCAAAACATTCAATCCATAAGAGCTTAGATTCCCTCCTCAGTAAATCCTGCATCGTTTAGTGACTAACGACACCAGTTCTATGTTGGTTTGTTAATCTCCTTTGGCTTCCTGCTAGTGCTTCCAGCTATCCTTCCAGCTATTGCTGAAGTCGATTCCTGATTCCATTAGTCAAGCTGCATGTAGTCATTGATTTGTGTTTCCACCTGCAACAAGTGATCTTTGATAGACAGTATCACATCTCCCATGATTTATCTCGCCTAATTCTATCAGTGATAGCTGCATGTAGTCATTGATTTGTGTTTCCTCATGCAACACGTGATCTTTGATAGACAGTATCACATCTCCCATGATTTATCTCGCCTAATTCTATCAGTGATAGCTGCATGTAGTCATTGATTTGTGTTTCCACCTGCAACAAGTGATCTTTGATAGTCAGTATCACATCTCCCATGATTTATTTTGTTGTTCCCCCAGAGACCTGCCTGTTGGCTCTTCCATTTTCGCATACACTAGCGTTTGCTGGGCGGTTGAGCCACATTGACTCTTGTAGGTGATGACTTTGTGTATGTCAACCATTGATTCCAGAAACATCCAGAATGAACCTTCTAGAGCAGTGGTTCTCAACCGGTGGGGAATTCTCCCCTCCCCCATCCCCCAGGGGGGTTTCCAGAGGGGAGTTAAGATTATTTCAAGATCGCGTTAATACAAGAACCGATTTCTTGATATTGTTTTTACCTTCATACTGTACGGTTCTGTATGTCTCACCCTTCTAAAATTCAATTTACAAAGTAAGTAGACCCACAAATCATGTTTTATGTGGATGTCTAGACTTGTGTTAGTATGTGCTATTAAATTTAGCTTCAATTATTACGTATACAGTGTAGGGGCGGGGACGGGATTTTTAGGTAGGAAATACGAAAGGGGGGAATGACGTTCTGAAAATATGGTAAAGGGGGGCACAGGCCAAAAAAGGTTGAGAACCACTGTTCTAGAGCATTGTCTAGGAGCCAGTTATAGTGACTGGTTTATTGAATGGATGTTTTAGATGACTCTACTGAACGTAAACTTGCTAAAAAATCACAAACAGCTAAAACATGCTGGGGCTAACTGCAACACGCTATAAAAGATACTCAGTTAACTTTAGATGACTGTAAAGCCATTGATCTTAGTGGAGCTTAGTATCATAGGGTCTGCCTCTAATTTCACATCTAGTACGATTTATAGTGTGGGTAGGATCGCAGTTTACAAAATAATCAAAGGATGGTATACATATATGGGCACTTTATGAGGAGAAATAAACTGGAATATTTAGTGACAACTGGCAGGATTAAGGGGAAAAGAGCAAGGGGAAAGCAAAGAGCTAAATATCTAAATGGCTTGGCCAAATGGTATAATCAAAACAAGAACACAAACCCGATTGGGAATAGAGCAAAGGGAAACCCGATTGGGAATAGAGCAAAGGGAAACCCGATTAGGAATAGAGCAAAGGGAAACCCGATTGGGAATAGAGCAAAGGGAAAGCAAAGAGGTATGTATCTGGATAGCTTGAACATGTTTAGAACTGCAGTATTGAGAAGCTGTTTCTTTGGAATTACAGCATTGAGATGCTGTATCTTTAGAATTACAGCATTGAGAAGCTGTATCCTTAGAGTTAAAGCACTGAGACGCTGTATTTTTAGAATTAAAGCGAGCCTTTTTTTTCTGCTAAGGTTGAAATTGAGAAGCTTAGAATTAAAATTGACTTTCTTTTTCACTTGGGCAGCACTGCTGTGATATGATTTTTATGTGTTCTTTTGTAACTGTTGCATAATCATTTTATTGTCATTCACCAGGTGTTCCTTCACGAAGCAACAGCAAGAATAATGGCAGGTGCCAGTCCTGGTCGCACCCAGCAGTTACTGGACAGAAATATCCGGCACAGAAATAAAATACATGAATCACTGGTTGATAAAGGTATAGCTATAGTCTGTCATGTTAATCTTGTTTCTTTAATTTGCTCGTTCACATGATAACAATTTACATTTTCTTCCTCTTTCTACTTCTTTTGCCCTTGAGACTCATAGTGAAGTTTAGGCCCACAACCACACATGCCAACCCTTTTGTAGGCCAGTCCATGGTTGGTTGGATATTGGCTGACCTTTATCTGCGGTGTGAGAAAGCTACTCTCAGACAATTTAGCCACATTTTTTGACATAGCGAACAATCTGCTCTGTGGAGGAGGAGTAATCCTGCATTATGTGCTTGAAACACAGCTGTGGGTGATTTGGAAGCAGACCGCCTCATGTTGATTCGTATACAAAGGTATGAGTGCCAGTCATTCAGAAGGTCATTTTTCCAGTCTTTTATTTATATGGATGTATACTTTTCATTTTCTCCTGTTGTAATCCTCAACACTTTTAATATGCTGTTAACAACACCAGCCATGTATAGAAGTATTATATATTCTATAATGATAGTTTTCTGAAATAGTTTTTTTTTGTTTGCGCTTGTTCGCTTTGAACTCAAGCGTAATCCATGCGCACTACTTCTAGTAGTGCTGGACTGTATTTTGTGTGTGGATTAGCTTTCTCTAGTAACAGTGTCCCTCGCCATCAGGCGAACCCACTCCTCTTCAGTGGTTTCTGAAATAGTGTGTGTGTGTGCGCGCGTGCGTTCGTTCGTTCGTTCACTCAATAGCCATGTGTAGAAGAGGAAAGATCTCTACAACCATGTATAGAAGAGGACATATTGCAAGATAAATTATAAACCCAATTGCAACATTTCAGTCTTACACTGTCTTCTAGAAAGCATTTTCCAAATATCTTCTTGACCTTCTGCAGATTTACCAGCTGAGACAGAAGAATGCCATGAGAGAGAGAAGGCAGCAGCTCTGTTAATGGCAGGACGGCACTTACCTTCAAACATGACTGGGGGAACCGGTGAGAGAATGAACCTGATTAAAGAGGCAGGTAAAATGTATGAGGCCCTCGGAGACAGGAAGTCAGCCCAGGTCTGCCGTAAAGCATTGCTGGACATGAGCGATATGAAAACCCCTGACATGTCTGTCGCTGTTTGACAGACACAAGAAAATATCCACTTTTTATATTCTGGAGAAAATAAAACTTAAATCTTGAAGGATGAAGATTTTGTCAAAGTTTGGCAGTGTACTTTTTTCTTGTCCGTCTGCTTTGTTTTTTAATACTTCTTTCTCCTATTTTCCTCCCTGTGCAACATAGGCCCTCAACCATTCAACCATCATCTATCAAGTCCTCCTATCCTTTTCCATCTCTTGTAGTTACTTCCATGTCTTCATAACTCTACTCATTTCTGCCTCTCTAGTTCTCTTGTCCACATGGCATTTGGTCTCTCAGATCATGTTATCCTTCTAGGCTGACCAATTTTCTTTTCTGAATACTTGTTTATGATAAGTTTGGCTTTGCAACTATGATTTTTTGTACTGGATGAGTAACCAACTCAGTACCAACCCTCTTTAACCACTTCTTACACCTCATTTGGTAGGTTATGATTTTATTACTCGCAACTACCCTGTGGATGAGAGCCTATGTTGTACGTGTAAATAACGTATTAATTTAAGACAGAAGACAGTGTTGTTGTTAGTATGGTAATAATTGTGTAAGAATCTGAGATATTAAGTAAGCAGGGTTGTTTTCTTCTCCTCACAAATTGCGTGAACACTAAGGCACGATTTTGTACCAGACTTTGTCATAAATGTTCATATGTAGGAGACACATAGACACAATGATTATTCTTTCTGTCTCAAGCAACATGCCGTGTGTGGTTGGTCATTCTTCATGTGTTCCGCTAATGTAGTGAGAACTGCTTTCACAGCACTAGCAAACAAACTTTAGCAACATCTGTAGAGCATGCAACTTTCCTGTGGCAATATGTGGATGTGATTCAAGGACCATTTTACGGTCACTAAAGATGAAAATCGGGGCTTGTTAGGGAAATGTTCCATGAACACACTGAAGAAATCTGGCTCATAAACATGTCATGGACACTGAAATATTTTGGCCATATTAAACATCACAGTGGTTTGGGGAGAACACTGATGGCAGGCATGGTTGCTGGAAGAAAAGGCTGAGGTCGACCAGCATCATAATGGGTACAGGACATTGAAGTCACCTCGGGCATGAAAGTTCAAGAGGCAGGAGAACGGCAAGACATGGAGAGATGTTTGGCTGGCTGTGACGAGAGCTGCATTCAGCCAGGGACCTGGCTCATGATGATAATGCCCGGTGATTGTGCCCTGTAAGATTGTGCTTCTTACATTTAGTCGTCATCATCGTGTGCCACGTCGATAAGCATGGGTGGTCATGATTCACCATCTCACATGATCACCAGAGTCGTGGCACATTTAGTCACAACATACTGAAGAAATCTGGCATTGTTGTATAGAATGTGTGTATATTTTTCTCCCATGAAAGTAACACTCACGATTTATTATTTGTTATGACCTTCTGGTACTGAAATCATTTAAAAGCTGTAACAATGTGCGACAACTTAGAATATTTAACTCCAATGTTAAATCATTGCTATTATGTGGACTGGATATACCTGGAGAACAACCAAAAGAATTACTAAGGAACTGCAAACATCCTTTAATTGGTACCTGTGCAGAATGCTGGGACTAAAATGATATGACAAAATCACCCATGTAGAGCTTATGGAGGGAACTAAATAATGTCCAGTGATCAAGAGATGAGAGAAAGATGCTGGCGTTGGATAGGGCCCACATTAGAAAACCCCAGGACAGAATAACAAGGGGGTCCTCTGACAGAAATCCATAGTGTAAACAAAATAGTGGGAGGCTTAAGAACATACTGAGAAGAGAATTTTGGCAGATGAATAATAGTGAGAATTTGAGTGGAGATGCATGCGAAAGCAAAAGATAGGACAGCGTGGCATTAGTTCATTGAGAGCCTATGCTCCAATGAAGGATAGAATGCAAAAGAAGAAAATGTGCAATAATGATCAATATTATTCCCATACATTAGATGCTTCATGAAATGTTCACTATTATTTTAATGGAATTTTTGTTTCTTTGTTTGGATTTCTACTATTTTTTCATGTTAATCTCAGGCATATTTCTAATCAATTTACTCATCCAGCACATTACAGTGTTTGTTACTTCATCAAACTTCTTTCATGCCACTCTAACAAACCTAATGGTGCTCAGGCTCTCTTGGAGGGTAAACATGCTGTTAGTTTTTTACTGCTCAAGTTGTGCATCTACACCTCATTTCCTGTCTGATCTTTGCTGTTCATTTGCTTGTTGTGTTGCTATCAATATTTCTGTTTATGCGCTCGCTCGCTTTGAACTCAAGTGCTGGCCATACATGTACTACTACTACTAGGACACTGGACTGATTTTTGCATGTGGATTAGCTTTCTCTGTTACCAGTGTCCCTCTTCATCAGGTGAACCCACTCTGACTTCTGAGGTACTTGTAATTTATGCTCCCAAATCAAGGACGAGAAGTCAACATTTTGTTCCAACTGACCAGCGTAGGGTTGAGCCCCTCCAGCACAGCATCAGCACATAGGAAGTTTAAGACCTGCACTTGCTATCAATATAATGCTGTTCATTTCTTGTTTATCTGTGTAAAGAATGCTGTTCATGTCTTTTGTGCAGCTGTCCACAGAATACTGTTAATTTCTTGTTTATCTGTGTAAAGGATACAGACCATGTCTTCGTACAGCTGTCCTCAGAATTCTGTAGTTGTCCTTAAGTAGTTGTCTGTCTATAGAATGCTGGTCATTTTATGGGTATTTGGCCATAGAATACTTTTCATTTCTATATAGTTGTCTTTAGATTGCTATTCATTTCTTGTGTAGCTGTCTATAGAATGCTGTTCATATCTTGTGTAGTTGTCTATAGAATGCTGTTCATCTCTTGTTTAGCTATCTATAAAATGCTGTTCATCTATTGTATAGCTGTCTATAGAATGCTGTTTATTTCTTGTGTAGCTGTCTAGAGAATGCTGTTCATTCCTTGTGTAGCTGTCTATAGAATTTTTTTTTTTTTTTTGCATATCCTTTACAGGACATCTCTGTCAACAGCAGCATCTTTCAGCTGTCTGTTGATTTCTTGGCAAGATTACGCTCAGTAGTTTGCCATTACTTTCTGAGCGGCCGGCTGGGTATCCCGCAAGTCACCAGCGGGGGTTGAACCGCTCTCAGTTCTCTCCCGCTACGAGACTCTGCGTGATAAACGGGATTACGGAGAAAGTGTTGTAACCCCTCAGCCAGAGAGACCGGCTGTCTATAGAATGCTGTTCATATTTTGTATAGCAGTCTATTAAATGCTTTTCACCTCGTGTAGCTGTTCATGTCTTGTGTAGCTGTCTTTAGAAAGCTGTTATTTCTTGTGTGACTAGTTTATGTTCACGATTTTAACAATATGATAACCTCCCTTTTTTCATAACAGTTTATCGTCACATGTTCATATATTCATATGCTAATTATTATAAATGTAATAGGACTTTGTTTTTGTCATGAGTTTTAAAAAAAGAAGTTGCATACATGAAATATAATATACTTTGTGCACTTTTATAAAGATATTTTAAATGTACTTTTGTATATGGTTTTTTGTTTTGTTCGCCTCCTTTGCACTCGAGGGTAGTCCATACTTGACTGATGTTTGCGTGTTGGCTAGCTTTTATTATTACCAATGTCCCTCGCCATCTGGCGAACCCCGCCCAACTTCTGAGGTACTTGTAATTTACGTCCCCATGCCAAGGACAAGACGTCAGCATTTTAGACCCAACTGACTTGTGTAAGGATTGAACCCGCTACCTCGGCATTGACACACTGGAAGTTTAAGGGCAAGTTCTCTTATCCATTCGGCCACGCTGACCTCCTTTTGTATACATGAATGAATAGAAATAAGAAAAACATGCTGTATGGGTATGTTTGGGTTCTGAGGACCTGTGTTGTGCTGTGAATTAAGTTTGTTATATGTGACTATGAAAGCATATTAAAATACATTTTGGTTTTAATCTGCTGTTTTGTTTTCTTTGTAAATATTTCTGATGCATTTGTTTTGGTGAACATTGTTTTTTAAAGAACATTATTGTGAAAAATACTGTCACGTTTGAGATTAATGAACATTTGTTGTTTGTTGTCTGCTCTGGGATGTGGGAAAGTTAAGACGACATGGTCTCAAGTATTGAAGTTTAAAGATGAGAGGATCTCCATCATTGCATCAGGTTTTACCCCATATGGTTCAGGATCTGTCTGCAGAGCAGCAGCCTGTGGAAAATAATGTATAGAGGAACTTCATAGCTCCAGCGACAGAAGTTTCCAAGAAAATTTCACTCGTGAACCAAGTGGTGGATCTTGGAATTGAACACACAACACTTGCGGCATAAGGCAGAAGGTTCAACAACCTGGCCTTGGTGCTCCCTGTTTGAAGAATGATGCCCAAGGTGATACTGGCAACATTGAGTGTCCCATCCATGTTACTATGTTCTACTCATAGCATATGTCAGGGCTTGTAGCAGGCCATATAATGTGTATCCACTGGGATGAGACGTAGGCCATCCGGCTCTAATTTGATTCCACTGTCCATCCATCATGTGCCAAGCCAGTAAGTGTGTGGGGCGGTCATGATTCGCCATGTCACTCGATCATCAGTCGTGGATCAGTTCAGTGTTCCTGTCTTGACCATGCCACATGGTCAAGCTATCCAGGTATCTACTTCTCTGTCTTTCCCTTATTTTCTTCTCCTCGATCTTGCCAGTTGTCACCAAGTTCTCTAATTTAATTTCTCATAACATGTCCACACAATTTTGACTGTTTACTTTTAATTTCTCTAATCTTCTTCTTCTTCTTTGCGTTCATCCGGAGTGATTTTTTCAGATGTGATTGCGGTGTGTCTGGTTAGGCACCCTCGGGTCGAAACCCTCAGGCCAACACATCCGACTTTTAGCGTGCATTTTTGACCAGGTTAGCAATCCTGGGAGACTCTCACTTTTGTGGTACCGTCCACATCTCAGCTGGTCTAGTTGGAACAGTCGAAGACTACACGGTCATCCCTCAAGTGAAGGCAGGGACAGTCCATAGCATTTTCCGCCATCCTGGGTGGCTTCCATAATTGCAGAGCCGGCACATAACGCTCTGGTGCTGGGTTTACCGAGGGAATCGTCACGTCCTGCTCATGGCTGTTTTAATTCCTCACTTCAATATATTGGGCATTTCGCTCGCCCTGGGCCGTTCCTGCACAAACCAGTCAGCTCTGCGGTTGGTTTCCACTAAGCGAGTTTTCGGACATGTGCTTGTCCCTGTACCCATCAGAGCTGTTCCAGGCACGGCGGACATTCGGAAAACTACCTAGTCAGAGCTGTTCCGAACAAGAGCGGCATTCGGAAACTAGGTAGTCAGAGCTGTTCCTAGCACGGGAGACATTCGGACGAGACATTTCACTCGGACGTAAATGCGTAGTGTCAATTTTTAGTTTGCCACCCGTAGGACGACACTTCCGACTTCCGGCGGGCATTTTTTAGTGAGGTTAGCCTTCCTCTGGTTTCGAGACACGTTAGACTGTTGTAATGTCACCCACATCTCAGCTGGTCAAGATAGAACGATCAACGATATCGTGGTCTGCCCTCAAGGGAAGGCAGGGGCAGACCATGGGCATTATCTCGCTATCCAAGGAGGCTTCCATAATTGCAGAGCCGGCACATATTGCTCTGAGACTGGGCTCACCCAAGGAGTTTCCACGTCCTGCTCATGGCTGCTTTAGTTCCTCACTTCCATGTGTTGGGCATCCCACTTGCCACTGATCGCTCAATCACACACCAGGAGCGGTCAGACTGCGAGTGACATCCACTCGGTAAGCTTTTGCTTGTGCCTTCAGACCACGCAATAGGTTGGCTCGCCGTGCGTTCCATTTTGCGTTGATGAGACATTATTCCACTTTTGTCTACACTCTCTATGAGTTAGATACAGACAGTTTCCGTAACCCTTCGACTGGGGCACTTTTCTGACTTTTTTGTACTCGCTCACGAGGTAGGCTACATGTGCTGCCGGCTCAGCACCTTACCTTCGTGCGGCAGTGAACGGGAAACGGCCAGGCCCCTTCATCCGGGAAACTCTCATATCCCCCAGCTGGGAGCCTTCGAACATGTATCAGACCTGGGCATGTAGCTTGCTCAGTATCATGTTTCTATTTTCCGGTAGACGGGTATCAGCCTGGCTCTAAGATCCGAGGGTTTGTGGCTTAGAGGCGTTCAGCCACAGCCCTCGACAGGGAGCCTTAAGAGTTTTGTCCGGACCAAGAAGTTCTGCCTTTGTGCACCTCATTTAAATTTTGACTGCTATCCTCAGTCTATGCCTGCAGAGCAGCAGGTTGTGTCTCTCTTAGTCTGGTCCCTATCCCATAAGCTGTCCGATATGTAATTTTTCACACATCGGCAAGCAAATGGGGTCTATGGGACACGCAAGCTCCCCCACCACGTCAAGGTGGAGACACATCGGGGGAGCCTTTAAGTTTCAGCTTTGCAACCATACTTCCCCCGGAACCCAAACACTTTGGTTTCCCGGAAGCTGCCCGCAGAGTCATCGAAGCAACTCCTGCGGATCGCTAGTCGGCATCGTTTATGGTCAGAACTACGACGGTATCTGATCGTCTTCGCGCCTCTGACTTTTGTTCTTGATTAATGAAAACATTCTTGACAAATGCTTTCGCAGTAGCTCGTCTTGCGGCGATCCAAGAATTTCACCTCTAACGCCGCAATACGAATGCCCCCGTTTGTCCCTGTTAATCATTTCCTCCAATTCCGAAAACCAACAAAATAGAACCGAGGACCTATTCCATTATTCCATGCACCATTATTCAGGCAGCCGAGGCCTGCTTTGAACACTCTAATTTTTTCAAAGTAAACGCGCCGGCCACCCGGGACGCTCAGCGAAGAGCACCCACGGGAGAGAGCCGGCAGACGGTAGGGCAGGAACAACGGGCAGTGAACCGGCGCGAGCCGGACCGCCCGCCTGCACCTGAGATCCAACTACGAGCTTTTTAACTGCAACAACTTTAATATACGCTATTGGAGCTGGAATTACCGCGGCTGCTGGCACCAGACTTGCCCTCCAATAGATCCTCGTTAAAGGGTTTAAAGTGTACTCATTCCAATTACGGGGCCTCGATAGAGTCCCGTATTGTTATTTTTCGTCACTACCTCCCCGTGCCGGGAGTGGGTAAGTTGCGCGCCTGCTGCCTTCCTTGGATGTGGTAGCCGTTTCTCATGCTCCCTCTCCGGAATCGAACCCTGATTCCCCGTTACCCGTTACAAACATGGTAGGCATGTCACGTACCATCGACATTTGATAGGGCAGACATTTGAAAGATGCGTCGCCGGCACGTAAGGCCATGCGATCAGCACAAAGTTATCCAGAGTCACCAGTGGGAACGCCGCGCCCCGCGAAGGGCAACGACGATTGGTTTTGAACTAATAAAAGCGCTCTTTCCGCGAGGGTCGGAGCTTGGTAAGCATGTATTAGCTCTAGAATTGCCACAGTTATCCAAGTAGGATCGTGTCATCTAAGGAACCTCGACTGATTTAATGAGCCATTCGCGGTTTCACCGTGAGACAGTGTGAACTTAGACATGCATGGCTTAATCTTTGAGACAAGCATATGACTACTGGCAGGATCAACCAGATATCTATCGGACAGACGGACTATTCACGCACACGCAAGCCAAGAGTAGCATCGCTAAAGCGCGCCCTCCCGGTACAAGGTGATACATGCAAAACCACTGGACGCCTACCGACGAGCTTTCAAGCTACGCCGGCAGGACTAACGGAAAAAAAAAAAAAAAAAGCTATACCAGCTTACTGACTGCAGGCCCACTACTCATCGAGAGAGAGTGGGCGCTTATCGAGACTTTGTCGAACGGTCGTACAAATTTTGCTCTTTTGCCCGCTCAAACCACGACCCTGGCTGCACGATGCGGTTACATTCTTGAAACGCCTGCCTCGCTAACTCACGTTGGCTGGGAAGATCCCATTTTGGTGCACCTCACACAGCCATCCGAGACAACGAACGCTAGACGCGGATTTCTCTAATCAGTTTATGATTTTCATTGGTTTCTTGTAGGACTTGGTCGTTGGTTTTTCTGTCTGTCCATGGTATTCTTTGCATTCTCCTCATAAACCACATTTCCACAGCCATCAGATATTTTTCATCTTGACTGCTCATTGTCCACGCTTCACATCCATACAAAAGTACAGGCTCTATATAGCACCTCAAAACTCTTTTTCTATTGTCACGAAACATAAATTATCTGGCTCTAACTTGCAATCACTGTTAACTTGTATCCACTGTTATATGTACATTATCAGGCTCTAATTTGTATCCACTGTCATAAAAGGTACATCATTCAGCTCTCACTTGTATCCACTGGGGTGAGATTTGCAGCATCTTGTGATTTGTATCCACTGTCATATGTCCATTATTCGGTTTAAACTTGTATCCACTTGGATGCAATGTATGCCAGATGGCTCTTATTTGATTCCACTGTTGTGAAAGGTACAGCAATCTGGCTCTAACTTGTGTCCACTGTCATGAAAGGGTACATCATTCGGCTCTCACTTGTATGCACTGAGATGAGATGTACAGCATCTTGCTCTGACTTTTATCCACTGTCATATGTACATTATCCGGCTCCAACTTCCCACTGCCAGTTTACATCATCCGGCCCCAACTTGTATCCACTGCCATGAGAGGCACAGTATCTTTCTCTCAACTGTATCCACTGGGATGAGATGTACATTATCTGGCTTTATCTTGTATCCACTGCTAGATGTACATCATACAGCCCTAACTTGTATCCACTGCCAGATGTACATCATCCGGCTCTAACTTATATCCACTGTCAGATATACAGTATCCAGTTCTAACTTGTATTCACCGACATGAAGGGTACAGCATCCGGCTCAAACTTTTATCCACTGCCAGATGTACGTATGAAGATGACTGCAGCGATAATTGGATTCAAAGTGACTAGCTGGTGCTGGAGTCACCATAGCAGTCCTAGTGACGGATTCTCAGTCCATATCTCCTACTGCTAGCACTACTACTGCACAACTACTGTTGCTAATGTTGCCAGTACTACTGCTACTAGTACTACTTCTGCTCTAACAACGATTGCTGCTACTATTACAACAACAACAGGACGCAGAGGTGTTTCCAAGGCACCAGGACCAGGTTCCATAGTGGCCAGGACCTACTAACACGCCTTAGTCGCGTGTCCTGGGCAACAGGTCCCTTCGGGGTCCTGGCTAACGTAGTAGTAGGATCGCTGATTCTTCCAAAGTCGGAGAGTATCTGCCTGCACAGTGAGGAACCACCAGTCTGCTCGCCAATAAGCCAGACATGTGACAACGGATACTCGTACAAACCTCAGGTCCGGTATGACATCACACTGATGTTGGACAACAGGGTGTCTTCATCCGACATACAGGACTTCACGCTGGAGTTCACAGCCAGTGAATACAAGCAAGCGAGCAGCAGCAAGCAAGCATAACAACAAAAACAACTATTACAATTACTACTACTTCTTGTAATACTACTACTACTACCATACTACTACTATAAGACGGCTACTGGCACCATTAGTGGCATTAATATTGCGACTCTTCGCTGGCTGTTGAAGGTGAGAGCGAGGAACTTATGGGAATGTCCTGACTCAACTCAGCCCCAACCCATGTATTTGTAGGTTTACCTCTATTTCACTGACCCTGTAGGTTATAGACAAGTTAGTTACCGTATTCGCGGTCCAACTTCATGGCAAAGGGTCGCCCCGTATGACTCCGTTCCTGTGCTAGTGAATATCACATAAAATGCTCCACACTAACCCATGTGAAAAGTGGAACAGTCAGGAGTCTCAACAAATCAAAGCCCGCACAGTTATAGACAAGGAACTTTCTACTTAAAGTGTTAATAATTATCCAGATTTCTAAATGTGTGCTCTGCCTGGACTTTTTCTCACCCCTTGATTTACTGGTGTTTGTGTAATTTTCTTTATGGGCTCCATGTTGGAAAACGAAGACATGCACTGGACAGTAAAGACACCCTTCACATTATAAAAATATATGAGCAGAGGAATAGGCAGTAATAACACTAACGTTTTGCAAAGGACTTGCAGGGAAATAAATTCATAGATATTTATAGGCACACAATCAATGCATAAGAAATTTGAGAAGAGATGTGAGCTTAACCATTCTAGACCAAGTAAGAACCATTCAAGAAGCCTGTGGTGCCCACAGTATGACTAGAACAGCATAACGATGGAGGTGATGGTAGTGACACGGGTTCTCATTTATATATATATATATATATATATATATATATATATATATATATATATATATATATATATATATATATATATATATATATATATATATAGAGAGAGAGAGAGAGAGAGAGAGAGTTAATTAGTCGACAGATCATCCTCATTGCACATCGAACCATTCAGTCCATAAGTGGTCGGATCCCATCCTCAGAAAATCCTGCAGCGTATAGCGGCTCACGACACCAGTTCTGTGTTGGTTTATTAATCTTCTTTGGCTTCCTGCGTAGTGTTCTTGTTTGGCCACACCTCTTTTAACTTGCTGTTCTCGCAGCCTGACCATGGTTGTAGATTAAGTCATCACTTGGCTCTCGTAAATGACTTACTTCTTGTAGTTCAGAATGTCTGCCTGGTCCATGGCTCGTCGGCCTTCCACAGTAGCCTCACCTGCAAGCCTCTCATTTCCTTGTACACTAGCATGCCCTGGCACGAAACTGAAGCTAATCGTTGCCAGCGGTGACCGCTCTAGAGACAACAGTCACTGTATTCGGACCCACCCCATTGATATCTTCCTGAGCATAATCATTGAGTCACTAAGGACACATGCCTGAGTGAATGTCTGTGTCTCGAGCCATGTTATTGCTTTACTTCACCCGTGTGTTGCCGGGGCCCATAAGGGAAGCAAAGAATAGCAACACTGCAGCCTACCACGCATGTCGTAAGAGGCGACTAAGGAGGCTTGATGGTTCCGTCGCCCTGCTACTGAGTGAGTGCGTGGCGCGACACTGTGAGTTGTGAGTTTCGTGTGAAATGCTTTTGAATCTGCCCGAGGTTTTTTGGAACGTGACTGCATGTTCGGAGCGATGGCAGATGGTTATGTCCCAGAGTTGACCGGTTCTTGCCTTATGCAGAAATGCGTGGCTGCTGGGCTTCTGGTTGACTGCCATCGACGATGAACTGCATTTCGTGGACTGTGTGGGTGAACATCTAGGAAACATCCAGTTGGGAAAATGACTGCCGATTCCATCAGAAATGAACTGGGTGTTTTGTGGGGGACTATTGTGTTGACATTCTGGCGGCGGCATTATGCACAGTGTATCTGTGCGGGCTGTTGTTTGTCAAGACTCCTGTCTTTTCCACTTTTCACATTGGGCAATGGGGAGCGTTTTGTGTGATATTCACTGGCACAGGAACGGAGCATAATGGGGATGACCCGTTGCTGTGAAGTTGGAACTGGAACTAACTAACTAACTATTGCTTTACTTACTGTCATGATTTCCATAGTCAGGCTACTTGTGGTCAAAGCAAAAGGACCAGACTCTTCCTTCACAATTCTCCCTCCGGCCTGAGACGTGAAGGCCCATAAATTTCTCACTCGTCGAACAACCGACCCATCCTCGTAAATGACATCATCACCCTCTAAAGAATTCTCGAAGATCAGAGCCTGCACTTCTGCCTCCACAGCAGCTGGATTTTCTTGTCTGCATTTCCTGTCTAGTTGGATGCACACTGAAAAGGACGTACAAAACTCTGTTGGCACTTGCACTCACTCCTCGCCAGGTTCTAAGTCCTCAAGTGAACACCTGCTGAAGAATGTCTTCGGCTTGATCCATCCACGACCTTCCTCTTATCACAGAACTACATCAGCGTATGTGTACCTAGACATTCAATGAGCACGATTAATCCACAAGCAGAATTCAGTCCAGCACTACCAGAAGTAGTGTGTATGGAATACGCTTGAGTTTAAAGCGAGCGAACGCAAAAAAAAAAAAAAAATTAATGATCATGATCCGAAAGAGGCGGGTTCTGTACGTAAGCAGTGGACAGAATCGCTGCGGAGGTATGTTGTCCTTAGAGTCATCCTCAATCTTCAATCCAGGTAGCTGATGCATATGTTGAGAGGGGAAGGAAAAGGTGGGGTGGGGGGGGGGGACGAGATAATCTGAGTACCTATGGACTTATGCGAAGTGCAAGGATGATCATCATCTGCCATGTCGATAAGCGTGGGAGATCATGTTTCGCCGTCTCACAAGATCACCAGGGTCGTGGATCAGGTCTGTGTACTTATCTAGACCATTCCATGTAGCAAAGCCTTCACTTTGTCCCCCCCCCCCCCCCTCTTAATAGTTGTCACCAAATACTCTAGCTTATTTCTTCTCATAACGTGATCAAAATATTTTGACTGACTACGCCTAATTTATCTAATCAGTTTACTGTTTTTATTTGCTTCTTGTAGTAGGATTTGCTCATTGGTTTTTCTGTCTGTCCATGGTATTCTTTGGATTTTCCCCTGAAACCACATTCTCACAGCGATGTTTTTCAGCTTGTCTGCTCATGTCCACGTTTCAAACCCACATACGGGTACAGATTGTATGTAAGTTAGTCGCGGTTCCACAACACTCTTTTTTCTGGTTGCAGTTGTCACATTGAAGAATGATACCCCAACAGATAAGTAATTTGAATAACGAAGACACAAATAATAGATTGCACGATTTATTGCCTGGTATATTTCGCTGCATCTCGTCAGGTGAAGTGTTTTGTTTTGTTTTGTTGCCTCAATATAAAATTCAATATCTCAGTAACCAATTGAGGGAAAATGATGAGATTTAGTATATAACCTTATAATTATGTCCACCCAACAAAAATTTCTTTGTTCTGGAGATTGTACAGCAGATTTCAATGTTTGGTTATATGCGGTATATATTTTTTTGCCCCCGCACTCATTCCATCATTTTAAGAGTATTACCGTTTCAACAAGACACACCCCTAAATTTTTGAAATTTGTCTGCGCGGTTTTGCTTTTGGCAGACTGAGGGAATTTATATGGGGTAGGTTCAGAGGTGTCGTCAAACTGTGGGTTCTTTCATGAAACGTGATTATATAAAAAAAAAACTAGCTGGCTCGGCCCGGCTCCTGGCGGGGATCTATCTATCTATCTATCTATCTATCTATCTATCTATCTATCTATCTATCTATCTATCTATCTATCTATCTATCTATCTATCTATCTATCTATCTATCTATCTATCTGCCTGCCTGCCTCTCCCTCCCTCCCTCCCTATCTATCTATCTATCTATCTATCTATCTATCTATCTATCTATCTATCTATCTATCTATCTATCTAATCTATCTACCTGCCTGCCTACCGACAGGCCGACCGATATCTATCTATCTATCTATCTATCTATCTATCTATCTATCTATCTGCCTGCCTGCCCGTCCGTCTCTCTCTCCATCTCTCCCTCCGTCTCTCCCTCCCTCCCTCCCTATCTATCTATCTATCTATCTATCTATCTATCTATCTATCTATCTATCTATCTATCTATCTATCTATCTATCTATCTACCTGCCTGCCTACCAGCAGGCCGACCGACCTACCGATATCTATCTATCTATCTATCTATCTATCTATCTATCTATCTATCTATCTATCTATCTACCTACCTACCTGCCTGCCGGCAGGCCGACCGACCGACCGACATCTATCTATCTATCTATCTATCTATCTATCTATCTATCTATTTATCTACCTACCTACCTGCCTGCCGGCAGGCCGACCGACCGACCGACATCTATCTATCTATCTATCTATCTATCTATCTATCTATCTATCTGCCTGCCCGTCCGTCTCTCTCTCCATCTCTCCCTCCCTCCCTCCCTCCCTATCTATCTATCTATCTATCTATCTATCTATCTATCTATCTATCTATCTATCTATCTATCTATCTATCTATCTATCTATCTATCTATCTGCCTGCCTGCCTCTCCCTCCCTATCTATCTATCTATCTATCTATCTATCTATCTATCTATCTATCTATCTATCTATCTATCTATCTATCTATCTACCTACCTACCTGCCTGCCGGCAGGCCGACCGACCGACCGATATCTATCTATCTATCTATCTATCTATCTATCTATCTATCTATCTATCTATCTATCTATCTATCTATCTATCTATCTATCTACCTGCCTACCGGCAGGCCGACCGACCAACCGACATCTATCTATCTATCTATCTATCTATCTATCTATCTATCTATCTATCTATCTATCTACCTGCCTACCGGCAGGCCGACCGACCAACCGACATCTATCTATCTATCTATCTATCTATCTATCTATCTATCTATCTATCTATCTATCTATCTATCTATCTATCTATCTATCTATCTATCTATCTATCTATCTATCTATCTATCTATCTATCTATCTATCTATCTATCTATCTATCTATCTATCTATCTATCTATCTATCTATCTATCTATCTATTATTTAAATTTCAAATTCCGAAACAACCACATAATCAATTGATTATTGCTCACTGGATTTAGGAGGCCTGGTGTTCCTTGCCAGTGAGAAATCCTGATCGTTCGGGTCCCATCGATTGACAGACGTCGGTCGCGGCGATTGGGCAATCTTGAGCATAGCCTACGATGGATGGCGTTGTGATATTCTATTGTGATAATTTGGTGTGTCCAGTGTGTGCCGCGTGGTTACACACCCGCTTCACACGCGTGATCCGGGACTGTTTCCGGTTCCGGTCAGGGATATGCACTACTGACGAGCTCAAACGAGGGCGAAACTCGAGTATAGTGCTTCCATATTGACGTGGATAGGCCTTAGGTTCATACCAGAATGTGATCGGCGTTGCCAGTAGTGGGTTGTGCTCAATATTTAAATTTCAAATCCCGAAACAACCACATAATCAATTGATTATTGCTCACTGGATTTAGGAGGCCTGGTGTTCCTTGCCAGTGAGAAGTCCTGATCGTTCGGGTCCCATCGATTGACGGACGTCGGTCGCGGCGATTGGGCAATCTTGAGCATAGCCTACGATGGATGGCGTTGTGATATTCTGTTGTGATAATTTGGTGTGTCCAGTGTGTGCCGCGTGGTTACACACCCGCTTCACACGCGTGATCCGGGACTGTTTCCGGATCCGGTCAGGGATATGCACTACTGACGAGCTCAAACGAGGGCGAAACTCGAGTATAATGCTTCCATATTGACGTGGATAGGCCTTAGGTTCATACCAGAATGCAAACGGCGTTGCCAGTAGTGGGTTGTGCTCAATATTTAAATTTCAAATCCCGAAACAACCACATAATCAATTTACAAATTATTTACCCCGTGCCTCTGTAAATTCTCTGTCTTTACTAATATTACACATTGCACCCCTCTCGGGATTCTCCGTGGTGAAGTGGTCAAGCCGTCTGACTCGGGCTCCGAAGGTTGTATGTTCGATTCCGGGCCGCGTCCTTCATTTCATGAGTGCATTTTTTCGGAGACACCCGAGGGTCGTCGCTGGAGCTACGGAGTTCGTGCTTTGTGCGACGCTTTCCGCGCTGCGGAAAGGAATTGAGCCATATGGGATAAACACCCGGTGCAATGCAGCCGACCCTGTCGATTTTAAGCTAATTCTTTCATTGCACCCACTCTCATACGAATCCGGATACGCCTTTGTGTGTCAACAGAATTGAGATGTCTCACATTACCGTAAAAATAACTTCGTTAGCGAGAAATCACTAGTTGTTCAGCAAAAGATCAAAGGAATGTCGCCGCTTTCAATGATTTAAGTTGTTTTTGGACCTTTCAAAGACATATTCCTTGGGTGGGGGTAAATATAAGACGGCTGGAAAAATTTCATAACGATGCAACAGACAGTTTTCAAAATAATTGATCGTGAATTAGGGCATTAATTTCCGGACAGACTATAGATAAATCCCTTCAAGCTGAAATATACACATGTTCGCACAGTAATTTCAATTGCCTACCAATTGTCTAGTTAACTAACTAATGATGATTAGACTCATCTCCTAACTATGTTTCCGGCGCCCTGCTACTGAGTGAGTGCGTGGCGCGACTCTGTGAGCTGTGATATTCGCGTGGAATGCTTCTACATGTCCGCTTTTATGTGTACAGTGTTCGGAACAATGGCTACCGGCTGTTGCTGATTTGCCTTTTCGGTTCACGAGTGCATGTTTCATGAGACTCCTGGGAGTCGGCGCTAGAGCTGCGGAGTTCGTGCTTAATGCGACGCTTTCGGTGGGTCGTCCTGCGGATAGAGACAGAGCCATGTGAGAAAACCAGGGTCAATGACGTCTTTCTGGTGACTGACGATTCCATCGACGATGAACTGTGGTTTTCGTGGAGGCCTTTTGTGTTGGCATTCTGGCGGCGGCATTATGCACAGTGTACCTGTGCAGGCTGTTGGATTGCCGAGACTCCTGTCTGTTCCACTTTTCACATTGGCCAGTGGGGTGCAGTTTGTGTGATATTCACTGGCACAGGAACGGAGCATAATGGGGACGACCCGCTGCAGTGAAGTTGGAACCTCAACTAACTAACTAATTATGATGAGACACATCCCTAACCGGGCCTCACGTGAACGGAAGTGCCCCGCGGTGTATTGTGGTCATGTTGGCAAGGGGACAGGAACATTGATGGTGGATTGTTTACGACAGCGACGAATCCCTGGAGCTTTATGTTCACTTAACTTGTCGTCTATAGCAGGACCGCGTGTCGTCAACAGGTAAGGGACATTTGTCTCAGCTATTGGGATTAGGCCTGGGAACATTGACATTTAATTCTGACAAGTTCAGCTGTTGGTGGGTGATGGTTTTTATAAGAAAATGTGTTATCAATATAAAAATAAAAATAAAAAAAACCCGGTGATCTAATTTATCATGTTATCAAACAGTACGGCCGCTTCGCTGTGACAGGCTGACATGTATAGAATTAGGCGGCGTCAACCCGTTGTCATTCACGTATTTGAATTCTTGGCTATTGTTAGAATGGTTGTGTATACGGTAAAGAACAATAGTTAATAATACAAGTAAAGTAATAAAAGTATGTATTCAGCATGAAAGACATTTCTACAGGTTTTAAATTTCCCCACGGGCAGGGTGCAGTCATTATTAATTAGAATTAGACATTAAAATAACACTACAGTGACAGAAGCCTTAGAAAATGCAGGTGAAGAGAAATGTTGTTGACAGAGAAAAATAAAAAGAAACAAATAGTTCCCTTACGAAGTCACTTGTTTCAGTACTGAAGAGTAGAAACGTTACAGAACTAGCAGACCTAAGGACCAGCAGACTTGCATGAGCATAGTTCATGTCTTAGTTCAGAACTATGCCATTGCAACATACTTGGACACGAAGAAGCCGACAGATTAGTAAAGAAAGGTGGAAGATTAGCATGCTATAGAAATAATATATGATGAGGGCCAAATGATTTATCAGAAGCAATGATAGAAGTAAGTGGAAATCAGAGCATCCAGTCACCAGAAAGATGATGAATGTTACCAAATCAACCGAAAAGAACAAGTTACAATCTTCAGATATGGACAAGCCACAACAGACTGAAATAGCACGTGTTTAATCAACTGTAGGAATACTATAGATCAGAGATACTGATCAATGTAACTGTGGAACTGGTAAAATGCCAGCTAAACATTTGTTGCAGGCATGCCCAGTATATGCAGAACATAGAAAAGTATTTTAGCATACACCTGCTCCATTTGAGGACAAATTATATAGAGATGTCAACAAGTTTAAATTGACTGCTGTATTCTTTGCATTTATAATTTTATCCATATTCACGTCTGAAGGTGAAAGAAGAAGAAGAAATAACATTATTAATTGTTGTTAATAGTTTCATAATTTGTAAAGTATATAGTAATATAATATCGAATATGTTCTTAAACATGTTAAAAGTTAGTTGCATATCCTTTACAGGACGTTTTGCTGTTGTGATCTCTTGGCATGTTTATGTTCAGCAGTTTGCCATTGCTTTCTGAACAACAGGCACACATACCAATTCGTAAAAAACCAACGCAATGCAGTCTTCTGCCAAATCGTGCGCAGCTGTGTTTTGAATGCGGGATTGCAGGATCACGAACCATGTCAGTAACCCCATCGCCACGGAACCGGCCTTAAAAATGTACATAATATTATAATATTAAGAAATTGACAATAATAAACTGACCAACATTCTGTATATTTTCTTTTGTATCTATTACTATATGATATGGACAATAGGTTAGGGCAGTCAACATTTGCCATAAATGTAGGGGAGGGTTGAAGTATTCAGTATAAACAATATCTGTATACTGTAACAGATTCCAATATGATGGTTGAAGACTGAATACTGTAATACCACTGTACTGCTATTCTAAAGCAAGTTCATTGCTACTACTACTACTACTACTACTACTACTACTACTACTACTACTACTACTACTACTACTACTATTGATATTACAACACCACCACCACTGCTCCCCTTACTAACTACTACTAATATCATTACCACCACCAGTACTACTACCACTACTACAAGGACCACATTACTTTACTACTAGTAGGTCAGCATGGCCGAATGGATACGAATACATGTTCTTAAAAATCCGGTGTGCTGATGCCGAGGTTAGTGGTTCAACCTCTGCGCTGGACAGTTGGACTAAAATTTTGATCTATTGTCCTTGACTTGGGGACATAAATTACAAGTACCTCTGAAGTCGGAGTGGGTTCGTCTGATGGCAAGGGACACTCTTAATAGGGAAAGCATTTCCGCACGCAAAATTCAGTCTGGCACTACTAGAAATAGTGTCTATGGACTATGCTTGAGTTTAAAGCGAGGGAGTGCAAAACCAACACAAAAAAAACAACTTTATTGCTACACCACCAATGTTACATTTATTACTAATAACCTACTATTACCACCACTACTACTATTTCTACTAACTTATTACTACTACTGTTACTTAAAAGTTGAGAGGGTCGACTTCATGGCCTTGGGTTTGATCCCATATGGCTCGGTCTCTTTCCACAGAACGACCTGCCGAAAGTATGACACAAAGCACAAACTCCATAGCTCTGGCGATGACCCTCAGGAGTCTTCAAGAGAAATGCACTCATGAACCAACAGATGTAGCCTGGAATCAACCCCACAACCTTTGGATTGCGCGGCAAATGGCTTGACCACTTCGCCATGGAGACTTCTGAATACTGTTACTATTACTACTAATACTACTACTATTATTATAAAATTTCTCCCCCCAAATTTTGAGATAATCGTAATATGAGATAGGTTCCTCTTCACAGCTATACTAAATTGAAAAATAATTCTTAAATCTTAAATAACTGTGTCACTAGGTTCTAAATAACTTTATCATTATATCTTAAATAACCGGGCCTGTATTTGTTGTGCTTAAATAACTGTGTGTCAGTAGGTCTTAAATAAATTTGTCAGTAGATAGTAAATACATGAATATGTAGATTGTCAGATAACCATAACTGTAGTTTTAGATAAATATATCTACAGATCTACGGCCCATCCGATTGAGATGAAATTTTCTACACGCCTTCCTTTCATTCCAGAGCTGCCAACTGTGCTATTTTGTTAGTGTGAAATCGCCTGCTTACTCAGTATTATTTAATTTTTCATTATAATTTCATATATCTCAGGGGACCTAACTCTGTAAAAGTTATTTCAAGGGGCATAACTTTTCTGTATAACTTATAGTCAAATTGTGGCATCGTTTTCAAAGATTTATAAACTCTTTGTCCATAGTTATGTACCGGCATATGAGTTATAATAAATAATGATACAATCTGTAAGGCATTTTCAAAGTTTTCATAAAAATAATGCACAATGCATAACATTGTAACTCATCTTTTTTTGCTTAAGAAGTTACTGTAGTCATGCAGGTGATTAGAAAGAGTTTTCATTAAAAATAATGGATGGTGTGTGGAAGGACATTCTTTTAAGTTACTTTTTTTGTTGTATGAATTTAATGAGAACTTATATGACTACTTATATGAATTAAATGAGATGCTCCCCACCAGGGACTGGGCGAAGCCGGACAGGGTCAGGCAGACAGACAGACAGACAGACAGTCGGGAACAGGAACTTATATGACTACTTATATAAATTAAATGAGATGCTTCACACCAGGAGCTGGGCGATGCCGGGTCAGACAGATAGACAGACAGACAGACAGATAGACAGTCGGGAACGGGAACTTATATGACTACTTATATGAATTAAATGAGATGCTCCACACCAGGAGCTGGGCAATGCCGGGCCGGGTCAGACAGACAGACAGTCAGTCGGTAACGGGAACGAGAACTTATATGACTACTTATATGAATTAAATGAGATACTCCCCACCAGGGTCTGGGCGAAGCCGGGCAGGGTCAGCTAGTCTTATATATAAATTAGGATCTCCGTCTGTATGTCTGTATGTATGTCCTTTATGCGTTCGCGAACGGCCCATCCGATTGAGATGAAATTTTCTACACGTCTTCCTCTCATTCCAGCGCTGCCAACTGTCATATTTTTTTTGTCTTCTTCCTCCTCCTCCCTCCTCCCCCTCCCTAAATACGTACGTAAATATATGATGATGATGCTGAAAGAATCCCCGAACCAAAACGCTAGGAAAAGCGAAGAAAATGACGTGACTACACAGAATCGTCACACGGCAGTCATCATCATCATCAAGTGCCATGCCGGCTGGCGTAGGCGTTCATGGTTCTCCATAGATCTCAGTCTTTGCTTTTCTGGATCAACTCTGCTGCTGATATATATGCCTCCATGTCACGGCAATATCAATAACAATTCATCTTTTTATGTGTAAGGAAGTTATCTACAGTCCTCTACCTCCTCCCTCTACCTCCTTCTTCCTCCCTCCTCCTCCTCTTCCACCTCCCTTTCCTTCCTCCCCTCCTCATTCTCCCTCCTCCTCTCCCCTTCTCCTCCCTCCTTCCCCTCCTCCTCCCCCCTCCTCCAATTCCTACCCTCTTCCACTTCCCCTCCCCTCCTCCCTCTCCCTCCATCTCCTCCTCCCCCTTCCTCCTCCTACCTCCTCCTCCCTTTACCTAATTCCTCCTCCTCCCTCCTCCACCTCCTACCCTCTTCCTCTTCCCCTCCCCCTCCTCTTTCCTCCCTCCACATCCCTCCTCCTCCTCCCTCCTCATCATTCCTCCCCCTCCTCCTTCTACCTCTTCCTCCCTCCTCCTCCATCCACATCCTCCCCCCTCCTCCCTCCTCCCCCTGCATTCTCCTCCCTCCTCATACTCCTTCTCCCTCTTCCTCCTCCTCCCTCCTCCTAATACCTCCTCCTCTCTCCTCCTCCTCCCTCCTCCTCTTTCCCCCCTCCTCCTCCCTCCTATTCCTTCCTACTCCTCCTCCTCCCTCCTCCTCTCTCCGCCTATCTCTTCCTCCTCTCCCCTCCTCCTCATCCCTTCTCTTCCTCCCTCCTTCTCCCTCCTCCTCTTCTCCTCCAATTCCTACCCTCTTCCGCTTCCCCTCCCTCCTCCTCTCTCCTCCTCCTCCCTCTTCCCCCCCTCCTCCTAATCCCTTCTCCTTTTTCCTCCCTCCTTCTCCTCCCTCCTCCTCCTTCCTCATCATTCTTCCTCCTCCTCCTTCTACCTCTTCCTCCCTCTTCCTCCTCCCTTCTACTCCTCCTCCTCCCTCTTCCTCCTCTTTCCCCCTCCTCCTCCTAATCCCTCCTCCTCCCTCCCTCCTCCTCTCTCCGCCTATCTCTTCCTCCCTCCTCCTCCTTCCTCTTCCTCCTCCTTCCCCCTACTCCTCCTTTTTCTTCTTCTGCCGCTGCTCCATTTACCCAAGTTAATTGTTGGGGGAAGATGTAAAGATCTTTCAAGTGCTCTTTCTAATGCTTTTTGTAAGTTGGTCTTCGTTTATCTAAGGTTGTTCTAACCGCAACCAATAAATGATTAGACAGACAGACAGTCAGACAGACAGACAGATAGATAGTCGGGAACGGGAACGGGAGCTTATATGACTACTTATATGAATTAAATGAGATGCTCCACACCAGGTGCCAGGCGATGCCGGGCAGGGTCAGACAGACAGACAGACAGGAATGACTACTTATATGAATTAAATGAGATGCTCCCCACCAGAGCTGGGCGAAGCCGGGCCGGGTCTGCTAGTAGATTTATAAAATCTTATTTGTCATAGTTTGAATATTGAACATAAACATTCCCTACTCAGATTTTCATAATATGAATGAGTTAAGCTCATGTTGTGTTAACTGATGCAGCAAAAGTGAGTTTTGTTTCAGCACTGATGTTTTATTAACTCATGTAACAGGGGTGTCTGGAAAGAGATGACCTCGTCTGTGTTGTTGGTGGGCAGTGGTTGACCTTGAACATAAATATCTGGACATGAAACTAGACAATGTGATGAACAAGTACGAGGTCATCAGTATTGTGGGTGAAGGTCAGTATCACCAAGGACATTAGTTTGAAAGGGACATTATTGATAGGCATTACTGTATTTGATATAATAGGCTGTCTGTTTGAAACTACATTCGCTTGACAGTTCAAAAGTAAATTCATAGGCAGTGAAGCTGTAATCTGTGAAAACACTGAGATCTCTCCTTCCTGTCTTTTTTGTTCTGAAAAGGACACTAGAATCAATGTCTGTGTGAAGCAAAGGTTTTATTGTGTACCTGTAAACCATCCCATGTTAATCAAGCACATAATGTTTTAATAGTGAGTTTGCATTCACTTCTTACCTCGCATTACAAATATTCTATTGTGGGTATGTTTTAAAAAAATTATATAGTGTATGTATAAAACTTGTTCTGTGTATGGCAGTGATTCTTGAAATGCAAAAGAACAAATTTGAAGAGCTGGGAAGCAACAGAGATGTGGTTCTGGGGCAAATGTTGCAAATATATTTGTCTGCCAGAGTAATTCACAATGAGTACCTGGAATAGGGTAATGAAAGTAGAATTTTATATACAACTATAAGAAACAGACAATGTTCTTTGATCACATAATGAGAAGAGAGGCATTGGAAAACATTGTGATGACTGGAAAGAGAAACGGTAGAAGAGGCTGACTGAGGGAAATGATGCTGGATGGCCTAAGAGAAATATCTGTAGAATTAATCTAGAACACCAAGGACCGAGATGTGTGCAATAGACTTCTTCTTCTTCTTTCGTTCGCTTGAAATATGTCTATATCTGCAATGTCGTCTCTTGCATGAATTGAACTGTTTTTTTCAGTTCACACAGTGGTCCATAGAGTTTATCTTCCACCGTCGTCTCTCTAGGCCAGAAGGTTTGCCTAGATATGTTATATTTTGGGCAGTCTTGGAGTATGTGCTCTGCTGTCTGCGACGCCAATCCACATGTGCACATGGCTGTTTCACCAATCTTGAATTTTGTATACATGTGGTTGCGTAATCTATTGTGTCCTGTTCTGAGGCGCAGAATAATGACTTGTTCTGGTCTGTCCATAATGTGGTAGTCATCTTGAGCAGGTTTTGGTGGCTTTCTGACTGATTTGATCATTCTTTTCTTTTGGTGGTATGTAACGGGCACATCAGGCTGTTCCTCTTTGGCTCCTTCCTTAGCCAATTGATCAGCTCTGTCGTTTCCGGGTACTCCACAGTGGGATGGTATCCACTGTATGGTGACTTTATGCTGACTGCTAAGTTCAGAAAGTAGTGTCCTTAGTACTGGCAATTTCCCAGAGAGGAGCGCCTCGAGTACTGATTTTGCATCTGTTAGTAGCACCACAGGTTGTGTACCATTGCTGTTATTTAGTAATTTCTCTGTTGCTATCTTGATTGCCTCAATTTCGGCATCATAGTTATGGCAGTACTTTCCTGTCGGTACTCTGGCTGTGTCCCTAGTATTATTTGGGTATTCTATGTACACTCCCGCTCCTCCATTTCGAACAGCATTTTGTGCTGACCCATCTGTGTAGACTCGGATCCAGAGGTCCTGTGGGTATTCTTCATCAAGAAAGCTGAGAGTGGCTGTTCTGCGCTGCACACTGTTCTGTTCTTCCTTGTCAAATATTCCTCTCACTTTTGTCTGGATTTGTAATGATAGTCTATGCTCATCTTTCCATGGAGTTCGCTCTGGAATAGTTGTTAGGGGGATACCAACTGTGGGCAGATCAGTGGTTTCTCTGCAGAGTCGTTTGGCCTGGTGGATAAAACTACTTCTTTTCAACCGCCCCATAGCTAGGTTTTCAAATCTGTTCTTCATAGGGTGGCCTGGCAAGCTGAGGAACTTTTCTGCTTGTATTAGCGTTTTCGTATCTCTGCGCTCACTCAGTGCCTGTGTCCTCCCCATCTTCTCCATTTCCACTATAGGGGTTGATCTCATCCCTCCTGTGGTGACTCTAAGTGCTTGATTTTGCACCTTGTCCAGCTCTTGTAGTGTGGTATTTGATGCTGAACACCACGCAGTTGACCCATATTCCAGGTGTGGTCGTATGCTCTGTTGGTAAACTTTGCTAAGTATTTTCGTACTGGCTCCCCATGTGGTTCCACTTAGCTTTCTCAGGATGGCTATTTTCCTTCTGGCTTTTGCTACTGCTTTGTTGATGTGCTTTCTCCATGTCAGCTTGCCATCAAATGTTACTCCAAGGTATGTTGGTTCTTTATCTTCTCTTAGGGGTGTTCCATTTATCTGGATGATCCCTGCCTTTTGTTTTGGAGAGAGGGTAAATAGGGTGGTGCTGCACTTGTCAGTGTTTATGCTGACACACCATCTATTTGCCCATGCAGCAAATGTATCTACAGCTCTTTGTAGCAATCTGGTGGCCACTGATGCATATTCATTTGTGCTCCATAGAACCAGGTCATCGGCGTACATTGCCGCTTTAATTCCATGCGGTAGGTGAGCAACAAGATCATTGATGAAGATTAGAAAAAGTGTGGGGGACACCGTGACGCAGTAGTACTTTCTTGCTCTTGAGTCCGTCTATCTGTACTCGGGCTCTTCTGTTGTGCAAGTATGCTTTCACCCATTTGTACATTCTTCCATTGACTTTGCAGTTTCTCAGTTTCTTCATCAGACCTTCTTTCCAGACTTTGTCAAAGGCTTTCTTCAGATCTATCCATGCCGCAAGCACCAGCTTCTTCTCTTGGAATGCATCCTCAATTTCTTGAGAGAGGTAGGTTGTCTGATCTTCCGTAGAGTAGCACTGCCTAAAGCCAGCCTGCTGTGGCACAAGGATGTTTTTACTTTCAATGTACCACTGCAGTCTGTGATTGATGATGCGCTCCAGTGTTTTGCAGAGACAGCTGGTGAGGCTAATTGGTCTGTAGCTAGAGGCAATGGAACCATCTTTCCCTGATTTTAGGAGGGGTATCATGATTGCTTCTCTCCAGGCTTGTGGAACACTGCCTAAGGTCCAGCTGTTATTGAAGATCTGCAACAGCTTTGTTTTGGCCTCTGTTCCTAGGTTCCTGATCATTTCATTGGAGATACCATCAGCTCCTGGTGACTTTCTCATTTTCAGTTTTGATATGGCTAGCTCCAGTTCGCTGATTGTGATGGGTGCCTCCAGAACCTCATGTACTATTTCCTTCTGTCCTGTATGTTGTCGTTTCTCTCGAATCTCTTGTTGATTCTCTGGACTAATTTTGATATTGCTATCTTGTGCGAACGAGTCCGCAAAATGGTCAGCTGCTTGCTTTCTTGTTAAGATTTTTCCATCTTTATGTAGTGCAATTTTTGAGTTTCTCCCTGTGCCCTCGTCATTAAGCTGTTTTATTAGCTTCCACAATTTCCTTGTGTCTCTTTCAAAGTTCAGAGACTCCGTTTTCTCCTGCCAGCTTTTCCGTCTAGCCTGCAGCTTGGCCCTTTGAAATTTGGCTTTTGCATGCTGGAATTTATTGTGGTGCTCTTGGCTGGGTGTGGCCTCTGCTTGCTTTCTACACACTTCAACATCATTATGCAACTGTTCCAGTTCACTACTCCAGTAGGGTTTATATTGTTTACGGGCTCCTCTTGGTACTGTTTCTCGCGCTGCCTGTAGTATGCATTTCCCAAACTCTTCAACTGCTTTATTTATGTCTTTCTCAGTGTTCAGGTTTCTAACCAGTATGCTGATGCGATGCTTGTACATTGCCCAGTCTGCTTTCTTGTAGTTCCACCTCGAGAGGGTGCTGCTTTCACTTACAAGCTCATTTCCTACGGTTAGAAAGACTGGCCGATGGTCACTGCCACCAAGTTGTTTCCCAACAGTTCGTGTAATGTTCCACCCCAGGTCTGGTGAATGAAAAGCCAGGTCAGGTGTAGTTGAAGAGTGCCATGATCTCGAGTAGAAAGTATGTGGGTCGGACGGCTTGTTAATCAACATGAATCTATTCTCATCTTGCCAGTCTTCCAGTCTCTCTCCTCTCTGGTCCATGTGATCATAGCCCCAGCTCTGCGAGTGGCTGTTGAAATCGCCACACACAATCATTTTTTCTTTTAGTGGTAGAGTGTCCAGTGCCTGTGGGCGGTCACTTGGACAGTAGTAATTGATCAGATGTAGATCTGTATTACCTGTCTTAAGTTTAAGTGTCTGATACTCAGCCCCTTCCATGTAGACTTTGATTTGGGAAGCCATGATGTTATTTCTTACAAGGGTCAGTATCCCACCTTTTCGCCTGTTCTTTCGGTCAGATCGGTAACACTGGTAGCCTCTGATTTTGAAGGCTATATTTTCATTGAGGTGAGTTTCTTGCAAGCAACATATGCTTACTTTCTCTTTGTCCAGGATGTTTTCTAATTCAACTTTTTTGTTGCTGACTCCCTCCGCATTCCAGTGCATTATTTTAAGTCTTAGTTTAGTATGGCCAGTCGTCCTATTCTCATGTCCCCTGGCTCCACAGGACATCTGAGAAGGACCTCCAGTAGTTGGGGTTGGACCCTTTCGAGACATAGGGCCCGGCACTGCACCTGCCTGGGGGTCCAAAGCAGGGCGAGCACCATAACGATTAGCAGTAGTCGACATATTCCATTTTGCGTGATTGCGTGGCATCCTGATTTCTGTGGTGCGCCTCTTGGCTGGTTGCCTCCGTCTTCAGCACCTTTCTTTGCTAGAGCAGACTGTGGTCTCACTCGAGTGTAGATGTGTACGCGCGCACACGCCTGTCTGCGCATGCATGTCCGTGCATACACATCTAGAGCATACTGGTTATTTTCCGGCGCCAGAGACTCGCCGTCGCCCCTTCTCCTGTTAGTTTAAACAGGCCCGCCATGTGAAGGCCAGGAGTTGGACTTTTGCTGCATAGGTTATGTATTCACGAGCCATTGAGGTATTTGAGCAATGTTGGGCGCTCACCCCAACACCGCGCCTCGGCTACATACAGCAACATTTGGAACCCTGTGCAATAGACGAATGACTATGTCATGTGGCAGGATATGTGATAGTTAATTTATTACAACCAATCATTATTCAGTTTTATATTTTGTTAGCTGATTAAGTGTCATGGGATGATTAATCGTCTTAAGCAACTTCCCGTATTTGCCATGGGTTGACATAACGCCAGAATGTTGTTTCAATTAAAATATAAATACAGTAGTTGTCCCTAAGCAACCTCCTTTAATCTGATGTACAATACAATGTGTCTGCTGCCATAACTGACACACCCCTACTTCCCATTTCCCGCCATCCAGTTATGTTTTGTCCAAACCTACTTTTTTGTTTGGCACAGAATTTGTTAATAAAATCTGTGCAGAAGCTGTGTTGACCGTGCTCTAACATCAATGCCCTCATCAGATGTACAACTAACAACAGGTGGAAGATCTTTGGGTTTGCTCAGAGTGCTATGAAGTTGATAATCATTAGAGATTAACTTGTGCAGCTATTTGGAAGAGTAGTGATGATTGTCATTTGTCATATCTGACAGCAGATTCACAAGCAACAGAAATAATGTATTGTTAAACGCATAATGTGTTCTTATTGCATGATTTAATTGTATTTTATGTTCTTATTACATGTTTTAAATGTATTTTATATTCTTATTGCGTGTTTTAAATGTATTTTATGTTCTTTTTGCATGTTTTAAACGTATTTCATGTTCTTATTGCATGTTTAAATTTATGTTATGTCTGGTTACAGGAGCTTATGGCGTGGTGATGAAATGTCGACATAAGGTAAAATAATTTGTTTGTCAAATGTTCTTATTTTGGATTTTTCAATAAATATGCTGTAAAATATTGTATGGCTTGCTTGTGAAGTTCATGAAGTTTTCAGAACTACACTTTCATAGTGCTGTTCACACTGTTGAGTTCATATGTCACAAATGAAATAAAACAGGTTTAATAGGTTTAAAGACGAGATAATTTACTTAATTGCACCAAATTTGATCCCATATGGCTTGGTCTCTTTCTATAGAGCTGTCTATGTTTTTATTTTGGTTGTTTTTTGCACTCGCTCGCTTTGAACTCAAGCGTAGTCCATACACACTATTTTTATAGTACTGATGGACTGAATTTTGCGTGTGGGTTAGCTTTCCCTATTAACAGTGTCCCACGCCATCAGGTGAACCCACTCTGACTTCAGGGGTACTTATAATTTACGTTCCCAAGTCAAGGATGACAGGTCAACATTTTAGTCCAGCTGTCCGGTGTAAGGGATGAACCGCTAACCTCGGCATCAGCACACCGGATGTTTAAGAACACCATTCTTATCTATTCAGCCATGCAGACCTGCAGCTGTCTACTGAAAGCTTCACACTGAAAACAATCTCCATAGCCCCAGTGACGACCCCCAGGAGTCTTTGAGAAAATTGCATGAATGAACAAAATGAAAGAGTTCTAACACCAAATCAACTGCCTCTGTTGATGTCATTGAGGACTAGGTGTCCAAAGGGTTAGCACCCTGCTCTCACACATCAAGGGATCTAAAATCAAATCCTCAGTAAGTCTAGGGATGTTTATCTGTCAGTGGTGAAATAAAAGGGCAGTTTTGGCAATACGTGGTTTGGTGTAAGTCTGTGGTACTCAGCTTCTTGGGTAGGCCATTCTAGGTGGAACAGTTGAGCTCTGAGTGGTCAGTGGCTGATACAAGGTCTTCACTTTTCGCTGCTGTAGAAAGGTGAGATCCTTCAGCATTCACTGGTGATCTTCCAGATAGATCAAACTTAAGTACCCCGTATAGGCACAAATCATGTAGGCAAGAAACCACCACCTGTATAACAAAAAGAACAACAAGCAAGTACTCGCCCTCATCAGGAAGTTACCATATACATCATCTGCCCTGTAACCTTTTTCTATCCCTAAGGTCAAGTCTTTACAATCTCTGTTCCAGTCCCATGAAATGATGCAATGAACACATGCACACATACACACACGTACGCACGCTCGCGTGCGCACACACATGCACGTATGTCCGCAAACACACACACACACACACACACAGAGATAGGTGTAACCAACATCTCACATCTAACAAGACATGCACCATCATTGTCATGCAATAAGTGTCTCAACCATCCATAATATGCAGATGTCCAGTCACCCAGATCCCTGGCCGCATCTAGATAATGATGGCATTCAACAAAGTCCTGGTGATACCCTCTTTTCAGTGTAGATGGTTGCACATAATTATATGTTCACATCTCATATAAGTAGCAAAATAATATTTCATTGAGCATGAGTAATACACAAAGGAGATTATAAAATAATGAATAAGACATCTTAGTAGAAGATCATCTCATTAAGTGCAGAATAAGCAAAGGAGATAATAAAGTAATGAATAATACACCAGGCAGAAAATAGAACTGTCCTTGCATAGATATCTTCATAGTAAAATGCATTTGGTAAGACAAAGTCATCACTTAGGCCTTAGTATAACATATAATAGAGAATTACTGAAGGGTTCGAATCCCTCCAGGATAGTTATACAATACTGATGGTGTTAACAACAAGTGTCACCCACCCCATTCCAGGATTTCACTGTAAGCTAATCCGAAAATGGAATTTACAACGTGTGCTCAAGTTTTGACATTTCAACTGTCGCAGAGTATAATTTTGCATCCTTATTTAAATGAGGTAAACGGTATTCCCCCCTACATAGTTTTAATTATCTTTACATTATATGAATGTACTGGCTGTAATTCCATGGGGTAAAGTAATCATTCTCCTGCACAGTGATCCTCATTTCGTCCTGTTTTGTTCACACATCCTGTTTGGACAACCATTCCTTTCAGACGCAGTCTCCTGTTTATAATCGCTTCACGTGGATAAGAACAACACTTTGTAGTGCGAGATGGAGTGTTTTCGGTCATTCTAGAAAGTTGCAGTTTGGTTGTCACTTGTAATGTCACAACACCCCACATTGTGCCAATGGCTTCGGGTGGAGGAGTGCGATTGGGAGGGTACATGCCTTACCCTAGTGTGAGGAAATGCAACCTAAAGACTAAATGTCATCGCAGGGCAGCCCAGGCCCTAAGCCTTGGTTGGAAACTGGTCTAGGATGGAAACTCTGATAGGCAGACAGTTAGAGCATTGCTTTGCTGATTTAGCAGCTTCTGCAGCTTGTTTTATTCCAGACGTATTGGTGTTACCTTCCCTCTGGAGTAAACAAGGCAGGCCGAGAGATGGATCATGCTGCATGGGCAACACAGGGTCTTTAAACTCAGCCCCCCGGGAAGGTTAACCCGGTCAACAAATGCCCGCAGAAGTCGAATGTGTCAGCCTAACGGCGCAAGAACGCAGCTCTGCTGTAAAAAGGCACAATGCAATCACGTCTGAAAAAAAAACTCCGGATGAACGCAGAAGAAAAAGAAGAAACTCAGCCCAGGCTTTATGTTATGGAGAGGTATAACTCCATTTTGTTTTGCAAACTATTGCCTGTAAAGACAGCAAGGTGCCAGTCAGTCAAAGGGGTTTGTAAATGGAAAACTATGGTATTTATATTTTAACTATAGCTTTTATAAGCCCATGGCAGTTAGGGAAGTTTCAGTGAGATCATTTATCATCCCATGGTACAAGTTAGCTGCATATCCTTAACTGGATGTTTCAGTCAACCCCAGCATGTATTGGCTATTTGTGATTTTCTAGGCAATTTAACGTTGAGTAGTTCCATTGCTTGGGTAGACATTAACTCCTGGTAATTCCCAATCATTTCCGTATTCCAAGTCAATAGGTTGCCGCTAATCCTAACAAGTGATCCAGTTTAAGACCCCAGTATATCTTTTCATCTTCCATGTATGTCTACATGGTAGATTGTAACATTCCTGTGTAGATAGATTGTAACATTCCCGTGTAGACAGATTTTGTTACAGACATGTACACCAGAAATAGGAAGATCTATCTAAAGCTTCAGTGTTATCTGCAAACATTGTTACTGTAAATGCATTTGCTTTAAACTGGTTTAATTATATCCTTTTCTTATCTTTTTGTATATGGTTCCTTGGTATTCTTAATCTGTTTATTTGAGACCGGCTCTAACTAAGATTTAAACTAGAGGAACACAAATTAGAAATTAAGTTAACAGTCTGTGTGTTACTAGGGCCCAGATGCGGACCTAAGAAGCTAATTAGTATGCATGTAATAAAAGGGTTGTCATGAGACTGAATGACTGCCTCATCCATTAGAATAATTAGTTGCTGAATCTAACCAATCGTGATCAAGTCTACACATGGCTTTGCATGAGTTGGTTGATGGTCTTTGCTTCACTGGGAAATGAAAGGCAGAAATAGCAGGTAGTAATGAAATCAACCGGGAAGATTAAGCAGGTTAACAAATGCCTGCAGAAGTCGGATGTGTCTGCCAAAAAGTGCAAATATCACATCTCTGCTGTAAACTGACAAAATGCAATTGCGTCCAAAGCACCCCAAAAATATTTGTGGGCAAATGAAGAAGAATAAGTAATGAATTCAACACAAGCAAATGGGGAACGAAAGAAGAACACAAGCAAACAAATACAAGTAGAGATTGTGAGAACAAGAATGTTTTCTGTGGCAACATGTGGATGTGAATGCTGGACCATTTCATAATCACTGGGAAAGGAGGAGGTCAGCATGGCCGAATGGATAAGAGTGCACATTCTGACAATTCCTGTGTGCTGATGCCGATGTAGCATGTTCAACCCCTACACCAGTCAGTAGGACTAAAATGTTGATTTCTTGTTCTTGACTTGGGGATGTAAATTACAAGTGCCTCAGAAGTTCCAGTGGGTACGCCTGATGGCGAGGGACACTGGTAATAGCTAATCAATGCAAAAATCAGTCCAGTGCACTAGAAGTAGTAGCACGTGTATTGACTAAGTTTGAGTTCACAGCGAGTGAACGCCAAAAATAAAATTGCAGAATAGAATTGAATAAATCACCAGAAAAAAAAATGCACAAGAGAATTGAATAAATCACCATAAAATAAAATTGCGGAAGAGAATTGAATAAATCACCGACAAAAAATTGCAGACAAAATTGAATAATTCACCAAGAAAAAAATTAAAAGTAGGATCGGTAAATTTTATTAAAACACAGTCACAAGTAAAAAAAAAATGGACGTTGAGGTCAAATCCCAAGTCAAATCCAGCACATAAGCAAAAAAAAACACATATCGACACAACATCATGAACAACTGGACATAAAACTAGTAAAATCATAATAAAATAATAAAAAGTCAGTAATAAAATTGAGATGTTTTGGCCTAAATGTTACAGAACAATTCTTAGATCAAGAACAAAAATACAAGATCTGAACATTGAAGAAAATTAACTCATAAACATAGTGTCTCGGAAACTGTAATGCTGTGGCAACATCAAACATTATGCTGGTTTAGAACAATTAGTTAGTTAGTTAGTTAGTTAGTTAGTTAGTTAGTTAGTTAGTTAGTTAGTTAGTAAGTCTTTCCTCTTGAGCCTAAGGCGATGCATAGGGCAGAAGTCATGGCTCTCCATGTTAGAACATTTACAACAACGGAAATGAGATTCCTGAGAATGCCCAGCGTGTCACTAAGAGAAGAAATCAGAAATGATGAAATCATAACTAAAGTGGGGGTGATAGCAGCGCTAGATTTCATTAGAAAACAGTGGGGGGGGGGGGGGGGGGGGGGGGGCTGCGTGGTCTCGATGTATGGTGTCCGCCTCGAGTGCTGGAGGTCCCGGGTTCAAACCCCGGTGAGGACCGGGATTTTTTCACGTGGACTGCTAGTAATAAAATGTCCCCTGGTCTCTGGGTAGTGAGATCGGACGCCCGTGTGTATTGTTGCGCATGTAAAAAAAATCCCTTGGCAGTTGGAAATCGAAAAAGAGTAGCCTAACGGCGCTGCCCGGGCAAAATTTCGAGTTAAAAATCTACCCAAAGTATTTCAGGATCCTCGCCGGTGCTACGGAGTTCGTGCACTGAGCTGAGTTTCTCCAGACTCAGGTTTGAGTTAAGAGGAGAACGGAGCACTTATTGATCCATCGACTAAACTAAACTAAACAGAAAACAGTAAGTGAAATCGTTCGGTCACAAATCTAGGCTATCAACTGATAGTATAGCACAACAAGCAATAATGTACCGACCAAATGGAACCAGGAGAGGCCGACCATGTAAACAATGGACAGAGCGAATAATAGAATTCACGGAAATCTCAATATATGAAGCCCATAAATGGGCACTCTCCCGTTTATGCTTCATCTCGACATTGCAAAGTACAAGAGAAACAAGATGCGATTATGGACGGGCACTCTTCCACTGTTTATGTGTCATCTCAACAAGATGAGAGGAGATGATGAGGAATAGAAGGCATGGTTCCCGAGGGAAGAGGCAGAGGTGGACTAACGCGATGGAGGACACAGTCCATTAAACACACGTTAGGCATGAATATGCATGAGGCGGGGGAGCTGTTGGATGATCAAGAGTCGTTACCGGCGGGTTGTGATAACAGCGACGTTTTACAAAAGGCTTGCAACATGATGATGATGATGAATTAATTCAATACTTCTCCCTCGTCCACACTCAGACCTCCATTTGGTTAAATATGCAGCTGTTTATTTTTAACGGGCATTTCCTGGGAATATAATTATCTGGACTCCGTTCTCCGTGTTTAGACACGCCGTTGTCTGTAAACAGACAAGGCAAGGTTAGCAGACACTGTTGTTGGGTGAGTCACATATTCTAGGCCACAACACACGAGGTGGGGTAGCCAATTCCCTTCCTTCCCAGACAATTTTGAAAATTGTCCGGTGTAAACTTTATGAGGCTGTGTCGGCCCCAAAGCCGTAATAGTGGGGAGAAAAAAATCTCTCGGTTGGGGATTGAACCGAGACCACTAATTTGTCAGGCAAGCACGAGTGACCACGGCTCTGATATTGTACAAATATGTAAATACAACGATAACCCTATTACGGTGGACTTAAACGAGACTTTCTGTGGGTGGGGTGCTTTCAAGATTATATCACGATTCTTATAAGTGAAACAGGACTGTGTAGGTAACATTAGTTGACAGCCATAATCCTTTGATGATGGACTTGAGAGACTTTCTGTAGGCGGGGTACTTTCAAGGTTATACGGCCGGCTCCGTGGAGAAGGTGTTACGGACGCAGTTCGTACTTCCGCATACCAGCGTTCGAAACACAGCTGCGGGCGATTTGGCAGCAGACCGCCTTCTGTTCGTTTTTTACGAAATGGTATGGATGCCCGTCGTTCAGAAAGCATTGGCAAACTACTGAACGTAAACTTACCAAGAGATCACAACAGCAAAAAAAAGAAATTTTGGTGTTGACTGCGACGTCCTGTAAAGGATATGCAACCAACAAGGTTATATCACGGTTCCCCCGGGAAGACAAACCCGGTAAATAACGCCCGTAGAAGTCGGATGTGCCGTCCTAAGGGTGCAAACAAAATTTGCACAACGCAATTACGCTTGAAAACAAACACCCCGGGTGAACGCAGAAGAAGAAGATATCACGGTTCTTATAAGTGAAACAGAAAATATTTATTTAACATCAGTTCATGATTACTATATTCTGGTTCAGTAGTTCTCAACCTTTTGTGGCCCGTGCATCACTTCACTATATTTTCAGAACGCCACCCCCCCCCCCCCCCCCCCCTTTTCGTATTTCCACCATATAAATTCCTCCCCGCCCCTACACAGTATACGTAAAAACTGAAGCTAAATTTAATAACACATACTAGAACAAGTCTAAACGTCTACATAAAACGTGTTTTGCGGGTCTACTTACGTTATAAAATGAATTTCAGACGGGCGAGTACAGAAACGCAAAGTATAGAGGGGAAAACATCATCAAGTAATCGGTTCTTCTAATAACGCGATCTTGAAATAATCTGAATTCCCCCCTGGGGTGGGGGGATTCCCCACCGGTTGAGAACCGCTGATCTAGCGTATTATCCTGCACAGAACTTTGTTCCCGGAACAGTCGTTTGAAGTCATCCCCGCACCCCACCATAAGTCCCTTCTCTGTTATTGTAATGTGTAAATGTGTTATCTTTTCTATCTTGAACTCATCTGCGTTGTGGTCTTCATCTGCTTCTCTTCTGCGGCACAATTCCCTCCATAATTAACTTTTCCAGAGATTTTTGGGGTCTTTTTTGGTTTGTTCTACATGCTCAGAATATTTAATTTTCCTCAGCTCTTAACAACCAATCTACTTAGTAATAAGTTCTTGTTGGACAGATCTTTTTGTTCTATTTTCCGTCCAGTGAATTTTAAACAGGTTCTGTGCAAAACAAAAAGTAAGTTTGGACCTAACAAAATGGATGTCGGTAAATTGGAAATCTGGGTGTTTCACTGTTATGAATTAAACAACTTTTAATATGCTAGCAAACATTTTGTATTATAACGCAGTTACATCATTTCGGCGATATATAAACTGATGGCAGATACGGGAAGTAGCTTAAGACTATTAATAATCTCTTGGCATTTAATAAATTAATACTCTTCTGTAATCATCATCATCAAGTGCCGTGCCGGCTGGCGTAGGCGTTCATGGCTCTCCATAGATCTCGGTCTTTGGTTTTCCGGATCAACTCTGCTGCTGACACTCCTCCATGCCACCGTCTCAATCCATCCAGCATCACTTCTCTTGGTCTACCTCTGCCTCTCTTCCCCTCGATCTTTCCAGTTGTTACGATGTTCTCCAATGCCTCTCTTCTCATCACATGACCGAGGAAAGCTGTTTGTCTCTGTCTTATTGTTGTATATAATGTTCTAGTTTCGTTAGCCTGTTTCAGGCAGTCGTCGTTAGTTACTCTGGCAGTCCAAGGAATTCGCAACATTCGTCTCAGGAACCACATCTCTGTTGCTTCTAATTTCTTCTTAATTTGTTCATTTACATTCCAAGATTCACTGCCATACAGCAAAACTGGTTCTACATAGCATTTCAGCACTCTCTTTCTTACATTCAGTGATAGTGACTTATTGCATAAGATACTCTTCATTTTCTGAAATGCGGCTTTTGCCTGCCCTATTCTGCTCCTAATCTCTGTTGTACATCTTCCATCTGATGTTATAAATGCCCCTAGGTATCTAAAATTATCCACTTGGTTAAGGATTTTCCCTTCTATTTCTATGTCACATTTTGGTGTCACCATTTTCTTTGATATTACCATTGTTACTGTTTTCTTGATATTCAAAGAGAGTCCTTTCCTTGCACTCTCTGTTACTACAACGTCTAATAATTGTTGTAGGTCTGTTGAATTATCCGCCACCAATACTGTGTCATCTGCATAGCGTATATTATTTATATTATAACCTCCAACTAGTATTCCTGGCATCTCTTTGATCTCTCTCATTATTACTTCGCTATACAGGGAGAAAAGATCTGGTGACAAGACACACCATTGTCGTACTCCTAGCTTTATCTGTTCGTAACTACCCTCTTTATTTCCCATTTTAATTGCTGCTACTTGGTTCCAGTAAATATTCTTTATTATTCTTAAATCTTTTCCATCAGTGTTGATATCTCCCAACATTTTAATCAGTTCATCATGTTTTACTTTATCAAATGCCTTAGTATAATCTATGAAGCATAAATATATGTCTCTCTGTTTCTCTATTGACCTTTCTATTAGTGTCCGTAATGTATAAATTGCATTGTTTGTGCCCTTTCCTTCCACAAATCCATACTGTTCTTCACTAATTTCCATTTTTATTTTCTTTTTGGTTCTTCTCATTATGATTCTGAGTAGAAGCTTAGTGATATGGTTTATAAGGTTAATTGTACGAAAATCTTCACAATCAATTGCTCCTGGTCTTTTTGGTATAGCTATAAATACAGATTTCAGCATATCACTGGGTAAATATCCACTGCTGTAAATATCATTCAACATTTTGGTTAATATATCTACTCCAAATTCTCCCAATACTTCTAATTCTTCTATTTTGATTTCATCTGGCCCAGCTGTTTTTCCTTTCTTCATACGTTTCATAGCGTCAGCGACTTCTTCTTTCAGAATAGGTGGACCTTCTAAGTTACTATCTTCTGTTAATTCTTCCCTTTCTCCTTCATATAATTCTCTTATATACTCATTCCACCTCTTCATTATAGCATCTTCCTCTAATATTATCTTTCCTGTTTTTGATTTCAAACACCCTGTATTTATTCTTATTTTTCTTCCTGTAAGCTCACTGATTTGTCTGTGCATATTTTTTGTATCTTTAATGGAGTTTAATTCAATTTTTTTGCATTGCCCGTTTAACCAACTTTCTTTAGCCTTCCCACATTTATCTTTTATTTCTTTATTTATCTTAGCGTATTCTTGTTTGTCATTTTTACTGTTTTCTTTTGTCCATCAGTTTTAAGATATCTTCATTCATCCATTTTTTCTTAGCTATTTTGCCTCTCTCCGGTAATACTTCTTTGCTAGTTTGATGAATGGAGTCCCTTAACATTTCCCATTGTTCATCTATACTCTGTATTTTAGTTATTGCATTGTACCTATTTTTCACAGTCACTCTGTATTGTTCTTGCATTTCTTTATCTATTTTCAGAACCTCTTTATTAAGTCTCATGTTCTTAACCATTTTTTTCCCCTCTCTTTAATCTTACTTTTATATGTCCACATAGTGGTACATGATCACTATTACAGTCAGCACCAGGCATTGTCTTTACATTAATTAAAGCATTTCTAAATCTTTTATTAATTAGTATGTAGTCAATTTGGTTGCGTATTTTCTTATCAGGGCTTATCCATGTGTACAGTCGTCTTTTATGGTGTTTAAACCATGTGTTTCCAATTATCATATCATTGATATTTGCCCATTCTATTAGCTTTTCCCCTCTTTCATTTCTTGTACCTAAACCATAATTCCCCACTACATCCTCCATTTTTCCCTTTCCTACTTTTGCATTAAAATCACCAAGTATTATCTTTATTTCTTGTGATCCAATTTGAGCGTATATGTGCTTTTCATCTGATTGGTTTCATTCTAGTTTTACATCCGGGTGTTACCACAGCAAATATGCATAAATTAAAGGAGTGGAATGATATACATTTAGTTTATTTATTTGGTTGTTTCGGGATTTGAAATTTAAATATTGAGCACAACCCACTACTGGCAACGCTGATCGTATTCCGGCATGAACCTTAGCCAATCCACGTCAATGTGGAAGCACTATATATACATTTCACAAATAACAGGTCGCGACAATATGGTATAGAATGATCAGTTTTCTTCCTCATCTCATTTCCCTTGTGCAGATTATAGCAGCATAGATTCTGACCTACCGTGGTTACGGTTTTGTGTGCGTGTGCAAACATTCCTACATAACAAAATCACCTGACACAGGGGCAACAATCAACAAGTTGAACTCAACGTCTCACATTACCGATAGCAGATAACCCCCGTAAGCCAGGTGTATTGACACAGGCCAACCATTGGCTTATTTAACTTTGTCCTCAAAGAATTGCTAGACAAACTGACATTTGAACCGCGTTTTGTTTTGTGGAGTGTGTATTTTGTAGCAACGAAACTTGTCGGTTAGGGCACGCGCCCAGACCCGTAAGAAGGACAAAAGCCACATTCCTCTACGTGTGAATGATTTTATATTGCCCAGTGCTGGTTGGGCGTTGCAACTTTTGAATTTGAAGTGAATAGCGTCTGAAGTGTGTATTGTTGTTGGTTTCAATGTCGGCAGTACTTGTGAGAGTATGTATTAGCTAGAAAGGAAGATTGATGGCTTGCTATTATGTCAGGATGTGCGTGTATGAATAGAAGAGAGGAAATGAAGGCCTACGGACAGACAGACATGATTGAATTGAGTCAAGAACCCACATCACAGCACTAGGGACATTCCAATATGGGCTTTGTCCTCATCTTCAACAGCCAGCGAAACGTCCCAGTACTTACATTTGGCGGACATATATATGTATAGACAGACGGACGGATAGATGGATGGATGAAGATAGACAGAGCGAACTCAGAACATTCACATACGCACCCCATCTTCATCTTCAACAACCAGCGAAGAGTTCCAACACTGTCACCTGTCATCTACTGCCTGTAGTACCTTGCATTGTAGGCAAGGGGGGGGGGGGGGTGGACTTGAGCCTGGCTAGTGCAGTCGCCGCGAACTGTGCAGGTTAGACTGCTGTCTGATTACGCGTCTGTCATGCATTTCCTCGGTGTACTGAGTGTCGACCAGATCCTATGCTCTTTTTCAGCCAGACAGTTCTGATAATATATCCATTCTTCCACACTGTTCACGTGATCCCAAAGGGACCTGGCCACATCTGCCCTAGAGCATCACCCAGCAGCGCAGGTCCAGCTAATCTATCCACCCATTTGTTTCACAACACACCAGCAGACATGAGAAAAGGTCCAACGGATGCTCCTTATCTTTGATTTCTGAATTCAAGTATGCCACTCTGCACGAAGCATATATGTTGTAACTCTTATCAGCATGTTCTGTGAGTGCCTTACAATCACGACGCGTGTGCTGTTTATGCTTCAGCCAGCGGAACGCCTCAGTGACTGCTGCCTTCACCAGGTCTGTGCAGTAGATTTTCTCAGTATGGCGCGTCTTCGAAATGCCACCCCTTAAATGTTTTTTCTTTAAAAATGTCGCCCCCTCCCCCCTTTACAGTGCCGTCTGATGCGGCCGCTTCTCTGTATCATAGCACGGCACGGCCCTGGCCTTCACCTTCATTCTCAGACTAGATGTTGTGGTATCATATGTCAGACTCTCATGCACTAAACATATCCATTTAATCATTGCTATTAACTCCCAGCCACTTATTTGCATTTTAGCACAGAGCCATTCGTGTATGGTCCGGGTGCGAACTGTCGTGAATCACTTGTTACACCTCTCCTATTGTGCTGTCTTCTGAGGCAGGGTTATATTTTGTGTCTACCATTATGGCTCTGTGGTGACACAGCCTTATAAAAATGGGCACCAAAGAAATTCCTGGGGTTGGCAGGCTACGTGAGATGAAACTACGCACATCACCTCATATATTGTGACCAAGAATACACCAAGGTGTAAAACTTCACACCCCAATGGCAGTATCTGCTATGGGACAGACTATACCTGTCTCCTGTGAGTGCGAATCAATACCAATGAATATGTCTCTCATGTTATTCCAACGGTTTCATACTGTCCCTAAATATTGATCTTTTTCTTACAGTTCATGCCCTGTAGCGTTAGTGTCATGTCTGCCAACAGCCTTCTGTCCCGTGTACAGCCAATCATTTCTGATACCGATGTTTCTCCATGCCATGTTCTCCAGACTATCCAGCATCTTCTCTCTTAGTCTCCCCCTGCCTCTCCTCCTCTTCATCTTTGCCATGTGACGATATTGTTCAGCTTTCCTCTTCTTGTGGCATGCCCAGAGAAAGTGGGCGGCCATCGTCCCTATGCCAGTAACCAGTTCTCTTTGTGAGTAAACTTCTGTCAGGACATCTTCATTGCCCTTTCTAACCATCCACGTTGCTCACGTTATTCTTGCTATTGATATTTCTGTGTATTATTGAAAACCCATTAGCCATTTCAGCAACCAGACACCGGGTCGCCAATTTGCATTGCACATCATTTACATTTCATTTCCCCTGACCGACCTCTCTTTCAGAGGCGTAGCAAGGTTCTCAGTTCAGGAGGAGCGTCAAGATACACATCAAACCATTTTTAACCAATGATAAGTAATTATTATTATATTTTCAAATACAATCAAAACACAAGGCGTATACATTTTTAACGGAAGTACATAATATAGTTGTAGTGGTATAATTAAAATAAAATATAACTACAAAGCCCAAGTTAGCTCAGATCTAAAAAAAAAAAAAAAAAGGACGAATGTTAAAGGTTGCTGAAGCCATTACTGTTCATATAAAAAAATCAACTGTTTGGAAACAAAAAATGCATTATAACCAGTTTAAAATTACCGTGGTAGACAATTTAAAATGGCCGTGGGAATATGTATGTTATATATTACAGCTTGAAGAATATATCTCATTGCTTTAGTTTATGTTGTGTGAATTCTGCAGTCTGCAACTGGCGAGATGCAGCGAAATATGTCAGGCAATGAATTGTGCAATCTATTGTTTGTGTCTTCGTTATTTAAATTGACCATGGGAAAACATTGTTTTAAAATAATATGTGTGTTATTTGTGTTAATTTTAAAACGTAAATCGAAACCAAAATTGAAACCACATTAACATGTATGAAGAATCTTCAACGGTCAGATTTTTATAGCCGTCACTTCCCATGGACAGCAACCCCTTTCAAATTAATATTCAAAAAGTGGTTGATTCGGTCATAGGATTATTAATCTGAGGCTGGAATGGGCCCTAATTATAACTTCTCTTTTGGGGTTGAACGGGGTAGAGTGGCAAATAGCTGTGTTGGCATTCTGGTAGCGGCCTTATGCATGTACGCCTGTGCGTGCTGTTGAATTCTCGGGACTGCTGTCTGTTCCACTTTTCACATGGGACAGTGAGGAGCATTTTGTGATATTTTCACTGACACATGAACTTAGCATTCCTCCTCCTCCCTCCCCCTTTCCTCAGCTACGCCACTGGTCTGTTTAATTCTGTCCCGAGATTTTCCCCCTGAAATTTATTCAGGAAAGCTCACTGCACCTTATAATGTCCACATTGTTAGTCCTGAATTTTTATTTCCAATTATGCTTGTTGCCTGTACTGGTGTCGTTTTACTGTATTGATTATCGATCTTGGTTTAATATTGCAGCAGTTTGCAGGAGGCCCTCTCGCAGTGTATTGTAATTATTCCCCTCTTAGTTTTCTTCCGCGTTCTGTGTGCGTGTGTGTGCGCGCACGTCCGCACGATTGCGCGCTTGTGTGCGTGGACACAGTCGAAGCGGAGTGGCTGAGACAATTGGGTTTCCGCATCTTGCTTAAAAATTATCTGTCGAACTGGCATCTACTGCCTGTAGTTCCTTGCAGTGTAGGACAGATGGTCTTGAGCCTGAGGAATTAAGCCCGATGGCTAGTGCAGTCGCCACGAACTGTACAGGTTAGGTTAGAGTTTTTCTTTTTGGCCCCCGTTAGAAAAAAAAATAATCCCCACCTTAGCAAGGATATGAACCCGGGTTCCCCGAAGGAGAGCTTCGGCATTCTAGCCACTCGGCCAGCCCCTTTAGCAATGATCGAATAATAATAATAAAAACAAAACACACACGTCAGTCACGAAGCAGGAACTTGCTGTGGGTCTGTGAAGAGTTGGGATTATCACGTTTTGTAGCGCTGAATGCGCGGGAGAATATGTGAAGAGTTGGGATCATCACTTTTTGTAGCGCTGAATGCGCGGGGGAATATGTGAAGAGTTGGGATCATCACGTTTTGAAGCGCTGAATGCACGGGGGAATATGTGAAGAGTTGGGATCATCACTTTTTGTAGCGGAGAATGCGCGAAGGAATATGCGAAGAGTTGGATTATCACGATTTGTAGCGCTGAATGCACGGGGGAATATGTGAAGAGTTGGGATCATCACGTTTTGTAGAGCTGAATGCGCGGGGGAATGTGTGAAGAGTTGGGATTATCACGTTTTGTAGCGCTGAATGCGCGGGAGAATAAGTGAAGAGTTGGGATCATCACGTTTTGTAGCGCTGAATGCGCGGGGGAATATGTAAAGAGTTGGGATCATCACATTTTGTAGCGGAGAATGCGCGGGGGAATATGTGAAGAGTTGGAATCATCACGTTTTGTAGCGCTGACTGCGCGGGAGAATATGTGAAGAATTGGGATCATCACGTTTTGAAGCGCTGAATGCGCGGGGAAATATATGAAGAGTTGGGATCATCACGTTTTGTAGCGCTGAATCTCATCTCATCATGTTCCTCTTGTACCTTGCGGTGTCGAAGTGAAGTATAAACAGCGGGAGAGAGCCCGCTTATGGGCTTCATGTATCGAGATTTTCATGGACTCTGCTATTCCCTCTGTCCATCGTTTACTTGGTCGGCCTCTTCTTCTGCTTCTATTTGGTCTGTGCTTCATTGCTTGTTGTGGTGTACTGTTAGTTGATAACCTAGTTATGTGGCCAAAAATTTAACTTGCTGTTTTCTGATAAAATCTAGCGCTGATATAACCCCAACTTTAGTCGCGATTTCTTTATTTTATGATTTTCCCGCTTCCTGATACATTGAATATTCTTCTCAGGAATCACATTTCTGCTATGATTTTTTTTTTCGCCATTGCCCAGGTTTGACATTGGCAGCATAGAGTTGGTAGGATGATTGTGTTGTAGAGTGCTTTCTTAGTATCTATTGTTACGTGTTCTTTTGTACTGGTGCCATTTACCCAATGAGTTGGTTTGCCTTATTGCATCTGTTTTCGATCTCGTCTTATGATTTGCCATTTAATGATATTATACTGTCTAAGTACTTGAAGCTCTTTACTTGTTTCGGGGTGGTGTTCTTTTAGATGAATCTTTGTTTTTTCTTCTTTGGTTATAGTCATTGCCTCTGTTTTACTGATGCTAATTTTCATGTCAGTAAGTCTCCAAGTGGCCCAGAAAGCCGGTCGAGGCTTTTCACACTGCTCATAGAAAAACTAAGAAGTATAATCGGTAGCGCTGAATGCACGGAGGAATATGTAGGCGGCCTCTCCCTCTCTTAGAGAACGTCATGCACAGACAGAGAACTATCGCCAGTCTGCGAATATGACATTATCAACGTGACCCCCTAACGATTACACCCTTGCGTCCAGGTTGTTGAGTTTGCGCCCATAATAATATTAATAATCTCCCCCGTTGTGTCTTGACAGTTAGAGCATTGCTTTGCTGATCCGACAGCTTCTGCAGCTTGTATCGTCCCAGATGTATTGGTGTTACCATTCCTATGGAGTAAACTAAGCAGGCCGAGAGAGGGACCATGCTGCATGGGCAACACGTGATTCCTAATTTGTGCCCATAATAATAATAATCTCCCCTGTTGTGTCTTGATAGTTAGAGCATTGCGTTACTGATCTGGGAGCTTCTGCAGCTGGTCTTGTTCCAGATATATTGGTGTTACCTTTTCTCTGGTGTAAACTAGACGGGCCGAGACAGGGTCATGCTGCATGGGCAACACATGGTCTTTGCAGTCCAACCCAGGCTTTGTGTTGTAGAGAGCTATAACTCCATCCCTGCTCCCCCACAATGGGTTGTAGTTGTTATGCCTTGTTAATACAATGAATAAATCTCTCTCTCTCTCTCTCTCTCTCTCTCTCTCTCTCTCTCTCTCTCTCTCTCTCTCTCTCTCTCTCACACGGGCACACACACACGCACACACACGCGCGCGCGCGCGCGCGCTAACGAGAAGTATGACAAATAACATGCCTTGTTAGAAGCCCAATGTAACAAACTATCGTTTGCCAAAACGGTCAGGTGCCATTGAGTGAGTATGTCTTCACCCTGAACTGGTAAGGTGGCTGGCGTGTTCAAGTCATCCATGAGAGGTATTTCGGCGGTAGCGCAGCTGCTTATATGGTCTTCTACATCAGCCAGGTCAAGGGAGAGAGACCAGACGAAGTTAGACACAAACCTGCTGCCTTATAAGTAGACAGAGAGGATAGCCCAAAGCTGGGATAATCAGGTGAAGTGGTCAAGCCGTTTGACTCGGGGTCCGAGTGTTGTGGGTTCGATTCCGGGCCGCATCCTTCGGCTCACGAGTGAAATTTTTCGGAGACTCCTGTGGGCCGTCGCTAGAGCTACGGAGTTCGTGCTTTGTGCGACGCTTTCCGCGCTGTGGGAAGAGACCGGGTCATATGGGATAAAACCCGGTGCAATGAAGTCGACCATGTCGACCTTTAAGCGACTTTTAAAGACCTAAAACAATGCTTGTCGATGCTGCATGTACGAACCACGGGCTTGGGGAAATAATGCAGTGTTATTCCCTATATAATAAAGGCAGTTGCATGTCCTTTTGCAGGACGTTGCAGTCAACCACAATATTTATTAGCTGTTTGTGATTCACTAGGTAAACTGTTATGCTCAGTAGTTTGCCAGATTTTCTGAAAAGGCCGATGCAAATACCATGGAAATCAACGCAAAGATCTTCTCTCATATCGCCTGCGGCTGATTTTGAACCCTCGACCTGGTATGTCGGGTAATTGTTAGACCTCTTTCACTAACCCCTAAAGCGCAGACGCCAACAACAACAACAACAACAACAAAAACAAAAACAACAACAACAACATAACCATCACCTTCCATCTTTGGTATTTATGAATTGATGCGTCCTATGAATTGGAAGCCGTCCGCCGCGCTTTCCGTTTGGCGGGTTATTGTGTCTGAAATACTTATTTATTCGCAATTTGTGGAGAGGTATGATCGCCCACGCCAGCCGGCAAGGCACTGGATAATGATGACACACTAACTCAATGTAATATATACTTGAAGTATTTCAGGATCCTCGCCGGTGCTACGGAGTTCGTGCACTGAGCTGAGTTTCTCCAAACTCAGGTTTGAGTTAGGAGAAGAACGGAGCACTTATGGGTTACACCCGTGTGCCGCGATGTTGATCCATAGACTAAATTAAACTAAAGTAGGTTGTTGTGTCGTCTTGTTGTTGAAGTCATCTTCTGTGGCCGCTGAGGGGGAAAACAAACATGTCCGGAAGCAGGAAACCTGCTTTCTTCTTCTTCTTCTTCTTCTTCTTCTTCTTCTTCTTCTTCTTCTTCTTCTTCTTCTTCTTCTTCTTCTTCTTCTTCTTCTTCTTCGTCGTCGTCTTCTTCGTTCATCCGGAGTTTTTTTTCCGGACGTGATTGCGTTGTGCCTGTCTACAGCAGAGCTGCGTTCTTGCGCCGTTAGGCCGACACATCCGACTTCTGCGGGCATTTGTTGACCGGGTTAACCTTCCAGGGGAACCTGCTTTCAAAGGGCATGATACCCCCCCCCCCCCCCCCCCCACCCCCCGGATCTCTTGGGTAGTGAAATCAGATACCCATCCTTCCCGGATCGTCATCATCATCATTATCCAGTGCCTTGCCGGCTGGCGTGGGCGATCATACTTCTCCACAAATTGCGATCTCCGACGGCATGGATCAATTCGTGTTTTGACTCCATTCCGTGCCATGTCACAAAACTGTCAAGAATCTTCTCACGCTATCTTCCTCTACCTCTTTTTCCGCAAATCTTTCCGGTTGTTCTGAATAAGGGGGGAAGGGGGGAGACAGAGAATCCCTTGTGCATGTTGTGCACGTTACAGATCTCACGGGTGTTGGACATTGTTAAGAGTAGGCCTTGAGGTCGTTATATTGGCAAAATTGTTAAGGAAGAACAGCTACCTATGTTTAGATAGACCCTGTTGCCTTAGATACAATGTGCCTAAAGGAAACACACCTGACACCACAAATGCATGCCGAAGTCGGGCACCCCGACCTTTGAGGTACCCAACATCTGTGGCAGAGTTTCCTTGAAAGAGGAGCCAAGAAGAGGAAGAGATAAAGCATCTTTCTTCGATTTTAAGATCTTGTGGAATGCCAGCATTTGTTTCTTATTGATTAAAGATGAAGAGGAAAGAAGTAAAGGACCACATGTCATGTCATAATGTGTATATAGTGCCAGCCCTATATTTGTTAGACCAATCGCAGTCGATGTTGTGATGTGATCAATATCTCACCTTCCACCTTTATTTCCCAAGCTATTTCCTTGTACCCGTTTTGACTGGGAGCCAATATCAGTGGCAAAACTCCCCGCCTTGAAGGGGATTCGACCACATTATGGCTGGACGGAAAGGATTCTAGACACTGCGTCACCCCTGCTCCCTGATCCACGAGATTTTGAGAGTGTTTCTGTAAGATTTCCGCGCAGAAGCTTCAATGTTCTTCTTGATTGTTTGTGAAATGGTCCATAATTGACAGTTTGTGCGTGGGAGATAGATACACGCTTTCAGAATTGTTGCTCTTATTTGTTTGCTGATTTTGTGCCATAGGTTCTTCATGCTGTTACGGCCATTCAACAGTCAAGAATGGAGAGCACCGGGAAGGTTAAACCGGTCAAATAATGCCCACAGAAGTCTGCTGTGTCGGCCGAAAGGCACAAGCATAACAGCTCTGCTGTAAACAGGCACAACGCAATTACGTCTGGGGAAAAAAACACTCCAGCTGGGATGAACGCAGGAGAAGAAGAGGAAGACGCAGAAGAAGAAGAAGAAGAAGAAGAAGAAGAAGAAGAAGAAGAAGAAGAAGAAGAAGAAGAACGGAGAGCATCTTTGGGTTTTCCCCCGGGGCATGCTGATGTAGTGAGAAACGAGCAGGCGGACATATTGGCTGGGTCTTAACCTCTTGGTGGGATTTTGGTTCATGATAAGGCAGATGTGGTCGGGGCCCTTTGATATCGTGTGTATTGTGCAGAGGAGCGGGTAGATCGTCTCTGCTTGGGGAGAGTGGTGCTGAAGGGAGTAACCGGAGGAACTGGCCGATGCTCGGAGCTCCGAACATCGGCTAGATGGACACATAGTCGGACTGCTGCTGGTGCCTTTAGTAATAGGACTCTTTGCTGGCTGTTGAAAATGTGGACTGAGCACTCGTGGGACTGCCCCGTGTACTGTGATGTGAGTTCTTGACTCAACTCTGTTATGACCAGTCACATTTTTTTTCTTCAAAACAGTGTATTTATTTAGTGAATTTAAAAACATATGCCACACACAATAGGTTGCATGATTTATTGCCTGGCATATTTCGCTGCATCTCGTCAGGTGCATACTGCAGAGTTATTTATCATATGATGTGAATAAATGAATTATACTTTAGCTGATGTACTTAAAACACAAAGTCACAGGTACTGTTCGAATTTGGAGCATTTGTTACCCCACGGTAATCGCATATGCGGAAACGAAGTCTTTCTGTCTGCACAACATTGGTTACAACCTCCTATTTGCGAATGCCCCTATATTATTGAGCCATCGTTTATTGTTCGTAGTATACAATATATGAAACGTTTTTTCTTGTTAACATTATGGTCGCAATTTAGCACTTGTTGAGAGATTGCCGAACTTGGAATTGTATGACATGTTGACTGCTCGGGGATTCCTGAAGAATGGTATATCTATTTCCCACCCGCATTGGTATATATTCTGCTACTCAATTTGCTAATTGTCTTTCCGTTCTACCCATGTAAGTTGCTTGACATTCACACTGGAATTGACAAATACAGTTTGGATTTGGTGTACGGAGACAGTATTTCTTTCATATATGGAGTATGTATCAGGCTGGTTTTATATCTAATCATTGGTTCAGCAGCACGCAGGACCGTGCGGTAGATTTTCTCAGTATGATGCAAGTCTTCGAAATGCCGCCCCTTACATGTTTTTTTCCCCTTTAAAAATGCCGCCCCCTTATGAAGCCCCCTTACAGTACCGCCTGATGCGACCGCCTCTCTGTATCATAGCACGGCACGGCCCTGGCAGCACGCACCACCCCCCCCCCTCCCCTCTTCCACCACTGTACTCATCAACACAGTCCCTAGTGCCAGTGTGGATGGTACACTGATACCGGATAGGGAGAGTCTTTACACCAATCTCACCATGATAGATACAGGCACTTTTCTGGGTTTGGAAGTCGTGAATGTCAATACACAGGGCACCAGAGAGTTAAAACCATGCACGCACCCACGCGTGCACTCGCGCACGCGCGCGCGCACACACAGGCACATATATACATACCGATACCCACACACACAGAGCTTGTAACGCAACTTATAACAGTATTTAGCGTTCCTGTATACAGCTATTCACAGCAGAAATACTTGACATTTACCCAGTCTTAACCGTTGTTTTATAATTCATAACCTCAGACTTACATTTTGCTTAACATTCAAGCGGGAATGAAGCCCCGCAATCCTCTCTCCATGCACCTGCCTTCCCAACAGTCTCTTCCGTGCAGGCGACCAAGACCACTCAAATATATAATGACATACAACGTCTGCAGGCGATGTATATTTTGCCTCGGCGCCAACTCCTGACGTTGTAAATAACCCACCACTTCTGGAATGATAGTAACTGACCTTCACTTTACATTACCCGCTTTAGACTACTCTATCATTTCTTTCTCCCCACAGGATTTCCCCGATTTACGACGTTTCGACTCACAGGGTATTCGAAGCTACGTCGCTCCGCCATAAAATAAACGAACATACAAACACTTCGGACCGTGAATGCTGTGTCCCGTATATTAACAAACATTTAAAGAAGAGAAATGATTGGTCGGTTCTAATGCTGTACACATATTACACAGGAAATCATTTTGGGAATCAGTTGAGGCCACTGAAACAGTTGCAAAAATAAACAGACGTAGTATTGTTTGGCGCTCCAGAATGAGAAGAAAAAAGTAGAGACTAGAGGACGCACTAGACAGCATAAAATATGAAAGCCATAGTTGACCTATGCTGGTTTAATATAAATTATGAGACCTATGGTGCCATAAAATAAACTAGTTTTGGCTTCCACTGCTTACCACAGGGAACATCGGCGTACTACTTTCGTCTGCATCACATTGCGTGTGTTGGCACTAGATAGACCCAAGAAATATCAAAAGTCCCAGCATCCCAAGTCACGTGTCCTCGTTTACTTTGAATCCAGACCTTCGAGTGATAATTTGTGCCATCTTCTCGGCCTTTTGGCGGTCATCCAAATGATACAGAGACATGGAACCTCACAGGTCGCCTCTGGCCCCCCAGGGAACCGCAAGTGTTTATAAAAAGATAATTTGTGCTCCCAGGTTTCACATTATGTTATCATCGATTCTATCATTGATCCTGGCACGGAAGCGTGCATACGACTAAAGTGACAATTAAAAAAAAATGTGTCATCTCCTTTGTACAACATTGTGATCAACCCCAAGATTATTTTCTAGGTAATTGAACGTTCAGTAGTTTGCCATTGCTTTCTGAACGAGAAGTCAACGTTTAAGTCCAACATAGTGCCACTGCAGGGGTTGAACGGCCCATATCGACATCAGCGTACCGGAAGTTTAAAAGTGAACGCTCTTATCATTTCAACCGCGGCGAAACTGACCGCGATACTTGTGAGTTACAAAGTTAGTTGCATATCCCTTACAAAACGTCACCGTCAACCCCAGCATTGTTTGGCTGTTCGTGATTTCTTGGCAAGTTTACGTTCAGTAATTTGCCATTGCTTTCTGAACGACCGGCACTGATATCATTTTATAAAAACCAACGCAAGGCGGTCTGCTGCCAGATCGCCCGCAGTCAGGGATGGATTAACCATTAGGCAAACAAGGCACGTGCCTAGGGCACCAAGCATTTGGGGGGCACCACAAGTCCTCAAGAAAAATGTGTATATTGTGTATATAATGATCTAGCAGTTCGATTTTCTTGTTTGGTCGATGTACCAAAAACATCTCAGTGTTGTGAAGGACTAATAAATGCTTATCCTGAAGATCTGAACAATAATTTATATACTGAACTACAACAGTTCCACTCATATATTCGCCACAAGTTTCGTGCATCAAAATCTGACAACAACACGTTCAGTCATGCAGAACTCTACAAAGTAATAGTTAGAGACAACATCGAGTGTGCTTTTCCAAATGTAGAAATCGCCTTGCGCATATTTTTAACATTAATGGTTACGAACTGTTCAACTGAGCGCTCTTTTTCTCAGTTGAAACGTACAAAAAATCCAAGTAGATCGACAATGAAACAAGAAAGGCTTGATTCCTTATCTTTGCTGATGATTGAGGCAGACTTGTTGCGCAAAATTAACTTTGATGATGTACTCAAAAACTTTGCCAGACGTAAATCTAGAAAAAAGAACTTTAAAATTGACTTTCTTATCTATCAAAAAAGTTACAGTATTTTTGTCTACTATTATTACAAAATTAATTAACTATTAATTTTAATACAGAAATACCTTATTGTAGGTTTTATATGAGTGATAGTAGTACAAACATATGTGTTTACATTTCACAACTGTTTTTCTTTGTTAGTTTTTTGCATAATATTGAACATACCAGCAGTCAGTGGAGGATCGGGGGACCGGGGCAGTAGGGGGCACCCATGTGGGTTTGTGCCTAGGGCACCAAGATGGCTTAATCCGGCCCTGCCCGCAGTTGTGTTTCGAAGACGGTGTACGGGATTACGAACTGCCTTAACCACAGAGCCGGCGATAATACTAATAGTTAGAGAAAACAGATAAAGGAAATAGTAAAAAGAAGTAAGAAAGGTGTGACTTCGGTTAACATTGGCGGGACGCTAGGACACAGGATACAGCCGACGATTCTTATTTTTATAGTCCGTACCGTGTGGGGTTGGTGATCATGTCTGTCCACAGCCCTCTGTTTCGAATGGTTCCTCTTATTTCTAATACCGATCTTCCATTTTTTCCCCCGCGTTTCCATCCTGTTTAAGGATATTGCGGTCAACACCAGCATCTTTCAGCTGTATGTTGATTCCTAGGCTAGATTACGCTCATCAGCACGCCACGACTTTCTGAGCGACCGGCTCCATACTCTCATAAGTCACTTTTGTGATTCGAACCACTGCTAATTCTCGTCGCGTCACGTGACGAGAGTATTCGGGGTTAGCGGAGAAAGCTACTAACACCTCGGCCATGGAGCCGGCGATCTTCTTCCATGCAATGATGAAACTGTTCAGCATCTTTTCTCTTGGTCTCCACTCTACATCTCTTCCCCGTTCGCTTGTGACGATATACTCCAGCTCTCCCTTTCTCATGACATGTTCAAAGAACGTGGACGTTTCTCTTCTGACGCTTTTAACCAGTTCTCATTGTGAGTTAACTTCTTTCATAATATCTTCATTACTCTTTCTATCCGTCTACGGTGTTCTTATCACTATTCAATGAAACCACATCTCTGCACCCTCCATAATTTCTGACTTTTCTGCTTGTCAGCAACTTGCTTGCTACAGGTCTTACAGGACTCCCCTACTTTTGCACCGCACGAAATAACAACTCGTGTCATTTGCAAAAGGAATGCAATTTATTTAGAGCTGGCAATTTATAAGCTCTGCGAGCGGTATGCTTCATTGACATTAAACAACATGGATGTAATGAAGTGGTGAGAAATGATACTAGTAATCACAATCTAAATCTAAAGCCTAATATTAACTATTGCCTAGAAACTTATAGCATTTTGTCAAGAACACGTCTACTCTCTAATCGTCTCCAGTCGGGTCTGTCCACACGCTACACATTGCGTGGTCAAGCACGGACGCTGTCTCCTCCGTGCATTAGCGAGTCTTGCGTGCATCAAGTCCCAAGCACGCTGGCTCGTGAACTTGAGTAACCGGGTACTCCACGGTTACTCGTAAGGCCAAGCTTCCCAATGGCTTGGGGAAGCCCTCGCTCACCTGTCCTTATTGCTCCCTTGGTTGACACAAATGTGTCCCCTGGTGAAGCTATTTATAGCGCTGGTGTCTCTCCTGTCTGGTGTCTCCCTACTAGACTTGTCTTAACTCTTATTAACTCTCTAACCCCTTATTGGAGATTCTGACAGGCTCCCCTCCCCTCTGTGAAGTGTTACATTCCTTTAACTCATGTTTGTAACACGTATGGTCACAAAGAAAAATTGGATGTCCAATTTTGTCAGAGATCCAATAAGTTGTAAATCTCTCGTTTGGGGATAGAACAACTCTCTTCTTCCTTTAATCACACTGTTCTATCTTTTCACTCGGCTAATTGAGTAGCCCTTGTATCAGTTTAGTTGGTTCTCTAGATATCTTTGGGAATTGTTTTGAACCGGATCCGTTGTCTTATGACTTATGTCCTGGCTTCCGTCGTTTGACCCTATGTCTTTTGACTTTCACCCGTTGACTTCTGTCTGACCTGTCCTCATATTGCCCGAAATCACAACCCAAATACAAGTTGACTCTGTTATGAGTGCAACACATGAGCATAAAATGTTCATGTTCCCATTAATATCACCTCCAACTCGTATACATACAGTTCTACTCTTCACCTTCTCGCTTCCGCTCGTGAAAAGCTATTTTCAATGTTATATTAAGGTTTTTAAGAAGTTATTGTGTCCCCTGAATTTAAGTTGTTGTTCTTTGAAACAAATAGTGTGTGCAACTTTTATGTGTTTGTTTTCCTGTTTGTTTGCGTGTTTCCTAATAAACTACAGTGTACCTAACTTGCTAACCTGTGTATGCGTTAGTGTATAAAATGTGTGTATTCCTTCGAGCGCCGTAAATCGGTTTATTGTGGTTACAAATGTTTGTTATTCTTATTTATGACCACAACCCCGTTCAAGATGCTCAAAGTATATTCCCTATCTAATCTATTAAAGTATGGCAGTAACACACATAAAAACCTTGACAACACATTGGTTATACAGATGACACAGACAAGTCACAACAAGACGTTTTCAGCGGTGAAAAAACATTTGCCGCTACCTTTCTCTCTCACTTTCTTTCCATGTTTACTAATTTTCACATTCTCTCCTCTCATTTATACCTCTTTCATACATCTTTCATTCGCTTTCATACTCTCGCTTTGTTAAAACATTCACTCGTCATTAAAATATGTTTCATAGCATCAAATAAATGAACATTACATATTTACAATAAAAGATTGGCTGAATTAGAGGTATTCACGCCAAATGACTGTGCTGTTTGTTTGCACGTGTCATGCCTATACAAAATATACACGGTTGTGAGGATGGTTTGTCACCGATCCTGTACTAGTAACTAATATAATTTGGTGCTCTGTTTTAAATTATCCTAAGGGAAATAATCTAACTAATTAATTTCATTTAAGAGAATTGAGTTAACTACCTTAAAGTGTTATTTGTAAATGAAATGATGTTAATTCCTAACTGGTTGGGTTAGTTTAGAAATGATCTTTTAGATACATGAATTTATAAATGATTATGATTATGCGGTGATAAACTAATGTAATATCTAACAATTGTATTTCTATTATTGGTGTTACATTAAATGGGTTATTAACTAAATGATGGTGATTTCTAACTACCACGTGACATAAATAAAGTTATATATGCATTTGAACATTTTGCAATTCAATTATTCATAGAAAAATGAAGTTATGTGTACTGTTAATAAAATTATATATATATATATATATATATATATATATATATATATATATATATATATATATATATATATATATATATATATATATATATATATATATATATATCACAGTTACATTTCTATATCTAATTACACTAACTGAAGTCCTCCTTTCCGGTGTGAAGATGGAGCAATGTTCTTTGTAGACTATTCTTATAACATAGTTCATTTCGACAAAGTCTTCTATGCTCTCCTTCATGGATAGTGTATAAATATAGTTCCCTACTAACTTATGTAGGTTCACAGCTAACACTTCAACGTTAATATAGCTTATGTGTGTGTCAGCGCATGTTACTTCTGCGTCTGTTCGTTTCACTCTTCATGGCACTGTTACTTTCACACCGTTTACATGTTTGGCGATGATAACGCACTTACAGTGTATCTTAATCACCACATACGGCACTGATTTACTTAACATTTACAGTGTCACTGATTCTGGTGATCTCTGGTCGATATTTTCCTGTAAATCAGGTATTTCAATGGTTGACGGTCGACTCAAAGTGTCTGCCAAAGAGTTCAATCTTCCCTTTAAGTGTTGGATAGTAAATGTGTAGTTCTGCAGAATCAAAGCCCACCTGTAGACTCTGTTATTATGGGGAATGCCAGACTGCATCACAGACAATGGAGAATTGTCGGTTTCGATCACAAACTGTGCTCCTGCCAAAAATCTATGAAATTTCTTAACACAATAGATTAAGCTGAGGCCCTCCAATTCTGATGCTGAGTATCTGGATTCAGCAGGGCTAATTTTCCGACTTACGTACATTACTGGGTGGAACTTCCCTTCGTAGAACTGTCCTAGTATCCCAGATATGGAGATAGCACTCGCATCTATACGTAAAAAATAGGTAAGGTTTGGATTAGGCAAACGCAGGATAGGTGGAACGCTAAATAGGTATTTCAGTTTTGATAACGCGCTAATTAATCCTGCATCTTGTACAGATAATTTAGCCGAAGCTTTTAAGATGTTAGAAAAAACACTGGTGATTTCCGCCAGATTTGGAATAAATTTACTATAGTAGTTTACCAGACCCAGTAAACTTCGGACCTGTTTCTTGGTCGTTGGCATTGTCAAATTCAGAATCTTGGTGACGATTCTGTCATCTGTTCTTAATTGGCCTCTGCATATGGTATGACCTAGGAAGTCAATTTGTTCCATGCCCAACTCTACTTTGGTAGGCTTGACTGTAAGCCCAAATACTCGCAACCTGTCGAAGACTTGTTGTAGTTTCAGTAGGTGTGATGTCCAGTCTTCCGTATGAATACATATGTCATCTATATATGTAGAAATATTGGTCATCCCATGGAGAAGATCCCTAGTTAGACGGACGAAAGTTGCTGGAGCGTTACGAAGGCCAAATGGAAGAAAGCGCCACTCATATAGACCTAAAGGAGTGGAGAAAGCTGTTAAAGGAATAGAATTTAATTGCATCGGGACCTGCCAATAACCTTTCGTGAGGCCAAATCCTCGCATGCTGGGATTGGTTCAGCATCAATTTTGGTTATTTTGTTTAAACGGCGATAATCGACGCAGAGTCGAATAGTTGAGTCCTTTTTGGCGACAAGGACGATAGGGAAAGAATACTCTGACTGAGATTTCTGAATAATTCCACTCGACTCGAGAGATAGTAATTCTTTGTCGAGGTTCGACCTATAGTTTAGAGGGATGGAATACGGTCGACACTTGATTGGTGTGTTGTCAGTCAGAATAATAGAATGTTCTATTCTGTCTGTCTTTCCTGGGATGTCGGAGAAAATGTCTCTGTATTCCGTCACTAATTCTATCATCTGTCGTCGTTGATCGTCTGTAAGTTTAGTTTCTATCTTTATGCTGTCAATGGTCGCAGTCGTGTCTACAGTAGGGACTGGTAATTCCATCTCGTCTTCGTCTGTCTCGTTTAATACTGTTGTGGTACTAGCTGCGTGTGTTGTTACCTAGCTAAGTGTGTTTGCGTTGTCGCTGTCGTGTGTCGCCCTACCTAGTGAAGTTGTGTTGTGTACATCTGTCATCCGATTACTTGGTGTTGGTGCATCTTGTTCGACTGTCTGTTGTTCTTGTCGTGAGAAGTATGGTTTCAGCATGTTGATATGAAATATCTTTAATTTTCCTTTTATCGATATTTCATAATCGACATCTGATATTTTATGTTCAACGTTGAATGGCCCTTGCCAAGATGTTAGTAATAAATTACGTTTATCAGGTAGTAGAAGCAAAACCTTCTGATTTGGTTCAAGGTGTATAGTTTTAGCACCCTTATTTGCATAGTCGCGGTACATCTGTCCTTTCCTCTCCAAAGATGCCTTGGCTATTACACACGCTTTCATTATTCTATCGCGTGTCTCCGTTACCATCTCATACAGTGTTACTGCTGTTGGATTGTCTGGTAAGCTAGTAATTAGCTGATGGTAAATGGTTAGGGGTCCTCGAGGGTTCGCCCCATAAACTAACTCAAAAGGTGAGAAACCCGTACTCGAGTGCGGAATTTCTCTATGGGCGAATAGCACTGCTGGCAATAGTGTGTCCCAATCAGATGGGTTCTCCGCTGTTACTTTAGCCAGCATGTGTTTGAGATCCCCGTTAATTTTTTCTATGATCCCGTTGCTCATTGGGTGGTACGGGGTACAGAAATGCTGCTCTATTCCTAACAATTTTGTTAAGGCTTGCGTAGCAGCCGAAATAAACTGCGTTCCCCGATCCGATAAAATAGATCGTGGGAAGCCAAAACGAGAAAATATGTGCAAAAATACATTTGCCACATCTTTGGAGGTGATGTATTTTAGTGGAATAGCTTCGATCCACTTGGTGCATAGATCCACGAGAGTAAGTATGAATCGGTTTCCTTTGCTTGACACCTGATTTAGGGGTCCAACAATATCGACCGCTACACACTCAAATGGTCTAGATGCTAATAATGACCGTTGAACTTCGGCCGTCACATGTTTTCCCTTTCGTACAAGATGTTGACAAATAGTACACGAACGACAGAAATTTTTTATGTCAGTACAGAATTTAGGCCAGTAGAAGTGTGACAAAATTCTGGCTCGCGTTTTGTCATATGCCAAATGTCCAGCAAACGGTGACTCATGTGCGATCTTTAGCACATTTTGTCGGTATGTTACAGGTAACACCGTCTTCTGAATTTCATGGTTATTATTTGTGTAATAACGCATGAGAATTCCGTTATGTTTCTAAAATACCAAGATGCATTTTTAGTCACTTTCGCTCGCTCACCTAACAATTTAAAATAAGGTGCGATAGTTTGGTCGGTGCTTTGTGCCTCGATAAATTTCTGTCGAGTAGTGTTGGTATCGGCACCACTTGGTGTTAATAGCTGTAGCATTTCATTCTGTAAGTCAGTATAGTGTGTTTGTGTATCTGACCTAGTTACAGCGTTAGCCATGTGTGTATGTTTCCAGGCTCTTATGTCGTCGTCTGTACATTGTTTCGATGACTCTAGGCATCCTAAAATGAGATCCGTGCATGGATCTTGTAGGATTGCGCAAGTAAATGTGCCGGTAAGGAACGGGGTATTGATATGCGCTTTTGCCAGTGGGTATTTCTCAATGGTTCCAGAGAAAGTACGGCATTTGACAAATTCACCCGTGTAATCTTCTAGTCTAACAAGTTCTTTCCTTAAACCAAGTAGAGTGCTCCCGCTATCAATTAAACATTGGCATGGTTGATCATTGACCAGTGCATCGTAGAACTTAAGTTTACCTCTGGAGGCACTAGCTGCGTTAGCATCTTCATTTGAACATGGTATTACGTGCCCACATTTTAATTTACCATCCGCATGAAACTGGTGACATATGTCACATTTCTTAAAGTCTAATATGTCTGTTACCACTGCTACACTCTCCCATTCACTCGTTGGCAACACATTCACAAGTTCCGAATCAATGTCACTCTCATCGTCTGATGACGTATCGATGAGTGCTGCATTATTTGCCTTCATTCGTTGTCTACCAAGACATTTATTACTATAGTGGCCATAGCTGGAACAAAAGTAACATTTAACAGCACGTTTAAATGACGTTCTTCTGCTTTCTTGCTTCTTTAACACTGCTTCTAAGTGTGAAGGGTATGCTGGGTTTTTATCACACATAGAGTAGCTAGGATGAAACAAACTACAATATCCACATCGAGGTGGCTTCTGATATGGTTTGTCCTTCTTACGGTAATCTTTCTGATTGTAAGATCTATCAGGTACCTTGTTTGCAAAAGCAGTGATTTCTGTATCATTTGTTGTAGATTTAAATATGTCCCGATTATATGAAAAATATGCTGACCCCCGTTTTTCTAATTGCTGGATGGATTCAATATCTGACTGTTGGAGAAACTTCGCAAAAGGGGTAGGAACGGTAGATATCACCTTGTCCATTACTATAAGATCATCTAATTTTTCATAGTTGTTACCCACTTTCGCCGCCCTAGTCCACTTTTTAAATGTGCTCTGTACGTTAGAGATGTAGTCTGAGAAGGTTTCAGTTGCTTTTGGCTTAATTTGGGAGAACTGAATTTGGTACCCAGTGGCGTCTAAAAGAAAGTGTTGCATGATCCTATCGTGAATGTACTGATAATTGTTCCTTAGCTCTGTAGGTATGGATTCTATTACTTTTAACGGCTCCCCACTGAGGTTTCTCATGTAGATCATTGCCCAGTCATCCAAAGGTATTTTCTGAGTCTTTAGTTGGGATTCTATATTCTCAGTCCATGCACTAATTGAATCCCCTACACTATATGGTTTGATAAGGCCTTTATACTTACTAAATTTGTTCTGTTCTTCTTGGCTCTTTTGTTTGCTAGAGGCTATCTGTATGTTTGAATCTACCTCTATTTCCTTCATCTTTAATTTAGTTTCTGACTCTACTTGTATATGCTTTTGTTTGGTGGCTTCCTCGACTTCTTTCATTTCTTTTTGGTGTTGTCTTCCTAGTGCTCTTTCGTCTCTCTCTAGAGCAGATTTTCTTTCTGTTTCTTCTCTATGTCGAGCTATTTCTTCTTTATACTTTTGATCCGCCCACTTCTCTAACTTCTCTCCAGTGTGGCCCATTTCTTTACCTGCCTGGATACAATCACTTAGTGATGCCATTTTGTGTCTTAATGTTAGTTCAAAATGATATCACAGTAATATTTACACAATGGTTTGTACTTATGTGTTAGTAAATATACATCTTTACTGAAAAAGAAGATGCATGATTAATTTAGAGCATACAAAAAATTCTGAAAATATACTCATCTAATTCTTTGGAAAATACGGTTCTTGGGATGTTCCACCGCTGTCTTCCACACTCACAAAATGATTGACTTGATAACACAATGGATGCTTCTGTTTAGTAGAGCATCAAAAATTTAGACACATGCATATGAGATAAATACAAATTTATCTTTCATGCGGCTGATGAATGAAAAAATGTGATAGATAATGATAAATGGTGTTAATGAATGAATGGTATGATAGTCTGAATGATTGTCATGATTCGTAAGATGATTCGTCGTATGACAGTCGATGTCGTCTTGTCCTCACTTTCTGACTAGTTTGTTATAACTTCGTTCTAGGCTTCAGTTCAGTAGCTAATTTATTTACTGAATATGAGGAATGGTGACATTGATGGCTGTATCACACAAAATGAAATGTACACGATGGTTAGCTTGACCAAATACACTGATGATTGTATACATTTTCATTAATTTCCGTAGAATATCACACTTTCTAACTTAATTTTCGTAGAATTTCACAATTTGTAATTTAATTTTGCTTCATTGTGGTTCAAGCTCCACAAATGGTCTGATCGTAATAATTCACAAGAGAAAATTATTTCTGCCATATATGCAAACAAATTTACATTACTTTCAAATATTTTAACACAGCAATGATGTTGAATCGTGCTTGTTGAAGATGGTTCAGAACTTTCTGATACCAACAGCCTGTTGACGTTGGTTCAGTGACTTCTGACACCAATTGGGGTCCTGCCTGTCAGCAACTTGCTTGCTACAGGTCTTTCAGGACTCCCCTACTTTTGCACCGCACGAAATAACAACTCGTGTCATTTGCAAAAGGAATGCAATTTATTTAGAGCTGGCAATTTATAAGCTCTGCGAGCGGTATGCTTCATTGACATTAAACAACATGGATGTAATGAAGTGGTGAGAAATGATACTAGTAATCACAATCTAAATCTAAAGCCTAATATTAACTATTGCCTAGAAACTTATAGCATTTTGTCAAGAACACGTCTACTCTCTAATCGTCTCCAGTCGGGTCTGTCCACACGCTACACATTGCGTGGTCAAGCACGGACGCTGTCTCCTCCATGCATTAGCGAGTCTTGCGTGCATCGAGTCCCAAGCACGCTGGCTCGTGAACTTGAGTAACCGGGTACTCCACGGTTACTCGTAAGGCCAAGCTTCCCAATGGCTTGGGGAAGCCCTCGCTCACCTGTCCTTATTGCTCCCTTGGTTGACACAAATGTGTCCCCTGGTGAAGCTATTTATAGCGCTGGTGTCTCTCCTGTCTGGTGTCTCCCTACTAGACTTGTCTTAACTCTTATTAACTCTCTAACCCCTTATTGGAGATTCTGACACTGCTAATTATCCACGATTTGCATTCATATCTCAGGATTGACAGATAGCTACTGTTATGCAAACCCTAATGATTTATACTTTTTCCCAAAACAGGAAAATGGTGAAATGGTTGCCATCAAGAAATTCAAGGACAGTGAAGGTAAGTACATCGTTGTTCGTTATTTCTTGTGTAAAGGTGACATGGGGCGCGTTAGTTGGGTTGATAGGAAGCTACGCTAATAATGTCGGACAAGAGTTCGACGCCTTGGTTCGTCGCTCGTCAACACAGGAAAAACTGGCTCCCTCCGTGCATCCTGGTCTACACAATGTGATGACGCAGTCACATCACAGATCCATTGGAGGTTCCCGCTCTTTTCTGTAAAGGCTGCCTGTGTGATTTTGACCCTATGATCCTATCGCTCGTTGAGTGACAACTAGTCAGTAAAAAAACTATGCACTAGCACCGTGTACCCATCAAGACATGTTGGGGTGTCACAATTTCCAAGTAACTGTGAACAATAAGACCGTAGTAGTATGGACTACGCTTGAGTTCAAAGCCAGCGATTGAAAAAGAAAAAAAGAAAGAAATATAACTAAATTAGGGTTTTCCGGGACAGTTCTGATGTTTCAATGAAATAATACACTGTCCCGAAAAAATCAGTTTCGGGATGCCAATTTGTCCCGGTTTGCCCCTGTCAAATGAAAGTTTTTATTACATTGAATCATTGAACTTATTCTCTATTTTCAGTTGGTAGAATTGTTTTAGTTGTGACTAAGACTAAAAACTGAATTTATCAAGCAAGCGCTGCATTTCAGAAAATCAATATTATCTTATGCAATTAGTCACGATCATCTAATGTCAGAAAGAGAGTGCTGAAATATTGTATATAACTTGTTTTGGTGTATTGAAGTCAACAATGGAACGTCTCATCTCATTTCATCATGTTCCTCTTGTACCTTGCGGTGTCGAGGTGAAGTATAAACTTCGTGAGAGTGCCCGATTATGGGCTTCGTATATCGACATTCCCATGGATTCTGCTATCCCTTCCGTCCAACGTTTACGTGGTCGGCCTCTTCCTCTGTTTCCATCTGGTCTGTACATCATTGCTTGTTGTGGCATGCTGTTGACTGGTAACCTACTTGCATGGCCAAACCATTTGACTTTCTGCTTTCTAATAAAATCTAGTGCTGTTTTAACCCCCACTTTAGTCCTGATTTCTTCATTTCTGATCTTATCTCTTCTTGATACGTTGAGTATTCTTCTCAGGAACCTAATTTCTGTTGTTGTGATTTTTCTTTTCTCTTTTTCTGTCATTGTCCAGGTTTGGCATTGGTAGCACAGAGTTGGTAGGAAGATTGTCTTGTAAAGTGCTCTCTTAGTAGTTATTGATACATGTTTGTTCTTTAGTATTGGTGCTATTTGTCCAATGAGTTGGTTTGCCTTATTGCATCTATTTTCGATCTCGTCTTCTGATCTGCCATTTGATGATATTATACTTCCTAGGTACTTGAAACTCTTTACTTGTTTCAAGGGATGTTCGTTTAGGTGAATTGTTGTTGTTTGTTCTTCTTTAGTTATAGCCATTACCTATGTTTTGCTTGTGCTAATTTTCATGTTATGTTCCCTACACATTTCGTTTAGACTATTCATGTGGTCTTGTAATTCAGCTTCTGATTTTGCTATTAGTGCTTGGTCGTCCTCAAACAGGAGTTCTCTAATGGTTAGATTTGCAGATGGTTCTTCTTCTGTGTTCTCGTCATGCAGTATTCTTGCTGTCTCTGCTTGGCTGGTTTCTTTACATATGTTGTCTATATATGTTATGAACAAGAGAGGGGACAGGACACAACCTTGTCGTACTCCAGATCTTATGGTGAAGGGTTCCGAGTGTCCTCCAGTTGCTCTCACTATGTATTCACTGTTGTTGTATAAACTTCTACATAGGTTTGTTAGATGTGTACTCACTCCATACTGTTTAAGGATTTCCCACAACATGTTTCTATCTACTCTATCGAATGCCTTTTCTTGATCGACAAAGGCTAAGTAGAGTGTTTAATTGAATTCGATTGATTTTTCTATAAGTTGTCTAAGAGAAAAAATGGCATCTGTGCATCCTTTGTTTTTCCTAAATCCAAGTTGCGTTTCACTTTCACAATGGAACGTAAATAAACAAATTAGGAAGAGCTTGAAAGCAACTGCGACGTGTTTCCAAAGGGAATGTTGCGAATACCTTGGACTGCCAAAGTAACTAACCACGATTGCCTGAAAGAGGCTAGTGAAGATAGACCATTATATACAACTATAAGCCCGAGACAAACCGCTTTCTGTGGTCACCGAGAAGAGAGGCATTGGGAAACATCGTGACTACTGGAAAGATAAGTGAGAGAAGAGGCAGGAACAAATCGAGAGAATTGATGCTGGATGGACTGAGACGGTGGTAAGCAGGAAATTCACCAACAGAGTAGATCAGGAACACCAAGGGCATACATCTGCAGGGAGACGTAAAATCCTACGCCAGTTGACAGGGCACATGATGATGATGATGATGATGATGATGATGATAAGAGTCAATATTAATTTGTATAACATCTTTGATTATAATATAAACGTCCCGGTTGTTCAGTTACATGATGTGGCAAATCTTGTGTAATACCAATCATCCACAGCACCTGTACTGGAGTAGTGATATCTGATCGGTCTTATAGAATCATGGCCAATGTTTATTTAATTAGTAAAAGGCGGGCGGGCTTTTTTGTACACCTAATTATGTTTGTGAACTCGTGAGATTGAACGTTTGATTAGCCCAGACGACCGCGGAGGAAGGTGGGAGTGAACTGGTTTTGTGACGTGATAATTGTTGTTACTTGTGACGTGGGTAGATGTAGTTTATTGACGTTGTGACGTATGTAGTAGCAGTATTGTGTGGTTGTGACGTGGATAGATGTAGCTTATTGACGTTAAGACTTGGGTAGTAGCATGTTTGTGTGGTTGTGACGTGGATAGATGTAGATTATGTACGTTAAGGCTTGGGGAGTATGATGTTTGTGTGGTTGTGACGTGGATAGATGTAGTTTATTTACGTTAAGACTTGGATAGTAGCATGTTTGTGTGGTTGTGACGTGGATAGATGTAGATTATTTACGTTAAGGCTTGGGGAGTAGGATGTTTGTGTGGTTGTGACGTGGATAGATGTAGATTATTTACGTTAGACTTTGGCAGTAGCATGTTTGTATGGTTGTGACGTGTATAGTTGTAGCTTATTGACGTTAGACTTGGGTAGTAGCATGTTTGTGTGGTTGTGACGTGGATAGATGTAGATTATTTACGTTAAGGCTTGGGGAGTAGGATGTTTGTGTGGTTGTGACGTGGATAGATGTAGATTATTTACGTTAAGGCTTGGGGAGTAGGATGTTTGTGTGGTTGTGACGTGGATAGATGTAGCTTATTTACGTTAGACTTTGGCAGTAACATGTTTGTATGGTTGTGACGTGGATAGATGTAGATTATTTACGTTAAGGCTTGGGGAGTAGGATGATTGTGTGGTTGTGACGTGGATAGATGTAGTTTATTTACGTTAAGACTTGGATAGTAGCATGTTTGTGTGGTTGTGACGTGGATAGATGTAGTTTATTTACGTTAAGACTTGGATAGTAGCATGTTTGTGTGGTTGTGACGTGGATAGATGTAGATTATTTACGTTAAGGCTTGGGGAGTAGGATGTTTGTGTGGTTGTGACGTGGATAGATGTAGCTTATTTACGTTAGACTTTGGTAGTAGCATGTTTGTGTGGTTGTGACGTGGATAGATGTAGATTATTTACGTTAAGGCTTGGGGAGTAGGATGTTTGTGTGGTTGTGACGTGGATAGATGTAGCTTATTTACGTTACGACTTGGATAGTAGCATGTTTGTGTGGTTGTGACGTGGATAGATGTAGATTATTTACGTTAAGGCTTGGGGAGTAGGATGTTTGTGTGGTTGTGACGTGGATAGATGTAGTTTATTTACGTTAAGACTTGGGGAGTAGGATGTTTGTGTGGTTGTGACGTGGATAGATGTGGCTTATTTACGTTACGACTTGGATAGTAGCATGTTTGTGTGGTTGTGACGTGGATAGATGTAGATTATTTACGTTAAGGCTTGGGGAGTAGCATGTTTGTGTGGTTGTGACGTGGATAGATGTAGTTTATTTACGTTAAGACTTGGGGAGTAGGATGTCTGTGTGGTTGTGACGTGGATAGATTTAGTTTATTTACGTTAAGACTTGGGGAGTAGGATGTGTGTGTGGTTGTGACGTGGATAGATGTAGTTTATATACGTTAAGACTTGGGGAGTAGGATGTTTGTGTGGTTGTGACGTGGATAGATGTAGCTTATTTACGTTAAGACTTGGGGAGTAGCATGTTTGTGTGGTTGTGACGTGGATAGATGTAATTTATTTACGTTAAGACTTGGGTGGTAGCATTTGTGTGTGGTTGTGACGCGGATAGATGTAATTTCGTGTGGTTTTGACGTGAATTGATGTAGTTTAATGACGTTGTGAGTGGTTAGTTGTAGTTTATTGTCCTTGTGACGTGGATAGATGTAGTTTTGTGTGGTTGTGACATGGATAGATGTAATTCATTCTTGTTGACTAAACTCGTTGTGACGTGGACATATTTCGTGTCATTATAACGTGGATTGCTGAGTTTCTTGTCGTTATGACGTGGATTGCCAGGTTTCTTGTCGCTACGACCTGTCTTGCTGGGTTTCTTGTCGTTATGTCATGGACTGCTGGGTATCTTGTCGTTATAACGTGGAGTGCTCGGTTTCTTGTCGTTATAACGTGGATTGCTGGGCTTCTTGTCGTTATGACGTGGATTGCTGGGCTTCTTGTCGTTATGACTTGGATTGCTGGGTTTCTTATCGTTATAACTGTGGATTGCTGGGTTTCTTATCGTTATGACGTGGATTGCTGGGCTTCTTATCGTTATGAAGTTGATGGCTGGATTTCTTGTCGTTATGATGTAGGTTTCTGGATGATTCCCCGTTGTTGTGGCATGGTTATCCGGAGTTTCTGTTTGTTGTAACGTGAGCAGTTTACTTTTTTCGCGTTGTGGCGCGGATAACATTATTAGCCTGTCACTCTGATTTGTTAGCAGGTGTCACATATTGTGACTTGAGTATCTGGCTATCACAATTTTCTGGGAATTGTCTGGCAAGGAACTGATCACACGACCTCATTATGGCATGGCCTAGAATATATGAAGTTGTTCATACCCCAGGAGCTGCTGGTCGAGTGGCTAGAATGCCGGGCTCTCCTTCGGGAGACCCGGGTTCGAATTCTCGGTAAGGCGTGGAATTTGTTTTCTGTCTAGGGCAAAAAGAAAACTCTAGCCTGCACAGTTCCCGTCGACTACGCTAGCCACGTGGCACTAATTCCACAGGCTTAAGTCCCCCTGTCCTACACCACAAGGTACTATAGGCAGTAAATGACGGTCTTTTGACGAAAAAAGTGTCCCAGTGGCACGAAATGGAATATTGCGTGGATAGCAAATCCATTACGTGGAAAATCCGAATCCAAAGCTCACTATGTGGGTGTCATCAAAGGTGGAAAAAGTGTCCTAGTGGCACGAAATGGAATATTGATTGGATAGCAAATCCATTACGTGGAAAGTCCGAATCAAAAGCTCACTGTGTGGATGTTATCTGCAAACTGCATTCTTCTGGTTTCCGGAGGAACAGCCTATGGTGAACGGAAGGCCCAATATACGGAAGTGAGGCTAAGCAGCCATGCGCAGGGCGTGACGATTCCTTGGGTGAGCCCAGTACCAGAGCGCTAAGTGTCGGCTCTGCAATTATGGAAGCCTCCTTGGATGGCGGAGAATGCCCATAGTCTGCCCCTGCCTTCCCCTGAGGGCTGACCCTTATGTCTTCGGCTGTTCTAAATGGGCCAGCTGGGATGGGGGAATAACACCACAACAGTGAGAGTCAAACGTCTTAAGAAACCCCTGGGAAGGTTAACCCGGTCAACAAATGCCCGCAGAAGTCATATGTATCGGCCTAACGGCGCAAGAACTCAGCTGTGCTGTAAACAGGCACAACGCAATCACGTCCAAAAAAGAAAAAAAACAACTCCGGATGAACGAAGAAGAAGAAGAAGAAGAAGAAGAAGAAGAAGAAGAAGAAGAAGAAGATGAAGAAGAAAGAAGAAGAAGAAGAAGAAAATACCCCAGTAGCATTGTTTGCCACAGGACCGCCTTTACCGTTGTAAGATCCCACCATCTCCATGGTCCACATCGCTACAACATCTGCTGCATCAATGCAAACAATGAGAATTGTTTTTTTGCTCGCTTTGAACTTAAGCATAGTTACATACTTGCTACAACTTCTAGTGCATTGGCTTGATTTTTGCGTGTGGGTTAGCTTTCTCTATTACCAATCTCCCTCTGCATCAGGTGAACCCACTCCGAGTTCTGAGGTACTTGTAATTTACGTCCCCAAGTCAAGGACGAGAAGTCAACATTTTAGTTCTACTGACCCATGCAGGTCAGGTGACCCTCTGCATCAGGTGAACCCACTCCGGGTTCTGAGGTACTTGTAATTTACGTCCCCAAGTCAAGGACGAGAAGTCAACATTTTAGTTCTACTGACCCATGCAGGGGTTGACCCCGTTACCTTGGCAACAACATACCGGAGGTTTAAAAGCCAACACTCTTATCCATTCGTCCATGCTGGCCTCCACATAGAATGTTATAATGGTGACTCCAAGACTGCCCAAAATACAACATATCCAGGCAAACTTTCTGGCCTAGAGAGATGACAGTGGAAGATAAACTCTATGGTAACTAAGAAAGACAGTTAAATTCATAAAGAGACAACAATGCAGTTATAGACATATTTCAAGCGAACGAAAGAAGAAGAAGAATAATGGTGATGGTGATGATAATTGTGGTGGCGAAGATGGTGATGGTAGTGGTTGTAATAGTGGTAGATTAGTTGATGATAGTGGTGATGGTGGTAATGATGATGATGATAATGGTGATGATGATTGTGGTGGTAATGATGATAATAATGATGGTGATAATCATTGTGGTGGTAATAATGATGATGATGATAATGGCGATGATGATTGTGGTGGTAATGATGATAGTGATGATAATAATGATTGTGGTGGTAATGATGATAATGATGATTATGATATTGGTGTTGATTGTGGTGGTAATTATGATAATGATGATGATGATTGTGGTGGTAATGATGATGATGATAATGACAATAATTATTGTGGTGGTAATGATGATGATAATGATGGTGATAATGGTGGTAATGACTGTGGTGGTAATGATGATTGTGACGACGATGATAATGTTGAAGATGATTGTAGTGGTAATGATGACAATGATAAAGATGATGATGATTGTGGTGATAATGATGATGATATGATGAAGATGATAATGGTGATGAATCTATATTTTGTGATCAGAGAATGAAGAGGTGAGACACACAACCATGAGGGAACTGAAGATGCTTCGAACTCTTAAACAGGAAAACATTGTGGACCTGAGGGAAGCCTTCAAACGCAAGGGGAAACTTTATCTTGTGTTTGAGTATGTTGACAAGGTAACTTTGATAGGGGCAGCTTTATGTTTGAGTATGTTTACAAGTTAACATTGACAGGGGGAAACTTTATCTTGTGTTTGAGTATGTTGACAAGGTAACTTTGACAGGGGAAACTTTATCTTGTGTTTGAGTATGTTGACAAGGTAACTTTGACAGGGGGAAAACTTTATTTTGTGTTTGAGTATGTTGACAAGTTAACATTGACAGGGGGAAACTTTATCTTGTGTTTGAGTATGTTGACAAGGTGACTTTGACAGGGGGAAAACTTTATCTTGTGTTTGAGTATGTTGACAAGGTAACTGTGATAGGGGAAACTTTATCTTGTGTTTGAGTATGTTGAAAGGTGACTTTGACAGGGGCAGCTTTATGTTTGAATATGTTTACAAGTTAACATTGACAGGGGGAAACTTTGTCTTGTGTTTGAGTATGTTAATAAGATAACTTTGACTTTGGGAAACTTTATCTTGTGTTTGAGTATGTTGACAAGGTAGCATTGACAGGGGCAACGTTATGTTTGAGTATTTTGACCAGGTAACATTGATGAGCAACAACTTTATCTTGTATTTGAGTATATCACAACTTGACTTTGATAAGGTAAAACTTGTTTGAGTATATGGAAAAAAATTATGTTAACCAAGGTAAACATTATGTTTGAGTACGACAAGGTATAACATTGACAAGGGGCAACCTTATCTTGTACAAGGTGTATTTTTAACGATTGCGCAGTGTTTGAAAATATTGCCGGTCCAAGTTTTGTATTTACCTATTATGTTGCATGAACTTTACAGAGGTGAATACAAAACTTGGACCGGCAATATTTTCAAACACTGCACAGTCATTAAAAATACACCCTATATTTGAGTGTGTTGACAAAATAACGTTAAACACAGAAAAATTTAATTTATGTTTAGATATGTTGATTACATTAGTTAGTTAGTTAGTTAGTTAGTTATTTAGTTGACAGATCATCCTCATTGCACATCAAACCATTCAGCCCATAAGTGCTAGGATCCCCTCCTCAGTAAATCCCGTAGCGTTTAGCGGCCAACGACTGATAACATAACATTAACAAAGTTAAACTTTTTAACATTATTTTTTACATACATTTTGTAAAATTATTTAAGGTCAGATGGCAGATGGTAGGGACTTTGGTGTAATCGTAATGTGGTGGTGTAATTTTAATGTGTTGGTGTAATTGTAATGTGTTGGTGTAATCGCAATGTTTTGGTGTAATTGCAATGTATTGGTGTAATTGTAATGTGTTGGTATAATCGCAGTGTGTTGGTGTACTTGCAATGTGTTGGTGTAATTGTAATGCGTTGGTGTAATTGTAATGTGTTTGTGTAATCGCAATGTGTTGGTGTAATTGCAATGTGAGGAATCCTTTAGTCTGGCAATGTGCACAGTATACCAGATAGTCAGATTTCAACAGATATTTTACATGGGCAACTGGCAAATTGCAATAGGAACACCAGATGTCCATAAGTACATTTCAAAGATACGTGTAAGTGAGACATGAAAACAGAGAGCAAAGACACAACAACCTGGGAGGAAACAGCTTCTGGCTATACTGTGTGGAGATGTACTGTAAAGAATCATCATGAACTTGGGATATTGAGGCTACTTCCACAAGCAGACAGGAAACATTACAAGGAAAAAGGAATGCCAGATTGTGTGGTTGGAGACTTCCTGTTCAAATGAAGTAGCAACCCATAATCAGAAGTGACTTAGACTTTGATGATTGGCGTTTTAAAAGGCAGTGCTCAACACTGTAGTGAGTGTGTGTACACAATTAAGGTAAAGAAGACTTTTATGCATCTGTATGTGCATTGTGGGTAAATGCTGTTAGCCCCATATTTTTGTAGAACAGTTGGCACTCAAAGGGTGATGTGGTCAGTATTATACCAGCCACTTTTACTTATCCTGAACATATCCTGGTACCCATTTTGGGCTGGGTATGGAGCTATGGTCAGTTTGGAAAAATCTGCGTCGATGAGGATTTGAAGATATGACCTTTGGGCCACCAGGCAAGAGTGCTAGCCACCGCACTATCATGGCTCACAATGAGTGCGTGCATACACAAGACAAACTCTGGAACATGCAGGAGGCATAATTTTATTTTATTTTATACACATTAATAGATCAGAGATGATATTTTGTTGGATTTTTTGCTTTATATTTAGTTGTTTTAAAGTGCTTTGTTAGTAATAAACTTGCTTTTTTTTTTCTGTAGAATATGTTAGAACTGCTGGAGCCACACCAGAATGGTGTTCAGTTTGAACGGGTTCGAAGCCTGACCTACCAGTTGTGCAAAGCTGTTCAGTGGTGTCACGCCAGGAATATCATTCATAGAGGTACGTCTTCTTGGGCTCATGTTTCTGTAGATCTGCAACATCCAGTAGATCTGTAGTATCCAGTAGATTTGCAATATCTGATATATCCACAACATCCAGTAGATCTGTAGTATCCAGTAGATTTGCAATATCTGATATATCCACAACATCCAGTAGATCTGCACTATCCAGTAGATTCACAATATCCAGTAGATCCACAACATGTCAATATATAAATACCCAATATATTCATACTCAATATATACATACTCACTATATACCTTCTCAGTATATACATACTCAAAATTAGTTAGTTGCGGTTCCAACTTCACGGCAACGGGTCATCCCCATATTGCTTCGTTCCTGTGCCAGTGAATATCACACAAAATGGTCCCCACTGCTCTATGTGAACAATGGAATAGACAGGAGTGTCGGCAAGCCAACAGCCCACACAGGTACACTGGGCATAATGCCGCCGCCAGAATGCCAACACAAAAGTCCTCCACGAAAAATACAGTCACCAGAAAGACTTCATTGACCCGGGTTTTATCCCATATGGCTCGGTCTCTTTCCGCAGGGTGACCCACTGAAAGCGCAGCACAAAGCACGAACTCCGTAGCTACAGTGCCGACTCCCAGGAGTCTCCTGAAAAAAGTGCTTGTGAACCAAAAAGGCAAACCAGTCAATCCAGCAACAGCCGGCCGCCATCATTCCGAATACGCAGTTCACGCTAAAAACAACCGTGGACATATGCAAAAGCATTTCACGTGAAATTCACAGCTCACAGTGTCACACCACGCACTCACTCAGTAGCAGGGCGACGGAACCATAGCCTTCTTAGTCGCCTCTTACGACATGCATGGTAGGCAACAGTGTTACTATTCTTTGCTCCCCCGTATGGGCCCCGGCAACACACGGGCGTAACACATTCTCAAAATATACTTACCTAATATTGACCACTTAAAAAAAAACAACTTACCTAATATATTCATACTCAGTATATACATGCTCAATATATACGTACTCAGTATATACATACTCAATATATACTTACCTAATATATATATACTCAGTATATACATACTAAATATATAAGTACTCAATATATACATACTCAATATATTCATACTCAATATATTCATACTCATTTTATACAAACTCATTATATACGTACTCAATATATACATACTCAATATATTCGTACTCAGTCACCAAAAAGATCAGATCCAGGTACAGGAGGCAGAGGTGGCACTGCTGGCATTACCCTCCTAGTCTTCATGACCATATGGTCTGTGTGCTGAGTAAAAGCCACTGTCAAAGCAAATAGCCAGCTACTGGCATATGTGTCAGTGTGGTTAAATATAACTTAGTATTATAGCTAGAAGTTTATATATTTGTGTCAGTGTGGCTAACAATAATTTAGTATTATAGCTAGATGTTCATACATTTGTGTCCATAGAGTTAATTATATTTTGATATTATAGCTGGATGTTCATGTATTTATGTCAAAGTGGCTAAATATATTTGTCTTTGTATCATTTCAGACATCAAGCCAGAAAATCTCCTCATCAGTAAAGATGGCATACTCAAGCTGTGTGACTTTGGTAAGGGTTAACAAACCAGCACATTGTTTTGTCCTTGCTGCCCCTCTAATTTGTCCGCCTGGTGGGTTCCAGACACCAACTTTCTAGTTATGCTATTCTCAGGTGTTCTCGATATATGTTCTGTCTGGTGTCAGGTTCTTTTCCTCACCTCTTGATTCACTGGGATTTCTTCTAGTTCTCTCCTAGAGCTACATGATAATATGCGTTGTTTATGTTTATAAAATTCATTTTACAATGTTTTTTTCCTATGGGAATGTAAACATGCACAGTTGATAAACGAAAGATGAGTTATTGGAAGGGCTGAATGTAAGGCGGGCCTGCATGCCCAATTTGTGACCCTTTGAAAATACAGTTTGTTCGTTCATTCACTAAAGTGAATCTGTCCCGAACTGAACCAGCTGTGGGTCTATGATGTGATAGGGCCGCCACATTTTGTAGGCCTGATTGTATGGAGGAATAAGTGGCCAGTCTTTTTCTCACTTAGCTAGATGACTAATGCATGCATCAAACCCTCGTCCAACCGCTTTCATAACATTCTCAGCATAATTCGCTATCAACAATGTTAGTACACCTATCCCAGACACCAATTACTTAATGTTTATGTTTGTGACTGTATAAATGGCTAATAACTCTAGGATGCCCTGAAAAATGTTACTCTGTTTTTCCTGCAAAGGCCATCAGTGTTGTCAGTAGACGGATTATGTTGCCACAAGATGGTACCATTCTTCAGAGCTTCTCATTTGGTAGGTAGTTGTCATAGGCAGATCCAGTCTCATGTGCTGATAATGCCCAGCCAGTTGTTCCCTTTGCTAAATTATTTCACCAGATGTCTCTTGTGTTGTTATTCTTCCAGTAAATTCTTAGATCTTCTTCTGTTTCTTTTGTTTTGTGGATTCCAGCCAAAAGCCTTACTAGCTGTACTATTCTCAGGTTTTCTAAATGTGTGTCCTATCCAGTGCCAGCGTCTTTTCTTCAGCTCATGTTTCACTGGGATTGGAGTCTGGTGACAGTGATATATCTGAAACCTGTAGAGGAACAGTTACCAACCCAGGTCTTGTGTCAGCCAGTCTGTATTTGCTGTGCTGTATCATGACCTGGATACATGCTAATATGACTCTGAAGATGTGATGTTCCAGTGCTGGTCTTATACATTGCATTAGTGTTAAACATCATCATCATACACCCTGCCAAATCATGTCAGCGCTCATAACTCTCCACATAGTTTGGTGCTTGGTGTTCTGAATCAATTCTACTGCCACCATCTTGGACCATTGAAAATAATTTCTCTGTGTCTGCTTCTGCCTCTTCTACCACTAATATTTCCAGTTGTCATGATGCTCTCTAATCCTCTTTTCTGATTACACAGAACACTGTATTCTCCTTCATATAGGTGTGTACTTTTCTACTTTCATTAGCTTCTTCCAGGCAATCATTCTTAGTTACTCTGGCTGTCCAAGATATTCAAAACATTCATCTCAGAAATCATATCGCTGGTGCCTCCAAGCTCTTCCTAATTTTGTCATTTACAGTCCAAGATTTTCTACCATACAGCAGAACAGGTTCAGTTTACTATTTCAGTAATTTTTTTCTGACATTCAATGGAAGTTAAATATCTTCTTCTTCAGCATTCCGAGCCATTGAGGTTCTTTGCTGCAGATACAGTTGTTGATTCCAGGAAGTTAAATATATAGACCAAAAATACACAGAGAAAAACATTACAGACAGAGACAAGTAAAGTAGGAGAGCTATTGTAGTAACATCAAGAACAGATAAAGAGCCTTTTCCCCACTGTAATTAAAAGCATATCAACTCAACTCTACTCATTGGTAAAATGGTACCAATACTAAAGAACATATTTCATGAGATACTAAAAAGCACTCAAAAACACATTCGTTCTGCCACACACATGCTACCAATGCCAAACTTGGACAATGAAAAAAGAAAAAAAGAAAAGAAAAATTACAACAATGAAAATGAGATTCCTAAGAATAATACTCAACATATCAAGAAGAGAGAAAACCAGAGATGATAAAATCTTTACTTGGGGGTAATAGCAAACAACAAGTGAAATGTTTTGGTCACATAACTAGGCTAACAACTAACAATATACCACAACAAGCAATGATGTATAGACCAAATGGATCCAGAAGAAGCAGCTGACCTTGTAAACGATGGACAGAGTGAATAGCAGAGTCCATGGGAATCTAGATATTGAATCCCATAAATGGGCACTCTCCCACTGGTTATGCTTCACGTCGACAATGCAAGGTACAAGAGGAACAAGATGAGATGATGAGATTAAAAGACAGCTGAAGAAGTCTTGTTACTACCTTTGTAACTATGTATGTTTATATCACTGTTTCAGGTTTTGCTCGTAACATTGCTGGGGGAACAGATGACTTGTTCACGGATTATGTTGCCACAAGATGGTACCGTTCTCCAGAGCTTCTCATTGGGTAGGTATTGTCATAGACAAATCCAGTCTAAGAGTAAGATAACTAATTTAGCTACTGCGCACCTTTGCACTCAGGGCTTCCTCCAGCAATATGGGGGTATTTAGCCACACTGATACAAATACATATACTTTAGCCAAAATACTAAGTTATATTTAGCCACACTGACACAAATACATACACTTCTAGCTTTAATACTAAGTTATATTTAGCCACACTGGCATAAATACATAAACTTCTAGATACAATACTAAGCTATATTTAGCTACACTGACACAAATGTATAAACTTCTAGATATAATACTAAGTTATATTTAGCTACATTGACACAAATACATGAAATTCTAGCTACAATACTAAGTTATATTTAGCTACACTGACACAAATACGTGAAATTCTAGCTATAATACTGTTATATTCGGTTGTGAATTTCCTGGATGACTTTGAGTTGTAACTCTTACATCCAGTGCAAGGACACTCAGGTCATCTGAGAACTGGACAGGGCTGACATCTATCGGAGTGAGTCTTGTCTGGAGACTTTACTTCCAACCCAGTACCAAAGTATCATCTACATAGGGAATGTGTTGCCCATAGGGAATAGGTCGCCCATAGGGAATAGGTCGCCCATAGGAAATGTGTTACCCAAAGGGAATAGGTTGCCCATAGGGAATAGGTTGCCCATAGGGAATAGGTTGCCCATAGGGAATGTGTTGCCCATAGGGAAGGTGTTGCCCATAGGAAATAGGTTCCCCATATGGAATGTGTTGCCCATAGGGAATGTGTTACCCATAGGGAATAGGTTACCCCTAGGAAATAGGTTACCCCTAGGAAATAGGTTGCCCATAGAAAATAGGTTGCCCATAGGAAATAGGTTGCCCATAGTTAATGTGTTGCCCATAGGGAATGTGTTATCCATAGGCAATGTGTTGCCCATAGGGAATAGGTTGCCCATAGGAAATAGGTTACCCATAGGGAATAGGTTGCCCATAGGGAATGTGTTGCCCCTAGGGAATGTGTTACACTTAGGGAATAGGTTGCCCATAGGGAATAGGTTACCCATAGGGAATGTGTTGCCCATAGGGAAGGTGTTGCCCATAGGAAATAGGTTCCCCATATGGAATGTGTTGCCCATAGGGAATGTGTTACCCATAGGGAATAGGTTACCCCTAGGAAATAGGTTACCCCTAGGAAATAGGTTGCCCATAGGAAATAGGTTGCCCATAGGAAATAGGTTGCCCATAGTTAATGTGTTGCCCATAGGGAATGTGTTATCCATAGGCAATGTGTTGCCCATAGGGAATAGGTTGCCCATAGGAAATAGGTTACCCATAGGGAATAGGTTGCCCATAGGGAATGTGTTGCCCCTAGGGAATGTGTTACACATAGGGAATAGGTTGCCCATAGGAAATAGGTTGCCCATAGTTAATGTGTTGCCCATAGGGAAAGTGTTATCCACAGGCAATGTGTTGCCCATAGGGAATAGGTTGCCCATAGGGAATGTGTTGCCCATAGGGAATAGGTTGCCCACAGGGAATATGTTGCCTGTAGGGAATAGGTTGCCCATAGGGAAAGTGTTGCCCATAGGGAATGTGTTACCCATAGGGAATGTGTTACCCATAGGGAATGTGTTGCCCATAGGGAATAGGTTGCCCACAGGGAATAGGTTGCCTGCAGGGAATATGTTGCCCATAGGGAAAGTGTTACCCATAGGGAATAGGTTGCCCATAGGGAATGTGTTGCCCATAGGGAATAAGTTGCCCATAGGGAATAGGTTACCCACAGTGCAGGATTTACGTATAAGCTAAACAATCTATAGCTTAGGGCCCCCAAGAAAGTGGGGGCCCCAAAAAATATTGTCCGCTTCACTTTCAGATTTTGTTAAAGGTTCCAGGGATCTTTTCGATCATTTTGAAGAAGAAGCAAAGAAAAAATTGCCTGATGTTGATTACAAGAAAAGAAGATATAGAAGAAGGCATATCAATGATGATGAAGATGATGCTTTAGAGAACCTTGAGCCAAGAGACAAGTTCAGAATCAAAACATTTATACCTGTGATGGATGCATTAGAGTCAAGTCTGGCACAGAGGGCCTCAGTATACAATGATGCTGCAAAAACGTTTTCATTCTTAACAAAACTAGAAGCTACAGAAGAAGATATTCATGAAGGAGTTAGTGCTTTATGCCAAACATATCCTGAAGATGTGGACATGAGTCTTGTAGGAGAAGTCAAGCATTTTCATCAATATGTTAGACATAGTCAAGCCCATAGTTCAGCGGAACAAGATAGTCTGACACATCAGGATCTGTATAGGGTAATATTTAACGATCGTGTCCAATCAGCATTCCCTAATGTAGAAGCAATTTTGAGATTGCTTCTTAGTATGATGGTTGCAAATTGCTCTGGAGAAAAATCTTTTTCTCAGCTGAAGAGGATAAAAAATGAATTTAGAACAACAATGACTCAAGATAAATTATGTTCCCTCAGTCTCATGTCCATAGAAATCGACAAACTACTCAGTTTATCATTTGATGATGTCATCAGTGACTTTGCTCTGGCAAAGGCAAGAAAGAAAATATTTTAGTTTAATATAATTCCTTAATTCTTATAACATGTTTCAAGAGATTAGATAATAAGCCTTGTAAATTGTGCCTTTTAAAAGAACTTTTGTTTCTTTTTACCAGAGCTTGCATTTTTAAGTTTGTTATGAATAAAAATGATTTTAAGTTAAAGATTTATTATTTCACTATCAATATACTTCTTAATTGTATTTCAGTTTAACCCTCTAGGTATCCAAAAATCATATTTGTCACTGACATAGAATATCTGGACTTATAAAGGGCCCCATATTTCATATAGCTTAGGGCCTTATCAAGTCTAAATCCGGCCCTGCCCTTGCCCATAGGGAATGTGTTACCCAGCTTGCGCATAGGGAATAGGTTGCCCATAGGGAATGCGTTGCCCATAGGGAATGCGTTGCCCACAGGGAATGTGTTGCCCATAGGGAATGTGGTACAGAGCTCTCCTTCACCTCTCCCAACTCAGAAAATAGCGGAGTGTGTAAAACTGGTACTGGAGATTCACATCTGTGGGAAGGCATATTGTGATGTAGCCAGGTCAGAGCACAGCACGCATGAACTAGGGGGCATTTAGCAAAGCTGATAGGGAAATGTTGATAATGTCATTAGTTCAGTCGAATGAGGGCTTATTGCCTGGGCTCATCACCTGCTAAGTGAGGAAGAATTTGGCCACCTGATCTTCCATGCATTCAGGCTTACAAAATGTGTTGGCCCTATCACATCATGGGCCCTTGGCAGGCAGTTGTTGTGGGACACATTTTAAAAATTGTTTTAAATATGAACTGTCTTGGATTAGGTCTAGTTTGGATTTAATCTAGTTTGGATTAGATCTAGTTTGAAGTTGGTCTAATTTGGATTAGGTCTTGTTTGGGAAAGGTCTAGTTTAGAGTTGGTCTAATTTGGATTAGGTCTTGTTTGGGATACAGCTAGTTTGGATTAGGTCTAGTTTGTATTATGTCTAGTTTGGATTAGGTCTAGTTTGGAATTGGTTTAATTTGGATTAGGTCTTGTTTGGGATAGATCTAGTTTGGAATAGGTCTAGTTTGGATTAGGTCTCGTTTGAATTTTGTCTAGTTTGGATTAGGTCTAGTTTGGATTAGGTCTAGTTTCAATTGGGTATAGGATCCTCCACATATGTTAAACAGTTTCTTGTCAACAGACCCCAACTCAGTGCCCAGGAGAAGAAAGTCTCATATACGAGATTAGATTCTGTTGTTTTCAAGGAAGGCTAACCCGGTCAACAAATGCCTGCAGAAGTCAGATGTGACAGCTGAAAGGTGCAAATATCGCAGCTCTGCTGTAAACTGACACAATGCAATCACGTCCCAAAACACTAAAAAAAGAAACAAAACAAAAAAACATATAGGATAAACAACGGAGTAGAATATTGAGTTGAGTTGAGTCAAGAACCGACATCACAGCACTTGGGACATTCCAATATGTGCTTCATTTTCATCTGCAACAGCCAGTGAAGAGTCCCAATACTAATGCCACCAGTAGCAGTTTAGAAAAAGAAGATTCTCTTTGCTACAGGTTTTGTTTTTCAACCTCTGCAGAGCACCTTATGGCAAAGCAGTGGACATTTGGGCCATTGGATGCATCATGGGGGAGCTGGCTGATGGGCAGGCATTGTTTCAAGGTGAGACAGAGATTGACCAGCTGTTTGTTATACAGAAGATGCTGGGGCCACTGCCTGATGACCAGATGAAGATCTTCATGAAGAACCCTCGTTTCCATGGACTGAAGGTAGTTGAGGGGCATATGTGTTCAAATGTGTATTTGTAGTTGTTTGAATTTAGATTGCATGCACAATGTTTGGCTGATGATGCTAGATGTGCGATGTTTCAACACTGAATAGATGGTGACTAATCTTTGCTTACAGGATGTTTTATTGATGGTGTAAGGTGTTCAGTGTTTTTACACTAGATAGACAGTGATACTTGAATGCAAGATGTTTGGCTGCTGATATGAGATGTTTGAAGTGTAGACAGTAAACAGATAGGGCTTTGTTTGCAAGATGTTTGTTAATGTTGTATGATGTTTAATGTTTTTTAAACACGCAAGCTACAAACAATAAGTTGCACAATTTAATGCCTGGCATATTTCACTGAATCTCATTAGGTTCATGCTGCAGAGTTATATAACATATAAAGTGAATAGAGGAATCACATATTGGCACATAACACACATACCCAATGATACTGTGTATGGTTTCTTCTCTGTCCACAATATTCTCCACATTCTTCAGAAATAAAATATTGTCCGATTTTCACCAGTTTCCTGCTGTGAGGAAGCCCAAGACACTCGAGAAGCATTATTATGGCATTCTTCCCAGTGTGGCTCTGGATTTTATGAAGGTACAATAACATCTGTTGTATTTGTGTTGAAGTATTGTTTGTTGGCTAATTTGTGATTGAATCGTAAATTACTGCTTGTGAAATTTGGTTTTAGCAGCAGATATTTTAGGAGCCATGCTGGCATAGTGGCTAACACATTTGCTGCCTGTCTGGCGGTAATGTGTTCATTCCCCAATGAGGCTGATTTTTTAAATCTGGGCTGCCAGAACAGAATAGGGCAAGCAAACGCTGCATTTCAGAAAATGAAAAGAATCTTGTGCATTAAGTCACTATAAGTGAATGTAAGAAAGAGAGTGCTGAAATGCTATATAGAACCTGTTTTGCTGTATGGCAGTGAATCTTAAAATATAAATGATCAAATTAGGAAGAACTTTGAAGTAACAGAGATATGGTTCCTGAGACGAATGTTACGAATTCCTTGGACTGCCAGAGTAACTAATAAAGATTGCCTGAAAGAGGCTAGAGAAACTAGAACATTATATATAACAATAAGAAAGAGACAAACAGCTTTTGTTGGTCATGTGATGAGAAGAGAGGCATTGAAGAACATCATGACAACTGGAAAGATCGAGGGGAAGAGAGGCAGACCAAAAAAGATGATATTTTGTGTTTGCCTGCAATTAGATCCTGTACAATTATGGCGATTCTAATGATGTAATAAGATGTATGTTTGTGTTCATAATGTCTGCCTACAATTAGATCCTATACAATTATGGTGATTCTAATGATGTAATAAGGTGTATGTTTGTGTTCATAATGCCTGCCTGCAGTTAGAACCTGTGGGGTTCTGATATTGTTACCATGCTGTGTGATGTATGTTTGCATTCATAAAGTTTGCATGCACTTAAAATCTATACGATTATGGTGATTCTAATGATGTTGTATGATGTATGTTTGTGATCATTAGGCCTGCCTCCAGCTAGAACCTTTAAACAGGGCCACTGGGGATGACTGTGTTAACCATGTGGTGTTTCAAACTGAGAGAGCTCTAGACCGCCATCTTTGTCAGACTCCGAAAGTCAACAGTGGACACAGCTGCAGCAAACGAAGGAAGACAGAAAACAGCCAGATACAGCATCGCAGGTTTGCAATTTGTAGTTCTTCATGGACTTTGTCTGGCATTTTTGTGTTTGGGTTCATCCAGTCACTATTTCAAGTTAACTCTTAAAGATGTGAGAGTCGGTGTATGGAATGAACTCTTAAAGATGTGAGAGTCAGTAATTGTAATGAACTCTTAAAGATATGAGAGTCAGTAATTGGAATGAACTTTTAAAATGTGTGAGAGTCAAATTGGAATGTGACCCGGAACTTAACCCGGCCAACAAATGCTTGAAGAAGTCACATGTGTCAGCTGAAAGGTGCAAATATCACAGCTCTACTGTAAAAAGACACAACATAATTACATCTAAACCAACATTCGGGATGATCACAGAAAAAGAAGATAAAGAAGGAATGTGAGAGTTAGTATTGGGGCCAATAATGGCAAACCAGTAATCATGGTTAGTAACCTTAATAAACTCTTTGTTTCTTTGCATCCATTGTTCTATGTTTTTAATGTTTCCTTTATACTTAACTGATTCAGTGCTGATGGATAATATTTTGCCAAATGTGACCTCTCATTTAGACTGTGGGGACAAAATAACGCCATACTATGATCATCATGTTATTTGTTTTGTTTCTTGGTATCTTCCACAATTTCAATGCTCAGTGACCAGAAATTTACATTATACTACTTGTTCATTTGATTGTACACCATGTTTGGTCCAAAACTACTTTTTGTTTGGCACTGAATCAGTTAATTATGACATCAATACAATTATAAAAACTAAATCATAGAATAACTAATTTTAAACTTCGACCATATGGGACAACTTAAAGTGATAGACAAATCCAGCACCAAACAATGATGGCTGGTTGGTTGGTCGGTTGTAAACCTTCTGAAACTCTTTTAAGTCTTTTTAAGTCATTAAGCTCTTAAGGGCATTGGCATTCAGGTCATCAGAGCTCTGACAACCTCTTGCATCTATTGCAGTGATGTTGGTACAGAGAATTTCCCCTTGGCCCTGTACCAGAGTAGTATCTCCATGGTAATACAGAGCTCTCCTAGCCTTTATAATGCATATCTTTTATATTGTTGCTGTTCTTTGTTAGCCTTGAATGATGTGTGACTGAAATAATGTATGAAAGAGAGTGATAGAAGGGCAGAATGTTAGACGGGCCTGCGTGCCCAATTCTTAACCCTTTGAAAATAAAGTTTGTTTGTTCGTTCGTTCGTTCGTTCTATCCCTCTCCAAATCCATAATTCAGCGGAGTGTGCAAGACTTGTACCGTTACTTTGGCCGAATGGCACAGAATACATGTCATGATCACAGATACGATCTGAGGCTGGTGGCTGTGTGAGATGGCAAATGATGATTGTTCATGTTTACTGACATGGCGCATGATGATGATGATGATGATGGTATATATATACCGGTCTCCCTGGCCTAGGCGTTAACTTCTTTCTCCGTAATCCCGTATATTCTCGTGAGTAACGTAACCTGCGTGAGAATCGGTAGCGGTTCTCGTCACGTTGGTAACTTATGTGGTATGTGAGCCGGTCGCTCAGAAAGCAGTGGCAAACTACTGAGCGTAATCTTGCCTAATACATCAACAGCAGCTGAAAAAATGCTGATGTTGACTGCAACGTCCTGTAAGGGATATGCAATATATATATATATATATATATATATATATATATATATATATATATATATATACACACAAACACACACACATGTTTATTTATGCTAATTTATTTTACAGAAGCATTACAAAATGTTAATTTGTTTTATTTGTTGACATAGAAACTCGGGTGTTATGCAGAATGAGAATGAGCCAATGGACATTGAACAAGCTCAAGAGAAACAGACGGAGCCAGAGAAAACAGAAGTGGCAGTTGTTGCCAAACAGGAAGAGAAGTGTCAGACACAAGTCAACAGCAAGCAGTTGAAACAGGTGCTCTAGTTGTGACATCTGTGTTCTTTGATACCATGTTTGTGTGTTTTTGACATCTGTGTTCTTTGATACCAGGTTTGTGTGTTTTTGACATTTGTTTACTTTGATACCAAGTTTTTCTGCATCTTATTATGCTAACATTTTTATCTGGATCTCATTAGCCTAATATGTTTATCAGTCTCTCTTTAGCCTAATATTTTGTTTTCAGTGTATCATTAGTCTAAAATGTTTATCTCACTGTCATTTACTATCATCTACTGCCTATTGTACCTTGCCGTGTAGGGCAGGAGGTCTTGAGCCTGAGGAATTGAGGCCACCTGGCTAGTGCAATCACAGCGAACTGTGCAGGTTATGATTTTCTTTTTGTACCGAAAGAAAAAATCCACTTCTTACCGAGGATTTGAACCCAGGTCTCCCGAAGGAGAACCCGGCGTTCTTAGCCACTCAGCAAGACGCTCCACCTAACATGTTTAGCAATGCCTTATTAACCTAACATTTTTATCAGTGTCTCATTAGCTAACACTTTTATTATTGCCACATTAGTTAAAACTTTTATCAGTGTCTCATTTATATCTCATAGATTTACTGTCTCATTTGTTTGTTTTGTGTGTCAGATTTGTTAGTGTATTATATCCTTTTAATTCAATTGTTCCTGTGGATTATAGTACATACAAATTTGCAAGTATTGATTAATGCTCATATAAGTAAAAGTAGAAATGAGAGGACACACTAGACAACATAATATTTGAAACCTTTAGTTACCAAACCAGGTTTAGATCCTGTCACCTCCACATGAGGACATACCTTGCTGAAGGAACAAAGTGTACTTGGATACATAGCTTGGGTTCTATGTATTTACCAGTGGCTCATTTATCATTTCTATCATGTCTTCTTAGTGGGTCATTGTTTGACCAGTATCTTATTTGTCTGTCACAACTCAATGAAAATATTTTATTTGATTACCATAATTTACCCGTGGCTTATTTATCGTGTTTTACCTCTCTAGATGAGAAACCAGACAACAGCAAACAGTACCAGAAGTGCTAAAAAGAGTGCCTATACCAAAAGCGATGCCAGCAACATCATCATGGATCATTTTGAGAACTCTAGTGCGGCAGTCAACAACACCACACTGTCTAGCACCAGCAGTAATTGTATGACACTGAAGAGGGCCGGCAACATCGATGGCATCGCAGAAAAACACGACAATGAAAAACTAACAAAGTCCTCTATTATTAAGGAGTCGGTGTTAAATATAAACTTCGTGACTAAAGATTCAAATCAGGAAGTGAGTATGCTCAAAGACTTTAAGAGGAAAAACACTCCTCAGCCACAGAAAGATTGGAAAAAGAGTCAGGGTAAATGTTCAGAAGAGTTTCACAATAAGGGGGAGATAAATGTTGGACTTCTTGTTTCACGAGGAGAGAGCCGGACGAGTTATTCCAAATCTTACATAGATCCTGTTAAAAGGGAATCGGAAAATGTGCCTAGTGTTTCAAATAGTGGAATAGTTCTTGGAGACTCTGTAAAGAAACCATTAGGTGGATATGTGGATAATATCCATGTTTCAACGTTTGCCGATTTCCGTGCAGGTAACATTTTAGAATTATCACCAAGCACAGCCAATCATCCTTCTACTCCATCTACCAAATCATTTAGAAAGATACAGGAGCGATGTTTAGATGAAAGTAATGATTACAATGAAGAAAATAATGAAAATGTTGAATGGGAGAATAATGAATCGAGGTTTCTGAAATCAAAAGGAAGTGTTTCTTTTAGTGATGAGCAGCATAAACTTCACGTTCCTGTACAGTTCAGCCATCCTGACCTATTACCTTCTTCTGACCTCAAAAGTGGAATGAGCAAGACTGAAGCCAACAGCATTGGGCACTCAAATCAAACCAGTCTGGACACACATAATATAACGAGTCAGAACAATGTGCAGAATAACAACAGTGGGGTGAGCTCACTTTCTGTAACCAAACTGAATACTGGGGTTAACATGGACAGACGGAAGGTGAGTGCGAGCAAAGGTGTGTGTGAGTAGAGGTGAGTGTGAGCAAAGATGAGTGTGGGTAAAGGTGAGTGTGAGTAAAGGTGAGTGTGAGTAAAGGTGGGTGTGAGTAAAAGTGAGTGTGAGTAAAGGTGAGTGTGAGCAAAGGTGAGTGTGAGTAAAGGTGTGTGTGTGGGTAAAGGTGAGTGTGAGCAAAGGTGAGTGTGAGTAAAGGTGTGAGTAAAGGTGAGTGTGAGCAAAGGTGAGTGTGAGTAAAGGTGAGTGTGAGTAAAGGTGAGTGTGAATAAAGGTGTGTGCAAGTAAAGGTGTAAGTAAAGGTGAGTGTGAGCAAAGGTGAGTGTGAGTAAAGGTGAGTGTGAGTAAAGGTGAGTGTGAGTAACGGTGAGTGTGAGTAAAGGTGTGTATGAGTAAAGGTGTGAGCAAAGGTGAGTGTGAGCAAAGGTGAGTGTGAGCAAAGGTGAGTGTGAGTAAAGGTAAGTGTGAGTAAAGGTGAGTGTGAGTAAAGATGTGTGTGAGTAAAGGTGTGAGTAAAGGTGAGTGTGAGCAAAGGTGAGTGTGAGTAAAGGTGTGTGTGAGTAAAGGTGAGTGTGAGCAAAGGTGAGTGTGAGCAAAGGTGAGTGTGAGTAAAGGTGTGAGTAAAGGTGAGTGTGAGTAAAAGTGAGTGTGAGTAAAGGTGTGTGTGAGTAAAGGTGAGTGTGAGCAAAGGTGAGTGTGAGTAAAGGTGTGAGCAAAGTTGAGAGTGAGCAAAGTTGAATGTGAGCAAAGGTGAGTGTGAGCAAAGGTGAGTGAGTAAAGGTGAGTGTGAGCAAAGGTGAGTGTGAGCAAAGGTGAGTGTGAGCAAAGGTGAGTGTGAGTAAAGGTGTGTGTGAGTAAAAGTGAGTGTGAGTAAAGGTGAGTGTGAGTAAATGTGTGTGTGAGTAAAGGTGAGTGTGAGCAAAGGTGAGTGTGAGCAAAGGTGAGTGTGAGTAAAGGTGTGAGTGTGAGCAAAGGTGAGTGTGAGCAAAGGTGAGTGTGAGTAAAGGTGAGTGTGAGTAAAGGTGAGTGTGAGCAAAGGTGACTGAGTAAAGGTGGGTGTGAGCAAAGGTGAGTGTGAGTAAAGGTGTGAGTAAAGGTGAGTGTGAGTAAAGGTGTGTGTGAGCAAAGGTGAGTGTGAGCAAAGGTGAGTGAGCAAAGGTGTGTGTGAGTAAAGGTGTGTGTGATTAAAGGTGAGTGTGAGCAAAGGTGAGTGTGAGCAAAGATGAGTGTGAGCAAAGGTGAGTGTGAGTAAAGGTGAGTGTGAGCAAAGGTGAGTGTGAGCAAAGGTGAGTGTGAGCAAAGGTGAGTATGAGTAAAGGTGAGTGTGAGTAAAAGTGAGTGTGAGTAAAGGGAGTGTGAGCAAAAGTGTGTGTGAGTAAAGGTGAGTGTGAGCAAAGGTGAGTGTGAGCAAAGGTGAGTGTGAGTAAAGGTGAGTGTGAGCAAAGGTGAGTGTGAGCAAAGGTGAGTGTGAGCAAAGGTGAGTGTGAGCAAAGGTGAGTGTAAGTAAAGGTGGGTGTGAGTAAAAGTGAGTGTGAGTAAAGTTGAGTATGAGTAAACGTGAGTGAGTAAAGGTGAGTGTGAGCAAAGGTGAGTGTGAGCAAAGGTGAGTGTGAGCAAAGGTGAGTGTGAGCAAAGGTGAGTGTGGGTAAAGGTGAGTGTGAGCAAAGGTGAGTGTGAGCAAAGGTGAGTGTGAGCAAAGGTGAGTGTGGGTAAAGGTGAGTGTGAGTAAAGGTGAGTGTGAGCAAAGGTGAGTGTGAGTAAAGGTGTGAGTAAAGGTGAGTGTGAGCAAAGGTGAGTGTGAGTAAAGGTGAGTGTGAGTAAAGGTGAGTGTAAGTAACGGTGAGTGTGAGTAAAGGTGTGTATGAGTAAAGGTGTGAGCAAAGGTGAGTGTGAGCAAAGGTGAGTGTGAGCAAAGGTGAGTGTGAGTAAAGGTAAGTGTGAGTAAAGGTGAGTGTGAGTAAAGGTGTGTGTGAGTAAAGGTGTGAGTAAAGGTGAGTGTGAGCAAAGGTGAGTGTGAGTAAAGGTGTGTGTGAGTAAAGGTGAGTGTGAGCAAAGGTGAGTGTGAGCAAAGGTGAGTGTGAGTAAAGGTGTGAGTAAAGGTGAATGTGAGTAAAAGTGAGTGTGAGTAAAGGTGTGTGTGAGTAAAGGTGAGTGTGAGCAAAGGTGAGTGTGAGCAAAGGTGAGTGTGAGTAAAGGTGTGAGCAAAGTTGAGAGTGAGCAAAGTTGAATGTGAGCAAAGGTGAGTGTGAGCAAAGGTGAGTGAGTAAAGGTGAGTGTGAGCAAAGGTGAGTGTGAGCAAAGGTGAGTGTGAGCAAAGGTGAGTGTGAGTAAAGGTGTGTGTGAGTAAAAGTGAGTGTGAGTAAAGGTGAGTGTGAGTAAATGTGTGTGTGAGTAAAGGTGAGTGTGAGCAAAGGTGAGTGTGAGCAAAGGTGAGTGTGAGTAAAGGTGTGAGTAAAGGTGAGTGTGAGCAAAGGTGAGTGTGAGCAAAGGTGAGTGTGAGCAAAGGTGAGTGTGAGCAAAGGTGAGTGTGAGTAAAGGTGAGTGTGAGTAAAGGTGAGTGTGAGCAATGGTGAGTGTGAGCAAAGGTGACTGAGTAAAGGTGGGTGTGAGCAAAGGTGAGTGTGAGTAAAGGTGTGAGTAAAGGTGAGTGTGAGTAAAGGTCTGTGTGAGCAAAGGTGAGTGTGAGCAAAGGTGAGTGAGCAAAGGTGTGTGTGAGTAAAGGTGTGTGTGATTAAAGGTGAGTGTGAGCAAAGGTGAGTGTGAGCAAAGGTGAGTGTGAGCAAAGGTGAGTGTGAGTAAAGGTGAGTGTGAGCAAAGGTGAGTGTGAGCAAAGGTGAGTGTGAGCAAAGGTGAGTATGAGTAAAGGTGAGTGTGAGTAAAAGTGAGTGTGAGTAAAGGGAGTGTGAGCAAAAGTGTGTGTGAGTAAAGGTGAGTGTGAGCAAAGGTGAGTGTGAGCAAAGGTGAGTGTGAGTAAAGGTGAGTGTGAGCAAAGGTGAGTGAGCAAAGGTGAGTGTGAGCAAAGGTGAGTGTGAGCAAAGGTGAGTGTAAGTAAAGGTGGGTGTGAGTAAAAGTGAGTGTGAGTAAAGTTGAGTATGAGTAAACGTGAGTGAGTAAAGGTGAGTGTGAGCAAAGGTGAGTGTGAGCAAAGGTGAGTGTGAGCAAAGGTGAGTGTGAGCAAAGGTGAGTGTGAGCAAAGGTGAGTGTGAGCAAAGGTGAGTGTGGGTAAAGGTGAGTGTGGGTAAAGGTGAGTGTGGGCAAAGGTTAGTGTGAGTAAAGGTGAGTGTGGGCAAAGGTGAGTGTGAGCAAAGGTGAGTGTGAGCAAAGGTGAGTGTGAGCAAAGGTGAGTGTGGGTAAAGGTGAGTGTGAGTAAAGGTGAGTGTGAGCGAAGGTGAGTGTGAGTAAAGGTGGGTGTGAGTAAAGGTGGGTGTGAGTAAAAGTGAGTGTAAGCAAAGGTGAGTGAGAGCAAAGGTGAGTGAGTAAAGGTGAGTGTGAGCAAAGGTGAGTGTGAGTAAATAAGCACAGGTGAGTGAGTAAAGTTGAGTGTGATTAAAGAAAAGTGTGACAAGGTGTGTGTGATGGAATGTGTGTGTATGTGAGAGAAGTTGAGTGTGGCAGAAGGTGTGCATAAAGGAAGGTGAGAATGATGAAAGGTGCATGTGACACAAGAGGAATGGTGTAAAGTGAGTGTGGCAAAAGGTGATCAAAAAGAAAAGTAAGTGTGACAAAAGGTGAGCAAGAAGGAAAGTGATGATGATGTAAGGTGAATGTGACAAAATAGTGTTAGTTAATCTTGCTCTAATTATAGTTGCTAGTTAAATTTGTTCTAATGATAGTTGTTAGTTAATCTTGTTCTAATGATAGTTGTTAGTTAATCTTGTTCTAATGATAGTTGTTAGTTAATCTTGCTCTAATGAGTTTGTAGTTAATCTTGATCTAATGATAGTTAATCTTGCTGTAATGATCATTCATTGGCACCTTACCGTCTTGACAGGTGATAGTTTATGCTTAAAAAAGGCATAATAACTATTACCCATGGCAGTAGCGAATGTGACTGATAAGGCCAATTCGCCCTGTAAATGTTCGTCCACAGTGGGTGCATGTGAACACGTAATTTCCACCATCATGCACCATCTTACTTCTCACACGCTCGGTGTGCGACTTATCTGCAATAATTTTCTCCTTTGTCTTTATTCCATTTCTGATGTTTGCCCTCCATGCAACACGTTCAGCGGCGACTTGCTCCCAATGTGCATTATCAATGCCTGTATCAATCATGTCCCGCTTACACACATCTTTGTAGCGTAGTGGAGGCTGACCCTGAGATCTCTTACCCATCTGTAATTCACCAAAAAAGATGTCCTTTGGTATTCTACCATCATCCATCCTCCTAAGATGTCCTATCCATCTAAGTCTACGAAGACTGAGCATGGAATAAACCGTCACACAACCTGATCTTTCCAATACTTCAGTATTTGTGATTTTGTCTTGCCACTTAATACCAAGAATTCTTCGCAGACACCACATATGAAAGCTGTTTAAACGTTTCTCTTGGTGTGAGTAAGTTGTCCAGGTTTCACTGCCATAAAGAAGAGTACTAAGGACACAGGCTTGGTAGACAAGGACTTTTGTTTTGGCAGTAAACTTCCTGTTCTTTTTCTTAACCTGTTAATTGTTATTGCTGCCTTACCAATCCGGATGTTGATTTCCTGATCTAGGGATAATGTGCTATTTACCACTGATCCTAGATATGTAAAATGGTCTACCATCTCTAGTTCGGCGTCGTCAATAAAGATTGATGGTACCCCATGTGCACCTTGTGACATAATCTGTGTCTTCTTTTTGCTAATTGTTAAACCAAATTCAGAACAAGCACTGGAGAATGCAGATAGTAGACATTGTAATTCTTCCTCAGAGTGGGTCGTAACTGCAGCATCATCTGCAAAAAGCAACTCTCTGATCAGTACCCTCCTAATTTTGGTCTTGGCCTTCAATCTCTGAGCATTGTAGAGGCCGCCATTTGAGCATGAGTAAATGTATATACCACCATCCTGATCACGAAAGGCATATTTCAGCAGAAGTGAAAAGTATATTCCAAAGAGGGTGGGAGCTAGTACACAACCTTGCTTAATTACACTCTTGATTTCAAACTTTAGAAGTTGCACCAACAAACTTGATTATACCCTTCATGCCTGTGTGGAACGATTCCACAATGGACAGAAGAGTTGGTGGGCAGCCAATCTTCTTTAGTGCCTTGAACAGACCCTCACGACTGACCAAATAAAATGCCTTTGTGAGGTCGATGAAGGCAATAAACAGTGGTTGATTCTGTTCACGGCATTTTTCTAGCATTTGTCGCATTGAGAATATCATATCAATGGTAGACCGGTTCTGTCGAAAGCCACACTGTGATTCGGGGTAGACTTGATCTCCTAAGACTTGAAGTCTGCGCAGAACAATTCTGGCAAATACTTTTCCAACAATACACAGAAATGAGATACCCCTGTAGTTGTTGCAGTCGCTCCGATTGCCCTTGTTCTTGTACAGTTTTATGATGCTTGGATCTTTGAAATCCTGGGTGACTTGTCCTTCTCACCATCATAGCTCTATTAGCTGGTGGATCTGTAGAGTGTGTGTGTCTTGCCAATTCCTGATAACCTCTATTGGAATCCCATCCTTACCTGGAGCCGTGCCAGATGCAAGTTCATTTATAGCACACTTAACTTCTGTTATGGTGGGAAGTGTGTCCAGGTGGTCAAGAGTTGGTAGTGCCTCTATGGCATTGAAGGCATCATCCGCTAGTTTGGTCTCACTTGAGTAAAGCTCCAAATAGTGCTCTACCCATCTATCCATCTGCTGTTTCTTATCAGTGATGATTTCTCCAGTCAAGGTTTTCAATGGTGCACTTCTTTTGAACCACAGGCTTTCTTTATTCCTTCATACATGCTTCTGATGTTTCCCTTATCACTTGCATTTTGAATGGACTCACATAACTTGATCCAATTGTCATTTGAACACTGCCTGTCAGCCTTTTGCACATCCTTCCTAGCTTGCTTCAGCTCACTCAGAGTGTTACGCATTGTTCTTTCCTTGTTTCTTAAGAGAGCTATCTTCTTTTTATCAATCAAGGGCTGCAGAGTCTGGCTGTTTGCTGCAAACCAGTCCTGCCTCTTATGATCCACAGTGCCGTAAACCGCTATGGCAGTTTTATAAAGAGTTTCCTTAAGTTTACTCCACTTTTCACTTTTAACGTTACAATTTACTGGTGTATCAGTAAAAGCGTCTTCAAGTTGCTGTTGAAACTGAAAGCACTTTTCAGTATCGTGAGTGTTAATACGATTAATCCTGGGGTTAGGTTTGTGTTTAGCTGTGTAGATTCTCTTTGGTCTCAGTCTAACCCTTGCAACAACCAAAGAATGATCAGTATCACAGTCAGCACTGTGGTAACTTCGAGTCAATGATGTATGGTTCAGATGTTGTCTCCGTGTGATGATGAAGTCCAGCTGGTGCCAATGGCCGGATCTTGGATGTTTCCATGTGATCTTATGCAGCTCTTTTGTTTTAAAAAAGGAGTTCGTAATACATAGGTCATTTCTGGTGCAATGCTCCAGCAGCCTTTGTCCATTTTCATTCATGCGACTGATGTTGTATTTTCCAAGGCACACTGGCCATGAACTCGAGTCCTTGCCCACACAAGCATTGAAATCACCGAGCATATAAATGTAGTCGGATTTTGGAACTGCCTTGATCAAGGAGTCTAACTCCTCATAGAACGATTCCTTCACATCATCAGAGGAATCAAGTGTCTGTGCATATGCAGTAATAATGGTGGCAAAACCACAAGAGGTTGCCAAGCGCAGAGATAATAGTCTTTCATTACCTCCTGCTGGAATTTTATGATGTTTTCTAGCAATTGCCCTTGTATCCCATAGTCTTCAAAGATGGTTCATAATTTGTATATGTCTACTCTGTCGAAAGCCTTTTCCTGATCCACAAACACAATATTCTGCTGATAACTATATTCAATAGTTTTTTCACCTATTTGTCTAAGTGTAAATAGTGCATCAGTGCAACTTTTACCTTTCCGAAAACCAAATTGCTTAACTGTTGTTTAACTATGGGTCTAGCTCGTTCCAATAGTTTTGCATACATTTTCCCTATATGGCTCAGGAGTGATATACCTCTGTATGTTTCACACTCTCATTTGCTATAATGATAGTTATTCTTGCTCTAATGACAGTTGTAAGTTAATCTTGCTATAATGATAGTTGTTAGTTTATCTTGCTCTAAAAATAGTTAATAGCTAATCTTGCTCTAATAATAGTTAATCTTGCTCTAATAATAGTTAATAATGCTCTAATGATAGTTGTAAGTTAATCTTACTGCAATGATATTTGTTTGTTAATTGTCCACAACCTTGACATTTATAAAAGATGCTTGGAATTGTTTGACTCAAAGATATTATAATCAGTAGTTGCAGGATATGAGCTAACATATCAACCAACCAACCAATCAAATAACCAAACAACTAACTAACCAGTCAATCTGTTGATTAATTGCTCAATAGATAACTCATTTGGCCAATCTATTTCAACACCAACTCTACTTATTGATGTCTTTGTGTCACAGTTATGATCGTACTTTGTGTTTTATGCATGTCTTACTGGGGAGTGATTATTGACAACTAATTTTTGACATTTGTAGTATTGGTAAGCTGTAATATATTGCCATCATAACTGTTAGAATGGGCAATGGCTTTTAAAATGAGTATTATAATTTTGGGCACTAATTTGCTGGACATTTTGTAATGATTGAATTTAGTAAAAAGTGGGGTAGTTACAAACCCAAAGTATTCCTTAAAACTCCTCACTTTTTGTGAATAACTGATGCATTGATGATGCATTTTAGTGAAATCTGGAACTCTGAATATTTTAATGAATGAGTGATATATGATTATAAAACAAACACAGGATACTCTTTGTCAATACAATAAACAAATGTTTGTTTTTGTCGATCAAGTTGTGAGAGTTTAGTCTTTTCTATAGTTAGGAACTTGCCAAATTGGAACTTGAAACATTGAACATGAGTCTTTTGTTGCAGATAAATCTGTGAAAGTTTAGTTTAGTTTTGACACTAAGGAACTTGCCAAATTGGATCTTTATTGCTGTTGTTAATAATTTGCCATAACTCATTTTCAGATTGTGAATATGACCACACAAAATGACATTCAGCACAAAAAGGCCAGTACAACAATGAAGAAGAAAGTCAGTGACAAAGAGTTCAGCAAAGAGTCTATTGCACAACTTCAACCGGTCCAGACGATTACTGACAAACTATCAGATGCCAGGGTGAGTAGTCCGCCTGTGCTGCATGCAGCTGCTGCTTCTCAAAGTCATCATAATCACCGTTGTCATCTTCATCATCATCATCTGCCTTGCAGACTGGAGTGGGAAATCATAGTTAGTTAGTCGTTAGTCGCGGTTCCAACTTCACGGCAAAGGGTCGCCCCATTATGCCCCGTTCCTGTGCCAGTGAATATCACACAAAATGCTTTTCACTGCCCCATGTGAAAATTGGAACAGACAGGATTCTCGACAAGCCAACAGCCTGCACAGGTTTACTGTGCATAATGCCGCTGCCAGAATGCTAACACAAAATTCAGCCATGAAAAGTACAGTTCATGGTCGATGGAGGCAGCAGTCTCTAGAAAACCAGCAGCCACATATTACTGCATAAGGCAACTCAGTTCAGTGACCGGCCGGCCGCCATTTGTCTGAATATGCAGTTCACGCTACAAACAACCGTAGACATATGAAAAAGCACTCCACATGAAATTCACAGCTTACAGTGTCGCTCTACGCACTCAACACAACACACACAAAGAAGAGGTGACAGAACCATAATGGGAAATCATAACTCTTGACAACAGTTGATTTCTAGTTCAGTGAATAATTTCTTATGCTAGGGGGCCTCCATTGTGAAGTGCTTGCCTCACGCTAGGAGGTCATGATTTTGTTTTCAATTTCCATCATTCACGTCATGGGTGCAGTTTTATTTGGGAGGTACCCGGGGGCTGTAACAGGATCTACAGAGTTCATGCGCTGTGTGATGTTTTCAGGAGGCCACTCTGTGGAAAGACAACCAAACCATATGGGACAGAACTTAGTTCAGTGAAGTTGATCCACTTGCATTTAAGCCCCTTTATTCATGTGCTTACATTTTTCCATCCAGTGATGAAAGAGTGTCTTGTATCATTTTTCTCTGCTATCTTGTATTTATTTTCCCTTGAATCTACCAGTTTATTTGTTGTATGTGCATTTGCTCGCTTTGAACTCAAGCATCCATACATATGCTACTCGTTCTAGTGCGCGGGACTGATTTTTGCTTGTGGATTAGCTTTCTCTATTACCAGTGTCCCTCGCCATCAGGCGAACCCACTCTGACTTTTAAGGTACATGTAATTTATGTCCCCAAGTCAAGGACAAGAAGTCAACATTTTAGTCCAACTGATTGGTGTAGAAGTTGCACCTGCTTACTCGGCATCAGCACACCGGAAGCTTAAGAGCGTGCTCTCTTATCCATTCAGCTGTGCTGACCTCCATCCTACCAGTTGTTATAATGTCTTCCAGTTTCTTTTATTGTGCCATGGGGATTATGTTTTTATGATGTCTGTGACCAATTTTCTGTGTGTTTTGGCATATTTTAAAATATAGTTTTAATTATTTTGACTATAGCTGGGTTTTTTAACATTATTTAGGGTCAGTGGTAATGACGGATGGCAGGCACATGGTGTAATCGTAAAGTGTTGGTGTAATCACAATGTTTTGGTGTAGTTGTAATGTGTTGGTGTAATCAAAATGTGTTGGTGTAATCATAATGTGTTGGTCTAATTGTAATGTGTCGGTCTAATTGTAATGTGTCGGTGTAATCGTAATGTGTTAGTGTAATTGTAATGTATTGGTCTAATTGTAATGTGTCGGTGTAATTGTAATGTGTTGGTGTAATCGCAATGTTTTGGTGTAATTCTAATATGTTGGTGTAATCGCAATGTTTTGGTGTAATTGTAATGTGTTGGCGTAATTGTAATGTGTTGGTGTAATTGTAATGTGTTGGTGTAATTGTAATGTGTTGGTGTAATTGTAATGTGTTGGTGTAATTGTAATGTGTTGGTGTAATCACAATGTGTTGGTGCAATTGTAATGTGTTGGTGTAATCACAATGTGTTGGTGTAATTGTAATGTGTTGATGTAATCAAAATGTGTTGGTGTAATCATAATGTGTTGGTCTAATTGTAATGTGTCGGTCTAATTGTAATGTGTTGGTGTAATTGTAATGTGTTGGTGTAATTGTAATGTGTTGGTGTAATCACAATGTGTTGGTGCAATTGTAATGTGTTGGTGTAATCACAATGTGTTGGTGTAATTGTAATGTGTTGGTGTAATTGTAATGTGTTGGTGTAATTGTAATGTGTTGGTGTAATTGTAATGTGTTGGTGTAATTGTAATGTGTTGGTGTAATCACAATGTGTTGGTGCAATTGTAATGTGTTGGTGTAATCACAATGTGTTGGTGTAATTGTAATGTGTTGATGTAATCACAATGTGTTGGTGTAATTGTATTGTGTTGGTGTAATTGTATTGTGTTGGTGTAATTGTAATGTGTTGGTGTAATTGTAATGTTTTGGTGTAATCATAATGTGTTGGTGTAATTGTAATGTGTTGGTGTAATTGTAGTGTTTTGGTGTAATCACAATGTTTTGGTGTAATCGTAATGTGTTGGTGTAATCACAATGTTTTGGTGTAATTGTAATGTGTTGGTGTAATCACAATGTTTTGGTGTAATTGTAATGTTTTGGTGTAATTGTAATGTGTTGGTGTAATTGTAATGTGATGGTGTAATCACAATGTTTTGGTGTAATTGTAATGTGTTGGTGTAATCGAGGTTATGTTAATAATGTCATGAGCATGGGCAGACGAGGGTTTGACGTCTGCACTTGCCATGGACTAAGTGAGGGATAAGACTAGCTACCTATTCTCCCTTGCTTTCAGGAAAAAGAGGAAGAGGTGTGGTGGATGAGGAAGACGAGGAGGAGATGTCGTGGATGAGGAAGAAGAGGAGGAGGTGTGGTGGATGAGGAAGGAGAGGAGGATGTGTGGTGGATGAGGAAGACGAGGAGGAGGTGTGGTGGATGAGGAAGAAGAGGAGGAGGTGTTGTGGATGAGGAAGAAGAAGAGGTGGTGATGTGGATGAAGAAGAAGAAGTGGAGGAGGTGTGATGGATGAGGAAGAAGAGGAGGAAGTGTGGTGGCTGAGGAAGAAAAGGAGGAAATGTAGTGAATGAGGAAGAAGAGGAGGAAGTGGAAGAAGAGGAGGAAGTGGAAGAAGAGGAAGAGGATGAGGTGGTGGTGGTGAATGAGGAAGAAGAGTAGGTGGAGGTGGTGGTATATGAGGAAGAGGAGGAGGAAGTGTTGTGTTTAAATATACATAGTTTATATTTTAATTACAGTTAACAATTAAAAAAAGGAATAAATAGTTTGCTTAGATTTACAGAAAAATGGATGCCTGTGGCACATCACCCACCGAGTGCCAAGTGGTCTATATAAATATGGGTCTAACACTATATGCCAATGTGCCAAAGTGTGCAAGCGGGTTCGTTATTTTACTTACTTTACTATGGCATCAAATACTGATGTTGGATAGTGAACTGTTAGCCATCTCATATTGTAGGCTGCTGTATTGTGGGATGGACATTGTCCATCAGAACTCAAACAGAACTCAGTCGTAGGTGCAATAAAAAAACAATCAAAATAATGGTGCAATGTTGTCAGTATTAAGAACAATTGAATCAAAAAAAAAAAAAAGAGGTGGAAGAGCATGAGGAAGAGGAAGGAGATGAAAGAGACAAGAAGAAAATGAAAATGAGGAAGAAGAAGAAGAAAAATCGAATTCAATGAAACACTCTACTTAGCCTTTGTCGACAAAGAAAAGGCATTCGATAGAGTAGATAGAAACAAGCTGTGGGAAATCCTTAAACAATATGGAGTGAGTACACATCTAAGAAACCTATGTAGAAGTTTATACAACAACAGTGAATGCATAGTGAGAGCAACTGGAGGACACTCAGAACCCTTCACCATAAGATCTGGAGTACGACAAGGTTATGTCCTGTCCCCTTTCTTGTTCATAACATATATAGACAACATATGTAAAGAAACCAGCCAAGCAGAGACAGCAAGAATACTGCATGACGAGAACACAGAAGAACCATCTGCAAATCTGACCATTAGAGAACTCCTGTTTGCGGACAACCAAGCACTAATAGCAAAATCAGAAGCTGAATTACAAGACCACATGAATAGTCTAACCGAAATGTGTAGGGAACATAACATGAAAATTAGCAGAAGCAAAACAGACTTTAACTAAAGAAGAACAAACAACAACAATTCACCTAAACAAACATCCCTTGAAACAAGTAAAGAGTTTCAAGTACCTAGGAAGTATAATATCATCAAATGGCAGATCAGAAGACGAGATCGAAAATAGGCGCAATAAGGCAAATCAACTCATTGGACAAATGGCACTAATACTAAAGAACAAACATGTATCTATAACTACTAAGAAAGCACTTTACAACACAATCTTCCTACCAACTCTATGTTACCAATGCCAAACCTGGACAATGACAGAAAAAGAGAAAAGAAAAATCACAACAGAAATGAGGTTCCTGAAAAGAATACTCAACGTATCAAGAAGAGATAAGATCAGAAATGAAGAAATCAGGATTAAAATGGGGAGTTAAAGCAGCACTAGATTTTATTAGAAAGCAGCAAGTCAAATGGTTTGGCCATGCAAGTAGGTTATCAGTCAACAGCATACCACAACGAGCAATGATGTACAGACCAGATGGAAACAGAGGAAGAGGCCGACCACGTAAACGTTGGACGGAGGGAATAGCAGAGTCCATGGGAATATCGATATATGAAGCCCATAATCGGGCACTCTCATGATGTTTATACTTCACCTCGACACCACAAGGTACAAGAGGAACATGATGAGATGAGATGAGATGATGAAGAAGAAAAAGAAGAAGAAAAATAAGGAGGAGAAGATGGAAAAGGGAGATATTTAAAATTCCTATTATGAAAACTAAAATGAAATGAAGATATATATTCATAATTTGCAAGTCTAGATAAAAAAAAACAACTTTGTAGTAATGTTTTACCACAGTAAAAAAAAAAAAAAGAAGTTAGTTACATGTTATTTTACAGGACATCATAGTCAACCTCCGCGTTTATTTGCTGTCTGCAAATTTTCTAGGCAATTTTATTTTCAGTAGTTTGCCATTGCTTTCTAAAAGGCCAATGCTCATATAATTGTGAAAATCAGTGCAAAGCAAATGGCTCCCAAATCACTTGTGGCTGACTTCATACCTGGTATAATATATGAAAGCGAAGCTGAGCAGCCATGTGCAGGAACACATGGAAGTGAGACTGAGCAGCCATGTGCAGGAATATACAGAAGTGAGGTTGAGCAGCCATGTGCAGGAATATATGGAAGTGAGCTGAACAGCCATGTGCAGGAGTATACGGAAGTGAGGCTGAGCAGCCATGTGCAGGAATATACAGAAATGAGGCTGAGCAGCCATGTGCAGGAATATATGGAAGTGAGGCTGAGCAGCCATGTGCAGGAATATACAGAAGTGAGGTTGAGCAGCCATGTGCAGGAATATATGGAAGTGAGCTGAACAGCCATGTGCAGGAGTATACGGAAGTGAGGCTGAGCAGCCATGTGCAGGAATATACAGAAATGAGGCTGAGCAGCCATGTGCAGGAATATATGGAAGTGAGGCTGAGCAGCCATGTGCAGGAATATACAGAAGTGAGGTTGAGCAGCCATGTGCAAGAATATATGGAAGTGAGCTGAACAGCCATGTGCAGGAGTATACGGAAGTGAGGCTGAGCAGCCATGTGCAGGAATATACAGAAATGAGGCTGAGCAGCCATGTGCAGAATATATGGAAGTGAGGCTGAGCAGCCATGTGCAGGAATATACGGAAGTGAGGCTGAGCAGCCATGTGCAGGAATATATGGAAGTGAGGCTGAGCAGCCATGTGCAGGAATATACGGAAGTGAGGCTGAGCAGCCAAGTGCAGGAATATACAGAAATGAGGCTAAGCAGTCATGTGCAGGAATATATGGAAGTGAGGCTGAGCAGCCATGTGCAGGAATATACAGAAGTGAGGTTGAGCAGCCATGTGCAGGAATATATGGAAGTGAGCTGAACAGCCATGTGCAGGAGTATACGGAAGTGAGGCTGAGCAGCCATGTGCAGGAATATACAGAAATGAGGCTGAGCAGCCATGTGCAGAATATATGGAAGTGAGGCTGAGCAGCCATGTGCAGGAATATACGGAAGTGAGGCTGAGCAGCCATGTGCAGGAATATATGGAAGTGAGGCTGAGCAGCCATGTGCAGGAATATACGGAAGTGAGGCTGAGCAGCCAAGTGCAGGAATATACGGAAGTGAAGCTAAGCAGTCATGTGCAGGACGTGATGATTCCTTGGGTGAGCCCAGTACCAGAGCACTATGTGTGGGCTCTGCAATTATGGAAGCCTCCTTTGATGGCGGGGAATGCACATGGTCTGCCCCTGCCTTTCCTTGAGGGCTGACCGGGATGTCTTCAGCTGTTCTAAATGGGCCAGCTGGAATGGGGATAAAACCATAATAGCGAGAGTCAAACATCCTACGAAACACTTGAGAAGGTAACCTGGCCAACAAATGCCTGAAAAAGTCGGATGTTTCAGCCAAAAGGTGCAAATATTGCATCTCTACTGTAAACAGGCACAACACAATTACATCTAAAACAACATTCTAGCTGAACGCAGAAGAAGAAAGAAGAAACCTGGTATGTTGGGATCGTGAAACTGGTTTCCTACCTCTAAGCCACAGATTGCCACAGTTGACCTCATTGAAATATTTATACAGTGGAGACTGAAATAAGAAGAAAAAAATTAGATGAAGAAGAGTTTGGTGCTCATTTCTTTGTTGTCTGTTTTGTTTCAGCTTCAGGCTGTGGGAAACAGAGATGGCCCCTACCTTGTGTCCAAGTTGAGCCATGCTAGGAGCAGATTTTTAGGTTTGTCTTTCATTGTTGCTCTTACTTGTCATTTACAAACCTTGAGGCATATTAGGTATATTGTGCTAGATTCATATGTTTTATAAATCAGTTGGGACTCGGTGGGTGATGTGGTCAATATCATCCATCCATCATGTGTTGTGACGGTAAGTGTGGGTGGTCATGATTCGCCATCTCACTCAATCACCAGAATCGTGGATCAGCTCAGTGTTCTTGTCTCGACCATGCCACGTGGTCAAGCCATCCAGGTATGTACTTCTCTGTCTTCCCCTTGTTCTCGTCCCCTCGATCTTGCCAGTTGTCACCAAGTTCTCCAATTTATTTCTTCTTATAACATGTCCAAAAAAGTTTGGTTGTCTACGTCTAATTTCTCTAATCAGATTATGATTTTCATTTGTTTCTTGTAGTACTTGGTCATTGGTTTTTCTGTCTGTCCATGGTAATCTTTGCATTCTCCTCAGAAACCACATTTCCACAGCTATAGGATGTTTTCCAGCTTGACTGCTCATTGTCCAAGCTTCACATCCATACAAAAGTACAGGCCCTATATAGCACCTCAACACTCTTTGTTTGTATTACCTTGTTATTTTTCAACATACACAGATCATATTTAGTGTTTCCTGTTATATACTTGACATTCTTTAACTTTACCCTCAATGTGCCTGTAATTAATCTGTGATCACTGTAACAGTCAGCATTGGGAACTGTTTTTGCAATTGTTAATGCATGTCGAAACCTTCTGCTAATCATAATGTAATCAATCTGGTTTCTAATCCTGCTGTCAGGACTCCTCCGTGTCCATAATCTTCTAAGGTATTGTTTAAACCAGGTGTTTCCTACAATTATTTCCTGCTCTTTTGCCCATTCTACAAGTCTGTATTCTCTTTCGTTTCGCTCTTCCAAACCATGGTTTCCTATTGTGCACTCATCACCTTGATTTCCTACTTTTGCACTGAAGTCGCCCATTATGATATTTATTTCTGAATTTTTACATTTCTTCAAAGCCATGTCATTACAAAATTCCTCAATACTATCTTCACTGGATTCTCTTGTTGGGGAATATATTTGAATGACGTTTATGTTAAAAAGTCTGCCGCTTAATTTAACTAGTAGAACTCTGTCTGACACAGCCCAATATCCTTGAACAGATTTTGATGTTTTCAGATCAAAGATAATTGCTAGACCTCTTTGTCATTCTTCTCCCTCAGAATAACAATCTTAAAATCTTTATCTGTCATAATCCCTGCCCCTTTCCATCTCATCTCGCACATTCCTAATATATTAACCTTCTCTCTCTCCATTTCTTGTTTGATGTTATCTAATTTTCCGTTTTCGCTTAACGTCCGAACATTTCATGTTGCTAAATTCAGTGTCCCTGTCCTTTTCTTGTGATGATCTGTAAATATCATTCACAGCCTTTAGTTCCCAGGACATTTTCTGGTACCATTTCAGGCTGGGATGACCTGGGATGACCTGATTTGACAGGTTGACCTGGGATGACCTGGGAGCCTAAGTCAGTTAAAACAAAACTCCAGGTGGTTGATTTGAACACATGACTTCTGGGCTGGCAGGCAAACATGGCTAGCCATGTGCTACTGCTGTTCTCTTTCTTGTTACTTACTGATTCAAACCCAGAAACAACTGTTTCAGGTGCCAAAAATGGCCTTGTGCTGGCTCTGGAGCAATGAGAATGTTGAGTGGGATAAATCACTGCTGTAATATGGTTCACGTTCATGCCTGGAAGTCTAAGTATATCATGTCAATAGTATAATATCGAAGCTAGCAAACAATCTTCCGTCTAAGGTCTGGAACCAGGGGTCATCGCTGGAGCTACAGAGTTTGTGCTTTGTGTGCATTTGCAGCAGGCCACCTGTGGAAAGAGACAGAGCCATGTGGGATAAAACCCAGTGCAACGAAGTCGATCCTCTCAACTTTTACGACTTTTTAAATTACTTTTTACGATATGCATGTATGTGTGTGAGTGTGTGAGCTATTAGCATATTATTATTGGTAGCACATTCACATTGTCTGAGCCTGTAAGAGGTAAACATGAATGTGCAGTAAATAAAAAGAGCTTTCACTGGTGAACTAGATATTTTAGTGTGTGTTTTTCTGTTTGTGTGACGTAGAAAGTATTAATTGTCAAAGAACAAGTTTATAGGGCTGTCAACAAAGCTTGGTGCATGATGGAACAACATTCTAGTTTTTGGATAGAATGTCAATGACATTGTCTTTTTCTCACTCTCCCCCTCTTGTCTCTCATTCTCCCTCTCTCACTCCCTGTCTCTTCTGTCTCTCTCTCTCGTCCTTCTCTCTTTACATCTTCTCTCCCCTTCTTACCCCTTTCTTTCATTCCTCTATATATCTCTGCGTGTGTGTGTCTCTCTCCATATCTTTCTCCACTCTTTCCATCTCTCACTCTCCTCTCAGGCTGTGACTCTGTCGCTCTCTGCCTCTGTCTCTATGGTTTGTGTTTGAGAATGAGGGAAAGGGAGAGATACGAGAGAAACATAGAAGGAGAGGAACAGATATACAGTATGAGGGAGAGGGATAGAGACAAGAGAGAGGGAGAGAGAACAAGAAATTGAGATAAAAAGAGGGAGAGGGACAGAGAGATGGAGAGAAAGGGGATGAGACAGAGACATAGGGAGAGAGAGACTGAGGGAGGGAGAGAGATGGAGTGAAAATGAAAGGGAGAGAGAGACAGAAAGATAGGGAGAGAGAAAGAAAGGGAGAGAGACAAATTGAGGTAGAAAGAGATAGTGGGACAGAGAGAGACACACAGAGAAGGAGAGGGAGAGGGGGAAGATAAGGATCCCTCTCCCTCATACTATATCTCTGTTCCTCTCCTTCTCCCTTATTTCTCCCTTTCCCTTATTCTCAAACACAAACCATAGAGACAGAGGGAGAAAGTGACAGAGTCACAGCCTGAGGGGAGAGTGAGAGATGGAAAGAGTGGAGAGAGATATGGAGAGAGAGACACACACACAGAGATATACAGGGGAGTGATAAATAGATTAACAGATAGATTTAGTCACAGAAAATTGATTAACAGACATAAATGTAGCCACAGAAAATAGATGACCAGGTACAGGTTTTATCATTGAAGATAGATTGTGCAACAAACAGATTAAAATAACTCAGAATTATTGCTTTTTGTACAGACAACTCTGTGGATTTACTTGAACCAGGTAACAGGAAATGAGAAAATTTGTTGTAAAAATGTTGGCTTGGATACATTTTATTTTATTTGGTGTTAAATGTTTTTTGTTAATTGCTTGCTTGTCTAGTTTTTAAAATGTATTACTCAGTCTTATAATAATAATTATGTACTTAGAACATTTGAATATTTTTGTTCAGAAACATGCAGTTTTTGTGGCTTTTTGAATGTTTTAATTTATAATATGTGGGGATGTTTATGTTTTTACTGTTGATGTGTTCTTTATTTTATTAATGTAATTTGTGTATGATTACAAATGCAGAAATTATTGTAGATTGATTACTATAGTGGAAAATGTTGCAGAATGATTACAATTGTGGAAATTGTTGTAGAATGATTACAAGAACAGAAATTGTTGTAGAAAACTCTGGAAGGAAAACTAATTGTTTATCTTAGCCAGTTTAATTTATGATACAAGCTTGTTGAGGGCTAGTTTTTCTGCTAAAATGTGCCAAAATTAGTGGATTCACTAATTGGTTTGGGTTGGTTTGTATTGGATTCTTTATTGCACTCAGATACCTCCATAATTGCCTCATCCTTGTCCTATAGATTTCACATTGAGGTTCTTAAAACAGTGCACAAACTCCATAGTACCAGCAAGATCCAAATACACATATTCCAGAACTACATGTAGAGTGACTAAAACAGTTGCTAATAATCAACAAACATGGATTAATTGGTGCCTGTGTAGAACAGAAGGCTGGAAATTATATGCAGAATCACTGATGTTGGAGCTCAGGGAAAACACTAGACAAATTCCAGCGAAACAATACGTGAGGAAGACACACTGGTGCTGGATAGGACACACACTGAGGAAATATAATAAGGGTATCACTAAGAAGGGGCTTCAAAACACATCCTTAAAAGTGTGATAGAAATTACAATAACCATTGTAACCTGTCAGTATTGTTGTCAAGAGTGTTAAGCATGTGAAATCATGGTGCAGATAAAGACAGTGACAGCCATAAGGACAATGTAAAGATGGCCGCCCCACTTTTGACAAGCACCAAAGAGGAGCAGCGTTCTGTTATTCTTTTTTTGATCAGTGAAGGGGTGAAACCTATAAAGTTGCAGGCCAGCATAGCTGAATGAATAAGAATGCGTGTTCTTAAACATCCGGTATGCTGATGCCGAGGTAAGGGGTTCAGCCACTACAAAGGATAGTTGGACTAAAATGTTGACCTGTCGTCCTTGACTTGGGGACGTAAATTACAAGTATCTCTGAAGTCGCAGTGTGTTTGCCTGATGGCGAGGGACACTGTTGATACGGAAAGTGAATCCACATGTAAAATTTCAGTCCAACACTACTAGAAGTGGTGTGAATGGACTACGCTAAAGAAGGTCCACTTGGCCAAATGGGTAAGAATGCGTGTTCTTAAACATCCGGCGTGTTGATGCTTAGTTAAGCGGTTCAATCCCTGCACCGGACAGCTGGACTAAAATGTCGACCTGTCATCCTTGACTTGGTGATGCATATTACAAGTACCTGTGAAGTCAGAGTGGGTTCACCTGATGACGAGGGACACTGTTAATAGAGAAAGATAATCCACACGCAAAATTCAGCCCATAACTACTATAAATAATGTGTATGGACTACACTTGCATTCAAAGCTAGCGAGCGAAGAAAAAAAAACCCTATAGAAATTCATCTGTGAATGAAGGTCCAGTATGGCAATGCATGCCTGTTAGTCCAGCAAGTGTATGAGTCGAGTAGGAAGTTTCAAAACGGTGTGACTTCTGTGAAGAGGTACAGCAGGTGGTGCATGAGTGGTTACACAAGCGACAAAAGGAATTTTTTTCTATTGGAATCTAAGGCCTTTATCGGCCCTGGAGGAGTTACATTGAACGCAGTGGTGACTACATCGACAAATGATACATTTGTTCTTTACTTTTTCAGAATATAGTCACAAAAAAAACATTTAAGGCTATCACAAAATAGAGCAAGGTCTAAAAACGTATAAAGAAGAGAATTAGAGGCAGAGATGTTTAAACCCAACAAAAGACCGAACCGAAACTGCAAGATAAAGACAGCAGCTCAACCATGATGCCCAAGAAACTCAAGGGGAAACCAATGTTCTGCCAGACATCTGAAGAAAACCAAGATGAGTACCCTGATGACAGCATTGAGTGGCCCGGGACACCTACCTTGGAGGAGTGCATAGAAGTGGCAAAGAGAGAGGGAATTAAAGAGGAACTCAGGCGCAAGGAATTCAGTAGGCGATGGGAAGAAAAAGAAAAGAAGAAGCCCAAGAAGCCGATAGAATACCCGCAGGTATACTATGACAGTGAGGCCGACCTCGAGTACTATATAGATGACGGAGAGATCGTCCCATGGCTGACCACAGAGGAAGCAATCGAAAGACAGCAAGAACTCAAATGCAAAAGTTAAAAAAGGTGCAAGGAGGAAAATAACATCGAAAAGCTTCTACAGGCAATACACAAAAAAAAGGAGGCAAAAATACCAAATAAAAAGTCTTTATAAGGACTGCAACCAGTCAAGCCAGACGAGCCAGGAGCCTTCACTAACAAAAGAAACCACCAGAGGAGATGGGCACAAAGGACAGCCACCACCATCCCCCCAGCTGACGTCACAGACACAAAAGCCGATATAACCAGTCTGTGTCAGGACCAACTTGTAAGAGCACACAAGACAGAAATAGGGCTAAAACCCACAAAAAATACGGATCTCAACAATAACCATCGCTGAAGAAGCAGGTTGAACGAGACCAAATTTTGAATTTTTATTTTTGAAAATTGGAATTGGAATTGGCAGAGATGAATAATATGAGGAGGGCATGGAGTAAAATGCAGGAGATAGCCAAAGATAGGATGCCTTGGTGTGAGTTGGTTGAGAGCTTATGATCCACATGGGGATAAAGTGAATCGTGGTGTGGGTCTTCTTCTCTAGGTGCCTGGTCTGCAGCAGAATCATGACTCTCCAGGCCTGTCTGTCATTTGATATGTTCACAGCGTTAATGTTGCTTTTACTACTATTTATTGTCCAGCTGGTTAAGCTTTCCACATAATTCTTCCTTTATCTTCCTCTATTTTTCTCAGCATTCTTCTGTTTTTCTCTGTTTTTCTCTGCATGCCTCTCACTTTTTATGTTTTCCTCACTCTTCTTCTATTTTCTCTGTCTTCCTCTGCTTTCCTCTCTCTTCCTATGTTTTCTCTCTGTTTTCCTCTGTTGTCCTCTCCATCTCTTGCCTAGTATTTCCAAAGTAAAACAGTGTTCTGTGCTCCACTGCATCTGTTGTGAGCTGCAGTAATGTCGTGGCTAGCATGTTTCCCTACTGAGCTGGTGGTCATTTGTTAGAATCTGTCTTGAGGCGGGAATTTAAACATAAAAAAACCTTGGCTGCCCGGTTGATCAAGTCTAAAATAGGCACCAGAAAATCTTCTGGGAAGTTAAGGCAGCTGGCAAGATACTAACCACATCACCCATTAGTCTATACAAAAATGGGGTTAGCACCGAATACCCAATCTGGATGTACACTCGGACATGCCAGCGTAAAAGGCAATGAACATTCAGACCAGCTGGTAGCTAATAAACCAATACAAGGGAGAGGAAGCATGGACAGGGCTGGTATAACGACTGTGGGGTTTTTGAAAATATTGCCGTTCCAAGTTTTGTATTCACCCTCTGTGGAGTTCATGCAACATAAAAGGTAAATACAAAACTTGGAACGGCAATATTTTCAAAAACTCCACAATCATAAAAAATACACCCTGTATAATCAACGCAGTTTAGACTCGGTTGGTGGATACTGATGAGACTTTGATGGTAGGCTTATTTCAGGAATTGGGTATAAAGCCTTATCAAGCATGTAAATGCTGTCTTTCAGGTCAAAAGTAGACATATTATGACCAACTTCTCGAAGGAACAGTGAGCAGAAATACATGGGGATGGCTGCTGCATCAGAGGACTAGGAATGCGCAATGTGCGCTGATGTTATTTGGTGCAACACAACATGACCACATACCCAATATGCCTCAAGACTTAAGAGAAGGTTCCTATATTTCACCTCTTCTGTCATTCTCTGGCATGCTCTGGACAGTAAATACACTATGTCCTTGCAAGAGGGAAGTGTCCATGCTTAGTACCCTCTCCTGCCACATCTGTCCTCTTTGAACTTTATGCAACAACGACTGAGAATCAGGCCCTGTGGTTACTCTAGTAAACAAATAATTACTTTATCATGTTGTATACAGTGAAAGTTCATTAAGATCTTCATATCTGATGGCAAATTCATGTTCTTACTATGTATTCCTTATTATCATTCTTATAATGGATACAGAGTAAGGGGAAGACCACGTGAAATATGGAGTGATGGTATCAAGAACAACCTTAGAGAAATGAATACCAACTTATAAACAGCATTAGAAAGATCTTTACATCTCCCCTCAACATTCACTGAGGTAAATCAACGAAGAGAAGAAGCCGAGGAAGAAGGGCTGTGCAAGGCGGGTGCTAGAATTTCACATCTGCAAAGGGACATATTAGGATCTAATTTTGTCCTTATTCAGCCCAGCACGCATGGTCTGAGATCTTTCCCATTTATGTTAATTTTATGCAAACTGCTGATTGTTTTTACCAGACTTTGGCCACCCACAACACGATGTCCAGGACAACCGTTTCTTACAGCTACACAACAGTAGACAATATGGCCGCTACCCTGCGTACAACCTGAGAACAGAGTCTCCTTCTGTAAGCCCCTTCCTGTCTCGGTGAGTCATTTTGCTGTTTTGTTCAGTGACATGCTATGTTCATTGTTGTTGCTGTTTGTGAATTCGTTGGAAGACTAAGCTTTAACTATAAAGTCTGATGCATTGGATTTCAAGTTGGAGTTCTTAGAAGAACAATCTGATGTACCCGTTACATGCCACTAACAGAAAATAATGATCAAATCAGTTAGAAAACCACCAAAACCTGCTCAAAACCAATACCACCTTATGGACAGACGAGAACACATGATTATTCAGAACAGGACACAATAGATTATGCCACCATGTGTATACAAAATGGCAGATTGGTGAATCAGCCACGTGCACATGTGGATTGGCACCACAGACAGCAGAGCCCAATACTCCAAGGCGGCTCAAAATATGAAATATCTAGACAAACCTTCTGGCCTAGAAAGACGACAGTGGAAGATAAACTCTATGGGGCGCTGAGTGAACTAAAAAGACAGTTCAATTCATTAAAGCGTCACCATTGCACTTATATCTCTGTGGGGCCGTGCAGATCAATGATTTCATCTCATCTCATCTTATTCCTCTTGTACCATGCGGTGTCAAAGTGAAGAATAAACAATGGGAGAGTGCCCGTCTATGGGCTTCATATATTGAGATTTCCATGGATTCTGTCATCCCCTCTGTCCATCGTTTACTCAACCACTTCTTCAAGGCTCCATTTGGTCTGTACATCATTGCTTGTTGTGATAAACTGTCAACTTGTAGCCTAGTTATATGACTGAACCATTTAACTTGTTGTTTTCTAATGAAATTTAGTTCTGCTATGAAACACTTGTGAATTCTTAACTGGTATCTGTCCCAAGTCTTGGAGCCTTTATGGCATGGAGTTTTGCGAGTTGTACCTTTCATAAGGTCGGCACACACTTTCTCAAGACTCTTCACAGCCCTACTTGTCATAGGAATTGTTGTCCAAAGAGGGTTTTCTGTGCATGTCAACCAAAGAAAATGCACAGTAGTCTATAAGTAGTCAGATTGTGCTGAGGCAAAATGCAAAGAATACAATGGACAGATGGAATAAAAAATGTGGCTATCTCAGCCTATCATTCAAGAAGCACACAAAAACTGCAAACTTCATTAGAGAAATTAAATGTTGGCATGCTATGTAATTGTATGGTCTGTGCATGATTTCATGGAAGATAATGTGATGGTTTCCCCTTGCCTTCCACATCAACACAGAGTTCTTGTACCTCTGCCTTTGAGAGCAATTTCTATCTGTCAGGACAAATAAGTGCTCTGCTCAGCTGCCCTTTTGCAAGAAGTGGTTGTGTAAAAAAAATCCCTCGTTGGTTATAAATTGAAATGAGCGGGCTGAATAGAGTGCTGTCAGGCCTAAATTCCAAAATGAGAAAAAAAAAACCACAGACAAAAGAATGTTTATAGCTGATATGATTCTAGCTCCCAGGTCACCCCAGCGTAAAATATGTGCCAGGAAATGTCTTGGGAAGTCAAGGCACCGGGCATGATACCGACCACATCATCCACTGAATGCCTTTTAGTCTATAACAATGTGGGTCTAGCTCCATTTGCCCAGGGCACCAAAGGCATATAAAAGGGACCTTTGCTTTATATGATTCTGACATGCATACATTTAGATCCTGCCCCGGCTGTGATGTTCATGCGCTGTGCTCAGATTCTCCTTGTATGTTCTATGTGGGAGATGGAGCACTGCTGGAGGTGTTTATATGCCATGAAAATGATCCTTTACAAACCAAAGCAAATTGTGAGTGAGTGAAATGAGCATGTGATGGCAACTTGTGCTTGACTGTTTCTCCAGGAGAACATCAGAAACTGCTAGTCACAGCGTCAACAACATGGTTTGGAAGAAGCAGAAGAAGCTGGGGCAGGTCAGAACATTTCATATTTCTTGGCATGTGTACAACTATTATTAGTATTTAATATTAGTTTTGTTTTTGTTCGCTCGCTTTGATTTCAAGCACAGTCCATACTCATACTACTATGTTTAGTTTACTGGATTGATTTTTGCATGTTGATTAGCTTTCTCTGTTACCAGTTACCCTCACCATCAGGTGAACCCACTCCGACTTCTGAAGTACTTGTAATTTGTGTCCCCAAGTCAAGTATGAGAAGTCAACATTTTTGTCCAACTGACCAGTGTAGGGGTTGAACCTGCTACCTCAGCATAAGCACACCGCATGTTTAAGGAAGAGTGTTCTTATCCATTTGGCATTGGGCCATGTTGACCTTCATACAGTGGTGGAAGGCGTGGTTTCTGGAAGAAGAGACAGGAGTCGTCCAGCACGATGATGGACACAGGATATTGTGGACACCTTGACCTTTAGATTACATGAGGTATGAGAGCTGGCAAGGGCACGGGTCAGTCAAGCTGTATATGGTCTTGCGTTGTCATGATGATGAGGTATTCCTCAACTCAGTAGGCCTGGACATAATCTTTGAATTGCATCCTGAAGCATCATGGAACTTTACAATGTAATGCAGCATTTACATCTCAGCTTTCTTCTGGCATCTAACAACAGTACTACTTCAGAATTACAAAGACTAAATAGAGCCTTATCGGAAATATTGACTCACTTAAAGAAAAAAGCTCAACAAATGGGGCTGGTTATCAACCAAGATAAGACAGAATGTATGGTAATTTCAAGAGAAGGAACGGCTAAAAACTCTGGCCACATACAAACAATCTTCAACTGCTCCAACATAATAAGGGAAGAAATACAAGCTAGAATCAACTCTGGAAATAAAATTTACTATGCACTACAACATCTGCTAAAATCAAATGCGCTATCTTGTAACACTAAGATCACAATATACAAAACACTGATCAGACCAGTTGTGCTGTATGGCTCTGAAACCTGGAGTACAACTAAAGGAGACGAAGCCTTGTTACAAACCTTTGAGAACAAAGTCTTAAGATGCATCTTTGGGCCCATTAGGGATACACAAAGTGGAGAGTGGAAAAGAAGAAGCAACAAAGACATTTATGATCTGTTTAAGTCCCCGCTAATCACTGGTATCATGAAGGCTAATAGACTACAATGGCTGGGGCATATAGAAAGAATGGAAGATTATAGGGAAACAAACCTTGCTTATGACCATAGACCCCGAGGTAGACCAAGAAGACGGTGGAGAGATCATATACATACAGACCTACAAGCACTTGGAATCAGCGACTGACAGGAGAAGGTCAACCAGAGAGACGAATGGAGACGGCTTGTATCTGCAGCAAAGAACCTCAATGGCTCGGAATGCTGAAGAAGAAGAAGAAATAGAGCCTTACTTTCTGATGGAGAAGTCCTGCATTTCATGGCTGAAGGTGAAGAAGGATGTTTCCATTGTACTAAAGACAATATAACATAACACTAAGTAAAATAGCTTTACAGAAACACAGGAAGTTGCGGTTACTAGCCTTTATCAGCAAACAAATATATACACAAAACACAACATATAATCACGGGAAAGACACAAAAATGACTACATTAACACATAAGAACAGGATGAGAAGAATGGAAAGTTGTACTGAAGTACCTTTGTACTGAAGTACACTTTGATTCTGAATTAATTATCAGACCTACCAAAGTCCAAGACTATGAAAAATACATACAAGCCAATAAAGAAGTTAGAAAATGGTTAAGGGTGGATTAAAGAAGGTCTAGCAGGAGAGGCAGAAGTAGCAGCAGCGAAAGGAAATACAAGAATGTAATCAACCAAGCGGGCTTGTTAAAAGTAGTTATGAGAAAGTTGTCAAATGGACAGAAGGGCAAAATAATTTGAAAAACATCCGAAGAAGAAGAAGAAGAAGAAGAAGAAGAAGAAGAAGAAGAAGAACAACAACAACAACAACAACAACAACAACAAAACAACAACAACAACAACAACAACAACAACAACAAAACAACAACAACAACAACAACAACAACAACAACAACAACAACAACAACAACAACAACAACAACAACAACAACAACAAAAACAACAACAACAACAAGATGAAGAAGAAGAGGAAGAAGAAGAACAAAAAGGAGGAGGAAGAGAGTAGGGGTAGGTGGGGGGGGGGGAGGGGAAGAAAAAGAAAAAGAATATTTCATCTACAATAAAATCATCAAGGCAGACACAATCAACAGTACAAAATGCTGAAATAATCATTAAAGAAAACATATAGTCTTTGACCAACATGAATATGTCACAGATTTGATTTGTTTGATAAAGATAAAGGTGTGGATCTATCACCTCATGCCTGTATTCCTTAAGGTGTGTAAAGTGTCTTTTACTTTCTGTTACCTACATCGCAACCTTAGTTAAATATACAGGGTGTTTGTAAAGTCTGACTACATTTTGTTGTAGAATAAATTAGAAAAATGAAGTACATGTCATAAAAAATATGCTCCACAGTCCATCGTGAAGCAATATGCTGTCATCTCTGCCGAAGTAATTCTTGGCGCTCCAAACAGAATGGTGTTATCAATGGAAGAAAGAATTTTTAAAATTTATTCTACATACAAAGTGTAGTGAGACTTTACAAACACTCTGTATATTATTCTGTGGCATGACATATTACAGCTGCTAACATCATGTACAACATCAGGTCAGTATTTACCAACAAAAGTAGATGTAGATATCACTGTACCATTTATCTGTTTGTATATTTATAACCCATTTGCCAGATCCCAGAACCCTTTGAAGATGGTCGTCTGTCTCCATCTGTCAATCTGTACAACCCATCTCGCCTGGCAAAGTACGACACACACGACCGCGATGATGCAGATCATGGCCTTGACTTCACAACACCTAGGGACCCGGGGATATCTCAGAGAATTCATCCTACAACACCTGTGCCATTTCAGACTAGTATGAACTCTCGGAAGCCAAACAGAACATACAAACAGCCAGTGCCTCTCAGGCGATCAGCAGTACCAAACACTCCCAAAGAGCGGGTTAGAGAAATGTTTGTTATTAAATTATGTTGTTATTATTATCCTCATCATCATCAAGTGCTGAAGGTCAGTATGGCCGAATGGATCTCCTAGATTAACCTCCCATGTATGTACCTTCACCATCGCTAAGATTAACCACATATCTATGTAACTTCACCATCTCTAAATTTAACCTCAAATCTATGTAACTTCACTATCTCCACTTTACTACAAACAGAAAGGTTTCACTATAAATGGACAGGCTTGACTATAGGTTTAAGTATAAATTGGCAAGATTTACTATAAACAGACACAATTACCATAAAAAGACAAAATTGTCTATAAACCTTGCATGCTTAGTCACATTATGAGAAGACAAGATCTGGAACATCTCATGACACCGGAAAGATTTGCGGAAAGAGACAGTGGGAGAAGATTCTTGACAGTGTTGTGTCATGGCACCGAAGGGAGTCAACACATGAATTGATCCATGCCATAGGAGATTGCATGTGGTGGTTTCCCTTGTTTTTTCACCCTCATGGAGTGGTTTTTTACATCCGACTTTGACGTCAGTTTGCGGCTGTCTGGACAAGTGAGTGCCCGGCTCTGCTCAGAATCACAGGTGTCTGTTTATTTATTGGATACTCAATCCCTTGAACTGCATGTGCCACAGTTTTGTGTAGTGCATCCACTGCCACCAGAAGGTACATTTCAGAGTTTTGCTTCATTGAGTTGAGACCATGGGTCTGTTTCTGATACTCTCTGATATATTATAGGATGTTGTGGAGCTCCTCTAAGTTATTTTAACATATTTCTGGTTCATTATGTGACTAGAGGCTTTAAAACAAATGTCCTCGGCTGCATGGTTAACTCATCCTAATATATATATATTTATGTTTGCATATGCCGGCTCCCTGGCCGAGGGGTTAGCGGCTTTCTCCGTAATCCCGAATACTCTCGTGGTTGACGTGAGTGCACAAGAATTGGAAGCGGTTCGAGTCGCACCAGTGACTTATAAGAGTATGGAGCCGGTCGCTCAGAAAGTCGTGGCGTGCTGATGAGCGTAATCTAGCCTAGGAATCAACATACAGCTGAAAGATGCTGGTGTTGACCGCAATATCCTGAAACAGGATGGAAACACGAAAAAAAAAAATATGTTTGCATATCCTTTACGGGACATCGCTGTCAACATCAGCATCTTTCAGCTGATTGTTGATTTCTTGGCAAGATTACGCTCTGTAATTTGCCATTGCTTTCTGAGCTGCCGGCTCACATACCCCGTATGTTACCGAAGCGATTCAAACCACTGCTGATTCTCACCGTCGTCATGTTACTTACAAGAGTATACGAGATTACGGAGAAAAGTCGCTAACCTCTAGGCCAGGAAGCCGGCCATCCTAATATAGACACCAGAAATTGTCTTGAGAAGTAAAAAGAGCTGGCATGATCACTGATGGGTCTATAAAAGTATGGGATGGGCACCATATACCCAATACATCATAGTCTGTTACTTGTATGTATATATTTGTTTTCTCCTGATGGGACTTAACTGTGAGCATTTAATGTTGTCCAGATGGGCAGGTTGCAGCCCCTTGACAGAGGTCAGCTGACAGCATTCTCAAATCATCAGCAACATCAGAGCAACACTTTTGACCTTTCACCCAACTCCAAATCGTTGACCAAGTCAGGTGACCCCAAGGTGACAGCTCCATCTTCTATGGCAACAGCTGCGGAGGAACTGCCAGTGATAGGAACTCGGTCTAGGCAAGGCTCACTTTTCCCAGAGGATGATTCACAACATCACTATGCCAGTCCAGCAGATGTCCGCACCAGTCGAGTTGTTTCAAAGCTGACTAAACCAAATCATCATTAATTGCTTGTATCATATTTTCATGCTGGCAGCCATTTACTGCTTAATTAGGGAATTTTAGGTTATGCCAAGGAAATTGATTTCTGTAGGATAGTTGCAACATCTTATATGGAATGTAGGTTGATAACAAAGGCTCACTGAGTGTGTATGTGTATGTTTCTGTGTAAATAATTCCTGCGTTCTCTGTATTAATGAGATGCTAGAAATGCTAATGATATCTCTGAGAGGTTCTGTCCATGTCATGAGAGGGAGAGAGAGAAAGAGAGAGAGAGAGAGAGAGAGAGAGAGAGAGAGAGAGAGAGAGAGAGATGAGAGAAGATGAGTGGGGTGACCGAGAGATAGAGAAAATTATGGTAGTAGAGGGTGAGAGGGAGGGAGGGTGGATTGATGAGAAAGAGGGTGGAAAGAAGAGAGGGTGTGAATGAAACTGGGTGGATTGATGAGAAAGAGGGTGGAAGGGAGAGAGAGGTTTAAAATGAGTGTAAAAGGCAAGATGATTGACTTCATTGCACCAGGATTGCACCAGGTTTTATCCCCCATGGCTCTGTCTCTTTCCACACGGTAGCCTGCCGAAAGCCTTGCACAAAAATCTGTAGCTCCAGTGATGACTCCTAGGAGTCTCAGATAAAATTGCACTCATGAATCCAATGACATAGCCGGGAATCAAACACACTACCTTCTGTGTGCAAGGTAGGCAGGCGGCTTAACTATTTTGCCACAGAGACTTCCAGGGCGAAAGAGGGAGGGAGGGAGGGAAGGTTAGTCGATAGTCACAGTTCCAACTTCACGGCAAAGGATCACCTCATAATGCCTTTCCCGTACCAGTAAATATCACACAAAATGCTTCACTGTCCCATGTGAAAAGTGGAACAGACGGCAGTCCTGACAAAACAACAGCACACACAGGCATAGATGCATAAGGACGCTGCCAGAATGGTAACACAGTCTGCACACAGTCTGCCACTAAAGTTACAATTCATCGTCAATGGAAGAGGTAGTCACTAGACAACCAACGGTAGCACAAATATTACAGCATAAGGCAAAACCAGCTAGATCATCAACTTGCCATCCACCATTTCTCTGAACATGCAGCTCACAATACAAACAATCATGGACAAATGTAAAACAATTCCGCATGAAATACACAGCTCACAGTGTCGCTTCACGCATTTAACTCAGTAGCTAGGAGAGAGAACCATGTACTATCAGTCCAACATGAGGAAAATGCATAAGCAAATCATAGCCAGATGCAAAAACATTCCAGAGGTCTTTACAGCTCAACAGCCTATCTGCCATATTCGACCTGTAGTCTAATAAAGAGATATGGCTTTAACATCTACAGACGTAGCTTTAGGCAATACTCTGATGACATTGAATTTAAAGCGCTTGACTGATTGTTGTGCTAAAATTACACACACTTTGAGGATGGGCAAGTTACATAGATATTATATTAAACTTGGAGATGGTGAGGTTATATAGATAAGAGGTTAAACTTGGAGATGGTGAAGTTATATAGATAAGAGGGTAAACTTGGAGATGGTGAAGTTATATAGATAAGAGGATAAACTTGGAGATGGTGAGGTTATATAGATAAGAGGTTAAACTTGGAGATGGTGAAGTTATATAGATAAGAGGTTAAACTTGGAGATGGTGAAGTTATATAGATAAGAGGTTAAACTTGGAGATGGTGAAGTTATATAGATAAGAGGATAAACTTGGAGATGGTGAAGTTATATAGATAAGAGGATAAACTTGGAGATGGTGAAGTTATATAGATAAGAGGATAAACTTGGAGATGGTGAAGTTATATAGATAAGAGGATAAACTTGGAGATGGTGAATTTACATATGCATGAGGTTAAATTTGGAGATGGTGAAGTTACATGTACATGAGGTTAAACTTAGGTGAAGGAGATGGTGAAGTTACGTACCCAAAAGAAAAGAACAATAAAATCGACCAGAAAACCATCTACACCAGCTCAATATGATTACCACTTTATGGACAGACTAGAACAAATAATTATTCTGAGCTTCAGAACAAGACACAATAGATTTCACAACCACACATATACACAATTCAAGATTGGCGAATCAGCCATGTGCACGTGTGAATTGGTGCACAGACAGCAGATCACATACTCCAAGACTGCCCAAAATGCGGCATATCTAGGCAAACCTTCTGACCTAGAGGTATGACAGTGGAAGATAAACTATATAGACCACTAAGTGAACTAAAAAGACAGTGAAGTTCATACAAGAGACAACATTGAAAAGATAGACACATTTCAAGTGAGTGAAAGGAGAAGAAAAAAGCATCTCAATGTTGTTATTAGTTGTACCTGTGTCTCTAAACTAATTATTTCGCATATAAAACCTGGTTATATTTTGTAGTAACATATTAACCATTTTTGTCTCTTTCACACCTAAGGGGGAACAGCTTCATTTATTCTTGGAAGGCATGTTTTCGTTTCAGAATTGTACTGTTTCTTCAAAGTTAATTAGATTACATATGTTCACACTATCACATTCACTGTTGCTCTTTACTGGTTGTTCATACTTGTTTTTTTGTTGGTTTCTGTGGCTTTGTGTTTGTGAAAGTAGTTTCACAATGTTCATAAACCAGGGTTCAAAGTCATCCGCAGCCAATGTGGATCCAGACAGCTTTGCTTTGATTTTCACAAAGGTATCAGCATCAGCCATTGAGAAAGCAAACTACTGAACTACCTAGAAAATCAAAAGCAATGAAAAAATGTGGGGGTTGTAACCTAAGATATTATATATTGTTCTCAAAGTCTGCAATCGTATCATTTTGGCAGTTGTTTTGTAGCTTCTTTCTGCTATCTAGTTTGTTGTTGTTGCTTGTATAAGCAGTACAGAGTGCTGTTAAACAAAACATCACGTTGGCCAAGGTCTCATTTCTCTTTTAGTTTTCTCTGTAACAACCAAAAATCATTGTATTGAATAGACATCACAACTTTCATTTATAGTCTATTTTCTGAAATAAAAGGAGCATTGCCTGGCACCACACATCAAAAGACTAATCTTTAATTATCTTTTATTACTCCCCCCCCATTGACCATTGACCTGGGCTTCCAGGGTGACACAGCCCAAACTGGGTCACAGAAAATGTCTGGAGAAAGTAAAGATGGCCGATTGGTCCATAAATAGCCTAGCATCTTAAACCTACCAGCCTTGTGACATGTAAAAGGATCTTTCATATTTTTGATGTACGTTGACGTACTATCTGCTAGACATTCATTGATGCAATTATCATACATCAGCAAAATATGTCAGGCAATAAATGTTGCAACATATTGTTTGTGGATTCTGTGTTTAAATTCACTGAGGGAATATAATGTTTTGAATTTTATATATCCACTGGATCATGTATGTAATACTATATACATATTAATGCAATTATCATATATCCACTGGATCATGTATGTAATACTATATACATATTAATGCAATTATCATATATCCACTGGATCATGTATGCAATACTATATACATATTAATGCAATTATATATTCATTGTATCATGAGTACTACATACATATTAATGCACTTATCGTATATCCATTGCATCTTTTAATACTACATACATATTAATGCAAATATCATATATCCATTTGTTCATGCAATACTTCATACATGTTAATGCAGTTATCATATATCCATTAGATCCTGTATTGCCACATAAACATTGATACAGCTATCACATATCCTTGTGATAGTGTAATACCCCATGCATATTGATACGATTATCATATATCCGTTTGACCATGTAACTATTATATTCATTGAGTATAAATAGGTTGTATATGAACATATTATATTGACAACAAATGTATCTTACAAATGTACCTTGGATTGCCAGAGTAACTAACAATGATTGTCTGGAAGAGGCTAATGAAACTAGAACACAATATACAACTATAAGATAGAGACAGACAGCTTTCTGTGGTCATGTGATAAGGAGAGAGACATTAGAGAACATTGTGACGACTGGAAAGATCAGTGGGGAAGAGAAAGAACGAACAAACTAACTTTATTTTAAAAGCGTCACAAATTGGGCCCTTCCAATCACTCATCTTTCGTTCATCAGTGTGCATAAGTAGACCAAGAGAAATAATGCTAGATGGATTGCGACGGTGGCATGGAGGAATATCATCCGCTGAGTTGATTCAGAACACCAAGAACCAAGATCTGTGGAGAGCCATTATGCCAGCTGGCAGGGCACGTGATGATGATAAGAATGAGGATACATGGGGCTTTGGGTCAAGTCTGTCCATAGGAAGCAAACCAGACACTCATGTATGCTGAAGCCAGATACACTGACCTCTGAATGGCATGACCAGATACACTGACCTCTGAATGGCATAACCAGATACACTGACCTCTGAATGGCATAACCAGATACACTGACCTCTGAATGGCATAACCAGATACACTGACCTCTGAATGGCATAACCAGATACACTGACCTCTGAATGGCATAACCAGATACACTGACCCATGACAAGGTGTCAGGCATGCTTCTCCACAGGGGAATGAGAAAGAAGAAAAGAATGTACCAAGGTCATGCAAATTATCTCTCTCTCTCTCCCACTCTCCCTCTCTCTCTCTCTCTCTCTCTCTCTCTCTCTCTCTCTCTCTCTCTCTCTCTCTCTCTCTCTCTCTCTCTCTCTCTCTCTCTCTGTGTGTGTGTGTGTGTGTGTGTGTGTGTGTGTGTGTGTGTGTGTGTGTGTGTGTGTGTGTGTGTGTGTGTGTGTGTGTGTGTGTGTGTGTGTGTGTGTGTGTGTGTGTGTGTGTGTGTGTGTGTGTGTGTGTGTGTGTGTGTGTGTGTGTGTGTGTGTGTGTGTGTGTGTGTGTGTGTGTGTGTGTGTGTGTGTGTGTGTGTGTGTGTGTGTGTGTGTGTGTGTGTGTGTGTGTGTGTGTGTGTGTGTGTGTGTGTGTGTGTGTGTGTGTGTGTGTGTGTGTGTGTGTGTGTGTGTGTGTGTGTGTGTGTGTGTGTGTGTGTGTGTGTGTGTGTGTGTGTGTGTGTGTGTGTGTGTGTGTGTGTGTGTGTGTGTGTGTGTGTGTGTGTGTGTGTGTGTGTGTGTGTGTGTGTGTGTGTGTGTGTGTGTGTGTGTGTGTGTGTGTGTGTGTGTGTGTGTGTGTGTGTGTGTGTGTGTGTGTGTGTGTGTGTGTGTGTGTGTGTGTGTGTGTGTGTGTGTGTGTGTGTGTTTTTTTTTTTTTTTTTAAATGCAAATATAGTTTGATGTTGAGAAATGTCAAGTGATAATGATAATAAATAATAAATTGTCCGGAAGCTTTTTCTGGCTATAGGGCCTGTGGTGTGATAGTGCCATCAGATTGTGTAGATCTGAGAGCCAGAAGGAACAGGTGGTCAGTCTTTCTCTCATTCTGACATGCGATGAGCCGAGGTGTTGATCACATGCCCGACCGTGCTGATGACACTACCAGAGTAGTTCGCTATCAACTTCGCTAGCGCGACCGCCTGCCCGCCCACCCACCCACGTTAAATTATGCCAGACTAGTATTTTCGCAATGAGTGTTGTCTAATGAAAGAAGTGAATATGTAATTTCTTGCTGATTGCAGTGAAAGATTAAGGGATGTAAGCATGGATGGACACATGCTGTGTTTATCTAAAATTAAATCCCTTGGTTATGAAAACAAATTAGCGACAGGGATGGTGTGAGAGTGTATATGTGTGAGTGGGTTGGTGTGTGTATGGCAGAAGGGAGGGGTGGGTTGGGGGGGGGGAGAATAGGGAAGAGACACAGCACATGTTAAAAAAAGAAAAGAAAACAAGCCACATAGGAGGAGCCTTCTGTGGGTATGTGAAGTGTTGGAGTAATCACAGTTATGTAGGTCCGAGTACACAGAGGAATAGGAGGCCAGTCTCTGCCTCTCATAGTGAATGATGAGAGGTGGCTTCGAACCCTGGTGCGGTTGTGCTCATGCCACTGTCAGCGACCTTGTGACATCCTAACTGTTACACCAACATGCTCGCTCAGTTGTTATAACAACCAATAATAAAGTAGTGACCCACGCTGGCCATCTATGAATGTAGTTAGTCGCCGACCGTAGTTCAAGTCCATATAATTAGCTTTCCCATTATGACACTTTATTTAAACTTGTACAGGACCACTTTTGCTGCACACATAGATAACTCCACAAGTGCTCCAGTCTCTTTTATAAATCACACGGGGAGAATCTCAACTCAGTGCACAAACTCCACAGCACTGGGAGAATCTAGTGCATGTATATCAGAACCACACATGCATAGAAACGCTGGATTTGACTGCTACATCCTGTAAAGGATAGGCAACTAACTTGTTAACTGTGCCATCAATGCAGAAAGGGAATGTGCCTCAACAGAGGTAGTTACTGGATGACTGAGACTGAGGAAGTAATTAAGCAGGCCTGCAACCTGGTCCAACTCCATCAGGGAGAAGAATGGACCAACATACACAAAAACATACATGATAATTCTAAGGTTATCATCTCAGTAGGGTCATACTGCAGAGGCGGGGTTCTCACTGTGGTGGACACTGATATAAGAGCACTGACAGAGCAGCATTCATGTGCCAGAGACATCATCATCTACACAGGCAGGTTGGTGAAGCGCAGGTCAAGGTCAACATGGACATACACAGCACATTGGATGGGGAAAACTGTGACAAAGGATAGTGACACAAACCTGTCAATTACATTAAGCATGACTATAGAGGTCCCTGTGACCTCTAGAAAACTCACATGGGCAGCAGGAAAAGAAAGCCATGTACATGCAATCATCATATCAGACTTCACGAACGTGCTGCAAGAAAATTGCAAATGGCAGTCTCTGTGCTGAATGGATAGACAACATTCAAAAGTCACGCCATGCATCGCTTATTTGACTGTACACACTTGGACATACCAGCGTAAGAGGCAATGACCATGTAGACCAGCTGGCAAATAATGCACCAATACAAGTGGGAAGAAGCATGGGCATGGCGGATATCATCAATGTAGTATGAACCCAACTGACTATACCATGATAAGGCAGATATAGTCAGGGCCCTTTGGCTTCATGTGTGTAGTGTGGAAGAACAGATACACCCTCATTGCCTGGAGAGAATGGTGTGGCAGGGAGGGGCTGACACTCAGTACTCCAAGAAAAGGTCAGACTGATACATAATCAGACTGCAACCGGTACCTTTAGTATTGGGACTCTTTTCTGGTTGTTGAAGTTGAGGACGGAGTGTGTATTGGAATGTTCCGTGCGTTGTTATGTCGGTTCTTGACTCAACTTAACTTAGCCTGTGGAGAGACAAATGTAGATGTAACCAAATCATTATTCACCACAGCACAGCACATACAGACTGGCTGGAATTAGGTCAAGTTTGGTCAGTTTGCTCCATGAGTTTTTGGCACTTCATTGTTAACATACTCCACGAGTTTTAGGCACTTCATTGTTAACATACTCCATGAGTTTTATGCACTTCATTGTTAACATACTCCATGAGTTTTATGCACTTCATTGTTAACATACTCCATGAGTATGTGTGTTAACATACACCATGCCGGTGTGCTGGGAAATGAACAGGCGGACAGATTGGCTGGCTCTGCAGAACTTGGTGGAGTATTGATACATGACAAGGCAGACGTGGTTGCGGCCTTGTGGGAGCACGTGCACACCTCAGAGGAGCAAATGGATTACCATGGTCTGGCAAGAATGAGACAGCGAGGTGTGACGAGGGGATCTGGCCGACGCTCAATGCTCAGAGGAAAGGCGAGACAGACTTATAATCAGATTGCTACTGGTACTATTAGTGTTGGAACTCTTCGTTGGCTGCTGAGGATGGGGACGGAGCGCTTATGGGAATGCCCCGAATGCTGTGATGTCGATTCCTAAATCAATCAATCAATCAATACTCCATGAGTTTTATGCACTTCATTGTTAATATACTCCAACCCAGTGCCTAGAGGGATAGACATATGGGCACAGAATGATTTTTGATTTGTGAGTACCAAACATTGGGTACATGAAGTGGGTACATTTATGGATACATGAAGTTTGTGGGCTTGTGGATACATGAAGTGTGTAGATTTATGGATACATGAAGTTTGTGGACTTGTGGGTACATGAAGTATGTAGATTAACGGATACATGAAGTTTGTGGACTTGTGGGTACATGAAGTATGTAGATTAATGGATACATGAAGTTTGTGGGCTTGTGGGTACATGAAGTATGTAGATTAATGGATACATGAAGTTTGTGGGCTTGTGGAAACATGATGTCTCTAGGCTTGTGGATATATAATGTCTCTAGGCTTGTGGATACATAATATTTATGTTTGTGGAAACATGAAGTTTGTAGGTTTCTGAAAACATGCAGTTAGTACAACTGTTGACACATGAAGTTTGTAGGTTTCTGAAACCATGCAGTTTTTACAATTGTTGACACATGAAGTTTGTAGATTTCTGAAAATATGAATTCTGTATATTTGAGGATATGTGAATTTTGCGGACTAAAGTGGATTTATGAAGTTTGTAGGGTTTTTGATACATGAAATTTGTATAATTGTTATAGATTTGTAGAAGGCAGTTCTTCACTTGTGCCAGTCAGTGTGTCATATATGATTGGCTATTCTTCAAATGGTCCAGTGAATAAGTCACATGTGATTGGCTATTTTTCAAATGTTCCAATGAATAAGTCACATGTGGTTGGCTGTTCTTCAAATGTTCCATTGAATAAGTTACATGTGATTGGCTATTTTTCAAATGTTCCAGTGAATAAATCACATGTGATTGGCTGTTCTTCAAATGTTCCAGTGAATAAGTCACATGTTATTGGCTATTCTTCAAATCAAAACAATGTATTCCCATGGTGAATTTGAATAACGAAGACACAAACCATAAATTGTACGATTGGCATATTTCGCTGTGACTTCTGCAGTATGTACCTGACGAGATGCAGCAAAATATGCCAGGCAATAAATTGTACAATTTATGGTTTGTGTCTTCGTTATTCTTCAAATGTTCCAATGAATAAGTCACATATGATTAGCTATTCTCCAAATGTTCCATTGAATAAGTCACATGTGATTGGCTACAAGTCCTACAATAAACAAATGAAAACTGCAAAGTGATTAGAGAAATTAGATGTAGACAGTCACAATTATTTGGTCATGTTATGAGAAGAAATAAATTGGAGAACTTGGTGACAACTGGCAAGATCGAGGGGAAGAGAAGAAGGGGAAGGCAGAGAAGTAAATACCTGCATGGCTTGGCCACATTGTATGGTTGGGACAAGAACACTGAGCTGATCCACGACTCTGGTGATCGAGTGAGATGACAAAATATGACCTCGCATGCTTACCGGCATGGCACATGATGATGATGATGATGATGATAATGATGATGTGATTGGCTAATTCTTCAAATTTTCCAATGAATAAGTCATTTGTGATTGGCTATTCTTCATGTGTACCAGTAAACATTTCATGTGTAATTGTATTTGTTATGTGCAGTCAGAGCATATTATAGAAATCTTGCGATGTATTTGTTTATATGCAGTGTATATATTTGACCCTACTGACAGTTTTACAGTTGTGATTTTCATGTTACGTATTACTTCTTCTTCTTCTTCTTCTTCAGCGTTCCGAGCTATTGAGGTTCTTTGCTGCAGATACAATCCGTCTCCATTCGTCTCTCTGGTGGACCTTCTCTTGCTTTCAAGAAAATGTTTTCCCACTGTGAATTTAGATAAAGAAGCCATAAACATTCAATTGTAGACTATTGTTGCCTGGAATATTTCACTGCATCTCTAAAGGCACTTATTGCACAGTTATCTATCATGTGAAGAGAATTTTAGTCATAATGGGATTAATCTATCGACCTTGACATTATTAGAAGAAATAAACTAGAGAACATGGTGACAACTGGACAGATTGAGGGAGAAAGAACAAGTGGAAGGTAGAGAAGTAAGTATCTGGATGACTTGCTCATATGGCATGGTCGAGACAAGAACACAGAGGTGATCCACGACTCTTGTGATCGTGTGAGATGGCAAAACATGACCACCCAAGCTTATCAGCATGGCACATGATGATGATGATGATTCCCTTTGATAAACAGGACATTGCAATCAACCCCAGTATTTTATTTGGCTGTTTGTGATTTTCTAAGTAATTTTACTTTCAATAGTTTTCCATTGCTTATTGAACGGCCGACACTCATGGCTTTGCCAAAATCAACGCATAGCAGTCTGCTTTTAAATCTTCTGTGATTGACCTTGAACCCTTTTTGTCAGAATTATGAAACTGCATTCACTAACCCTTAGCCAAAAATGCTGGCTAGAAAATCACAAACAGCTAATATATTCTGGGGTTGGATGCGACATCATGTACAGGTCATGCAACTAACTATTCACTTCAAGTCTCAGGGGAGTCTCCGTGGCAAAATGGTCAAGCTGTTTACCTCGCGCTCCGACACTTTTGGCAGGCCACCCTGCGGAAAGAAACTGAGCCATATGGGATTAAACCCGGTGCAATGAAGTCAATCATCTCGACTTTTAAGACTTTTAAAACTTTAAGACTCTTCACTTCAAATGGTATATAACTCTCCTGTATGCACCTGACAGGATGCAGTGAAGGATGCTGGGCAGCACACCATGCAATCTATTCTTTATTGTTTTCTTTGGGAGCTAGCTGTGACCTTCTTGGATTGAAAGAATTAAAGGTGCCTTGTCCTTGCTGGCACCATTTGTTGTACAGGCCAGATATTTGTTTATTTTACCTTCGGTAGAATGCAACCACTGTGCACGACCTGGATTTAGAGTTGAGTGTAGCCTCTGGCTTGTAACAACTGATATTTATACAAACAACCATTTTTCTGAGAACAAATTCAAAATGACAGAACATTTGTGTGTGCAGTGTTTATATATGATATATTAAACAATTTAAATGTATTGATTTCTTGCCTTTTTAAATGAAAGGTTTTAATTTTGTTTTAAGACAAAAAATTATTGTGGGTGACATTAATTCACTAAACACTAAGTTTATATTCAGTAATGATTTTGATCATATATTGTTGACTATTTTAAACCCATTTGTCTGTGTAAATAAGAAAATATTTCTCTTGGACCTAACTATTTGTGTGATGTCATGTCCGATTAATCATCCCAAATACTGGTATACAGTTTTCTCTTTGACCATCAATCTAGCTTTATGACTGCCCATTAACTTGTTCTGGTGATATTAATGTGGTCATTTCCCCTAGCTTAGCATACGCACGTAACAGATTTACAGCCTATTAATATTCTATTGTGGGTAGCTTTTTAAAATTCTGAAAACCTGGCAGGGCAGTGGTCAGTTCTCGCACTGTCTTCCTCTATCTCCCTTTCCACAAATCCTTCTATTTGTCACATGTTGCAGTTTTTGTCATCTCATAATGTGGCCACAAAATGACGACTGCTTTCTGATGATTGTGATAAATTGTATTTGTGTCTTAGTGTTAAATTGTATTTGTGTCTTAGTGTTTTTTTTTTTTCAAAATGGTTAGTTAACTCATTTTGGCTGTCTTAAGCATTTTCATCTTTCTTCTGTAAAACCATATCTTTTAATCTTCTGGGTAGTTTTGTTGCTTGTCTACTAATTGTCCAGGGTTCAAAACCATATGTTAGAACTGATTACATGTTAACATGAAACAATTCTTATTCTAACCTCCAAAGACAGGAATTTATTGCATAAGATATTTTTCATTTTACAAAATCCAGGTTTTGCTTGTTCTATTAAACGTTGACTTCTCATAAAAAAAAAATTAGAAACTTCTGAACATAAAATTGCCAAGTAAATCACAAACAAGCAATTTTAAATTCTGTTCTTTATCTCTATGAAACATCTTCCGTCTGATGTTATCCTCATATCTAGATATTTCAATGTCTGCACTGACACCAGATGAAACATCTTCCATCTCATGTTATCCATGTGTCTAGATATTTCAATGTCTGCACTGTCCCCAAATGAAACATCTTCCATCTCATGTTATCCATGTGTCTAGATATTTCAATGTCTGCACTGACACCAGATGAAACATCTTCCATCTCATGTTATGCATGTGTCTAGATATTTCAATGTGTGCACTTACCCCAAATGAGCCACAATGGTGTAGTAACTAGAAGACTGCTTGCCACTCCAGTGGTCACGAGTTTAATCCAGATCAGGGGGATTTCAAATAAAAATAAATTATCATCGTCTCCCAGGTTGCCCAGCCTAAAATGAGCACCACAAAATTTCTTTGGAAGGTAAAGGTGACACTAATCAAAAACTGAAATGTGCCGGATATGAAAATATCTGATCTGAACTAATTTTGATGTGCTGAAAACGAAAATGACATTTAAAAATGTTGATTGGTTCTAGTTTTCAAGATGTATGCTACTAGTTTATCTAATTACAGTCAATTTATATATCTGACGCAACTTTGTGGGTGATTGCATAAGTTTTTCTAATGACCAATAAAAATGTAACTTGAAGGTTTTGATGCTATCCTACCTATGATTACATCACCTTTGTGTATAAATATCTTATCTCTGATAAAAGTTTGCCATTAGTTAGTGCATTTGTCCTTATCAAAAGTATCACAGCGAGAAATGCCTAGGGCATGTTAGAACAGCGCTAATCCAGTGTTACCTGGCCACATCATTCACAGAGTGCCGATTGGTCTACACTAATATGTCTAGCACCATATGTCTATTGCTCCTGAGGCATGTACAAGGGTAATGTATTTAGTTACTTTCTCTCAATTATCACCATTTACGTTAATTGTACATTTACGCGTGATCTATTTGATGTCAACATTAGTCATTTGTAACCTGTCACTCTTAAAAATAAAGTTAGTTGCATATTCTTTACAGGACGTCGCAGTCCACCCCAGCATGTTCTTTTTACAAGATTACATTCAGTAGTTTGCCATTGTTTTCTGAACTGATCTGTCACTCTACTGCAATGAATATGTCTTCTCCAAACACAATGATTAAAAGTATGAAACCATACAGATCACTACTCTCTCTTCCTACTCTCCATTAGGAAAGAAGGAAAGAAGAGAAACGATTATTATACCCAGTGGCACTGAAATCTGGTCAAACTTGTCTACAGACTGCCAGATTGTTTCTTCAACTAACATAGATTCAACGATATTCATTATGTTGTGTACATTTTTACAATCAATATTTACAAATACTCACAGACAAAAAATATTTTTAGTTACATACAAGAACATTGTGCATTTTTAGCAATAAACATGTTGATTATATATGAGTCAGTGTCATTTAATTGAATGATAGCTCTTACATTATTTGTAGGTTCTTTTATCAGTTATGGCTAAGTTTATACATTTTCTTAATTAATCATATGTTCTTTTATCAGTTATGGTTAAGTGTATACATTCTCTTAATTAGTCATATGTTTTTTATCAGTTATGGTTAAATGTGCGGACAATTAGAGCATTGCTTTGCTGATCCGGCAGCTTCTGCAGCTTGTCTTGTTCCAGATGTAGAGGTGTTACCTTTCCTCTGAAGTGAACTAGGCAGGCCGAGAGAGGGATCATGCTGCATGGGCAACACATGGTCTCTATATTTTAGCCCAGGCTTTGTGCTATGGAGAGGCAATAACTCCATCCCTTACAAACTATCGTCTGTCAAGACGGCAAGGTGCCAATGAATGATAGGTTAAATGTATATATTCTCTTAATTAGTCATACATTCTTTTATCGGTTTTATTTTTTTGAGTTCTCTTACATTAGTTGTGTTCTTTTTTCAGTTTTAGTAAACTATTAATTCTCCTACATTATTTGTGTGTTCTTTTATCAGTTTTAGCTAAGTGAATTAATTCTTTTACATTAGTCATATGTTCTTTAATCTGTTAAAAACAACACACTATCATCTACTGCCCATAGTACTTTGTGGTGTAGGACAGAGTGGTCTTTATCCTGAGGAATTAAGGCTGCCTGGCTAGTGCAGTCACCATGATTTGTGCAGGTTAAGGTTTTTCTGTTTGCACCCGACAGAAAAAAATCCACACCTCACTGAGGACTCAAACCTGGGTCTTCTGAGGGAGAATCCAGCATTCCAGCCACTTGGCCAACCATCAGTTTTAGTTAATTGTTTGAGCTCACTTACATTAGTTGTGTTCTTTTTTAGTTTTAGTAAACTGTATGAATTTAGTTTAGTTTAGTTTAGTTTATTTTAGTCGATGGCTCAACATCACAGCACACGGATGTAACCCATAAGTGCTCCGTTCTACTCCTAACTCAAGCGTGAGTCCAGAGAATCTTAGTTCAGTGCACGAACTCCGTGGCACCGGTGAGGATCCTGAAATACTTTGGGTAGATTCTTAACTCGAAAATTTGCCTGGGCAGCGCCATTAGGCTACTCTTATTCAATTTCCAACTGCCAAGGGATTTTTTATATGCTCAACAATACACACGGGCATCCGATCTCACTACCCAGAGACCAGGGGGAATTTTGTTACTAGAAGTCCAAGTAAAAAAATCCTGGCCCTCACTGGGGCTTGAAACTGGGACCTCCAGCACTTGAGGCGGACACCATACCTCGAGACCACTCAGCCCCCCCCCCCCCCCCCCCCCCCTGAGTGAACTGTATGAATTCTCCTACATTATTTGTGTGTTCTTTTATCAGTTATAGCTAAGTGTATGAATTCTGTTACATTAGTCACACGTTATTGTACCAGTTTTATTTAATTGTTTGAGTTCTCTTACATTAGCTGTGTTATTTTTAGTTTTAGTGAATCGTATGAATTCTCCTACATTATTTGTGTGTTATTTTATCAGTTGTAGCTAAGTGTGTGAATTCATTTACAATAGTCATATGTTCTTTTATCATGTTAGTTAATTGTTTGAGTTCTCTTACATTAGTTGTGTTCTTTTTCAGTGGTAGTGAACTGTATGAATTCTCCTACATTATGCGTATGTTTTTAAAAAACAAATCAGTTATAGCAAAGTGTAAGAATTCTGTTACATTAGCCATATGTTTTTTTCTCAGTGTTAGTTAATTTTATGAATTCTGTTACATTAGTTGTGTGTTCTTTTATTAGTTATAGCAAAGTGTAAGAATTCTGTTACATTAGCCATATGTTCTTTTCTCAGTGGTTAATTGTATGAATTCTGTTACATTAGTTGTGTGTTCTTTTATTAGTTATAGCTAAGTGTAAGAATTCTGTTACATTAGCCATATGTTCTTTTCTCAGTTTTAGTTAATTTTATGAATTCTGTTACATTAGTTGTGTGTTCTTTTATCAGCTGTAGTGAGGTCAGGAATACTAATCGGAGGTTATAATATAAACAATATACGCTATGCAGATGACACAGTATTGGTTGCGGATAATGCAAAAGACATACAACAGTTGTTGGACATTGTAGTAACAGAGAGTGCAAAGAAAGGACTCTCCTTGAATGTCAAGAAAACAGTACCTGGTGATATCAAAGAAAATGGTGACACCAAAATGTGACATGGAAATAGAAGGGAAAATTCTTAGCAAAATGGATAATTTTAAATACCTTGGGGCATTGATAACATCAGATGGAAGATGTACAACAGAGATTAAGAGCAGAATAGGGCAAGCAAAAGCCACATTTCAGAATATGAAGAGTATCTTATGCAATAAGTCACTGTCACTGAATGTAAGAAAGAGAGTGCTAAAATGCTATGTAGAACCAGTTTTGCTGTATGGCAGTGAATCTTGGAATGTACATGAACAAATTAGGGAGAACTTAGAAGCAACAGAGATATGGTTCATGAGACGAATGTTGTGAATTCCTTGGACTGCCAGAGTAACTTTAGTTAGTCGAGGTTCCAACTTCACGGCAACGGGTCGTCCCCATTATGAATGCTGCATTCCTGTGCCAGTGAATATCACACAAAATGCTCCCCACTGTCCAATGTGAAAAGTGGAATAGACAGGAGTCTCGGCAATCCAACAGCCCGCACAGGTACACTGTGCATAATACCGCCGCCAGAATGCCAACACAAAAGTCATCCACGAAAACCACAGTTCATCGTCGATGGACTCGGCAGTCACCAGAAAGACCTCATTGACCCGGGTTTTCTCACATGGTTCGGTCTTTCTCCGCAGGGCGACCCGCCGAAAGTGTCACACAAAGCACGATCTATAACATTATATACAACAATAAGAAAGAGACAAAACAGCTTTCTTTGGTCATGTGATGAGAAGAGGGGCGTTGGAGAACATCGGAAAAATCGAGGGGAAGAGAGGGAGAGGCAGACCAAGATAAATAATGCTGGATGGATTGAGACGGTGGCATGGAGGAATATCATCTGCAGAGTTCTTCTTCTTCTGCGTTCATCCGGAGTTTTTTTCCGGACGTCACTGCGTTGTGCCTGTTTACAGCAGATCTGTGTTCTTGCGCCGTTAGGCCGACACATCCGACTTCTGCGGGCATTTGTTGACCGGGTTAACCTTCCCGGGGATCTGCAGAGTTGATCCAGAACACTAAAGACCGACTCTGTGAAGAGTCATGAACGCTTAAGCCAGCTGGCAGGGCACTTGATGATGATGATGAGTGAGGTCAGCAATGCTGAATATATAATAACTTTCGCTCTGAAACTTCCGGTGTGCTGATGCTGAGGTAGCGGGTTCAACCCCTACACCGGTCACTTAGACTAAAATGTTGACTTCTCGTCCTTGACTTGTGGATGTAAATTACAAGTATCTCAAAAGTCAGAGTGAGGTCGTCTAATGGCGAGGGAAACTAGTAATAGGAAAAGCTACTTCATGCACAAAAATCAGTCAAGTGCACTAAAAGTAGCACGCTTGAGTTAAAAAAAGCCAACGAAAAAAAAAAAACTGTAGTGTTAATGTATGATTGTTCTTACATTAGTCATATGTTCTTTGATCAGTTGTAGTTAACTGTATGATTGCCATAACATGAGTCATATGTTCTTTTATCTTCTGTAGTTAACTGTATGTGTTCTTTCTTCAGTTATGTGTTTTTAAAAAATCTGTGTAGTTATTTTCGTATTGCATGTAAATATGAGCATTATTTTGCATATGTTGACATTCCTATTGTAATGTCCTAATGATTATATTCAAAGGTTGTATTTTTGACGAACTGAAATAGCAAGATAACAGCTGGTCAGCGCCACCTGTACTTAAAACACTCATAAACTGTGATAGGAGCCAAGTGAGAAATGACAGACAGGCTTTCCTTCCAACACTGTGTCAACTTGATCTCCATCAACATTCTACCAGAAAAAAACAAAACAAAAAACTTGTCACATTCGAAATGACAAGCTTAAGAAAGGCTGCTGGAATGTCCAGGGAAAAACAGTATGCTAAATGATAACATCAGAAATATGACAGGCGTATCATGATGTCATTTGTCTTTGTCAATGGAGGTGAAGAAAGGGGTTTTAAGTGCGATATTGAACCAATCCTGATGTAGGGAAGCAAATCATGGGCAGTTAGCTGACAGGGGAGGAATTATGTGGGCGTAGATGTGGTTTAACAGAAGAATGATGAGAACACATTGGATAGATAGAAAGAGCAATGCAGATTCTGGAAAGAAGTTAACTGACTAAGAGAACTGGTTACTCGCATCGGAAGAAGATAGTCAGCATTCTTTGGGCATATCAAGAAAAGGGGAAAGCTGGAGTGTGGTGTCACAACGGGAAAACTGGAGGGGAATAGAAGCAGAGAGAGTCGAAGAGAGAAGATGCTGGACAGGTTGACATCATGACATGTAGGAACATCAGTATCAGAAATGGTTGGCAGCACGGGCAATGGAGAGCTGTCGACAGACATGATCACCAACGCCACAAGACATAGACTATTAGAAGAAGAACAACATGCATGGGTTTCATGGTAAGATAAGAGATGAAGCAGTTTGGATATCTTATAAGTATGAAACGTTATTAGAGGAAGAACAACATGCATGGGTTTCATGGTGAGATAAGAGATGAAGCAGTTTGGATATCTTATAAGTATGAAACGTTATTAGAGGAAGAACAACATGCATGGGTTTCATGGTGAGATAAGAGATGAAGCAGTTTGGATATCTTATAAGTATGAAACGTTATTAGAGGAAGAAGAACATGCATGGGTTTCATGGTGAGATAAGAGATGAAGCAGTTTGGATATCTTATAAGTATGAAACGTTATTAGAAGAAGAACAAAATGCATGGGTTTCATGGTGAGATAAGAGATGAAGCAGTTTGGATATCTTATAAGTATGAAACGTTATTAGAAGAAGAACAACATGCATGGGTTTCATGGTGAGATAAGAGATGAAGCAATTTGGATATCTTATAAGTATGAAACGTTATTAGAAGAAGAACAACATGCATGGGTTTCATGGTGAGATAAGAGATGAAGCAGTTTGGATATCTTATAAGTATGAAACGTTATTAGAAGAAGAACAACATGCATGGGTTTCATGGTGAGATAAGAGATGAAGCAGTTTGGATATCTTATAAGTATGAAACATTATTAGAAGAAGAACAACATGCATGGGTTTCATGGTGAGATAAGAGATGAAGCAGTTTGGATATCTTATAAGAATGAAACGTTATTAGAGGAAGAAGAACATGCATAGGTTTCATGGTGAGATAAGAGATGAAGCAGTTTGGATATCTTATAAGTATGAAACGTTATTAGAGGAAGAACAACATGCATGGGTTTCATGGTGAGATAAGAGATGAAGCAAGTATGAAACGTTATTAGAGGAAGAAGAACATGCATGGGTTTCATGGTGAGATAAGAGATGAAGCAGTTTGGATATCTTATAAGTATGAAACGTTATTAGAGGAAGAACAACATGCATGGGTTTCATGGTGAGATAAGAGATGAAGCAGTTTGGATATCTTATAAGTATGAAACGTTATTAGAAGAAGAACAACATGCATGGGTTTCATGGTGAGATGAGAGATGAAGCAGTTTGGATATCTTATAAGTATGAAACGTTATTAGAAGAAGAACAACATGCATGGGTTTCATGGTGAGATAAGAGATGAAGCAGTTTGGATATCTTATAAGTATGAAACGTTATTAGAAGAAGAACAACATGCATGGGTTTCATGGTGAGATAAGAGATGAAGCAGTTTGGATATCTTATAAGTATGAAACGTTATTAGAAGAAGAACAACATGCATGGGTTTCATGGTGAGATAAGAGATGAAGCAGTTTGGATATCTTATAAGTATGAAACGTTATTAGAAGAAGAACAATATGCATGGGTTTCATGGTGAGATAAGAGATGAAGCAGTTTGGATATCTTATAAGTATGAAACGTTATTAGAAGAAGAACAACATGCATGGGTTTCATGGTGAGATAAGAGATGAAGCAGTTTGGATATCTTATAAGTATGAAACGTTATTAGAGGAAGAAGAACATGCATGGGTTTCATGGTGAGATAAGAGATGAAGCAGTTTGGATATCTTATAAGTATGAAACGTTATTAGAAGAAGAACAACATGCATGGGTTTCATGGTGAGATAAGAGATGAAGCAGTTTGGATATCTTATAAGTATGAAACGTTATTAGAAGAAGAACAATATGCATGGGTTTCATGGTGAGATAAGAGATGAAGCAGTTTGGATATCTTATAAGTATGAAACGTTATTAGAAGAAGAACAACATGCATGGGTTTCATGGTGAGATAAGAGATGAAGCAGTTTGGATATCTTATAAGTATGAAACGTTATTAGAAGAAGAACAACATGCATGGGTTTCATGGTGAGATAAGAGATGAAGCAGTTTGGATATCTTATAAGTATGAAACGTTATTAGAAGAAGAACAACATGCATGGGTTTCATGGTGAGATAAGAGATGAAGCAGTTTGGATATCTTATAAGAATGAAACGTTATTAGAGGAAGAAGAACATGCATGGGTTTCATGGTGAGATAAGAGATGAAGCAGTTTGGATATCTTATAAGTATGAAACGTTATTAGAGGAAGAACAACATGCATGGGTTTCATGGTGAGATAAGAGATGAAGCAAGTATGAAACGTTATTAGAGGAAGAAGAACATGCATGGGTTTCATGGTGAGATAAGAGATGAAGCAGTTTGGATATCTTATAAGTATGAAACGTTATTAGAAGAAGAACAACATGCATGGGTTTCATGGTGAGATAAGAGATGAAGCAGTTTGGATATCTTATAAGTATGAAACGTTATTAGAGGAAGAACAACATGCATGGGTTTCATGGTGAGATAAGAGATGAAGCAGTTTGGATATCTTATAAGTATGAAACGTTATTAGAAGAAGAACAACATGCATGGGTTTCATGGTGAGATGAGAGATGAAGCAGTTTGGATATCTTATAAGTATGAAACGTTATTAGAAGAAGAACAACATGCATGGGTTTCATGGTGAGATAAGAGATGAAGCAGTTTGGATATCTTATAAGTATGAAGCGTTATTAGAGGAAGAACAACATGCATGGGTTTCATGGTGAGATAAGAGATGAAGCAGTTTGGATATCTTATAAGTATGAAACGTTATTAGAAGAAGAACAACATGCATGGGTTTCATGGTGAGATAAGAGATGAAGCAGTTTGGATATCTTATAAGTATGAAACGTTATTAGAAGAAGAACAATATGCATGGGTTTCATGGTGAGATAAGAGATGAAGCAGTTTGGATATCTTATAAGTATGAAACGTTATTAGAAGAAGAACAACATGCATGGGTTTCATGGTGAGATAAGAGATGAAGCAGTTTGGATATCTTATCAGAATGAAAGGTGATTAGCCATAGATCAAAGCATACAACCAAAAGGATCTGGTTATAGAGACAGAAAGATCAAGACAAAATAGAGTTTAGTCAAAAACCAAAATGACAGCACTCGTTATATTCCCATACGAGCTCCGTCCTCATCTTGAACAACCGGCGAAGAGTCCAGATACTAATAGTGCCAGTTGCAGAATGGTGCCAGTTGCAGTCTGATTTGATTATGTGTCCGTTTGGCCTTTTCTTCAGAGTGAATACTGAGCGTTGGCCAGATCTTCTATCACTTCCTACCGCACCATTTTCTCCAGACAATGGTCAAACTAAGGTTGGTGTAGATCCTTGTCTCCCGACTCTGTACCAAAGTATCATCTTCACAGAGCCAGTAGTGCAGATTT